>OY997271.1:107198558-108555558 GCA_963921465.1 Triticum timopheevii
GGAAAGAAATGCGGTGTGTGATACCATGTGGATTGTACGATATGTCATTGATCGTATGCCGTAGCATATATAGGGTACAAAGGGCAAGGATATATCAACCGTATCCACTGTACAAGGAAAGGATCGGGAGATATCCGTAGACAAGGAAAACAATAAAAGAGAATCCTAGCTGCCTAAGTACATGCGATCATGAGTATCTCAACAGACACCGCACTGGATCATGTTTAAGATGGTTGTGAAATACAGTGTTTCAAATTGGTTTGGTTTGTTTGAAAGGTTCGGAAATGAAGCTTGACTGCCACTTCACTGAATTACAAAAGATTGAAATGCGTCTGAAAGGTTGTGAAACTACATTGAAACAAAGTGTATTAGGACTATTTACTGAAGATACACTCAAACAAAATGTGAATTGTATCTGGAATTTGAGATTGCACTCAAACCTACTATATTTGAGAATGGATTGTAAAATTGCACTAAAATGATTCTAAAAGCTTTCTAAACTTAGTGTTTGAAATTTCACTGAAATGGCTCTTAAGTTGTACTGTAGTATTCGAAAATGCAGTGAAATCATGTTTACAAAAAAATGCACTAAACTCATGTTTGCACAAATTAAAATAGCACGCAAATCGTGTTTAAAAGATTGAAATTGCATTGAAATAATGTTTACATAATTTGACATTGCACCAAATTTGTTTTTACTCTACCTCAGAACCCAAATAACTTCCTGCGGCGGTGGCATAAAGCTGCTCGACAAAGAGTTTAGGGTTTAGGTTCAATATATAGAGTTGGTGGCCAAAGCAGGCACCAGGAGGTACCCGAGAACATATCAGGTGCACCGAGCCAATTTGTGCACCCAATGCACCGGTGGATTTAGGACCCTTACATGAAAAATTAATGGGCTAGATTTTGGTCAAAAAAGGATTATACCCTTTTTACAAAGACAACCTTGCACTTTCTACAAACTAACCCACACTCCACAGCACAGAGTCCCATCAAAGAAATATGTATGTTCATTTTTCTCGCCCAAACACAAACTGGTTCATATATTTTGAACCGAATGATCAATTTAAGATCCGTTTTGACTATCATTTTTGTCTTGACAAGATATTCAAAATAAGATTGATATTCAATATGTTTCCAAAAAAATATTATTTGCTGGGTTTCTTAAGCTTGACTCGGAACTTGTGATGTATTAGAAGGATTTGCACCCAGGAAGCGCATGTGAGAAAGATGCAAAACATGTATGTGTTGCAGTCAGGTTTCGAGTTCAATTTCAAAAAGTAAAAACATATTAATTTTTAGAAGCATACTCAATATTGATCTTGATTCGAAGATCCCGTCAAAACAATGATGGTCAAAATGGATCAGAAATCGGACACTTAGTTTAAAATATATGACACCTTTTTGTTTGAACCAAACAAATTATAAAACACGTAGATTTATTTATAGGAGAGGGAGATGTGTAGTGCGGGTTGATTTTGATAAATAAAAGGACAATTCTGCAATATTCAAACAATCCAACTACCACGCTGATCATATCCTTCAATTTTTTATCCAATGACTCATACAATATGGGTGCATTCGGTGCATGAGTTGGCTCAGTGCACCTGATACGTTCTCGGAGGTACCCACGTGATGGGCTCACATGGTCAATGGCATGCGCAAGGGGACCTCTGCGAGCTCCCTCAGCTAGCTGCTTTTGTGGCCCTTCATTTTCTAGAGTTAGGATTGGCTTTGTTACATTTCTGTAGTAAAAGCACCGACAGAAAAACATATAAATGTGACATCCTGCCTTAATAAGAATGATAGACTGCTCATATCAACAAGGTGCACCTTCTTTTCCGAGAGCCCATACAAAGGTAACCTCAAAGTTAAGCACACTTGGCTTGGAGCACTATGAGGATGGTGACCAACTAGGAAGTTGATCTCTGGTGCACACGAGTAAGGACAAAGTGCGCAAGGAAGACTAGTGTTGGTCTGTATGACCGGTCCAGATCCTAAGTGGTAGCTAGGCACAACGGCTAGAAATTGGTGGGTGAACCCGTGGGTTTGGCCATGGCGTTAAAAATGGTATTAGAGTCAAACCTTGCGGTTACATGGGTGTGTGCGAGTTAGGTGCGCGGGCAAGTGGCACATGACATGTGTGGTCCGTCATGGCACACCGCATGACACTTGTGCCAGAATGGACGCACAGATGTGTGTCAAGAGGGAACGTTCCTGCTCGGCCGGCGAGGACGTTGGTTCCTTTGAGAGTGATATATGTGACATCCTGGCTTAAAAGGAATGATAGACTACTCATGTTAACAAGGTGCATCTTATTTTTCTGGAGCTCATACGAAAGCAACTAACAAAGTTTGCTGGAAAGACTAATATTGGTTTGTGTGGCCGTTCTAGATCCTACTCCCTCTGTTCCAAAATAGATGACCCAACTTTGTATTAAAGTTAGTACAAAGTTGGGTCATCTATTTTGAACTGGAGAAAGTAGGTGGTAGCCAGACAAAACAACCAAGAACTGTTGGGTGAAACCAGTGGGTTTGGCCGGGGCATTACCATAAATCTCCCCTCTAGCAATTTAGTAGGTTAGGAGAAAATGATGAAATATTGTACTCCCTCCGTCCCAAAATTCTTGTCTTAGATTTGTTTAGATACGGATGTATCTAACACTACAATGTAATTAGATGCATTTGATAACCCACAAGTGTAGGGGATCGCAATAGCTTTCGAGGGTAGAGTATTCAACCCAAATTTATTGATTCGACACAAGGGGAGCCAAAGAATATTCTTGAGTATTAGCAGTTGAGTTGTCAATTCAACCACACATGGATAACTTAGTATCTGCAGCAAAGTATTGAGTAGCAAAGTAGTATGATAGTAAAGGTAACAGAGCCAAAAGTAAAGATAATAGTTTTGTAGGAATTGTAACAGTAGCAACGGAAAAGTAAATAAGCGAAGCACAATATGTGAAAAGCTCATAGGCATTGGATCAGTGATGGATAATTATATCGAATGCGATTCCTCATGTAATAGCTGTAACATAGGGTGACACAGAACTAGCTCCAGTTCATCAATGTAATGTAGGTATGTATTCCGAATATAGTCATACGTGCTTATGGAAAAGAATTTGCATGACATCTTTTGTCCTACCCTCCCGTGGCAGCCGGGTCCTAGTGGAAACTAAGGGATATTAAGGCCTCCTTGAGGGAGTCCTGGATTAGGGGGTATCCGGACCGCCGGACTATATACTTTGGCCGGACTGATGGACCATGAAGATATAAGACTGAAGACTTCGTCCCGTGTCCGGATGGGACTCTCCTTTGCGTGGAAAACAAGCTTGGCGATCCGGACATTAGATTTCCTTCTTTGTAACCGACTCTGTGTAAACCCTAGCCCCCTCTCGTGTCTATATAAACCAGAGGGTTTAGTCCTTAGAGATAGAACAATCATAATCGTCATAGGCTACCTTCTAGGGTTTAGCCTCTATGATCTCGTGGTAGATCAACTCTTGTAATACTCATATCATCAAGATCAATCAAGCAGGAAGTAGGGTTTTACCTCCATCGAGAGGGCCCGAACCTTGGTAAAACATTGTGTCCCTTGCCTCCTGTTACCATCAGCCTTAGACGCACAGATCGGGACCCCCTACCCGAGATCTGCCGGTTTTGACACCGACATTGGTGCTTTCATTGAGAGTTCCTCTGTGTCGTCACTGCAAGGCTCGATGGCTCCTTCAATCATCAACAACAACGCGGTCCAGGGTGGGACTTTTCTCCCCGGACAGATCTTCGTGTTCGGTGGCTTCACACTGCAGGCCAATTTGCTTGGCCATCTGGAGCGGATCGACAACTACGCCCCTGGCCATCAGGTCAGGTTTGGGAACTTGAACTACACGGGCGATATCCGCGGAGACTTGATCTTCACCGGATTCGGGCCTGCGCCAGGAGCGCCGAACAGTCATGACGAGCATGGCTTAGACCTGCTGTCAGACAACACTCGGGATATCGCACCTGCAGGAGCCCCGGACCTAAATCCAAGGCAGATTGCATCGTCCGAGGACGGGTGGATGGACCCCGCCCCGGAGGCCGCACACTCATTGGCGGTGGAGCCGAACACAGACTTCACCCCCAAGGAAGCCTGTGACACCGGACCCCCGGACTCATGTCCGGCTGTAGGTTCCAGTCCGCGCACCCCCGAGCCTACCGAATCTGGTTCGGCTCCGGTAATGGAGTTCACCGTTGCGGATATCTTCCAGGACTCGCCCTTTGGCGACATGCTAAACTCGCTAAAGTCTCTCTCTTTGTCAGGAGACTCTTGGCCGAACTATGTCCGGCTCGAGTTGGAAGCAGGCGACGAGGGAATTCGTTGCCCACCCACCACCCACTTCATAGCCTTGATCAATGATTTGACCGACGTGCTTGATTTCGACTCTGAAGACATCAACGGTGTGGACGACGATGTAGGAGAAGAATAGGAACCACCGCCCACGGGGCGCTGGACAGCCACCTCCGCATATGATATATATATATATATATATATATATATATATATATATATATATATATATATATATATATATATATATATATATATATATATATATATATGGTGGACACTCTGAAAGAAACCAATGGCGATGAGGCAATGGAGGATAACCCCTCAAGGAAGAAAGCAAAGCATGGGCGTCATCGGCACCACTCCAAGCCCCGCCACAGCAATACCGGCACAGGAGAAGAAAACAATCCGGATGGTGCCGAAGATGAATACAACCCCGATCAGCCTGCCTTCGAGCAGGCCGAACAGGAGGATGGGCAGGTCAGCCCAGACGAACAGGCGACGGACGGATACCCGGAGGAGGACAACTACATGCCCCCCTCCGAAGACAAGACTAGCCTTGGCGACGATGAGTTCGGCGTGCCTGAGGACCCCGTAGAGCAGGAGCGCTTCAAGCGCCGGCTTATGGCCACTGCGAGGAGCCTGAAAAAGAAGCAGCAGCAGCTCCAAGCTGATCAAGACCTGCTCACAGACAGATGGACTGAAGTCCTGGCAGCCGAGGAATATGGACTCGAGCACCACACGGCTGACCGTTTACCTTGTGGCCGGGATGAAGCGGCGTATCAGCCCGAATACCAGCCCGCACCCCCACGCCAATACACTACGGCCCGGGGCAATAGGCAGGCCCTGCAAGATATACTGGAAAACAAGGCAGGACAGCCATGACCGATCAACGGATCGCGGGGGCGCGCCCCAACACGTCGTCATGCCGGATACCCTATCAACAAGTCCAGCCGGGCCGAACACAGCCAACCAGACTCATTCGAACTGCGTAGCCACATAGCATGGCATAGAGGCGTCGCACACCCCCTCTGCTTCACTGTCAAAGTGATGGATCATGAATTCCCGGAAGGGTTTAAACCCGTAAACATTGAATCATACGATGGCACAACAGACCCCGCAGTATGGATCGAAGATTTCCTTCTCCACATTCACATGGCCCGCAATGACGATCTACACGCCATCAAGTATCTTCCCCTTAAGCTCAAAGGACCGGCCCGACACTGGCTAAATAGCCTACCGGCAAACTCCATTGGCAGTTGGGAAAACCTGGAGGACGCATTCCTCGACAACTTCCAGGGCACGTACGTGTGACCACGAGACACTGATGACTTGAGCCACATTACCCAATAGCCCAGAGAATCGGCCAGGAAATTCTGGACTCGGATGGCTCGCCCGACACCTCGGCCAGGAAAAACCAAAGTCCATGGCGGCCCTCACGACACTCATGACCCACTTTTGCGCAGGCGAGGACAGCTGATTGGCTCGCAGTAGCACAACGCCAAAAAACTCTGGCACTTCAGATGTCCGCGACAATAACGGCAAGCCACGGCGCAACAGACATAAGCGTCAGAACAATGGCGACAACACTGAAGACACGACAGTCAACGCCGGATTCAGTGGCTCAAAATCCAGTCAGCGGAAAAGGCCATTCGAAAGAAACAATCAGGGACCGTCCAGCCTGGACCGCATACTCGATCACTCGTGCCAAATCTATGGCACCCCGGATAAACCAACAAACCACACTAACAGAGAATGCTGGGTGTTCAAAGAGGCCGGTAAGATAAACGCCGAGAACAAGGACAAGGGGCTGCACAGCGACGATGCCGAGGAGCCCTGGCGTCCGAACACGGGGGGACAGAAGAAATTTCCTCCGCAGGTGAAAATGATCAACATGATCTACACCACCCACATTCCCAAACGGGAACGAAAGCGAGCACTGCGGGACGTCTATGAGATGGAGCCAGTCGCCCCAAAGTTCAACCCATGGTCATCCTGTCCGATCACCTTTGATCGTAGGGTTCAGCCACATTGGTCCTAGACCCAATCATTGACGGATTTCACCTCACACGAGTCCTTATGGACGGCGGCAGCAGTCTGAACCTGCTTTATCAGGACACAGTATGCAAAATGGGCATCGACCCTTCAAGGATCAAGCCCACCAAAACTACCTTTAAAGGTGTAATTCCAGGGGTAGAGGCCCGCTGCACGGGCTCCATAACACTGGAGGTGGTCTTCGGATCTCCGGATAACTTCCGAAGCGAGGAGTTAATCTTCGACATCGTCCCTTTCCGTAGTGGCTATCATGCACTGCTGGGACGAACCACATTCGCTCGATTCACTGCGGTACCACACTATGCATACCTCAAGCTCAAGATGACAGGACCTCGCGGGGTCATAACAGTCAACGGAAACACGGACCGCTCTCTCCGTACAGAAGAGCATACTGCAGCCCTCGCGGCAGAAGTACAAAGCAGCCTTCTACGGCAAACCATCAATCCGGCGACAACAACCCCGAACACCATCAAGCGAGCCCGGAATACCCTACAACAGGATCGCCAGGCATGCCAAGAGCACGACTAGCAGTCCGGCCTCCGCCACAGTCCCATTCAGGCAGCACTCGTGCCGTGCGTACATAATTACGCACTCAAAATACCATGGGCACAAGCGGGGGCACAATAGTGACGCGGTCAACAGTGTGGTTCAGCCGCAACATACTTTAATAACCCTGTTTATCTTTCAGGACCCTACTTTCGGTCAGCCTCTTCAGAAGAGCCTGATTATCGGACTTCCACAGGAGAGAAATTCAAGGAGGCAAAAGGCTTTGCACACAAAAGGAATACCCAGGTGGAATCTATTCACGATCGTTATACCTGTTTTATATACCTACATGCGGCCCGCCCTTGGATAGGACATGTCAAATAGTCCTATTTACCTCTGCTTAACGCATCCATTGTAAACATACGCTTAGATGTATTATTCATCAATGGGAGATAATATATTGCGTCAGCTTATTATTCCTATCTGCACATTTTTCCTATAAATGTTTATTTAATATTGCATACGTACACCTTGGTACGTTCAGTTTGCCAGGGGCTTCTCACGGCGCCCCTTAATACGGCAAGATAAGTCCGAACACTTTCGACAGTGCGGCACCCTGAACTTATAGCATTATATGCATCAGCTCCGAATCATGTCTTAGGTCAATAGTTGGGTTAGCCCGGCTCCCTTGTTTTGGTACCTTACGTTCTGTTATATCAGCTAATGTAGCGCAGGGAGAACTACTGCGATTGTGTCCTAGTTCTTCCGGACGAGCACCTTGGTAGAGAAAGCCGAAAACTAACCGGCATGATGCGGCGAGAGCTGGTCGCTGTTTGAGAGGTCTTAAAATCCTTAAAGATTTTTCCGCTTTAGTCGAGGAATCGGCCTCGTCCGATTTAGGTGTATATAGCACCCCAATTCGGCTTTCCGAATTCTAGGGGCTTCGCCGAAATTTAAAATTGTAGACTTCTATGGCTAAGTGAAAGTTATAAAGCCGCATAGTCCGATTGCCTTGTTTGCTGCACCAAACACCTCCTTCAGGGACCAAATATTTGGATAAAAAGTGTCTGGGTTTTCCACGAACACCCCAGTACTAGTTACGTGGGGGCGGAAGCCGACGACTGGCCTACTTTCAGAATTTTATAAACAGCCGCACAAAAGGTAATATTTTAAATCAACAAAGCACTATATAGCACAAATAACTTCGTTTTTATATTACAAAAATGACAGGAGTACATTCACTCAAAGATCGTGTCCTTGGTACATTCATCGGTCACGAGGCGAGCGCCTTTCATAACGCCATCATAATATTTCTCGAGACAGCGATGCGCCTTGCCCTCCGGCGGTCCATCCTTCACCAGCTTCTCCGCATCCAGCTTGCCCCAATGCACCTTCGCATGGGCAAAGGCTTGGCGGGCACCCTCAATGCAAATGGATCGCTTGATCACTTCCAGCCGCGGACAGGCATTCACCATCCGCTTTATCAGGCTGAAGTAGCTGGCGGGCAGGGGCTCACCAGGCAACATCCGGACTATGAAATCTTTCATAGCCACTTCGACCGCCCTGTGGAGTTCAACCAATTGCTTCAATGCGTCACTCAGAGGCATCGGATGTTCGGCTCCAGCATACTGGGACCAGAACAACTTCTTCGTTGAGCTCCCCTCTTCGGCATGGTAGAACTCCACGACATCTGATATGTTGTGTAGCAGATCTACGAATTCCCCTGAATAGCTCCGAATTCGGGTAAGTAAAAGAAACGTCTCCTCCACATGCTTGCTTTGCATAAAGAATGTCTTACCCGCCGCTATCTTCTTGGCTGCCTGGATTTCCTACTGGGCCTTTTCGGCTTCGGCCTTGGCGTCTTTCATGCCCAAAAGGGCCTTCACAAGTTCGGACTCCTTCGTCTTGAAGTCACGCTCTAAGGACTCGAACTTCTTGCCGAGCTACTGGAGCTCTTGCTGTACCTCGCCCACCCTAGCATTTTGCATCTCACGCTCAATGCTCTCCATGGCCGCCTTGTTTTTGGCCTCGGATAGCGCCTTCTTCAGGGACGCCATTTCGGTCGTGGTCCCTATTACAAAATCATGATGTTTTTTTAGCGTCACCAATTTTTTCTATACTTTGTGATAGATGAATGGGGTATCACTCACCTTTGTTCTCTTCGAGCTGCCTCTTCGCGAGGCTGAGCTCTCCCTAGGCCTGCTCGAGGTCCCGTTTGAGTCCGGAGACCTCCGCTGTGCGGGCAGTAGCGGCAAGCAACACCGCCTGCTTATTCACATAGACACCTAATATTAGACTCCTGCAGATTAGAATTGACCCTCCGTTTGGCTTTTCTTTCCTAACACCAAACAGAGTATCAGGGGCTACTGTCTATCGGGTGATAATTTCACACACTTTCGATTACTTACCTCAAAGCCTGTCAGGAGGCTGGTGCAGGCTTCGGTTAATCCGCTTTTGGTTGACCGAACCTTCTGAATCACCGCACTCATAAGAGTACGGTGCTCTTCATCCATGGAAGCGCCGCGAAGCGCTTCCAGCAGATTATCCGACGCCTCTGGCATAACAGAAGTCATCGGCACGGATGGCTCACCATCCTTAGTGAGGGGCTGCCTGCCCGAATCCGGAACCTTTGGAGGTTCCGGTATAGTGTCCGGCTGTGAGCCCGACTTGCTGCGGCTCTCGTCGGCACAATCTGCGGGGATCTTACGCCCCGTGTGCCCGACGTATGGAATTTCACCTTGGGGCGTCTCCAGAGTCGCCTCCCCCTGCTCTGGGAGCCTTTGGGACAACACCTCCGTGTCATCCGCAGGCCAAGGGGAAGTGGCCCTTGGAAGCGAATTCATCGCTGAATCGCTCAAAGACCCATCCGAAGAGGATACCTTGGGATGGGCCCTGGCCGGACTGCATATGCGTGTTCGGCGTTATAACAGACTATAAAGCAAAGTCGCACTAAAGAACAACAGAAGTGTGGATACTTACGATCTTACTGGGGGCTTCCCCCTGGGCAGCCACTACTCCTCACTGTAGGCGGCCGTGGTGGAGTAATCCGGAAGGGATGCCTTTCCCTTCTTGCATGTCCTAGCCTCCCCCTCTGGGTCGGCCTTCCATTTCTTCTCCTCCCTAGTGCGGGGAGGCGGAGTTTCCTCATGTTTTCCCCCGCCTCCACGGGAGGAATCTGCCTCGTCGTCTTCGGACGACGAGTTTATGATGACCTTACACCGGGGACCCTTCCTGGTCCCCTGGGCCGCCTTCTTAGGCCCTTTGGCCTCCCCGGATGGGGCGGCCCTTTCCTTTTCCTCTCCCCCTTCAGGGGAAGAGTGTGCCTCGTCGTCTTCGGATGACGCGTCCGGTACGACCTTACGCCGGAGACCCTTCCTGGTCCCCGGGGCCTTCTTTTCGACCTTTTTTCCGGCGCCTTGTAGGGCGCCAGGACTAGCATCTCCATCAGGAGAGCGGTCGCTGGACCTTCTGGCAGTGGAGTCGGACAGTCGATCCGCTCCGCCGTCTCCACGCACTCCTGATTAAGTACACACGATGACTTAAAATCCTCCCATGAGTATGCTGGGAAAACTACATCTGGTGATGGTTAGAAAACTCACCAGACGCGGGGGCCGCGTGGCGTGGAGTCTGCGGTCCTCGGATGTGGGAGGAGGTATTTTGGAGGCCTTGAACAGCACCTTCCATGCGTCCTTGTGTGTCGTGCCGTAGAGCTCTTGAAGTGTCTGGTGTTCGGCTGGGACGAACTCCCACAGATTGAAAGCCCGTCTTTGGCACGAAAGAATTCGGCGGACGAGCATGACCTGGACCATGTTGACAAGCTTGATTTTCTTGTCAATCATATTCTTGATGCAGTTATGAAGTCCGGTCAGCTCCGCAGGCTCGGCCCAGGCCAGGCCCTTCTTTTCCCAGGAGGTCAGCCGCATGGGAATTCTGGATCGGAATTTGGGGGCCGACGCCTAGTTGGCATCAGGGGGCTCAGTGATGTAGAACCACCCCAATTGCCACCCTTTCACGGTCTCCGTGAAGGAGCCGTCAAGCCAGGTGACGTTGGGCATCCTCCCCACCATGGCGCCTCCGCACTCCGCTTGCTGGCCGCTCACGATCTTCGGCTTCACGCAGAAGATTCGTAGCCACAAGCCGAAGTGAGGCTTGATGCGGAGAAAGGCCTCGCACACGATGATGAACGCCGAGATGTTGAGGACAAAGTTTGGGGCTAGATCATGGAAGTCCAGCCCATAGTAAAACATAAGCCCACGGACGAAGGGATTAAGTGGAAATCCCAGTCCACGGATGAAGTGGGCGAGGAACATGACCCTCTCGTGGGGTCCCGAAGTCGGAATGATCTTCCCTACGTCCGGAAGACAGTGCGCGATATCTGTAGCCAAGTATCCGGCCGCCCGGAGCTTCATGATATGCTCCTCCTTCACGGTGGAGGCCACCCACTTGCCTCCTACTCCGGACATGTTTGTCTGTGCGGAGAAGGTGTGTACTGGGGAGCTGGAGCTCGAGGGTGCGAGAATGGATAAGCAGAGGAGGAAGAAGGCGTGGGTGAAAATGGGGAATACTTATCCCTTTATAGAGGCGACGAAAACGGTGCATGTGACGCCCCCGATTCAATCGTACACTAATCATACACGCAAACGTGTACGATCAAGATCAGCGACTCATGGGAAGATATCACAACACAACTCTACAAATAAAATAAGTCATACAAGCATCAAAATACAAGCCAGGGGCCTCGAGGGCTCGAATACAAGTGCTCGAACATAGACGAGTCAGCGGAAGCAACTATATCTGAGTACAGAATAAGTTAAACAAGTTGCCATAAGATGGCTAGCACAAACTGGGATACAGATCGAAAGAGGCGCAGGCCTCCTGCCTGGGATCCTCCTAAACTACTCCTGGTCGTCATCACTGGCCTGCACGTAGTAGTAGGCACCTCCGGTGTAGTAGGAGTCGTCGTCGACGGTGGCGTCCGGCTCCTGGGCTCCAGCATCTAGTTGCGACAACCAGGTAGAAAGGAAAGAGGGGAAAGGAGGAGAAAAGCAACCATGAGTACTCGTCCAAAGTACTCGCAAGCAAGGATCTACACTACATATGCATGGGTATATGTGTAAAGAGGCAATATCGGTGGACTGAACTGCAGAATGCCAGAATAAGAGGGGGATAGCTAGTCCTATCGAAGACTACGCTTCTGGCAGCCTCCATCTTGGAGCATGTAGAAGAGAGTAGATTGAAGTCCTCCAAGTAGCATCGCATAGCATAATCCTACCCGGCGATCCTTCCCTCGTCGCCCTATGGAAAAGTGATCACCGGGTTGTCTGTCGAACTTGTCTGGGTGTGTTTTATTAAGTATCCGGTTCTAGTTGTCATGAGGTCAAGGTACAACTCCGGATCATCCTTTTAACGAGGGACACGACTATTCGAATAGATAAACTTCCCTGCAGGGGAGCACCACATAACCCAACATGCTCGATCCCATTTGGCCGGACACACTTTCCTGGATCATGCCCGGCCTGGGAAGATCAACACGTCGCAGCCCCACCTAGGCACAACAGAGAGGTCAGCATGCCGGTCTAAATCCTATGCGCGCAGGGGTCTGGGCCCATCGTCCATTGCACACCTGCACATTGCGAGGGCGGCCAGAAGCAGACCTAGCCTCCCTAATACAAGAGCAGGCATTCCAGTCCAATCCGGCGTGCGCCGCTCTATCGCTGACGTCAAGAAGGCTTCGGCTGATACCACGATGTCGAGTCCCCATAATTGTTCCCACGTAGTTGGTTAGTGCGTATAGGCCAGTGTCCAGATTAAGATCAAATACCAAGATCTCGTTAAGCATGTTATTATGAAGTAACCGCGGACACCGACCAGGGCCAGGCCCACCTCTCGCCTAGGTGGTATCAACCTGCCCTGTCGCTCCGCCACATAGTAACAGTCGGGGGCCGTCGGGAACCCAGGCCCACCTCTACTGGGATGGAGTTACCTGTCCTTTCAGCCCCCACATCAGAATCACTTGCGGGTACTCAACGAGCCAACCCGACTTTAGTCACCATCTGTATAGTATGTATATATGTATAGTATATACCCGTGATCACCTCCCAAGTGATCACGGGCCGATAGTATAGCAAGGCAGACTGACAAGAATGTAGGGCCAATGATGATAAACTAGCATCCTATACTAACCATTTAGGATTGCGGGTAAGGTATCAACGACTGTAGCAACAATGACAGGCTATGCAACAGAATAGGAGTAACTGAACAGTAACATGCTACACTACTCTAATGCAAGCAATATAGATAAGAAAATGTGATATCTGGTGATCAAGGGGGGCTTGCCTGGCTGCTCTGGCAAGAAGGACGAGTCACCAACACCGTAGTCGAGCTGGGGGTCACCGACAGTCTTGGGGTCTATCGGAAAGAAGTAACGGAGAGGGAACACAATAAATAACAAAGCAATCAAAGCATCACAAAGCGTAACAAGACAATACGCGGTGTTTGGTGTGCCCTAACGCGGTAATAGGTGATACCGGCGAAAGGGGAAAATATCCGAGAAAGTATCCCTGGTGTTTCGCGTTTTCGGACAGATGAACCGGAGGTGAAATGTTGCAAGTTCACTATGCTAGGGACCCATGGCAGACGAATGGGCTGCGTATCCGAATTCGTCTCGTCGTTCTGAGCAACATTCATGTACAAAGTATTTTCATACGAGTTACAGTTTATTTTATATTAATTTTTAAAATTTTATTTCATTTTTAGAATTAACAGAATTATTTAATTAGAAAATGCAATTATGATGTCATCATGATGTCATCAGTCAACCGTCTGTTGACTGGGTCAATAGACTCATGGGTCCCGTTTGTCATTGTTGGAAATATGCCCTAGAGGCAATAATAATATGGTTATTATTATATTTCTTTGTTCATGATAATTGTTTGTTATTCATGCTATAACTATGTTATCCGGAAATCGTAATGCGCGTGTGAATATATATAGACCACAATGATAACCCACAAGTATAGGGGGTCGCAACAGTTTTCGATAAGTAAGAGTGTCGAACCCAGCGAGGAGCTAAAGGTAGAACAAATATTCCCTAAAGTTCTATCGACCACCGATACAACTCTACGCACGCTTAATGTTTACTTTACCTAGAACAAGTATGAAACTAGAAGTACTTTGTAGGTGTTGTTGGATAGGCTTGCAAGAAAGTAAAGAACAAGTAAATATAAATTAGGGGCTGTTTAGATAAAGAAGCAATAAAGTAAATATAGCGAGTGTGGAAAAGTGGTGGTAGGAGTTGTGGAATTGTCCCTAGGCAACTGACTACGTTACTAGACCGGTAATCACTATTGCAATTCTATTTGAGGGAGAGGCATAAGCTAACATACTTTCTCTACTTGGATCATATGCACTTATGATTGGAACTCTAGCAAGCATCCGCAACTACTAAAGATTCATTAAGGTAAAACCCAACCATAGCATTAAAGTATCAAGTCCCCTTTATCCCATACGCAAACAACCTACTTACTTGGGTCTGTGCTTCTGTCACTCACGCCACCCAGCATAAACAAATCATAAACATATTGAAAACCCTACAGCGAGAATCCCTCACACTTGCGCGACACGGAGGGCACAATAGGATAGCACCAATAATAAAACATGCAACTCAAACCAATCATAGCAATTCATCAATCACCAATAGGACAACGAAAATCTACTCAAACATCATAGGATGGCAACACATCATTGGAAAATAATATGAAGCATAAAGCACCATGTTCAAGTAGAGGGTACAGCGGGATGCGGGAGAGTGTACCGCTGTAGATAGAAGCGGGAAGGTGATGGAGGTGTTGGTGAATATGACGGCGGTGTTGGTGAAGATCGCGGTGATGATGATGGCCCCCGGCGGCGTTCCGGCGCCACCGGAAGCAAGGGGGAGAGGGCCCCCCTTCTTCTTCTTCTTCCTTGGCCTTCTCCCTAGATGGGAGAAGGGTTTCCCCTCTGGTCCTTGGCTCCCATGGCTTGGGAGGGGCGATAGCCCCTCCGAGATTGGATCTATCTCTCTGTTTCTGCGTTCTCTGCGTTGGCAGATTCTACCCCTTCACCGTTTCTTTTATATCTAGAGATCCGTAACTCCGATTGGGGTGAATCTTTCGCTCGGATGTTCCTTGTAAAATTAGCTTTCTTGCTCCAGAAGGAGAGCCTTAACCGCCTTACTGGTGGACCACGAGGGTCAGGGGCCCGCCTGGGGGGGGGGGGGGTAGGGCGCGCCCCCCTACCTCGTGCCCACCTCGGATACCGTTTCGCGTTGATTTTGCTTCCAGAAAATCATAAATATTCCAAAAAAAATATCTGTCCGTTTTTATCCCGTTTGGACTCCGTTTGGTATTGGGTTTCTGCGAAACAAAAAGCATGCAACAGACAGGAACTGGCACTGGGCACTGGATCAATATGTTAGTCCCAAAAATAATATAAAAAGTTGCCAAAAACTATATGAAAGTGAATAATATTGGCATGGAACAATCAAAAATTATAGATACGACGGAGACGTATCACACAACATGTCCCTAGTAAGCCTCTAGTTGACTAGCTCGTTGATCAACAGATAGTCATGGTTTCCTGACTATGAGCATTGGATGTCACTGATAACGGGATCACATCATTTGGAGAATGATGTGATGGACAAGGCCCAATCCTAAGCATAGCTCAAAGATCGTGTAGTTCGTTTAGCTAGAGCTTTTCCAAATGTCAAGTATCATTTCCTTAGACTATGAGATTGTGCAACTCGCGGATACCATAGGAGTGCTTTGGGTGTGCCAAACGTCAGAACGTAACTAGGTGACTATAAAGGTGCACTATGGGTATCTCTGAAAGTGTCTATTGGGTTGGCATGAATCGAGACTGGGATTTGTCACTCCGTATGACAGAGAGGTCTCTCTGGGCCCACTTGGTAATGCATCATCATAATGAGCTCAATGTGACCAAGTGTCTGGTCACGGGATCATGGATTAAGGTACGAGTAAACTGACCTGCCGGTAACAAGATTAAACGAGGTATTGGGATACCGACGATCGAGTCTCGGGCAAGTAACGTACGGATTGACAAAGGGAATTGTATACGGGGTTGATTGAATCCTCGACATCATGGTTCATCCGATGAGATCATCGAGGAGTATGTGGGAGCCAACATCGGTATCCAGATCTCGCTGTTGGTTATTGACCGGAGAGGCCTCTCGGTCATGTCTGCATGTCTCCCGAACCCGTAGGGTCTACACACTTAAGGTTCGGTGACGCTAGGGTTGTAGAGATATAAGTATGCAGTAACCCGAAAGTTGTTCGGAGTCCCGGATGAGATCCCGGACGTCACGAGGAGTTCCGGAATGGTCCTGAGGTGAAGAAATATATATAGGAAGTCAGGTTTCGGCCATCGGGAAAGTTTCGGGGGTCGCCGGTATTGTACCGGGACCACCTGGTGGGGCCACCTATCCCGGAGGGCCCCATGGGCTGAAGTGGGAGGGGAACCAGCCCCTGGTGGGCTGGTGCACCCCCCTTGGCCCCCCCCCTGCGCCTAGGGTTGGAAACACTAGGGGTGGGGGCGCCTCCACCTGTCTTGGGGGGCAAGTTTCACCCCTGGCCGCCCCCCCCCCCCCCCTTGGAGATCCCATCTCCTAGGGCTGGCACCCCCCCTAGGAGCCTATATAAAGAGGGGGGGGGAGGGAGGGCAGCTGCACCCATTCTCTTGGCGCCTCCCTCTCCCATTGTTACACCTCTCCCTCTCGTAGAAGCTCGGCGAAGCCCTGCCGAGATCACTGCTCCATCCACCACCACGCAGTCGTGCTGCTGGATCTCCGTCAACCTCTCCTTCCCCCTTGCTGGATCAAGAAGGAGGAGACGTCTTCCTCACAACGAGTACGACTCCCTCAACCCCATTCTCTTGAACGCTTCCGCTTGCGATCTACAAGGCTATGTAGATGCACTCCTTTCTCTTGTTGCTAGATGAACTCCCAGATTGATCTTGGTGAACGTAAGAAATTTTTTATTTTATGCAACGTTCCCCAGTAGTGGCATCATGAGCTAGGTCTATGCGTAGTTTTCTTTGCACGAGTAGAACACAAATTTGTTGTGGGCGTAGATGTTGTCAACTTTCTTGCCCTACTAGTCTTATTTTGCTTCAGCTGTATTGTGTGATGAAGCGGCCCGGACCGACCTTACACGTACGCTTACGTGAGACAGGTTCCACCGACTGACATGCACTAGTTGCATAAGGTGGCTAGAGGGTGTCTGTCTCTCCCACTTTAGTTGGAGCGGATTCGATGACAAGGGTCCTTATGAAGGGTAAATAGAAGTTGGCAAATCACGTTGTGGCTTTTACGTAGGTAAGAAAACATTCTTGCTAGAACCCTATTGCAGCCACGTAAAATATGCAACAACAATTAGAGGACGTCTAACTTGTTTTTGCAGCATATGATTTGTGATGTGATATGGTCAAAAGTTGTCATGAATGATGAATGATATATATGTGATGTATGAGATCATGTTCCTATAATAGAAATCACGACTTGCATGTCGATGAGTATGACAACCGACAGGAGCCATAGGAGTTGTCTTTATTTTTGATGACCTGCGTGTCATTGAGAAATGCCATGTAAATTACTTTACTTTATTGCTAAACGCGTTAGCCATAGTAGTAGAAGTAATAGTTGGCGAGCAAATTCATGGAGACACGATGATGGAGATCATGATGATGGATATCATGGTGTCACGACTGGTGACAAAGATGATCATGGAGCCCCGAAGATGGAGATCAAAGGAGCTATATGATATTGGCCATATCATGTCACTATTTGATTGCATGTGATGTTTATCATGTTTTTCATCTTGTTTACTTAGAACGACGGTAGTAAATAAGATGACCCCTCATAATTTCAAGAAAGTGTTCCCCCTAACTGTGCACCGTTGCGAAGGTTCGTTGTTTCGAAGCACCACGTGATGATCGAGTGTGATAGATCCTAACGTTCGAATACAACGGGTGTAAACCAGATTTACACACGCAATACCCTTAGGTTGACTTGACAAGCCTAGCATGTACAGACATGGCCTCGGAACACGGAGGACCGAAAGGTCGAGCATGAGTCGTATAGAAGATACGATCAACACGGAGATGTTCACCGATGTCGACTAGTCCGTCTCACGTGATGATCGGACAAGGCCGAGTTGACTCGGATCATGTTTCACTTAGATGACTAGAGGGATGTCTAATCTGAGTGGGAGTTCATTAAATAATTCAATTAGATGAACTTAATTATCATGAACTTAGTCTAAAATCTTTACAATATGTCTTGTAGATCAAATGGCCCACGTTACCCTCAACTTCAACACGTTCCTAGAGAAAACCAAGCTGAAAGATGATGGCAGCAACTATACGGACTGGGTCCGGAACCTGAGGATCATCCTCATAGCTGCCAAGAAAGATTATGTCCTAGAAGCACCGGTAGGTGAAGCACCAATCCCAGAGAACAAAGACGTTATGAACGCTTGGCAGTCTCGTGCTGATGATTACTCCCTCGTTCAGTGCGGCATGCTTTACAGCTTAGAACCGGGGCTCCAAAAGCATTTTGAGCAACACGGAGCATATGAGATGTTCGAAGAGCTGAAAATGGTTTTCCAAGCTCATGCCCGGGTCGAGAGATATGAAGTCTCCGACAAGTTCTTCAGCTGTAAGATGGAGGAAAATAGTTCTGTTAGTGAGCACATACTCAAGATGTCTGGGTTGCACAACCGATTGACTCAACTGGGAGTTAATCTCCCAAATGACGTGGTCATTGACAGAATCCTTCAGTCACTTACATCGAGCTGCAAGAGCTTTGTGATGAACTTCAATATGTAGGGGATGGAAAAGACCATTCCTGAGGTATATTCAATGTTGAAATCAGCGGAGGTAGAGATCAAAAAGGAACATCAAGTGTTGATGGTGAATAAAACCACTAAGCTCAAGAAAGGAAAGGGTAAGAAGAACTTCAAGAAGGACGGCAAGGGAGTTGCCGCGCCCGGTAAGCTAGTTACCAGGAAGAAGTCACACAATGGACCCAAGCCTGAGACTAAGTGCTTTTATTGCCAGGGAAGTGGTCACTGGAAGTGGAACTGCCCCAAGTACTTAGCGGAAAAGAAGGCCGGCAAAACCAAAGGTATATTTGATATACATGTAATTGATGTGTACCTTACAAGTGCTCGTAGTAGCTCCTGGGTATTTGATACCGGTGCGGTTGCTCATATTTGTAACTCAAAGCAGGAGCTGTGGAATAAGCGGAGACTGGCGATGGACGAGGTGACGATGCGCGTCGGGAATGGTTCCAAGGTCGATGTGATCACCGTCGGCACGCTACCTCTACATTTACCTACAGGATTAGTTTTAAACCTCAATAATTGTTATTTAGTACCAGCTGTGAGCATGAACATTGTGTCTGGATCTCGTTTAATACGAGATGGATACTCATTTAAATCCAAGAATAAAGGTTGTTCTATTTATATGCGAGATATGTTTTATGGTCATGCCCCGATGGTCAATGGTTTATTCTTAATGAATCTCGAACGTGATGTTACACATATTTAGAGTGTGAATACCAAAAGATGTAAAGTTGATAACGATAGTCCCACATACTTGTGGCACTGCCGCCTTGGTCACATTGGTGTCAAACGCATGAAGAAGCTCCATGCTGATGGACTTTTAGAGTCTCTCGATTATGAATCATTTGACACATGCGAACCATGCCTCATGGGAAAAATGATCAATACTCCGTTCTCCGGAACAATGGAGCGAGCAATCAACTTATTGGAAATCATACATACTGATGTGTGCGGTCCAATGAGCGTTGAGGCTCGCGTAGGATGTCGTTATGTTCTCACTCTCATTGACGACTTGAGTAGATATGGGTATGTCTACTTGATGAAACACAAGTCTGAGACCTTTGAAAAGTTCAAGGAATTTCAGAATGAGGTAGAGAATCAACGTGACCGAAAGATAAAGTTCTTACGATCAGATCGTGGGGGAGAATATTTAAGTCACGAATTTGGTACGCACTTAAGGAAATGTGGAATCATTTCACAACTCATGCCGCCTGGAACACCTCAATGTAACGGTGTGTCCGAACGTCGTAATCGCATTTTATTGTATATGGTGCGATCTATGATGTCTCTTACCGATTTACCGCTATCATTTTGGGGATACGCTCTAGAGACAGCTACATTCACTTTAAATAGGGCACCATCTAAATCCGTTGAGACGACACCGTATGAATTATGGTTTGGAAAGAAACCTAAGCTGTTGTTTCTAAAAGTTTGGGGATGTGATGCTTATGTCAAGAAACTCCCTGAAAAGCTCGCACCCAAGTCGGAAAAATGCGTCTTCATAGGATACCCTAAGGAAACCATTGGGTATACCTTCTACTTAAGATCCAAAGGCAAGATCTTTGTTGCCAAGAACGGGTCCTTTCTGGAGAAAGAGTTTCTCTCGAAAGAAGTAAGTGGGAGGAAGGTGGAACTTGATGAAGTACTACCTCTTGAACCGGTGAGTAGCGTAGCTCAGGAAGATGTTCCTGTGCTGCCAGCACCAACTGAAGAGGAAGTTAATGATGATGATCAAGGTACTTCGGATCATGTTACTACTGAACTTCGTAGGTCCATGAGGACACGTTCCACACCAGAGTGGTATGGCAACCCTGTCCTGGAAATCATGTTGTTAGACAACGATGAACCTTCGAACTATGAAGAAGCGATGGCGGGCCCAGATTCCAACAAATGGCTTGAAGCCATGCAATCCGAGATAGGATCCATGTATGAAAATGAAGTATGGACTTTGACAGACTTGCCCGATTATCGGCGAGCGATAGAAAACAAATGGATCTTTAAGAAGAAGACGGACGCAGATGGTAATGTTACGATCTATAAAGCTCGAGTTGTCGCTAAGGGTTATCGACAAGTTCAAGGGGTTGACTACGATGAGACCTTCTCTCCCGTAGCGAAGCTGAAGTCCGTCCGAATCATGTTAGCAATTGCCGCATACTACGATTATGAGATATGGCAGATGGACGTCAAAATGACATTCCTTAACGGACATCTTAAGGAAGAACTGTATATGATGCAGCCGGAAGGTTTTGTCGACCCTGAGAATGCTAACAAGGTATGCAAGCCGCAACGATCCATTTATGGGCAGGTGCAAGCATCTCGGAGTTGGAACATTCGCTTTGATGAGATGATCAAAGCGTTTGGGTTTATGCAGACTTATGGAGAAGCCTACGTTTACAAGAAAGTGAGTGGGAGCTCTGTAGCATTTCTCATATTATATGTAGATGACATACTTTTGATGGGAAACGATATAGAACTTTTGGACAGCATTAAGGCCTACTTGAATAAGTGTTTTTCAATGAAGGACCTTGGATAAGCTGCTTACATATTAGGCATCAAAATCTATAGGGATAGATCAAGACGCCTCATAGGTCTTTCACAAAGCACATACCTTGATAAGATATTGAAGAAGTTCAATATGGATCAGTCCAAGAAAGGGTTCTTGCCTGTATTGCAAGGTGTGAGATTGAGCTCGGCTCAATGCCCGACCACGGCAGAAGATAAAGAAGAGATGAGTGTCATACCCTATGCCTCAGCCATAGGTTCTATTATGTATGCCATGTTGTGTACCAGGCCTGATGTAAACCTTGCCGTAAGTTTGGTAGGAAGGTACCAAAGTAATCCCGGCAAGGAACACTAGACAGCGGTCAAGAACATCCTAAAGTACCTGAAAAGGACTAAGGATATGTTTCTCGTTTATGGAGGTGACGAAGAGCTCGTCGTAAAGGGTTACGTCAACGCTAGCTTCGACAAAGATCTGGATGACTCTAAGTCACAGACCGGATACGTGTATATTTTGAATGGTGGGGCAGTAAGCTGGTGCAGCTGCAAGCAAAGCGTCGTGGCGGGATCGACATGTGAAGCACAGTACATGGCAGCCTCGGAGGCAGCGCATGAAGCAATCTGGGTGAAGGAGTTCATCACCGACCTAGGAGTCATACCCAATGCGTCGGGGCCGATCGCACTCTTCTGTGACAACACTGGAGCTATTGCACTTGCCAAGGAGCGCAGGTTTCACAAGAAGACCAGGCACATCAAGCGTCGCTTCAACTCCATACGTGAAAATGTTCAAGATGGAGACACAGGTATTTGTAAAGTACATACGAACCTGAATGTAGCAGATCCGTTGACTAAACCTCTCCCTAGGGCAAAACATGATCAACACCAGAACGCTATGGGTGTTCGATTCATCACAATGTAACTAGAATATTGACTCTAGTGCAAGTGGGAGACTGTTGGAAATATGCCCTAGAGGCAATAATAAAATGGTTATCATTATATTTCTTTGTTCATGATAATTGTCTGTTATTCATGCTATAACTGTGTTATACGGAAATCGTAATGCATGTGTGAATATATATAGACCACAACATGTCCCTAGTAAGCCTCTAGTTGACTAGCTCGTTGATCAACAGATAGTTATGGTTTCCTGACTATGGGCATTGGATGTCATTGATAACGTGATCACATCATTAGGAGAATGATGTGATGGACAAGACCCAATCCTAAGCATAGCTCAAAGATCGTGTAGTTCGTTTAGCTAGAGCTTTTCCAAATGTCAAGTATCATTTCCTTAGACCATGAGATTGTGCATCTCCCGGATACTGTAGGAGTGCTTTGGGTGTGCCAAACGTCACAAAGTAACTGAGTGACTATAAAGGTGCACTACGGGTATCTCCGAAAGTGTCTGTTGGGTTGGCACGAATCGATACTGGGATTTGTCACTCAGTATGACGGAGAGGTATCTCTGGGCCCACTCGGTAATGCATCATCATAATGAGCTCAATGTTACCAAGTGTCTGGTCACGGGATCATGCATTACAGTACGAGTAAAGTGACTTGCCGGTAACGAGATTAAACGAGGTATTGGGATACCGACGATCGAGTCTCGGGCAAGTAACGTACCGATTGACAAAGGGAATTGTATACGGGGTTGATTGAATCCTCGACATCATGGTTCATCTGATGAGATCATCGAGGAGTATGTGGGAGCCAACATGGGTATCCAGATCCCGCTGTTGGTTATTGATCGGAGAGGCGTCTCAGTCATGTTTGCATGTCTCCCGAACCCGTAGGGTCTACACACTTAAGGTTCGGTGATGCTAGGGTTGTAGAGATATAAGTATGCAGTAACCCGAAAGTTGTTCGGAGTCCCGGATGAGATCCCAGACATCACGAGGAGTTCCGGAATGGTTCGGAGGTGAAGAATTATATATAGGAAGTCAGGTTTTGGCCATCGGGAAAGTTTCGGGGGTCCCCGGTATTGTATCGGGACCACCGGAAGGGTCCCCGGGGTCCACCGGGTGGGGCCACCTATCCTGGAGGGCCCCATGGGCTGAAGTGGGAGGGGAACCAGCCCCTGGTGGGCTGGTGCGCACCCCCCCCCTTGCCCCCCCTGCGCCTAGGGTTGGAAACCCTAGGGGTGGGGGCGCCTCCACCTGGCTTGGAGGGCAAGTTTCCCCCTGGCCGACGCCCCCCCTTGGAGATCCCATCTCCTAGGGCCGGCGCCCCCCTAGGGGGCTTATATAAAGAGGAGGAGGGAGGGCAGCTGCACCCATGCTCTTGGCGGCTCCCTCTCCCATTGCTACACCTCTCCCTCTCGTAGAAGCTCGGCGAAGCCCTGCCGAGATCACTGCTGCATCCACCACCACGCCGTCGTGCTGCTGGATCTCCGTCAACCTCTCCTTCCCCCTTGCTGGATCAAGAAGGAGGAGACGTCTTCCTCAACCGTACGTGTGTTGAACGCGGAGGTGCTGTCCGTTCAACACTAGGATCGTCGGTGATTTGGATCACGACGAGTACGACTCCCTCAACCCCGTTCTCTTGAACGCATCCGCTCGCGATCTACAAGGGTATGTAGATGCACTCCTTTCTCTCGTTGCTAGATGAACTCCTAGATTGATCTTGGTGAACATAAGAAATTTTTTATTTTATGCAACGTTCCCCAACAGTCATTGCCTAACTAACGTAGCTAACAGATTAGCAGGTTAATTAGCTATTTAGGTTAATTAATCTTAATTAGTATAATTAAGCAGAGTTAATTAAATATTAAATTAATTAATTGGTTAATATTTATTTATTTTAATTCTCTTTCTTTTTTGTTCTAATCAGTACATGGGTGTGGGCCTCGTCGGTCAGTGGCAATAGGGGGGCCCACATGTCTCTGGCCCCTGGGGCCTAACGGGCACGCGGGTACGGGCAAGGCCCGAACGGGCACAGCGGGCATTGCGGGCGCCCGACAAAGTGCTGCGGGGTGCCGGCAACCGGAGCAGCAAACGGGAGGAGCGACCGTCGCGGGCGGCACGGGGAGGTGGCGCACGGCGACGACAACTCGGTCGCGGGGAGCACGACGCAGAGGGCGCGCTGGCGGTCTAGCGCGCGGTGACCGTGAGCGAGGCGTGAGGCAGAGAAGGGAAGAGGCCCGGGGCCTCACCAGCGTTGATGGGGAGAGAGGGTGCCGAGGCTTGCTGGCGGCCGGCAGGGAAAAGGACGAGGACGCGAGGTCCGGCGAGGAGGCGGTCGAGGTGGAGGGCGACGCGGTTACGGGTGACGTCGTGGGAGCTCGCCCGAGTGGCTGCCGGTTGCGGCAGCGAGGCACGTTCGGAGGGCAACACAGCGCCGGGCTCGGGTGCCGACGTGGATGACGACGGGGAGGGGTTTCTCCAGACGGCATCGACGGGGTCCAACGGTGGTGCGGCATCGAGGAGGCGGGGCGAGGTAGCGGGCTGCGCCGGAGATGACGAGCGGTGTCGGCGCGCCGGGGTCGGGGGCAGCGAGGTAGTGGGCGTACAGATCGAGCGGGGGGGTGAGAGAGAGTTGGGGGCTCGATCTTGATCCAGGAGGGGATCGGGGGGAGGGAGAGTGGGGGCGTGATACGTCTCCAACGTATCTATAATTTTTGATTGCTCCATGCTACTTTATCTACAGTTTTGGACTATATTGGGCTTTATTTTCCACTTTTATATTACTTTTGGGACTAACCTATTAATCGGAGGCCCAGCCCAGAATTGCTGTTTTTTGCCTTTTTCAGTATTTCAAAGAAACAGAATATCAAACGGAGTCCAAACGGAAGGAAACCTTCGGGATTGTGATTTTCCAACCGAACGTGATCCAGGAGACTTGGACCCTACTCCAAGCAGTGTCCGAGGAGGTCACGAGGGTGGAGGGCGCCCCCCTGGGTGCGCCCCCTACCTTGTGGGCCCCTCGGAGCTCCACCGACGTACTCCTTCCTCCTATATATACCTAGGTATCCCCGAACGATCAGAACAGGAGCCATAAACCTAATTCCACCGCCGCAACTTTCTGTATCCACGAGATCCCATCTTGGGGCCTGTTCCGGAGCTGCGTCGGAGGGGGCATCCACCACGGAGGGCTTCTACATCATCACCATAGCCCCTCCGATGAAGTGTGAGTAGTTTACTTCAGACCTTCGGGTCCATAGCTAGTAGCTAGATGGCTTTTTCTCTCTTTTTGGATCTCAATACAATGTTCTCCCCCTCTCTCGTGGAGATCTATTCGATGTAATCTTCTTTTTGCAGTGTGTTTGTTGAGACCGATGAATTGTGGGTTTATGATCTAGTATTATCTATGGAAAATATTTGATTCTTCTCCGAATTCTTTTGTGTATGATTGAGTTATCTTTGCAAGTCTCTTCAAATTATCCTTTTTGGTTTGGCCAACTAGATTGGTAGTTCTTGCAATGGGAGAAGTGCTTAGCTTTGGGTTCAATCTTGCGGTGTCCTTACCCAGTGACAGAAGGGGCAGTAAGGCACGTATTGTATTGTTGCCATCAAGGATAACAAGATGGGGTTTTATCATATTGCATGAATTTATCCCTCTACATCATGTCATCTTGCTTACGACGTTACTCTGTTTTTAACTTAATACTCTAGATGCATGCTGGATAGCGGTCGATGAGTGGAGTAATAGTAGTAGATGCAGAATCGTTTCGATCTACTTGTTTTGGACATGATGCCTATATACATGATCATTTCCTAGATATACTCATAACTATGCTCAATTCTGTCAATTGCTCAACAGTAATTTGTTCACCCACCGTAGAATACTTATGCTCTCGAGAGAAGCCACTAGTGAAACCTATGGCCCCCGAGTCTGTTCTCATCATATCAATCTATATCACTTTATTTACTTATTTGTTTTTACTTTGCCTTTACTTTTTACTTTGCATCTATCTATCAAAAATACCAAAAATATTATCTCTATCAGATCTCACTCTCGTAAGTGACCGTGAAGGGATTGACAACCCCTAAGCGTTGGTTGCGAGTTGCTATCGTTTTGTGTAGGTACGAGGGACTTGTGCGTGGTCTCCTACTGGATTGATACCCTGGTTCTCAAAAACTGAGGGAAATACTTACGCTACTGATAACCCACAAGTATAGGGGATCGCAACAGTTTTTGAGGGTAGAGTATTCAACCCAAATTTATTGATTCGACACAAGGGGAGCCAAAGAATATTCTCAAGTATTAGCAGCTGAGTTGTCAATTCAAACACACCTCGAAACTTAGTATCTGCAGCAAAGTGTTTAGTAGCAAAGTAATATGATAGTGGTGGTAACGGTAACAAAGTAAAGACAGCAAAAGTAATGTTTTTGGTATTTTTGTAGTGATGATAACAGTAGCAACGGAAAAGTAAGTAAGCGTAAACCAGTATATGGAAAACTCGTAGGCACCGGATTAGTGATGGATAATTATGGCGGATGCGGTTCGTCATGTAACAGCTACAACATAGGGTGACACAGAACTAGCTCCAGTTCATCAATGTAATGTAGGCATGTATTCCGTATATAGTCATACGTGCTTATGGAAAAGAACTTGCATGACATCTTTTGTCCTACCCTCCTCTGGCAGCGGGGTCCTATTGGAAACTAAGGGATATTAAGGCCTCCTTTTAATAGAGAACCGGAACAAAGCATTAGCACATAGTGAATACATGAACTCCTCAAACTATGGTCATCACCGGGAGTGGTCCCGATTATTGTCACTTCGAGGTTGCCGGATCATAACACATAGTAGGTGACTATAGACTTGCAAGATAGGATCAAGAACACACATATATTCATGAAAACATAATAGGTTCAGATCTGAAATCATGGCACTTAGGCCCTAGTGACAAGCATTAAGCATAGCAAAGTCATAGCAACATCAATCTCAGAACATAATGGATACTAGGGATCAAGCCCTAACAAAACTAACTCGATTACATGATAAATCTCATCCAAGCCATCACCGTCCAGCAAGCCTACGATGCAATTACTCACGCACGGCGGTGAGCATCATGAAATTGGTGATGGAGGATGGTTGATGATAACGACAGCGACGAATCCCCCTCTCCGGAGCCCCGAACGGACTCCAGATCAGCCCTCCCGAGAGAGATTAGGGCTTGGCGGCGGCTCCGTATCGTAAAACGCAATGATTCTTTCTTTCTGATTTTTTTTCTCCCTGAAAGCCAATATATGGAGTTGGAGTTGGTGTCGGAGGGCACCCAGCGGGCCCACGAGGTAGGGGGCGCGCCCAGAGGGGAGGGGTGCGCCCCCCACCCTCGTGGACAGGGTGTGGGGCCCCTGGTCTTCATCTTTGGTGAGCATTTATTATTATTTATTCTAAGATATTCCGTGGAGTTTCAGGTCATTCCGAGAACTTTTGTTTTCTGCACATAAAACAACACCATGGCAATTCTGCTGAAAACAGCGTCAGTCCGGGTTAGTTCCATTCAAATCATACAAGTTAGAGTCCAAAACAAGGGCAAAAGTGTTTGGAAAAGTAGATACGACGGAGACATATCAACTCCCCCAAGCTTAAACCCTTGCTTGTCCTCAAGCAATTCAGTTGACAAAATGAAAGAGAAAAACGAAAAACTTTTACAAACTCTGTTTGCTCTTGTTGTTGTAAACATGAAAAGCCAGCATTCAAGTTTCAGCAATTATTATGAACTAACCATACTCACAATAACTCATAGGTCTCACAATTACTCATATCAATAGCATAATCAGCTAGCGAGCCATAATAATAAAACTCGGATGACAACACTTTCTCAAAATAATCATAACATGATATAACGAAATGGTATCTCGCTAGCCCTTTTTGAGACCGCAAAACATAAATGCAGAGCAACTTTAAAGATCAAGGACTGACTAAACATTGTAATTCATGGTAAAAGAGATCCAGTCAAGCCATACCCAATATAAACCAATAATAATGAATGCAAACGACAGTGTGCTCTCCAGTGGGTGCTTTTTAATAAGAAGGGTGATGACTCAACATAAAAGTAAATGGATAGGCCCTTCGCGGAGGGAAGTTGGGATTTGTAAAGGTGCCAGAGCTCAGTTTTGAAATAGAGATAAATTATATTTTGAGTGGCATACTTTCATTGTCAACATAACAACTAAATGACGACGATATCTTCCATGCTAAATAGATTATAGGCGGTTCCCAAACATAATGGTAAAGTTTATACTCCCCTTCCTCCACAAGCATCAATCCATGGCTTGCTCGAAACAACGAGTGCCTCCAACATTCAACGGGTCCCAAGGGGAGTTTTGTTTGCAGTTATTTTGATTTAGGTTGCATAAAGCATGGGACCGGGTATCCCGGATACCAGCCATTTTCTCGTGAATGAGGAGGGGAGTCCACTCCTCTTGAGAATAACATGCCTAACACGGAAGATAAGGGCAGCTCTAGTTGACATATGAGCTATTCGAGCATGCAAAACAGAATGTTTATTTGAAGGTTTAGAGTTTGGCATATACAAATTTACTTGGAATGGCAGGTAAATACTGCATATAGGTAGGTATAGTGGACTCATAAGGGATAACTTTGGGGTTTAAGGAGTTTGGATGCACAAGCAGTATTCCCGCTTAGTACAGGTGAAGGCTAGCAAAATACTAGGAAGCGACCAACTGAGAGAGCGACAACAGTCGTAAACATGCATTAAAATTAATATAAGCATGAATAGGATATAATCCACCATGAACATAAATATTATGATGGCTATGTTGATTTGATTCAACTAGATGCGTGAACATGTGCCAAATATAGTCACTCAATACATTTAAAGGAGGATACCATCCCATCATACCACATCATAATCATTCTAATAGCATGTTGGCACGCAAGGTAAACCATTATAACTCATAGCTAATAAAGCATGGCACAAGCAACTGTAATCTCTAAATGTCATTGCAAATATGTTTACTTCATATAGCTGAATCAAGAACGATGAATCATCATATTTACAAAAACAAGAGAGGTCGAGTTCATACCAGCTTTTCTCTTCCCAATAAGTCCATCATATATCATCATTATTGCCTTTCACTTGCACGATCGAACGGTGTGTATAATGATAAGAGTGCACGTGCATTGGACTAAGCTGGAATCTGCAACCATTTAACTCAAGAGAGAAGACAAGTAATATGGGCTCTAAGTTTAAATAATCAATCATGCATATGAGAGCCACTAAGCATTTTCAATAAAGTCTTCTCGACCCCCAAAGAAAGGAAAAGGAATAAAAACTATTTACACGGGAAAGCTCCCAACAAGTAAAAGAAGAACGGGAAATATTTTTGGGGTTTTCTTTTTAATTCTACTACAAGCATGAAAAGTAAACTCACTAATTTTTTTTGGTTTTTTCTTAAGGTTTAACAAACACACAAGAAGAAAGCAGGAAAAAGAAATTTAAACTAGCATGGATATTACAGTGAAAAAGTATGAGCACGGACATCTAGCAATGAGTGTGTGTGAACATGAATGTAATGTCGGTG
The DNA here is from genome assembly GCA_963921465.1 of Triticum timopheevii. Taxonomy (NCBI): domain Eukaryota; kingdom Viridiplantae; phylum Streptophyta; class Magnoliopsida; order Poales; family Poaceae; genus Triticum; species Triticum timopheevii. The sequence goes on from OY997271.1 coordinate 107,228,323, forward strand.
GGAAATACGTACTCCCCCAAGCTTAGGCTTTTGGCCTAAGTTGGTCTATTGCCAGGGATGGCCTGGTGGATATCCGTAGGTAAAGCTGGGGTCGTAGTGTGACGCAGCAGCTATCGCTGCCTGAGCTGTAGCATGCAGTCGACCAGCCTCCACTCTCCTTTCGTACTCATATGCCTCCTCTCTGGTAATAATATATGTTCCTCTCACCTGAAAATCAAAGAAGGTAGGAGCAGGAAGAGCAACACGGACCACATGTCGTTTGTTGAAGATTAGTCGATACTGGTAAGGTGGTCCAGTCCTCTCAATGAACTGGTGGGAAAACATAGAATCAAGATCTAAATAAGAAGAGGGTAACTCCATATCACCCTCATGAATGTCTACATCAAGAAAATTAGCTAAGCGGGTTGCATAAATTCCTCCAAAGAAATCTCCGTTATGCCTATTCTGATGCAACCTACGAGCTACAATGGCTCCCAAATGATAAGATTGGTCTCCTAACACAGCACTCCTCAGAATACTCAGGTCATGGACACACATGTGACATGCTTCATCCTTAGCATTTATGCATCTACCTATGAAGAGAGCAAAATAATGTATAGCAGGAAAGTGAACGCTCCCTATAGTAACTTGTGTTATATCTCTAGATTCCCCTACAGTTATTCTAGCAAGAAAGTCTCTATATTCGGATTTAGGGGGATCCCTGACATTACCCCAAGATGGAAGTTTGCAAGCAGAAGTAAAATCCTCTAAGTTCATGGTATAAGATTTGTCATAAAGGTCAAACATGACTGAAGGAGAATTACGTGAAGATGAAAACTCAAACCTCCTCACAAATGAACTTGTGAGATCATGATACTGGGGGCATTTGTCAGCTTCAAAGTCCTCAAGACCGGCGTTAATCAAATTTGTGCTAAATTCTTCTTTGATTCCCACTTGATTCATAAAATTTTCCGACGGCCATTCACAAGGCCTCACAGGAGCGTCTCTTGGTGGTTCCTCGTCAGCATCACGTATTGCAAGCCTGGGACCTTGCTTCCTTGAAGGACCACCTTGGAACATCCTCCTAAGCATATTGTTTCCTCTGAAAAATTTCTGAAATTTTTTAGTAGCTTCAAATAAAAGTGAACCAACTTCAATAAAATTGGTAGTAACAACTCCCACAAGTGCCTAGAGCCTATATAAAGCATTAGAACTACTTGGAACCATATAAATTTGACATGCAAGCTCAAGAACATGGTCACCTATGCAGCACCAATTTGCAATGAATAAAGCACTAGAACAAAAAACTAATTGGACCAATGGAGGAGTCACATACCAAGGAACAATCTCCCCAAGTAGTTTTACGAGAGGTGCTTTGAGCAAGGAGATCGAAAATCACAACAACGGGGGCTGGAACTCGTGCTATAGTTGGTTTTTCGTGTTTGTGTGAGGCAGAGGAAGAAGATGGGTGCAGGAATAAATGGAGGAGGGCCACTGTGGGCCCACGAGGAAGGGGGCGCGCCCAGGGGGGTGGGGCGCGCCCTCCACCCTCGTGGCCAGGTGGCAGCTCCCCCCGTGGTAATTTTTGCACAGTAAATTCTCAAATATTCCCGAAAAAATCATAATAAATTGGCATGGCATTCTGAGGACTTTTATTTTCAGGATATTTTTATACTGCACGGATAAGTCAAGAAACAGGCAGAAAAATACTATTTTACTTTATTTCTACTAAGTAACATAAAATATAAAGAGGGTACAGAAGGTTGTGCTTCTAGTTTCATCCATCTCATGCTCATAAAAAAGAATCCACTAACAAGGTTGATCAAGTCTTGTCAACAAACTCATTCCGATTAACATGGAACCGGAGAAATTTCGAATAACACTATGTTACCTCAATGGGGATATGAAAATCCCCAACAATAAGAATATCATACTTTTTCTTGACAGTAGGGAGAGGAAATTCAAAGCCTCCAAATATAATTGATGGAATTTTCCCAATAGAGTTGATACTATAAACTTGAGGTTGTTTCCTTGGAAAATGTACCATATGCTCATTGCCATTAACATGAAAAGTGACATTGCCTTTGTTGCAATCAATAACAGCCCCTGCAGTATTAAGGAAAGGTCTTCCAAGAATAATAGACATACTATCATCCTTAGGAATATCAAGAATAACAAAGTCCGTTAAAATAGTAACGTTTGCAACCACAACAGGCACATCCTCACGAATACCGACAGGTATAGCAGTTGATTTATCAGCCATTTGCAAAGATATTTCAGTAGGTGTCAACTTATTCAAGTCAAGTCTATGATATAAAGAGAGAGGCATAACACTAACACCGGCTCCAAGATCACATAAAGCAGTTTTAACATAATTTCTTTTAATGGAGCATGGTATAGTAGGTACTCCTGGATCTCCAAGTTTCTTTGGTATTCCACCCTTAAAAGTATAATTAGCAAGCATGGTGGAAATTTCAGCTTCCGGTATCTTTCTTTTATTAGTAATGATATCTTTCATATACTTAGCATAAGGATTTGTTTTAAGCACATCAGTTAATCGCATACGCAAAAAGATGGGTCTAATCATTTCAGCAAAGCGCTCAAAATCCTCATCATCCTTTTTCTTGGATGGTTTTGGAGGAAAAGGCATGGGTTTCTGAACCCATGGTTCCCTTTCTTTACCATGTTTCCTAGCAACAAAGTCTCTTTTATCATAACGTTGATTCTTTGATTGTGGGTTATCAAGATCAACAACAGGTTCAACTTCTACTTCATTATCATTACTAGGTTGAGCATCAACATGAACATTATCATTAACATTTTCACTAGGTTCATGTTCATTACCAGATTGTGTTTCAGCATCAGACATAGAGATATCATTTGGATTCTCAAGTGGTTCAGCAATAGGTTCACTAGAAGTTTGCACAGTTCTATCATTTTTTCTTTTTCTTCCTCTTAGAAGAACTAGGCATATCAATATTATATCTCTGAGAATCTTGCTCGATTCTCTTAGGGTGGCCTTCAGGATACAAAGGTTCCTGAGTCATTCTACCAGTTCTAGTAGCCACTCTGACATCATAATCATTTTTCTTACTATTCATTTCATCAAGAACTTCTTTCTGAGCTTTAAGTACTTTTTCTACTTGAGTGGTAACCATAGAAGCATGTTTGCTAACAATTTTAAGTTCACCTCTAATATCAGCCATATAATCACTCAAGCATTTAATCATAAAGGTATTCTGCTTTAATTGTCTACCAAAATAAGCATTAAAGTAATCTTGCGTAAACATAAAGTCATCAAACTCATCCAAGCACTGACTAGCAATTTTAGTAGGAGGGACTTCAGCTTTATCATATCTATAGAGAGAATTTACCTTTACTACCTGTGTCGGGATATCGGGAGATTCTTCATTAAATAAGTAATTGAGATCATATACTTCTTCAACAGGCGGTAAATTAAGACCATGTATTTCTTAAATAGGAGGTAAATTCTTAACATCTTCAGCTTTAATACCTTTTTCTTTCATGGAATTCTTTGCCTCTTGCATATCTTCGGGGCTGAGAAATAGAACACCTCTCTTCTTCGGAGTTGGTTTAGGAATAGGCTTAGTAATTGGCTCAGGAACTGGCTCAGGAGGTAGCTCGGGAGGTGCCCAATTATTTTCATTAGCCAACATATTATTCAATAGAATTTCAGCGTCATCCGGTGTTCTTTCCCTGAAAAGAGAACCAGCACAACTATGCAGGTAATCTCTGGAAGCATCGGTTAGTCCATTATAAAAGATATCAAATATTTCAGGTTTCTTAAGAGGATGATCAGGCAAGGCATTAAGTAACTTGAGAAGCCTCCCCCAAGCTTGTGGGAGACTCTCTTCTTCAATTTGCACAAAGTTGTATATTTCCCTCAAAGCAGCTTGTTTCTTATGAGCAGGGAAATATTTAGCAGAGAAGTAATAAATCATATCCTGGGGACTTTGCACACAACCAGGATCAAGAGAATTAAACCATTTCTTAGCATCACCCTTTAATGAGAATGGAAATATTTTGAGTAAATAAAGGTAGCACGATCTCTCATTATTAGTAAACAGGGCAGCTATATCATCTAACTTACGAAGATGTGCCACAACAGTTTCAGATTCATAGCCATAAAAAGGATCAGATTCAACCAAAGTAATTATATCCGGATCAACAGAAAAATAAAAATAATCCTGATCGGGAACACAGATAGGTGAAGTAGCAAAAGCAGGGTCGGGTCTCATCCTATCTCTAAAGGATTCTTTACTCCACTTAACTAGCAACCTCTTATGTTCAAGACTATCCTGGAAAGCAAGAACAACTTCAATAGATTTAGCATTAAAAAGATAACCCTCAGGAATAGCAGGCATATTTTCATCATCACTAACATGATCGTGTTCAGTTTCAATAATTTCTCTTTCTCTAGACCTAGAAATTTGCTCATCTAGAAATTCACCAAGGGGCACAGTAGTATCAAGCATAGAAGTAGGTTCATCATAAGTATCATGCATAGCATAAGTGGCATCATCAATAACATGCGACATATCAGAATTCATAGCAGTAGTAGGTTTAGGTGTCGCTAGCTTACTCATAACAGAAGGTGAATCAAGTGCAGAGCTAGATGGCAGTTCCTTACCTCCCCTCGTAGTTGAGGGATAAATTTTTGTCTTAGCGTCTTTCAAGTTATTCGTAGTGTCCAGCAGATATAAATCCCAAGTGACTCAAAGAATAGAGCTATGCTCCCTGGCAACGGCACCAGAAAAAGGTCTTGATAACCCACAAGTATAGGGGATCGCAACAGTTTTCGAGGGTAGAGTATTCAACCCAAATTTATTGATTCGACACAAGGGGAGCCAAAGAATATTCTCAAGTATTAGCAGCTAAGTTATCAATTCAACCACACCTGGAAACTTAGTATCTGCAGCAAAGTGTTTAGTAGCAAAGTAATATGATAGTGGTGGTAACAGTAACAAAGTAAAGACAACAAAAGTAATGTTTTTGGTATTTTTGTAGTGATGATAACAGTAGCAACGGAAAATTAAGTAAGCGTAAACCAATATATGGAAAACTCGTAGGCACCGAATTAGCGATGGATAATTATGCCGGATGCGGTTCGTCATGTAACAGTTACAACATAGGGTGACACAGAACTAGATCCAGTTCATCAATGTAATGTAGGCATGTATTCCGTATATAGTCATACGTGCTTATGGAAAAGAACTTGCATGGCATCTTTTGTCCTGCCCTCCCGTGGCAGCGGGGTCCTATTGGAAACTAAGGGATATTAAGGCCTCCTTTTAATAGAGAACCGGAACAAAGCATTAGCACATAGTGAATACATGAACTCCTCAAACTATGGTCATCACCGGGAGTGGTCCCGATTATTGTCACTTCGGGGTTGTCGGATCATAACACATAGTAGGTGACTATGGACTTGCAAGATAGGATCAAGAACACACATATATTCATGAAAACATAATAGGTTCAGATCTGAAATCATGGCACTCGGGCCCTAGTGACAAGCATTAAGCATAGCAAAGTCATAGCAACACCAATCTCAGAACATAATGGATACTAGGGATCAAGCCCTAACAAAACTAACTCGATTACATGATAAATGTCATCCAACCCATCACTGTCCAGCAAGCCTACGATGCAATTACTCACGCACAGCGGTGAGCATCATGAAATTGGTGATGGAGGATGGTTGATGATAACGGCGGTGACGAATCCCCCTCTCCGGAGCCCCGAACGGACTCCAGATCAGCCCTCTCGAGAGAGATTAGGGCTTGGCGGCGGCTCCATATCGTAAAACGCGATGATTCTTTCTCTCCGATTTTTTTCTCCCCGAAAGCCAATATATGGAGTCGGAGTTAGCGTCGGAGGGCATCCAGGGGGCCCACGAGGTAGGGGGGCACGCCCAGGGGGGAGGGGCGCGCCCCCCACCCTCGTGGACAGGGTGTGGGCCCCCTGGTCTTCATCTTTGGCGAGGATTTTTTTATTATTTATTCTAAGATATTCCGTGGAGTTTGAGGTCATTCCGAGAACTTTTGTTTTCTGCACATAAAACAACACCATGGCAATTCTGCTGAAAACAGCGTCAGTCCGGGTTAGTTCCATTCAAATCATACAAGTTAGAGTCCAAAACAACGGCAAAAGTGTTTGGAAAAGTAGATATGACGGAAACGTATCAGCTACTTTGCTGCATCATCCTCTCCTCTTCGGGGAAATCGAACGCAGTGCTCAAGAGGTAGCAAGAAGAATTTCTGGCGCCGTTGCCGGGGAGGCTCATGCAAACAAGTCAACTATACCAAGTACCCATTGCAATCCCTATCTCTCGCATTACATTATTTGCCATTTGCCTCTCGTTTTCCTCTCCCCCACTTCACCCTTGCCGTTTTATTCGCCCTCTCTTTTTGTTTGGCTTGATGTCTTACTTGGCTCTTTTGCTCGTTTGGTTGAAATAGTTGAGTATTTATTCCTAAAAAAATAAGCCAATATCTATGGATCCTCATCCTCTTTCCAATCTTTTTAAGAGATCCAATTATGATGAACCAATTCCTAGTGATTTGGATCCACTAGATTATCTTTATAAGGTTTTGCCTGAAATCCGTGAAGTGACTCATGATAGATCTTTGAATAAAAATCATGATTGCAATGATTTTATTATAAATTCTTTTGATGTCAATTGTGCTAATAAGATGCAAAACCCTAAGCTTGGGGATGCTAGTTTTGCTATGTCTACTACTTGTTGCAATGATCATGATTCGGGTGATTCTCCTTATGATCTTGAAAATTTATTTAAGCCCCATCATGAATATGAGATTGATAATATTTTTTGCAATAATATTGAAAGTGGGTTCGGAAGAGTGTCAACTTTAGATCCCACATATTTGGAGAATGTTCATTCTTATGAAGTTTTTGATAAAAGTGGGTTTGGAGAGGTCGTGACTTTAGTTAATGTTAATGCCACTATTTCGGAAGAGTGTCAACTTTTCATGCATGTGGATCGTGTTGAAAATATTTTATGTGATAGCTATTTTGTTGAATTTTCTTATGATCCCACATGTAATTATTATGAGAGAGGAAAATATGGTCGAAGAAATTTTCATGATAATAAATTACCTCTCGTTATGTTGAGATTACTATTGTTTCTTTCCGCCTCCTTGCATATGTTAGTTTTTGCTTGCCTTGATAATTTGTTTGCCTATAAGATGCCTATGCATAGGAAGTATGTTAGACTTAGATGTGTTTATCACATGTTCTATGATGCCCTCGTTGTGCTTCAATTCTTGTCTTTCTTGTGAGCATCATTGAAATATCAATGCCTAGCAAGGGGCGTTAAATGATAGCACTTGTTGGGAGGCAACCCAATTTTATTTTGTGTTTTTTGTTTTTGCTTCTGATTAGGAATAAATAATACATCTAGCTTCTGTTTGTATGTGGTTTTATGTTTTAATTAGTGTTTGTGCCAAGTAGGACCTATAGGATAACCTACGATGATAGTTGATTTGATTCTGCTGAAAAACAGAAACTTTGCATGCACGAATTTAGTTATGATAAATCACAGGAACGTGATTTTGTGTTGATTCTTTTTGATGATGATAAATAAACAAATTTTCCAGGACTTCATATTTTGGTAGAATTTTTAGAGTCCCATAAGTTTGCATTAGTTACAGATTGCTACAGACTGTTCTGTTTTTGACAGATTCTGTTTTTCGTGTGTTGTTTGCTTATTTTGATGAATCTATGGCTAGTAAATTTGTTTATAAACCATAGAGAAGTTGGAATACAGTAGGTTTAACACTAATATAAATAAAGAATGAGTTCATTACAGTACCTTGAAGTAGTCTTTTGTTTTCTTTCTCTAACGGAGCTCACGAGATTTCTGTTGAGTTTTGTGTTGTGAAGTTTTCAAGTTTTGGGTGAATTCTTTTGATGGATTATGGAACAAGGAGTGGCAATAGCCTAAGCTTGGGGATGCCCATGGCACCCCCAATATAATCCAAGGACACCAAAAAGTCAAAGCTTGGGGATGCCCCGGAAGGCATCCCCTCTTTCGTCCACTTCCATCGGTAATTTACTTGGAGCTATATTTTTATTCACCAACATGATATGTGTTTTGCTTGGAGCGTTTTGTATTATTTGTGTATTTGCTTGTTAGTCTACCACAATCATCCTTGCTGTACACATCTTTTTAGAGAGCCATACATGAATTGGAATTTGTTAGAATACTCTATGTGCTTCACTTATATCTTTTGAGCTTGATAGTTTTGCTCATAGTGCTTCACTTATATCTTTTGAGCGTGATAATTTTTGCTCTAGTACTTCACTAAGATCTTCTAGAGCATGGTGGTGGATTTGTTTTAAAGAAACTATTGATCTCTCATGCTTCACTTAGATTATTTTGAGAGTCTTTAATAGCATGGTAATTTGCTTAATGTTAATATACTTGGTGTTCAAGATATGTGAAACTTTCTTTTGAGTGCGTTGAATACTAAGATAAGTTTGATGCTTGATAATTGTTTTAAGATGTGGAGGTGATAATATCAAAGTCGTGCTAGTTGGGTGATTATGAATTTGAGAAATACTTGTGTTGAAGTTTGCAAGTCTCGTAGCATGCACGTATGGTTAAAGTTGTGTAACAAATTTGAAATATGAAGTGTACCTGGCTTGTGCATCCTTATGAGTGGCGGTCGGGGACGAGCGATGGTCTTTTCCTACCAATCTATCCCCCTAGGAGCATGCGCGCAGTACTTGAATTTTTAATGACTTCTAAATTTTTGCAATAAGTATATGAGTTCTTTTGACTAATGTTGAGTCCATGGATTATACGCATTCTCACCTTTCCACCTTTGCTAGCCTCTTCGGTACCGTGCATTGTCCTTTCTCACCTTGAGAGTTGGCACAAACTTCGCCGGTGCATCCAAACCCCGTGATACGATATACTCTATCACACATAAACCTCCTTATATCTTCCTCAAAACAGCCACCATACCAACCTATCATGGCATTTCCATAGCCATTCCGAGATATATTGCCATGCCACTTCCACCAGCATCATCATGACATACATTACTTTTGTCATATTGCCATTGCATGATCTTGTATTTGCCATCGTATTTGTGGCAAAGCCACCATGCATTATTTTCCATACATGTCACTCTTGATTCATTGCACCATCCCGGTACACCGTCGGAGGCATTCATATAGAGTCATATCTTGTTCTAAGTTTCGAGTTGTAATCCTTATGTTGTAATCAATAGAAGTGTGATGATCATCATTATTAGAGCATTGCCCAAATAAAAAAAGAAAGGCCAAAAAAAGAAAAGAAAAAAGAAAGGCCCAAAAAAAAGAAGAAAAAAGGGAAATGCTACTATCTCTTTTTCCACACTTGTGCTTCAAAGTAGCACCTTGTTCTTCATGTAGTGAGTCTCATATGTTGTGCTTCAAAGTAGCACCTTGTTCCTCATGTAGTGAGTCTCATAAGTTGTCTTTTTATACTAGTGGGAATTTTTCATTGTAGAACTTGGCTTGTATATTCCTACGATGGGCTTCCTCAAATGCCCTAGGTCTTCGTGAGCAAGCGAGTTGGATGCACACCCACTAGTTTTCTTTTGTTGAGCATTCATAGCTCTAGTGCATCCGTTGCATGGCAATCCCTACTCCTCATGTTGACATCAATTGATGGGCATCTCCATAGCCCGCTGATTAGCCTCGTCAATGTGAGACTTTCACCTTTTTTGTCTTCTCCACACAATCCCATCATCATATTCTGTTCCACCCATAGTGCTGTATCCATGGCTCACGCTCATGTATTGTGTGAAGGTTGAAAAAGTTTGAGATTATTAAAGTATGAAACAATTGCTTGGCTTGTCATCGGGGGTATAGAAGTTGGGAACATCTTTGTGTGACAAAAATGAAGCATAGCCTAACTATATGATTTTGTAGGGATGAACTTTGTTTTGCCATGTTATTTTGAGAAGACACGATTGCTTTGATTAGTATGCTTGAAGTATTATTATTTTTGTGTCAATATGAACTTTTGTCTTGAATCTTTCGGATCTGAATATTCATATCACAATTAAGAAGATTGACATTGAAATTATGCCAAAGTATCACTCCACATCAAAAATTCTTTTTTATCATTTACCTACTAGAGGACGAGCAGGAATTAAGCTTGGGGATGCCTGATACGTCTCCAACGTATCTATAATTTATGATTGCTCCATGCTACTTTATCTACTGTTTTGGACTATATTGGGCTTTATTTTCCACTTTTATATTACTTTTGGGACTAACCTATTAACCGGAGGCCCAGCCCAGAATAGCTATTTTTTGCCTTTTTCAGTATTTCAAAGAAACGGAATATCAAACGGAGTCCAAACGGAATGAAACCTTCGGGATCGTGATTTTCCAACCGAACGTGATCCAGGAGACTTGGACCCTACTCCAAGCAATGTACGAGGAGGTCACGAGGGTGGAGGGCGCGCCCCCTCCATGGGCGCGCCCCCCTACCTCATGGGCCCCTCGGAGCTCCACCAACGTACTCCTTCCTCCTATATATACCTACGTATCCCCGAATGATCAGAACAGGAGACAAAAACCTAATTCCACCGCCGCAACCTTCTGTATCCACGAGATCCCATCTTGGGGCCTGTTCTGGAGCTCCGCCGGAGGGGGCATCCACCATGGAGGGCTTCTACATCATCACCATAGCCCCTCCGATGAAGTGTGAGTAGTTTACTTCAGACCTTCGGGTCCATAGCTAGTAGCTAGATGGCTTCTTCTCGCTTTTTGGATCTCAATACAATGTTCTCCCCCTCTCTCGTGGAGATCTATTCGATGTAATCTTCTTTTTGCGGTGTGTTTGTTGAGACCGATGAATTGTGGGTTTATGATCCAGTATTATCTATGGAAAATATTTGATTCTTCTCTGAATTCTTTGATGTATGATTGAGTTATCTTTGCAAGTCTCTTCGAATTATCCTTTTTGGTTTGGCCAACTAGATTGGTAGTTCTTGCAATGGGAGGAGTGCTTAGCTTTGGGTTCAATCTTGCGATGTCCTTACCCAGTGACAGAAGGGGCAGCAAGGCACGTATTGTATTGTTGCCATCGAGGATAACAAGATGTTTTTTTTATCATATTGCATGAATTTATCCCTCTACATCATGTCATCTTGCTTACAACGTTACTCTGTTTTTAACTTAATACTCTAGATGCATGCTGGATAGTGGTCGATGAGTGGAGTAATAGTAGTAGATGCAGAATCGTTTCATTCTACTTGTTTTGGACGTGATGCCTATATACATGATCATTGCCTAGATATACTCATAACTATGCTCAATTCTGTCAATTGCTCAACAGTAATTTGTTCACCCACCGTAGAATACTTATGCTCTTGAGAGAAGCCACTAGTGAAACCTATGGCCCCCGGGTCTATTCTCATCATATCAATCTATATCACTTTATTTACTTGCTTTGTTTTTACTTTGCCTTTACTTTTTACTTTGCATCTATCTATCAAAAACACCAAAAATATTATCTCTATCAGATCTCACTCTCGTAAGTGACCGTGAAGGGATTGACAACCCCTAAGCGTTGGTTGCGAGTTGCTATCGTTTTGTGTAGGTACGAGGGACTTGTGCGTGGTTTCCTACTGGATTGATACCTTGGTTCTCAAAAACTGAGGGAAATACTTACGCTACTTTGCTGCATCATCCTCTCCTCTTCGGAGAAATCCAACACAGTGCTCAAGAGGTAGCAGGGTGCGAGTGGGGGAGTGGGGGGTGTCGGTGCCTAGGGTTTCGGCACCAGGGGGTTTAAGGGAGTGGGGTGGGCTGGCCAGTTGGGCTGGTGGCCTGCTGGGCCGGAGCCCAGTGATGGGGGGTTTGCTTTTCTTTTTTATTTCTTTTTACTTATTTTCTTTACTGTTTTCATTTAAAGTTTCTTTTATTTTAGTTTTATACAATACCCAGTCACCACCTAAATTAGTATTACTAATCAGTCCACTGCCACAATTATTTTGGCACACTTCTAATTTAGGTTTATTATTATAACTTTATAAAAGGCATCTAATTAATTGTTTTTGCTGTCATTTCTATTACTTTAGTGCATTTAAATATTTTATTAAAATATAATTTATCCACCAATATTTACTAAGGATTATTTGACACATTAGGAACAATTTAGTTTTTACTTTTGAAAACTTTAATTGTTTAACTTAAATTCAAATTTTGAATATGAATCGTTTCGAACTAACGCGAGATTATCAACAATAATCCGAGGTGACATGGCATCGTTAATGTGGGGTTACTGTAGCCTAATTATCCGGGCGTCACAAATCTCCTCCACTACAAGAAATCTCGTCCCGAGATTTAAGAGGGGGACTAGGGAGGAAAGTCTGGTTACGAAATCCTAACGAATCTTCTCGTATTTGGTTGCTCTTCTAGAAGAGGTGGATCCATTACGTTGAAGTCTTCATTTCTATGCTCCAGGTCATCATGATGGAGCCGTCATCCTTTCTTCGGGATCTCCATCGTCCTACGAATGCGACCAAGGGGAAAAACTCCGGAGGAACGCATCTACAAAAAGATGGGCATCTGACGCTGAACTCAATGGGAAATACACAAGGTACCCTACGAGTTGTATTTCAGTGAATTCGTTGAGTGCAATATACAATGGTACCAAAGTTTCAAACGGGTAGGCAATCATTCGATGACTAGACAGAAGCTGGAATGGGGGTTCGAACAACGAGAATAACATGGTGTTTGATTCCAGGATGAATAATGGTATAGCATTTAGCTCGTGAATCACATATGAAGCCAGGTGCAAAGGATACATTAGAATCCGGCTTGTAAAGAAGAGTCAGGTTTCGATCTAGTGGACCTGTGGGTTATGGGCCCACCATTTGGGTTGAAAGTAGGAAGGGTGGTGACATCTTGCACAGCCGCGACAGGGAGGCATGTCAGTGAATAGCTTGTCAGCTATGCCGGCAACAATGTCGGTACCAAGGACGGGGAACGAAGAGAGCAATTTTCCTGCTTGTTGAACGAGGTGAACCAATTGGCAAAGTTATCACCCATCGGTGGTTACCGGAATGTCATCAACAACAGTAACATGATCTTATAGACAGAGTGCTACAACAAGGTGCCTACCTAAGCAGGGAATTATCTCTGCTTAGTTAAGTCAGATTCAGGAAAGATTAAACAAAAGAATGGAAAGGAAAATACGATTATCAGATTAAACAGAACAATGGAAAGGAAAATTGTGATTACACAATTATTAGGAGTATATCCTTCCCATGTACAAGCAGAACATGGCATACAGGGTAGGAGAGCAAGTACCCAACCATTCAGGTAAGAGGTAAGGATTAATCAAGATGTTACCCATACAACGGTGTTTGGATAACTGACCAAGAAACATTTAGCATCGCGCCTCTAATGTTCTTGTTGAAGAGCAGGGTATCATAGTCATGCTTTGAGGTAGCAATGATATGGTGTTTCAATCAAGGGCCAGACTTCGGATACACAAATGATCCATCAGGATAAACTTATAGAATAAGTCTTACAATTTCCTCATGGAAGAATGGATAACCTTGCTGAAAAGGCATCTATAACAATAGGCCTCCGGCCAGGTGTGCTAGGCATGACATCATATTACCGGGTCATCAAAGGACCAACATCATAACTACTGGAAAGTTGTCCCATCCATCATATCTGACCGAGATTCAGATCCGATTGGTGTCATGATACCTCAGACTCAGGATGTCCAAGAATAAAAGGTGCGACACAAATCGATGAAATGACATTGCAAGATTCTCGGGAAATGAACTATGGGAGCGGGTTCCTGAAACAATAGTTCATCATTAAAACAAGGAGGGGATGGGGAGGTGGCTGATGGGCTCAGCGACAATTCATCGAGAATTCCAAACGATGGATTTCCACAATAATGTGAACAAGAAGATGACACTTGTCAATTTAAGTGATAAAATGTTGTATGATCGACTAAAACATACACCATCAATCATTAGTTGAAAGGTGTGCCCGAAATATGACCTTAGGCAACAAGATCAATGTTAGAGTGGCGATCCAATAACCAACAGTCTAAGAACGAACTATTGATCGTTAACTTCAAAGCAATAGGGTTTCTAGAAGTACAGAACTCAAGCAGCATCATTTATTTGTCGGTTTTCTAGTTAGAAACAACACGGGGACCAAGAAGAATGGTGATGGTGAGAAGCATCACTTTATCAAGAATTCTTAAGAGGTGGTGAAATTCTCACAACATCATTGACATAAAAGGTAGTAATACTTCAAGGTAGATCATAATACATGCTAGATAGAAAGTTGCATCCATATCATGTACAAGTTTGTGATGAAAGAAAGGTATGGATGTTGTCGATGGTAACTCAAATTACCAAGGGACGAGGATAACACTAATCATCATGAATTCGTTTGATATCTTGGAAGGACTCAAAATATTGATGATGATCATGACAAATTTTGTCGAGAGGCTCCACGAAGAAGCAACCGAGCAGCGACTGCATTGAGCAAGGAACTGGTGCAACGGAAGATTATTGGAACCACAGATACGACACAAACTCGGAATCAAGATTGATATTCAAGGTAAAACGATAAGACAATGAAGATTGATGTAAGCTTAGCTCATCGCCAAAAGTGGTGCTCCAGGAATAAGGAACAGGTAGAACAGTTAACATCAGCACGATACTGATATAGCTGATTAGGCTAGAAATGATGTGACCGAGTACAAACTCATAAGTAAAGAAGATTGCTAATAGTTGTTTAATCGCGATGCAGACTCGATTCAGTTATCGATGTCTTAGAGTATTTAGTAACTCAGAGCTCGTGAAAGAATTGGAATTATTGAGAATGTCGTACTTGATGAAGAACTCATAAGAAGTTATGCAGTTCCGTGTTAATCTCAAGATACCAGGGGGTAATACTCGTCAACAGATCAAAGTAGAGGTTGGACTGGGGTATTGCTTTGTAGAAGACAATTACTTCAACTTGTCCGAGAAATGGGATCAAAGAAGAACAATATGGTCGGAACCACAATTGCAAAGGACCAAATTCCGGATGTAAGATGAACTTATTGTTGGAAATATTCCCTAGAGGCAATAATAAATTAGTTATTATTATATTTCCTTGTTCATGATAATCGTTTATTATCCATGTTATAATTGTATTGATAGGAAACTCAGATACATGTGTGGGTACATGGACAACACCATGTCCCTAGTAAGCCTCTAGTTGACTAGCTCGTTGATCAATAGATGGTTACGGTTTCCTGACCATGGACATTGGATGTCATTGATGACGGGATCACATCATTAGCAGAATGATGTGATGGACAAGACCCAATCCTAAGCCTAGCACAAAGATCGTGTAGTTTGTATGCTAAAGCTTTTCTAATGTCAAGTATCTTTTCCTTAGACCATGAGATTGTGCAACTCCCGGATACCGTAGGAATGCTTTGGGTGTACCAAACGTCACAACGTAACTGGGTGGCTATAAAGGTGCACTACAGGTATCTCCGAAAGTGTCTGTTGGGTTGGCACGAATCGAGACTGGGATTTGTCACTCCGGTAAACGGAGAGGTATCTCTGGGCCCACTCGGTAGGACATCATCATAATGTTCACAATGTGATCAAAGAGTTGATCGCGGGATGATGTGTTACGGAACGAGTAAAGAGACTTGCCGGTAACGAGATTGAACATGGTATCGGTATACCGACGATTGAATCTCGGGCAAGTATAATACTGCTAGATAAAGGGAATTGTATACGGGATCGATTGAGTCCTTGACATCGTGGTTCATCCGATGAGATCATCGTGGAACATGTGGGAGCCAACATGGGTATCCAGATCCCGCTGTTGGTTATTGACCATAGAACGTCTCGGTCATGTCTACATGTCTCCCGAACCCGTAGGGTCTACACACTTAAGGTTCGATGACGCTAGGGTTATAAAGGAAGTTTGTATGTGGTTACCGAATGTTGTTCGGAGTCCCGGATGAGATCCCGGACATCACGAGGAGTTCCGGAATGGTCCGGAGGTAAAGATTTATATATGGGAAGTCCTGTTTTGGTCACCGGAAAAGTTTCGGGTTTTATCGGTAACGTACCGGGACCACCGGGAGGGTCCCGGGGGTCCACCAAGTGGGGCCACAATCCCCAGAGGGCTGCATGGGCCAAGTGTGGGAGGGGACCAGCCCCAGGTGGGCTGGTGCGCCCCCCCCCCCCACCAAGGCCCAAGGCGCCTAGGGCTTGGGGGAAACCCTAAAGGGGGGCGCCTCCCTTGCCTTGGGGGGCAAGGCAACCCCCCTGGCCGCCGCCCCCTCCTCAGATTGGATCTGAGGGGGCCGGCCCCCCTCTCCTTTGCCCCTATATATATGTGGGGAGAGGAAGGGCATCCGCACCCAAGTTCTGGTGCATCCCTCCCCCTCTCCCAAGTGCTCCTCCTCTCCCGCGTTGCTTGGCGAAGCCCTGCAGGATTGCCACGCTCCTCCATCACCACCACGCCGTTGTGCTGCCACTGGATGGAGTCTTCCTCAACCTCTCCCTCTCTCCTTGCTGCATCAAGGCATGGGAGACGTCACCAGGTTGTACGTGTGTTGAACGCGGAGGTGCCGTCCGTTCGGCACTAGGATCTCCGGTGATTTGGATCACGACGAGTATGACTCCTTCAACCCCGTTCTCTTGAATGCTTCTGCTTAGCGATCTACAAGGGTATGTAGATGCACTCTCCTTCCCCTCGTAGCTGGTTTCTCCATAGAATGATCTTGGTGACACGTAGGAAATTTTTTGAATTTCTGCTACGTTCCCCAACAGTGGTAACAGAGCTAGGTCTATTGCGTAGATTCTTTGCACGAGTAGAACACAAAGTAGTTGTGGGCGTTGATCTTGTTCAATATGCTTACTGTTACTAGTCCAATCTTGTTTCGACGGTATTGTGGGATGAAGCGGCCCGGACCGACCTTACACGTACTCTTACGTGAGACAGGTTCCACTGACTGACATGCACTTGGTGCATAAGGTGGCTAGCGGGTGCTAGTCTCTCCCACTTTAGTCGGAACGGATTCGATGAAAAGGGTCCTTATGAAGGGTAAATAGAAATTGACATATCACGTTGTGGTTTTGCGTAGGTAAGAAACGTGCTTGCTAGAAACCCATAGCAGCCACGTAAAACATGCAAACAACAATTAGAGGACGTCTAACTTGTTTTTGCAGGGTATGCCATGTGATGTGATATGGCCAAGAAGAATGTGATGAATGATATGTGATGTATGAGATTGATCATGTTCTTGTAGTAGGAATCACGACTTGCATGTCGATGAGTATGACAACCGGCAAGAGCCATAGGAGTTGTCTTAATTTATTGTATGACCTGCGTGTCATTGAACAACGCCATGTAATTAATTTACTTTATTGCTAACCGGTAGCCATAGTAGTAGAAGTAATAGTTGGCAAGACAACTTCATGAAGACACGATGATGGAGATCATGATGATGGAGATCATGGTGTCATGCCAGTGACGATGATGATCATGGAGCCCCGAAGATGGAGATCAAAAGGAGCAAAATGATATTGGCCATATCATGTCACTTTTTGATTGCATGTGATGTTTATAATGTTTATGCGTCCTATTTGCTTAGAACGACGGTAGTAAATAAGATGATCCCTCATTAAAATTTCAAGAAAGTGTTCCCCCTAACTATGCACCATTGCGAAAGTTCATCGTTTCGAAGCACCACGCGATGATCGGGTGTGATAGATTCTTACGTTCACATACAATGGGTGTAAGCCAGATTTACACACGCGAAACACTTAGGTTGACTTGACGAGCCTAGCATGTACAGACATGGCCTCGGAACACAAGAGACCGAAAGGTCGAGCATGAGTCGTATGGTAGATACGATCAACATGAAGATGTTCACTGATGATGACTAGTCCGTCTCACGTGATGATCGGACACGGCCTAGTTGACTCAGATCATGTAATCACTTAGATGACTAGAGGGATGTCTATCTGAGTGGGAGTTCATAAGATGAACTTAATTATCCTGAACATAGTCAAAAGATCTTTGCAAATTATGTCGTAATCTCGCGCTTTAGTTCCACTGTTTTAGATATGTTCCTAGAGAAAATATAGTTGAAAGTTGACAGTAGCGATTATGCGGACAATAGAAAGCTTATGTCCTTAATGCACCGCTCAGTGTGCTGAACCCCAAATGCCGTTTGTGGATGTTGCGACCATCGGACATACACATTTAGATAACTACGTGATAATTTAGTTAAACGGTTTAGAGTTGAGGCACCAAAGACATTTTCGAAACGTCGCGGAACATATGAGATGTTTCGAGGGCTGAAATTGGGATTTCAGGCTCGTGCCCACGTCAAGAGGTATGAGACCTCCGACGATTTTCTTAGCCTGCAAACTAAGGGAGAAAAGCTCAATCGTTGAGCTTGTGCTCAGATTGTCTGAGTGCAACAATCACTTAAATCAAGTGGGAGTTGATCTTCCAGATGAGATAGTGATGTTTCTCCAAAGTCATTGCCACCAAGCTGCTAGAGCTTCGTGATGAACTATAACATATCAAGGATAGATATGATTATCCTTGAGGTATTCGCGATGTTTGACACCGCGAAAGTAGAAATAACGAAGGAGCATCAATTTTGATGGTTGGTGAAACCACTAGTTTCAAGAAGGGCAAGGGCAAGAAGGGATACTTCATGAACCGGCAAATCAGCTGCTGCTCTAGTGAAGAAACCCAAGGTTGAACCCAAACCCGAAACTAAGTGCTTCTATGATAAGGGGAACAGTCACTAGAGCGGAATTACCCTAGATACTTGGTAGATGAGAAGGCTGGCAAGGTCGATAGAAGTATATTGGATATACATTATGTTAATGTGTACTTTACTAGTACTCCTAGTAGCACCAGAGTATTAAGATACCGGTTCGGTTGCTAAGTGTTAGTAACTCGAAATAAAAGGCTACGGAATAAACAGAGACTAGCTAAAGGTGAGCTGACGATATGTGTTGGAAGTGTTTCCAAGTTTGATGTGATCAAACATCGCACGCTCCCTGTACCATCAAGATTAGTATTAAACCTGAATAATTGTCATTTGGTGTTTGCGTTGAGCATAGACATGATTGGATTATGTCTATCGCAATACGGTTATTCATTTAAGGAGAATAATGGTTACTCTATTTATTTGAATAATACCTTAAATGGTCTTGCACCTAAAGGAATGGTTTATTGAATCTTGATCGTAGTGATACACATTTTCATGCCAAAAATATAAGATAGTAATGATAGTACCACTTACTTGTGGCACTGCCATGTAAGTCATATTGGTATAAAACGCATGAAGAAGCTCCATGTTGATGGATCTTTGGACTCACTCATTTTTGAAAAGTTTGAGACATGCGAACCATGTCTATTGGTGTATACGCATGAAGAAACTCCATGCAGATGGATCGTTTGGACTCACTTGATTTTGAATCACTTGAGATATGCAAATCATACCACATGGGCAAGATGACTAAAAAGCCTCGTTTTTCAGTAAAATGGAACAAGATAGCAACTTGTTGGAAGTAACACATTTTGATGTGTGCAGTCCAATGAGTGCTGAGGCATGTAGTGAATATCATTATGTTCTTACTTCACACATGATTCGAGTAGATATTGAGTATATTTACTTGATGAAACACAAGTCTGAATTATTGAATGGTTCAAGTAATTTCAGAGTAAAGTTGAAGATCATCGTGACAAGAGGATAAAATGTCTATGATATGATCATAGAGATGAGTATCTGAGTTACGAGCTTTGGCACACAATTAAGACATTGTGGAAATTGTTTCACAATTAATACCGCCTGGAACACCATAGTGTGAGGGTGTGTCCGAACATCATAGTTGCACCCTATTGGATATGGTGCGTACCATGATGTCTCTTATCGAATTACCACTATCGTCCATGGGTTAGGCATTAGAGACAACCGCACTCACTTTAACAGGGCACCACGTAATTCCATTCAGATGACACCGTGAGAACTATGGTTTAGAGAAACCTAAGCTGTCGTTTCTTGAAAGTTTGGGGCTGCGACGCTTATGTGAAAAAGTTTCAGGTTGATAAGCTCGAACCCAAAGCGGATAAAATGCATCTTCATAGGACACCCAAAACAGTTGAGTATACCTCCTAATTCAGATCCGAAAGCAATAGGGATTGTTTCTTGAATCGGGTCCTTTATCGAGGAAAAGTTTGTCTCGAAAAGTTGAGTGGGAGGATGGTGGAGACTTGATGAGGTTACTGAACCATCACTTCAACCAGTGTGTAGCAGGGCATAGGAAGTTGTTCCTGTGGCACCTACACCAATTGAAGTGGAAGCTTATGATAGTGATCATGAAGTTTCGGATCAAGTCACTACCGAACCTCATAGAACGACAAGGACGCGTACTGTTTCGGAGTGGTACGGTGATCCTGTCTTGAGGGTCATGTTGCTAGACAACAATGAACCTACGAGCTATGGAGAAGCGATGGTGGCCCAAATTCTGACAAATGGTTAGAAGCCATGAAATCCGAGATAGGATCCATATATCAGAACAAAGCATGGACTTTGGTGGACTTGCCCGATGATCGGCAAGCCATTGAGATAAATGGATATTTAAGAAGAAGACAGACGTGGACGGTAATGTCACCGTCTATGAAGCTCGACTTGTGGCGAAGAGTTTTTCACAAGTTCAAGGAGTTGACTATGATGAGATTTTCTCATCCGTAGCGAAGCTTAAGTCCGTCGAAATCATGTTAGCAATAGCTGCATTTATGAAATCTAGCAGATGGATGTCAAAACGAGTATCCTTACTAGTTTTCGTAAGGAAAGGTTGTATGTGATACAATCGGAAAGTTTTTGTCGATCCTAAGGATGCTAACAAGTATGCAAAGCTCCAGCAGTCCTTCCATGGACTGGAGTAAGCATCTCGAAGTTGGAATATGCACTTTGATAAGATGATCAAAGATTTTGGGTTTATACAAAGTTTATGAGAAACTTGTATTTCCAAAGAAGTGAGTGGGAGCACTATAGAATTTCTGATGAGTATATGTTGTTGACATGTAATTGATCAGAAATGATGTAGAATTTTCTGTAAAGCATATAGGGTTATTTGAAAAGTGTTTTTCAATAGAAAACCTGAATTAAGCTACTTGAACATTGAGCATCAAGATCTATGAGGATAGATCAAAAACCGATTAATGGTACTTTGAAATGAGCATATACCTTGACATGATCTTGAAGGTGTTCAAGATGGATCAGTCAAAGAAGGAGTTCTTGCCTGAGATGTAAGGTATGAAGTTAAGACTTAAAGCTCGACCACGGCAGAAAAGAGAGAAAGGACGAAGGTCGTCCCCTATGCTTTAGACTTAGGATCTATAGTATGCTATGCTGTGTACCGCACCTGATGTGTGCCTTGCTACATATCTGGCAAGAGGGTACAAAGGTGATCAAGGAGTAGATCACCAGATAGTGTTCAAAATTATCCTTAGTGGAATAAGGATATGTTTCTCGATTATGGAGGTGATAAAGAGTTCGATGTAAAGGGTTACGTCGATGCAAGCTTTAACACCTATCCGAGTGACTCTGAGTAGCAAACCGGATACGTATAGTGGAACAACCATTTGAAATAGCTCCAAGTGGAGCGTGGAAGCAGCATTTACAATATGACATAGAGAATTACGAACTACATACGGATCTGAATGTTGCAGACCCGTTGACTAAAACCTCTCTCACAAGCAAAACATGATCAAACCCCAGAACTCATTGAGTATTAATCACATGATGATGTGAACTAGTTTAATGACACTAGTAAACTCTTTGGATGTTGGTCACATGGCGATGTGACCTGTGAGTGTTAATCACATGGAGATGTGATCTAGATTATTGACTCTAGTGCAAGTGGGAGACTATTGGAAATATGCCCTAGAGGCAATAAAAAATTAGTTATTATTATATTTCCTTGTTCATGATAATCGTTTATTATCCATGTTATAATTGTATTGATAGGAAACTCAGATACATGTGTGGGTACATAGACAACACCATGTCCCTAGTAAGCCTCTAGTTGACTAGCTCGTTGATCAATAGATGGTTACGGTTTCCTGACCATGGACATTGGATGTCGTTGATGACGGGATCACATCATTAGCAGAATGATGTGATGGACAAGACCCAATCCTAACCCTAGCACAAAGATCGTGTAGTTCGTATGCTAAAGCTTTTCTAATGTCAAGTATCTTTTCCTTAGACCATGAGATTGTGCAACTCCCGGATACCGTAGGAATGCTTTGGGTGTACCAAACGTCACAACGTAACTGGGTGGCTATAAAGGTGCACTACAGGTATCTCCGAAAGTGTCTGTTGGGTTGGCACGAATCGAGACTGGGATTTGTCACTCCGGTAAACGGAGAGGTATCTCTGGGCCCACTCGGTAGGACGTCATCATAATGTGCACAATGTGATCAAAGAGTTTATCGCGGGATGATGTGTTACGGAACGAGTAAAGAGACTTGCCGGTAACGAGATTGAACAAGGTATTGGTATACCGACGATCGGATCTCGGGCAAGTATAATACCGCTAGACAAAGGGAATTGTATACGAGATCGATTGAGTCCTTGAGATCGTGGTTCATTGGATGAGATCATCGTGGAACATGTGGGAGCCAACATGGGTATCCAGATCCCGCTGTTGGTTATTGACCGGAGAATGTCTCGGTCATGTCTACATGTCTCCCGAACCCGTAGGGTCTGCACACTTAAGGTTTGATGACACTAGGGTTATAAAGGAAGTTTGTATGTGGTTACCGAATGTTGTTCGGAGTCGGATGAGATACCGGATGTCACGAGGAGTTCCAGAATGGTCCGGAGGTAAAGATTTATATATGGGAAGTCCTGTTTTGGTCACCGGAAAAGTTTCGGATTTTATCGGTAATGTACCGGGACCACCGGGAGGGTCCCGGGGGTCCACCAAGTGGGGCCACAATCCCCAGAGGGCTGCATGGGCCAAGTGTGGGAGGGGACCAGCCCAGGTGGGCTGGTGCGCCCCCCCACCAAGGCCCAAGGCGCCTAGGGCTTGGGGGAAACCCTAAAGGGGGGCGCCTCCCTTGCCTTGGGTGGCAAGGCAACCCCCCTGGCCGCCGCCCCCTCCTCAGATTGGATCTGAGGGGGCTGGCCCCCCTCTCCTTTGCCCCTATATATATGTGGGGAGAGGGAGGGCAGCCGCACCCAAGTTCTGGCGCAGCCCTCCCCCTCTCCCAAGTGCTCCTCCTCTCCCGTGGTGCTTGGCGAAGCCCTGCAGGATTGCCACACTCCTCCATCACCACCACGCCGTTGTGCTGCCGCTGGATGGAGTCTTCCTCAACCTCTCCCTCTCTCCTTGCTGGATCAAGGCATGGGAGACGTCACCGGGCTGTACGTGTGTTGAACGCGGAGGTGCCGTCCGTTCGGCACTAGGATCTCCGGTGATTTGGATCACGACAAGTACGACTCCTTCAACCCCGTTCTCTTGAACGCTTCCGCTTAGCGATCTACAAGGGTATGTAGATGCACTCTCCTTCCCCTCGTAGCTGGTTTCTCCATAGATAGATCTTGGTGACACGTAGGAAATTTTTTGAATTTCTGCTACGTTCCCCAACACTTATACCAAGGGGACAACTTATTTTTGAGAGAAGCTTTCATGATAAGATCTACATCGGGTCCATGGGCATGAACACTAAGTTCAAGGTCGACTCCCACTTCTTCAATGCATAACCTTCCATTCACTTCTCGTGTTTCAAAAATGACATTAGGTGTTGAAAGTTTTACCTGGGGCAATACCCGATAAGTATGACCCGTGAAATCTTATGGGTTCAAACAGGTTAGGGCAGGCGTTGGTTCAACTCATTAGGGCATCTTAGGAACATATATCGCCAACTTTGGAGTAAATAATACAAGCTCGAAAGTAGAGTATGGTTATCAAGGCATAGGATACAAATTACCAAAGGCATTATATACCCATGGAAAGGCTCACAAGGTTGTTGAATATGAAGGAAACTATCGGATAATAATCCAACAAGGGGTTTGTGGTCTCCAATGGAGTTGTTGCGAGTATCGGTACTTTATCAAAGGAAGAAACCATGCAAAGGCATTGGATTATAGGAACAACTGACTAACTCTAAGCTCAATTGCAAAGGAATTATGATTTCTGATTCAAGGGATCAGAAGCAAACGCTCTGATTAAGGATGGTTAAGCTGAATATACTTAGGGGTACAATCAAAGACAATTTGATTGGTCGATAAACAGATCATGTTCAAAATGACATCTCAGCCGGAAAGGTAATTTTAAAAGAATCAACCGATGATTGCGTGCATTCGCACTCATGTTGGATCAATAGGATCAAAATGACGGTGTCGAAGGAGACTAATGAATGTTGCTAGACCTATGGGAAGCAATCATAATGCAAGCAGACAAGTATATGTATAGCAATAGTTTTAAAGAGGATTCTCGAATGATCAGATAGAATTTGAAAGTATCATATGAAACATATGAACAACTGGGGATGGATGAATACTCGATAAGGGCGAGAAATTATCCGTAGGGGTATTCAGGTGGCAAGGAACTGCAAGGCAGTAGGCACAAAATATTCTCGGAACAATAGAAAGGATTTCAAGGTATCTTGTAATAACAAGATCAACTGGGAATAAAAGTAAGAACGGCAAGTGTATGTATTTATCCATAGGGATATTTTGGTGGTATGGAATTGCAAAAGCAACGGTCACAAAGTCTCAAAAGAGTATCGGAGAGTAACTCCGAAATCTTCTGGTGCAACCGGGGATCATCTGGAATGAAGGGGCTCTCCGGGAGAAAGTGTTTTCGAGAACCTAAAGTTAGATTTTAGAAAATCATTTAACCCGAATAGAAGAGAGATTAGAATCCCAGAGTATAGACGAGGAATAAAAGATCCTAATACCACCAAATGGCGACGTGGGCCCATGGGCTGCACAGCCATGTTAGTAAAAGTTTTATGAAGTCTAGACTCGACTTCGGCCAATGAGTGTGGAAGGGGGATTCCTGCAGGCAGTCAGTTCTGATACCAACTTGTGACGCCCCCGATTCAATCGTACACTAATCATACACGCAAACATGTACGATCAAGATCAGGGACTCACGGGAAGATATCATAACACAACTCTATAAATAAAATAAGTCATACAAGCATCATAATACAAGCCAGGGGCCTCGAGGGCTCGAATAAAAGTGCTCGAACATAGACGAGTCAGCGGAAGCAACAATATCTGAGTACAGACATAAGTTAAACAAGTTGCCATAAGATGGCAAGCACAAAGTGGGATACAGATCGAAAGAGGCACATGCCTCCTGCCTGGGATCCTCCTAAACTACTCCTGGTCGTCGTCAGTGGCCTGCACGTAGTAGTAGGCACCTCCGGTGTAGTAGGAGTCATCATCGACGGTGGCGGCTGGCTCCTGGGCTCCAGCATCTGATTGCGACAACCAAGTTGAAAGGAAAGGGGGGAAAAGGAGGAGAAAAGCAACCGTGAGTACTCATCCAAAGTACTCGCAAGCAAGGATCTACCCTACATATGCATGGGTATATGTGTAAAGAGGCAATATCGGTGGACTGAACTGCAGAATGCCAGAATAAGAGGGGGATAGCTTGTCCTATCGAAGACTACGCTTCTGGCAGCCTCCATCTTGCAGCATGTAGAAGAGATTAGATTGAAGTCCTCCAAGTAGCATCGCATAGCATAATCCTACCCGGCGATCCTCCCCTCGTCGCCCTGTGGAAAAGCGATCACCGGGTTGTCTGTGGAACTTGTCTGGGTGTGTTTTATTAAGTATCCGGTTCTAGTTGTCATAAGGTCAAGGTACAACTCCAGGTCATCCTTTTACCAAGGGACACAGCTATTCGAGTAGATAAACTTCCCTGCAGGGGTGCACCACATAACCCAACACGCTCGATCCCATTTGGCCGGACACACTTTCCTGGGTCATGCCCGGCCTCGGAAGATCAACACGTCGCAGCCCCACCTCGACACAACAGAGAGGTCAGCTCGCCGGTCTAAATCCTATGCGCGCAGGGGTCTGGGCCCATCACCCATTGCACATCTACATGTTGCGAGGGCGGCCGGAAGCAGACCTAGACTCCCTAATACAAGAGCAGGTGTTCCTGTCCAATCCGGCGCGCGCCGCTCCATCGCTGATGTCAAGAAGGCTTCGGCTGATACCACGGCGTCGAGTGCCCATAATTGTTCCCGCGTAGTTGGTTAGTGCGTATAGGCTAGTGTCCAGACTCAGATCAAATACCAAGATCTCGTTAAGTGTGTTATTATGAAGTAACCGCGGACGCCGACCAGGGCCATGCCCACCTCTCGCCTAGGTGGTCTCAACCTGCCCTGTCGCTCTGCCACATAGTAACAGTCGGGGGCCGTCGGGAACCCAGGCCCACCTCTGCCTGGATGGAGCCACCTGTCCTTTCAGCCCCCACATCGGAATCACTTGCGGGTACTCAACGAGCCAACCCGACTTTAGTCACCATCTGTATAGTATGTATATATGTATAGTATATACCCGTGATCACCTCCCAAGTGATCATGGCCCGATAGTATAGCAAGGCAGACTGACAAGAATGTAGGGCCAATGATGATAAACTAGCATCCAATACTAAGCATTTAGGATTGCGGGTAAGGTATCAACGACTGTAGCAACAATGACAGGTTACACAATAGGATAGGAGTAACCAAACAGTAACATGCTACACTACTCTAATGCAAGCAGTATAGAGAAGAATAGGCGATATCTGGTGATCAAGGGGGGCTTGCCTAGTTGCTCTGGCAAGAAGGACGAGTCGCCAACACCGTAGTCGAACTGGGGGTCACCGGCAGTCTCGGGGTCTATCGGAAAGAAGTGACGGTGAGGGAACACAATAAATAACAAAGCAATCAGAGCATCACAAAGCGTAACAAGACAATACGCGGTGTTCGGTGTGCCCTAACGCGGTAGTAGGTGATACCGGCGAAAGGGGAAAACATCCGAGAAAGTATCCCCGGTGTTTCGCGTTTTCAGACAGATGAACCGGAGGTGAAATGTTGCAAGTTCACTATGTTAGGGACCCATGGTAGACGAATGAGCTGCGTATCCGAATTTGCCTCATCGTTCTGGCAACTTTCATGTACAAAGTATTTTCATATGAGTTACGGTTTATTTTATATTAATTTTTAAAATTTTATTTCATTTTTAGAATTAACAGAATTATTTAATTAGAAAATGCAATTATGATGTCATCATGACGTCATCGGTCAACCGTCTGTTGACTGGGTCAACAGACGGATGGGTCCCGTTTGTCATTGCCTTACTAACATAGCTAACAGATTAGCTGGTTAATTAGCTATTTAGGTTAATTAATCTTAATTAGTTTAATTAAGCAGAGTTAATTAACTATTAAATTAATTAATTGATTAATATCTATTTATTTTAATTCTCTTTCTTTTTCGTTCTAATCAGTACATGGGTGTGGTCCCCGTCGGTCAGTGGCACTAGGGGGGCCCAGATGTCTGTGGCCACTGGGGCCTAACGGGCATGCGGGTACGGGCAAGGCCTGAACGAGCACAGCGGGCATTGCGGGCGCCCGACAGAGTGCTGCGGGGCGCCGGTAGCCGGAGCGGCAAACGGGAGGAGCGGGCGGCACGGGCGGCACGGGGAGGTGGCGCACGGCGAGGACGACTCGGTCGCAGGGAGCACAACGCAGAGGGCACGGTGAGCGCGTGCTCACTGCGAGCGCGCGTGTGGGCGGTCTAGCGTGCGGTGACTGTGAGCGAGGCGTGAGGCAGAGAAGGGAAGAGGCCCGGGGCCTCACCAGCGTTTATGGGGAGACAGGGCGCCGAGGCTTGCTGGCGGCCGGCAGGGAAGAGGATGAGGACGCGAGGTCCGGCGAGGAGGCGGTCGAGGTGGAGGGCGGCGCGGTTTCGGGTGACATCGTGGGAGCTTGCCCGAGTGGCTGCCGATTGCGGCGGCGAGGCGCGTTCGGAGGGAAATGCGGCGCCGGGCTCGGGTGCCGACGTGGATGACGACAGGGAGGGGTTTCTCCGGACGGCGTCGGCGGGGTCCAACGGTGGTGCGGCATCGAGGAGGCGGGGGCGAGGTAGCGGGCGTCGCCGGAGACGACGAGGGGCGTCGGCGCGCCAGGGTCGGGGGCAGCGAGGTAGCGGGCGTATAGATCGAGCGGGGGGCGAGAGAGAGTGGGGGGGCTCGATCCCGATCCAAGAGGAGATCGGGGGGAGGGAGAGTGGGGGCGCGAGTGGGGGGAGTGGGGGTGTCGGTGCCTAGGTTTTTGGCACCAGGGGGTTAAGGGAGTGGGGTGGGCCGGCCGGTTGGGCCTTTGCCCAGTTGGGCTGGTGGCCTGCTGGGCCGGAGCCAAGTGATGGGGGTTTGCTTTTCTTTTTTATTTCTTTTTACTTATTTTCTTTATTGTTTTCATTTAAAGTTTCTTTTATTTTAGTTTTATAAAATACCCAGTCAGCACCTAAATTAGTATTACTAATCAGTCCACTGCCACAATTATTTTGGCACACTACTAATTTAGTTTTATTATTATAACTTTATAAAAGGCATCTAATTAATTGTTTTTGCTGTCATTTCTATTACTTTAGTGCATTTAAATATTTTATTAAAAGATAATTTATCCACCAGTATTTACTAAGGATTATTTGACACATTAGGAACAATTTAGTTTTGACTTTTGAAAACTTTAATTGTTTAACTTAAATTCAAATTTTGAATATGAATCATTTCGAACTAACACGAGATTATCAACAGTAATCCGAGGTGACGTGGCATCGTTAACGTGGGGTTACTGTAGCCTAATTATCCGGGCGTCACAGTGCGCCTCCCCACTTGCCCGTTGAAGATCGCTTATTTCCCAAGTGCCACGATCGATGGCGCGGTTGGGTTACCCATACCCGTATTGATGGGAATCCTTTGATAAGGGGACATGATCTCCGCTTCGACAAGACGTGCCAAGGAAACCGCCTCGCAATATGTGCTGTGGCTGGTTGTGGGAAAACGGTTCGAATAATGACTCGAAAGTAGTGTCATGTCACATTGTCTGAAGTTGTCAGTAGATTACATTTGTGGAATATCGCCCTATCTACGGTGGTATGTGAAGATCATCTTGCGGACCCGGATACGATTTAAGTGTTCGATAATTACTTTGGAGTATTCGGAGATGGAACCCGCCTTGCAATGCCGAAGACAAACTGCGTGCCGGACTCATCGTCATTGAAGCCTGGTTCAGGGGCTACTGAGGGAGTCCTGGATTAGGGGGTATCCGGACTGCCGGACTATATACTTTGGCCGGACCGATGGACCATGAAGATACAAGACTCAAGACTTCGTCCCGTGTCCGGATGGGACTCTCCTTTGCGTGGAAGACAAGCTTGGTGATCCGGACATTAGATTTCCTTCTTTGTAACCGAATCTGTGTAAACCCTAGCCCCCTCCGGTGTCTATATAAACCGGAGGGTTTAGTCCTTAGAGACAGAACAATCATAATCATCATAGGCTAGCTTCTAGGGTTTAGCCTCTATGATCTCGTGGTAGATCAACTCTTGTAATACTCTTATCATCAAGATCAATCAAGCAGGAAGTAGGGTTTTACCTCCATTGAGAGGGCCCAAACCTGGGTAAAACACTGTGTCCCTTGCCTCCTGTTACCATCAGCCTTAGACGCATAGATTGGGACCCCCTACCCGAGATCTGCCGGTTTTGACACTGACACTCCTTTTAATAGAGAACCGGACCAAAGCATTAACACATAGTGAATACATGAACTCCTCAAACTACGATCATCACCGAGAAGTATCCCGATTATTGTCACTTCGGGGTTGTCGGATCATAACACATAATAGGTGACTATAGACTTGCAAGATAGGATCAAGAACACACATATATTCATGAAAACATAATAGGTTCAGATCTGAAATCATGGCACTCGGGCCCTAGTGACAAGCATTAAGCATAGCAAAGTCATAGCAACATCAATCTCAGAACATAGTGGATACTAGGGATCAAACCCTAACAAAACTAACTTGATTACATGGTAAATCTCATCCAACCCATCACCGTCCAGCAAGCCGGCGATGGAATTACTCACGCACGGCGGTGAGCATCATGAAATTGGTGATGGAGGATGGTTGATGATGACGACAGCGACGAATCCCCCTCTCTAGATCCCCAAACGGACTCCAGATCAGCCCTCCCGAGAGAGATTAGGGCTTGGCGGCGGCTCCGTATTGTAAAACGCGATGAAACTTTCTCTCTGATTTTTTTTCTCCGCGAAACGGAATATATAGAGTTGGAGTTGAGGTCGGTGGAGCATCAGGGGGCCCACGAGACAGGGGGCGCGCCCAGGGGGAGGGCGCTCCCCCACCCTCGTGGACAGGGTGTGGGCCCCCTGGCCTTGATTCTTTCGCCAGTATTTTTTATATTTTCCAAAACTTATCTCAGTGGATTTTCAGGTCATTTCGAGAACTTTTGTTATCTACACAATAAACAACATCATGGAAGTTCTGCTGAAAACAGCGTCAGTCCGGGTTAGTTTCATTCAAATCATGCAAGTTAGAGTCCAAAACAAGGGAAAAAGTGTTTGGAAATGTATATACGTTGGAGACGTATCAACTCCCCCAAGCTTAAACCTTTGCTTGTCCTCAAGAAATTCAGTTGATAAACTGAAAGTGATAAAGAAAAACTTTTACAAACTCTGTTTGCTCTTGTTGTTGTAAACATGTAAAGCCAGCATTCAAGTTTTTAGTAAGTATTATGAAATAACCATACTCACAATAACAATCAGGTCTCACAATTACTCATATCAATGACATAATCAGCTAGCGAGCGATAATAATAAAAATCAGATGACAACACTTTCCCAAAACAATCATAATATGATATAACAATATGTTACCTCGCTAGTCCTTTCTGAGACCATAAAACATAAATGTAGATCACCTTTAAAGATCAAGGACTGACTAAACATTGTAATTCATGGTAAAAGAGATCTAGTCAAGTCATACCCAATATAAACCAATAATAATGAATGCAAATGACAGTGTGCTCTCCAGCGAGTGCTTTTCAATAAGAAGGGTGATGACTCAACATAAAAGTAAATAGATAGGCCCTTCGCAGAGTGAAGCAGGGATTTGTAGAGGTGCCAGAGCTCGATATTAAAATAGAGATTGAATAACATTTTGAGCGGCATATTTTCACTGTCAACGCAATAACTATGGGATGGCTGTATCTTCCATGCTACATGCATTATAGGCAGTTCCCAAACAGAATGGTAAAGGTTTATACTCCCCCAACCACCAACAAGCATGAATCCATGGCTTGCTCGAAACAACGAGTGTCTCCAACTAACAATAGCCCTGGGGGAGTTTTGTTTAATTATATTGATTTGCTTTGATCTTTTTGGATCATGGGACTGGGCATCCCGGTTACCGGCCCTTTCTCGTGAATGAGGAGCGGAGTCCACTCCTCTTGAGAATAACCCACCTAGCATGGAAAATATAGGCAGCCCTAGTTGAAACATGAGCTGCTCGAGCATACAAAACAAAATTTCATTTGAAGGTTTGGAGTTTGGCACATACAAATTTACTTGGAACGGTAGGTAGATACCGCATATAGGAAGGTATGGTGGACTCATATGGAACAACTTCGGGGTTTATGGAGTTTGGATGCACAAGCAGTATTCCCGCTTAGTATAGGTGAAGGCTAGCAAAAGACTATGAAGTGACCAACTGAGAGAGCGACAACAGTCATAAACATGCATTAAAATTAATTCACACCAAGTACAAGCATGAGTAGGATATAATCCACCATGAACATAAATATCATGAAGGCTATGTTGATTTGTTTCAACTACATGCGTAAACATGTGCCAAGTCGAGTCACTCAATTCATCCAAAGGAGGATACCATCCCATCATACCACATCATAATCATTTTAATAGCATGTTGGCATGCAAGTTAAACCATTATAACTCATAGCTAATCAAGCATGGCACAAGCAACTATAATCTCTAAATGTCATTGCAAGTATGTTTACTTCATAATAAGCTGAATCAGGAATTATGAATCATCATATTTACAAAAACAAGAGAGGTCGAGTTCATACTAGCTTTTCGTATCTCAATCAGTCCATCATATATCGTCATTATTGCCTTTCACTTGCACGACGAACGATGTGTATAATAATAAAAGTGCACGTGCATTGGACTAAGCTGGAATCTGCAAGCATTCAACTCAAGAGAGAAGACAAGTAATATGGGCTCCAAGTTAAATAAACAATCACGCATATGAGATCCTACTAAGCATTTTCAATATGGTCTTCTACTATCGACCCCCAAATGAAAGAAAAGAAAATAATCTATTTACACGGGAAAGCTCCCAACAAGTAAAAGAAGAACAAGAAATCTTTTTGGGTTTTCATTTTAATTTCTACTACAAGCATGGAAATTAAACTTGTTGGAAATATGCCCTAGAGGCAATAATAAATAAGTTATTGTTATATTTCCTTGTTCATGATAA
The DNA here is from genome assembly GCA_963921465.1 of Triticum timopheevii. Taxonomy (NCBI): domain Eukaryota; kingdom Viridiplantae; phylum Streptophyta; class Magnoliopsida; order Poales; family Poaceae; genus Triticum; species Triticum timopheevii. Next base: position 107,260,966 of record OY997271.1, read on the forward strand.
TCATTTATTATCCATGCTATAATTGTATTGATAGGAAACTCAGATACATGTGTGGGTACATAGACAACACCATGTCCCTAGTAAGCCTCTAGTTGACTAGCTCGTTGATCAATAGATGGTTACGGTTTCCTGACCATGGACATTGGATGTCGTTGATGACGGGATCACATCATTAGGAGAATGATGTGATGGACAAGACCCAATCCTAAGCCTAGCACAAAGATCGTGAAGTTCGTATGCTAAAGCTTTTCTAATGTCAAGTATCATTTCCTTAGACCATGAGATTGTGCAACTCCCGGATACCGTAGGAATGCTTTGGGTGTACCAAACGTCACAACGTAACTGGGTGGCTATAAAGGTGCACTATGGGTATCTTCGAAAGTGTCTGTTGGGTTGACACGAATCGAGACTGTGATTTGTCACTCCGTGTAACGGAGAGGTATCTCTGGGCCCACTCGGTAGGACATCATCATAATGTGCACAATGTGACCAAGGGGTTGATCACGGGATGATGTGTTACGGAACGAGTAAAGAGACTTACCGGTAACGAGATTGAACAAGGTATCGGCATACCGACGATCGAATCTCGGGCAAGTATAATACCGCTGGACAAAGGGAATTGTATACGGGATTGATTGAGTCCTTCACATCGTGGTTCATCCGATGAGATCATCGTGGAACATGTGGGAGCCAACATGGGTATCCAGATCCCGTTGTTGGTTATTGACCGGAGAACGTCTCGGTCATGTCTGCATGGTTCCCGAACCTGTAGGGTCTACACACTTAAGGTTCCATGACGCTAGGGTTATAGGGAATAGATGTATGTGGTTACCGAATATTGTTCGGAGTCCCGGATGAGATCCCGGACGTCACAAGGAGTTCCGGAATGGTCCGGAGGTAATGATTTATATATGCAAAGTTGTTGTTCGGGTTCCGAGAAAAGTTCGGGTTTTTGCGGTATTGTATCGGGAAGCTTCCAGAAGGTTCCGGAGGATTCCGGAGGGGTCCGGAGGTCCGAAAATTGTTCCACCATGTCCAATACAGCAGCATGGGCTGTGGAGGGGCGCCCTAGCCTTAATGTTCCAGGGGCACTAGCCCCCCCAAGGCCCATGCGCATGGGAGAGGGGAAACCCTAAAGGGGAGGGCCTCCACTTGACTTGGGAGGCACTCCTTCCCCCTTGGCCGCCGCCCCCAACCCTAGATGAGATCTAGGGGGGCCGGCCCCGTCTCCCCCCACCTCTAAATATTGGAGGGGTGGGAGGGCAGCCGCACCCAAGTTCTGGCGCAGCCCTCCCCCTCTCCCAAGTTCTCCTCCTCTCCCGCGGTGCTTGGCGAAGCCCTGCAGGATTGCCATGCTCCTCCACCACCACCATGCCGTCGTGGTGCTGCTGGACGGAGTCTTCCCCAACCTCTCCCTCTCTCCTTGCTGGATCAAGGCATGGGAGACGTCACCGGGTTGTACGTGTGTTGAACGAGGAGGTGTCGTCCGTTCGGCACTAGGATCTCCGATGATTTGGATCACGACGAGTACGACTCCTTCAACCCCGTTCTCTTGAACGCTTCGGCTTAGCGATCTACAAGGGTATGTAGATGCACTCTCCTTCCCCTCGTTGCTAGATTACTCCATAGATTGATCTTGGTGATGCATAGAAATTTTTTGATTTCTGCTACGTTCCCCAACAGTGGCATCATGAGCTAGGTCTATTGCATAGATTCTATGCACGAGTAGAACACAAAGTAGTTGTGGGCGTTGATTTTGTTCAATATGCTTACCGTTACTAGTCCAATCTTGATTCGGCGGCATTGTGGGATGAAGCGGCCCGGACCGACCTTACACGTACACTTACGTCAGACAGGTTCCACCGACTGACATGCACTTGTTGCATAAGGTGGCTAGAGGGTGCCAGTCTCTCCCACTTTAGTCGGATCGGATTCGATGAAAAGGGTCCTTATGAAGGGTAAATAGCAATTGACATATCATGTTGTGGTTTTTGCGTAGGTAAGAAACGTTCTTGCTAGAAACCCATATCAGCCACGTAAAACATGCAAACAACAATTAGAGGACGTCTAACTTGTTTTTGCAGGGTATGCTATGTGATGTGATATGGCCAAGAAGAATGTGATGAATGATATGTGATGTATGAGATTGATCATGTTCTTATAATAGGAATCACGACTTGCATGTCGATGAGTATGACAATCGGCAGGAGCCATAGGAGTTGTCTTTATTTATTGTATGACCTGCGTGTCATTGAACAACGCCATGTAATTACTTTACTTTATTGCTAACCGGTAGCCATAGTAGTAGAAGTAATAGTTGGCGAGACAACTTCATGGAGACACGATGATGGAGATCATGATGATGGAGATCATGGTGTCATGCCGGTGACGATGATGATCATGGAGCCCCGAAGATGGAGATCAAAAGGAGCAAAATGATATTGGCCATATCATGTCACTTTTTGATTGCATGTGATGTTTATCATGTTTATGCATCTTGTTTGCTTAGAACGACAGTAGTAAATAAGATGATCCCTCATTAAAATTTCAAGAAAGTGTTCCCCCTAACTATGCACCGTTGCGAAAGTTCGTTGTTTCGAAGCACCACGTGATGATCTGGTGTCATATATTCTAACGTTCACATACAATGGGTGTAAGCCAGATTTACACACGCGAAACACTTAGGTTAACTTGACGAGCCTAGCATGTACAGACATGGCCTCGGAACACAAGAGACCGAAAGGTCGAGCATGAGTCGTATGGTAGATACGATCAACATGAAGATGTTCACCGATGATGACTAGTCTGTCTCACGTGATGATCGGACACGGCCTAGTTGACTCGGATCATGTAATCACTTAGATGACTAGAGGGATGTCTATCTGAGTGGGAGTTCATAAGATGAACTTAATTATCCTGAACATAGTCAAAAGATCTTTGCAAATTATGTCGTAAGCTCGCGCTTTAGTTCCACTGTTTTAGATATGTTCCTAGAGAAAATATAGTTGAAAGTTGACAGTAGCGATTATGCGAACAGTAGAAACCTTATGTCCATAATGCACCGCTCAGTGTGCTGAACCCCAAACGTCGTTTGTGGATGTTGCGAACATCGGACAGACACGTTTAGATAACTACGTGATAATTTAGTTAAACGGTTTAGAGTTGAGGCACCAAAGACGTTTTCGAAACGTCGCGGAACATATGAGATGTTTCGAGGGCTGAAATTGGGATTTCAGGCTCATGCCCACGTCAAGAGGTATGAGACCTCCGACGATTTTCTTAGCCTACAAACTAAGGGAGAAAAGCTCAATCGTTGAGCTAGTGCAAGTGGGAGACTGTTGGAAATATGCCCTAGAGGCAATAATAAATAAGTTATTGTTATATTTCCTTGCTCATGATAATCGTTTATTATCCATGCTATAATTGTATTGATAGGAAACTCAGATACATGTGTGGGTACATAGACAACACCATGTCCCTAGTAAGCCTCTAGTTGACTAGCTCGTTGATCAATAGATGGTCACGGTTTCTTGACCATGGACATTGGATGTCGTTGATGACGGGATCACATCATTAGGAGAATGATGTGATGGACAAGACAAATCCTAAGCCTAGCACAAGGATCATGTAGTTCGTATGCTAAAGCTTTTCTAATGTCAAGTATCATTTCCTTAGACCATGAGATTGTGCAACTCCCGGATACTGTAGGAATGCTTTGGGTGTACCAAACGTCACAACGTAACTGGGTGGCTATAAAGGTGCACTACGGGTATCTCCGAAAGTGTCTGTTGGGTTGACACGAATCGAGACTGGGATTTGTCACTCCGTGTAAAGGAGAGGTATCTCTGGGCCCACTCGGTAGGACATCATCATAATGTGCACAATGTGACCAAGGGGTTGATCACGGGATGATGTGTTACGGAACGAGTAAAGAGACTTGCCGGTAACGAGATTGAACAAGGTATCGGCATACCGACGATCGAATCTCGGGCAAGTATAATACCGCTGGACAAAGGGAATTGTATACAGGATTGATTGAGTCCTTGACATCGTGGTTCATCCGATGAGATCATCGTGGAACATGTGGGATCCAACATGGGTATCCAGATCCCGCTGTTGGTTATTTACCGGAGAATGTCTCGGTCATGTCTGCATGGTTCCCGAACCCGTAGGGTCTACACACTTAAGGTTCGATGACGCTAGGTTTATAGGGAATAGATGTATGTGGTTACCGAATGTTGTTCGAAGTCCCGGATGATATCCCGGACGCCACGAGGAGTTCTGGAATGGTCCGGAGGTAAAGATTTATATATGCAAAGTTGTTGTTCGGGTTCCGGGAAAAGTTCGGGTTTTTCCGGTATTGTACCGGGAAGCTTCCAGAAGGTTTCGGAGGATTCCGGAGGGGTCCGGAGGTCCGTAAATTGTTCCACCACGTCCAATACAGCAGCATGGGCTGTAGGGGGGCGCCCTAGCCTTAATGGGCGAGGGGCACCATCCCCCCCCAAGGCCCATGCGCATGGGAGAGCGGAAACCCTAAAGGGGAGGGCCTCCACTTGACTTGGGAGGCACTCCTCCCCCCTTGGCCGCTGCCCCCAACACTAGATGAGATCTAGGGGCCCGGCCCCCTCTCCCCCCCACCTATAAATAGTGGAGGGGTGGGAGGGCAGCCGCACCCAAGTTCTGGCGCAGCCCTCCCCCTCTCCCAAGTTCTCCTCCTCTCCCGCGGTGCTTGGCGAAGCCCTGCAGGATTGCCACGCTCCTCCACCACCAACATGCCGTCGTGCTGCTGCTGGACGGAGTCTTCCCCAACCTCTCCCTCTCTCCTTGCTGGATCAAGGCATGGGAGACGTCACTGGGCTGTACATGTGTTGAACGCGGAGGTGCCGTCCGTTCGGCACTAGGATCTCCGGTGATTTGGATCACGACGAGTACGACTCCTTCAACCCCGTTCTCTTGAACGCTTCGGCTTAGCGATCTACAAGGGTATGTAGATGCACTCTCCTTCCCCTCGTTTCTAGATTACTCCATAGATTGATCTTGGTGATGCGTAGAAATTTTTTGATTTCTGCTACGTTCCCAACAAAACTAACTAATTTTTTTGGTTTTTCTTAAGGTTTATCAAACACACAAGAAGAAAGCTAGAAAAAGAAATTAAACTAGCATGGATAATACAATGAAAGAGTATGAGCATCGACAACTAGAATAGTGTGTGAACATGAATGTAAAGTCGGTGAGAAATACGTACTCCCCAAGCTTAGGCTTTTGGCCTAAGTTGGTCTATTGCCACGGACCGCGGGTACTCTCCCCGATGTACTGAGGGGTGTAATCAGGATACCACTGGCTGGCCATCTCCTCCGGATCCCACTGGTAAGATGATGCATGATAAGGGTCCAGTGAAGGTTCCGGCTCAGGCTCAGGCTCTGGAGTGGATGCTTGGCCTCGATGAGCGTACACTGCTCCCGGCGTGACAAGATAATTAACTGCAGTCAAATCAAACAACAGAGGCGCAGGCAGAATAATAGTCTCATTGTGTTTCTTATTAAATCTCGGGTTATACAGAAGCATCTTATCTTTGTTATCAACAATAAACTCATGCGCTACCATGCTCCTGTAATCTAAAATGTAAGGAGGCAATATTGTCTCCTCTTTCTCATGGTGCCTAATAGGTATCTCAAAATATTTAGCCAGACGTGAAGCATAAATACCTCCAAAGAAGGCACCTTTTGTACGATTCAGGCTTAGCCGTTTAGCAATGACGGCACCCATACTAAAACTATTGTCACCAAACAAGGCATGGTGAAGAACAATAATATCAGGGACACTCAAGTTTCCAGTATTTCCATGACCAATTAAGCATCGACTAGCAAATATGGCAAAGTAGCGTAAAACTGGAAAGTGTATGCTAGAGATTCTCACATTGGAACCCTTCTTTGGATCCCCTACAGTGATAGTAATAACAAAGCCATCCACATCTCTACAATGTGGTTCATCTAATTTTCCCTCAAAGGGTATCCTACATACCGTGCAAAAATCACGTAAAGACATTTCCCCTAATTCATCATATAAATGAAATGATACTGAAGGCGGTGACTTCTTGGGATAATAATAAAAGTTTTGCACGAAAGTATTGGTGAGTAAGAGATAATGATCGATACGGTCGTGGAGGAAGTCGGTGAGGCTTGCATTTTCAATCAAAGAATAAAAGTCCTCATAAATTCCGGCTTCTCTCAAGAAATCATCGCATGGCCATTCACACAGCCGTACTTCCGCTATGCGAGGAAGATTATACTTGGCCTTTTCCTTCTCTTTAGCTTGTTTTTCCTGGGAGCCTTGGCTAGAAGAGCCCCTCACAAATCTCCTTAACATTTTCTGAAAAATTCCGAAATTTTAGTAACTTCAAAATAAAAGTGAATAAAACTAAACAAGATTGGTAGGACCTACTCCTACAAGTGTGTAGAGCCTATATCATGCATTAAAATTACTTGGGACCTCATAAATTTGACATGCAAGCTCAAGAACAGGGTGACCTATGCAACAAAAATTTGCAGTGAATAAAGCACTAGAACAAAAACTAATTAGACCAATGGAGGAGTCACATACAAAGCAACAATCTCCCAAAGCAGTTTTGTGAATGGAGCTTTGAGCAAGGGGATCGAAAATCGCAGCAAAATTAGCTAAAACTCGTGCTTGAGCTGGATGGGGATTTTTGGGAAGTAGATGGAGTGTGTTTGTGTAGGAATAAGTGGAGGGGGCCACCCTAGGCCCACGAGACAGGGGGCGCGCCCAGGGGGTGTGGGCGTGCCCTCCACCCTTGTGGCCAGGTGCTTGCCCCTCCTGCAGTGTTTTCAGTGCCTAAAATCCTCAAATATTCCATAAAAATCATACTAAATTTGTAGGGCATTTGGGGCACTTTTATTTTCGGGATATTTTTTTATTGCACGGATAATTCAGAAAACAGACAGATAATACTATTTTTGCTTTATTTAATCTAAATAACAGAAATTAAAAAGAGGGTACAGAAGGTTGTGCCTTCTAGTTTCATCCATCTAATGATCATCAAAATGAATCCACTAACAAGGTTGATCAAGTCGTATTAACAAGCTCATTCCGAATAACATGGAACCGGAGAAATTTTGAATAACACTAGGTTACCTCAACGGGGATATGAACATCCCCAACAATAAGAATATCATACTTTTTCTTGACAGTAGGAAGAGGAAATTCAAAACCTCCAATAATGATAGTTGGAACTTTTCCAATAGAATTGATGCTATGAACTTGAGGTTGTTTCCTCGGAAAGTGTACCGTATGCTCATTACCATTAACATGAAAAGTGACATTGCCTTTGTTGCAATCAATAACAGCCCCTGCAGTATTCAAAAAGGGTCTACCAAGGATAATCGACATACTATCGTCCTCGGGAATATCAAGAATAACAAAGTCCGTTAAGATAGTGACATTTGCAACTACAATAGGCACATCCTCACAAATACCGACAGGTATAGCAGTTGATTTATCAGCCATTTGCAAAGATATTTCAGTAGGTGTCAACTTATTCAATTCAAGTCTACGATATAAAGAGAGAGGCATAACACTAACACCGGCTCCAAGATCACATAAAGCAGTTTTAACATAATTTCTTTTAATGCAGCATGGTATAGTTGGTACCCCTAGATCTCCAAGTTTCTTTGGTATTCCACCCTTAAAAGTATAATTAGCAAGCATGGTGGAAATTTCAGCTTTCGGTATCTTTATTTTATTTGTAATGATATCCTTCATATACTTAGCATAAGGATTTACTTTAAGCATATCAGTTAAGCGCATACGTAAGAAGATAGGTCTAATCATTTCAGCAAAGCGCTCAAAATCCTCATCATTCTTTGTCTTGGATGGTTTAGGAGGAAAGGGCATGGTTTTCTGAACCCATGGTTCTCTTTCTCTACCGTGCTTCCTAGCAACAAAATCTCTCTTATCATAACGTTGATTCTTTGATTGTGGGTTATCAAGATCAACAGCAGGTTCAATCTCTACATCATTATTTTTGCTAGGTTGAGCATCAACATGAACATTATCATTAACATTATCACTAGGTTCATGTTCATCACCTGATTGTGTTTCAGCATCAGAAGTAGAAATATCATTGGGATTCTCAGGTGTGCCTACAACAGGTTCACTAGAAGCATGCAAAGTCCTATCGTTTTTCTTTTTCTTCTTTTTGGAAGAACTAGGTGCCTCTAAATTATTTCTCTGAGAATCCTGCTCGATTCTCTTAGGGTGGCCTTAAGGATACAAATGTTCCTGAGTCATTTTACCAGTTCTAGTAGACACTCTAACAGCAAAGTCATGTTAATTATATAATTCATCGAGTAAATCACTTTGAGCTTTAAGTACTTGCTCAGCTTGAGTGGTAACCATAGAAGCATATTTGCTAATGAGTTTAAGTTCATCTTTAACTCTAGCCATATAATCACTCAAGCGTCCTATCTCGAAAGCATTATTCTTTAATTCTCTACCAACATAAGCATTAAAACTTTCTTGCCTAGCCATAAAGTCATCCAATTCATCTAAGCATGGGCTATGAAATTTAGTAGAGGGAATTTCAACTTTATCATATCTATAGAGAGAATTTACCTTTACTACCTGTGTCGGGTTATCAAGACAATGTATTTCTTCAATAGGCGGTATATTAAGACCATGTATTTCTTCAATAGGTGGTAAATTCTTAACATCTTCGGCTTTAATACCTTTTTCTTTCATTGATTTCCTTGCCTCTTGCATATCTTCAGGACTGAGAAATAAAACACCTCTCTTCTTTGGAGTGGGTTTAGGAATAGGCTTAGGAGTTGGCTCAATTGGTTCAGGAATTTCCTCGGAAATTGGCTCAGGAAGAGTCCAATTATTTTCATTAGTCAACATATTATTCAATAGTAATTTAGCTTCGTCGACTGTTCTTTCCTTGAAAACACAACCAGCACAACTATCCAAGTAGTCCTTGAAAGCATCGGTTAGTCCATTATAAAAAATATCAAGTATTTCATTTTTCTTAAGAGGATGATCAGGCAAAGCATTAAGTAATCGGAGAAGCCTCCCCCAAGCTTGTGGGAGACTCTCTTCTTCAATTTGCACAAAATTATATATTTCCCGCAAGGCGGCTTGTTTCTTATGAGAAGGGAAATATTTAGCAGAGAAGTAATAAATCATATCCTGGGGACTACGCACACAACCAGGATCAAGAGAATTAAACCAAGTCTTAGCATCACCCTTTAATGAGAACGGAAATATCTTAAGGATATAATAATTGCAAGACCTCTCATCATTAATAAACAGGGTGGCTATATCATTCAACTTGGTAAGATGAGCCACAACAGTTTCAGATTCAAGGCCATAAAAAGGATCAGATTCTACCAAAGTAATTATTTCAGGATCAACAGAGAATTCATAATCCTTATCAGTAACACAGATAGGTGAAGTAGCAAAAGCAGGGTCAGGTTTCATTCTAGCATTAAGATATTGCTGCTTCCATTTAGCTAATAACTTTTTAAGATCATATCTATCTTTGCAAGCAAAAATAGCTCTAGCAGCTTCCTCTTCCATAAAATAACCCTCAGGAACAACAAGCAATTCATAATCAGGGGGAGAACTTTCATCATCACTATCATCAATAATAGCATCTTCAATAATTTCATTCTCTCTAACCCTAGCAGGTTGTTCATCAAGATATTCACCTAATGGCAAAGTAGTATCACGCACAGAAGTAGTTTCATCATAAGTATCATGCATAGCAGAAGTGGCATCATCAATAACAATGCAACATATCAGAATTCATAGCACTAGCAGGTTTAGGTGTCGCAAGCTTACTAATAACAGAAGGAGAATCTAGTGCAGAGCTAGATGGCAGTTCCTTACCTCCCCTCGTAGTTGAGGGCAAAATCTTGGTTCTTTCGTCTTTCAAGTTCCTCATAGTGATCAACAGATATATATCCCAAGTGACTCAAAGAATAGAGCTATGCTCCCCGGCAACGGCGCCAGAAATTAGTCTTGATAACCCACAAGTGTAGGGGATCGCAACAGCTTTCGAGGGTAGAGTATTCAACCCAAATTTATTGATTCGACACAAGGGGAGCCAAAGAATATTCTTGAGTATTAGCTGTTGAGTTGTCAATTCAACCACACCTGGATAACTTAGTATCTGCAGCAAAGTATTTAGTAGCAAAGTAGTATGATAGTAAAGGTAACAGTGGCAAAAGTAAAGATAATAGTTTTGTAGGAATTGTAACAGTAGCAACGGAAAAGCAAATAAGCGAAGCACAATATGTGAAAAGCTCGTAGGCATTGGATCAGTGATGGATAATTATGTTGGATGCGATTCCTCATGTAATAGCTATAACATAGGGTGACATAGAACTAGCTCTAGTTCATCAATGTAATGTAGGCATGTATTTTGAATATAGTCATACGTGCTTATGGAAAAGAACTTGCATGACATCTTTTGTCCTACCCTCCCGTGGCAGCGGGGTCCTAGTAGAAACTAAGGGATATTAAGGCCTCCTTTTAATAGAGAACCGGACCAAAGCATTAACACATAGAGAATACATGAACTCCTCAAACTACAGTCATCACCGAGAAGTATCCCGATTATTGTCACTTCGGGGTTGTCGGATCATAACACATAACAGGTGACTATAGACTTGCAAGATAGGATCAACACACACATATATTCATGAAAACATAATAGGTTCAGATCTGAAATCATGGCACTTGGGCCCTAGTGACAAGCATTAAGCATAGCAAAGTCATAGCAACATCAATCTTAAAACATAGTGGATACTAGGGATCAAACCCTAACAAAACTAACTTGATTACATGGTAAATCTCATCCAACCCATCACCGTCCAGCAAGCCTACGATGAAATTTCTCACGCACGGCGGTGAGCATCATGAAATTGATGATGGAGGATGGTTGATGATGACGACGGCGACGAATCCCCCTCTCCGGAGCCCCGAACGGACTCCAGATCAGCCCTCCCGGGAGAGATTAGGGCTTGGCGACGGCTCCGTATCGTAAAACGCGATGAAACTTTCTCTCTGTTTTTTTCTCCGCGAAACGGAATATATAGAGTTGGAGTTGAAGTCGGTGGAGCATCAGGGGGCCCACGAGACAGGGGGCGCGCCCAGGGGGGAGGGCGCGCCCCCACCCTCGTGGACAGGGTGTGGGCCCCCTGGCCTTGATTCTTTCGCCAATATTTTTTATATTTTCCAAAACTTATCTCCGTGGATTTTCATGTCATTCCGAGAACTTTTGTTTTCTGCACAATAAACAACATCATGACAGTTCTGTTGAAAACAGTGTCCGTCCGGGTTAGTTTCATTCAAATCATGCAAGTTAGAGTCCAAAACAAGGGCAAAAGTGTTTGGAAAAGTAGATACGTTGGAGACGTATCAGCATCCGTATTTAGACAAATCTAAGACAAGAATTTTGGGATGGCGGGAGTATAAAGTAACAAGAAATATACATATAAACTTCATAAGTTATTGATGCATTCAAGATGTATAAACTTTGGCCAAGTAGTCGCAGCAAAGGGCACAGACTCATTGTGACACCATCAATGCAGTACCTATGAGGTAGGCATCGACATAGTTGGAGAGGACAAAGAGTTGTCATTATCTTATTTGTTAATGTCCTCACCGGCAGGCAAGATGATCCAACATCGCATCCCCCTAGCCCTGATGACCCCCCGCTAGAAATGGACATTAGTTGTTCCCCGCTTCCCAAAGTACATCTAAACCTGAGCAAACGTCGGGCCGGGCCGGGTTTCGGGCCGGGCTTATAAAAGCCCGACCTTCATTTCTCAAGCCCGAGCCCGGCCCGAGGACCAAAATACTCCATATTTTCAAGCCCGAGCCCGACCCGAAATCAAGCCCGAATCCCGAAAGCCCGACCCGAATGTTGGTTTTTAGTACGCGAACATGCAAGCCCGGCCCGAAGCCCGAAAGCCCGGCCCAAAATAAGGAAAAATTGAAGCCCGAGCCCGGCCCGAACTATCTTTCGGGCTGCAAAACAAAGCCCGAGCCCGGCCCGAATGTCAAGCCCGGCCCGGCCCGGCCCGGGTTTTTCGGGCCGGGTCGTCGGGCCGGGCTGCCCATGCCCGGGTTTAAGTACATCCCACCAAGTGTTATGATTCTGGCATATAACTAATATTACACCAAATCATTTTGTCGTGCTTTGATTTGTACTCCCTCGGTTTATAAAGCACACATTCACACATACATTATAATAATAACCTTCACTAATTAATTTGATTAATAAAATATTAGTTATATGTCAGAATCCTAACACTGGAAACTTCTTTTGAATGTGAATCTAGTTATATGCTTTGTGTGGCATATAACTAACATTTTGTTAACTTCATGATAAAAAAGTTCTTAAATATGTGCGTGCCACAAAATTTAAAGGGAGGGAGTAAGATTGACATGGGGTCTCCCAACGTGATGCTGCTTTGAGTATCCACGATTCCACGAGCTGAAATTTTCTTCTTATTTTCTTTGCTTGGACTAAACATGCATGCATGATGCATATACCGTTGATGCCATTGACAGAGTCAGGCCACACTTAGCTAATTTAGTTAGTTAGTTACCACATCTTACAACGGCCTACCTAGTACGTCGTCGACTATGACTTTGTATGAGTGGTTTTTTCTCTCGTTGTTGTGAAAATTGTATGAGTGGGTTGTTACCATAACACTAGCTTGATCACGAGGTTAATAGTAAGCGCGAGATGTTACTCCCACTAGCGAGTGACCAGCCAGTCCAAAAGCTTCATAATTCTAGTCGCTCTCGCTTGGTCTTCACGCGCCCATATACTCATCCATTAACACATGTGCGCACTGCCAGAGGCGATGCAGCTGCAAGCAAAAGTGTGGTTCTCGTTTTCTTTCCTAACCTAAACGGCTAGGGCAAACTCTTCTCTCCAAACTTCACTGGCGAGTCTACGTATACATTTACACTTGCCCAATATCTCAAAATGTCTAAAAAAACAACTAATAAAGAAATACAACGACGATATAATTATGGTCAGTTAAAAAAGCAGCCCAACCCCCCCTCCCCAACATTTTTTTAATCACCCCTGCTCCATTTTTTATAAAAACAGAGCACATCATCCAGGACTACTAAAAGCTCTCATGCCATGCCAAAGTAGCAGGCCAAGACATAAACGAAAGCAAAAGAAACACGAAAATGAGAACACAAATCCCAAAGCATAACTCAATGCCAAAAAAGAGCGACCGACTCAAAATCAATTTTCAGACGATTACATATAGAAAGTGTTCTTGAAAACCAATGTGTGGTTGAATGGCTGCAAGGGTATGCCTGTCCAACCAAGGGTAAAACCCTAGATTTTACACCTCATATATCTCATTAAAGTAAGTAATTATGTACTCGGTGGGAGGGGGTGGCGAGGTGTGACTGGCGAAAGCTTTGTGACTCCTTTCTGCAGGCTATTTGTAATGGGGAGTATCATATACTGGTATCACGCATATGATACTAGTGTATGATACTACCTTTGTAATGCATAATATTATAGTATATTAGTATCATGTAGTACTTTATTTATAGTCATGCATGACACATAGTAGCATAACATTTATTATGGTATGTATCATGATATGGAACCCAACCCTTTTTTTTTCATCTAAATGTATGACATCTCATTAAAATTGTCTAGTTGTCATGCATGATACAAGCTATGATACTACAATTACGACAAGCCTCAGCATTGTGTAGGTGCGAGTGTGGCGGTGGTGTGCTTCTTTTCTCCGTGTTACTACAAATAAAGTACACCAATCTTTGCAAACATGTCATGAGACTATGATTACATGAATACAAGCCAATGATCCAAGTATGCAGTTAAGCAACGGAAAAAAACAAGGAGGCAGTTCTTAGGGAGCAGAGTATAATTTTATTGTGTTACTCTCTTATGCATATCTATACGAGTATACTTTATGGTCTCTGGATGACTAGTCCATGGATGTCTATACGAGTATACTTCAAGCGGTTTTGGCCAAAGCTGGACGGCTATCTGGATGTGGTTTCTGACGCTTGGAACTCCACCCCGCCGCACCCCGATCCGTTCCGGCGCCTCTGTGCTTGCCTCAAGATTACCGCCAGACGTTTACGGAGCTGGGGCGCAAAATCTTTGGGGGGCATCGCTCTGCAGCTGTCTGTCGCTCGCGAGCTGGTCGCACGCTTTGACGAGGCACAGGACCGGCGCCCACTCACGCCATCAGAGGCTTGGCTTGGACGTTGCCTGAAATGTGCCTACCTCGGCCTCGCCTCGCTTGACCGGACGATCTCGCGCTAGCATTCTCGGTTCTCCTGGCTGCGCAATGGCGAAACCTGTTCGGCATTCCTTCGGATCCAGGCCTCTCGACGCCTTGTCAAGAAAAGGATCCTCGAGCTTCAGCATAATGGGCTGCTTCTTCTCGATGATGAGGCTATGGCTGCAGCGGCCTTCTCCCACTTCATGCAGCTGCTTGGCTCAGCGGATGAGCGCGACTTCACCCTCGACCTTGACATGCTCGGGGTGCCCACGTTTGATTTCTCCGACCTCGACGCGCCATTCAGCAAGGACGAAATTTGGACCGCGATCAAGCCGCTCCCCCATGGAAAGGCGCCCGGGCCCGATGGTTCACCGCCGAGTTCTTATGCTCCGCTTGCCCTGTGATTAAGAAGGACATTTGCAAGGTGTTCCACAAGCTTTATGCTCTCAATGGCCTCGGTTTCAAGAAACTCAAGGAGGCACTGACCACACTGCTACCCAAGAAGCCGGACGCGTCCTACCTCGCCGATTTTAGGCCGATCAGCCTCATTCACCTCTTGGCGAAGCTCTTTGCCAAAGTGCTCTCTCTTCGCCTGGATCCTAGGCTACCTGAGCTTGTCTCTATCAACCAGAGCACATTCATCGCCGGAAGATGCATCCACAACAATTTTCTCTTGGTCCAACAAACTGCAAGCACCTCCACAGCCGCAAGCTCCCACGCGTGCTACTCAAGCTTGACATTGCCCGCACGTTCGACTCGGTTTCCTGGCCATTCCTCCTCCAAGTCTTGCGCCACCATGGATTCAGCCCATGCTGGCGGGAATGGATCTTCATTTTGCTTTCCACCACGAGCACCCGCGTCCTCATCCACGGATCGCCTGGGCCGCCGATCATGCATGCCAAGGGGTTGCGCCAAGGCGACCCGATGTCGCCTATGTTCTTCACCATCGTGATTGATGTGCTCAACTCCATCATTCTGCGTGCGGTTCAGACCGGGATTCTACATCGGCTTACTCCCAACCACATGGCCTCGAGTATCTCTCTCTATGCTGACGACGTGGTGGTCTTCTGTCACCCAGACCGGCACGACCTCGCCGCGCTCCGGGAGCTGTTGTTCGTGTTCGGCGGTGCCTCCAGCTTATGCACCAACTTCGACAAGTGCTCTGCAATTCCCACCCAATGCTCTCCTGCTCACGAGGCGACTATTGGCTAGAGTTGGACTGCCCGATCAAGCACTTCCCCATCTCATACCTAGGGCTGCCGCTGTCGGTTTGAAGGATCCAGTCTTCTCATCTTCTGCCGCTGGTGGACCAGATGCGCAAGAAGCTATCCACCTAGAGGACATCTTTGCTGGCCCGCAGTGAGAGGCTCACCCTTGCACGACATGTGCTCTGCGCCATGCCTGGGCATCTGCTAGCGGCTATTGCCCTCAACGCCCACGTGCTCAAGTTGGTCAACCGCCTCATCCGCGAATTCCTGTGGCATGGAAGGAAAGATTCTGCTGCTGGAC
The DNA here is from genome assembly GCA_963921465.1 of Triticum timopheevii. Taxonomy (NCBI): domain Eukaryota; kingdom Viridiplantae; phylum Streptophyta; class Magnoliopsida; order Poales; family Poaceae; genus Triticum; species Triticum timopheevii. The sequence goes on from OY997271.1 coordinate 107,276,790, forward strand.
ACTGCGCGGTCAATTGGCACCGCGTCTGCATGCCGTTGCAGCTCGGCGGGCTCGGCGTCCGCGACCTGCGCCGAACTGGGATCTCCCTCCGCACCCGCTGACTCTGGCTTCAAGCCACGGATCAGACACACCCCTGGAGCCATCTTTCTCTCCCTGTTGATCCCGAGGCGCAGGCCATTTTCCGTGCTTCCACACAATGGGAACTTGGCGATGGACGCTCTTGCAAATTCTGGACAGATCACTGGGTTCACGGACAGTCGATCGCCGAGATCGCGCCGGCTATCTATGCTATGGTGCCCAAGCGGCGCCACCAATGCCGCCTCGTGGCCGAGGGGCTCAAGAACTGTGCTTGGGTTCAAGATATTGTTGGCGCCTTGGGCCCCCTGGCAACTATTCAGTACATTGAGCTATGGAGGCGTCTACTCCCGATCTCAACTTCAGAGCAACCAGACATTCTTCGATGGCGCTGGACAGCAAATGGCATCTACTCTACCAAATCTTGCATCTACTCTACCAAATATTTATTGGCATCTACTCTACACATAGTAGCATAACATTTATTATAATATGTATCGTGATATGATACTCAACTCTCTCTTTTTTCTTTTAAATGTATGGCATCTCATTGAAATTGTCTAGTTGGCATGCATGATACAAGCTATAATACTACAATTACGACCAGCTTCAGCATTGTGTAGGTGCGAGTGTGGCGATGGTGTGCTTCTTTTCTCCGTGTTACTACAAATAAAGTACACCAATCTTTGCAAACATGTTATGAGACTATGATTACATGAGTACAAGAAAATGATCCAAGTATGCAGTTAAGCAAGGAAAAAAAAACCAAGGAGGCAGTTCTTAGGCAGCAGAGTATAATTCCGTTGTGTTACTTTCTTGTGCATATCTATACGAGTATACTATATGGTCTCTGGATGACTAGTCCATGGAGTAGCAGATCTGCTTGAAAGCCTGGACGTGTTGGTCATCGAGCGCCATGAAGAGGTCGACACCGCCCTTGGGGTCGCAGGACGGCACGAAGATCATTATTCCTTCGATGGGCAGGTCCGGCGGTAGGAATGCGCAGGGCGGCCCGCACCCAAAGTCGAGGTCGTGGAAGCGGAACCCGAGCCAGCTATCAACCTCCAGGTCAGGGCAAAACATTGTCCCTGGCGTCGCTGCCGTCGAAGCTAGCTCCTCGCCGCCGTCTTCAATCACGCCGCGCTCCGCCTCCCCGAAGTCGATAAACGACTGAATGTACTCGTCGTCGACGAGGGCGACGGCGTCCCGGATGGAGGCGACCACCGTTGGGTAGCTGCTGGACAGGAGGTCCCGAACCTGCATCCTCGGGAACGCCCAGAGCACCATGTTCCCGAAGAAGTCCATGGGCACGGGAGGCTTTGCGCGGCCGCGGCAGTTGACGGCGACCCTCACCTGCGTGAAATCATCCGGCGCCAGATCCCGCGCCGCCGCGATCTTCTTCCACGCGTGCGCAAGTAGGCACTGGAACGTGCTGCAGCGCGTGCCCACACGGGCCTTGAGGTCGGCGACGAACTCGTCCGGGAAGTGCACGGCCAGGTTCTTGATCCTGTCCATGGGGAGGACACCATAGGAGTGGCTCCGGCTGAGCCCGCCCTTGAACTCGATATTCCGGTGATCATACGCCGACGTCGGTGGGCTTCGGGGGACAACGGTGGCCGAGCGATCGACGAACGGCGACATGAGAACTGCCGAGTCGGTGCGGACGGCGCTGGCCCACGCGGTGTAGAAGACGCTCATGGACTGACCGTCAGCGACCTGGTGATGGCAGGCGGTGCCGATCACCAGACCGCCGCACGCGTACCTCGTCAGCTGCGCCTGGAAGATGGGCTCATTCGCACGTTCCTGCAACCCAGCAGTGTCAAAAATCATCAGCATGTTTTCAACCCTACAGTACGTGACGTGTAAAAATACTCTGCATCTCTCATCACCTTTTCGGCCTTCGGGTAGAGCTCGTTGATGTGCGCGGACACGTCGTGCGCCAGCGCATCGGCAAGGTCCGCGTCCGCGGTGGCCTCGAGAACAAGCACCCCGGCGTCGTTGAGGTGGAAGCACTTCCGGCCGTGGTCGTCGGCAGCGAACCTCCCGGCGAGGTGCGGGAACCTGGCGACGGCGGCAACGAGGCCGGCCTTGAGCGCGTCGTTGGTCGGCGCCGGCGCGTTCCACGCGAAGACGGCCGGGATGTAGCCGTCCGTGGAGGCGCGGTCGAAGACGGTGAGAGGCACCTTCTTGCCGCCGCCGCGGGCCGACTCCCGTGAGGGCTCGAGCACCGTGCTCTGCGTGATTTCCACCGTCACTGCCATTGCTGGAGCAGCCAAGGTAACAAATGATCGTGTATTTATGTTGTGTGGCTCGTTGTGTTGTGTTGGGTTAGCGTAGGTTAGTGTGTGCATGTATATATAGGCAGGCGGGTTTTTCTTTGGGGGTTCAGCCGGCCAGGCCGAGTACCCTCGAAGGGGAAAATTAATAGGTTGGCTGGTTAGTCAAAATTTGGGTTGGTAACGTTGACGCCACGAGCACCAACCCCCGCCAGGTGGGCATGCGTGTGGCTACTCGGTTCTCAAACGGCGCAGAGATTTGTAAAGCGGGCGACCTGCCCTGCTGCTGGCATGCCAAGAGAACGGTGTTGGTGCGTACGAGCATTCCCTCTTCCTGACTTGTCGGCCTTCCCGCAACAGTCGCCTCCGCGTACGTCTTCTTCAAGCTTGGCCAGCAAGTTTTGTGTCCCAACTAAATACTAATCGATTTTCTAGGTAAAGTTTATTCTAAGGCAGGCTTCATTGTGTAGTTGTGGATGGGCGTACCTTGAAGTCCATAAGCAAACACATTTTTTGTTGTAAACACTCTCTGCATATATTTTTTTTACTTCGCATATTAGTTTTGTCTTAAGTCGAACTTCATAATTTGAGTACATTTATATTTTAAAAATTAATACAATATAAAAATATATTTCATGATGGATCGGATGGTATTGATTTGGTATTATGAACACTGATTTTTTTTCTGTAACCTTGATCAAACTTTATTAGAAAGTTTGACGGAAGACAAAACTAATATGCGAAGTAAAAAAAATAAAGGGATGGTGATGGTATCATGATGAGTTTGATGCATCATGCATGGACACAAAGTACATGATTAATTAAGCATAGCGAACGAAAACTCATAACGCATGCAAGCATCCGCCCATTTGCTTTAAGATTGATGCACTAGTTTATGTCATTAATCTTTAATCACTGCACTATAGCCCATGCATGTCAGCTTTCGACAGAGTTGCATGTGTCATCCGTCCCACCTCATATATTTGAATTTGTTGAAACTTGTTAGAATAAAACGCTAATGCAAAATTATAGACGACACACCGAGGCACGATATTTGTTAACGAGGTTCACCGATATGGCTACATCCCCGGGGCATGACTACGGGCGCTCCTCCCCAAGATACCGCAACACCGGCCGCCCGGGCGCCGGCACAAGCTGCCGGCTCCCCCGCGTACCTGTTGCTATCAAGTCGTCATGGGTTACAACGTGTGGTGCCCCTTCGTATATAAGAGGCCTAGGATACAAGTGTCCGACTCCTACACAACGCGTACCTAACCACACCAATTACAACTCCAAGTCCACGTAACTCCTTGCGTACATAGTATATTCGACACAAATATAACAAACTCCACCTTGGCGAATATTCTCCACCACTTAGAAGTCATCCATGCTCGAACCTTCATGTACTCCGGACTTGGGTTGTCTCCTTTGTAGCTTACTGAGAGCTACCCGACGGGCCAGACCCGCCGCCACCGTGAGACTCCATTGCTACTCCTGCAGCTCCACTTTCCATGGCTCCACCTGCAATAGTGCTCCCTTGCAACTTGTAAAGATGCGAAGCCGTCCTCTCTCCTATCATCACAGTCACCCCATCTTCCATGATTTTCATGGTCTTCGTATCCCGATCACAACGGAATTCCATACCACCATCATGAAGAACACCAAGTGAAATTAGATTCCTCCTTAGCCCTGGCACATGCCTGACTCCCCGAAGCATCCGCTCGACTCCGCCAACCATCTTGATTTTGATGTCACCTACTCCAGCAACACGATAACATGTGTCATCGCCCACATAGGCTAAACCAAACTCACCAGACTTGTACGAAGAGAACCACTCCCTGTTGGGCGTCGCATGAAAAGAGCAAGCTGAATCCAACATCCACGCTTCAGCTTTTGTTGACCGCCTGTTTGATACTACGAGAACATCACTACTGCTGTCTGAGTCATCACCATAGCCGCATTAGCACTTGCCCCACCCTTCAGTTCCGGGCATTCCCTCTTTATATGTCCCCAGTCTTTGCACCTGTAGCACTGCACCTTTTTCTTCTTTTTCTTCTCCGCCTCTTGTCCCTTCCTGAGCTGATAACCTTTAACTGCCAACCCCAAACCTTGAGTACTCTCCCTTTCTGCAGCATTTTTTTGCTTCATCAACTCATGTCCGAGTAACGCTGCAGTAACTTCCTCATTATTGATGGTTGTCTTTCCATGTGTCAATGTAATGACCAAATGCTCATAGGACGGTGGCAACGAAACAAGAAGAAGTAGTGCCTTATCATCATCCTCAATCTTCACATCCAGACGCGCTAGATCCGTGACCAACTGATTAAAGGCATTCACATGCTCCACAAGATCCGACCCCTCCTGCATCTTCAGACCATAGAACTTTTGCTTCAAATACAGCTTATTGGTCGCTGACTTGGACATATAACGATTTGCCAACTTGTCCCAAATTCCCTTAGGAGTATCTTCGTCCATGACATGATACATGACCTGATCCGCAAGACAAAGCCGTATGGTAGCGGCCGCCTGCACTTGCATATCCTCCCATGCATCATTGTCAACCTTGGCCGGCTTCGTCTCCTGCAAACCCTTCAAGATTCCCTGCTGCGCCAGAATATCCTTGACTCTTGTCTGCCATAGACCGAAGTTACCCGTGCCATCGAATTTCTCCACATCAAACTTGGTGAACCCCGGCGCCATGCCGAGCCGCGATCTAACCGACCTGTTGCCGCCGGTCTGACCACCCTTGTTTTCTTCTGCGACTTCCTCACGAAAAAGATCAATGATCCCGTATTCCTCGTCTGAAGCCACGCCGCAGTCCGCGATTTACCAAGAAATACGACCAGCACAACGTCCCTGTCCGCCCTTCAGAAAATTTCCGTGGAACCTGTCGCCAAAACGCGCAGATGAATATCTTTGCCAGAACTAACTGCTCCACCTTTTCCTGAACCTGCAGACAATTTTGTGCCTGTTTGCCTCGTCGACCCCATCCTTTTATTTACGCTGGATCACCCGGCGTTGCCTTTTCCTTCTCGTCCACGGAAACTGAGTCGTGGGCCACTCCGGTTTGCATGTATTGAATCAATTCCAATATCCAACGGACCAAAGCATGCGCGGACATATCTAATCGTAACCAGCAGGCTTGTCTCCTGGACCCACATGCACATACATGACTGCCTTTTAAAGTTAGCTTGATCCGCCACTGTTTGCATGTACGCTAGTCCCCGGACTCCTGCCTCAGCACGATTTTCTTTCCTTGCGCTGCACCCATTCTGAGGAGCCCTGCTACCGAACGCCACCGCGTACGCAGCCTTGCACCGTAACCTTCCTTCTCTCGAGCCGTGCATCTCGGAAAAAACTTGCCGCCGTATCCGACGAACAGCTCACGTTGTCAACTCTGACCTTGGTTCTCGCCAGCGATCTGTACTGCTCCGTCGCGCGTAGTCACCAACGCCAACCCTGCTGTAGCAGTCGCCACCTCGCGCATCGTCCGTGCACGAGCCGTGCCGTATCCTGGCCAGCCGTGTCGCCGACACAATCCGTCCGGAGTGCCGCGCCGCCACCCTTGTACAACACCGAGCGCATCATCTCGATGCTCTCACACTCCGATCTATCCGGCCGTCCCCCCACGTCTGGTCGCCGGTCTGATCGCGAGCCGAATCCGTCGCCTCCGCAACGTCTTCAACAGCCACTGCGCCGGTCCGATCGCCACGTCTAGCCGATCTTTACCGACCGCAGCCCATCGAACGGTTCAAGCCTCCCGCCTGAAGTGTCCGACACCACCGACCGCATCCGCGATCGCCGCCATGCTCCACCTTGCACCAATCGGACGTTCCCTGGCACCCGTCGAGCATGATCCTCGCACCTCCGGATGATCTTCCGCATAGCCTTCTCGCAACCTTGCTCTGATACCACTTGTTACACAATTCCGGGTCCGCTATCACCAGCGTTTCCGACCCACATGCGTCAACCAGGCCCAACTGGAGAGCAACACCGACTTATGACAGGCCTTGGGCCCTCTCCCCCAAAAGACTAGCCTGTTAGGAGGGGACACCCCCGCTCTTATAAATCGTGTTATGTCTCCCCCCACAATCAATGTGGGACTAAACCCAACAAAACTTTTGAAATGAAAATCCAAATTAAGTTACAAATTCGTGTTTGCTGCAACGAGTAATTTCGAATAAGACCAATTTTGAATACATTTATGCAAATTTGGTCTCATCACAAGGAACACAAATATGAAAAATTTCAATTGGACTTTCGATTCAAAAGATATAACATATTTTAATTTACTAGTCAAAAGTAAAAATCATGGGAGCTGGGGCGGGTGAGGCATGCACTCTCCGTCAAAAACGTTATCAAAGCCGCATGCATGCAGTAATTAAGCTCTAATCATAAAACCAATTTTGAAATCTTGATGCATTAATACGGGTGCATGCATGCGTGCCCCTGCCGCCGTGTGCCACAAATCGTCTTCCACGTAGCGAATATATGCTTTGTTAGTCGACAATGTTATCTTGGTAGGTAAGATAATGGCTATTGTGAGGAACAAACTACTATCCCTCTCGATTCACCACTGATTCATCAATTACAACCATGAATTACAGAGGATTATCGGGAAGAAGGGGATCAGAGGAAGGAGACGATGAGAGAGAGTCTCGGCCGAAGCCGCAGGTCCGTTCCGGTCCAAGCCCAGTTGCTCGTGGAGGCCTTCCCCTGTATATGTAGTGCGTCTCCTTCGTGGGCTGGGTAGTGCTCGAGGCCCAGCGAGGCCCAGGTCGCTGACAATCCCTCCCCCATAAGATTCGACTTGCCCTCAAGTCGATGTTGTAAAGTGCCATCGGGATCCGACGGAAATGGCAAAACATCTAGAACCCAGTCTTCAGCCTGGTACACAAACTGATATTGTGTCAAACCTCCCGGATCCCATGTCACCTGAAGGGTAGCACTACCAAGCCCAAGGCAGGCATCATGTGTGTTTGCAAGACTTTCATGTCGCCAAACTGAAACACTTTGGACGATGCACTGATACAGCTTCTCTGCAGGAACATGTATGAACTCGTTGACTGTAGCAACACCGAACTATTTGACAACAATGCAATTAGCCAGCCAGGCTGCTTGAAATTCACCATAATCCAATGCAAAAGGTATCCCAGACGCGAAGAAAATGAGCAGCAAACGATCCTTCCATTGCATCAATTTTGTAGCTATCATAAGAAGCAATATACTGTTGCATACAGCATAACAGGCTCCCTTTTCTTGGCCATTAACATCTGCAGCACTGTAGATTAGAGCTATGTTCTCTGGAACACATATAGCAGTAGCGAAACAGGAAATCAATTGAACCATGTTTCTAAGTCTGAGCACCAACACAACCGGAACACTGTGAAACTGATCACCATTCAAGCTTGAGCGAGAAAGGAAGCCACACGGCAACAAAACGTTGAGTGTAGAGAGGTCCTCTTGCGATGATAGCAGTTGATCGGTACAATTTATCTGCTGATAAGGCCCAAGCATTCCAATTCCAAACATCTCATAACACAAACTCCTCTTCCCAGCAAAAACTTGAGGATGCATTTCAGTGGAGTGGCTAGTTGTATGCAATGCGAGTCTGATAGCAGAACAACCATTACCTTCATGTGACCTCCCAAGATTACACGATCTGTACATATCTTGGAGTGTGAACAAATACGCCTCTGAATGTAATCCTATTATGCATTTGCTGTTAAAAAAGTCCATCGAGCCACATGAGTACAAACCTCTAGGATTCCCTAGATTCTCCTGACGCAAACTGGTAATAGGGACACGGACGAGAACTTGACCAGATGTTTCCCAGAAACAACAAACTGAACCACTTTGGCTTGGGAACAGAAGGCTCTTCACGAGGATAACGCGCCCATTGCCACCAGTTAAAAAGTGGTTGTCACTGAGGAATTGCTCCAGTTGCCAGGAGAATGCCATAGCTCCAACACCAAACCGAGAAAAGGCAAATGGTACTGTACTTGCAACACCATATGCAAGAAGCAAGCACCGAATACTGAATACAGCAACTCGAGCATGGATAGTTGCAGTTGAATCAATTGCTCTTTGTCCAGGATCCCACGGTAATGCCAAGAACTCATAACGTGTAACACACTAAGATATCATCCTGGTATTCCACAACTTGATCTTGCAATCTCCTAGATCCCAAGGTGATAGTAACCCAAGCACTTGATACGGGGTACATACCTAAGTTCTTGCCACCATACAATATCTGAATGAGAGGTGCAACTGGTGGAGCAATGGTCTGAACGAAACAAGGTACTGGTGGTGACTTGTCCTGCTCTCTGGTGGTGTCGAAGCTACAGTTGATGGGGAGCAATCGGGACATGACAATAGCACACCATGAAACATCACCAGATGACTGCATAAAGCTGTAGTGCAAATATGTACGAGGCACAATGGTCGTCGCATACATGCCCAGTGCAGAAACTGGAGTTGCCACACTGGTTTTCTTGTAGAAACCTTCTGTCGAACAAGCGTGGGGCGACATTGTGACAAGCTCGAGGACATCTGATTGCTTGAGGGGTAGTCTTGGCGAGTTCTCTGGAGGCCAGATGATGGATGTAGGTGCACTTTCTGGAGGCAAGGACATGGCCACAGGGTCTTCTCCGTCGATGTCGTGGTCGACACCCCACGTCGAGCATGTGGCGGGCGTCAGTGTACTGGGGACGACAACCTTGCTCGCTGCAGAAACCATCGCCATGCCGCTGACATCTGTGTCAACTTCACACGTAGTAGGAACAACACTAGTTGAAGATGCTAATGGTGTTGCTGTAGGAGTGGATGTGGTCCTTGTTGAACCGTTGTTTTCTCCTGGACACTTGGTCGAGCACTTGGTGGGCATGGCGAGAGCAGGGCTGAGCGAGGCGGACACTGCTGCCGCTGGAGCGGGGTTGGAGGAGGAGGCAGCAACCTCCGACTCATGGGACCCGTCGGTGGTGATGCCACTGCTCAAGATGCCCAGAGGCCTGGCCGTGCTCGTCATTGACGAAGTCGAAGACGCCAGGTCGGGGCCGTGATTGGGGTCAGGGAAGACATGGCTCCCAGCCGGCATAGACAGAGCAGGCTCGGTCGCAGTGGCATCCACGATTTTCTTGGCGCCCTCAGCATCGTCGCGGCCGGGAACTCGGCTGCATTTTTTACGGAGGTCGACGAACACCGCCTCCACGCCCTTCTCTAGCCTCGCCTTGGACTCAGCGAAGCACCGGTCCACATCACGGGCTAGCTGGGCCTTGAGCACCTCATACGTCGCCAAACCCTCCGGCGAGAGGCTCGCCAGGAGCTCCACGCGCCGTCGTGGGTCCATGGATTTGATTGGGGAAAATTTGGGGTGGGATTTTTGATGTAGAATTGAATGGCTCTGATGCCAATTGTGAGGAACAAACTACTATCCCTCTCGATTCACCACTGATTCATCAATTACAACCATGAATTACAGAGGATTGTCGGGAAGAAGGGGATCAGGGGAAGGAGACGATGAGAGAGAGTCTCGGCCGAAGCCGCCGGTCCGTTCCGGTCCAAGCCCAGTTGCTCGTGGAGGCCTTCCCCTGTATATGTAGTGTGTCTCTTTCGTGGGCTGGGTAGTGCCCGAGGCCCAGCGAGGCCCAGGTCGCTGACAGCTACTTAGATAGGTGCATGATCAGGCCGTATGGATGAGATCGGCCGACGCTGATCTCATGGTTGCACGGCTACGTGCAAAGGCAAAGGAAGGGTAACAAGGAAAGGGATGCGCACCTACTCAATCCAGTGACACGATCTGACTTGTCTTGTTGGGCGGCTTCTCCCTGAGTCGATTCTCGGCGGCGTTTTTTTGTTTACTCAGGAGTGCGCGTAAGTATCGTGTGTGACGCGAGCGCTCGAAGATGCATGATGCCTGCTCTTCTCTGAAAAAAACAATCAGCAGTAGCCGGTGTGAACCATCAATTCCCCGGTGTACACTGCATGCTTTTGGGCATAGACCAGCTAGGAAGACGCAAGCGCACACGTACACACGATTCCTCGGTCACGCGGCCACCTCCATGAAACACACCGTGTCACCACCAATCATAATGCGTGATTAGGAGTTTATAATCCGGCAAGACCTCTGTCTATGTCTACAGACTTGGGCAAATGGAAACAAACGTCCTCGATCCAGCAAGTTCAACGTCCGTTAACCATTTTCTCTAACGAACGCCGGTCGCCTACATTTCCTTTAAAAACTTCTCGTTAAGAGGAGGACAAGGCATATCATAACAGCATCGAAACTCCAAAAGCTATAGCTACGGGTCTGTTACGCGTAGTCGGATGCTTGGACCGGCCAATATGGCAAGTGGGAACTGAAGCCAGCGTTCCCACAGAAATTTCTGGCCAAAACTCGCAAAAACCGAACGCGCGACGCGACGAGCCGATGCGGTGCATCTATCTGCCCCGCGACTTGGATGACCACGACCAACGAGTAGCCATCGACGAGGTAGGACGTATCGGAATGCGACAAGCCCCGCGACCTGGATGACCGCGACTGTTGGTGGATGGATTCGGATTGGCACGCACGCGTACGAGCGACTAGAGACTTGTGAAGCCAAAAGCGGGTAAGTATGGGAAAATAGCTTTATGCTTGGAAGGTGGAAAATAGATTTTCGGCTAAGATTAACGTTTGGGCACTGGCTGGTCACTAGCTAGTGGCAGTAACATCTCGCAATTAATTACTACACCAGTATTTAACCTGGTTGTCTAACGACTCTTCGGTTCCTCCTACCTCGGGTGGAGTGATGCCTATGCAGTTGAACTCGGCCTCGCCGCCGACTCCGACGCAGCTGGCGGCACCGCCTCACCTCGAAGAGGGGGCCAGGAGCGGACTCAGCTGGTGGAGTTGGCACATGCGGAGATACCTGTGCGCGCGGCTTCGGTGCCACCGTCACCGGCACCTGCTTCACCTACCCGGCGGGGAGTGATCTTCTCCCCGTCCGTTAGGGCTGACCATGAGTCCGCGATGGTGGAGTTGCGAGCTTTGTCCTCTACGCCTTCGACGCAGGGAGGGGTGTCTGCATCTGGGGCACTTGCGGAGCTGGAGGATGACATGCAGCCCTCACGGTCTTCTTCGTCGTCGCCCCGCCCGTCTACTCCAGCACTCGGGGCCACCGGGACTGCCACTGTTGCTGGCCTCACTCCACCATCGTTGAGGCGTAGCGGTTGGCACGCCATCGGTGTAGATGGTACAACAGCCACCGACGAGGACTCACTGGTGAAGGCCATGCGTAGGACGGCGGCCCGCAACCTCGACTTTGAAGGAACCTCTTCTCGTCAATCATTTGTGTCTTTCGATAATTCCAAAGTATCTTCAAATATTACTAGCCTTGGAGTTTCATTAGGACGTAACGAGAAAGAAGTAGATTTTTCGGTTAGGGCTCTTAAACAAGTGGAGTTCGACCGGCTTACGGTAGCTCCTAAGTTGTCGTAGTTCGTGGACCCTCTTGTGTCAGACGAGGAGGATGAGGAAGCTGATGCCAATAATGAAGGCAAGCTTCTCTCTCATCTGGTTAAAGACACAACTGAGGTAGACTTGGGCGATACTGTACGTGACACTATGCTATGTGAGCTTGTCGCATCGGTACGAAAGAACAAATCTAACTCAGCGAAGAAAAGAGGGCGCCCATCTAAGAGGGCAAAGGCCTCTAAACAAAAAAAAATGGTTCATCATGAGGGGCATGTTTTGGAATAGCAGAGGTCTTGGTGACTTGGCTAAACACAAACATATTGCCGATTGTGTAATGCATCGGACTTTGTGGCTATCACTGAGTCGGGCAAACGAGACTTCCCAACACGTGAGCTTGACCACTTTTCATGTGGTTACGATTATGAATGGCACGTCTTACCCCCGTTTGGGAGGTCCGATGGAATCTTGCTGGGCATCCATTCCACATACTTGGAACTTTTGTCCATGTCAAAGGGGGAATATCATATCAAATTTCACCTTTGAAACAAGTCCGACAACTTCCTTTGGAGCCTGGTGGCTATATATGGCGCCGCTCAGGAAGAGTTTAAGTCTGCTTTTCTAAAGGAACTTGTTAATACCTGCCGAGACAATCCCCATCCCATGTTAGTCGGGGGGATTTCAATATCCTTTGATATCAGCAGGAAAAAAACAATGACCGGTTTGATACTAGGTGGCCTTTCCTATTCGATGATGTTATTGACAGCGTAGATCTGCGGGAGCTCACTATGTCTGGTCGTGAGTATACCTGGGCCAATAACCGATCAGTTCCAACTTTTGAAAAACTTGACCGGGTGCTGGTTACCACCGACTAGGAATATAAATATCCCCTAGCCTCGGTAGGTCACTAGAAAGAATTGAGGCCTTATCGGATCACACTCCATTGCTAACCAATTTTGGACAAACAACTCGAAGTTCTAGTCATCAGTTTAAATTTGAATTGGGATGGCTCACTAGAGAGGGATTCCTCGACATGGTCAAGAAAGTGTGGATGCGTCAACCTCGTGGTAACACGCCCATTCAACGATGGAACAATCGAATTCGCGCCTTGCGCCGATTCCTTCGTGGATGGGCTAAACACACTGCTGGCATTTACAAAAAAGAAAAGTTGCGGCTATCTACTTTAATCGATACCCTTGATAAAATTGCAGAGGTGAGGCCTCTTTCTGCTGCTGAGATTGAGCAAAAAAGCCATCTTAATGAGCAGATTGCACGCTTGCTTCGTGAGGAAGATATTAAATGGTACCAACGTTGCAAGGCCAATTCACTCGTTCAAGGTGATGATAACACGAAATACATTCAAATGCTGGCCAATGTCAGACATAGAAAGAAACGTATCTTTGCTCTTGACCAGGAGGAAGGCCGTATCGAGGGGGAAGCACCGCTCAGAGACTTTATTACTAAATACTACAAAGAGCTTTTTGGCCCTTCCACCGAAACACTTTTTTGAGCTGGACGAGTCTATCACTCATGACATCCCTCAAGTTTCGGAAGCGGAAAATGAATTCTTAACCTCTCCGTTTTCTGAAGAGGAAATTCGAACCGCGGTGTTTCAAATGGAACACAACAAGGCCCCGGACCGGATGGTTTTCCGGCAGAGTTTTATCAATGCTTTTGGGATGTGATCATGGCGGACTTGATTCAGTTGTTTAACCAACTGCATACCGAAGACCTTGATATTTCCCGCATAAGCTTTGGGGAGATTATCCTTCTGCCTAAGATTAAGGAGGCCAGTCGTATTCAATAATATCGACCGATTTGCTTTTTCAATGTAAGCTTCAAAATCTTTACGAAGGTCGCAACTAACCGGTTGAACGGGGTGGCTGACCATGTCATCAAGCCCACTCAAACCACATTCATGCAAGGACGCAACATACTAGATGGTGTGGTTGTGCTGCATGAAACGGTACATGAGCTTCACCGCAAAAAGTTGAATGAAGTGATCTTTAAAATAGATTTTGAAAAAACCTATGATAAAGTTAAATGGCCCTTTCTATTGAAAACTTTATGCATGAAGGGGTTTTCACCAAAATGGTGTCGATGGGTTGAGAGCTTTGTTTCTGGAGGTAGTGTGGCCATCAAAGTTAACGATGAGGTTGGCAACTATTTTCAGACAAGGAAGGGGCTTCGCCAAGGGGACCCCGCATCACCCATTTTATTTAATATTGTGTCTGACATGTTAGCTACCCTTGTTGAACGGGCTAAGGTGGCCGGTCAGGTTAGCGACGTCATTCCTCATTTGGTAGAAGAGGGTTTATCTATCCTACAATATGCAGATGACACGATACTTTTCTTGGATCATGATCTAGATAAAGCAAGAAATCTCAAGCTGCTTTTATGTGCATTTGAGGAACTTTCTGGCCTCAAAATTAATTTTCATAAGAGCGAACTATTACGTCTCCAACGTATCTACTTTTCCAAACACTTTTGCCCTTGTTTTGGACTCTAACTTGCATGATTTGAATGAAACAAACCCGGACTGACGTTGTTTTCAGCAGAACTGCCATGGTGTTGCTTATTGTGCAGAAAACAAAAGTTCTCAGAATGACCTGAAAATCCACGGAGATAACTTTTGGAAAATATAAAAAATATTGGTGAAAGAATCAAGGCCAGGGGCCCACACCCTTTCCACGAGGGTGGGGGGCGCGCCCTCCCCCCTGGGCACACCCCCTGTCTCGTGGGCCCCCTGATGCTCCACCGACCTCAACTCCAACTCCATATATTCTGTTCCGCGGAGAAAAAAATCAGAGATAAAGTTTCATCGCGTTTTACGATACGGAGCTGCCGCCAAGCCATAATCTCTCTCGGGAGGGCTGATCTGCAGTCCGTTCGGGGCTCCGGAGAGGGCGATTCGTCGCCGTTGTCATCATCAACCATCCTCCATCACCAATTTCATGATGCTCACCACCGTGCATGAGTAATTCCATCGTAGGCTTGCTGGACGGTGATGGGTTGGATGAGATTTACCATGTAATCAAGTTAGTTTTGTTAGGGTTTGATCCCTAGTATCCACTCTGTTCTGAGATTGATGTTGCTATGACTTTGCTATGCTTAATGCTTGTCACTAGGGCCCGAGTGCCATGATTTCAGATCTGAACCTATTATGTTTTCATGAATATATGTGAGTTCTTGATCCTATCTTGCAAGTCTATAGTCACCTATTATGTGTTATGATCCGACAACCCCGAAGTGACAATAATCGGGATACTTCTCGGTGATGACCGTAGTTTGAGGAGTTCATGTATTCACTATGTGCTAATGCTTTGTTCCGGTTCTCTATTAAAAGAAGGCCTTAATATCCCTTAGTTTCCACTAGGACCCCGCTGCCACGGGAGGGTGGGACAAAAGATGTCATGCAAGTTCTTTTCCATAAGCACGTATGACTATATTCGGAATACATTCCTACATTACATTGATGAACTGGAGCTAGTTCTGTGTCACCCTATGTTATAGCTATTACATGAGGAATCGCATCCGACATAATTATCCATCACTGATCCAATGCCTACGAGCTTTTCACATATTGTGCTTCGCTTATTTACTTTTCCGTTGCTACTGTTACAACTACTACAAAACTGCTATCCTTACTTTTTCCACTGTTACTTTTATTTTCATACTACTTTACTACTAAATACTTTACTGCAGATATTAAGTTATCCAGGTGTAGTTGAATTGACAACTCAACTACTAATACTTGAGAATATTCTTTGGCTCCCCTTGTGTCGAATCAATAAATTTGGGTTGAATACTCTACCCTCGAAAGCTGTTGCGATCCCCTACACTTGTGGGTTATCAAGACTAATTTATGGCGCCGTTGCCGGGGAGCATAGCTCTATTCTTTGAGTCACTTGGGATTTATATCTGCTAATCACTATGAGGAACTTGAAAGACGAAAGAACAAAGATTTTTCCCTCAACTACAAGGGGAGGTAAGGAACTGCCATCTAGCTCTGCACTAGATTCTCCTTCTGTTTTGAGTAAGCTTGCGACACCTAAACCTGCTACTGCTATGAATTCTGATATGTCGCATGTTATTGATGATGCGACTTCTGCTATGCATGAAAGTTATGATGAAACTACTTCTGTGCATGATACTACTTTGCCATTAGGTGAATTTCTTGATGAACAACTTGCTAGGGTTAGAGAGAATGAAATTATTAATAATGATATTATTGATGATGAAAGTTCTCCCCATGATTATGAATTGCCTGTTGTTCCTGAGGGTTATGTTATGGATGAGGAAGCTGCTAGATCTATTTTTGCTTGCAAAGATAGATATGATCTTAAGAAGTTATGAGCTAAATGGAAGCAGCAATCTCTTAATGCTAGAATGAAACCTGACTCCACTTTTGCTACTTCACCTATCTGCGTTACTGATAAGGATTATGAATTCTTTGTTGATCCTGAAATAATTACTTTGGTTGAATCTGATCCTTTTTATGGCTATGAATCTGAAACTGTTGTGGCACATCTTACCAAGTTAAATGATATAGCCACCCTGTTTACTAATGATGAGAAGTCTCGCTATTATTATATCCTTACACTACAGGAATCTGCTACTTTGCCATCTGCCACGGCGGACGGCAAAGGCATGGATGGCGGATGGCAAAGACCTTTGCCGTCAGCCGCGGACGGCAAAAGGTGACGGCAAAGTAGGGGACGGCAAAGAGCTGCGTTGCCGTCTGCTTCGGGCAGCTGACGGCAAAGGGACCTTTGCCATCAGCAGCGGACAACAAAGCAGACGGACGGCAATAAATGGGTTGTTACTCCGTTAGGTGGTTAACGGCAGGCCTTTGCCGTCCGCTGCAGACGGCAAAGCCTTTGCCGTCTGCTGCGGACAGCAAAGCCTTTGCCGTCTGCTGCTGATGGCAAACTAACCAAATTGGTCAGCCTCCCAAAAGCACAGTTGCCTGCCACGTGGCCTCTTTGCCGTCCGCTGCTGATGGCAAAGAGCCCTTTGCCGTCGGTGGCAGACGGCAAAGAGCCTGCATATTGTCTCTTTTTTCTATTTTTTTAATCCAACAATTTTCACAGCAAATATATATGACATATATAGATATATTTCGATATCACATATCCAGCACATAAGTTTCATATCACATATCACATCAGTTTCATCCATACACATTGTTCATACATAAGCAAGTTCCATCCATACACATTGTTCACATAAGCAAGTTCCATCCATATACATATTACAATGCAAAGTTTCGTCAAGATAGCAAGTTCTATCATAGCAAGCTAGATACAATGCAAAGTTTCATCAAAGGAAAAGCAAGCACTCCATCATAGCAAACTAGCTTCCATGAAGTGAATGAAATCTGCAAAATGGAGCATAAGAAAGTTAGAAATAGGTGACTAGAACAAGAAGAAGACTAGAACAAGAAGTATATGTCATTTATGAGCTAACTTAGGTGAAATGGATCATATATGAGCTAACAAAGTTGAAATGGGTTGTTTATGAGCTAACTTAGTTGAAATGGATCATTTATGAGCTAACTTAGTTGAAATGGGTCGTTTATGAGCTAACTTAGGTGAAATGGATCGTTTATGAGCTAACTTAGGTGAAATAGATCGTTTTTGAGCTAACTTAGGTGAAATGCATCATTTATGAGTTTTTATGAGCTAACTTAGTTGAAATGGGTCGTTTATGACCTAACTTAGGTGAAATGGATCATTTAAGAGCTAATTTAGGTGAAATGGATCGTTTTTAGCTAACTTAGGTGAAATTGATCGTTTAGGAGCAAATCTAGGTGAAATGGGTCATTTTGGAGCTAACCTACGTGAAATGGGTCATTTTGGAGCTAACCTAGGTGAAATGAGTCATTTTGGAGCTAATCTAGGTGAAATGGGTCATTTTAAAGCTAACGTAGGTAAAATGGATCATTTACGAGCTAATCTACTAAAATGGGTCATTTTAGAGCTAACTTGGATAAATTGGATCACTTGTAAGCTAACTAAGGTAAAATGAGTCATATTAGAGCTAACTTAGGTAAAATGGATCGTTTATGAGCTAACTAAGTTAATTATGCAATTTTTGACATAAGTAAGCTTATTAAGTCATTTTGAAGGAAAAGAAGCTAACTCTAGGTCATTATTGTAAGCATATTGGTGGAAATAAAGCTAAGTCTAAGTCTAGAGAAACTTACCGTGATCAGGGAGGTGTAGGAGCGGGCTGGCTCGTGCCGGTAGCTAGAGAAGGATCGTGCGATGCGTTTCTGGAGTTAAGCTGCACCAAAGATCATTTCCAATGTCTTGTTAGAATTATGACACTCAAATGTTAAGACTAGCAAGTAATGTCCATTCAAATTAAACTCACCGTGCTCCCAGGAGCAATCACTGGCATCGGCGGAGCGGTCTGACCGGACTTCTCGCACACAGACTGCACATTTGGTTTTCACAATAGAGTCATACTAGTTAGTAATGAGACTCAAATGTTAATACTAGCAAGTAATCTGCAGAAGAAACTTACCACAAGGAGCTCATACATGGCCCTTGCCTGCATGTCATTCCGTGCCCTCTCCTCCTCCAACATCTTTGTCATCCTCTCTTCCAACTCCCGCTGCCTCTCCGCCGCCTCCGCCAGAAGTTTCTCCGTTCTATCTCTCTCACTCTGTATAGCAGCCTGCAACACCACTCACATGACCATTTGTAATCATTGATGGAAGCGCACACAATGTAATGGAGAAAGATAGCTGAGTACGTATAACTAACCTTGATGGCGAGTTGGACTGGCCGTTCATGAGGCCTTATCTCAGGAGCGGAGCTCGACTGGCGCGCCTTGATCTCCGGGAGAGTGCTAGGACAATGGATAAGTCCATCTCCCATGGCTATGGAGCCATGGGACCTCCCGCCACCAGATATCATCAGCAACTCTGTATCAATGGGACCCTGGCTCGGGTTAAAGTCCTCCCCTTTCCTCGCCTTCCCCTGATCTCTATATTGCACAAGCTTGTCGTGGGCGGAGATGTTGGTGAAGTTCTTTGGATCATCGAGGTCAGACACAGAGAATGCCTTGACTTTCTTGTAAGAGCCAGTGTGGGCCATGGCATACAGGTCGTACACCTCTGGCACCTTATCCGCCTTATTGTAGCGTGCCTGAAAGAGAGAAACAAAGTAAATTAGTAATTAAAGGGCTAAAGCTAGCATGATGAATGAATTGCATGAATCATGAAGCAAACCACATACCCAGTTCCGCCCGTACTGAAATAAGTTGGACCTGCCTTGGTGGTGTGGCACACCTTCCATTTGGGCACGTTTGTCCTTGGCCTCGTTGTGGGTGGCCCGCCATTCTTTTGAGAACCACCCATCGACCAACACCTCCCAACAATCCATCCGATCCGCACACCATCTCTTAGGGGCCTAAGTTAGCAAATAGAAACTTCAGCGCTACGGCTATGAATTACTAAATGAAGGAATTGAGTACAAGGCCTTAAGAATTACCTTCATGTACTGCTCCTTACTCAAGAACTTATCGCGGCAATCCCGCTTGGACTTCTTGATACCACAGTCGGCGTAGTAGTCTCGAACAGACTGCACCCGAGCCTCATGCCGTAAGTTCTAAAGTAGGCGCTTGCACTCCTTCTGGATAACATCTGCCGCCGCCTCCTCGTATCCCTCCTCACACCTTTAGAATGTCTGCAATCAAATGAGAAAATATTGATTAGTACAATTAATAACTAGCTAGTTAAAGATTTTTAATTGTGTAAAGGAGAAATTACCCAGAACTTTCTAATCACCATGTCTGCCCTCGTCTTGCACAAGACACCGTCGATAATCTCACCCGGCGGGGCCAGGGCAGCCAAGTAGTGCTCCCAACTCAATCCAACCTCTGGAAGCCGACCCTCACCAGGCAACGTGACAAACCCCGGAAAGTTTTGCCGAATCAGAACTCCAAGGATGGAGTTGGGCCGGCGGACACTTTCATGGTGGTCCCAACCCCTGCAGGATGACAAGGCCAACACATTAGTTATTTCAAGAAACGTGAATGCAGAAGGTACAAAAAGATTAAATGCACTTACCTCTCCCCATGAGGGAAAATCAACCACCTCTGCTCGCGGGTCGTCGGCACGGACGGGAGCCGTGTAGCACCACGCTGGTAGACGTTGCCCCCCTCCTCCCCCTCCTCCTCAAAATTAGTCGGCTCCCCGCCATCATTAGCATGGCCACTCGGCTCCCCGCCATCATTAGCATGGCCATTCGGCTCCCCGCCATCCTCAGGCTGACCCGACCAAGTACCCCATCCAGACGTGTGCTCCTCCGGGGTCTCGTGGGCCCAACTCTCGTGGGCCGAAGGCCCGTCGACCCGAGGCTCGTGGGCCGAAGACCCGTGGACCAGAGGCTCGTGGACCGGAGTCCGTGTAGCCTCCTCCTCAGACGAGTCCACCCTAGCAGTCACGTGCTCGGGTGAAACAGCTGGGGGCGGCGGCGAGGAAGGCGCCGTAGGAGTCACCCTACCTCCTCTCCCGCGACCACGTGCTCCACCTTGGCCCTTCTTCTTACCTCGTCCCCTGCTGGGCACCGCGGTCGACGAAGAAGGGCCCGGCGGTGTCGCCATACTGTCCAGCAACGCTCGGCGGAGAGGTGCGTGTGGAATGGAAGACCTCACACTACGCGCCGACGAAGAAGGGGCCTCGGCGCGCTCCCGACCAGCGCCCACCATCTTTCAACACCTGCCATGACAAAGAATAAACGAAATTAGTACAACATGAAAAAAAGTACCGACATGAATAATAATATGTATATCACTTAAGTGTATCATCATCAAGTACAACATAAACAACTGCACATTTAAAACTACCCGATCAACACAATTATATATGATGTTTTTCATAACAAAATCGAAAAATATATGACCCCGTCGGCCTCTGGAAGGCCAAAGAACACCTTTTCGGGAGGTGTCGGGGGTCGGGGTGTCATGTCGGTGTTGGGGTGCCGTGTCAGGGTCAAGGTCAGGGTCTCGGGGTTGGGGTGTTGGGTCGGGGTGCCAGGTCGGGGTCGGGGTGCCGTGTCGGTGTCGGGGTCGGGGTCTCGGGTCAGGCTCGGGGTCGGGGTGTCGGGTCAGGCTCGGGGTCGGGGTGTCGGCGTCGGGGTCTCGGGATCGGGGTGTCGGGTCGGGGTGCCGGGTCGGGGTCGGGGTGTCGTTTTGGGGTCGGGGTGTCGGTGTCGGGGTCGGGGTGCCGGGTCGGGGTCGGGGTGCCATGTCGGTGTCGGGGTCGGGGTGTCGGGTCAGGCTCGGGGTCGGGGTGTCGGTGTCGGGGTCGGGGTCGGGGTGTCGGGGTCGGGGTCGGGGTCTCGGGGTCGGGGTGCTCTTCTCCTCCTCTCCTCTTTTTTCTTCTTCTTCTTCCTCTTCTTCTTTTTTCTTCTCCTCCTCCTCTTCTTCTTCTTCCTTTCCTTTTTCCTCTTCTTCTTCTCCTCCTCTCCTCTTTTTTCTTCTTCTTCTTCTTCCTCTTCTTCTTTTTTCTTCTCCTCCTCCTCTTCTTCTTCTTCCTTTCCTTTTTCCTCTTCTTCTTCTCCTCCTCTCCTGTTTTTTTCTTCTTCTTCTTTTTCTTTCCTAAAACTGAACTAAACCTAAAACTAAACCTAAATCTAAACCTAAATCTAAAACTAAAACTAAATCTAAACTAAACATAAACCTAAAACTAAAAAAAAGGAAAAAGAAGGAAAAAACTAAATCTAAACCTAAAACTAAACTAAACCTAAAACTAAACCTAAAACTAAAACTAAAACTAAATCTAAACTAAACATAAACCTAAAACTAAAAAAACAGAAAAAAAGGAAAAACAGAGGAGGTAGAGCTCACCTGGGCTGGTGGAGGAGGCGGCCGGTGGAGGAGGGGGGCGGGGCGGCCTGGGGAGGCGGCGCCGGGCCTAGGGCGGTGGGGCGCGCGGGGGGGGGGGGGGCGCTGGGGGGCCGGGGCGCGGCGGCGCTGAGACGGCAGGGCGGCGGGGGCGACGGGGCGGGGGGCCGATGGGTCGACGGC
Organism: Triticum timopheevii; assembly: GCA_963921465.1. Classification (NCBI taxonomy): domain Eukaryota; kingdom Viridiplantae; phylum Streptophyta; class Magnoliopsida; order Poales; family Poaceae; genus Triticum; species Triticum timopheevii. The sequence goes on from OY997271.1 coordinate 107,298,633, forward strand.
GCCGGGCGGCAGTGGCTACGAGGCGGGGGGCCGGTGGAGGAGGGGGGCAGGGCGGCCTGGGGCGGCGGCGCCGGGCCCGGGGCGATGGGGCGCGGGGGGGCGGGGGCGTAGCGGCGGGGGGCCGGTGGGGCGGCCGGGCGGTGGGGCGGCGGGGGGCGACGGGGCGGTGGGGCGGTGAGGCGACCGGGCGGCAGCGAGTGCTGGGGTCGGCGGCGCGCGTGTGGGAGCAGGAGAGAAACAGAGAGAGAGAGGGCGGGTTGGGGCGCGCCGTTATTTTTGTTTAATGTTTGCCATCCGCCCTCTTTGCCGTCCGCTAGCAGGCGGCAAAGAGGGGGGACGTTAAGTATTTTTTAAACAGCTCCTCAGTGGGGCCCGCCTCCCTCTTTGCCGTCAGCTAGCAGACGGCAAAGAGCTGGCTGATGGCAAAGGCTTTCTTTGCCATCAGCCAGTTCTTTGCCGTATGCTTTCGGGTAGCTGATGGCAAAGAGCTTCTTTGCCGTCCGCTAGCTGACGGCAAAGAGCTGGCAGATGGCAAAGTAGCTGATTCTAGTAGTGTTAAGATATTTCCGTTCTCATTAAAGGGTGATGCTAAAACTTGGTTTAATTCTCTTGATCCTGGTTGTGTGCGTAATCCCCAGGATATGATTTATTACTTCTCTGCTAAATATTTTCCTGCTCATAAGAAACAAGCTGTCTTCCGGGAAATATATAATTTTGTGCAAATCAAAGAAGAGAGTCTCCCACAAGCTTGGGGGAGGTTCTCCAATTACTTAATGCTTTGTCTGATCATCCTCTTAAGAAAAATGAAATACTTGATATCTTTTATAATGGACTAATCGATGCTTCCAAGGACTACTTGGATAGTTGTGCTGGTTCTGTTTTCAGGGAAAGAACAGTCGACCAAGCTGAATTACTATTGAATAATATGTTGACTAATGAAAATAATTAGACTCTTCCTGAGCCAATTCCTGGGGCAATTCCTGAGCCAACTCCTGAGCCTATACCTAAACCAACTCCGAAGAAGAAGGGTGTTCTATTTCTCAGTCCTGAAGATATGCAAGAGGCAAAGAAATCAATGAAAGAAAAAGGTATTAAAGCTGAAGATGTTAAGAATTTACCAACTATTGAAGAAATACATGGTCTTAATATACTGCCTATTGAAGAAACACATTGTCTTGATAACCCGACACAGGTAGTAAAGGTAAATTCTCTCTATAGACATGATAATGTTGAAATTCCTTCTACTAAATTTCATAGCCCATGCTTAGATGAATTTGATAACTTATGGCTAGAAAAGAAAGTTTTAATGCTTATGTTGGTAGAGAATTAAAGAATAATGCTTTCGAGATAGGACACTTGAGTGATTATATGGCTAGAGTTAAAGGTGAACTTAAACTCATTAGCAAATATGCTTCTATGGTTACCACTCAAGCGGAGCAAGTACTTAAAGCTCAAAGTGATTTGCTTGATGAATTAAATAATAAGCATGACTTTCCTGTTAGAATGGCTACTAGAACTGGTAGAATGACTCAGGAACCTTTGTATCCTGAAGGCCACCCTAAGACAATCGAGCAAGATTCTCAGAGAAATAATTTAGAGGCACCTAGTTCTTCTAAAAGAAAAAGAAAAATGATAGGACTTTGCATGCTTCTAGTGAACCTGTTGTAGACACACCTGAGAATCCCAATGATATTTCTATTTCTGATGCTGAAACACAATCAGATGATGAACATGAACCTAGTGATAATGTTAAATATAATGTTCATGTTGACGCTCAAACCTAGCAATAACAATGAGGTAGAGATTGAACCTGTTGTTGATCTTGATAACCCACAATCAAAGAATCAACGTTATGATAAGAGAGATTTTGTTGCTAGGAAGCACGGTAGAGAAAGAGAACCATGGGTTTAGAAACCCATGCATTTTCCTCCTAAACCATCCAAGACAAAGGATGATGAGGATTTTGAGCGTTTTGCTGAAATGATTAGACCTATCTTCTTACGTATGCGCTTAAATGATATGCTTAAATTAAATCCTTATGCTAAGTATATGAAGGATATCAATACAAATAAAATAAATACCGGAAGCTGAAATTTCCACCATGCTTGCTAACTATACTTTTAAGGGTGGAATACCAAAGAAACTTGGAGATCCCGGGGTACCAACTATACCATGCTCCATTAAAAGTAATTATGTTAAAACTGCTTTATGTGATCTTGGAGCCGATGTTAGTGTTATGCCTCTCTCTTTATATCGTAGACTTTAATTGAATAAGTTGACACCTACCGAAATATCTTTGCAAATGGCTGATAAATCAACTGCTATACCTGTCGATATTTGCGAGGATGTGCCTGTTGTGGTTGCAAATGTCACTATCTTAACGAACTTTGTTATTCTTGATATTCCTGAGGACGATAGTATGTTGATTATCCTTGGTAGACCCTTTTTGAATACTGCAGGGGCTATTATTGATTGCAACAAAGGCAATGCCACTTTTCATGTTAATGGTAATGAGCATACGGTACACTTTCCGAGGAAACAACCTCAAGTTCATAGCATCAATTCTATTGGGAAGATTCCAACTATCATTATTGGAGGTTTTGAATTTCCTCTTCCTACTGTCAAGAAAAAGTATGATATTCTTATTGTTGGGGATGTTCATATCCCCGTTGAGGTAACCTAATGTTATTCAAAATTCCTCTGGTTCCGTGTTATTCGGAATGAGTTTGTTAACAAGATTTGATCATCCTTGTTAGTGGATTCATTTTGATGATCATGAGATGGATGAAACTAGAAGGCACAACCTTTTGTACCCTCTTTTTACTTTCTGTTATTTAGAATAAATAAAGCAAAAATAGTATTATCTGTCTGTTTTCTGAATTATCCATGCAATAAAAAATATCTCGAAAATAAAAGTGCTCCAAACGCCCTGCAAATTTAGTATGATTTTTATGGAATATTTGAGGATTTTAGGCACTGAAAACACTGCAGGGGGGCAAGCACCTGGCCACGAGGGTGGAGGGCGCGCCCACACCCCCTGGGCACGCCCCCTATCTCGTGGGCCCATGGTGGGCCCCCTCCACTTATTCCAGCACCCACACACTCCATATTCCTCCCAAAAAATCCCCATCCAGTTCAAGCACGAGTTCTAGCTTGTTTTGCTGCGATTTTCGATCTCCTCGCTCAAAGCTCCATTCACAAAACTGCTTTGGGAGATTGTTGCTTGGTATGTGACTCCTCCATTGATTCAATTAGTTTTTGTTCTAGTGCTTTATTCATTGCAATTTTTTGCTGCTTACGTGACCCCGTTCTTGAGCTTGCATGTCAAATTTATGAGGTCCCAAGTAATTCTAATGAATGATATAGGCTCTAGGCAGTTGTGGGAGTAGTTGCTACCAATCTTGTTTAGTTTTATTCACTTTTATTTTGAAGTTACTAAAATTTCAGAAATTTTTAGAAAATGATAAGGAGATTTTTGAGGGGCTCTTCTAGCCAAGGCTCCAAGGATAAACAAGCTAAAGAAAAGGAGAAGGCCAAGTATAATCTTCCTCGCGTAGCGGAAGTATGGCCGTGTGAATGACCTTGTGATAATTTCTTAAGAGAAGCCAGAATTTATGAAGACTTTTATTCCTTGATTGAAAATGCTGGCCTCACCGACTTCCTCCACGACCGGATCGATCAGTATCTCTTACTCACCAATACTTTCGTGCAAAACTTTTATTATTATCCTAAGAATTCACCTCCTTCAGTATCATTTCATTTATATGATGAATTCAAGGAAATGTCTTTACGTAATTTTTGCGTGATATGTGGAATACCCTTTGAGGGAAGATTAGATGAACCACATCATAGTGTTGTGGATGGTTTTGTTAACACCATTACTGTAGGGGATCCGAAGAAGGGTTCCGGTGCGAGAATCACTAGCATACACTTTCCTGTTTTACGCTACTTTGCCTTATTTGCTAGTCGATGCTTAATTGGTCGTGGAAATAGTGGAAACTTCAGTGTTCCTAATATTATTATTCTATTCCATGCCTTGTTTGGTGATAACAGCTTTAGTATGGGTGCCTTTATTGCTAAACGGCTAAGCCTGAATCGTACAAAGGGCCCCATCTTTGGAGGTATACCTATTAGGCACTATGAGAAAGAGGAGACAATATTGCCTCCTTACCTTTTAGATTACAGGAGCATGGTCGCACATGAGTTTATTGTTCACAATGATGATAAGATGCTCCTGTATAACCTGAGATTTAATAAGAAACACAATGAGATTATTACCCTGCCTGCGCCTCTGTTGTTTGATTTGACTGCAATTAATTATCTTGTCTTGCCAGAAGCGGTGTATGCCCATCGAGGCCAGGCATCCGCTCTAGAGCCTGAGCCGGAAGCTCCACTGGACCCTTACCGTTCATCATCTTATCAGTGGGATCCGGAGGAGATCGCTAGTCAGTGGTATCCTGATTACACTCCTCAGTACACCCGGGAGAGTAGCCGCGACCCTTGGCAATAAACCAACTTAGGCCAAAAGCCTAAGCTTGGGGGAGTACGTATTTCTCACCGACTTTACATTCATGTTCACACACTATTCTAGTCATCGGTGCTCATACTCTTTCATTGTATTATCCATGCTAGTTTAGTTTCTTTTTCTAGCTTTCTTCTTGTGTGTTTGATAAACCTTAACAAAACCAAAAAAAATTAGTTAGTTTAATTTCCATGCTTGTAGTGGTAATTAAAAAGAAAACCCAAAAAGATTTCTCATTCTTCTTCTTTTACTTGTTGGGAGCTTTCCCGTGTAAATAGTTTTATTTTCTTTTCTTTCCTTTGGGGGTCGAGAGTAGAAGACCATATTGAAAATGTTTAGTGGCTCTCGTATGCATTATTGTTGATTTAACTTATAGACCATATTACTTTGTCTTCTCTCTTGAGTTGAATGTTTGCAGATTCCAGCTTAGTCCAATGCACGTGCACTATTATTATTATACACATCGTTTGGTCGTGCAAGTGAAAGGCAATAATGACGATATATGATGGACTGATTGAGATAAGAAAAGCTGGTATGAACTCGACCTCTTTTGTTTTTGTAAATATGATGAGTTCATCGTTCCTGATTCAGCCTATTATGAAGTAAACATATTTGTAATGACATTTAGAGATTATAGTTGCTTGTGCCATGCTCAATTAGCTATGAGTTATAATGGTTTACCTTGCATGCCAACATGCTATTAAAATGATTATGATGTGGTATGATGGGATGGTATCCTCTTTTGAATGAATTGAGTGACTCGACATGGCACATGTTCATGCATGTAGTTGAAACAAATCAACATAGCCTTCATGATATTTATGTTCATGGTGGATTATATCCTACTCATGCTTGTACTTGGTGTAAATTAATTTTAATGCATGTTCATGACTGTTGTCGCTCTCTCAGTTGGTCGCTTCCCAGTCTTTTGCTAGCCTTCACCTATACTAAGCGGGAATATTGCTTGTGCATCCAAACTCCATGAATCCCAAAGTTATTCCATATGAGTCCACCATACCTTCCTATATGCGGTATCTACCTGCCGATCCAAGTAAATTTGTATGTGCCAAACTCCAAACCTTCAAATAAAATTATGTTTTGTATGCTCGAGCAGCTCATGTTTCAACTAGGGTTGTCTGTATCTTCCATGCTAGGTGGGTTATTCTCAAGAGGAGTGGACTCCGCTCCTCATTCATGAGAAAATGGCTGGTAACTGGGATGCCCAGTCCCATGATCAAAAGGATCAAAGCAGATCAAAATAATTAAACAAAACTCCCCCAGGGCTGTTGTTAGTTGAAGGCACTCGTTGTTTTGGGCAAGCCATGGATTGATGCTTATTGGTGGTGGGGGAGTATAAACTTTACCATTCTGTTTGGGTACCGCCTATAATGTATGTAGCATGGAAGATATCGCCATCTCATAGTTGTTGCATTGACAGTGAAAATATGTCGCTCAAAATGTTATTCATCTCTATTTTAAAATTGAGCTCTGGCACCTCTACAAATCCCTGCATCCCTCTGCGAAGGGCCTATCTATTTACTTTTATGTTGAGTCATCACCTTCTTATTAAAAAGCACCCGCTAGAGAGCACACTGTCATTTGCATTCATTGTTATCAGTTTATATTGGGTATGACTTGACTGGATCTCTTTTACCATGAATTACAATGTTTAGTCAGTCCTTGGTCTTTAAAGGTGCTCTGCATTTATGTTTTGCGGTCTCAGCAAGGGCTAGCGAGATACAATCTTGTTATATCATATTGTGATTGTTTTGAGAAAGTGTTGTCATCTGAGTTTTATTATTATTGCTCGCTAGCTGATTATGCCATTTATATGAGTAAATATGAGACCTAAGTGTTACTGTGAATATGGTTAGTTCATAATCTTTGCTGAAAACTTGAATGCTGGCTTTACATATTTACAACAACAAGAGCAAATCGAGTTTGTAAAAGATTTTCTTTTTCAGTTTCAGTTTATCAACTGAATTGCTTGAGGACAAGCAAAGGTTTAAGCTTGGGGAAGTTGATACGTCTCCAACGTATCTACTTTTCCAAACACTTTTGCCCTTGTTTTGGACTCTAACTTGCATGATTTGAATGAAACTAACCCAGACTGATACTATTTTCAGCAGAACTGCCATGGTGTTGTTTATTGTGCAGAAAACAAAAGTTCTCGGAATGACCTGAAAATCCACTGAGATAACTTTTGGAAAATATAAAAAATACTGGCGAAAGAATCAAGGACAGGGGGCCCACACCCTTTCCACGAGGGTTGGGGGGCGCCCTCCCCCCTGGGCGCGCCCCCTGTCTCGTGGGCCCCCTGATGCTCCACCGACCTCAACTCCAACTCCATATATTCCGTTTCACGGAGAAAAAAATCAGAGATAAAGTTTCATCGTGTTTTACGATACGGAGCCGCCACCAAGCCATAATCTCTCTCGGGAGGGCTGATCTGGAGTCCGTTCGAGGCTCCGGAGAGGGCGATTCGTCGCCGTCGTCATCATCAACCATCCTCCATCACCAATTTCATGATGCTCACCGCCGTGCATGAGTAATTCCATCGTAGGCTTGCTGGACGGTGATGGGTTGGATGAGATTTACCATGTAATCAAGTTAGTTTTGTTAGGGTTTGATCCCTAGTATCCACTTTGTTATGAGATTGATGTTGCTATGACTTTGCTATGCTTAATGCTTGTCACTAGGGCCCGAGTGCCATGATTTCAGATCTGAACCTATTATGTTTTCATGAATATATGTGAGTTCTTGATCCTATCTTGCAAGTCTATAGTCACCTATTATGTGTTATGATCTGACAACCCCGAAGTGGCAGTAATCGGGATACTTCTCGGTGATGATCGTAGTTTGAGGAGTTCATGTATTCACTATGTGCTAATGCTTTGTTCTGGTTCTCTATTAAAAGGAGGCTTTAATATCCCTTAGTTTCCACTAGGACCCCGCTGCCACGGGAGGGTAGGACAAAAGATGTCATGCAAGTTCTTTTCCATAAGCACGTATGACTATATTCGGAATACATGCCTACATTACATTGATGAACTGGAGCTAGTTCTGTGTCACCCTATGTTATAGCTATTACATGAGGAATCGCATCCGACATAATTATCCATTACTGATCCAATGCCTACGAGCTTTTCACATATTGTGCTTCGCTTATTTACTTTTCCGTTGCTACTTTACAACTACTACAAAACTGCTATCTTTTCTACATATTGTGATAACTCAGCTGCTAATACTTGAGAATATTCTTTGGCTCCCCTTGTGTCGAATCAATAAATTTGGGTTGAATACTCTACCCTCGAAAGCTGTTGTGATCCCCTACACTTGTGGGTTATCACGAACTTTTTTTCTTCGAGGATGCTGCAGAATATGCACATGATTATGCTGACATTTTTGGATGCCAGCTCGGGCAGTTCCCGATTCGGTATCTGGGTATTCCCATACACTATCGGCGTTTAACTATCGCTGAGTGGAAGCATGTGGAAGAGAGACTTGAGAAACGACTAGCCAGTTGGAAAGCCAAACTCTTGTCATATGGGGGGCGATTGATCTTGATCAATTCCATCCTCAGCAACATGGTTTTATATATGTTGCCATTCTTTCATCTACCAAAAGGGGTTCTTCAGTGCCTAGATCCAGATTTTTTTGGCAGTGTGATAATGAATCTAAGAAATATCGACTAGCTAGGTGGACTGTATTATGTCGACCTAAAAGTCAAGGTGGACTTGGAATTCAGGACCTTGAGATTAAAAATATTGCTCTTCTCAGCAAATGGGTTTATAAACTACTCACTGAGAATGGAGTATGGCAGGAAATCATTCGTAACAAGTACGTGGAATCCAAATCCATTTCTCAAGTCCATTGGAAACCTGGTGACTCACATTTTTGGTCTAGAGTCATGAAGGCCAAGGAATTCTTTTTCCAATTTGGGACTTTCTCGTTTAGGGACGGTTCCCAAGTTCGATTCTGGGAAGACACCTGGCTAGGGACCACACCACTCATGGTGCAATACCCGAGTTTGTATAGGATTGTTAGACATAAATTTGTCATCATCAAACAAGTTTTGGGGAAAGAAAATCCTGATATTTCTTTCCGTAGGGACCTTTTAGGACCTTGCCTGGTAGCTTGGAATGAGCTACTCATAAGTCTAGAGGCTATTCAGTTGTCAGATGAACCGGACATCTTTTGATGGAATTTGCATTAGAATGGCAAGTTTACAGCCAAATCCATGTATGATGCAATGGTTCATTGTGATGTTCCGGTTGGAAATTGTGGAAGCTTAAAATCCCTCTAAGAGTGAAGATATTCCGCTGGTTCCTAAACAGAAGGGTCATCTTAACTAGAGATAATCTGGCACGTCGCAACTGGCAAGGCACCAAGGCGTGTGTCTTTTGTCAACATGACGAGTCTATTAAGCACTTACTTTTTGAGTGTAAGTTCGCTCGGGTGGTTTGGGCCATAGTTCAAGTAGCTCCATATCTATACCCACCACGTAGTGCACGTAATATGTTCGGTAAATGGTTGAGGGGTATTGATAAACAATTTTCTGCACATATTCTTGTGGGGGCGGCTGCCTTATGCTGGGCATTGTGGCTTACCAGGAATGATGTGGTTTTCAATAAAAAATGTGTTTCATCTCCTATGTAGGTTATTCATGTATGTATGTGATGGCTCCATACTTGGTCTATCCTGCAGAGGCCGGAGGACAAGGACCTTTTTATGATGGCGTCTACGCGGCTGGAGCGTACGGCCAGGGAGGTTTTCTACCCCCATGGATGGCGGTGTGATTGATACGTCCATTTTGCATCATGCTTTTATATCAATATTTATTGCATTATGGGCTGTTATTACACATTATGTCTCAATACTTATGGCTATTCTCTCTTATTTTACAAGGTTTACCATGAAGAGGGGGAATGCCGGCAGCTAGAATTCGGGCTGGAAAAGGAGAAAATATTGGAAACCTATTCTGCACAGCTCCAAAAATCCTGAAACTCCATGGAAGTTATTTTTGGAATTAATAAGAATTATTGAGAGAAGAAAACACCAGAGGGGGACCACACCCTGGCCAGGAGGGTGGGGGGCACGCCCACCCCTATTGGGCACGCCCCCTGTCTCCTGGGTCACCTGGTGGCCCTCCGGTGCCCATCTTCTGCTATATGAATGCTTTTACCCTGGAAAAAATCATAAGCAAGCTTGGACGAAACTCCGCCGCCACGAGGCGAAACCTTGGCGGAACCAATCTAGGGCTCCGGCGGAGCTGTTCTGCCAGGGAAACTTCCCTTAGGGAGGGGTAAATCATCACCATCGTCATCACCCACGATCCTCTCATCGGGAGGGGGCAATCTCCATGAACATCTTCATCAGCACCATCTCCTCTCAAAACCCTAGTTCATCTCTTGTATCCAATCTTGTATCAAAACCACAAATTGGTACATGTGGGTTGCTAGTAGTATTGATTACTCCTTGTAGTTGATTCTAATTGGTTTACTTAGTGGAAGATCATATGTTCAGATCATTAATGCATATTAATACTCCTCTGATCATGAACATGAATATGCTTTGTGAGTAGTTACTTTTGTTGCTGAGGACATGGGTGAAGTCTTGCTATTAGTAGTCATGTGAATTTGGTATTCGTTCGATATTTTGATGAGATGTATGTTTTCTCTCCTCTAGTGGTGCTATGTGAACGTCGACTACATGACACATCACCATTATTTGGTCCTAGAGGAAGGCATTGGGAAGTAATAAGTAGATGATGGGTTGCTAGAGTGACAGAAGCTTAAACCCTAGTTTATGTGTTTCTTCGTAAGGGGCTGATTTCGATCCATTAGTTTCATGCTATGGTTAGGTTTACCTTAATACTTCTTTTGTAGTTGCGGACGCTTGCAATAGGGGTTAATCATTAGTGGGATGCTTGTCCAAGTAAGGGCAGTATCCAAGCACCGGTCCACCCATATATCAAATTATCAAAGTACCGAACGCGAATCATATGAGCGTGATGAAAACTAGCTTGACGATAATTCCCATGTGTCCTCGGGAGCGCTTTTCTCATTATAAGAAATTGTCCAGGCTTGTCCTTTGCTACAAAAAGGATTGGGCCACCTTGCTGCACTTTATTTACTCTCATTGCATGTTACCCGTTACAAATTATCTTATCACAAAATTATTTGTTACCTACAATTTCAATGCTTGCAGAGAATACCTTACTGAAAACCGCTTGTCATTTCCTTCTGCTCCTTGTTGGGTTCGCCACTCTTACTTATCGAAAGGACTATGATAGATCCCCTATACTTGTGTGTCATCAAGACTCTTTTCTGGCGCCATTGTTGGGGAGTGAAGCGCCTTTGGTGAGTGGAACTTGGTAAGGAAACATTTATACAGTGTGCTGAAATTTTCTGTCACTTGTTACTATGGAAACTAATCCTTTGAGGGGCTTGTTCGGGGTATCTTCACCCTGACCAGTAGAGCAAAGAGTTGCTCCACAACCTACTGAACCTACTGAAAATATTTACTTTGAGATTCCTTCGGGTATGATAGAGAAACTGCTAGCTAATCCCTTTGCAGGAGATGGAACATTGCATCCCGATTTACACCTTATCTTTGTGGATGAAGTTTGTGGATTATTTAAGCTTGCAGGCATTCCCGATAATGTTCTCAAAAGGAAGGTCTTCCCTTTATTTTTGAAGGGAGATGCATTGACATGGTGTAGGCTATGTGATGATACGGGATCTTGGAATTATAAATGATTGAAGTTGGAATTTCACCAGAAGTTCTATCCTATGCATCTTGTTCATCGTGATCGTAATTACATATATAATTTGGCCTCGCGAAGGAGAAAGCATCGCTCAAGCTTGGGGGAGGCTTAAGTCAATGTTATATTATGCCCCAATCATGAGCTCTTGAGAGAAACGATTATTCAAAACTTTTATGCCCGGCTTTCTCTCAATGATCGCACCATGCTTGATACTTCCTGTGCTGGTTCTTATATGCTGAAGACTACTGAATTCAAGTGGGATTCATTGGAAACAATTAAACGCAACTCCGAAGATTGGGGTTCCGACGATGGTAAGGAGTCAGGTATAATACCTAAGTTTTTTTGTGTTAAATCTTTTATGGATACCGATGGTTTTGTGGATTTAGCGCTAAGTATGGACTTTACTCTGAGATAGTAGCTGCTTTTTGTGAATCTTTTGCTACTGACGTTGATCTCCCTAAGGAGAAGTGGTTTAAATATAATTCTCCCATTGAAGTAAAAGTAGTTGCACCTATTACAGTTGAAGAAAATACTATCACTTATAATGATCCTATTGTTCCTACTAGTTATGTTGAGAAACCACCTTTTCCTGTTAGGATAAAGGATCATGCTAAAGCTTCAACTGTTGTTCGTAAGAGTAATACTAGAATGTATACACCCCCTGAGCAAATTAAAGTTGAACCTAGTATTTCTATGGTTAAAGATCTCTGGGATGATAACTTAGATGGGCATGTTATTTACTTCTGTGAACAGGCTGCTAATATTGCTAGACCCGATGCAAAGATACATAGACCTGTTGTAGGCATGCCTGTTATTTCTGTTAAAATAGGAGATCATTGTTATCATGGCTTATGTGATATGGGTGCTAGTGCTAGTGCAATACCTCATTCATTATATGAAGAAATTATGCATGATATCGCACCCGCTGAGTTAGAAGGTATTGATGTTACAATTAAGCTTGCCAATAGAGATACTATTTCACCAGTTGGGATTGTTAGAGATGTTGAAGTCTTGTGTGGGAAAGTTAAATATCATGCTGATTTTCTTGTTCTTGGTTCCCCGCAAGATGACTTTTGTCCCATTATATTTGGTAGACCCTTCTTGAATATTGTTAATGCTAGGATTGATTGTGAAAAGGATATTGTTACAATTGGCTTAGGGGATATGTCTCATGAGTTTAATTTTGCTAAGTTACATAGACAACCCCGTGATAAAGAATCACCTAGTAAGGATGTGATTATTGGTCTTGCCTCTATTGCCGTGCCTCCTACTGATCCGTTAGAACAATATTTGCTAGACCATGAAAATGATATGTTTATGGATGAAAGAAGGGAAATAGATAAAGTATTCCTTCAACAGGATCCTATTCTGAAACACAACTTGCCCGTTGAAATCCTAGGGGATCCTCCTCCACCCAAGGGCGATCCCGTGTTTGAGCTCAAACCATTACCTGATAATCTTAAGTATGCTTATCTAGATGAAAAGAAGACATATCCTGTTATTATTAGTGCTAACCTTTCAGAGAAAGAAGAAGAAAGATTATTGAAAACTCTGAAGAAGCACCATGCTGCTATTGGATATACTCTGGATGATCTTAAGGGCATTAGTCCCACTTTATGTCAACACAAAATAAAAGTGGAGAAAGATGCCAAACTAGTTAGAGACCCTCAACGACGGTTAAATCCAAGATGAAAGAAGTGGTAAGGAAGGAGATACTAAAGCTCCTTGAGGAAGGTATAATTTATCCCATTGCTGATAGCGATTGGGTAAGTCCTGTCCATTGCATTCCTAAAAAGGGAGGTATTACTGTCGTTCCTAATGATAAAGATGAATTGATCCTGCAAAGAATTATTACAGGTTATAGGATGGTAATTGATTTCCGTAAATTAAATAATGCTACTAAGAAAGATCATTACCCTTTACCTTTTATTGATCAAATGCTAGAAAGACTATCCAAACATACACATTTCTGCTTTCTAGATGGTTATTCTGGTTTCTCTCAAATACCTGTGTCAGCGGAGGATCAATCAAAAACTACTTTTACTTGCCCTTTCGGTACTTTTGCTTATAGACGTATGCCTTTTGGTTTATGTAATGCACCTGCTACCTTTCAAAGATGCATGATGGCTATATTCTCTGACTTTTGTGAAAAGATTTGTGAGGTATTCATGGATGATTTCTCCGTTTATGGATCCTCTTTTGATGATTGCTTGAGCAACCTTGATCGAGTTTTGCAGAGATGCGAAGACACTAGTCTTGTATTGAATTGGGAAAAGTGCCACTTTATGGTTAATGAAGGCATTGTCTTTGGGCATAAGATTTCCGAGAGAGGTATTGAAGTTGATAAAGCTAAAGTTGATGCTACTGAAAAGATGCCATGTCCCAAGGACATAAAAGGTATAAGAAGTTTCCTTGGTCATGCCGGTTTTTATAGGAGGTTCATTAAGGACTTTTCTAAAATCTCTAGGCCTCTGACTAATTTATTGCAAAAAGATATTCCTTTTGTCTTTGATGATGATTGTGTAGAAGCATTTTAAATACTTCAGAAAGCTTTGATCACTGCACCTATTGTTTAGCCACCTGATTGGAATTTACCCTTTGAAATTATGTGTGATGCTAGTGATTATGCTGTAGGTGTTGTTCTAGGGAAAAGAGTTGATAAGAAATTGAATGTTATCCAGTATGCTAGTAAAACTCTTGATACTGCCCAGAGAAATTATGCTACTACTGAAAAAGAGTTCTTAGTAGTCGTATTTGCATGTGATAAGTTCAGACCTTACATTGTTGACTCTAAAGTTAATATTCACACTGATCATCCTGCTATTAAATATCTTATGGAAAAGAAAGATGCTAAGCCTAGACTTATTAGATGGGTTCTCTTGCTCCAATAATTTGATTTGCATATTATTGATAGAAAGGGAGCCGAGAACCCTGTTGCAGACAACGTGTCTAGGTTAGAGAATGTTCTTGATGACCCACTTCCTATTAATGATAGCTTTCGTGATGAACAATTAGCGGTCATTAATGCTTCTCATACTGCTCCATGGTATGCTGATTATGCTAATTATATTGTTGCTAAATTTATACCACCTAGTTTCACATACCAGCAAAAGAAAAAGTTCTTTTATGATTTAAGACATTACTTCTGGGATGACCCACATCTTATAAAGAAGGAGTAGATGGTGTTATTAGACTTTGTGTACCTGAGCATGAACAGGAACAGATCCTATGCAAGTGTCACTTTGAACCATATGGAGGACACCACGCTGGAGATAGAACTGCACATAAGGTATTGCAATCTGGTTTTTGTTGGCCTACTCTCTTCAAAGATGCCCGTAAGTTTGTATTGTCTTGTGATGAATGTCAAAGAATTGGTAATATTAGTAGATGTCAAGAAATTCCTATGAATTATTCTCTTGTAATTGAACCATTTCATGTTTGGGGCTTTGATTATATGGGACCTTTTCCTGCCTCTAATGGTTACACACATATTTTTAGTTGCTGTTGATTACGTTACTAAGTGGGTAGAAGCTATTCCAACTAGTAGTGTTGATCATAACACTTCTATTAAAATGCTTAAAGAAGTTATTTTTCCGAGGTTTGGAGTCCCTAGATATCTTATGACTGATGGTGGTTCACATTTTATTCATGGTGCTTGCCGTAAGATGCTTGCTAAGTATGATGTTAATCATAGAATTGCATCTCCTTATCACCTGCAGTCTAGTGGTCAAGTAGAGTTGAGCAATAGAGAGCTCAAGTTAATTTTGCAAAAGACCATGAATAGATCTAAAAAGAATTGGTCCAAGAAACTTGATGATGCATTATGGGCCTATAGAACTGCATATAAAAATCCTATGGGTATGTCTCCGTATAAGATGGTTTATGAAAAAGCATGTCACTTACCTCTTGAACTTGAACATAAAGCATATTGGGCTATTAAAGAGCTCAATTATGACTTCAAACTTGCCGGTGAGAAGAGGTTGTTTGACATTAGCTCACTTGATGAATGGAGAACTGATAACCCACAAGTATAGGGGATCGCAACAGTTTTCGATAAGTAAGAGTGTCGAACCCAACGAGGAGCTAAAGGTAGAATAAATATTCCCTCAAGTTCTATCAACCACCGATACAACTCTACGCACGCTTGACGTTCGCTTTACCTAGAACAAGTATGAAACTAGAAGTACTTTATAGGTGTTTTTGGGTAAGCTTGCAAGAAAGTAAAGAGCATGTAAATAAAGACTAGGGGCTGTTTAGATAAAGATGCAACAAAGTAAATATAGCGAGTGTGGAAAAGTGGTGCTAGGACTTGTGGAATTGTCCCTAGGCAACTGACTATGTTACTAAACCGGTAATCACTATTGCAATTCTATTTGAGGGAGAGGCATAAGCTAACATACTTTCTCTACTTGGATCATATGCATTTATGATTGGAACTCTAGAAAGCATCCGCAACTACTAAAGATTCATTAAGGTAAAACCCAACCATAGCATTAAAGTATCAAGTCCCCTTTATCCCATACGCAAACAACCTACTTACTCGGGTCTGTGCTTCTATCACTCATGCCACCCACCATATTGCAAACCCTACAGCGGGAATCCCTCACACTTGCGCGACACGGAGGGCACAATAAGACAGCACGAATAATAAAACATGCAACTCAAACCAATCATAGCAATTCATCAATCACCGATAGGACAATGAAAATCTACTCAGACATCATAGTATGGCAACACATCATTGGAAAATAATATGAAGCATAAAGCACCATGTTCAAGTAGAGGGTACAGCGGGTTGCGGGAGAGTGGACCGCTGGATATAGATGGGGGAAGGTGATGGAGATGTTGGTGAAGATGACGACGGTGTTGGTGAAGATCGCGGTGATGATGATGGCCCCCGGCGGTGTTCCGGCGCCACCGGAAGCAAGGGGGAGAGAGCCCCCCTTCTTCTTATTCTTCCTTGACCTCCTCCCTAGATGGGAGAAGGGTTTCCCCTCTGGTCCTTGGCTCCCATGGCTTGGGAGGGGCGAGAGCCCCTCCGAGATTGGATCTATCTCTCTGTTTCTGCGTTCTCAGATTCTACCCCTTCACCGTTTCCTTTATATCTGGAGATCCGTAACTCCGATTGGGGTGAATCTTTCGCCCAGATCTTTCTCACAAAATTATCTTTCTTGCGCCAAAAGAAGAGCATCAACCGCCTTATGGGTGGACCACAAGGGCTAGGGGCGCGCCTGGGGGGGGTAGGGCGCGCCCCCCTACTTCGTGACCACCTCGGACACCGTTTCGCGTTGATTTTACTTCCTAAAAATCATAAATATTCCAAAAAAAATCTCCGTCCGTTTTTATCCCGTTTGGACTCCATTTGTTATTGGGTTTCTGCAAAACAAAAAACATGCAACAGACAGGAACTGGCACTGGGCACTGGATCAATATGTTAGTCCCAAAAATAATATAAAAAGTTGCCAAAAAGTATATGAAAATGAATAATATTGGCATGGAACAATCAAAAATTATAGATACAATGGAGACGTATCTGCATCCCCAAGCTTAATTCCTGCTCGTCCTCGAGTAGGTAAGTGATAAAAAAGAATAATTTTTGATGTGGAATGCTACCTAGCATAATCTTGATCATATGTCTAATCATGGCATGAATATTAAGACACGAGTGATTCAAAGCAATAGTCTATCATTTGACATAAAAACAATAATACTTCGAGCGTACCAATAAAGCAATCATGTCTTTTCAAAACAACAAGGCCAAAGCAAGCTTATCCCTACAAAATCATACAGTTTGGCCATGCTTCATTTTCGTCACACAAAATGCCCCCATCATGCACAACCCCGATGACAAGCCGAGCAATTGGTTCATACTTTTAACGCGCTTCAGCTTTTTCAACCCTCACGCAATACATGAGCGCAAGCCATGGATATAGCACTATAGGTGGAATAGAATATAATGATGGAGGTTATGTGGATAAGACAAAACAAGAGAAAGTCTCACATCGACGCGGCTAATCAACGGGCTATGGAGATGCCCATCAATTGATGTCAATGCGAGGAGTAGGGATTGCCATGCAACGGATGCACTAAGAGCTATAAGTGTATGAAAGCTCAACAAAAAAAACTAAGTGGGTGTGCATCCAACTTGCTTGCTCATGAAGACCTAGGGCATTTGAGGAAGCCCATCGTTGGAATATACAAGCCAAGTTCTATAATGAAAATTCCCACTAGTATATGAAAGTGACAACATAGGAGACAATCTATATGAAGAACATGGTGCTACTTTGAAGCACAAGATATGTGACTCACTACATGAAGAACATGGTGCTACTTTGAAGCACAAGTGTGGAAAAAGAGATAGTAACATTGCCCCTTTTTATTTATTTTATTTTTTCTTTTCTTTCTTTTCTCTTTTTTTTCTTTGGCCTTTCTTTTTTTCTTTTTGGCCTTTTTTGGGGACAATGCTCTATAATGATGATCATCACACTTTTATTTACTTACAACTCAACATTACAACTCGATACTAGAACAAAGATATGACTCTATATGAATGCTTCTGGCGGTGTACCGGGATGTGCAATGATCTAGCGTAGCAATGACATCAAAAAAGGACAAGCCATGAAAACATCATGCTAGCTATCTTACGATCATGCAAAGCAATATGGCAATGAATGCTCAAGTCATGAATATGATGATGATGGAAGTTGCATGGCAATATATCTCGGAATGGCTATGGAAATGCCATGATAGGTAGGTATGGTGGCTGTTTTGAGGAAGATATAATGAGGCTTATGTGTGATAGAGCGTATCGTATCACGGGGTTTGGATGCACCGGCGAAGTTTGCACCAACTCTCGAGGTGAGAAAGGGCAATGCACGGTACCAAAGAGGCTAGCAATGATGGAAGGGTGAGAGTGCGTATAATCCATGGACTCAACATTAGTCATAAGGAACTCATATACTTATTGCAAAAGTTTATTAGCCCTCGAAGCAAAGTACTACTACGCATGCCCCTAGGGGGATAGATTGGTAGGAAAAGACCATCGCTCGTCCCCAACCGCCACTCATAAGGAAGACAATCAAAGAAACACCCCATGCTTCAAATTTGTCACACAACGGTTACCATACGTGCATGCTATGGGACTTGCAAACCTCAACACAAGTGTCTCTACAATCCACAACCACCCACTAGCATGACTCTAATATCACCATCTTTATATCGCAAAACTATTGCAAGGAATCAAACATATCATATTCAGCGATCTACAAGTTTATGTAGGATTTTATGACTAACCATGTGAATGACCAATTCCTGTCATCTCTCTAAATAGATATAAGTGATGCAAGAGAGTTTAATTCTTTCTATAAAAGATATGCCCACGCTCTAACAAATATAAGTGAAGCAAAAGAGCATTCTACAAATGGCGGTTGTCTATATGAAGAGAAACATGCAATCCAAACTTCAAATGATATAAGTGAAGTGCAATGAGCATTCTATAAGTCAACCAAGGACTATCTCATACCAGCATGGTGCATAAAAGAAAAATAAAAACCTAATTGCAAAAGACGCTCCAAGACTTGCACATAATGCATGAACGAAACGAATCCGAAACATACTGATACTTATTGAAGAAAGAGGGGATGCCTCCCCAGCATCCCCAAGCTTAGACGCTTGAGTCTCCTTGAATATTTACTTGGGGTGCCTCGTGCATCCCCAAGCTTGAGCTCTTGCCTCTCTTCCTTCTTCTCACATCGAAACATCCTCGATTAGACACTACATCCACACAAAACTTCAACAGAAAACTCGGTAAGATCCGTTAGTATAATAAAGCAAATCACCACTCTAAGTATTGTTGCAAACCAATTCATATTTTGTTTTTGCATTGTGTCTACTGTAATATAACTTTTTAGTGGCTTAATCCACTGATATAAATTGATAGTTTCATCAAAACAAGCGAACTATGCATCAAAAACAGAATCTGTCTAAAACAGAACAGTCTGTAGAAATCTGAACATTCACCATACTTATGATACTTGAAAAATTCTGCCAAAATTAGGAAAAATAAAAAAGTTATACAGCAAGACAGTGCAAAAGGAATCAGAACCAATTGACATTCCAGTTAAAAATTTAAAATCTCGCACTACAGCCAAAGTTTCTGTCCTGCACCGTACAAACCAACAAGCATTGTAAACATCCTAAAGGCAAACCTTAGCACATTATTTTTATAATACAATGGAATTTTACAAGGGGATAATTATTTTTATTGAAAAGTTTCTGTAATTAAGATTCACAAAGTTCCCATGGGCCTGAACAAGTTTAAGGACGTCCCCCACTTTCACAACGCTCGTCTCTCTCACTTTCACTTTTCTTTTTGAAAAGTTTTGGGTTCCCCTCTTTATTTTTTTTGTTTTTAAACTATATGAAAGATCTCAACAGAAATAAATGACTCTTTAAAACTTCCGGGTTGTCTCCCTGGCAGCGCTTTCTTTAAAGCCATTAAGCTAGGCATATAGTGCTCAAGTAGTGAATCCACCCGGATCCCAAGGTATATCAAAGTCAATTTTAATTAACAATGATTTGTAATTTAGTAGTGAGCACAAAGTAACATATATCATGCAATAACGAAGTCTAACTCTCTTCCTATGCATCGGCATGTCATAAAAGAACAATTCATGCACACCAAGTAAAGGCCAATGCATATTATAAACAATTTCTTGCAATTCTATTGTATTAGAAACATAGAGAGGTGGAGATATAGTTCGTCTCTCATAATAATTGCAAGTAGGAGCAGCAAGCACATGCATATTATATTCATCAAAATCATCATGTGTAGTAGTAAAAGGCAACCCATCAATGTAATCCTTAATAAGTGCAAACTTCTCCGATATAGTGTAGTTGGGAGAATTCAAAAAGATAATAGGACTATCATGCGTGGGTGCAATAGCAGCATTTTCATGTTTAACATAAGGAACTATAGCAAGTTCATCTTCATAAGCATCATTCATATTGGCATCTTGGCCACAAGCATATCAAGCATCATCAAAAAGGGATATTTCAAAAGAATCATAGGGATCATAACAGTCATCATAGCAATCATCCTTCGGTAAGCACGAAGGGGAATTAAGCAATGTATGAGTTGAAGAGTTACTCTCATTAGAAGGTGGGCACGGGTGATCAATCCGCTCTTCCTCCTCTTGTTCTTCGCTCTCCTCCTCATCTTTTTCATCCAATGAGCTCATAATTTCATCTATTTCTTCTTCCATAGATTCCTGCAAAATATTAGTCTCTTCTTGGACAGCGAAGACTTTCTTAATAAGTGCATTAATTTCATAATTGTATTGATAATTCTCATAGCAATATTTGAGGATAGCTAAATTTTCAGATCTATAAACAGCATCATCATAATCCTCAAACTCTTTACACATAGCTTCAATTTCATAAGCACCCATAAAAGCAACAAATTCTTCTATTTGTTCCACATTATAGTAATCATATATACCATTAGCATCAGAATCTAAGGTTTTATTATCATTGAATTTGCATGAAAAGGGAAGGTGTGGAGCCTTCATCCTAGAGCAACAAGTATAATCATAACTCACGCATAGTTGCCAAGCATACAACTTCAATATATGAATTTGATCCCATAATAGTTTCCTTTTTGTGTTAAGCGATAATGCCTAAAGTATTCACGTTGATCCAACGTTACTCCCATTACATAATTAAATGGGGTTTTCTCAGGATTATTAAAGTAGTACATAATATCTTTCACATAACCAACATCGAGGGTTTTAGGAGGTTCCCCATCTCCATGAGCAGAAGGTACACCTATTTTTTTGGTATTTCATGTTCCGTATCCATAACTAAAGATAGAGAACAACTTACAACAGCAAATAAAAATTACTTAGTGATAAAGCAAACAAGCACAAACGAGAATATTCACCCCACGCTATGACTCCCCGGCAACAGCGCCAGAAAAAGGTCTTGATAACCCACAAGTATAGGGGACCGCAACAATTTTCGATAAGTAAGAGTGTCGAACCCAACGAGGAGCTAAAGGTAGAATAAATATTCCCTCAAGTTCTATCGACCACCGATACAACTCTACGCACGCTTGACGTTCGCTTTACCTAGAACAAGTATGAAACTAGAAGTACTTTGTAGGTGTTTTTGGGTAAGCTTGCAAGAAAGTAAAGAGCACGTAAATAAAGACTAGGGGCTGTTTAGCTAAATATGCAACAAAGTAAATATAGCGAGTGTGGAAAAGTGGTGGTAGGACTTGTGGAATTGTCCCTAGGCAACTGACTATGTTACTAAACCGGTAATCACTATTGCAATTCTATTTGAGGGAGAGGCATAAGCTAACATACTTTCTCTACTTGGATCATATGCACTTATCATTGGAACTCTAGAAAGCATCCGCAACTACTAAAGATTCATTAAGGTAAAACCCAACCATAACATTAAAGTATCAAGCCCCCTTTATCCCATACGCAGACAACCTACTTACTCGGGTCTGTGCTTCTGTCACTCACGCCACCCACCATAAGCAAATCATAAACATATTGCAAACCCTATAGCGGGAATCCCTCACGCTTGCGCGACACGGAGGGCACAATAGGACAGCACCAATAATAAAACATGCAACTCAAACCAATCATGGCAATTCATCAATCACTGATAGGACAACGAAAATCTACTCAGACATCATAGGATGGCAACACATCATTGGAGAATAATATGAAGCATAAAGCACCATGTTCAAGTAGAGGGTACAGTGGGTTGTGGGAGAATGGACCGCTGGATATAGATGGGGGAAGGTGATGGAGATGTTGGTAAAGATGACGGCGGTGTTGGTGATGATGATGGCCCCCGGCGGCGTTCCGGCGCCACCGGAAGCAAGGGGGAGAGAGCCCCCCTTCTTCTTCTTCTTCCTTGACCTCCTCCCTGTTGGAAATATGCCCTAGAGGCAATAATAAAAGGATTATTATTATATTTCCTTGTTCATGACAATTGTCTTTTATTCATGCTATAATTGTATTATCCGGAAATCGTAATACACGTGTGAATACTTAGACCAAATACGTCCCTAGTAAGCCTCTAGTTGACTAGCTCGTTAGTCAACAGATAGTCATGGTTTCCTGATTATGGACATTAGATGTCATTGACAACGGGATCACATCATTAGGAGAATGATGTGATGGACAAGACCCAATCCTAAGCATAGCACAAGATCGTGTAGTTCGTTTTGCTAGAGCTTTTTCAATGTCAAGTATCTCTTCCTTAGACCATGAGATCGTGTAACTCCCGGATACCGTAAGAGTGCTTTGGGTGTACCAAACGTCACAACGTAACTGGGTGACTATAAAGGTGCACTACAGGTATCTCCGAAAGTGTTTGTTGGGTTGACACGGATCGAGACTGGGATTTGTCACTCCGTATGACGGAGAGGTATCTCTGGGCCCACTCGGTAATGCATCATCATAATGAGCTCAAGGTGACCAAGTGTTTGGTCACGGGATCATGCATTACGGTACGAGTAAAGTGACTTGCCGGTAACGAGACTGAACGAGGTATTGGGATACCGATGATCGAGTCTCGGGCATGTAACGTATCGATTGACAAAGGGAATTGTATACGGGGTTGATTGAATCCTCGACATCGTGGTTCATCCGATGACATCATCGAGGAGCATGTGGGAGCCAACATGGGTATCCAGATCCCGTTGTTGGTTATTGACCGGAGAGCCGTCTCGATCATGTCTGCGTGTCTCCCGAACCCGTAGGGTCTACACACTTAAGGTTCGGTGACGCTAGGGTTATTAGGAAGACTTGTATGTGATTACCGAAAGTTGTTCGGAGTCCCGGATGAGATCCCGGACGTCACGAGGAGTTCCAGAATGGTCCAGAGGTAAAGAATTATATATAGGAAGTGCAGTTTCGGCCATCGGGAAAGATTCGGGGGTCATCGGTATTGTACCGGGACCACCGGATGGGTCCCGAGGGTCCACCGGGTGGGGCCACCCATCCCGGAGGGCCCCATGGGCTGAAGTGGGAAGGGGAACCAGCCCATAGTGGGCTGGTGTGCCCCCCTAGGCCCACCCCCTGCGCCTAGGGTTGAAACCCTAGGGTGGGGGGGCGCCCCACTTGCCTTGGGGGGTACTCCACCCCCCTGGCCGCCGCCCCTTGGGAGATTGGATCTCCCAGGGCCGGCGCCCCCCTGGGGGGCCTATATAAAGGGGGGAGGGAGGGGGCAGCCGCACCCTTGCATCTTGGCACCTCCCTCTCCCCTGCTACACCTCTCCTCCTCCATCACGTGCTTGGCGAAGCCCTGCCGGAGTGCTGCTTCTCCACCAACACCACGCCGTCGTGCTGCTGCTGGAGCCATCTTCCTAAACCTCTCCTTCCCCTTGCTGGATCAAGAAGGAGGAGACGTCATCCGCTCCGTACATGTGTTGAACGCGGAGGTGCCGTCCGTTCGGCACTCGGTCATCGGTGATTTGGATCACGGCGAGTACGACTCCATCATCCACGTTCTAGTGAACGCTTCCGCTTGCGATCTACAAGTGGTATGTAGATGCAATCTCTCTCCCATGACTCATTTCTTAGATGAACTCATAGATGGATCTTGGTGAAACCGTAGGAAATTTTTTTATTTTCTGCAACGTTCCCCAACAGTGGCATCATGAGCTCGGTCTATGTGTAGTTCTCTATTGCACGAGTAGAACACAATTTTGTTGTGGGCGTAGATCTTGTCAACTTGCTTGCCGCTAGTAGTCTTTTCTTGCTTCAGCGGTATTGTGGGATGAAGCGGCCCGGACCGACCTTACACGTACGCTTACGTGAGACAGGTTCCACCGACTGACATGCACTAGTTGCATAAGGTGGCTAGCGGGTGTCTGTTTCTCCTACTTTAGTTGGAGCGGATTCGACGAAAAGGGTCCTTATGAAGGGTAAATAGAAGTTGACAAAATCACGTTGTGGTTATTCGTAGGTAAGAAAACGTTCTTGCTAGAACCCAATTGCAGCCACATAAAAGATGCAACAACAATTAGAGGACGTCTAACTTGGTTTTGCAGCAATTGTCATGTGATGTGATATGGCCAGAAGTTGTGATGAATGATGAATGATATATTGTGATGTATGAGATCATGTTCTTGTAATAAGAATCATGACTTGCATGTCGATGAGTATGACAACCGGCAGGAGCCATAGGAGTTGTCTTTATTTTTGTATGACCTGCGTGTCATTGAAGAACGCCATGTAAATTACTTTACTTTATTGCTAAACGCGTTAGCCATAGAAGTAGAAATAGTCGTTGGCGTGACAACTTCATGAAGACACAATGATGGAGATCATGGTGATGGAGATCATGGTGTCATGCCGGTGACGAAGATGATCATGGAGCCCCGAAGATGGAGATCGAAGGAGCTATATGATATTGGCCATTTCATGTCACTACTTTATATAATTGCATGTGATGTCTCTTATGTTTATGCATCTTGTTTACTTAGAACGACGGTAGTAAATAAGATGATCCCTTATAATAATTTCAAGAAAGTGTTCCCCCTAACTATGCACCGTTGCTAAAGTTCGTCGTTTCGAAGCACCACATGATGGTCGGGTGTGATAGATCCTTACGTTCACATACAACGGGTGTAAGACAGATTTACACATGCAGAACACTTAGGGTTAACTTGACGAGCCTAGCATGTACAGACATGGCCTCGGAACACAAGAGACTGAAAGGTCGAACATGAGTCGTATGGAAGATACGATCAACATGGAGATGTTCACCGATGATGACTAGTCTATCTCACGTGATGATCGGACACGGCCTAGTCGACTCGGATCGTGTAACACTTAGATGACTAGAGGGATGTCAAATCTGAGTGGGAGTTCATTCAATAATTTGATTAGATGAACTTAATTATCATGAACTTAGTCTAAAACTTTTGCAAAATATGTCTTGTAGATCAAATGGCCAACGCTCATGTCAACATGAACTTCAACGCGTTCCTAGAGAAAACCAAGCTGAAAGGTGATGGCAGCAACTATTCGGATTGGGTCCGGAACCTGAGGATCATCCTCATAGCAGCCAAGAAAGCATATGTCCTAGATGAACCGCTAGGTGAAGCACCCATCCAGAGAACCAAGACGTTATGAACGTTTGGCAGTCACGTGCTGATGATTACTCCCTCGTTCAGTGCGGCATGCTTTATAGCTTAGAACCGGGGCTCCAAAAGCGTTTTGAGAAGCACGGAGCATATGAGATGTTCGAGGAGCTGAAAATGGTTTTTCAAGCTCATGCCCGGGTCGAGAGATATGAAGTCTCCGACAAGTTCTATAGTTGTAAGATGGAGGAAAACAGTTCTGTCAGTGAGCATATACTCAAAATGTCTGTGTTGCACAACCGCCTGTCCCAGCTGGAGATCAACCTCCCGGACGAGGCGGTCATTGACAGAATCCTTCAGTCGCTCCCACCGAGCTACAAGAGCTTTGTGTTGAACTACAATATGCAGGGGATGGTGAAGACCATTCCTGAAGTATTTTCTATACTGAAGTCAGCAGAGGTTGAAATCAAGAAAGAACATCAAGTGTTGATGGTCAATAAGACCACTAAGTTCAAAAAGGGCAAGGGTAAGAAGAACTTCAAGAAGGACGGCAAAGATGTTGCCGCGCCCGGTAAGCCAGCTGCCGGGAAGAAGTCAAAGAATGGACCCAAGCGTGAGACTGAGTGCTTTTATTGCAAGGGGAAGGGTCACTAGAAGCGGAACTGCCCCAAATACTTAGCGAACAAGAAGGCCGGCAACACTAAAGGTATATTTGATATACATGTAATTGATGTGTACCTTACCAGTACTCGTAGTAACTCCTGGGTATTTGATACCGGTGCCGTTGCTCATATTTGTAACTCACAGCAGGAGCTGCGGAATAAGCGGAGACTGGCGAAGGACGAGGTGACGATGCGCGTCGGGAATGGTTCCAAGGTCGATGTGATCGCCGTCGGCACGCTACCTCTACATTTACCCACGGGATTAGTTATGAACCTCAATAATTGTTATTTGGTGCCAAGTTTGAGCATGAACATTGTATCTGGATCTCGTTTAATACGAGATGGCTACTCATTTAAATCCGAGAATAATGGTTGTTCTATTTATATGAGAGATATGTTTTATGGTCATACCCCGATGGTCAATGGTTTATTCTTAATGAATCTCAAGCGTAATATTACACATATTCATAGCGTGAATACCAAAAGATGTAAAGTTGATAACGATAGTCCCACATACTTGTGGCACTGCCGCCTTGGTCACATTGGTGTCAAGTGCATGAAGAAGCTCCATGCTGATGGACTTTTAGAGTCTCTCGATTATGAATCATTTGACACGTGCGAACCATGCCTCATGGGCAAAATGACCAAGACTCCGTTCTCCGGAACAATGGAGCGAGCAACCAACTTATTGGAAATCATACATACCGATGTGTGCGGTCCAATGAGCGTTGAGGCTCACGGAGGATATCATTATGTTCTCACTCTCACTGATGACTTGAGTAGATATGGGTATGTTTACTTGATGAAACACAAGTCTGAGACCTTTGAAAAGTTCAAGGAATTTCAGAATGAGGTAGAGAATCAACGTGACCGAAAGATAAAGTTCCTACGATCAGATCGTGGAGGAGAATACTTAAGTCATGAATTTCGTACACACTTAAGGAAATGTGGAATCGTTTCACAACTCACGCCGCCTGGAACACCTCAGCGTAACGGTGTGTCCGAACATCGTAATCGCACTCTATTGGATATGGTGCGGTCTATGATGTCTCTTACCGACTTACCGCTATCATTTTGGGGATACGCTCTAGAGACAGCTACATTCACTTTAAATAGGGCACCGTCTAAATCCGTTGAGACGACACCATATGAATTATGGTTTGGGAAGAAACCTAAGCTGTCGTTTCTAAAAGTTTGGGGATGCGATGCTTATGTCAAGAAATTACAACCTGAAAAGCTCGAACCCAAGTCGGAAAAATGCGTCTTCATAGGATACCCTAAGGAAACCATTGGGTATACCTTCTACTTAAGATCCGAGGGCAAGACCTTTGTTGCCAAGAACGGATCCTTTCTGGAAAAAGAGTTTCTCCCGAAAGAAGTAAGTGGTAGGAAAGTAGAACTCGATGAAGTACTACCTCTTGAACCGGAAAGTAGTGCAGCTCAGGAAAATGTTCCTGTGGTGCCTACGCCAACTGGAGAGGAAATTAATGATTATGATCAAGGTACTTCGGATCAAGTTGCTACTAAACCTCGTAGGTCCACAAGGACATGTTCCACACCAGAGTGGTATGGCAACCCTGTCCTGGAAATCATGTTGTTAGACAACGGTGAACCTTCGAACTATGAAGAAGCGATGGCGGGCCCAGATTCCAACAAATGGCTTGAAGCCATGCAATCCGAGATAGAATCCATGTATGAAAACAAAGTATGGACTTTGACAGACTTGCTCGATGATCGGCGAGCGATAGAAAACAAATGGATCTTTAAGAATAAGAAGGACACGGATGGTAACATTACCGTCTATAAAGCTTGACTTGTCGCTAAGGGTTATCGGCAAGTTCAAGGGTTTGACTACGATGAGACATTCTCTCCCGTGGCAAAGCTGAAGTCCGTCCGAATCATGTTAGCAATTTCCGCATACTATGATTATGAGATATGGCAGATGGACGTCAAAACGGCATTCCTTAACGGGCATCTTAAGGAAGAACTGTATATGATGCAGCCGGAGGGTTTTGTCGATCCTAAGAATGCTAACAAAGTATGCAAGCTCCAGCGATCCATTTATGGGCTGGTGCAAGCATCTCGGAGTTGGAACATTCGCTTTGATGAGATGATCAAAGCGTTTGGGTTTATGCAGACTTATGGAGAAGCCCACGTTTACAAGAAAGTGAGTGGGAGCTCTGTAGCATTTCTCATATTATATGTAGATGACATACTTTTGATGGGAAATGATATAGAACTTTTGGACGGCATTAAGGCCTACTTGAATAAGTGTTTTTCAATGAAGGACCTTGGAGAAGCTTCTTACATATTAGGCATCAAGATCTATAGGGATAGATCGAGACGCCTCATAGGTCTTTCACAAAGCACATACCTTGATAAGATTTTGAAGAAGTTCAAAATGGATCAGTCCAAGAAAGGGTTCTTGCCTGTACTGCAAGGTGTGAGATTGAGCTCGGCTCAATGCCCGACCACGGCAAAAGATAAAGAAGAGATGAGTGTCATCCCCTATGCTTCAGCCATAGGATCTATTATGTATGCCATGCTGTGTACCAGACCTGATGTAAACCTTGCCGTAAGTTTGGTAGGAAGGTATCAAAGTAATCCCGGCAAGGAACACTGGACAGCGGTCAAGAATATCCTGAAGTACCTAAAAAGGACAAAGGACATGTTTCTCGTTTATGGAAGTGACGAAGAGCTCGCCGTAAAGGGTTACGTCGACGCCAGCTTCGACACAGATCTGGATGACTCTAAGTCACAAACCGGATACGTGTATATGTTGAATGGTGGAGCAGTAAGCTGGTGCAGCTGCAAGCAGAGCGTCGTGGCGGGATCTACATGTGAAGCGGAGTACATGGCAGCCTCGGAGGCAGCGTATGAAGCTATTTGGGTGAAGGACTTCATCACTGACCTAGGAGTCATATCCAATGCGTCGGGGCCGATCAAACTCTTCTGTGATAACACTGGAGCTATTGCCCTTGCGAAGGAGCCCAGGTTTCACAAGAAGACCAGGCACATCAAGCGTCGCTTCAACTCCATCCGTGAAAATGTTCAAGATGGAGATATAGATATTTGCAAAGTACATACGGATCTGAATGCCGCAGATCCGTTGACTAAACCTCTCTCGCGAGCAAAACATGATCAACACCAGAACTCTATGGGTGTTCGATTCATCACAATGAAACTAGATTATTGACTCTAGTGCAAGTGGGAGACTGTTGGAAATATGCCCTAGAGGCAATAATAAAAGGATTATTATTATATTTCCTTGTTCATGACAATTGTCTTTTATTCATGCTATAATTGTATTATCCGGAAATCGTAATACACGTGTGAATACTTAGACCAAATACGTCCCTAGTAAGCCTCTAGTTGACTAGCTCGTTAGTCAACAGATAGTCATGGTTTCCTGACTATGGACATTAGATGTCATTGACAACGGGATCACATCATTAGGAGAATGATGTGATGGACAAGACCCAATCCTAAGCATAGCACAAGATCGTGTAGTTTGTTTTGCTAGAGCTTTTTCAATGTCAAGTATCTCTTCCTTAGACCATGAGATCGTGTAACTCCCGGATACCGTAAGAGTGCTTTGGGTGTACCAAACGTCACAACGTAACTAGGTGACTATAAAGGTGCACTACAGGTATCTCCGAAAGTGTTTGTTCGGTTGACACGGATCGAGACTGGGATTTGTCACTCCGTATGACGGAGAGGTATCTCTGGGCCCACTCGGTAATGCATCACCATAATGAGCTCAAGGTGACCAAGTGTTTGGTCACGGGATCATGCATTACGGTACGAGTAAAGTGACTTGCCGATAACGAGACTGAACGAGGTATTGGGATACCGACGATCGAGTCTCGGGCATGTAACGTACCGATTGACAAAGGGAATTATATACGGGGTTGATTGAATCCTCGACATCGTGGTTCATCTGATGACATCATCGAGGAGCATGTGGGAGCCAACATGGGTATCCAGATCCCGCTGTTGGTTATTGACCGGAGAGCCGTCTCGATCATGTCTGCGTGTCTCCCGAACCCGTAGGGTCTACACACTTAAGGTTCAGTGACGCTAGGGTTATTAGGAAGACTTGTATGTGATTACCGAAAGTTGTTCGGTGTCCCGGATGAGATCCCGGACGTCACGAGGAGTTTCGGAATGTTCCGGAGGTAAAGAATTATATATAGGAAGTGCAGTTTCGGCCATCGGGAAAGATTCGGGGGTCACCGGTATTGTACCGGGACCACCGGATGGGTCCCGAGGGTCCACCGGGTGGGGCCACCCATCCCGGAGGGCCCCATGGGCTGAAGTGGGAAGGGGAACCAGCCCATAGTGGGCTGGTGCGCCCCCCTAGGCCCACCCCCTGCGCCTAGGGTTGAAACCCTAGGGTTGGGGGCGCCCCACTTGCCTTGGGGGGTACTCCACCCCCCCTGGCCGCCGCCCCCTTGGGAGATTGGATCTCCTAGGGCCGGCGCCCCCTTGGGGGGCCTATATAAAGGGGGGGAGGGAGGGGGAAGCCGCACCCTTGCATCTTGGCGCCTCCCTCTCCCCTGCTACACCTCTCCTCCTACGTCACGTGCTTGGCGAAGCCCTGCCGGAGTGCTGCTTCTCCACCAACACCACGCCGTCGTGCTGCTGCTGGAGCCATCTTCCTCAACCTCTCCTTCCCCTTGCTGGATCAAGAAGGAGGAGACGTCATCCGCTCCGTACGTGTGTTGAACGTGGAGGTGCCGTCCGTTCGGCACTCGGTCATCGATGATTTGGATCACGGCGAGTACGACTCCATCATCCACGTTCTAGTGAACGCTTCCGCTCGAGATCTACAAGTGGTATGTAGATGCAATCTCTCTCCCATGACTCGTTGCTTAGATGAACTCATAGATGGATCTTGGTGAAACCGTAGGAATTTTTTTTATTTTCTGCAACGTTCCCCAACACTCCCTAGATGGGAGAAGGGTTTCCCCTCTGGTCCTTGGCTCCCATGGCTTGGGAAGGGCGAGAGCCCCTTCGAGATTGGATCTATCTCTCTGTTTCTGCGTTCTCAAATTCTACCCCTTCACTGTTTCCTTTATATCTGGAGATCCGTAACTCCGATTGGGGTGAATCTTTCGCCCAGATCTTTTTCATAAAATTATCTTTCTTGCACCAAAAGAAGAGCATCAACCGCCTTACGGGTGGACCACGAGGGCCAGGGGCGCGCCTGGGGGGTGGGGGGTAGGGCGCGCCCCCCTACCTCGTGACCACCTCGGACACCGTTTCGTGTTGATTTTACTTCCCAAAAATCATAAATATTCCAACAAAAATCTCCGTCCGTTTTTATCCCGTTTGGACTCCGTTTGTTATTGGGTTTCTGCAAAACAAAAAACATGCAACAGACAGGAACTGGCACTGGGCACTGGATCAATATGTTAGTCCCAAAAATGATATAAAAAGTTGCCAAAAGTATACGAAAGTGAATAATATTGGCATGGAACAATCATAAATTATAGATACGACGGAGACGTGTATCAAGAACCCAGGCCTATGAGAATGCCAAGCTGTTCAAAGAAAAAGTTAAACGTTGGCATGACAAAAGGATACAAAAGCGTGAGTTTAACGTAGGTGATTATGTGTTGCTATTCAACTCTCATTTAAGATTTTTTGCAGGAAAACTTCTCTCTAAATGGGAAGGTCCGTACGTTATCGAGGAGGTCTATCGTTCCGATTCCATAAAAATCAACCACTTCGAAGGCACAAGTCCGAGGGTGGTGAACGGTCAAAGAATCAAACACTATATCTCGGGTAATCCTATCAATGTTAAAACTAATATTATTGAAACCGTAACCCCGGAGGAATACATAAGGGAAACTTTCCAGAACGTTTCAGACTCCGAAAAGGAATAGGTATGTGGTACGGTAAGTAAACCTACTCCAAAACAGTTATAATGGCAATTTTTCTCCATTTTGGAATATTTAAGAATTTTGGAAAGCAAGAAGTAATCCGGGAAGGACACGAGGCCTCCACGAGGGTGGAGGGCGCGCCCACCCTTACTGGGCGTGCCCCCTGTCTCGTGGACACCTTGTGTGCCTCCCAGACTCCGTTTTCTTGCACGTTACATATTTTGGTCGGTAAAAATTCATTATATAATCTCCCGAAGGTTTTGACCACCATATCACACAAATATCCTCTGTTTTTTCGTTTCGAGCTGTTTTTCTGACAGATCTAGAGCACCATGACGTCTCCAAGCGCTCTCAAGGACAAGTTTTTCGAGAGGGCTATCAACCCCTATCTCGCGTAGGTGCTGCAACACCCTTAAACCATTGAGATGCGTGAGGGGGTGCTGCACATCCGCGATGTGGAGGGACCAAGGCGTACCGGAAGCGTGGAGACAAAGCTCGAAGCCATGGACCAACAAGTTTTCAAGTGCCAAGGGATGGTGGAGCGTGGACTCAACGCCAACCAGATGATGATCACGGAGTTCACCAACAACCACAAGCTGGATGCCAAGATCATTGGGGAGACCATCTTCAAGCTTCAAGAGAAAATCGAGCACCTCCAAGCCCAGATCTATGACCCGCAAAACCAAAACTGTGAGTATGAATATAGATTCAAGAGGATGAGTTTGGCTGCAGATTTGAGGATCCCGAAGACTCGATCATCCTTCTATGATGGTGAGCCTATGCCTTGGAAGGTGGACGACAAGCCTACATCATCAACAACTCCTATTTCATCACCTCCGAGGACATAATTGCATGGGTATGGGCACTCCCATTGGCAACCTCCAAGCTTGGGGGAGGTGCCCCGGTATCGTATCACCATCACACTCCTATCTTTACCGTTTTACTTAGTTCGATCCTTTTAGTAATACCTTGATCTATTAGATTGAAGTTTTGGCATGAATTAGTTTTGAGTTTTGCTTTGTGATCCCTTCTATGTAATCGAGTCCATGAGCTATCTATAATAAAGATTAGTGTTGAGTCAAGGGCTTTGCTATTTTGCTATGATCTTGAGAAAGTAGAAAGAATGAAAAAGAATAAAAGAGTTCATATTGATCTTATGGATAGTAATGACTTCACATATAAAAAGTATGAGGCATAAAAGTTGTTGATAGTTGACAAACGTAGTTTTGGTCATCGTTGCAATTAATAGGAAGTAATAAGGAAGGAGAGGTTTTCACATACAAATATACTATCTTGGACATCTTTTATGATTGTGAGCACTCATTAAGTATGACATGCTAAAGAGTTGATGTTGGACAAGGAAGACAACGTAATGGTTTATGTTTTCTCACATCTCAGTTAAAGTATATTGTCATTGATCTTCCCAACATGTTGAGCTTGAATTTCCCCCTCATGCTAGCCAAAATTCCTTGCACCAAGTAGAGATACCACTTGTGCTTCCAAATATCCCTAAACCCAGTTTTGCCATGAGAGTCCACTATACCTACCTATGGATTGAGTAAGATCCTTCAAGTAAGTTGTCATGTTGCAAGCAATAAAAATTACTCTCTAAATATGTATGACTTATTAGTGCGGAGAAAATAAGCTTCATACGATTGTGTGATATGGAAGTAATAAAAGTGACGGACTGCATAATAAAGGTTCATATCACAAGTGGCAATATAAAGTGACGTTCTTTTGCATTAAGATTTTGTGCATCCAACCCTAAAAACACATGACAACCTCTGCTTCCCTCTGCGAAGGGCCTATCTTTTACTTTATGTTTTTACTTTATGCTTGAGTCAAGGTGATCTTCACCTTTCCCTTTTTCATTTTATCCTTTGGCAAGCTCCTCGTGTTTGAAAGATCCTGATATATATATATATCCAATTGGATGTAAGTTAGCATGAATTATTATTGTTGACATCACCCAAAGGTGAACACGTTGGGAGGCAACATTATAAGCCCCTATCTTTCTTAGTGTCCGATTAAAACTCCATAACCACAAGTATTGCGTGAGTGTTAGCAATTGTAGAAGACTATATGATAGTTGAGTATGTGGACTTGCTGAAAAGCTCTATTCTTGACTCTTTCTGATGTTATGATAAATTACAATTGCTCAATGACCGAGATTATAGTTTGTTAGTTCTCAAGAAGTTTCTGAACCATACTTGACATTGTGAATTGATTGTTACTTGAGCATAAGAAACCATATGACGAAAATATATATATATGTTGATGTTATAAGAATGATCATGATGCCCTCATGTCCGTATTTTATTTTTATCGACACCTCTATCTCTAAACATGTGGACATATTTTTTGATTTTGGCTTCCGCTTGAGGACAAGCGAGGTCTAAGCTTGGGGGAGTTGATACGGCCATTTTGCATCATGCTTTTCTATCAATATTTATTGCATTATGGGCTGTTATTACACATTATGTCTCAATACTTATGGCTATTCTATCTTACTTTATAAGGTTTACCATGAAGAGGGGGAATGCCGGCAGCTGAAATTCGGGCTGGAAAAGGAGCAAATATTGGAAACCTATTCTGGACAGCTCCAAAAATCCTGAAACTCCACGGAAGTTATTTTTGGAATTAATAAGAATTATTAAGCGAAGAAAACACCAGAGGGGCCCACACCCTGGCCAGGAGGGTGGGGGCGCGTCCACCCCTACTGGGCGCGCCCCCTATCTCCTGGGCCCCCTGGTGGCCCTCCGGTGCCCATCTTCTGCTATATGAAGGCTTTTACCCTGGAAAAAAAATCATAAGCAAGCTTACGGGACAAAACTCTGCGGCCACGAGGAGGAACCTTGGCGGAACCAATCTAGGGCTCAAGTGGAGCTGTTCTGCCGGGGAAACTTCCCTTCGGGAGGGGGAAATCATCACCATCGTCATCACCAATGATCCTCTCATCAGGAGGGGGTCAATCTCCATCAACATCTTCATCAGCACCCTCTCCTCTCAAAACCCTAGTTCATCTCTTGTATCCAATCTTGTATCAAAACCACAAATTGGTACCTGTGGGTTGCTAGTAGTGTTGATTACTCCTTGTAGTTGATGCTAATTGGTTTACTTGGTGGAAGATTTCAGATCCTTAATGCATATTAATACTCCTCTGATCATGAACACGAATATGCTTTGTGAGTAGTTACTTTTGTTGCTGAGGACATGGGTGAAGTCTTGCTATTAGTAGTCATGTGAATTTGGTATTCGTTCGATATTTTGATGAGATGTATGTTGTCTCTCCTCTAGTGGTGTTATGTGAACGTAGACTATATGACACTTCACCATTATTTGGGCCTAGAGGAAGGCATTGGGAAGTAATAAGTAGATGATGGGTTGCTAGAGTGACAGAAGCTTAAACCCTAGTTTATGCGTTGCTTTGTAAGGGGCTGATTTGGATCCATTAGTTTCATGCTATGGTTAGGTTTACCTTAATACTTCTTTTGTAGTTGCGGATGCTTGCAATAGGGGTTAATCATAAGTGGGATGTTTGTCCAAGTAAGGGCAGTACCCAAACACCGGTCCACCCACATATCAAATTATCAAAGTACCGAACGCGAATCATATGAGCGTGATGAAAACTAGCTTGACGATAATTCCCATGTGTCCTCGGGAGCGCTTTCTCATTATAAGAAATTGTCCAGGCTTGTCCTTTGCTACAAAAAGGATTGGGCCACCTTGCTGCACTTTATTTACTTTCATTGCTTGTTACCCGTTACAAATTATCTTATCACAAAATTATCTGTTACCTACAATTTCAGTGCTTGCGGAGAATACCTTACGGAAACCACTTATCATTTTCTTCTGCTCCTTGTTGGGTTCGACATTCTTACTTATCGAAAGGACTATGATAGATCCCCTATACTTGTGGTTCATCAGTGATCTCCGGATAGGATCTGCCACATTATAGGCTGGACTAATTTATCTTTTTAAGTTGTAAAATGATTTTATTTTTTGGGTCGGTTGGACTTTTTCACTGTGTGCATCGAGTTATGCAGAGGCCGGGCATTCTTTCGATGCGATTGTATCACCTCGATATATCAATTCAATGAAATGTCCTTTATCGAAAAAAATTAACCTGGTTGTAGAGCTAGTGTTAACAACCAACTCATATAAAGTCGTACTCCAGGACTAGGCAGACCACTGCAAGAAGTGGTAACTAAACGAAATTAGTTAAGTGTGGTCTGACTAGGTCGATGGCATGGCATCATTGGTATGCATGCATGCTTGTAGAGAAAAGTCACTCCATGGAATCTAGACATAATTACTACGCATGTGTCACGCCTGGGATCACCACGTAAATTTTAACACCCCCCCCCCCCCCCCCCCACAATTTGGTTAATATTTATTAACCGATATAATAATAATACTAATAATAAAGGCCATTTCTTCGGAAAAAATAGAATAATGAGACATATTAAAACACAAATTTGCATTCCCAATTGCTAACTCTTCTCTTTCAGTATTAATTTCATTTTGATGTAAAAAAATGAATTTCATTTCCATTAAAATATTCATTTGCAGATAATAAGAAAAGAAAAGCTAATATAATTGAAAATGAAATGCTCGCATCCTCCCCCATGCGGTCTGGAGTTATAAGGCCGCAAATATTTTTCACTCCGTGCATGTTAAGTCCAAGAAAAAAGAGTAGAAAAATCACTCCATGCAATAGAGACAATTCACGGTAGTAAAACCATGGATCATTCGTGGAGCCCCCACGTAAGTCCTACTACTCTCTCTCTCTCAGTTTACAGGGCGTGCGCGTACCCCTAGGTCGTCAATTTGACCAACCTAATACAAGTCATATATTATAAAAAATATATCAATATAAACTTCAGATGTTCTATTTTCAAAAGATATAACTTTTGTATTATATAGTTTATATTAGGGTGATAAAATTGGCAACCTAGGTAACCGCGTAGGACTTGTAAACTGAGACGGAGGTAGTACTTCTTTTGTTCGCATTTATAAGGCACACATATTTTAACCATTTCTTTGACAAAATATTAATTAGTTATATGTTGCAAAACATATAATTGGTTTCACATTCTAGAATTTTACAATTCAAGTTAGTTAACGAGGTCTAAGATGGTCAAGAAAAGTCCAACTCGGTCCAAGCAAATTGCCATGGTCAACAATTCAAAGAAGAAGCCAATTAGTCAACGAAAGTCCAAGCAAATTGCGAGTGGGTACACATGGTGGTGGATGGATGAGCACATAAGACTAAGTGAGAGTGACTAGAGAGATGATTATAAACCATTCATAGTACGTTTGAGCGAGAAAGACTGGAGACAATTTTTTACTCATGGTAATGTGCAATCGATTGATCCACAATACCTATGACATCACCCCATCGCCCGACACAACTATCATCCCTGGCGAGCACAACCGGTGGCAAAGCTCACTCTCCCTTTTGCTTTGTATTTTGAATCCAATGTCTACTTCCAACAAATTTATGGAATCCTAGTTATGAAATGAATGTGTACTCATGTTGCAAAATTTCACTAATTAAACTAGCAAGAAAGAATTCTAATTACTATTAACAATCAATGGATATATAACAAACAATTAATAATGTAAGAGACAAAGCTATCAACTTGTAACTAGTGTCTTAACAAAGCAATTGCTGAGTAAGTAACTAAGATAGTATTTGGGAGATGACTACACAAACACAACCAATTTACCAAAGGTGTGCAATTTCTTCTGTAGAATGGAATGAGCAAGTGCAGCACGGCAAACATTTAGAATGGATCTGCTATTTGAGTTTAATAAGCAACAAACTAAAGCATATTATTAAGAGTCCTCTATGGAAATCCTATGACTGTACCTGATGATTTATATTGAGTGCTCCAAGAGGACTGACAAGAATCGCATGAGCAAATGCATAAGCAGCAAAATTAGATATTTCGCCAACAATCGATGTTCATAGGAGACCATGAGAGCAAACATTGGTCCTACTCCCTCCGTTCCAAAATATTGAAATGCGCTTGAATGGTTGTGAAACTACACTGAAACAAAGTGTATTGGGATTGTTTACTGAAGCACTCAAACAAACTGTGAATTGTATTTGGAATTTGAGATTGCACTCAAACCTAGTAAATTTGAGAATCAAATGTAAAATTTCACTAAAATGACTCTCAAAGCTTTCTAAACTTAGTGTTTCAAATTTCACTAAAATGGATCTTAAAGTTGTAATGTAGTATTCGAAATTGCAGCGAAATCATGTTTACCAAAAAATGCACTAAACTCATGTTTGCAAAAATTAAAATAGCACGCAAGTCACGTTTAAAGGATTGAAATTGCATTGAAATGATGTTTACATAACTTGAAATTGCACAAAAGTTGTTTGTACTCTACTTCGGAGCCTGAATAACTTCCTCCGGCGGCGGCATAAAGTTGTTCGACAGAGAGTTTAGGGTTTAGGTTCAGTATATAGAGTTGGTGGCCAAAGCAGATACCAGGAGGTGCCCACGTGGTGGGCCCACATGGTCAATGGTATGCGTAAGGGGGCCTCTCCAAGCTTCCTCAGCTAGCTACTTTCGCTGGCCTTCATCTTCTAGAGTTGGGATTGGCTTTGTTACATTTCTTTTAGTAGAAGCACCGACAGAAAAACATATAAATGTGAAATCTTGCCTTAATAGGAACGATATACTACTCATATCAACAATGTGCACCTTCTTTTCCGAGAGCCCATACAAAAGGAACCTCAAAGTTAAGCGCTTGGCTTGGAGCACTATGTGGATGGGTGACCGACCAGGAAGTTGATCTGTGGTGAGCATGAGTAAGGAAAAAATGTGCATGAAAGACTAGTGTTGGTCTGTAGGGCCGATCTAGATCCTAAGTGGTAGCTAGGCACTACAGCCAGGAACATGTGGGTTAACAGGTGGTTTGGCCTGGGTGTTACAATTGGTATTAGAGTCGAACCTCGCGGTTACATGGGCGTGTGCTGGCCAAGCGCACGCGCGGGCAAGTGGCGGATGGCACGTGTGGCCTCTCATGGCACAAGATATGACACCTGTGCCGCACTGGACGCACAGATGTGCGTCAAGAGAGAGCGTTCCTTCTCGGTCGGCGAGGACGTCGGTTCCTTTGAGAGTGACGTATATGACATCCTGGTTTAATAGAAATGATAGACTACTCATGTCAACAAGGTGCATCTTCTTTTTGGGAGCTCATACGAAAGGAACTGACGAAGTGCGCAGGAAAGACTATTTTTGGTCTATGGGGTTGTTCTAGATCCTTGGTGGTAGCCAGACACAATGGCCGATGAACCAGTGGGTTTGGCTAGGGCATTACCATAAATCTCCCCTCTAGCAATTTAGTAGGTTAGTAAAACAATCATGAAATATTGTATAAAGTATCAAGAAATATACATATAAACTTCTTAAGTTATTGATGATTTAAGGTGTATAAACTTTGGCCAAGTTTCCGCAACAAAGGGTATCACAGACTCATTGTGACATCATCAGTGCTATGCCTATGAGGTAGGCATCGACACAGTCGGAGAGGACAAAGAGTTGTTATCTTATTTGTTGATGTCCTCACGGGCGGGCAAGAGGATCCAACATCGCATCCCCCTAAGCCCCGATGACCCCCGCCGGAAGTGGACATCAGTTGTTCCCCGCTTTCCAAGGTACATGCCACCTATATTACACAAGATCGTTTGTTGTGTTTTGATTCGTACTCCCTCCGTCTCGGTTTATAAAGCATACATTCACACATACATTATAACAATAACCTTCACCGATTAATTTGATCAAAAAAATGTTAGTTATATGCCAAAATTATAACACTGGAAACTTCTTTTGAATGTGAATCCGGTTATATGCTTTGTGTGGCATATAACTAGCATTTTGTTAACTTCATGATCAAAAAGTTCTTAAATATGTGCTCGCCTTAAAATAAAAAATTCAAAGGGAGGGAGTAAGATTGACATGGGGTCTCCCAGCGTGATGCATGCTCTGAGTGGGAGAATGATGTCCCACGATTCCACGAACTGAAATTTTCTTCTTATTTTATTTGCTTGGACTAAACATGCATGCATAATGCATATACCGTTGATACCATTGACAGAGTCAGGCACAAACTTAGCTAATTTAGTTAGTTATTAGTAACCACATCTTACAACTGCCTACCTAGTACGTCGTCGACTATGACTTTGTATGAGTGGGTTGTTACCATAACACTAGCTTGATCACAAGGTTAATAGTAAGCGCGAGATGTTACTGCCACTAGCAAGTGACCAGCCAGTCCAAAAGCTTCATAATTCTAGTCGCTCTCGCTTAGTCTTCACGCGCCCATCTATCCAACCATCAACACGTGTGCGCACTACCTAAGCCATGGCTAGCAAGTTGGTGTTTGTCATCCAAGTCCCGGGGCTTGTCGCATCCTGCGTTTGCTTTTGCATGTTTTGGCCAGGATTTCCATCTTGGCCGTATCCAAGGATTCGAATGTGATGATACGATGCCTTCTCTTCCACTTAACGAGACGTGTGCTGAAAGGAAATTAATGCAGACAACCGACGCCATTAGAGGCAAATAATGTCTATCTCTATCTCTACCTACTAATAAATCAAGTATTACTTCTGATCGTCCGTCTAAAACATTACCCTCGAAGTTGCTATATATTACCCGCTATGCCATCCATAAGTCTCTACCTACTAATAAACCAAGTATTGCTTCTGGTCGTCCGTCTAAAACATTACCCTCGAAGTTGCTATATATTACCCGCTATGCCATCCAATCCATAAGTGAAGAAAACGATTCGTTTTTTTAAGACACCATCGCTGTAGGTGTTTTATAGGTACGATACCCAACGTTTATCACACATGAGCTGGTGGCGTAGTGACAACAGCATGTTTGTCCCACTCGGAAGACCAGGGTTTGAACCCTGCTTCTACCTGTTTTTCCAAGAAAAAAGTCCATTTTACTCCCCTGAACAAAGTGGGTGGTTCATTTTACCCCCTGATGCTGATATGGCACAGTCAACGGCGGCTTTGACCAGAATGGGGCCTACGTGTCAGGTTGGACTATTATAGAGCTGCCGTTGCGACCAGGGAAGACTAGCTGTGCGCAGGTGCGCTAGCCAAGGGCGGCGCAATGCTACAACCTGCGGGGACAAGCATGCCAATGCGTAGCGCGGCGGCGTACAAGAGCGGTACAGCGCGTAGGAGCAGCCGAGCAGGAGCACGACGGTACGGGGGTGCAGCAAGGCGGACACGGACCAAGACGAGGAGCAGGGGCTGCTTCGAGAAGCTGACGACCATGCCAAATAGCCGACGTTCACGTTTTCTCCTCGATGCCGCCGGCGGCCCTGCTGCACATGCCCCTCCGCCAGTGAGCGGCAGCAGCTGGTACCGCCTCGTGCTCCGCAACGTCATCTGCCACGCCCGCCCTGGTGAGCCGCTCCAGGTCGCCATCGTCGGGCCCAGCGGAGACGGCAAGTCCATGCTGCTCGAGATCCTCTCCGGCCGACTCAGGCCGAGCTCCACCCCTCCTACTGACCTCCGCGTCAATGGCTCCCCTGTCGACACCGCGGCCCTGCGCCGCCTCTACGGCTACGTCACTCAGCGCGACATTCTCTTCCCGTTCCTCAGCGTGCGTGAGACGCTCCACTTCAGCGCACGCCTCCAGCCGCCTCGGTTCGGACGCGTACGACCCTGCCGCGGTCGACGCGCTCATCGATGACCTCGCCCTGACCCGCATCACGGACGCCAGGGTCAAGGACCTCTCTGCTCGCCATCGTCAGCCCCAGCGGCGCCCGCCACCTTCCAAGAAGACCAGCACGTACATGGTATCATCATGTGCCACTTCACTCCAAGCTCACTCCCATGCCCATGTACGCCCACCGAGCAAGCCAAACTAAGCTCAGCCAAGCCCAATCATTCAAGCTTCACCCGAGCTTCAGCGAACACAACCCATAAAGCTAGCAACCACGAAGCTCATCGTCTTCCATGCATCCGGCAGGTGAAGCACCACCTTTACTAGCAACCATCCAGGAAGACGACGAGCTAGCGAGCGAATCAATGAAGAGCGGAGGAGGAGTAGAAAGCAGCAGGTGCGAGGTGGAGGCCGCGGGCATCACTGTCTCCATCCGGCCTCACCCGCTCAAGATATGGAGTAGGCCCGACGACCTCCTCCTCGACGCCACCGGCGACCCTGCTGCGCCCGCACCTCCGCCGGTGAGCCGCAATAGCCGGTGCCGCCTAGTGCTCCGCAAGGTCAGCTGTCGCACGTGCCCCGGCGAGCTGCTTGCCATCATCGGACCCAGCGGTGCCGGCAAGTCTACGCTGCTCGAGATCCTCTCCGGCTGCCTTGAGCCCAGCTCCTCCCCTCCTACTGACCTCTGCGTCAATGACTCGCCTGTGGACGCCGCGGCCCTGCGCCGACTCTGCATCTAGGGTGACGTCTTCTGCCCGCCGCTTACACAGTTCGCGAGACGCTCCACTTCAGCACGCGCCTCCGCCTCGGCCAGTACGCGTACAACCTGCCACGGGAACTGTCTGATCCAGATCGCAACAGGAACGGCGGCTCTATAACAGTCCAACCGGATAAGTAGGCCCCACCCCGGTCAAAACCGCCGTTGGACTGTGCCACATCAGCATCGAATGGAGACAAACCAGCCGGAGGGTGTTTTGTCCGGTTTGGTTTTTTTTGAGGTCTAGAATGAGCCAAAAAATAGATCAGGGGGTAAAGTGAACCACCCACTTTGTTCAGGGAAGTAAAATGAACTTTTTTCTTTTTCCAACTCATTTTTCTCACCCACCTCATCCCCCCCTAAATGTCTTCATGGGCCGGCCCGCGGGGCGCGGCATCTCTATTTTTCTTCATTTCGTTTTTTTGTCTTTTCTTTTCTTATTTTTGTTTTTTACTCTTTTTTGAATTAATTTGAGATTGACAAATTTTAAAAAGTTCCAACTTTTGAAAAAAATGGTCGAGAAATCATAAAATGTCTACGAATCTTAAAAATGTTTGAAAAATCATAAAATTTTCGTGGTTTCAAAAAATGTTGGTAATTTTACAAAGATTTGGAAAATTATAAAAAATACAATTTAGAAAACAATTGTCGGGAAATAAAACCATGTTCTTGATTTTGAAAAAATGATCATGTATACAAAACATATTCGCGAATCTAAAAAAATCCATGAAACTTTAGAAAATTCTCAAAAAAAAATCAAGTTTTCTGCGAATTTCAATTTTTCACTAATTTCAAAAAACCATCGATTCAAAAAATGTTCAGGAATTTAAAAAATATTCATGTGTTCAATAAATGTTCGTCTAAACCAAACAAATGTTTACGAATTTAAAAAAATGCCCAATTATTTAGAAAAAATGTTTGTCAATTCCAAAAACTTTTTGCCGTTTCAAAAGTCTTTTATGTCTAGGTTTTGATCAATTTTTGGAAAGTCTTTATATGTCTAGGCGTCGGGAGTAGTTTGTGGTAGCATAAGTATTACGGTGGGTGAACAAATTACCGTCGAGTAATCTCTCCCTAATAATAAAGCACGGATTGGGTCTTCGGGTTCACCGTCACAATACGCTTTCTTGCTGTGAATTTACGCTTTCAGGTCTTTTTCTTGGAACAGAAAAAGAAAAAAATGCAGAAAACTGCGTCTGACAGGATTTGAACCAGGGTCGCTTGGAGATAGCCTAGCGCCCCTAGCCAATTCAGCTAGCTTGCTTGTCACATTAACTAACTGAAACTTAATTTAATCTCTCCAACACATGGGCCACGTTAATTAACCGAAACTTAATTTAATCTCTCCAACACATGGGCCGAGCTGGCCCACTCCAAGGACGCAGCCAACCAAACAGGCCTATTTGTTGCCAGCTAATTAGTCCCACCTCGCCTTTTTCAATTTAATTCCACCGATTTATATAGGACTATGAGTTGTATGACAATCAACAAGGAGCCTCGAGGATTAACTAGCGAAGGATGAGATGTGGGTTGGCGTTGTGGCTGCACGATACACGAAAATAGAGGGGCATGAGAAAAATAAAAGAAGAAAGGAGTCAGTGCGGCTAATTGCACGAGAAGAAAGGGGTTTCTCGAATTAAGAAGAATGAGAAAGGAAATATATATGCTAATTGCATATAAAAGAAGGAAGGAGTTACTCCTGAGAAAGGAAACACGCGTGAGAATTAAGAGGGAATGAGGAAAGAAGGAAAGTGAAAGGACATTATTATATGCTAATTGCATATAAAAGAAAAGAAGGAGCAACGTTGCGTGGGCGACGGCCTGGGAAATCAACCCAGGAGAGGGAACGGAATGGAATTAGAAGGATGAAGAAATAATTGTGTTTTTTGAGAAATAAAAAATAGAACTGATTACTAGACTATCCCATGCACCACTATTCTTTCATTGATGAAAGATGTTAGGATGGCTTATTTACGTCCATGCGTCATACTCCGGAAAGAGATAACATTATAAACTTATATCGATGTTTATCAGAATCTAAGAAATGGCGCTACTGTCACATAGAGCATGTTTTATGAATTTTTAGCCCGTTGCAACGCACGGGCATTTGTACTAGTTGATAGAAAAAATAAAACACGGATTGAGTTTCTCGGGTTCACCGTCGTGCCCTTTTTCGAGAAAGTCCTTATGTTTTTGTTTATTAAATCCGCAGTACGTTTTTAAGTGGATGTCTGAGAAAAAAACGTTTCACTTTTTACAAAAAAATCCTGCGTTTTATCAACAGGCGGTCACATCCTAAATTTCGCCCGTACTTTCAGCCGTCGCGCACGCTCGCAAACTCGGTCTGGTCATGCGTCGATTAGTTCAATTTTTTGTCCCACCCCGATCCCTTAAACTGATTATCATCGATTTATATACAATTGCAGATTATCCATAATATCAACCAGCCTCCTCAAAAATCAACATACAGAAAACAGACACTGAATACATGGCAGAGATCC
Source organism: Triticum timopheevii (assembly GCA_963921465.1). Classification (NCBI taxonomy): domain Eukaryota; kingdom Viridiplantae; phylum Streptophyta; class Magnoliopsida; order Poales; family Poaceae; genus Triticum; species Triticum timopheevii. The sequence continues at coordinate 107,343,549 of OY997271.1, forward strand.
TCGGCGAGGCAACGAATTAAGAGGGACTGGGAATCAGAGGCGTGTATCTCCCTGGAGACCAGATAAGCTTTAAAGCGGTGGGTGGAGGTACACGTGCCAGATGACAACATTGTTTTTATCAGCCAGTACACGGGTATTTTCCTTACGTTTGGGCAATGGTGAAAAAACATTGGAAGTGAGATATAATCTTCAAATAAAACAACCTTCGATAAAATAATCAAAATCATTAGAATTCAAATCTTATGATAAGTTATAAACAATTTAAATCTTTTTACCCGTTGCAACGCACGGGTCCTTTTACTAGTTAAATTTAAAGGACGTTGTGCTTGCTCGAGAACGTTTCTTTTTGCCCAAGTACTCCCTCCGGTCTTTTTTACTCCCTATATAAAATTTGTTTGAAGTCAAACTTCGTAAAATTTAACCACATTTATATTAAAAATATCAATATCTACAATATTAAAGTAATACAATATGAAAATTAAATTGACGATTCATCTAGTGATATTGATTTCGTATTGTGAATGTTGGTGTTTTTTTCTATAAAGTTGATCAAACTTTACAAAGTTTGACTTTAAAGAAATCTTATATGCGAAGTAAAAGGAACCGGAGGGAGTACCACTCCCTCCTTTCCAGTATATAGGGTTCAAATCCAAAATCTCATCAACCAAGGCATTTTATGAGTGACAGAATGTATCTCGTACTTTTGTGAGTGGAGGAAAGTACTCAAATTCAAATCATGCATTAATTTGAATTAACTGCAGTGCATGCATGCTTGACCACTAGATAAGTAGGAACATTACATGCATCGGTGTGTTCCTTTTTAATTCTTGCATGCAAAGATTTAATGCGCCTCGAAAACTAAAAATGAGATGGAGATAAGGCCTTTAAATTGGAAAAACAAAAAAGTTAAAATAAGCCCTATAAACCGGAAAGGAGGAGTATATACATAGAGGTGATGGAGTATGAGATAGACGTGAGGTAACTAAGGACAACTCATGCTGAATTGGGGGAGTCACTCGCATCAATGTATGAGGGTGCGTTGGAGTATGTGTAGGGGCCTGTACTCCTTTCGAGAATGTAGTGCATCCATATTGTTTTTATGTCTCATGATGTATCTAATCATATGCATTTGATATTAAATGTAGACAATTTTTATAATTAATTTTCTCTATAAAAATGTCGATCAATGTTTGTAAAATTTGCCTTTTGAAACTACACTATGAAACAGAGGTGGTATAGAACAACAAAAAACGCACAACATCTTAAAACAACTTACAATGTACACGTAGGGAAGTGGTTCACACCGGCCCATCTCATCTTCCGGCGCTCACGTCACAGACGTACTTAGGGCATGCACAATGGTTGATAAGACATCCTTATCTTAAGTCTTGCATATAATTTAGAGATGACAAAAAAATATGTCTACAATGGATTATATCTTAGTCTTATCTTCAATAACGAGTCATTCCTTAAAACATGGTTAGACAAGCCTTTTCTTATGAGTTCTCTCTCCTCCACTTCATCATTTATCCTACGTGTCACTCCTAATATAGCAACATTGTACATGCCCTTACGCGCACTTGTGAGCAAACAAAACATGCTACGCGTGGAATCGATTCAGGAAGATCGTCTCACTGGATAGAGTTAGGTGCGCATGGCTTTCCTTTACCTTTGCACGTAGCCGTGCGACCATGAGACCAGCGTCGGTCGATCTCATCCATACTAAAACTACCCGCTGATCATGCACCTGGGCGCACCAAGGTTGATATGATCTTACCTACCAAGATATTACACTGCTGACTAATCAACCATACACTGGAGACGCTTAATCTTGTGCTTTGTGTAATTGTGTCCGTGATGCATCAAACACATCATGATATCACCACTCTTGTACTCACTACAACACAAAAACGAATTATACACCGTAAAGGTAGCTCCACTAATTCCGTATATATTCCCCGAAAAACTCAGAGGCGACAGACACGAAAGTTTGACTGATGTTCCAATGTTAAGCTAGCTCATCTACAACTAGATAATGAAACATGCTGTAGACTGGTACTCCCTCCGTTCAGAATTATTTGTCTCGGAAATGGATGTATCTAGAACTAAAATACGTCTAGATACATCCATTTCTGCGACAAGTAATTCCGAACAGAGGGAGTACGTTGTATTGACGAGGAGACTGTTTTCGGAAGGCCGACAATTCAAGAAGGAATGTTCGTACGTACGGACACCATTCACTTGGCATGCCATTACCCGCTTATTACAAATCTCTGCGCCGTTTAAGAACCGAGTAGCCACACGCATGCCCACTTGGCGGGGGTTGGTGCTCGCGTCAACGTTACCAACCCAATTTTTGACTAATCAGCCAACCTATTGTTCCTTCGAGGGTATTCGGCTTGGCCGGCTGGCCAGGAAAAATCGCTATATATACATGCACATACTAACCTACGCTAACCAACACAACACAACACAAACACACACGATCATTAGTTAGCTTGCGTGCTCCAGCAATGGCAGTGATGGTGGAGATCACGCAGACCACGGTGCTCCAGCCTTCTCAGGAGGCAGCCCGCGGCGGCGGGAAGAAGGTCCCTCTCACCGTCTTCGACCGCGCCTCCACCGACGGGTACATCCCAGCCGTCTTCGCATGGAACGCGCCGGCGCCCACCAACGACGCGCTCAAGGCCGGCCTCGTCGCCGCCGTCGCCAGGTTCCCGCACCTCGCTGGGAGGTTTGCTGCCGACGCCCACGGCCGGAAGTGCTTCCACCTCAACGACGCCGGGGTGCTTGTTCTTGAGGCCACCGTAGATGCGGACCTTGCGGACGCGCTTGCGCACGACGTGTCCGCGCACATCAACGACCTCTACCCGAAGGCCGAAAAGGTGATGAGATGCAGAGTATTTTTACACGTCCGAATAAGGTTTCTACACTTTTTTTTTTTGCGAAGGATAAGATTTCTACACTTAACATAAAGCATATCAGTACTCTAGGGTTGAAAACATGCTGATGATTTTTGACACTGTTCGGTTGCAGGAACGTGCGAATGAACCCATCTTCCAGGCGCAGCTGACAAGGTACGCGTGCGGCGGTCTGGTGATCGGCACCGCCTGCCATCACCAGGTCGCTGACGGTCAGTCCATGAGCGTCTTCTACACCGCGTGGGCCAGCGCCGTCCGCACCGACTTGGCAGTCCTCACGTCGCCGTTCGTCGATCGCTCGGCCACCGTTGTCCCCCGAAGCCCACCTGCGCCGGCGTATGATCACCGGAATATCGAGTTCAAGGGTGAGCGCAGCCCGAGCCACTCCTATGGTGTCCTCCCCATGGACAGGATCAAGAACCTGGCCGTGCACTTCCCCGATGAGTTCATCGCTGACCTCAAGGCCCGTGTGGGCACGCGCTGCAGCACGTTCCTGTGCCTCCTTGCCCACGCGTGGAAGAAGATCACGGCGGCGCGGGATCTGGCGCCGGATGATTTCACGCAGGTGAGGGTCGCCGTCAACTGCCGCGGCCGCGCAAAGCCTCCCGTGCCCATGGACTTCTTCGGGAACATGGTGCTCTGGGCGTTCCCGAGGATGCAGGTTCGGGACCTCCTGTCCAGCAGCTACCCAACGGTGGTCGCCGACATCCGGGACGCCGTCGCACTCGTCGACGACGAGTACATCCAGTCGTTTATCGACTTCGGGGAGGCGGAGCGCGGCGTGATTGAAGACGGCGGCGAGGAGCTAGCGTCGACGGCAGCGACGCCAGGGACAATGTTTTGCCCTGACCTGGAGGTTGACAGCTGGCTCGGGTTCCGCTTCCACGACCTCGACTTTGGGTGCGGGCCGCCCTGCGCGTTCCTACCGCCGGACCTGCCCATCGAAGGAATAATGATCTTCGTGCCGTCCTGCGACCCCAAGGGCGGTATCGACCTCTTCATGGCGCTCGATGACCAACACGTCCAGGCCTTCAAGCAGATGTGCTACTCCATGGACTAACCATGCAACGTATAATCAATATTTTAAATAGCGCGCTATAAAATATAGCGAGGCCCTTTTTTAAATGCTACACAAGTTATAGCGCGCTAATAGCGTGCTATATTTTAAAATAGCGTTTGCAAAAAAATCAAATATATCTAGAAATAAAGTATTTAAGCAACTATTTTTTTCATAGGAGCAAGCAATATATGCATAAGGGCCCAATCCAGCACATAAAAATAGTAAGTCTCAAACATCAACAGCCATAGTTTTAAGAGTCTCTAACATCAACAGCCACCGGGGCCTGCTGGTTAGGTCTCGTGGGAGAATCTGACAAAAGGAGTGAGAAAGCTAGTGGTCGTGGATTGGTTTTGGCCTGCTGGGTCTGCTGGGCTGTGCTTATTTTAGTTTTGCATGGTCTGCACGTTGTAACGTTACAACGTTACAACATTATAGCGTGTGTAGCGTGCTAATTGTGCGATTAGCACCGTAGCGTCCGATTTTGCCAAAACGTAACGTCTTCCTTCCAAATATGCTATAACCGCGTTATAACGGCGAAATAGCGTGCTATTTAAAATATTGTGTATAATACACGTATAGATTGTTTTTTTCGAGTAATGCTCGTATAGGTACGTAGACGAGTAACATTACAAAAATGTATACTATTATCTGCTCCCTAAACTGCCCTTGCTTAACCGCATAGAAGGCTGTGGTACCCATATGCATGCATGTAGTACGTCTCCTTTTCCAAAACAAATATAGTACTCATAATCTCGTAGCGAAAATCCTAGACACACGAACAATTACGGGCGGATTACGGGAATGTTCACACTAATTAACCCCCCCCCCCCCCCTATTTTCATGGGGGTGGACCCGTTTCCCTCTTAATCTTCAATTAAACCATGCCAGCTAATAAGAGTCTGTTGATTCAGTAGTCATTAGAACGTGTGTGTAGCATTGCTGTAATTGAACTTCTACAACCACGGAATATGGACGCACACCACCGCCACCACACACAGACATAAATGAAACACTGCAAGACGATTAAAGTTCTATGATAGACGAAGTCACCTCGCAATCGGCGGTAACAACAACACCGATAATCCTATACGCACGGAGCAATACGGGAATCTCATACCTAATTAATCTCCACCCTTCCTGATTTTTATGGGATGGGCCCTGCCTCACTCCTAACCTTCAATCAAACCAAGTTAAATGTTAAACTTTCAGATTTAGGCCACATCACCCTCTGAAATAAAAAAAATGGCTTACTTAGTCCCCTCAACTTTCAAAAACCAGACAAATCACCCCCTAGGCCGATGTAAGTGGTTTTCAGAGTGGTTTGGCCTATGTAAGTAGTTTCCAGAGTAGTTTGGCCTATGTGAGACGTTGCATGCTAGCCATCTCAGCCAAAAACGTCCACGTACATCTACTACCACTATAAAAAGAAGAGAGGGGCAGATCCAAACAATTTTAACCGTTCATCTACAATATCTGATGGCTAATAATCCTCCCGTGTTTAACACAACAAGCCACGCATTAAGCCGATCGCTAACCTGCCCCGCTGTTATCTATTACCACTATAAAAAGAAGAGAGGGGCATATCCAAACAATTTTAACCGTTCATCTACAATATCTGATGGCTAATAATCCTCCTATGTTTAACACAACAAGCCACGCATTAAGCCGATCGCTAACCTGCCCGACTGTTAAAAAACAAATCTACCAACAAGGCAACAACGCACGCACGCGGCACGCACGACTCTCGCCCCCCTCCTCCTCCCGCCTGGGCAGTTCCCCTGCGCGCAGTTCGCCACCTCGTCGTTCCTCCCGCGGCCGTCAGCCGCCGCCAGAGCCGCCCTTCGCCGCCCCGCCGTTCCTCCCTTTGCTGTCAGCCGCCGCCGGAGCCGCCCTTTGCCCCACCCCCGCGGGAGCCGCCCCTTCGCCGCGGGAGCCGCCCTTCGCCCCGCCCCGCGGGAGCCGCCGCGGGAGCCTCCCTTCGCCCCCCCACCGCTCAGCTTTCCGGAGCCGCTTGCCGCGCCCCCTTCGCCACGGGAGCCGCGGGCCGCCGGAGCCGTTCCTCCACGACCACCACAACCATGGCAGGGAGCGCTGCTCCGACCTCCTCTCCTATGACTTCAAGTCTGACGATGCCCGCGACCAGGCGTGCTCCCCTCCATGGTATGAGGAACATTGTTTGCATATTGGTTCAACAGTTTGTTGTGACGGAATTGTAGAAGTTAGTAGTATATCTGTATTTGCAAATTCTGTACTTTGTGGATATATCAATGTAGTGAATCAGTTTGCCAAAAAAATAGTGAATTTGATGTGCCAGACTATTGTCGGTACCACTCAAACTGACTGCGTTTTGATTCCTTTTCGTATTTCCCTTTGGCTTTGGCGACTTGGACATGCATAGATATTTCAGAAAGAAACAGGAACACAAGGCCATCACTGAACTACTTTTACAATAGTATACATATTCCTTAGCTATTCAACTATTTAGCAGTGAAAAAGTGTTGAACTACTTAGCTCCCGGACAATCAGTTTGACTTCATGTCCATATGTGACCAAATAGTTTTAGGCTGGCAAGTATAACTAGAACCAGCGTGAATTTCGACCTCTCGGAACATGAAAAGCAGAGGCTTACTTCAGCAGCATGTGGTCAGTTCCCCTCACCGGCTACCATCTGTCTCGGATTTTGATTTTGATTTTTTCTGGAGATTTCAGGATAGAAAGGCAGCTTTGGAGAGGGGTCGCAAAGATCAAGGGTATTGTATCAAGTATTGTGCTCAAAACGTCCATCGGGTGCATCCATATCGCCCCAGTTCATTACCGACCACCACGCGATTTACATCCACTGCGATCATGGATGACCACGTGAGACCTCGTCGCCGTCCTTCTCCCAGATACAATGGTCGGCTAATACTGTATTTTGATATGTTAATCATGCTTCCGTTTCACTAAACTCACAGAACAATACTACTTACTTTCTACTAATAGTGTTCTGTGAACTGCAAAGTTCAGAATTATCGCAACATTTTCATGATCTATATTCGAGATTTTAGTATATGGTTTGTTTGAGAAGTGGATAAGTGGTCAAGGGTCGTATATAAGAATATTGCAGGTCTGTCTACACTCTTCTCAGCCTGGAAATCATTATATGCTTGCTGACTTGCTTTGCTCACATTGCCGCCAAAACTGGGAGCGGTCCTTGCATGTCTTATGAATTCACTGAAAGCGTCTAAAATATGGAGTTGCAGTATGGCTGCTAGCTGCTACTTTCATGTTATCACAAGAAGGCCAAAGCTCTCATTTTCTAGATATTTCGAGTTTAAATATGAAAGATATTTGAAGAAAGGAATTTTCAGTATCATATATCTCAGCAATTATGTTTTGAAACGGAATGGTTGGCTCATAATAATAGTTTGCTGAATTCTTCCAAGTCCCAGTTAGATTCTTCAAACTGTATGACCTTAGATGTATTGTGACCTGATGACCATCGTATTTTTCTTGATATACTAGAAGCTGCAATCACTGCTGATGTACTTCTATATTTTCTTATTTCCCATTTATCTGCTATTTGACTTGTGATGGTTTAATAATCTTTAACCTTCAGGATTCCCAGCCTCCCAGGTGACCTAACTGGGAAATTTGACAAATTTAAGCAATTCATGAATCTGTCAAAATTTGAGCTGTGAATGGGTAGGCCTCTCGGTGATGGCTTCTCAGGTGAGAGATTATATGCACTGTAACTCCCAAGCTTGAAACCAAACAATGGTGTCACTATATTCACTAAAAGAAAACCTATAACTGTACTTCAATATGCTTGAAATTAGACACCGTTCTACTGCGTAAAATTCGATCGTGTGTAATAGTTCTACGAAGGTAATCTTGTAGAGAATAATAGGCTTAACAGCCCTGCTTTTATACAAAGTTTAATTTTATGCTCAATAGACCAGCAACATGACTCTGCTTCTGTATGTTATGTAATTAATCCAGAGTAAGATTCTTGGAAAGTTGGAAGGCCTATCTGCATGAAAAAGAACTACAACTGAATGCCCACCATTTTGAAAGCTTTTTCTCCTGGGTGCTCTAACAGCTCAAAAAAAGTGACGACATATTAAATTCCAGAATAATGTTCTTTTATATTGAGGAAATTACATAATCGTCAATGTTAGTGCCCGCCTAAAGCCGCTCTGAGATGGATAGAGTAAGAGAGATCCTTGAGGTACGTAGGTCTGGTTCATAGATGGACAGAGAATGATCTCGCCGCCGTCCGGGTCCATCTAGAGTGCTTAATTACTTGCAATTTGATGCAAGAGATGCTTCATAATCTGTTTTGAGTTTTTTCATCCTTCTAATTGTGTATATGCGTGGCAGAGAATTATGAAATTTTGATGTAAATGGTCATTAATCATAAGTGGCAACGCTGGATGCATGGTCATTTTAGTGAACTAGATATATAGTCTATATTGTTTGCCAACTGCAGTTAAATGTTGATAGCTTGGTCTTGACTGCTAAGCTAGCAAATTCTTTGGATGTTTGGTACAATTGAGTTTTTTTTAAGGGTTGGCGTCTTTGATTTGTAGGACTTCTGTTCTTAGCCCATTGAGCTTGTTTGATTTGTTTGATAAGATTTGTTTTTGTAGGACTTCGAGAACTTCACTTTTTAAAATTGAAGCTTCACTCAGGTGAAGTGGTTCCTTTAGGCATTGATATATGCGGTGTAATATATGTACATGAAGGAAAATTGAATTAATATTTCAATCGGAGTAGAAGCCATGATTTGTGGACCCTATATATTGTAGTCTGCTTCACTTTCACTTTCTATTGGGAGAATTTGCAAAACCGGACCATGTCTCAACACTGACCGGAAGAAAGGTTAATTTGTCCATGAAATTTACTACCTTTTTTGTCTTCCCATTTTAATGCTCATCACATATTTATATATGTCCGCCATGGTTAAGGTTTTCTAATATTATTGCACAGAAACAGTCTGTTCCTTGCACCTGTTTTGCAAGCTAGATTGTATGAAAAATTATATACATAGATGGGAAAAGGCAACCGTGTCACATTAATGTGGGGAGGGTAATATTAGATAGAGATTCTTGCATCTGCACGTTAAACTTTAGGTGTAATCCTGCGAAATACTTAATTTTAGCTAGCATCTCTTGGATGAACGATATAGCATTTGTTCCTCAACTTTAATGTCAATGCAAATGTAGTTATGATCATGCATCAACAGGAGCAATCCTCATTTTATTTGAACATGCAGGTGTCTTTCTCTTGCATGGTGGCATTGCTCTATTATTTGCATTGCTAAAGCTTGGTCATGGAAGATGTTCTACCCGAGAGAAAAGATACAATGAGTCAACTATACAAATGATTCTGTGCATATTCAGTACATGCTTCTCTGAATTTCGGTAAAGGTTGGTGGTACTGCTTATCTGAATTAACTTATATCTAACGATCATGGAAACATCAATACAGACATTTATGAACACTGTCAAGGTAATCATTGAGAATTGTACCAACTGATGCACATTGTGATTCCAGCTTCTGGAAAGAAAGGAACTACTCCCTCTGTCCCATAATATAAGAGCGTTTTTGACACTAATGTAGTGTTAAAAGCGCTCTTATATTATGAGACATAGGGAGTATATGCTACTTGCATAAGCAGTTGTTTGACTTGCAGGTTATTTTCGAGGAGAATACCACTGAAAAAGTTGGAGCCTCTGTCAAAATATTAACATGTGGCAGGTTGCTCTATATATATCCATATAAAAGAGGATTCGTGTTACATTATGTAAGTAGAAGATTTTGTTATTGCTCTATATTCTTTCTTTGTGAACCTTGCTAAGTAACCATTCCTGTGTAGAGCCGGCAAACGAGGCCAGACGTGTGCTCCTTGCTGCCAGCTCCGCCCTCCTCCACCCTATCTCCTCAGAATGGGCAGCTCCATCCATCGGTACCTAGAAGGTAGCGACCTGACATCTCTCTCCCTCTCCATCCCTTCTTTATCTGCTAGAATCCTCGATTCTAACCTGACATTATAATGCATTTTAGCATAGAGGTTCGCCTCTACCACGATGGCCACATCACTGCAACCGAAACTCCACCATTGTCCAGCCACCGACCCAGTGCAGCTCGACTCAATCTGGACCATAACCTCTCTGGGTGTTAGCAACAATGTATCTTCAGAAATAAGCTTTGTTCATGTATATTATCTCTTTCAATTTGAAAGAGAAGACAAGAATAGTTTCATTATGGTTGTTCTGAAGGAATGACAAGGCCATTGATGTTGTCAAGGTTAGTACAGGTACATGCTTTATCCTATTGATACTTTTCAACACATACAACTTAGTATTTGTGCTGGAAAAAGTTGAGCATGAGTATGCAGTTTCAGAATGTGATGGTCCTCTGTCTAAAAAATTCTGATAGGACAAATACTGTGTCATTTCAATATCAGATTTTGGAGTTAATAGGAAGCATGTTTGGGGGAGAATTAAATCATAATGCATCCTATAGCTACCTAGATGAATTATCTCCATTAGTTCGGCTCTGTTGACTGCCTCTGTTAAATCATAAAGCATGATACAAGCCTACTGTAGTTTGTCTTTGTTGATCACACATTCGACAATGTTGTAATGGAAGTTTGCAAAAATATAGTTATCTCTCATGGATTGATATGTAAGCATAAGATTTTATTCATTAAAATCTTTCATTGTCTTTTTTAGTCGTTCTCTCATGTCTCTCTATCTGATTAGGGTCGCCAGATTCGGTATAATCTTTCTCTCTGCTTTTACTTCGCGATTCTGCATATGTATATTAGGATGTATTTGAGAATGAACTGAGCAACATCAGATCTTCACAATCAAGACAGCTGGATTGTGGATTGCCTAGGGCAGTGGTAATTCACAGAATGTATGATGTTCAATGGGAAGCATATGAGACTACCAATGTTTAGTAGAGATTTCCATTGATCTTTAATATTATTTACACCTTCTTCATTTGTCCATGTGATTTGATTTTTTTCCACCCAAACAAATATTATTTTCAGTGAAAAATTTGCAGATGAAAATCTATATAAAACCATACAACTGTTTTAATAATTATGTGATGGAGTTCAGACGTGCGCACGTGCAAGCTTACTAGTGTTGATCAAGGTCTCCATGTTCGATGCCAACGCTCGCATTGTGCTGACAGATAAGATGGAGTATGTGCGCCCGGAGCCGCTGGTCCTCGTCATCCCAGCGCACGTGCGCAGCAGCAATCCATACCATTGCATTCCAGACGGCGTTCGTGCTAACAGCACAGCTCACTGCAGCAGCCGCCGCCAGCTCCTGACGCTGTCTTCGTCTCTCAGTCTGGCGCGGCGTTCTCTCATAGCATCTCTAGCCATTCGCCCTTCCAGGGCGCCGAAAAAGACCGGCCTGGGGGCGAGTCGGCGCTAGATCGGCCCCTGGGTTCGTTCCTCCCCAGCCACGCGTCCAGGCGCCGCCTCCAAGACGCTCCATATTCGAAATCCATCATTCCCGCTCAAAGAAACAACAAACCGGCGATCATTGCGATAGTTCGCTGATTCGGTGCACAGTTCGGCGATCAAAATAAAAGGACATGCAGTGTTTGGCGCACAGAAAAGGAAGGGCGTGGAAGGAGTACATCAAGCGTCGAGTTCAACCTATGGCGACGTAGTCGTCGGTGTACGCGGGCTGGGAGGAATCGGCGCGGCTTCCGGGCTGTTCGGCGCGTCTTCTGTGCTGCTGGGCGTGGCGGAGGCATCATCGGTGTCGCGGAGGCCGAGACATCGTCATCAGCCGCCGGGCTGGGCGGCGTCGGCGACGCCGGTATCTGGTTCAGGATGAGGCCGCGCTCGGCCAAGAACCACGCCTTGAGCTTCTCGTCGCCGCTCTGGAGCATGTCAGCGCCGCCCATCAAGAAGACGAGGTCGTTGTTCCTCTTCTTGGCGTCTTGAGCTTTGAGTTTCGCGGCGGCGTTGGCGCGGAGCAAGTCGAGTTTGACGGCGCTGTTCGCAATCAAAACAGCCCACCTCACCTCTGTTTTCTCTTCTCGCTCAGCGGCCCTGGTCTTGGCGTCGGCGATGCAGTGCTCGATGGACTCTTGCACGCGCGCGGTAGCCGACTCGGTGTATTTCGCCTTCTTGGCACCTTTGTTGCCGTCCGGGCGCCCATTGGCCACGCCCGCTGTCGGCGCGTCCGGCTTGTACGTCTCTTTGGCCTTGGCGAGGGTGCGTCGGACGGCCGCCCATTTCTCGCACTTGTCGATCCGCTTGAAGACGTGGAGGTACTTCAAGTCTGCGTCGCTATTGTCATCGCGGAACATGGCGAACATGCGCAGTAGCTGCATCGAGAAAGAACGTCCGTAGGCACCAGAGCACGCGCTAGGGCACGCCCAGGGTGCGCACAAGGCGAAAGAGCGTGCGCGCGGCGAAAGGCAGCAACATGGACGGCGTGCAATACCTGATCCTCGACGCTGGTGCTGCTCTACGGGCGAGCCGCGACCTCCTCGACAATCCCATGCCATTTGTTGCACGCCGTTTGAATGAGCGACCAATGGTTCGCCATCGCCTTCGACCCCCGCTTCATGTGCATGCCTTTGAAGTAGGGGTCGATGAGCTTCCGCTCGTCGAACTCGTCCTTGATGCGGTCCCAATACGTCTCGATGCTCTGATTCGTGCCGGTGACCGGGTCGAGGCAGACGACCTTCCACGCTTCGGCGAAGTACTCTTCTTCCTTGGACGCCCATTTGATGCGTGGCTCGCCGGACTTGGCTGCCTTCTTCTTCTTCTTGCTTGCTTTTCCTCGTCGGCGCCGGCTCCTTCTCCTCCGACTCTTCCTCGCCGTAGTCGAGCTCGTCGTCCACGTCGGCGAGGTCCTGTGTAGCGAACCCGGGGGAAGTGGCGGCCGCAGCCGAGACGGCTGCGATGATGTCCTTGATAACCCACAAGTATAGGGGATCGCAACAGTTTTCGAGGGTAGAGTATTCAACCCAAATTTATTGATTCGACACAAGGGGAGCCAAAGAATATTCTCAAGTATTAGCAGTTGAGTTGTCAATTCAACCACACCTGGATAACTTAGTATCTACAACAAAGTATTTAGTAGCAAAGTAGTATGATAGTAATGATAACAGTGGCAAAAGTAACGATAGCAGTTTTGTAGTAGTTGTAACAGTAACAATAGTAAAGTAAATAAGCAAAGCACAGTATGTGAAAAGCTCGTAGGCATTGGATCAATGATGGATAATTATGTCAGATGCGATTCTTCATGTAACAATTATAACATAGGGTGACACAGAACTAGCTCCAATTCATCAATGTAATGTTGGCATGTATTCCGAATATAGTCATATGTGCTTACGGAAAAGAACTTGCATGACATCTTTTGTCCTACCCTCTCGTGGCAGCGGGGTTCTAATGGAAACTAAGGGATATTAAGGCCTCCTTTTAATAGAGTATCGGACCAAAGCATTAGCACTTAGTGAATACATGAACTCCTCAAACTACGGTCACCACCGAGAAGTATCCCGATTATTGTCACTTCGGGGTTGTCGGATCATAACACATAATAGGTGACTATAGACTTGCAAGATAGGATCAAGAACTCACATATATTCATGAAAACATAATAGGTTCAGATCTGAAATCATGGCACTCGGGCCCTAGTGACAAGCATTAAGCATAGCAAAGTCATAGCAACATCAATCTCAGAACATAGTGGCTACTAGGGATCAAACCCTAACAAAACTAACTTGATTACACGGTAAATCTCATCCAACCCATCACCGTCCAGCAAGCCTACGATGGAATTACTCACGCACGGCGGTGAGCATCATGAAATTGGTGATGGAGGATGGTTGATGACGACGACGGCAATGAATCCCCCTCTCCGGAGCCCCGAACGGACTCCAGATCAGCCCTCCCCGAGAGATATTAGGTCTTGGCGGTGGCTCCGTATCGTAAAACGCGATAAACTTTCTCTCTGATTTTTTTCTCCGCGAAAGAGAATATATGGAGTTGGAGTTGAGGTCGGTGGACATCTAGGGGGTCCACGTGGCAGGGGGCGTGCCCCCCACCCTCGTGGATAGGGTGTGGGCCCCCTGGACTTGATTATTTAGCCAATATTTTTTATATTTTCCATAAATAATCTCTGTGTATTTTTAGATCATTCCGAGAACTTTTGTTTCTGCACAAAAATAACACCATGGTAGTTCTGCTGAAAACAACGTTAGTCCGGGTTAGTTTCATTAAAATCATGCAAGTTAGAGTCCAAAACAAGGGCAAAAGTGTTTGGAAAAGTAGATACGATGGAGACGTATCAGTCCTCCATGTCAGTCTCCGTCGTGTCGGCGTCGCCGAGATGCCACGAGGAAGAGGCTTGTGAGTAGAGGCCGCAGCGGAGAGGTGGCGTCGGTGAGGCTGCGTAGTCCGGCGGCGAGTACATGTACGGCGGGTACTGCACGCCGGCGAACGCGGGCGAGGGCGTGCGCTGGACGGGCACCCATGGGGGAACATGATGTTGGGATTGAAGCCGCCATGGGCATTCCCCGCGGCATAGCTCGGCGACGGCGTGCTCCATGGGTGCGGCGACGACGAGAACCCGGCCGGAGAGCCGACGCTTTGCTGGCTCCAGGCCGCGTACGGGTGCCCGGGTGGATTCATCATCGCCGCGTGCGCCGCCTCTGCTTGTTCGTCCACTTGCTCCGCAGCCGCCGCCGTCGAAGCATGCGCTGCTTTCTCCCTAGCCTTCTTGGCCCTGTTGCGCCTGTCGGCGGTGACGGCCTCCCGACGCTCCACATTCGCCTTCCTCTCAATGTTGATCATGCCGGGGGGCTTGGACAGCGGAGCCCTAAGCTTCCTTTGCCTCGGCGGGGGGGGGGGGGGGAGGGGGGGATCTGCCGCGGCGCGGGGCATCACGTACTTCTTCGGCAGCAAGGCGGGCAGAAGGGCAGGGTGGAGGCGGGGTTTGGCGGAAGAGAGGGGAGGAGTGATGTCTACTACTCAACCTTCTTCTTGTAGACGTTGTTGGGCCTCCAAGTGCAGAGGTTTGTAGGACAGTAGCAAATTTCCCTCAAGTGGATGACCTAAGGTTTATCAATCCGTAGGAGGCGTAGGATGAAGATGGTCTCTCTCAAGCAAACCTGCAACAAAATAACAAAGAGTCTCTTGTGTCTCCAACACACCCAATACAATGGTAAATTGTATAGGTGCACCAGTTCAGCGAAGAGATGGTGATACAAGTGCAATATAGATGGTAGATATAGGTTTTTGTAATATGAAAATATAAAAACAGCAAGGTAACAAGTGGTAAAAGTGATCACAAACGGTATTGCAATGGTAGGAAACAAGGCCTAAGGTTCATACTTCCACTAGTGCAAGTTCTCTCAACAATAATAACATAATTGGATCATATAACTATCACTCAACATGCAACAAAGAGTCACTCCAAAGCCACTCATAGCGGAGAACAAACGAAGAGATTATGATAGGGTACGAAACCACCTCAAAGTTATCCTTTCTACTCGATCTATTCAAGAGTCCATAGTAAAATAACACGAAGCTATCCTTTCTGTTCGATCTATCATAGAGTTCATACTAGAATAACACCTTAAGACACAAATCAACCAAAACCCTAATGTCACCTAGATACTCCATTGTCACCTCAAGTATCCGTGGGCATGATTATACAATATGCATCACACAATCTCAGATTCATCTATTCAACCAACACAAAGTACTTCAAAGAGTTCCCCAAAGTTTCTACCGGAGAGTCAAGACGAAAACGTGTGCCAACCCCTATGCATAGGTTCATGGGCGGAACCCGCAAGTTGATCACCAAAACATACATCAAGTGGATCACGTGATATCCCATTATCACCACAGATAAACACGACAAGACATACATCAAGTGTTCTCAAATCCTTAAAGACTCAATCCGATAAGATAACTTCAAAGGGAAAACTCAATCCATTACAAGAGAGTAGAGGGGGAGAAAACATCATAAGATCCAACTATAATAGCAAAGCTCACAATACATCAAGATCGTGCCATAGAGAGAACACGAGAGAGAGAGAGAGAGAGAGATCAAACACATAGCTACTGGTACATACCCTCAGCCCCGAGGGTGAACTACTCCCTCCTCGTCATGGAGAGCACCGGGATGCTGAAGAAGGCCACCGGTGAGGGATCCCCCCCTCCGGCAGGGTGCCGTAACGGGCTCCCGAGAGGTTTTTGGTGGCTACAGAGGCTTGCGGCGGCGGAATTCCCAATCTATCTTGTTGTTCGATGGTTTTAGGGTATATGGGAATATATAGGCGAAAGAAGTCGATCGGGGGAGCCTCGAGGGTCCCACGAGAGTGGAGGGAGCGCCCAGGGGGGTGGGCGCCCCTCCTATCTCGTGGCCTCCTCAAAGCTTCCCTGGCTTGCACTCCAAGTTCCCTGGATTGCTTCTGTTCCAAAAATAAGTTTCCCGAAGGTTTCATTCCGTTTGGACTCCGTTTGATATTCCTTTTCTTCGAAACACTGAAATACGCAAGAAAACAGCAATATGGGCTGGGCCTCCGGTTAATAGGTTAGTCCCAAAAGTAATATAAAAGTGTATAATAAAGCCCGTAATCATTCAAAACAGATAATAAAATAGCATGAATGCTTCATAAATTATAGATACGTTGGAGATGTATCAGCATCCCCAAGCTTAATTCCTGCTTGTCCTCGAGTAGGTAAATGATAAAAGAAAGAATTTATGAAGTGTGAATGCTAGCAGGTGCACAAGTTTGATCAATGATAATTTCAATCACCTTTCCTAGCATGACTATATGTCATAACAGTATTTCATCTCATAAAACTTCTAACGAACAAGTAACAAGCAATTCACATGTTAAAGCATAGACCATAAACTTTCTTGAAAACTAGCAAACTTCATTCTCAGTCATCAAACAATTACAATTCATCTTATTTTCAAGAAGGGTCTATGTCAGAGCTTTGATTTAGCAAACTTCACATACTCAACTATCATGTAGTCTTCTACAATTGCTAACACTCAGGCAATACTTATGGTTATGGAGTTTTAACCGGATACTGAGAAAGATAGGGGCTAATAATGTTGCTTCCCAACATATTCACCTTTGGGTGATTTCAACAATAATAGTTCATGCTAACTTACACCCAATTGGATATATATTAGGATCTTTCCAACACGAGGTGCTTGCCAAAGGATAAAATGAAAAAGGGAGAGGTGAAGATCACCTTGACTCTTGCATAAAGTAAAAGACATAAGGTAAAAGATAGGCCCTTTGCAGAGGGAAGCAGAGGTTGTCATGTGCTTTTAGGGTTGGATGCACAAAATCTTAATGAAAAAGAACGTCACTTTATATTGCCACTTGTGATATGAACCTTTATTATGCAGTCTGTCGCTTTTATTACTTCCATATCACACAATCGTATAAAGCTTATTTTCTCCGCACTAATAAGTCATACATATTTAGAGAGCAATTTTTATTGCTTGCAACATGACAACTTACTTGAAGGATCTTACTCAATCCATAGGTAGGTATGGTGGAATCTCATGACAAAAACTGGGTTCAAGGATATTTGGAAGCACAAGTAGTATCTCCACTTGGTGCAAGGAATTTTAGCTAGCATGAGGGGGAAAGGCAAGCTCAACATGTTTGAATGATCTATGACAATATACTTTAACTGAGATGTGAGAAAACATAACCCATTACGTTGTCTTCCTTGTCCAACATCAACTCTTTAGCATGTCATACTTAATGAGTGCTCACAATTATAAAAGATGTCTAAGATAGTATATTTACATGTGAAATCTCTCTTCCTTCAATATTCTTTCATGAATTGTTCAAGTGACCAATACAATGCTTGCTAACCTTCAATAAATTTACAACCTCTACTTCTTAGATGTGAAGTCATTACTACCCATGGGATAAGCATATGAAACATATATAATTTCAGATTTATGACATTCAACTCATTCAACCATTTACTCATAGGATACGAATCAAGCACACAAGTAAATGAAAAACTACTCCAAAAAGATATAAGTTAAGATCAATGAGTAGCTAAATAATTGTGTAACTATGTGAAGACTCTCTCTTATTTAAGAATTTCATATCTTGGTATTTTATTCAAATAGAAAGCAAAGCAAAATAAAATGACATTTCAAGGATAGCACAACTCATGTGAAGAAGCAAAAACTTAGGTTCAACCGATACTAACCGATAGTTGTTGAAAAAGAAAGGTGGGATGCCTACCGGGGCATCCCCAATCTTAGATGCTTGAGACTTATTGAAATATTATCTTGGGGTGCCTTGGGCATCCCCAAGCTTGAACTTTTGTGTCTCCTTAATTCCTCTCATATCATGGTTTCTCTATTTCTCAAAAACTTCATCCACATAAAACTCAACAAGAACTCGTGAGATAAGTTAGTACAAACCAATGCAAAACCTTATCATTTTCTACTGTAACAAATCAATAAAATTATTATTCAACATTGAATACTAAATGTCTCTGCATATTTAATACTCCTATCCTTAAATAGAATCATTAAATAAGCAAACATATGCAAGCAATGCAAACATAACAGCAATCTGCCAAAACAGTACAGTCTGTAAACAATGCAAGAGTATCAATACTTCCCTAACTCCAAAAATTATGAGAAAAATAATAAGCTGTAGAATACTTATCAGAACTCAGTATTCAAAAAGTTTCAACATTATATCATGCTCTGACTTTTCTAGGGAATTTTTGCAACAACGGTAAACTTTCTGTTTTGAAACAGCGACATGTATACTTGCAAAATAAGCATGGTAAAGGCTATCCTTGACATTTTTATTGAAAATAAAGATGCAAAACATTATTCTAAATAACAGCAAGCAAATACTAACAAAAGAAAATGACGCTCCAAGCAAAACACATATCATGTGGTGAATAAAAATATAGCTCCAAGTAAAGTTACCGATGAACAAAGACGAAAGAGGGGATGCCATCCGGGGCATCCCCAAGCTTAGGATCTTGGTTGTCCTTGAATGTTACCTTGGGGTTACTTGGGCATCCCAAAGATTAGGATCTTTCCACTCTTTATTCCATAGTCCATCGAATCTTTACCCAAAACTTGAAAACTCCACAATACAAAACTCAACAGAAAACTCGTAAGCTCCGTTAGTGTAAGAAAATAAAACCACCACTTAGGTACTGTAGTGAACTTATTCTAAATTAATATTGGTGTAATATATACTGTATTCCAACTTCTCTATGGTTCATACCCTCCGATACTACTCATAGATTCATCAAAATAAGCAAACAACACATAGAAAACAGAATCTGTCAAAAACAGAACAGTCTGTAGTAATCTGTATCAAACATATACTTCTGGAACTACAAAAATCCTACCAAATTAGGAAGTCCTAAGAAATTTTTGTACCAATCCAGAGCAAAAATAATCAGATCAAAAGCACGTTTTTGTGAATTAGCAAACCTAATTTACTGGGTGCAAAAGTTTCTGATTTTCAGTAGGATCAACACAACTATCACCGTAAGCTATCTTAAAGGTCTTACTTGGCACTTTATTTAAACAAAAGCTATAAAACATGATTACTACAGTAGCATAATCATGTGAACACACAAAAACAGTAAAGGTAAATATTGGTTTGTCTCCCAACAAGAGCTTTTCTTTAATGCCTTTCTAGCTAGGCATGATGATGACAATGATGCTCACATAAAAGATAAGAACTGAAACATAACGGGAGCATCATGAAGCATATGACTAGCACATTTAAGTCTAACCCACTTCCTATGCATAGGGATTTTGTGAGCAAACAACTTATTGGAACAATAATCAACTAGCATAGGAAGGTAAAACAAGCACAACTTCAACACTTTAGGCACATAGAAAGGAAACTTGACATTATTGCAATTCCTACAAGCATATGTTCCTCCCTAATAACAATTTTCAGTAGAATCATGAATGAATTCAACAATATAACCAGCACCTAAATCATTCTTTCCATGATCTACAAGCATAGAAAATTTACTACTCTTCATATAAGCAAAATTATTCTTATTCGGAATAGTGGGAGTATCATAGGAGACTTGAATACTATAAATTGTTTCCACATTAAAAGAGTAATGTTCAGAAAAAGGGTAATCATAATCATGACAAGTTTTATAAATATAATGATCACTACTTTTATAGCATAAGTTTCATCACAATAATCATCATAAGTAGCAACTTCGTTCTCATCATAATTGATTGAAACCTCTTCCAAGATAGTGGAATCATCACTAAATAAAGTTGACACTCTTCCAAATCCACTTTCATATTCATCACAATAAGATTCAACATCCTCCAAAATAGTGGGATCACTACTTCCTAAAGTTGACACTCTTCCAAACCCACTTTCATCAATATAATCATCATAGGTAAGAGGCATGCTATCATCATAACAACTTTGCATATCAAAACTTGGGAGGCTAAAAATATCATCTTTATTAAACATAGCATCCCCAAGCTTGGGACAAACATTAATTTCAGCAAATATATTCTCAAATATTTCATCCTCATCAAACATAGCTTCCCCAAGCTTGGGCCTTTTCATATCATAAGCATAATCACTCTCATCATTAATAGTATGGATAGCACCAATAGTATAGCAATTATCATCATCACAATGAGTAGTAGGAGCAACATCATTTGGGAGAGATACATTTCTACCTTTGTTGCTCCTTTTTTTTCTTTTTCTTCTTCACATTACGTGTGAGTTCAACCATCTTCTTTGAGCTCCTTATAGATGAGATTGGTTGAATAGAAAGCTCCTCCTCGTTACCTGATTCATCATAAGAAATAATAGGAGGATATTGGGAAGTCTCTTCCCTTTCATTAGTGTTCTCTTCTTCTTCTATTTGCTTTCTTTTCTTTAGGTATTTGGCAATATAAGGATTTTCAATGCAATTCACCTCACCATACATATAAATTTCCTCTAGATCAATATCCAGAAAATTCTCAAGATTAAATACTGGAATAAGCTTAGTTGCACGTTTAAATTCTTCATAACCCAAAAGCAAACTAAGTTCATTATGATGCGCTAGGGAAATCAATTCATCACAATTTTTGGACACGATTCAATCATGAAACAATTTGCATTGGAGATTTAAATGACCACTTCATTGCAAAGTTCACAAGTACGGTAAAGATATCTTAAATTTTTAGCACTAACATTAAGCCTTTCTTGCAACCCTTTAGTTTCTAAATACTTATGCCTCTTGCAATATCTATTTTCCCTATTTGGTGTGTACTTGCAAACCCAATCTACTCCACAAAAATCGACATGCTTATAAGAGATATTTTCATCATAACTAGTGCAATCATCATTAGTACTATGGATATTCAAAGAGTTCATACTAACAACAGTACAATCATGCTCATCATTCAAAGATTTAGTATCAAGCATTTTATAGACTTCTTCTTCTAGCACTTGAGCACAATTTTCCTTTTCATCATACTCACGAAAGATATTAAAAAGATGAAGCGTATGAGATAAATTCAATTCCAGTTTTTGAATTTTTCTTTTATAAACTAAACTAGTGATAAAACAAGAAACAAAAAGATTTGATTGCAAGATCTAAAGATATACCTTCAAGCACTCACCTCCCCGGCAATGGCGCCAGAAAAGAGCTTGATGTCTTCTACTCAACCTTCTTCTTGTAGATGTTGTTGGGCCTCCAAGTGCAGAGGTTTGTAGGACAGTAGCAACTTTCCCTCAAGTGGATGACCTAAGGTTTATCAATCCATAGGAGGCGTAGGATGAAGATGGTCTCTCTCAAGCAACCCTGCAACAAAATAACAAAGAGTCTCTTGTGTCCCCAACACACCCAATACAATGGTAAATTGTATAGGTGCACTAGTTCGGCGAAGAGATGGTGATACAAGTGCAATATGGATGGTAGATATAGGTTTTTGTAATCTGAAAATATAAAAACAGCAAGGTAACAAGTGGTAAAAGTGAGCACAAACGGTATTGCAATGGTAGGAAACAAGGCCTAAGGTTCATACTTTCACTAGTGCAAGTTCTCTCAACAATAATAACATAATTGGATCATATAACAATCCCTCAACATGCAACAAAGAGTCACTCCAAAGCCATTAATAGCGGAGAACAAACAAAGAGATTATGGTAGGGTACGAAACCACCTCAAAGTTATCCTTTCTGCTTGATCTATTCAAGAGTCCGTAGTAAAATAATACGGAGCTATCCTTTCCGTTCGATCTATCATAGAGTTCATACTAGAATAACACCTCAAGACACAAATCAACCAAAACCCTAATGTCACCTAGATACTCCATTGTCACCTCAAGTATCCGTGGGCATGATTATACGATATGCATCACACAATCTCAGATTCATCTATTCAACCAACACAAAGTACTTCAAAGAGTGCCCCAAAGTTTCTACCGGAGAGTCAAGACGAAAATGTGTGCCAACCCCTATGCATAGGTTCATGGGTGGAACACGCAAGTTGATCACCAAAACATACATCAATTGGATCACGTGATATCCCATTGTCACCACAGATAAACACGGCAATACATACATCAAGAGTTCTCAAATCCTTAAAGACTCAATCCGATAGGATAACTTCAAAGGGAAAACTCAATCCATTACAAGAGAGTAGAGGGGGAGAAAACATCATAATATCCAACTATAATAGGAAAGCTCGCGATACATCAAGATCGTGCCATAGAGAGAACACGAGAGAGAGAGAGAGAGAGAGAGAGAGAGAGAGAGAGAGATCAAACACATAGCTACTGGTACATACCCTCAGCCCCGAGGGTGAACTACTCCCTCCTCGTCATGGAGAGCGTCGGGATGATGAAGATGACCACCGGTGAGGGATCCCCCCCTCCGACAGGGTGCCGGAATGGGCTCCCGAGAGGTTTTTGGTGGCTACAGAGGCTTGCGGCAGCGGAACTCCCGATCTATCTTATTGTTCGATGGTTTTAGGGTATATGGGAATATATAGGTGAAAGAAGTCGATCGGGGGAGCCTCGAGGGGCCCACGAGAGTGGAGGGCGCGCCCAGGGGGTGGGCACGCCCCCTATCTCGTGGCCTCCTTGAAGCTTCCCTGGCTTGCACTCCAAGTTCCCTGGATTGCCTCTGTTCCAAAAATAAGTTTCCCGAAGGTTTCATTTCGTTTGGACTCCGTTTGATATTCCTTTTCTTCGAAACACCGAACTAGGCAAGAAAACAACAATATGGGCTGGGCCTCCGGTTAATAGGTTAGTCCCAAAAGTAATATAAAAGTGTATAATAAAGCGCGTAATCATTCAAAACAGATAATAAAATAGCATGAATGCTTCATAAATTATAGATACATTGGAGACGTATTAGGGAGCGGGAGGAAACGGCGGGAAAAAGTCTTCCAGCTGCCGACAGAGTGGCCTCACGCCGCTTTTCGCTTCCGCCAACGCGCCCAGGCGACACCCGATCGCTTGGGTTTGGGGCAGACGAACTCAAGCTCACCGGACACAAGATTTTCCAGCGACGAACACCTTTGCCGCGCATACGACTCCTCGCAGCATGAATGTCGTTTCTTTTCTGTTGATCTCAAACTCGACGCCGGGTCACATCAGATCATACATGGAAGATTACATGCCCTAGAGACCAACTTCGGCTACTACTCTTTGTGATGAGCACATACACACACCCTATAGATCACAAAACAACAAGGTGACGGGGCGGCATCGGGGAGGAGGAAGGCCACTACTAGGAAAATACTGCAATCCTTTTAGCAGTAGCGCATGATAGCAAAATGCGCTAGTTTGAACTGGGGCGCGCATGGCTAGCCCCACTTAGCTGCAGCGTGTATTCCTGTCCAGCGCTACTGCTACTCGCCGTAGTAGTAGAGCTTTTCTTCAAGACGCGCTGCTACTAACCCTAACTTATCGTTCCCGCGCGGCTGACCCTCTCACTCCTTTTCCCTCTCATTCACTCTCCCCCGCACCCATGCCGTCGTTCGCCGCCGCCGACGTCGCCCGACCACCGTCGTCGGACGCTCCTGCTCCTCCGGAACTGAGGTAGTCCCTCCCTCCTCCTCCCACCGCGCCCTCTCCTCCCTCCTCCTCTGGCCGCCCCCTCCTCCCTCCTCCTCCGGCCGCCCCTCCTCCCTCCTCCTCCGGCCATGCCCTCCGCCGGCAACCCTCCTCCCACCCCCTCCTCCTCCCTCCTTCGATCCCACCGCCCTCCCCCCTCCTCCTCTCTCCTCCCTCCTCCCACCCGCTCCTCCCTCCATCTCTCCTAAACCCTAAACTCTTTTTATTGTTCTTGTATAATGTATTTTTTTACTGTTTTTTAGTAAGTGTTTAGTAGAATTAGTAAGAAAATTAATAGAACTAGTTGAACTAGTTTATTTTTAGTAAGAACTAGTTTATTTTTAATTTATAGTAAGTGCTTAGTTGAACTAGTTGAATTAATAGAACTAGTTTATTTTTAGTAAGAAAATTAATAGAACTAGTTTATTTTTAGGTGTATTTAACAGAATTCTAGGTTAATTTTTTTGAAGTGGACAAGTCATTTTTTGAACATGTCACATTTGTTGCTATTTTTTTAGTTAAATCATTTATTCCCACACCGACGTCAACATTGATTAGTTGATAGCTTATAGGGTTTCACTAAGTCCTAAGATGAGGATAATAATGTTTTTATTTATATTTTGTTTTTGCAGCCAAATCTCCATGTCGTCGCCACCGTCGTCCCCGTCACCGACCCCCTCCAACCTCGAGGTGAGACCAGCCAAATCTCCATGTCAATATGAGTCCTATAAGATATTTTGAAATGTTTTTGTTCATATTTTCAACCATTGAAATGCAATGACCATCAAGTTTGAATGCAATGACATATGTTTGCAGGTAACACCTCTGAGTGGCCTATGTTTTGCTGGAGTGTTGATTAATTTCTGTTCCGGTAAATTTCAGGCGCTCGATATGTCCTCTTTTAGCAAAGGTCATGCCGGATTTTTCCGTGAATTTTGACATGACTTGTGCTAAAATATGTAGGAAATATCTTGTGGCCTAGATTTTCTAGAAAGAAATTAAATGACATTTCAGGTTGACTTTAAGTTTGTCGAGGCCCCATAGATGACAATCAAAAAATGAGTGAGGGGGGAAGTCTGCACCATATATGAGAGAGGAAGAATCCCGAGTGTTGTCGTGGGGGTCGTTTCTCATTCTTCTCCTTCTGCTAGACCTTTGTTATGCACTAGGGAGAGGAGGAGTAACGACCATCACCGACGGTCGAAAAATCAGTGAGGGAGTGTGTCCACCATATATGAGAGAAGAAGAATGTCGACTGTTGTCATGGGGGTCACTTCTCCTTCGTTCCCCTGTGCTAGACATTTTTGTTTAATGCACTCGGGGACGAAGGGAGGAGCGACCATCACCAACGGTTGAATATATACACCACATGAGTTGAGAGTTTTCAAAAAAAAAAGACTCGACAGACCGATAGTCAACTTGTGCTGAATAATAATGATCTAATTTAGTTTTTGTAGTACACATATTTAATTTTATAAGTTTAATCTGTGAATTATGAACATAGGAAATGTCGTCGAACGACGAAAGTCTCGCGGAGTGCTCCTGGTGCGACGACGACCGGGGTTTCTGCGACAGGCCTCACTTCGTAGAAGGTCGGCGCTTCAGCATTAAGCTCCAGGAGACCTTCGATGTTGAAACGGTACACAACGATGCGGAGTTTTTTTTTCGTAATTAAGCTTGGCTTCTTCTTTTTCAACATGTAATTTTCGTCTTTTATAATTCGGCTAGCTTATCCCATGCCATGCAAGATGCTATGTCTTAGAGAGGATGGATTTTGAAGATCATGAAAATATGGAAACAAAGATAGTTCACCTAAGGACCCAACATGGTTTTGATTTCGCTGTAAATCTATACAATTCTGAGAGTATATCCCATTTTGGTTGCCCGAATTGGGAAGCACTTTGAAGGCATATGATTTCCATGAGGGTATGCTTGTCACCATGGATCTTTGTGATCGTGACATCGAGGAAGACAATATGGACATTCGGGTCCTTGTTGATACACTTCCAATTCTACCGCTATGTGAGTTTCTCAAACATAGTTATTAAGTAATTTATATTGTTTATTTCAAAATAGTTGACAACTTATTTCCATTGATAGCTTATTTTCATTCTTCAAAGAATGTGCGGAAGATGGTAGACAGAACCTACTACACCAATGGCGCAGAATTAACTTATCAGGAGAAAAACCATCTAATCTCATTTATTAATGATCTTGAGGATTACAATATCTATTATCAAACTCCTGCACATTATGGTCAATACGTGCCACTAGTGCCCGTGTTGAACTACGGTAACATCCATGGAGATGGCATGGTAAGATTTTTTTACTATTACGACATCTGTGCATCTTTTGCCTAAATTCTTCTAAAACTAAACTACATTGCTAACTTCAAAGTTATAACTATGTTTTTCAACAGAAAATCCTGAAAGATTGTGTGCCTCATCTGATGTTTTCAAAAGGTCGCCTTGATGTTATGAGCTTATGGCCAGGTCATCCTACGCATCACAGTTGTTCATACCAGATTTCTAAAACCGATGAAGACATGACAATCAAAGATTGGAAACAATGTATGGTCAGTCGTAGGGAGGTACTTGGCAGCAACATTGTGTGACGCGCAAGAATTGGAGACAAGATAATCTTCATTCTCCATAATGGAGAGTCAGGGCCTATCTTGTTTTATGCTATTTCACCTAAGAGAGTGTAGTAGGTCTTATTAGAAAGGAGTAGGTCCTAGGTACAATGTATTATTAAGTGGTACAATGTGTTAGAGTTGATGACGATGACGATGAGGAGGAGTTGTGATTATGACTAGTGACCAACTTGCTATATGATGTCTCATTGACGAAAATGATGATCATGAGGAGTTGTTATATGACAATGATGTATTATGATGATAAGTTGTTAATGATATTATGATGATGATGATGATGAGTTATTATGTCATTGGGTGAAAGAACCGCGGTTTACTTTCAAGTGGATGGAGGTCACTTTGGATCCATGCACTTGAAACTAATACATGGTTCTTTCATCCAATGATGTAATAACTCATTCTGATGTAAAGACAATCTCTAAATTGCTACTGTATGAAAACTTGTATAATGGCTTATGAATACGACATAAAACAAAAAAAACATAACAATAGTAGTAGCGCGGGTAGAGAGGCGCGCTGCTAGTAGCTACCAGTAGTGCTCTCTACCAAAAGCGCTACTACTAAGCAGGTATAGCAGTAGCGCGGGCAAACACACGTTGCTAATACACTTTAGATGTAGCATCGTATCAGTAGCGTGCCACCCCGCGCTACTGATATACCTAAAATCGGCGCTACTGCTAGACTTTTCCCTAGTAGTGAGGAGAGGCGTTTTGTGGCTTCAAACCTTGGTCGGGAAGATAATGGCCAGGGGGTTTTGCGGCACCTGCGGCAGTGCCTGCCGGAGACAAGAGAGATGACATCGCCGGCCCAAACCACTCCACCAAATCAAGAAAAAGGAGGACCACCAATGGCAAGGAGGTGCTACGGCAGCGCTCGCATGGAGGGAAGAACCTTCTAAGCCGTTTCGTGCCTTTTCTACGTACCTCGGCCAAGTCGTGTTGACAAAACAACCTCCAGGTTGGCAAAACCAGTGTCACAAACCACTTACCAGGGGCTAGGGGGTGATTTGTCTGGTTTTTGAAAGTTGAGGGGATTAAGTAAGCCATTTTGGAGTTCAGGGGGTGATGTGGCTGAAACCTGAGAGTGTAGGTGTGAAGGAAATATGCCCTAGAGGCAATAATAAAGTTATTATTTATTTCATTAATTCATGATAAATGTTTATTATTCATTCTAGAATTGTATTAACCGGAAACTTAGTACATGTGTGAATACTTAGACAAAACTTATAGTCCCTAGTATCCCTCTACTTGACTAGCTCGTTAATCAAAGATGGTTATGTTTCCTAACCATAGACATGTGTTGTCATTTGATGAACGGGATCACATCATTAGGAGAATGATGTGATGGACATGACCCATCTGTCAGTTTCATTGCTACTCCTTTCTTAATGACTTATACAAGTTCCTCATACTATCAGATTATGCAACTCCCGAATACCATAGGAACACTTTATCTGCTACCAAACATTACAACGTAAAAGGGTGGTTATAAATGTGCTCTACAGGTGTCTCCGAAGGTGTTTGTTGGGTTGGCATATATCGAGATTAGGATTTGTCACTCCGTGTTTCGGAGAGGTATCTCTGGGCCCTCTCGGTAATACTCATCACTATAAGCCTTGCAAGCATTGTAACTAATGAGTTAGTTGTGGGATGAAGTATTAAGGAACGAGTAAAGAGACTTGACGGTAACGAGATTGAACTAGGTATAATGATACCGATGATCGAATCTCGGGCATGTACATACCGCTACCTCTTGAGCACTGCATTGGTTTTCCCTTGTAGACGAAAGGGTGATGCAGCAAAGTAGCGTAAGTATTTCCCTCAGTTTTTGAGAACCAAGGTATCAATCCAGTAGGAGGCTCCTCAGAAGTCCCTCGTACCTACACAAACAAACAAGAACCTCGCAACCAACGCGATAAAGGGGTTGTCAATCCCTTCACGGTAACTTGCGAAAGTGAGATCTGATAGAGATAATAAGATAAGATAAATATTTTTGGTATTTTTATGATATAGATTGGAAAGTAAAAGATGCAACTAAAAGTAGATGGAAAACTTACATGTTAAAAGATAGACCCGGGACCATAGGTTTCACTAGTGGCTTCACTCAAGATAGCATAAGTATTACGGTGGGTGAACAAATTACTGTCGAGCAATTGATAGAAAAGTGCATAGTTATGAGAGTATCTAGGCATGATCTTGTATATAGGCATCACGTCCGCAACAAGTAGATCGAAACAATTCTGCATCTACTACTATTACTCCACACATCGACCGACTCCTGCCTGCATCTAGAGTATTAAGTTCATAAGAACATAGTAACGCATTAAGCAAGTTGACATGATGTACAGGGATAAATTCAAGCAATATGATATAAACCCCATCTTTTTATCCTCGATGGCAACAATATAATACGTGCCTTGCTGCCCCTGCTATCACTGGGAAAGGACACCACAAGATTGAACCCAAAGCCAAGCACTTCTCCCATTGCAAGAAAGATCAATCTAGTAGGCCAAACCAAACTGATAACTCGAAGAGACTTGCAAAGATAACTAATCATACATAAAAGAATACAGAGGAGATTCAAATATTTCTCATAGATAAACTTGATCATAAACTCACAATTCATCGGATCTCGACAAACACACCGCAAAAAGAGTTACATGGAATAGATCTCCAAGAATATCGAGGAGAACTTTGTATTGAGACTCAAAAAGAGAGAAGAAGCCATCTAGCTAATAACTATGGACCCGAAGGTCTGTGGTAAACTACTCACAACTCATCGGAGAGGCCTTGGAGATGATGTAGAGGCCCTCCATGGTCGATTCCCCCTCCGGCGAAGTGCCGGCGAAGGCTACAAGATGGGATCTCGCGGATATAGAAGGTTGCGGCGGTGGAAATAGTTTTTCGTGGTGCTCCTGGATGTTTTCAGGGTACGTGGATATATTATATAGGCGAAGGAGGTAGGTCAGGGGAGCCACGAGGGGCCCACGAGGGTGGGGGGGTGCCTCCCCGCCTCGTGGCTTCCTCGTGTGTTTCTTAACGTCCACTCCAAGTCTTATGGATTACGTTTGTTCCAAAAATAATTCCCCCGAAGGTTTCATTCCGTTTGGACTCCGTTTGATATTCCTTTTTTGGGAAACACTGAAATAGGCAAAAAAAACAACAATTTGGGTTGGGCCTCCGGTTAATAGGTTAGTCCCAAAAATGGTATAAAAGTGTATAATAAATCCCATAAACATCCAAAACGGGTAATATAATAGCATGGAACAATAAAAAATTATAGATACGTTGGAGACGTATCAAGCATCCCCAAGCTTAGTTCCTGCTCGTCCTCGAGTAGGTAAATTATAAAAACAGAATTTTTGATGTGGAATGCTACCTAGCATAATTCTCAAGGTAATTTTCTTTATTGTGGCATGATTATTCAGATCCAAATGATTCAAGATAAAAGTCCATAAAACATAAAAATAGTAATACTTCAAGCATACTAACAAGTAATCATGTCTTATCAAAATAGCATGGCCAAAGAAAGCTCACCCTACAAAATCATACAATTATGCCATGCTTCATTTTCATCACACAAAATACTCCCATCATGCACAACGCCGATTTCAGCCAAGCAATTGGTTCATACTTTTTAACGCGCTTCAGATTTTTCAACTCTTACGCAATACATGAGCGCAAGCCATGGACATAACACTATATGTGCAATAGGGTGGTGGTTGTGAAGACAAAAAAAGGAGAAGATAGTCTGACATCAACTAGGCATATCAACGGGCTATGGAGATGCCCATTAATAGATATCAATGTGAGTGAGTAGGGATTGCCATGCAACGGATGCACCGGAGCTATAAATATATGAAAGCTCAATAAACAAAACTAAGTGGGTGTGCATCCAACTTGCTTGCTCACGAAGACCTAGGGCATTTTGAGGAAGCCCATCATTGGAATATACAAGCCAAGTTCTATAATGAAAAAATCCCACTAGTATATGAAAGTGACAACATAGGAGACTCTCTATCATGAAGATCATGGTGCTACTTTGAAGCACAAGTGTGGAAAAAAGATAGTAACATTGTCCCTTCTCTCTTTTCTCTCATTTTTTTCTCTTTTTTTCTTCTTTTCTTTTTTTATTTGGTGGGCTTCTTTGGCCTCTTTTTTCTCCTTTTTTATTTATTTGGGCTTCTTTGGCCTCTTTTATTTTTTTATGAAGTCCGAAGTCTCATCCCGACTTGTGGGGGAATCATAGTCTTCATCATCCTTTCCTCACTTGGGACAATGCTCTAATAATGAAGACCATCACACTTTTATTGATTTACAACTCAAGAATTACAACTCAATACTTAGAACAAAATATGACTCTACTGCCTCCGGCGGTGTACCAGGATATGCAATGAATCAAGAGTGACATGTATGAAAAATTATGAAGGTGGCCTTGCCACAAATACGATGTCAACTACATGATCATGCAAAGAGCAATATGACAATGATGTGGCGTGTCATAATAAATGGAACAATGGAAAGTTGCATGGCA
Source organism: Triticum timopheevii (assembly GCA_963921465.1). Lineage (NCBI taxonomy): Eukaryota > Viridiplantae > Streptophyta > Magnoliopsida > Poales > Poaceae > Triticum > Triticum timopheevii. Next base: position 107,374,818 of record OY997271.1, read on the forward strand.
ATATATCTCGGAATGGCTATGGAAATGCCATATATGTAGGTATGGTGGCTATTTTGAGGAAGGTAAATGGTGGGTGCATGATACCGGCAAAATTTGCACGGTATAATAGAGGCTAGCAATGGTGGAAGGGTGAGAGTGCGTATAATCCATGGACTCACATTAGTCATAAAGAACTCACATACTTATTATAAAAGTCTACTTTCCCTCGAAGCAATGTACTACTACGCATGCTCCTAGGGGAAGGGTTGGTAGGAGTTAACCATCGCGCGAACCCGACCTCCACACATAAGGAAGACAGTTAAAAGAGCACCCCATGCAACAAATTTGTCACACAACTTTTACCATATGTGCATGCTACGGGACTTGACAACCTTAACACAAGTATTTCTCAATTTCATAATTACCAAACTAGCATGACTCTAACATTACCACCTTTATATCTCAAAACATTTATCAAGCATCAAATTGATCATAGTGTTTAATGCACTTTCTATGATAGTTTTTATTATACCCAACTTGGATGCTCATCATTCTAGGACCAAATTTATAACCATAGAAAATACTATGCTCTTCTAAAAGACTCTCAAAATGATATAAGTGAAGCATGAGAGATCAACAATTTCTACAAAATAAAGCCACCGCCGTGCTCTTTAAAGATATAAGTGAAGCACTAGAACTTGTTTAGCTCAAAAGATATAAGTGAAGCACATAGAGTATTCTAATAAATTCCAAATCATGTGTGTCTCTCCCAAAAGGTGTGTACAGAAAGGATGATTGTGGTAAACTAAAAATCAAATACTCATATCACACAAGATGCTCCAAGAAAAACACATATCATGTGGCGAGTAAAAATATAGCTCCAAGTAAAGTTACCGATAGACGAAGACGAAAGAGGGGATGCCTTCCGGAGCATCCCCAAGCTTAGGCTTTTGGTTGTCCTTGAATACCTTGGGGTGCCATGGGCATCCCCAAGCTTAGGCTCTTGCCACTCCATATTCCATAGTCCATCAAATCTTTACCCAAAACTTGAAAACTTCACAACACAAAACTCAACAGGAAATCTCATAAGCTCCGTTAGTGCAAGAAAGAAAAACCACCACATAAGATACTATAATGAACTCTTTATTTATTTATATTGGTGTTAAACCTACTGTATTCCAACTTCTCTATGCTTCATACCCCCCGATACTAGCCATAGATGCATCAAAATAAGCAAACAACACACGAAAAACAGATTCTGTCAAAAGCAGAACAGTCTGTAGCAATCTATAACTTTCGAATACTTCTGGAACTCTAACAATCCTACCAAAATATTAAATCCTGGGAAATTTTTCTATTTATCTACTGCAAAACGAATCAACACAAAAGCACGTTTCTGTGATTTATTAAAATTATTCTTGTGCGTGCAAAAGTTTCTGTTTTTCAGCAGAATCAAATTAACTATTACCGTAAGTTATCCTATAGGTTGTACTTGGACAAACACTAATTAAAACATAAAACCACATCTAAACAGAATCTAGATAAAATATTTATTACTAAACAGAATCAAAAACCAAGGAACAAAAATAAAATTGGGTTGCCTCCCAACAAGCGCTATCGTTTAATGCCCCTAGCTAGGCATAAAAGTGAGAATGGATCTAAGTATTGCCATCTTTGGTATTTAATTCATAAGTGGCTCGCATAATTGATTCATAAGGTAATCTGAATTTTTTTATAGGGAAGTGTTCCATGCCTTTCTTAATGGAAATTGGAATCTAATATTCCCTTCCTTCATATCAATAATTGCACCAATCGTTCTAAGGAAAGGTCTACCAAGAATAATAGGACATGAAAGATTGCAATCTATATCAAGAACAATGAAATATATAGTCACATAATTCCTATTTGAAACAATAAGAACATCATTAATCCTTCCCATAGGTTTCTTAATAGTGGAATCCGCAAGGTGCAAGTTTAAAGAGCAATCATCAAAATCATGGAAACCTAGCACATCACATAAAGTTTTCGGAATCATGGAAACACTAGCACCCAAATCACACAAAGCATAGCATTCATGATCTTTAATTTTTATTTTTATAGTAGGTTCCCACTCATCATAAAGTTTTCTAGGTATAGAAACTTCCAATTCAAGTTTTTCTTCATAAGATTGCATCAAAGCATCAACAATATGTTTGGTAAAAGCTTTATTTTGACTATAAGCATGTGGAGAATTCAACACGGATTGCAACAAGGAAATACAATCTATTAAAGAACAATTATCATAATTAAATTCCTAGAAATCCAGAATAGTGGGTTCATTACTATGTAAAGTTTTGACCTCTCCAATCCCACTTTTACCAAATTTAGCATCAAGATGTAAAAACTCCGAATCATTGGGACGCCTTTAAACTAAAGTTGAATCATCTCCAGTCCCATCATTATCAAGATTCATATTGAAAAACAAAGATTTAATAGGGGACACGTCAATAACTTTTAGATCTTCATCATTATTTTCATGGAAACTAGAAGAACACGCTTTTACAAAGCAATCTTTCTTAGCACGCATCCTAGCGGTTCTTTCTTTGCACTCGTCAATGGAAATTCTCATGGCTTTGAGAGACTCATTGATATCATGATTAGGAGGAATAGATCTAGGTTTCAGAGAATCAACATCAAGAGAAAGTCTATCAATGTTTCTAGCCAATTCATCAACTTTAAGCAATTTTTCTTCAAGCAAGGCATTGAAATTCTTTTGAGAGATCATAAATTCTTTAACACTATTCTCAAAATCAGAGGGCATCTTATTAAAATTTCCATAAGAGTTGTTGTAGGAATTACCATAATTATTAGAGGAATTACTAGGAAATGGCCTAGGATTAGAGTTTCCTATATAAGCATTGTTACCAAAATTATTCCTACCAACAAAATTCACATCCATAGATTCATTATTATTCTCAATCAAAGTAGACAAAGGGATATCATTGGGATCAATAGGAGCACTCTTAGTAGCAAACAATTTCATAAGTTCATCCATCTTTCCACTCAAAACATTAATCTCTTCTATCGCATGAACTTTTTTACTAGTAGATCTTTCGGTGTGCCATTGAGAATAATTAACCTTAATATTATCTCGGAGTTTAGTAGCTTCTCCTAAAGTGATTTTCATAAAAGTGCCTCCCGCGGCCGAATCTAAAGGATTTCTAGAAGCAAAATTCAATGCGGCATAAAAATTTTGTATGATCATCCATAAATTCAAACCATGAGTAGGGCAATTGCGAATCATTAATTTCATTCTTTCCCAAGATTGGGCAACATGCTCATGATCAAGTTGTTTAAAATTCATAATATCGTTTCTAAGAGAGATGATCTTAGCGGGAGGAAAATACTTAGAGATAAAAGCATCTTTGCACTTATTCCATGAATCAATACTATTTTTAGGCAAAGGCGAAAACCAAGTTTTAGCACGATCTCTAAGTGAAAACGGAAATAACTTCAATTTAACAATATCATTATCCATATCTTTCTTCTTTTGCATATCACACAAATCAACAAAGTTGTTTAGATGAGTAGCGGCATCTTCACTAGGAAGGCCGGAGAATTGATTTTTCATAACAAGATTGAACAAAGCAGCATTGATTTCACAAGATTCAACATCATTAAGAGGAGCAATTGGAGTGCTAAGGAAATCATTATTGTTGGTACTGGAAAGTTCACACAATTTGGTATTATCTTGCGCCATCGTGACAAGCAATCCAACACACAAGCACACAAGAGGCAAGCGAAAGAGAGAGGAGAACGGGAAAGAGAGGGTGAATAAAACGGCAAGGGTGAAGTGGGGGAGAGGAAAACGAGAGGCAAACGACAAATAATGTAATGCAAGGGAGATGAGTTTGTGATGGGTACTTGGTATGTCTTGACTTGAGCGAAGACCTCCCCGGCAACGGCACTAGAAATCCTTCTCGCTACCTCTTGAGCACTGCGTTGGTTTTCCCTTGAAGAGGAAAGGGTGATGCAGAAAAGTAGCGTAAGTATTTCCCTCAGTTTTTGAGAACCAAGGTATCAATCCAGTAGGAGGCTCCTCAAAAGTCCCTCGTACCTACACAAACAAACAAGAACCTTGCAACCAACGCGATAAAGGGGTTGTCAATCCCTTCACGATAACTTGCGAAAGTGAGATTTGATAGAGATAATAAGATAAGATAAATATTTTTGGTATTTTTATGATATAGATTGGAAAGTAAAAGATGCAAATAAAAGTAGATGGAAAACTTATATGATAAAAGATAGACCCGGGGGCCATAGGTTTCACTAGTGGCTTCTCTCAAGATAGCATAAGTATTACGGTGGGTGAACAAATTACTATCGGGCAATTGATAGAAAAGTGCATAGTTATGAGAGTATCTAGGCATGATCATATATATAGGCATCACGTCCACAACAAGTAGATCGAAATGATTCTGCATCTACTACTATTACTCCACACATCAACTGACTCCTGCCTGCATCTAGAGTATTAAGTTCATAAGAATAGAGTAACGCATTAAGCAAGATGACATGATGTAGAGGAATAAACTCAAGCAATATGATATAAACCCCATCTTTTTATCCTTGATGGCAACAATACAATACGTGCCTTGCTGCCCCTGCTGTCACTGGGAAAGGACACCGCAAGATTGAACCCGAAGCTAAGCACTTCTACCATTGAAAGAAAGATCAATCTAGTAGTCCAAACCAAACTGATAATTCGAAGAGACTTGCAAAGATAACTAATCATACATAAAAGAATTCAGAGGATATTCAAATATTTCTCATAGATAAACTTGATCACAAACCCACAATTCATTGGATCTTGAAACACACCGCAAAAGAGTTACATCGAATAGATCTCCAAGAAGATCGAGGAGAACTTTGTATTGAGATTCAAAGAGAGAGAAGAAGCCATCTAGCTAATAATTATGGACCCAAAGGTCTGTGGTAAACTACTCACAACTCATCAGAGAGTCCTTGGAGATGATGTAGAGGCCCTCCATGGTCGATTCCCCCTCCGGCGGAGCACCGACGAAGGCTGCAAGATGGGATCTCGCGGATACAGAAGGTTGCGACGGTGGAAATAGTTTTTCGTTGTGCTCCTGGATGTTTTCGGGGTACGTGGATATATATAGGCGAAGGAGGTAGGTCAGGGGAGCCATGGGGGGCCCACGAGGGTGGGGGGCGCGCCTACCCCCCGAGGGCGCGCCCTCCTACCTTGTAGCCGCCTCGGCTGCTTCTTGACGTCCACTCCAAGTCTCCTGGATTGTGTTTGTTCCAAAAATATCGCCCTCGAAGGTTTCATTCCGTTTGATATTCCTTTTCTTTGAAACACTGAAATAGGCAAAAAAACAACTATTCAGGCTGGGCCTCCGGTTAATAGGTTAGTCCAAAAAATGATATAAAAGTGTAAAGTAAAGCCCATAAACATCCAAAACGGGTAATATAATAGCATGGAACAATCAAAAATTATAGATACATTGGAGACGTATCACATACCGATGACAAAGGGAACAACGTATGTTGTTATGCGGTTTGACCGATAAAGATCTTCGTAGAATATGTAGGAACCCATATGAGTATCCAGGTTCCGCTATTGGTTATTGATCGGAGACGTGTCTCGGTCATGTCTACATAGTTCTCAAACCCGTGGAGACCGCACGCTTAACGTCCGATGACGATTGGTATTACGAGTTTATGTGATATGATGTACTAAAGTTTGTTCGGAGTCCCGGATGAGATCACGGACATGACGAGGAGTCTCGAAATGGTTGGGACATAAAGATTCATATATTGGAAGGTTGCATTTGGACATCGGAATGGTTCCGAGTAGTTCAAGCATATTTTCAGAGTACCGAGAGGTTACCGGAACCCCCCGAGAGAAGTTATGGGCCTTATGGGCCATAAGAGGGAAGCACACCAGCCCACAAGGGGCTGATGCGCCCCCCTTTGGGCAGGAGGCCGAATTGGACTTGGGAAGGGAGCGCCACCCCCCTTTCCTTCTCCTACTCCCTCTCCTTCCCCCTTTCCCCTCCGGTTGAAGGAAAAAAGGGTGGGGCCAAATCCTACTAGGACTCCCCTCTCCCTGGCGCGCCCCTTGTTGGCCGGCCTCGTCCTCCCCTCCTTTATATATGGGGGCAGGGGGCACCCCAAAGGCACAATAGACAGTCTCTTAGCCGTGTGCGGTACCCCCCCCCTCCACAGTTATACACCTCGGTCATATCATCGTAGTGCTTAGGTGAAGCCCTGCGCCGGTAACTTCATCATCACCGTCACCATGCCGTCGTGATGACGAAACTCTCCCTCGGCCTCAGCTGGATCTAGAGTTCAAGGGACGTCACCGAGCTGAATGTGTGCAGATCGTGGAGGTGCCGTGCGTTTGGTACTTGATCTGTCGGATCGTGAAGACATACGACTACATCAACCGCGTTGTCATAACGCTTCCGCTTTCGGTCTACGAGGGTACGTGGACACACTCTCCCCTCTCGTTGTTATGCATCACCTAGATAGATCTTGCGTGATCGTAGGGATTTTTTTGAAATTACCGCATTCCCCAAGAGTGGCATCCGAGCCAGGTCTATGCGTAGATGTTATATGCACGAGTAGAACACAAAGAGTTGTGGGCAATAATAGTCATACTGCTTACCAGCCTGTCATACTTTTATTCGGCGATATTGTTGGATGAAGTAGCTTAGATCAATATTACGTGTACGCTTACTCGAGACTGGTTCTACCGAGGTGCTTCGCACATAGGTGGCTGGTGAGTGTCTGTTTCTCGAACTTTAGTTGAATCGAGTGTGGCTACGCCCGGTCCTTATTGAAGGTTAAAATAGCACATTTGACAAAAAATCGTTGTGGTTTTGATGCGTAGGTAAGAACGGTTCTTGTTAGAAGCCCGTAGCAGCCACATAAAACTTGCAACAACAAAGTAGAGGATGTCTAACTTGTTTTTGCAGGGCTTCCTGTGATGTGATATGGTCGATCATGATGTGATATAAATTATTGTATGAGATGATCATGTTTTGTAACAAAGTTATCGGCAACTGGCAGGAGCCATATGGTTGTCGCTTTATTGTATGCAATACAATCGCCATGTAATTGTTTTACTTTATCACTAAGCGGCAGCGATAGTCGTAATAACAATAGTTAGCGAGACGACAACGATGCTACGATGGAGAAATCAAGGTGTCACGCCAGTGACAATGGAGATCATGAGATACTTCGGTGATGGAGATCATGAGCACAAGATGATGATGGCCATATCATGTCACATATTTTGATTACATGTGATGTTTATCCTTTATGCATCTTATTTTGCTTAGTACGGCGGTAGCATTATAAGATGATCCCTTACTGAATTTCAAGGTATAAATGCTCTCCCTGAGTATGCATCGTTGCGACAGTTCTTCGTGCTGAGACACCACATGATGATCGGGTGTGATAGGCTCTACGTTCACATACAACGGGTGCAAGCCAGTTTTGCACACACAGAATACTCGGGTTAAACTTGATGAGCCTAGCATATACAGATATGGCCTCGGAACACTAGGACCGAAAGGTCGAGCGTGAATCATATAGTAGATATGATCAACATAGTGATGTTCACCATTGAAAACTACTCCATCTCACGTGATGATCGGACATGGTTTAGTTGATTTGGATCACGTGATCATTTAGATGACTAGAGGGATGTCTATCTAAGTGGGAGTTCTTAAGTAATATGATCAATTGAACTTTAATTTATCATGAACTTAGTCCTGATAGTATTTTGCAAATTATGTTGTAGATCAATAGCTCGCGTTATAGCTTCCCTATGTTTTTATATGTTCCGAGAGAAAACTAAGTTGAAAGATGAGAGTAGCAATGATGCGGACTGGGTCTGTAATCTGAGGTTTATCCTCATTACTGCATAGAAGAATTATGTCCTTGATGCACCGCTAGGTGACAGACCTGTTGTAGGAGCAGATACAGACATTATGAACATTCAGCTAGCTCAATATCATGACTACTTGATAGTTTAGTGCACCATGCTTTACGGCTTATAACCGTGACTTCAAAAATGTTTTTGAAACATCACAGAGCATATGAGATGTTCCAAGAGTTGAAATTGGTATTTCAAACTCATGCCCGTGTCAAGAGGTATGAGACCTCTAACAAGTACTTTGCCTAAAAGATGGAGGAGAATTTCTCAAACTAGTGAGCATGTACTCAGAATGTCTGGGTACTACAATCACTTGAATCAAGTGGGAGTTAATCTTCCAGATAATATAGTTATTGCTAGAGTCTCTAGTCACCATCACCAAGTTACTGGAACTTCGTGATGAACTATAGTATGCAAGGGATGACGAAAACGATTCTCGAGCTCTTCGTGATGCTGAAATCAACGAAGGTAGAAATCAACAAAGAGCATCAAGTGTTGATGATTGACAAGACCACTAGTTTCAAGAAAAGGGCAAAGGAAAGAAAGGGAACTTCAAGTAGAATGGCAAGCAAGTTGTCACTCCCGTGAAGAAACCCAAAGCTGGACCAAAGCCTGAAATTGAGTGCTTCTACTGCAAAGGAAATGGTCACTGGAAGCGGAAAGGCCCTGAATATTTGGTGGATAAGAAGGATGGCGAAGTGAACAAGGGTATATTTGATATACAGGTTATTGATGTGTACCTTACTAGTGTTTATAGCAGCCCCTGGGTATTTGATACTTGTTCGGTTGCTAAGATTAGTAACATGAAATAGGAGTTATAGAATATACAGAGACTAGTTGAGGGTGAAGTGATGATTGATGACCCACAAGTGTAGGGGATATATCGTAGTCCTTTCGATAAGTAAGAGTGTCGAACCCAATGAGGAGCAGAAGGAAATGATAAGCGGTTTTCAGTAAGGTTTTCTCTGCAAGCACTGAAATTGTAGGTGATAGATAGTTTTGTGATAAGATAAATAATAACGAGTAACAAGTAAACAAAGTAAATAAAGTGCAGCAAGGTGGCCCAATCCTTTATGTAGCAAAGGATAAGCCTGGAAAATTTCTAATAATGAAGAAGGAGCTCCCGAGGACACATGGGAATTATCGTCAAGCTAGTTTTCATCACGTTCATATGATTCGCGTTCGGTACTTTGATAATTTGATATGTGGGTGGACCAGTGCTTGGGTACTGCCCTTACTTGGACAAGCATCCCACTTATGATTAACCCCCATTGCAAGCGTCCGCAACTACAAAAGAAGTATTCAGGTAAACCTAACCACAACATTGAACATATGGATCCAAATCAGCCCCTAACGAAGCAACGCATAAACTAGGGTTTAAGCTTCTGTCACTCTAGCAACCCATCATCTACTTATTACTTCCCTATGCCTTCCTCTAGGCCCAAATAATGGTGAAGTGTCATGTAGTCGACGTTCACATAACACCACTAGAGGAAAAGACAACATACATCTCATCAAAATATCGAACGAATACCAAATTCACATGACTACTAATAGCAAGACTTCACCCATGTCCTCAGGAACAAATGTAACTACTCACAAAGCATATTCATGTTCATAATCAGAGGGGTAATAATATGCATAAAGGATCTGAACATATGATCTTCCACCAAGTAAACCAATTAGCATCAACTACAAGGAGTAATCAACACTACTAGAAATCCACATGTACCAATTTGTGGTTTTGATACAAGATTGGATACAAGAGATGAACTAGGGTTTTGAGAGGAGATGGTGCTGGTGAAGATGTTGATGGAGATTGACCCCCTCCTGATGAGAGGATCGTTGGTGATGACGTTGGTGATGATTTCCCCCTCCCGGAGGGAAGTGTCCCTGGCAGAACAGCTCCGCCAGAGCCCTAGATTGATTCCGCCAAGGTTCCGCCTCGTGGCGGCGGAGTTTCATCCCGTAAGCTTGCCCACGATTTTTCCAGGGTAAAAGCCCTCATATAGCAGAAGATGGGCACCGGAGGGCCACCAAGGGGCCCAGAAGACAGGAGGTGCGCCCAGTAGGGGGGCGCGCCCCCACCCTCCTGGACAAGGTGTGGCCCCCTGGTGCACTTCTTCCGCTCAATAATTCTTATTAATTCCAAAAATAGGTTTCGTGGAGTTTCAAGATTTTGGGAGCAGTGCAGAATAGGTTTCCAACATTTGCTCCTTTTCCAGCTGCCGGCATTCCCCCTCTTCATGGTAAACCTTGTAAAATAAGAGAGAATAGCCATAAGTATTGAGATATAATGTGTAATAACAGCCCATAATGCAATAAATATTGATATAAAAGCATGATGCAAAATGGACGTATCAACGATGTGTGTTGGAAGTGGTTCCGAGATTGATGTGATCATCATCGCACACTCCCTATACTTTTGAGATTAGTGTTGAACCTAAATAAATGTTATTTGGTGTTTGCGTTGAGCATAAATATGATTAGATCATGTTTATTGCGATACGATTATTCATCTAAGACAAGGAATAAATTGTTATTTTGTTTACATGAATAAAACCTTCTATGGTCATACACCCAATGTTGATGGTTTATTGAATCTTGATCGTAGTGATAAACATATTCATAATATTGATGCCAAAAGATGCAAAGTTGATAATGATAGTGCGACATACTTGTGGCATGATAACCCACAAGTATAGGGGATCGCAACAGCTTTCGATGGTAGAGTATTCAACCCAAATTTATTGATTCGACACAAGGGGAGCCAAAGAATATTCTCAAGTATTAGTAGTTGAGTTGTCAATTCAACCACACCTGGATAACTTAGTATCTGCAGGAAAGTATTTAGTAGCAAAGTAGTATGGAAGTAACGGTAACAGTGGCAAAAGTAACAGTAGCAGTTTTGTAGTAATTGTAACAGTAGCAACGGTAAAGTAAATAAGCAAAGCACAATATGTGAAAAGCTCGTAGGCATTGTATCAGTGATGGATAATTATGTCGGATGCGATTCCTCATGTAACAGTTATAACATAGGGTGACACAGAACTAGCTCCAGTTCATCAATGTAATGTAGGCCTGTATTCCGAATATAGTCATACGTGCTTATGGAAAATAACTTGCATGACATATTTTGTCCTACCCTCCCACGGTAGCAGGGACCTAATGGAAACTAAGGGATATTAAGTCCTCCTTTTAATAGAGTACCGGACTAAAGCATTAACACATGGTGAATACATGAACTCCTCAAACTACGGTCATCACCGAGAAGTATCCCGATTATTGTCACTTCGGGGTTGTCGGATCATAACACATAATAGGTGACTATAGACTTGCAAGATAGGATCAAGAAATCACATATATTCATGAAAACATAATAGGTTCATATCTGAAATCATGGCACTCGGGCCCTAGTGACAAGCATTAAGCATAGCAACATCAATCTCAGAACATAGTGGATACTAGGGATCAAACCCTAACAAAACTAACTTGATTACATGGTAAATCTCATCCAACCCATCACCGTCCAGCAAGCCTACGATGCAATTACTCACGCACGGTGGTGAGCATCATGAAATTGGTGATTGAGGATGGTTGATGATGATGACGATGACGAAACCCCCTCTCCGGAGCCCCGAACGGACTCTAGATCAGCCCTCCCGAGAGAGATTAGGGCTTGGTGGCGGCTCCGTATCGTAAAACGTGATGAAACTTTCTCTCTAATTTTTTTCTCCACGAAAGCAAATATATGGACTTGGAGTTGAGGTCGGTGGACGTCCAGGGGGCCCACGAGGTAGGAGGCGCGCCCTAGAGGAGGGGGCGTGCCCCCCATCCTCGTGGATAGGGTGTGGCCCCCCTGACGTTGATTCTTTCACCAATATTTTTTATTAATTCCGAAAAGTTGCTCCGTGGATTTTCAGGTCATTCTGAGAACTTTTATTTCTGCACAAAAATAACACTATGGCAGTTATGCTGAAACCAGCGTCAGCCCGGGTTAGTTCCATTCAAATCATGCAAGTTAGAGTCCAAAACAAGGGCAAGCGTGTTTGGAAAAGTAGATACGACGGAGACGTATCAACTCCCCCAAGCTTAAACCTTTGCTTGTGCTCAAGCAATTCATTTGACAAACTGAAAGTGATAAAGAAAAACTTTTACAAACTCTATTTGCTCTTGTTGTTGTAAATATGTAAAGCCAGCATTCAAGTTTTCAGCAAAGATTATTAACTAATCATATTCACAGTGACACTTAGGTCTCATGTTTACTCATATCAATGTCATAATCAACTAGCGAGCAATAATTATAAATCTCGGATGACAACACTTTCTCAAAACAATCATAATATGATATAACAAGATGGTATCTCGCTAGCCCTTTCTGAAACTGTAAAACATAAATGCAGAGCACCTTTAAAGATCAAGGACTGAGTAAACATTGTAATTCATGATAAAAGAGATCCAGTCATAGTCATACCCAATATAAACTAATAGTAATGCATGCAAATGATAGTGGTGCTCTCCAGCGGGTGCTTTTTAATAAGAGGGTGATGACTCAATATAAAACTAAATAGATAGGCCCTTCGCAGAGGGAAGCAGGGATTTGTAGAGGTGCCATAGCTCGATTTTAAAATAGAGATGAATAACATTTTGAGCGGTATACTTTCACTGTCAATGTAACAACTATGAGATCTCGATATCTTCCATGCTACACACATTATAGGCGGTTCCGAAACAGAATGGTAAAGTTTATATTCGCCCACCACCACCAGCATCAATCCATGGCTTGCCCAAAACAACGGGTGCCTCCAACTAGCAACAATCCTGGGGGAGTTTTGTTTAATTATTTTGATTTAATTTTAGCATGGGACTGGGCATCCCGATTACCAGCCATTTTCTCGTGAATGAGGAGCGGAGTCCACTCCTCTTGAGAATAACCCACCTAGCATGGAAGATACAGACAACCCTAGTTGATACATGAGCTGCTCAAGCATACAAAACAGAATTTCATTTGAAGGTTTGGAGTTTGGCACATACAAATTTACTTGGAACGGCAGGTAGATACTACATATAGGAAGGTATGGTGAACTCATATGGAATAACTTTGGGGTTTATGGAGTTTGGATGCACAGGCAGTATTCCCGCTTAGTACAGGTGAAGGCTAGCAAGAGACTGGGAAGCGACCAACTGAGAGAGCGACAACAGTCATGAACATGCATTAAAATTAATCAACACCGAGTGCAAGCATGAGTAGGATATAATCCACCATGAACATAAATATCATGAAGGCTATGTTGATTTTGTTTCAACTACATGCGTGAACATGTGCCAAGTCAAGTCACTCAAATCATTCAAAGGAGGATACCACCCTATCATACCACATCACAACCATTTTAATAGCATGTTGGCATGCAAGGTAAACCATTATAAGCTCCTAGCTAATTAAGCATGGCATAAGCAACTATAGTCTCTAATTGTCATTGCAAACATGTTTATTCATAATAGGCTGAATCAGGAATGATGAACTAATCATATTTACAAAAACAAGAGAGGTCGAGTTCATACCAGCTTCTCTCATCTCAATCACTCCATCATATATCGTCATTATTACCTTTCACTTGCACGACCAAACGATGTGTATAATAATAATAGTGCACGTGCATTGGACTAAGATGGAATCTACAAGCATTCAATTCAAGGGAGAAGATAAGGTAATATGAGCTCTTGGTTAAATCAACAATCGCATATTAGAGCCACTAAACATTTTCATTATGGTCTTCTCCTCTCGACCCCCAAAGGAAAGAAAAGAAATAAAACTATTTACACAGGAAAGCTCCCAACAAGTAAAAGAAGAACGAGAAATCTTTTTGGGTTTTCTTTTTAATTCCTACTACAAACATGGAAATTAAACTAACTATTTTTTTCTTAAGGTTTATCAAACACACAAGAAGAAAGCTAGAAAAAGACTTTAATCTAGCATGGATAGTAAAATGAAAGAGTATGAGCACCAACAACTAGAATGAGTGTGTGAACATGAATGTAATATCGGTGAGAAATACGTACTCCCCAAAGCTTAGGCATTTGGCCTAAGTTGGTTTATGGCCATGGATCATGGCTACTCTCTCCGGTGTACTGAGGAGTGTCATCATATTGCCACTGGCTGGCGATCTCCTCCAGATCCCACTAATAAGATGATGGACGATAAGGATCAAGTGGTGGTTCTGGCTCAGGCTCTGGGGCTGATGTCTGGCCCCGGTACACGTAAACGACCGTCGGCAAGATGAGGTAATGGCCTGCAGTTAAATCAAACAAAGAGGGTGCAGGCAAGATAATAGTCTCACTATGTTTCTTATTAAAACTCAAATTATACAAAAGCATCTTATCATCATTAATAACAATAAACTCATGTGCTACCATGCTCTTATAATCTAGAAAAGTAGGGGGTAGCAGCTTTTCCTCCTCAAAATGCCTAATGGGTATCCTGAAATGTTTAGCAAGGCGTGCAGTATAGATACCTCCAAAGATGGGGCCCTTTGTACAGTTCAGGCTTAATCATTTAGAAATAATAGCACCCATACTAACAGAGTTATCACGGAATAAAGCATGGAACAAAATAATAATATCAGGAACACTAAGGTTTCCACAGTTTCCACGACCAATTAAGCATTGACTAGCAAATATGGCAAAGTAGCATAAAATAGGAAAATGTATGCTAGTAATTCTTGCATCAGAATTCCTCGATTCCCCTACAGTAATGGTATCAATAAAACCATCCACATCTTTACGATGCGGTTCCTCTAAGATGCCCTCGAAGGGTATTTTGCAAACCGCGCAAAAATCACGTAATGACATCTCCCTAGCCACATCATATAAATGAAAAGCTAATGAAGGAGGTGATTTCTTAGGATAATAGTAGAAGTTTTGCACGAAAGTATTGGTGAGTAAGAGATACTGTTCGATCCGGTCATGGAGGAAGTCGGTGAGGCCCGCATTATCCGCCAAAGAATAAAAGTCATCATAAATCTCGGTTGCTCTCAAGAAATCATCACAAGGCCATTCACACGGCTGTACTTCCACCACATGAGGAAGATTATACTTGGCCTTTTCATTCTCCTTAGTTTGTTTATCCTTAGAGCCTTGGCTAGAAGAGCCCCTCAAGAACAATCTCTTCATCTTTTTCTGAAAATTTCTGAAATTTTTAGCAACTCAAAATAAAGGTGAATCAAACTCAACAAAACTGATAGCAACTACTCCCACAAGTGCCTAGAGCCTATGTCATGCATTAGAATTACTTGGGACCTCATAAATTTGACATGCAAGCTCAAGAATAGGGTCACCTAGGCAGCAAAAATTTGCAATGAATAAAGCACTAGAACAAAAACTAATTGGACCATTGGAGGAGTCACATACCAAGGAACAATCTCCCAAAGCAGTTTTATGAATGGAGCTTTGAGCAAGGAGATCGAAAATGGCAGCAAAGTGAGCTAGACCTCGTGCTTGAGCTGGATGGTGATTTTTTGGGAGGAAGATGAAGTGTGTGGGTGCAGGAATAAGTGGAGGGGGCCACCGTGGACCCACGAGGCAAGGGGCGCGCCCTGGACCCTCGTGGCCAGGTGCCAGCTCCCCCTGCTGTGTACTCAGTGGCAAATATTCTCGAATATTCCAGAAAAAATCATATTAAATTTGCAGGGCATTTAGAGAAATTTTATTTTTGGGGTATTTTTATTGCATGGATAATTCAGAAAACAGACAGAAAATACTATTTTTACTTTATTTATTCTAAATAATAGAAATTAAAAATAGGGTACAGAAGGTTGTGCCTTCTAACTTCATCCATCTCATGATCATCAAAAGGAATCCACTAACAAGGTTGATCAAGTCTTGTTAACAAACTCATTCTGAATAACATGGAACCGGAAAAATTTCGAATAACACTAGGTTACCTCAACGGGAATATGAACATCCCCAATAATAAGAATATCATATTTCTTCTTGACAGTAGGAAAAGGAAATTCAAAACCTCCAATAATAAGAGTTGGACTTTTTCCAATAGAATTGATGCTATGAACTTGAGGTTGTCTCCTTGGAAAGTGTATCGTATTCTCATTACCATTAACATGAAAAGTGGCATTGCCTTTGTTGCAATCAATAACAGCCCCTGCAGTATTCAAAAAGGGTCTACCAAGGATAATCGACATTCTATCGTCCTCGGGAATATCAAGAATAATAAAGTCAATTAAAATAGTAACGTATGCAACCACAATAGGCACATCGTCACAAATACCGACAGGTATACCAGTTGATTTGTCAGCCATTTGCAAAGATATTTCAGTAGGTGTCAACTTATTCAATTCGAGTCTACGATATAAAGAGAGAGGCATAACACTAACATCGGCTCCAAGATCACATAAAGCAGTTTTAACATAGTTTCTTTTAATGGAGCATGGTATAGTTGGTACTCCTCGATCTCCAAGTTTCTTTGGTATTCCACCCTTAAAAGTATAATTAGCAAGCATGGTGGAAATTTCAGCTTCCGGTATCTTTCTTTTATTTGTAATAATATCTTTCATGTATTTAGCATAAGGATTCACTTTAAGCATATCATTTAAGCGCATACGTAAGAAGATAGGTCTAATCATTTCAGCAAAGCGCTCAAAATCCTCATCATCCTTTCTCTTGGATGGCTTAGGAGGAAAAGGCATGGGTTTCTGAACCCATGGTTCTCTTTCTTTACCATGCTTCCTAGCAACAAAATCTCTCTTATCATAATGTTGATTCTTTGATTGTGGGTTATCAAGATCAACAACAGGTTCAATCTCTACTTCATTATTATTGCTAGGTTGAGCATCAACATGAACATTATCATTAACATTATCACTAGGTTCATGTTCATCACCTAATTGTGTTTCAGCATCAGAAATAGAAATATCATTGGGATTCTCAGGTGTGTCTACAACAGGTTCACTAGAAGCATGCAAAGTCCTATAATTTTTCTTTTTCTTCCTTTTAGAAGGACTTGGTGCGTCTACATTATTTCTCTAAGAATCTTGCTCAATTCTCTTAGAGTGGCCTTCAGGATACAAAGGTTCCTCGGTCATTTTACCAATTCTAGTAGCCACTCTAATAGCAAAATCATGTTTATTATTTAATTCATCAAGCAAATCACTTTGAGCTTTAAGTACTTGTTTTGCTTGAGTGGTAACCATAGAAGCATATTTACTAATGAGTTTAAGTTCACTTTTAACTCTAGCAATATAATCACTCAAGCGTTCAATCATGTAAGCATTACTCTTTAATTCTCTACCAACATAAGCATTGAAATTTTCTTGTCTAGCCATAAAGTCATCAAATTCATCCAAGCATTGGCTAGCAAACTTAGTAGATGGGATTTCAACTTTATCATATCTATAGAGAGAATTTACCATTACTACCTGTGTCGGGTTATCAAGACCATGTGTTTCTTCAGTAGGTGGTAAATTAAGACCATGTATTTCTTCAACAGGAGGTAAATTCTTAACATCTTCAGCTTTAATACCTTTTTCTTTCATAGATTTCTTTGCCTCTTGCATATCTTCAGGGTTGAGAAATAGAACACCCCTCTTCTTCGGAGTTGGTTTAGGAGTTGTCTTAGGATTGTCTCAGGAATTGGCTCAGGAAGAGTCCAATTATTTTCATTAATCAACATATTATTCAATAGCAATTCAGCTTGATCGACTGTTCTTTCCCTAAAAACACAACCAGCACAACTATCCAAGTGGTCCTTGGAAGCATCAGTTAGGCCATTATAAAAGATATCAAGTATTTCATTTTTCTTAAGAGGATGATCAGGCAAAGTATTAAGTAATCGGAGAAGCCTCCCCCAAGCTTGTGGGAGACTCTCTTCTTCAATTTGCACAAAATTATATATTTCCCTTAAGGCAGCTTGTTTCTTATGAGCAGGGAAATATTTAGTAGAGAAGTAATAAATCATATCCTGGGGACTACGCACACAACCAGGATCAAGAGAATTAAACCAAGTTTTAGCATCACCCTTTAATGAGAATGGAAATATCATAAGGACATAGTAGTAGCAAGATTTCCCATCATTAGTGAACATGGTGGTTATATCATTTAACTTAGTAAGATGTGCCACAACAGTTTCAGATTCATTGCCATAAAAAGGATCAAATTCAACCAAAGTAATTATCTTAGGATCAACAGAGAATTCATAATCCTTATCAGTAACAAAGATAGGTGAAGTAGCAAAAGCTGGGTCATATTTCATTCTAGCATTTAGAGATTTCTGTTTCACTTTAGCTCATAACTTCTTAAGATCAGATCTATCACCGCAAGCAAGAATATCTCTAGTAGTTTCTTCATCCATAACATAACCCTCAGGAACAACAGGCAATTCATAATTAGGGGGAGAACCTTCATCATCACTATCTTCAATGATTTCATTTTCAATAATTTCATTCTCTCTAACCGTAGCAAGTTCTTCATCAAGAAATTCACCTAATGGCATAGCAGTATCAAGCACAGAAGTAGTTTCATCATAAGTATCATGCATAGTAGAAGTGGCATCATCAATAACATGCGACATATCAGAATTAATAGCAGAAGCAGGTTTAGGTGTCGCAATCTTACTCATAACAGAAGGAGAATCTAGTGCAGAGCTAGATGGCAGTTCCTTACCTTCCCTCGTAGTTGAGGGATAAATCTTAGTTCTTTCATCTTTCAAGTTCCTCATAGTGACTAGCAGATATAAATCCCAAGTGACTCAAAGAATAGAGCTATGCTACCCGGCAACGGCGCCAGAAAATAGTCTTGATAACCCACAAGTATATGGGATCGCAACAGTTTTCGAGGGTAGAGTATTCAACCAAAATTTATTGATTCGACACAAGGGGAGCCAAAGAATATTCTCAAGTATTAGTAGTTGAGTTTTCAATTCAACCACACCTAGATAACTTAGTATCTACAGCAAAGTATTTAGTAGCAAAGTAGTATGGAAGTAACGGTAATAGTGGCAAAAGTAACAGTAGCAGTTTTGTAGTAATTGTAACAGTAGCAACGGTAAAGTAAATAAGCAAAGCACAATATGTGAAAAGCTCATAGGCATTGGATCAGTGATGGATAATTATGTCGGATGCGATTCGGGTGACACAAAACTAGCTCCAGTTCATTAATGTAATGTAGGCATGTATTCTGAATATAGTCATATGTGCTTATGGAAAAGAACTTGCATGACATCTTTTGTCCTACCCTCCCGCGGCAGCGGGGACCTAATGGAAACTGAGGGATATTAAGGCCTTCTTTTAATAGAGTACCGGACCAAAGCATTAAAACATAGTGAATACATGAACTCCTCAAACTACGGTCATCACCGAGAAGTATCCCGATTATTTTCACTTCGGGGTTGTCGGATCATAACACATAATAGGTGACTATAGACTTGCAAGATAGGATCAAGAACTCACATATATTCATGAAAACATAATAGGTTCAGATCTGAAATCATGGCACTCGGGCCCTAGTGACAAGCATTAAGCATAGCAAAGTCATAGCAACATCAAACTCAGAACATAGTGGATACTAGAGATCAAACCCTAACAAAACTAACTTGATTACATGGTAAATCTCATCCAACCCATCACCGTCCAGCAAGCCTATGATGGAATTACTCATGCACGGCAGTGAGCATCATGAAATTGGTGATGGAGGATGGTTGATGATGACGACGGCGACGAATCCCCCTCTTCGGAGCCCCGAACGGACTCCAGATCAGCCCTCCCGAGAGAGATTAGGGCTTGGCGGCGGCTCCATATCGTAAAACGCGATGAAACTTTCTCTCTGATTTTTTCTTCGCGAAAGCAAATATATGGAGTTGGAGTTGAGGTCGGTGGACGTCCAGGGGGCCCACAAGGCAGGGGCCGCGCCCCCACCTCGTGGACAGGGTGTGGGCCCGCTGACGTTGATTCTTTCGCCAATATTTTTTATTAATTCTGAAAAGTTGCCCCGTGGATTTTCAGGTCATTCTGAGAACTTTTATTTCTGCACAAAAATAACACCATGGCACTTCTACTGAAAACATCGTTAGTCCGGGTTAGTTCCATTCAAATCATGCAAGTTAGAGTCCAAAACAAGGGCAAAAGTTCTTGGAAAAGTAGATATGATGCAGACGTATCATGGCACTACCGTTTGGGTCATATCGGTGTAAAACGCATGAAGAAACTCCATAAAAATGAACTTTTGGAATCACTTGACTATGAATCATTTGATGCTTGCAAACCGTGCCTTATGGGCAAGATGACTAAAACTCTTTTCTCCGGAACAATGGAAGGAGCTAATGATTTATTGGAAATAATACATACCGATGTATGCGGTACAATGAGTGTTGATGCTCGTGGCGGGTATCATTATTTTCTGACCTTCATAGATGATTTGAGCAGATATTGGTATATCTACTTAATGAAACACAAGTCTGTAACATTTGAAAAGTTCAAAGAATTTCAGAGTGAAGTGGAGAATAACCGTAACAAGAAAATATAGTTTCCACGATCTGATTGTAGAGGAGAATATTTGAGTTACGAGCTTGGCCTTCATTTAAAACAAAGTGGAATAGTTTCACAGCTCACGCCACATGGAACACCACAGCGTAATGGTGTATCCGAACATCGTAACTGCACTTTATTGGATATGGTGCAATCTATGATGTATCTTACTGATATACCACTATCGTTTTGGGGTTATGCATTAGAGACAGCTGCATTCACTTTAAATAGTGCACCATCAAAATCCCTTGAGACGACGCCTTATGAACTGTGGTTTGGCAAGAAACCAAAGTTGTCATTTCTTAAAATTTGGGGCAGCGATGCTTATGTGAAAAAGCTTCAACCTGATAAGCTCGAACACAAATCAGAGAAGTGCGTCTTCATAGGATACCCAAAGGAAACTATTGGGTACACCTTCTATCACAGATCCGAAGGCAAGATATTCATTGCTAAGAATGGATCCTTTCTAGAGAAGGAGTTTCTCTCGAAAGAAGTGAGTGGGAGGAAAGTAGAGCTTGATGAGGTAATTGTACCTTCTCCTTAATTGGAAAGTAGTTCATCACAGAAATCAGTTCCAATGATTCCTAGACCAATCAGTGAGGAAACTAATGATGATGATCATGAAACTTCAGATCAAGTTACTACAGAACCTCGTAGGTCTTCTAGAGTATGGTTCAAACCAGAATGGTACGGTAATCCTATTCTGGAAGTCATGTTACTAGACCATGATGAACCTACTAACTATGAGGAAGCAATGATGAGCCTAAATTTCACGAAATGGCTTGAGGCCATGAAATCTGAGATGGGATCCATGTATGAGAACAAAGTGTGGACTTTGGTGGACTTGCCCTATGATCGGCAAGCCATAGAATATAAATGGATCTTCAAGAGGAAGACGGACGCTGATAGTAGTGTTACTATCTACAAAGCTCGACTTGTCGCATAAGGTTTTCGACAAGTTCAAGGTGTTGACTACAATGAGATTTTCTCAACTGTAGCGATGCTTAAATCCATCCGAATCATGTTAGCAGTTGCCATATTTTATGAAATCTGGCAAATGGATATAAAAACTGCATTCCTTAAATGGATATTTCTTAAAGAAGAGTTGTATATGATGCAACTAGAAGGTTTTGTCGATCCAAAGGGTGCTAACAAAGTGTGTAAGCTCCACCGATCCATTTATGGACTGGTGCAGGCCTCTCGGAGTTGGAATAAATGCTTTGATAGTGTGATCAAAGCATATGGTTTTATACAGACTTTTGGAGAAGCCTGTATTTACAAGAAAGTGAGTGGGAGCTCTATAGCATTTCTAATATTATATGTAGATAACATATTGTTGATTGGAAATGATATAGAATTTCTGGATAGCATAAAGGGATACTTGAATAAGAGTTTCAATGAAAGACCTCGGTGAAGCTGCTTACATATTGGGCATCAAGATCTATAGAGATAGATCAAAGACGCTTAATTGGACTTTCACAAAGTACATACCTTGGTAAAGTTTTGAAGAATTTCAAAATGGATTAGTCAAAGAAAGGGTTCTTGCCATTATGATAGGGTGTAAAATTGAGTAAGACTCAAAGCCCGACCATGGCAGAAAATAGAAAAAAGAATGAAAATCATTCCCTATGTCACAGTCATAGGGTCTATAAAGTATGTTGTGCTGTGTACCAGACTTATTGTTTACCCTACCCTGAGTCTGGCAAGGGAGTACAATTTTGATCTAGGAGTAGATCACTGGACAGCGGTCAAGATTATCCTTAGTGAGGACTCAGGAAATATTTCTCGATTATGGAGGTGATAAAAGAGCTCGTCGTAAAGAGTTACACCGATGCAAGCTTTTACATCGATCCAGATGACTCTAAGTCTCAATCTGGATACATATTGAAAGTGGGAGCAATTAGCTAGAGTAGCTCCGTGCAGAGCATTGTAGACATAGAATATTTGCAAAATACATACGGCTCTGAACGTGACAGACCCGTTGACTAAACTTCTCTCACGAGCAAAACATTACCACACCTTAGTACTCTTTGGGTGTTAATCACATAGTGATGTGAACTAGATTATTGACTCTAGTAAACCCTTTGGGTGTTGGTCACATGACGATGTGAACTATGGGTGTTAATATCATACATATGTGAATATTGGTGTTAAATCACATGGTGATGTGAACTAGATTATTGACTCTAGTGCAAATGGGAGACTGAAGTAAATATGCCCTAGAGGCAATAATAAAGTTATTACTTATTTCCTTAATTCATGATAAATGTTTATTATTCATGCTAGAATTGTACTAACCAGAAACTTAGTACATGTGTGAATACATAGACAAAACTTATAGTCCCTAGTATGCCTCTACTTGACTAGCTCGTTAATCAAAGATGGTTATGTTTCCTAACCATAGACATGTGTTGTAATTTGATGAACAGGATCACATCATTAGGAGAATGATGTGATGGACATGACCCATTCGTTAGCTTAGCATTATGATCGTGTCAGTTTCATTGCTACTGCTTTTTTCATGACTTATACAAGTTCCTCATACTATGAGATTATGCAGCTCCCTGAATACTGTAGGAACACTTTGTGTGCTACCAAATGTCACAATGTAAAAGGGTGATTATAAAGGTGCTCTAAATGTGTCTCTGAAGGTGTTTGTTGGGTTGGCATATATCGAGATTAGGATTTGTCACTCCGTGTTTCGGAGAGGTATCTCTGGGCCCTCTCGGTAATACTCATCATTATAAGCCTTGCAAGCATTGTAACTAATGAGTTAGTTGTGGGATGAAGTATTACGGAACGAGTAAAGAGACTTGCCGGTATGATATTGAACTAGGTATAATGATACCGACGATCGAATCTCGGGCAAGTAACATATCGATGACAAAGGGAACAACATATGTTGTTATGCGGTTTGACCGATAAAGATCTTCGTGGAATATGTAGTAACCAATATGAGCATCCAGGTTCCGCTATTGGTTATTGACCGGAGACGTGTCTTGGTCATGTCTACATAGTTCTCGAACCCGTAGGGTCAGCACGCTTAACGTTCGATGATGATTGGTATGATGAGTTTATGTGATATGATGTACCGAAGTTTTTTCGGAGTCCCGGATGTGACGAGGAGTCTCGGAATCGTAGAGACATAAAGATTCATATATTGGAAGGTTGCACATGGACATCGGAATGGTTCCAAGTGGTTCGAGCATTTTTCCGGAGTACCGGGAGGTTACCGGAACCCCCCAGGAGAAGGAAAAAAGGGTGGGCCGAATCCTACCAGGACTGGAGTCCTAGTAGGACTCCCCTCTCCCTGGCGCGCCCCTTGTTGGCCGGCCTCCTCCTCCCATCCTTTATATATGGGGACAGGGGGCACCCCAAAGGCACAACAGACAATCTCTTAGACATGTGCGGTACCCCCCTCCATAGTTATACACCTCGGTCATATCATTGTAGTGCTTAGGAGAAGCCCTGCGCCGGTAACTTCATCATCACCGTCACCACGCCGTCGTGATGACGGAACTCTGCCTCGGCCTTAGCTGGATCTAGAGTTCGAGGGATGTCATCGAGCTGAATGTGTGCAGATCGCGGAGGTGCCGTCCATTCGGTACTTGATCGGTCGGATCATGAAGACGTACGACTACATCAACCACGTTGTCATAACACTTCTAATATGTCTCCAACGTATCTATAATTTTTGATTGTTCAATGCTATTATGTTACCCCTTTTGGATGTTTATGGGCTTTATTTTACACATTATTATCATTTTTGGGACTAACCTACAAACCGGAGGCCCAGCCCGTATTGCTGTTTTTTTGCCTATTTCAGTATTTCGAAGAAAAGGAATATCAAACGGAGTCCAAACGAAATGAAACCTTCGGAAGCGTGATTTTTGGAACGAACGTGATCCAGGGGACTTGGAGTGCAAGTCAAGAAGAAGCCGAGGCAGCCACGAGAGGGTAGGGCACCCCCCTATAGGGCACGCCCCCTGTCTCATGGGCCCCTCGGGCGGCCACCGACGTACTTCTTCGTCCTATATAAGCCTACGTACCCCGAAAACATCGAGGGAGCACCCGAAACACATTTTCCACCGCCATAACCTTCTGTATCCGCGAGATCCCATCTTGGAGCCTTCGTCGGTGCTCTTTCGGAGGAGGAATCGACCATGGAGGGCTTCTACATCAACACCATAGCCCTTTCGATGAGTTGTGAGTAGTTTACCACAGACCTTTGGGTCCATAGTTATTAGCTAGATGGCTTCTGCTCTCTTTTTGGATCTCAATACAATGTTCTCCCCCTCTCTTGTGGAGATCTATTCGATGTAAACTCTTTTTGCGGTGTGTTTGTCGAGATCCGATGAATTGTGGGTTTATGATCAAGTTTATCTATGAGAAATATTTGAATCTCCTCTGAATTCTTTTATGCATGATTGAGTTATCTTTGCAAGTCTCTTCGAATTATCAGTTTGGTTTGGCCTACTAGATTGATCTTTCTTGCCATGGGAGAAGTGCTTAGCTTTGGGTTCAATCATGCGGTGTCCTTACCAAGTGACAGAAAGGGTTGCAAGGCACGTATTGTATTGTTGCCATCGAGGATAAAAAGATGGGGTTTATATCATATTGCATGAGTTTATCCCTCTACATCACATCATCTTGCTTAATGCATTACTCTGTTCTTTGTGAACTTAATACTCTAGATGCAGGCAGGAGTCGGTCGATGTGTGGAGTAATAGTAATAGATGCAGGCAGGAGTCGGCCTACTTGTTGCGGACGTGATGCCTATATACATGATCATGCCTAGATAATCTCATAACTATTCGCTTTTCTATCAATTGCTCGATAGTAATTTGTTCACCCACCGTAATACTTATGCTATCTTGAGAGAAGCCTCTAGTGAAACCTATGGCACCCGGGTCTATCTCTTATCATATTTGCTTCCAATCTACTTTTATTTGCATATTTACTTTTTGCATCTATATTATAAAATACCAAAAATATATTTATCTTATCATACTATCTCTATCAGATCTCACTTTCGCAAGCGGCCGTGAAGGGATTGACACCCCCTTTATTGTGTTGGTTGCGAGTTCTTGGTTTGTTTCTGTAGGTGCGTGGGACTTTTGAGGAGC
Organism: Triticum timopheevii; assembly: GCA_963921465.1. Taxonomy (NCBI): domain Eukaryota; kingdom Viridiplantae; phylum Streptophyta; class Magnoliopsida; order Poales; family Poaceae; genus Triticum; species Triticum timopheevii. The sequence continues at coordinate 107,400,401 of OY997271.1, forward strand.
CTCCTACTGAATTGATACCTTGGTTCTCAAAAACTGAGGGAAATACTTACACTACTATTGCTGCATCACCCTTTCCTCTTCAAGGAAAACCAACGCAAGCTCAAGACGTAGCACCTTCCGCTTTCGGTTTACAAGGGTACATGGACACACTCTCCCCTCTCATTGCTATGCATCACCTAGATAGATATTGCGTGATCGTAGATTTTTTTTTTTGAAATTACCGCGTTCCCCAACAAGGGGGTATATAGATTTAACTCCAATCAAAACCTGTCACCTAATTACAGTCCGTTGAATCCGTAACAAAAAGTTCATGCGTGTAGGATTTTTGTAAACAACACCCACCAAACTCCTTTGTTGGACGTGAGTACAACCAACCTTAAAGTCGTTCAACCACACACATACTTTTCTTTATTTTGTTTTTGAAACTTTTTATGTATTTGAATTCCTGGCCAAGACCAATTGGATACATTTCAAAAAAAAGATAGGTCCAGTGCATAGAAACTCCCACACAAGGTGGGGTCTTTCAAATATATTTACATTTCAATCAACTTATTTCAGAATCTATTTCAGTGTGTTCTTGAAATGAGTGAAATCACTTCGTTTGAAATCAGTATAATATGTTTTCAAAACCTGTGATATATATATATATATATATATATATATATATATATATATATATATATATATATATATATATATATATATATATATATTGAGTGAAATCAGTGTTTTGAGTTTTAGAGTAAAACATGTTTTTTGGAATAAGTGAAATCTGTTTTTTTAATGAGTGAAACCAGTTTCTTGAATTGAGTTAAGTCAATGCTTTTCGAAATTAGTGAAACGTTTTTTTAAACGACTGAAATTCATTTTTGAATTGTGTAAAGTAAAATTCTTACATTGATTGAAACCAGTGTTTTAAATGAGTTTCTGAAATCAGTGAAATATGTTTTTTGAAATGAGTGTAATAAGTTTTTGAAAATGAGTTGATCGATTTTTGAATTGAGTGAAATCAGTGTTTTCAAATGAGTGATAACTTGTTTTCTAAATGACTAAAATCTATTTACTTAATTGGGGTGACCCCTGGCTTTCAATTCAAATGAGTGAATGCAATTTTTTGAAATGAGTGAAACCAGTTCCTTAAAATGACTGAAAAGTGTACTTTGAAATGACTGAAATATGTGTTTTGAAATGCAGAAATATGTTTTTTGAAACGAGTGAAATAAACGAGTTAAATGCATTTTTAAGAAATGTGTGAAATATGTTTCCTCTAATAATGAGTGAAATGTGTGTCAAGTATTTTAAATCTGTTTAAATGTTGTTCTAAAGGTCTTTGCACGATGAGTACAAATATGTAAAAATGCTTTGACATCATAATATTGGTTTAAGACAGAAATGATTATTCCACTTTCCAAATAAATATCACTTATAATAATATAAAATCGAGTATCGTAGTCGGTCCTAAGAGGCGGTTTGCATCCAAAAAATCTAGACGCCTGTAATAAAACAATGAATGTGTTCTTTTCGTTCATTTCTTTAGGGAATCTAACTCGGGTGGCAAATAAATAAACCATGGATGATGTTAGGAAATCAAAGCCACCACTTCTAAGTATTCTAGGACGCGGGTGGTTATCTGAATGATGGTTGCAGGAAGGATTTCTTCATGATGTATGATGATCATGGTGAGTCGCGGACAGCGAAGACATGTAGGGAGAAGATGGACGTGTTGCTGGCAGGGAGGTGGAGTGGCCACACAGACTTCCCGACACGATGAGGGCTAGTGCTCCCTGTCTTGGCGTCCGAGGATGTTCCTCGGCCGCGCAAGCCTTGCTTCTTCTTCTTCTTCTCCCCCTTTGATACGTCTCCAACGTATCTATAATTTTTGTTTGTTCCATGCTATTATATTACCCATTTTGGATGTTTATGGGCTTTACTATACACTTTTATATCATTTTTGGGACTAACCTATTAACTGGAGGCCCAACCAAATTGCTATTTTTTTGCCTATTTCAGAGTTTCGCAGAAAAGGAATATCAAACGGAGTCCAAACGGAATGAAACCTTTGGGAGAGTTAATTTTGGAACATAATCCAGGAGACTTGGAGTGGACGTCAAGAAACACACGAGGAAGCCACAAGGCAGGGAGGCGCGCCGTAGGGGGGTGGGCGCGCCCCCTACCCTCGTGGGCCCCTCGTGGCTCCCCTGACCGACTTCCTTAACCTATATATACTTGCATACCCTGAAAACACCGAGTAGAACCAAGAAACCCTATTTCCACTGCCGCAACCTTCTGTAGCCGTGAGATCCCACCTTGGAGCCTTTTCCGGCGCTCCACCGGAGGGGGAATCGATCACAGAGGGCTTCTACATCAACACCATAGCCTCTCCGATGAGTTGTGAGTAGTTTACCACAGACCTTCGGGTCCATATTTATTAGCTAGATGGCTTCTTCTCTCTCTTTGAATCTCAATACAATGTTCTCCTTGATCTTCTTGGAGATCTATTCAATTTAACTCTTTTTGCGGTGTGTTTGTAGAGATCCGATGAATTGTGGGTTTATGATCAAGTTTATCTATGAGAAATATTTGAATCGCCTTTGAATTCTTTCATGTATGATTGGTTATCTTTGCAAGTCTGTTCGAATTATCAGTTTGGTTTGGCCTACTAGATTGATCTTTCTTGCAAGAGGAGAAGTGCTTAGCTTTGGGTTCAATCTTGCGGTGTCCTTTCCCAGTGATAGCAGGGGCAGCAAGGCACGTATTGTATTGTTGCCATCGAGGATAAAAAGATGGGGTTTATATCATATTGCTTGAGTTTATCCCTCTACATCATGTCATCTTGCCTAATGTGTTACTCTGTTCTTATGAACTTAATACTCTAGATGCATGCTGGATAGCGCTCGATGTGTGGAGTAATAGTAGTAGATGTAGAATCGTTTCAATCTACTTGTCGCGGACGTGATGCCTATATACATTATCATGCCTAGATATTCTCATAACTATGCACTTTTCTATCAATTGCTCGATAGTAATTTGTTCACCCATCGTAATACTTATGCTATCTTGAGAGAAGGCACTAGTGAAACCTATGGCCCCCGGGTCTATTTTCCATCATATAAGTTTACGATCTACTTTACTTTGCAATCTTTACTTTTCAATCTATATCATAAAAATACCAAAAATATTTATCTTATTATTATCTCTATCAGATCTCACTTTTGCAAGTGGCCGTGAAGGGATTGACAACCCCTTTATCGCGTTGGTTGCGAGGTTCTTATTTGTTTGTGTAGGTACGAGGGACCTGTGTGTAGCCTCCTACTAGATTGATACCTTGGTTCTCAAAAACTGAGGGAAATACTTACGCTACTTTGCTTCATCACCCTTTCCTCTTCAAGGGAAAACCAACGCAGTGCTCAAGAGGTAGCAAGAAGGATTTCTGGCGCCGTTGCCGGGGAGGTCTTGGCACAAGTCAAGACATACCAAGTACCCATCACAAACTCTATCCCTCGCATTATATTATTTGCCATTTGCCTCTCATTTTCCTCTCCCCCACTTCACCTTCGCCTTTTCTTTGCCTCTTTACTGTTTGCCTTCCCTTTGCCATGGCCGAATCGAAAAGGTCTAAGGGTTCTCTCCCAGGTTTTAGTACTTTGGATAGTCCCTCTGTCCTCTCTAAGCTCCTAAATAATGATGATACGGAAAGACCTACCGGGGTTATCGATGAGAGTTTGAATAATTTCGATGAAGATGACTCCAGTATTTTTTGTTATTTACTTGATGAGTCTTTAAAAGATGCTTGGGATAGGCTATTAAGGATTCGAGCTAGCTATGTGCCACAATATCAAATTGAGATATACCTAAAAAGCTTTTATGTTGGCTTACCCTCTTCGTTCAAGCAAGTTTTTAGATTCTATTTTTGAAGAAGGTTTTCTTGAAGGATGCTATAGATACCTATGAAAAAATGAAAACTATATTTGGGCACCCAATGAGTGATAAGGCTGAATCCACCTCCCTTTTGTGCTTTTATCAAAACGAAATTATCAAAGAGATGAAGGCTAGCTTAGATGCAAACTTCCGTAGCGTTCTTAATATTTCTTCCATCATTAACGGCAATGTGCTTTCCCAAAATAGATGGATAAATGCTATAGATAAGATTTTTTCTCTTTTCTTTCCCAATACCAAACATGGCAATACTTGGATCTATTCTCGATTTTATGCCTAGTTAGGGGCGTTAAACGATAGCGCTTGTTGGGAGGCACCCAATTTTATTTTTGTTCTTTACTTTTTGCTCCTGTTTAGTATTAAATAATTCATCTAGCTTCTGTTTAGATGTGTTTTTATGTTTTAATTAGTGTTTTTGCCAAGTAGAACCTATAGGATCATCTTGGGTGATAGTTAATTTGATCTTGCTGAAAAACAGAAACTTTTGCACGCACGAGAATAATTTTAATAAATCATAGAAACGTGATTTTCAGTTGATTGCTTTTGCAGTAGATTAATAGAAAATTGCCTATGACTTCCTATTTTTGTAGGATTTGTAAGGTTCCATAAGTATCCGGAAGTTAAAGATTACTACAGACTGTTCTGTTTTTGACAGATTCTGTTTTTCGTGTGTTGTTTGCTTATTTTGATGAACCTATGGCTAGTATCGGGGGGGGGGGGGGGTATGAACCATAGAGAAGTTGGAATAAAGTAGGTTTAAAACCAATATAAATAAAGAATGAGTTCATTACAGTACCTTAAAGTGGTGGTCTGCTTTCTTGCACTAACGGAGCTTATGAGATTTCCTGTTGAGTTTTGTGTTGTGAAGTTTTCAAGTTTTGGGTAAAGATTTGATGGACTATGGAATAAGGAGCCGCAAGAGCCTAAGATTGGGTATGCCCAAGGCACCCCAAGGTAAAATTCAAGGACAACCAAAATTCTAAGCTTTGGGATGCCCCGGAAGGCATCCCCTCTTTCGTCTTCGTCTATTGGTAACTTTACTTGGGGCTATATTTTTATTCACCACATGATATGTGTTTTGCTTGGAGCATCTTGTACGATATGAGTATCTGCTTTTTAGTTTACCACAATCATCCTTTCTGTACACACCTTTTGTGAGAGACATGCATGAATCGGAATTTATTAGGATACTCTATGTGCTTCACTTATATCTTTTGAGCTAGACAATTTTGCTCTAGTGCTTCACTTATATCTTTTTAGAGCACGGGGGTGGTTTTATTTTGTAGAAATTATTGATCTCTCATTCTTCACTTATATTATTTTTGGAGTCTTTTAGAACATCATGGCATTTTCTTTGGTTATAAAATTGGTCCTAATATGATGGGCATCCAAGTTGGGTATAATAAAAACTATCATATAGAGTGCATTGAACACTACGATCAATTTGATACTTGATGATTGTTTTGAGATATAGAGGTGGTAATGTTAGAGTCATGCTAGTTGGGTAATTATGAAACTGAGAAATACTTGTGTTAAAGTTGGCAAGTCCCGTAGCATGCACGTATGGTAAAAGTTGTGTAACAAATTTGTAGCATGGGGTGCTCTTTGATTGCCTTCCTTATGTGTAGAGGTCGGGATCACGCGATGGTTAACTCCTACCAACCCTTCCCCTAGGAGCATGCGTAGTAGTACTTTGCTTCGAGGGCTAAGTAACTTTTGCAATAAGTATATGAGTTCTTTATGACTAATGTGAGTCCATGGATTATACGAACTTTTACCCTTCCATCATTGCTAGCCTCTACAATACCGTGCATTGCCCTTTCTCACCTTGAGAGTTGGTGCAAACTTCGCTGGTGCATCCAAACCCCGTGATACGATACACTCTATCACACATAAACCTCCTTATATCTTCCTCAAAACAGCCACCATACCTACCTATTATGGCATTTCCATAGTCATTCCGAGATATATTGCCATGCAACTTTCCTCCGTTCCGTTTATTATGACACGCTCCATCATTGTCATATTGCTTTTGCATGATCATGTAGTTGACATCCTATTTGTGTCAAATACACCTTTATAATTCTTTCATACATGTCACTTGATGTCTACTACACAACCTTCTTCTTGTAGACGTTATTCGGCCTCCAAGTGCAGAGGTTTGTAGGACAGTAGCAAATTTCCCTCAAGTGGATGACCTATGGTTTATCAATCCGTGGGAGGCGTAGGATGAAGATGGTCTCTCTCAAACAACCCTGCAACCAAATAACAAAGAGTCTCTTGTGTCCCCAACACACCCAATACAATCGAAAATTGTATAGGTGCACTAGTTCGGCGAAGAGATGGTGATACAAGTGCAATATGGATGGTAGATAAAGGTTTTTGTAATCTGAAATTATAAAAACAGCAAGTTAACTAATGATAAAAGTGAGCGTAAACGGTATTACAATGGTAGGAAACAAGGCATAGGGTTCATACTTTCACTAGTGCAAGTTCTCTCAACAATAATAACATAGATAGATCATATAACAATCCCTCAACATGCAACAAAGAGTCACTCCAAAGCCACTAATAGTGGATAACAAACAAAGAGATTATGGTAGGGTACGAAACCACATCAAAGTTATTCTTTCGGATCAATCTATTCAAGAGTTCATACTAGAATAACACCTTAAGACACAAATCAACCAAAACCCTAATGTCACCTAGATACTCCATTGTCACCTCAAGTATCCGTGGGCATGATTATACAATATGCATCACACAATCTCAGATTCATCTATCCAACCAACACAAAGTACTTCAAAGAGTGCCCCAAAGTTTCTACCGGAGATTCAAGACGAAAACGTGTGCCAACCCCTGTGCATAAGTTCATGGGCGAAACCCGCAAGTTGATCACCAAAACATACATCAAGTGAATCACGTTATATCCCATTGTCACCATAAATAAGCACGGCAAGACATACATCAAGTGTTCTCAAATCCTTAAAGACTCAATCCGACACGATAACCTCAAAGGGAAAACTCAATCCATTACAAGAGAGTAGAGGGGGAGAAACATCATAAGATCCAACTATAATAGCAAAGCTCGCGATACATCAAGATCGTGCGAACTCAAGAACACGAGAGAGAGAGATCAAACACATAGCTACTGGTACATACCCTCAGCCCCGAGGGTGAACTACTCCCTCCTCATCATGGAGAGCGCCGGGATGATGAAGATGGCCACCGATGAGGGATCCCCCTCCGGCAGGGTGCCGGAACAGGCTCCCGAGAGGTTTTTGGTGGCTACAGAGGCTTGCGGTGGCGGAACTCCCGATCTATCTTCGTCTTTGATGTTTTTAGGGTACATGGACTTATATAGGTGAAAGAAGTCGGTCGGGGGAGCCTTGAGGGGCCCAGGAGACAGGGGCGCACCCAGGGGGTGGGCGCGCCCTCCTATCTCCTGGCTTCATCGAACCTTCCCTGGCTTGAATTCCAAGTCTCCCATATCATATCCTTTCCAAAAATCACGCTCCTGAAGGTTTTATTCTGTTTGGACTCCGTTTGATATTCCTTTTCTTCGAAATACTAAAACAGGCAATAAAACAGCAATATGGGCTGGGCCTCCGGTTAATAGGTTATTCCCAAAAGTAATATAAAAGTGTATAATAAAGCCCGTAATCATTCAAAACAGATAATAAAATAGCATGAATGCTTCATAAATTATAGATACGTTGGAGACGTATCAGCATCCCCAAGCTTAATTCCTACTCGTCCTCGAGTAGGTAAATGATAAAAGAAATAATTTATGAAGTGTGAATGCTAGAAGGTGCACAAGTTTGATCAATGATAAATTCAATCACCTTTTCTAGCATGATTATATGTCATAATAGTAGTTCATCTCATAAAAGTTCTCACGAACAAGTAACAAGAAATTCACATGTTAAAGCATAGACCATAAACTTTCTTGAAAACTAGCAAACTTCATTCTCAGTCATCAAACAATTACAATTCATCTTATTTTCAGGAAGGGTCTCTGTCAGAGCTTTGATTTAGAAAACTCCACATACTCAACTATCATATAGACTTCTAAAATTGCTAACACTCACGCAATATTAATGGTTATGGAGTTTTAATCGGACACTGAGAAAGATAGGGGATTATAGTGTTGCCTCCCAACGTATTCACCTTTGGGTGATGTCAACAGTAATAGTTCATGCTAACTTACATCCAATTGGATATATATATATATATATATATATCAGGATCTTTCCAACACGAGGTGCTTGCCAAAGGATAAAATGAAAAAGGGAAAGGTGAAGATCACCTTGACTCTTGCAAAAAGTAAAAGACATAAAGTAAAAGATAGGCCCTTCGCAGAGGGAAGCGGAGGTTGTCGTGCGCTTTTATGGTTGGATGCACAAAATCTTAATGCAAAAGAACGTCACTTTATATTGCCACTTGTATATGGACCTTTATTATGCAGTTCATCACTTTTATTGCTTCCATAACAAGATCGTATAAAGCTTATTTTCTTCACAATAGTAGATCATACATATTTAGAGAGCAATTTTTATTGCTTGCACCAATGACAACTTACTTGAAGGATCTTACTCAATCCATAGGTAGGTATGGTGGACTCTCATGTCAAAACTGGGTTAAGGATATTTGGAAGCACAAGTAGTATCTCTACTTGGTGCAAGGAATTTGGCTAGCATGAGGGGGAAAGGCAAGCTCAACATGTTTGAATGATCCATGACAATATACTTTAACTGAGATGTGAGAAAACATAACCCATTACGTTGTTTTCCTTGTCCAACATCAACTCTTTAGCATGTCATACTTAATGAGTGATCACAATTATAAAAGATGTCTAAGATAGTATATTTATATGTGAAATCTCTCTTCCTTCAATATTCTTTCATGAATTGTTCAAATGACAATTACAATGCTTGCTAACCTTCAATAAATTTACAACCTCTACTTCTTAGAGGTGAAGTCATTACTCCCCATGGGATAAGCAAATGAGACATATATAATTTCAGATTTCTGACATTCAACTCATTCAACCATTTACTCAAAGGATATAAGTGAAGCACACGAGTAAATGACAAACTACTCCAAAAAGATAAAAGTGAAGATCAATGAGTAGCAAAATATTTATGCAACTATATGAAGACTCTCTCTCATTTAAGAATTTCAGATCTTGGTATTTTATTCAAATAGCAAGCAAAGCAAAATAAAATGACATTGCAAGGATAGCACAACTCATGTGAAGAAGCAAAAACTTAGGCTCAACCGATACAAACCGATAGTTGTTGAAGAAGAAAGGTGGGATGCCTCATGGGGCATCCCCAAGCTTAGATGTTTGAGACTTCTTGAAATATTATCTTGGGGTGCCTTGGGCATCCCCAAGCTTGAGCTTTTGTGTCTCCTTAATTCCTCTCATATCTTGGTTTCTCTTTTTATCAAAAGCTTCATCCACACCAAACTCAACAAGAACTCGTGAGATAGGTTAGTATAAACCAATGCAAAAACCTTATCATTTTCTACTGTAACAAATCACTAAAATAATTATTCAAAATTGCATACTAAATGCCTCTGCATATTTAATACTCCTATCCTCAAATAGAATCATTAAACAAGCAAACATATGCAAACAATGCAAACATAACAGCAATCTGCCAAAAAAACAGTATAGTCTGTAAAGAATGCATGAGTATCAATACTTCCCTAACTCCAAAAATTATGAGAAAAATAATAAGCTGTAGAAGATTTATCAGAGCTTAATATGCAAAAAGTTTCAATATTATACCATTCTCTTACTTTTCTAGGGAAGTTTTGCAACAGCGGTAAACTTTCCGTTTTCAAATAGCAACATGTACACTAGCAAAATAAGCATGGCAAAGGCTATACTTGACATTTTTATTGAGAATAAAGATGCAAAACATTATTATAAATAACAGCAAGCAAATACTAACAAAATAAAATGAAGCTCCAAGCAAAATACATATCATATGGTGAATAACAATATAGCTCCAAGTAAAGTTACCGATGGATGAAGACGAAAGAGGGGATGCCTTCCGGGGCATCCCCAAGCTTAGGCTCTTGGTTGTCCTTGAATATTACCTTGGGGTGCCTTGGGCATCCCCAAGCTTAGGCTCTTGCCACTCCTTATTCCATAGTCCATCGAATCTTTACCCGAAACTTGAAAACTCCACAACACAAAACTCAACAGAAAACTTGTAAGCTCCGTTAGTATAAGAAAATAAAACCACGACTTAGGTACTGTAATGAACTCATTCTAAATTCATATTGGTGTAATATCTACTGTATTCCAACTTCTCTATGGTTCATACCCTCCGATACTACTCATAGATTCATCAAAATAAGCAAACCACACATAGAAAACAGAATCTGTCAAAAACAGAACAGTCTGTAGTAATCTGTATCAAACGTATACTTCTGGAACTCCAAAAATTCTACCAAATTAGGAATACCTGAGAAATTTTTGTACCAATCCAGATCAACAAGAATGAGACCATAAGCACGTTTCTGTGAATTATCAAAACTAATTTATTGGGTGCAAAAGTTTCTGATTTTCAGCAGGATCAACACAACTATCACCGTAAGCTATCCCAAAGGTCTTACTTGGCACTTTATTGAAACAAAAGCTATAAAACATGATTACTACAGTAGCATAATCATGTGAACACACAAAAACAGTAAGGATAAATATTGGGTTGTCTCCCAACAAGCGCTTTTCTTTTAATGCCTTTTAGCTAGGCATGATGATGACAATGATGCTCACAAAAAAGATAAGAATTGAAACATAAGGGAGCATCATGAAGCACATGACTTGCAAATTTAAGTCTAAACCAATTCCTATACATAGGTATTTTGTGAGCAAACAACTTATGGGAACAATAATCAACTAGCATAGGAAGGCAAAACAAGCATAGCTTCAATATTTTCAACACATAGAGAGGAAACTTGACATTATTGCAATACCTACAAGCATATGTTCCTGCCTCATAATAATTTTCAGTAGCCTCATAAATGAATTCAACAATATAACCAGCACCTAAAACATTCTTTTCATGATCTACTTGCATAGAAAATTTACTACTCTTCACATAAGCAAAATTCTTCTCATGAATAATAGTGGGAGCGAACTCAACAAAATAATTATCATGTGAGGCATAATCCAATTGAAAACTAAAATCATGATGACAAGTTTCATGGTTATCATTATTATTAATAGCATACAAGTCATCACAATAATCATTATAGATAGCAACTTTGTTCTCATAATCAATTGGAATCTCTTCCGAAATAGTGGAATCATCACTAAATAAAGTTGACACTCTTCCAAATCCACTTTCATGTTCATCACAATAAGATTCAACATCCTCTAAAATAGTGGGATCACTACTTCCTAAAGTTGACACTCTTCCAAACCCAATTTCATCAATATAATCATCATAAATAGGAGGCATGCTTTCATCATAATAAATTTGATCATCAAAACTTGGGGGACAAAACATATCATCTTCATCAAACATAGCATCCCCAAGCTTGTGGATTTGCATATCATTAGCATCATGGATATTCAAGGAATTCATACTAACAACATTGCAATCATGCTCATCATTCACATATTTCATGCCAAGCATTCTATGTAATTCTTCTTCTAGCACTTCAGCACAATTTTCCTTTTCATCATACTCACTAAAGATATTAAAAAGATGGAACGTATGAGATAAGCTTAACTCCATTTTTTTGTAGTTTTTCTTTTATAAACTAAGCTAGTGATAAAACAATAAACAAAAAGATTCGATTACAAGATCTAAAGATATACCTTCAAGCACTCACCTCCCCGGTAACGGCGCCAGAAAAGAGCTTAGTTGACGGGGTGTGAGTGCCGCTTACCTAGCCCCCCCGGCAACGGCGCCAAAAAAGAGCTTGATGTCTACTACACAACCTTGTTCTCGTAGACGTTGTTGGGCCTCCAAGTGCAGAGGTTTGTAGGACAGTAGCAAATTTCCCTCAAGTGGATGACCTAAGGTTTATCAATCCGTGGGAGGCATAGGATGAAGATGGTCTCTCTCAAACAACCCTACAACCAAATAACAAAGAGTCTCTTGTGTCCCCAACACAACCAATACAATGGCAAATTGTATAGGTGCACTAGTTCGGCGAAGAGATGGTGATACAAGTGCAATATGGATGGTAGATGAGGGTTTTTGTAATCTGAAAAATTATAAAAACAGCAAGGTAACTAATGATAAAAGTGAGCGTAAACGGTATTACAATGGTAGGAAACAAGGCATAAGGTTCATACTTTCACTAGTGCAAGTTCTCTCAACAATAATAATATAGACAGATCATATAACAATCCCTCAACATGCAACAAAGAGTCACTCCAAAGCCACTAATAGCGGAGAACAAACAAAGAGATTATGGTAGTGTACGACACCACCTCAAAGTTATTCTTTCGGATCAATCTATTCAAGAGTTCGTACTAGAATAACACCATAAGACACAAATCAACCAAAACCCTAATGTCACCTAGATACTCCATTGTCACCTCAAGTATCCGTGGGCATGATTATACGATATGCATCACACAATCTCAAATTCATCTATCCAACCAACACAAAGTACTTCAAAGAGTGCCCCAAAGTTTCTACCGGAGATTCAAGACAAAAACGTGTGCCAACCCCTGTGCATAGGTTCATGGGCGGAACCCGCAAGTTGATCACCAAAACATACATCAAGTGAATCACGTGATATCCCATTGTCACCATAAATAAGCACGGCAAGACATTCATCAAGTGTTCTCAAATCCTTAAAGACTCAATCCGAGAAGATAACTTCAAAGGGAAAACTACATCCATTACAAGAGAGTAGAGGGGGAGAAACATCATAAGATCCAACTATAATAGCAAAGCTCACGATACATCAAGATCATGCGAAGTCAAGAACACAAGAGAGAGAGAGAGAGAGAGAGAGAGAGATCAAACACATAGCTACTGGTACATACCCTCGGCCCCGAGGGTGAACTACTCCCTCCTCGTCATGGAGAGCGCCGGAATGATGAAGATGGCCACCGGTGAGGGATCCCCCCTCCAGCAGGGTGCCGGAACGGGCTCCCGAGAGGTTTTTGGTGGCTACAGAGGCTTGCGGCGGCGGAACTCCCGATCTATCTTCATCTTCGATGTTTTTAGGGTACGTGGACTTATATAGGCGAAAGAAGTCGGTCGGGGGAGCCTTGAGGGGCCCAGGAGACAGGGGGCGCGCCCAGTGGGGGTGGGCACTGTTGGGGAACGTAGCAGAAATTCAAAAAATTTCCTACGTATCACCAAGATCTATCTATGGAGAGACCAGCAACGAGTAGAAAGAGAGTGCATCTACATACCCTTGTAGATCGTTAAGCGGAAGCGTTCAAGTGAACGGGGTTGATGGAGTCGTACTCGTCGTGATTCAAATCACCGATGATCAAGTGCCGAACGTACGGCACCTCCGCATTCAACACACGTACATCCCGGTGACGTCTCCCAAGCCTTGATCCAGCAAGGAGAGAGGGAGAGGTTGAGGAAGACTCCATCCAGCAGCAGCACAACGGCGTGGTGGTGGTGGAGGAGCGTGGCAATCCTGCAGGGCTTCGCCAAGCACCGCGAGAGGAGGAGCACTTGGGAGAGGGAGGGCTGCGCCAGGGGCAAGGGTGAAGCTCCCATGCGCCTCCCCACTATATATAGGGGTGGAGGGGGCTGGTTTCTTGCCCTCCAAGTCCATTGGGGCGTTGGCAAAGGTGGGAGGAAAGAAATCCCATCATTTCCTTCCCCACCGATTGCTATCCCCCCTTTTTAGGGATCTTGATCTTATCCCTTTGGGATATGATCTTATTCCTTCTAAGGGGGGATCTTGGTGCGCCTTGACCAGGGGTGTGGGGCCTTGCCCCCACTACCCACGTTCATGTGGGTCCCCCCATGCAGGTGGGCCCCACTCTGGAACCTTCTAGAACCTTCCCGGTACAATACCGAAAAATCCCGAACATTTTCCGGTGGCCAAAATAGGACTTCCCATATATAAATCTTTACCTCCGGACCATTCCGGAACTCCTCGTGACATCCGGGATCTCATCCGGGACTCCGAACAACATTCGGTAACCACATACAAACTTCCTTTATAACCCTAGCGTCATCGAACCTTAAGTGTGTAGACCCTACGGGTTCGGGAGACATGTAGACATGACCGAGACGTTCTCCGGTCAATAACCAACAGCGGGATCTGGATACCCATGATGGCTCCCACATGTTCCACGATGATCTCATCGGATGAACCACGATGTCAAGGACTTAATCAATCCCGTATACAATTCCCTTTGTCTAGCGGTATTGTACTTGCCCGAGATTCGATCGTCCGTATCCTTATATCTTGTTCAATCTCGTTACCGGCAAGTCTCTTTACTCGTTCCGTAACACATCATCCCGTGATCAACTCCTTGGTCACATTGCGCATATGATGATGTCCTACCGAGTGGGCCCAGAGATACCTCTCCGCTTACAAGGAGTGACAAATCCCAGTCTCGATTCGTGCCAACCCAACAGACACTTTCGGAGATACCTGTAATGCACCTTTATAGCCACCCAGTTACGTTGTGACGTTTGGTACACCCAAAGCACTCCTACGGTATCCGGGAGTTGCACAATCTCATGGTCTAAGGAAAAGATATTTGACATTATAAAAGCTCTAGCAAATGAACTACACGATCTTTGTGATATGCTTAGGATTGGGTCTTGTCCATCACATCATTCTCCTAATGATGTGATCCCGTTATCAACGACATCCAATGTCCATAGCCAGGAAACCATGACTATCTGTTGATCACAACGAGCTAGTCAACTAGAGGCTCACTAGGGACATATTGTGGTCTATGTATTCACACGTGTATTACGATTTCCGGATAATACAGTTATAGCATGAATAAAAGACAATTATCATGAACAAGGAAATATAATAATACTTTTATTATTGCCTCTAGGGCATATTTCCAACAGTCTCCCACTTGCACTAGAGTCAATAATCTAGTTCACATCGATATGTGATTAACACTCAAGGTCACATCCCCATGTGACTAACACCCAAAGAGTTTACTAGAGTTAATAATCTAGTTCACATTTACCATGTGATTAACACTCGATGAGTTCTGGGTTTGATCATGTTATGCTTGTGAGAGAGGTTATAGTCAATGGGTCTGAACCTTTTAGATCCATGTGTGCTTCACAAATCTCTATGTCATCTCCTAGATGTAGCTACCACGCTCTATTTGGAGCTATTCCAAATAACTGTTCTACTTGGAGCTATATTAAAAGTTGCTCCATTATACGTATCTGGTATCTCTACTCAGAGCTATCCGGATAGGTGTTAAGCTTGCATCGACGTAACTCTTTACGTCGAACTCTTTATCACCTCCACAATAGAGAAAATTCCTTAGTCCACTAGTTACTAAGGATAACTTTGACCGCTGTCCTGTGATCCATTCTTGGATCACTCTTGTACCCCTTGACTGACTCATGGCAAGGCGCACTTCAGGTGCGGTACACAGCATAGCATACTGTAGAGAGCCTATGATAAAAGCATAGGGGACGACCTTCGTCCTTCCTCTTTCTTCTGCCGTGGTCGAGCTTTAAGTCTTAACTTCATACCTTACAACTCAGGCAAGAACTCCTTCTTTGACTGATCCATCTTGAACACCTTCAAGATTATGTCAAGGTACGTGCTCATTTAAAAGTACTATTAAGCATTTTGATCTATCTTATAGATCTTGATGCTTATTGTTCAAGTAGCCTAATCCAGGTTTTCCATTGAAAAACAGTTTTCAAATAACCCTATATGCTTTCTAGAAATTCTACATCATTTCTGATCATCAATATGTCAACAACATATACTCATCAGAAATTCCATAGTGCTCCCACTCACTTCTTTGGAAATACAAGTTTCTCATAAACTTTGTATAAACCCAAAATCTTTGATCATCTTATCAAAGTGTACATTCCAACTCCGAGATGCTTACTCCAGTCCTTAGAAGGATCGCTGGAGCCAGCATACCTTTTAGCATCCTTAGGATCGTCAAAACCTTTCTGATTGTATTACATACAACCTTTCCTTACGAAAACTGGTAAGGAAACTCGTTTTGACATCCATCTGCCAGATTTCATAAATGCAGCTGATGCTAACACAAATCCGACGGACTTAAGCATTGCTACGGATGAGAAAATCTCATTGTAGTCAACTCCTTGAACTTGTGAAAAACTTTTCGTCACAAGTCGAGCTCCATAGATGGTTACATTACCATCCACGTCCGTCTTCTTCTTAAAGATCCATTTATCTCAATGGCTTGCCGATCATCAGGCAAGTCCACCAAAGTCCATGCTTTGTTCTGATACATGGATCCTATCTCGGATTTCATGGCTTCTAACCATTTGTCGGAATTGGGCCCACCATTGCTTCTCCATAGCTCGTAGGTTCATTGTTGTCTAGCAACATGACCTTCAAGACAGGATTACTGTACCACTCCGAAGTAGTACGCGTCCTTGTCGTCCTACGAGGTTCGGTAGTGACTTGATCCGAAGTCTCATGATCAATATCATAAGCTTCCACTTCAATTGGTGTAGGTGCCACAGGAACAACTTCCTGTGCCCTGCTACACACTGGTTGAAGTGATGGTTCAATAACCTCATCAAGTCTCCACCATCCTCCCACTCAATTCTTTCGAGAGAAACCTTTCCTCGAGAAAGGACCCGATTCAAGAAACAATCCATATTGCTTTCGGATCTGAATTAGGAGGTTTACCCAACTGTTTTGGGTATCCTATGAAGATGCGTTTTATCCGCTTTGGGTTCGAGCTTATCAGCCTGAAACTTTTTTATATAAGCGTCGCAGCCCCAAACTTTTAAGAAATGACAGCTTAGGTTTCTCTAAACCATAGTTCATACGGTGTCATCTCAACGGAATTACGTGGTGCCCTATTTAAAGTGAATGTGGTTGTCTCTAATGCCTAACCCATGAACGATAGTGGTAATTCGATAAGAGACATCATGGTACGCACCATATCCAATAGGGTGCAACTATGATGTTCGGACACACCATCACATTATGGTGTTCCAGGCGGTATTAATTGCGAAACAATTTCCACAATGTCTTAATTGTGTGCCAACACTCGTAACTCAGATATTCATCTCTATGATCATATCATAGACATTTTATCCTCTTGTCACAATGATCTTCTACTTCACTCTGAAATTACTTGAACCATTAATAATTCAGACTTGTGTTTCATCAAGTAAATATACTCAGTATCTACTCAAATCATCAGTGAAGTAAGAACATAATGATATTCACTGCATGCCTCAGCACTCACTGGACTGCACACATCAAAAATGTGTTGCTTCCAACAAGTTGCTATCTTGTTCCATTTTACTGAAACCGAGGCTTTTCAGTCATCTTGCCCATGTGGTATGATTTGCATGTCTCAAGTGATTCAAAATCAAGTGAGTTCCAACGGTCCATTTGCATGGAGTTTCTTCATGCATATACACCAATAGACATGGTTCGCATGTCTCAAACTTTTCAAAAATGAGTGAGCCGAAAGATCCATCAACATGGAGCTTCTTCATGCGTTTTACACCAATATGACTTACATGGCAGTGCCACAAGTAAGTGGTACTATCATTACTATCTTATATCTTTTGGCATGAAAATGTGTATCACTACGATCGAGATTCAATAAACCATTCAGGTTTAATACTAATCTTGATGGTAGAGGGAGCGTGCGATGCTTTGATCATATCAACACTTGGAAACACTTCCAACACATATCGTCAGCTCACCTTTAGCTAGTCTCCGTTTATTCCGTAGCCTTTTGTTTCGAGTTACTAACACTTAGCAACCGAACCGGTATCTAATACCCTGGTGCTACTAGGAGTACCAGTAAAGTACACATTAACATAATGTATATCCAATATACTTCTATCGACAGCCTTCTCATCTACCAAGTATCTAGGGTAATCCTGCTCTAGTGGCTGTTCCCCTTATTACAGAAGCACTCAGTCTCGGGTTTGGGTTCAACCTTGGGTTTCTTCACTAGAGCAGCAACTGATTTGCCGTTTCATGAAGTATCCTTTCTTGCCCTTGCCCTTCTTGAAACTAGTGGTTTCATCAACAATTGATGCTCCTTCTTGATTTCTACTTTCGCGGTGTCAAACATCGTGAATACCTCAAGGATCATCATATCTATCCCTGATATGTTATAGTTCATCACAAAGCTCTAGCAGCTTGGTGGCAATGACTTTTGGAGAAACATCACTATCTCATCTGGAAGATCAACTCTCACTCGATTCAAGTGATTGTTGTACTCAGACAATCTGAGCACAAGCACAACAATTGAGCTTTTCTCCATTAGTTTGCAGGTTAAGAAAATCGTCGGAGGTCTTATACCTCTTGACGTGGGCACGAGCCTGAAATCTCAATTTCATCCCTCAAAACATCTCATATGTTCCGCGACTTTTCGAAAAACGTCTTTGGTGCCTCTGCTCTAAACCGTTTCACTGAACTATCACATAGTTATCAAAACGTGTATGTCTGATGTTCGTAACATCCACAAACGACGTTTGGGGTTCAGCACACTGAGCGGTGCATTAAGGACATAAGCTTTCTACTGTCCGCATAATAGCTACTATCAACTTTCAACTATATTTTCTCTAGGAACATATGTAAACAGTAGAACTATAGCGTGAGCTATGACATAATTTGCAAAAGGTCTTTTTGACTATGTTCAGGATAATTAAGTTCATCTTATGAACTCCCACTCAGATAGACATCCCTCTAGTCATCTAAGTGATCACATGATCCGAGTCAAACTAGCCCGTGTCCGATCATCACGTGAGACGGACTAGTCATCATCGGTGAACATTTTCATGTTGATCGTATCTACTATACGACTCATGCTCGACCTTTCGGTCTCCGTGTTCCGAGGCCATGTCTGTACATGCTAGGCTCGTCAAGTTAACCCTAAGTGTTTTCGCGTGTGTAAATCTGTCTTACACCCGTTGTATGTGAACGTAAGAATCCATCACACCCGATCATCACGTGGTGCTTAGAAGCGACGAACTGTAGCAACGGTGCACAGTTAGGGGAGAACACTTCTTGAAATTTTGTAAGGGATCATCTTATTTACTACCGTCGTCCTAAGTAAACAAGATGCATAAACATGATAAACATCACATGCAATCAAATAGTGACATGATATGGCCAATATCATTTTGCTCCTTTTGATCTCCATCTTCGGGGCTCCATGATCATCATCGTCACCGGCATGACACCATGATCTCCATCATCATGATCTCCATCATCGTGTCTCCATGAAGTCGTCTCGCCAACTTATTACTTCTACTACTATGGCTACCGGTTAGCAATAAAGTAAAGTAATTACATGGCGTTGTTCAATGACACGCAGGTCATACAATAAATTAAGACAACTCCTATGGCTCCTGCCGGTTGTCATACTCATCGACATGCAAGTCGTGAATCCTATTACAAGAACATGATCAATATCATACATCACATATCATTCATCACATTCTTCTTGGCCATATCACATCACATAGCATACCCTGCAAAAACAAGTTAGACGTCCTCTAATTGTTGTTTGCATGTTTTACGTGGCTGCTATGGGTTTCTAGCAAGAACGTTTCTTACCTACGCAAAACCACAACGTGATATGTCAATTGCTATTTACCCTTCATAAGGACCCTTTTCATCGAATCCGTTCCGACTAAAGTGGGAGAGACTGGCACCCGCTAGCCACCTTATGCACCAAGTGCATGTCAATCGGTGGAACCTGTCTCACGTAAGAGTACGTGTAAGGTCGGTCCGGGCCGCTTCATCCCACAATACCGTCGAAACAAGATTGGACTAGTAACGGTAAGCATATTGAACAAAATCAATGCCCACAACTACTTTGTGTTCTACTCGTGCAAAGAATCTACGCAATAGACCTAGCTCATGATGCCACTGTTGGGGAACGTAGCAGAAATTCAAAAAATTTCCTACGTATCACCAAGATCTATCTATGGAGAGACCAGCAACGAGTAGAAAGAGAGTGCATCTACATACCGTTGTAGATCGCTAAGCGGAAGCGTTCAAGTGAACGGGGTTGATGGAGTCGTACTCGTCGTGATTCAAATCACCGATGATCAAGTGCCGAACGCACGGCACCTCCGCGTTCAACACACGTACAGCCCGGTGACGTCTCCCAAGCCTTGATCCAGCAAGGAGAGAGGGAGAGGTTGAGGAAGACTCCATCCAGCAGCAGCACAACGGCGTGGTGGTGGTGGAGGAGCGTGGCAATCCTGCAGGGCTTCGCCAAGCACCGCGAGAGAGGAGGAGCACTTGGGAGAGGGAGGGCTGCGCCAGGGGCAAGGGTGAAGCTCCCATGCGCCTCCCCACTATATATAGGGGTGGAGGGGGCTGGTTTCTTGCCCTCCAAGTCCATTGGGGCGTTGGCAAAGGTGGGAGGAAAGAAATCCCATCATTTCCTTCCCCACCGATTGCTATCCCCCCTTTTTAGGGATCTTGATCTTATCCCTTTGGGATATGATCTTATTCCTTCTAAGGGGGGATCTTGGTGCACCTTGACCAGGGGTGTGGGGCCTTGCCCCCACTACCCACGTTCATGTGGGTCCCCCATGCAGGTGGGCCCCACTCCGGAACCTTCTAGAACCTTCCCGGTACAATACCGAAAAATCCCGAACATTTTCCGGTGGCCAAAATAGGACTTCCCATATATAAATCTTTACCTCCGGACCATTTCGGAACTCCTCGTGACGTCCGGGATCTCATCCGGGACTCCGAACAACATTCGGTAACCACATACAAACTTCCTTTATAACCCTAGCATCATCGAACATTAAGTGTGTAGACCCTACGGGTTCGGGAGACATGTAGACATGACCGAGACGTTCTCCGGTCAATAACCAACAGCGGGATCTGGATACCCATGATGGCTCCCACATGTTCCACGATGATCTCATCGGATGAACCACGATGTCAAGGACTTAATCAATCCCGTATACAATTCCCTTTGTCTAGCGGTATTGTACTTGCCCGAGATTCGATCGTCGGTATCCTTATACCTTGTTCAATCTCGTTACCGGCAAGTCTCTTTACTCGTTCCGTAACACATCATCCCGTGATCAACTCCTTGGTCACATTGCGCATATGATGATGTCCTACCGAGTGGGCCCAGAGATACCTCTCCGCTTACACGGAGTGACAAATCCCAGTCTCGATTCGTGCCAACCCAACAGACACTTTCGGAGATACCTGTAATGCACCTTTATAGCCACCCAGTTACGTTGTGACGTTTGGTACACCCAAAGCACTCCTACGGTATCCGGGAGTTGCACAATCTCATGGTCTAAGGAAAAGATATTTGACATTATAAAAGCTCTAGCAAACGAACTACACGATCTTTGTGATATGCTTAGGATTGGGTCTTGTCCATCACATCATTCTCCTAATGATGTGATCCCATTATCAACGACATCCAATGTCCATAGCCAGGAAACCATGACTATCTGTTGATCACAATGAGCTAGTCAACTAGAGGCTCACTAGGGACATATTGTGGTCTATGTATTCACACGTGTATTACGATTTCCGGATAATACAGTTATAGCATGAATAAAAGACAATTATCATGAACAAGGAAATATAATAATACTTTTATTATTGCCTCTAGGGCATATCATGAACAAGGACCTAATGTCACCTAGATACTCCATTGTCACCTCAAGTATCCGTGGGCATGATTATACGATATGCATCACACAATCTCAAATTCATCTATCCAACCAACACAAAGTACTTCAAAGAGTGCCCCAAAGTTTCTACCGGAGATTCAAGACAAAAATGTGTGCCAACCCCTGTGCATAGGTTCATGGGCGGAACTCGCAAGTTGATCACCAAAACATACATCAAGTGAATCACGTGATATCCCATTGTCACCATAAATAAGCACGGCAAGACATTCATCAAGTGTTCTCAAATCCTTAAAGACTCAATCCGAGAAGATAACTTCAAAGGGAAAACTACATCCATTACAAGAGAGTAGAGGGGGAGAAACATCATAAGATCCAACTATAATAGCAAAGCTCACGATACATCAAGATCGTGCGAAGTCAAGAACACAAGAGAGAGAGAGAGAGAGAGAGAGATCAAACACATAGCTACTGGTACATACCCTCGGCCCCGAGGGTGAACTACTCCCTCCTCGTCATGGAGAGCGCCGGAATGATGAAGATGGCCACCGGTAAGGGATCCCCCCTCCAGCAGGGTGCCGGAACGGGCTCCCGAGAGGTTTTTGGTGGCTACAGAGGCTTGCGGCGGCGGAACTCCCGATCTATCTTCATCTTCGATGTTTTTAGGGTACGTGGACTTATATAGGCGAAAGAAGTCAGTCGGGGGAGCCTTGAGGGGCCCAGGAGACAGGGGGCACGCCCAGTGGGGGTGGGCACGTCCTCCTATCTACTGGCTTCCTCGAACCTTCCCTAGCTTGAACTCTAAGTCTCCTGGATCATATCCTTTCCAAAAATCACGCTCCCGAAGGTTTCATTCCGTTTGGACTCCGTTTGATATTCCTTTTCTTCGAAATACTAAAACAGGCGATAAAACAGTAATATAGGCTGGGCCTCCGGTTAATAGGTTAGTCCCAAAAGTAATATAAAAGTGTACAATAAAGCCTGCAATCATTCAAAACAGATAATAAAATAGCATGAATGCTTCATAAATTATAGATACGTTGGATACATATCATTACTCTTGGTTCATTGCTTATCCCGGTACACCGTCGGAGGCATTCACATAGAGTCATATTTTTTTCTAAGTATTGAGTTGTAAATAAATAAACGTGTGATGATCTTCATTATTAGAGCGTTGTCCCAAGTGAGGAAAGGATGATGGAGACTATGATTCCCGCACAAGTCGGGATGAGACTCCGGACTTTATGAAAAATAAAAGAGGCCATAGAAGCCCAAATAAAAAAGAGAGGCCAAATAAGCCCACCAAAATTAAAAAAATGAGAGGAAAAGAGAGAAGGGACAATGTTACTATCCTTTTTCCACACTTGTGCTGCAAAGCAGCACCATGATCTTCATGGTAGAGAGTCTCCTATGTTGTCACTTTCATATACTAGTGGGAATTTTTCATTATAGAACTTGGCTTGCATATTCCAATGATGGGCTTCCACAAAATGCCATAGGTCTTCATGAACTTAGTTTCTTTTGTTGAGCTTTCATACATTTATAGCTCTAGTGCATCCGTTGCATGGCAATCCCTACCCTCATGTTGACATCAATTGATGGGCATCTCCATAGCCCGTTGATTAGCCTCGTCAATGTGAGACTTTCTCCTTTTTTTATCCTCTCCACACAACCTCCATCATCGTTCTATTCCACCCATAGTGCTATATCCATAGCTTACGCTCATGTATTGCGTAAGAGTTGAAAAATCTGAAGCGTGTTAAAAAGTATGAACCAATTGCTTGGTTGAAACCGGGGTTGTGCATGATGGGAGTATTTTGTGTGACAAAAATGAAGCATGGCCTAACTATATGATTTTGTAGGGATAAGCTTTCTTTGGCTATGCTATTTTCATAAGACATGATTACTTGTTAGTATGCTTGAAGTATTACTATTTTTATGTCAATATGAACTTTTATCTTGAACCATTTGGATCTGAACATTCATGCCACAATAAAGAAAATTACATTGAGAAATATGCTAGGTAGCATTCCACATCAAATTTTTTGTTTTGATCATTTACCTACTCGAGGACGAGCAGGAATTAAGCTTGGGGATGCTTGATACGTCTCCAACGTATCTATAATTTTTGATTGTTCCATGCTATTATATTACCCGTTTTGGATGTTTATGGGCTTTGTTATTCACTTTTATCATTTTTGGGACTAACCTATTAACTAGAGGCCCAACCCAAATTGTTTTTTTGCCTATTTTAGTGTTTCCCAGAAAAGGAATATCAAACGGAGTCCAAACGGAATGAAACCTTCGAGAGAATTATTTTTGGAACAAACGTAATCCAGGAGACTTGAGTGGATGTCAAAAAACACACGAGGAAGCCACGAGGCAGGGAGGCGTGCCGTAGGGGGATGGGCGTGCCCCCACCCTCATGGGCCCCTCGTGGCTCCCCTGACCGACTTCATTCACCTATATATACTAGCATACCCTGAAAACACCGAGGAGCACCACGATACCCTATTTCCACCGCCGCAACCTTCTGTACCCGTGAGATCCCATCTTGGAGCCTTTTCCAGCGCTCCGCCGGAGGGTGAATCGATCACGAAGGGCTTCTACATCAACACCATAGCCTCTCCGATGAGTTGTGAGTAGTTTACTACAGACCTTCGGGTCCATAGTTATTAGCTAGATGGCTTCTTCTCTCTTTTTGAATCTCAATACAATGTTCTCCTCGATCTTCTTGGAGATCTATTCGATGTAACTCTTTTTGCGGTGTGTTTGACAGATGAATTGTGGGTTTATGGTCAAGTTTATCTATGAGAAATATTTGAATCTCCTCTGAATTGTTTTATGTATGGTTGGTTATCTTTGCAAGTCTCTTCGAATTATCAGTTTGGTTTGGCCTACTAGATTAATCTTTCTTGTATTGGGAGAAGTGCTTAGCTTTGGGTTCAATCTTGCGGTGTCCTTTCCCAATGACAGTAGGGGCATCAAGGCACGTATTGTATTGTTGCCATCGAGGATAAAAAGATGGGGTTTATATCATATTGCTTGAGTTTATCCCTCTACATCATGTCATCTTGCCTAATGTGTTACTCTGTTCTTATGAACTTAATACTCTAGATGCATGCTGGTAGCGGTCGATGTGTCCAGTAATAGTAGTAGATGCAGAATCATTTCGATCTACTTGTCACGGACGTGATGCCTATATACATGATCATGACTAGATATTCTCATAACTATGCACTTTTCTATCAATTGCTCGACAATAATTTGTTTACCCACCGTAATACTTTTGCTATGTTGAGAGAAGCCACTAGTGAAACCTATGGCCCCCGGGTCTATTTTCCATCATATAAGTTTTCGATCTACTTTATTTTGCAATCTTTACTTTTCAATCTATATCATAAAAATACCAAAAATATTTATCTTATTATTATATCTATCATATCTCACTTTTGCAAGTGGCCGTGAAGGGATTGACAACCCCTTTATCGCGTTAGTTGCAAGGTTCTTATTTGTTTGTGTAGGTACGAGGGACTTGCATGTAGCCTCCTACTGGATTGATACCTTGTTTCTCAAAAAATGAGGTAAATACTTACACTACTTTGCTGCAGCACCCTTTCCTCTTCAAGGGAAAACCAACGCAGTGCTAAAGAGGTAGCACCGTTCTCCTTGACAAGAACCATGTAGGATTTCTCGTCCAAGAGCCCTTCAAGCTGAGAGGTTCGGGGTTGTTCGGGCAGGGGCGCGGGAGACCCCATCTGTCTGGCCTTGGTGCACCAGGGTTAAAACATCAAAAGTGTCAAGTCAATCATTTTATTGATAGTCAGTAAATAATACAAGTACTGTTGCATACAAAGTTACCTCTGCCGGGCTATTCTTGCTACTAAAGCTGAGATCTTCCTCATGCTCGGTGAAGGTGTTCTTGGTCGGTTTGAACAACGACGACCACATCCCATCAAGAATGGAGCAGTAGAAGTGGCGCATGGTCACCTCATCCTCGGGCTTATAACGCCACATTGGATTGGCCCTGAGCTGGAGAGGGAGGACACGATGGTGGATCATGACGTGAACCACGTCCACCAGCTTGAGGATCTTGTTGACCACCTGCTTTAGCTTCTTTTGAAGCACCTTAACCTCTTCAGATTTCCCCCAATTGAGGCTCTTCTCCATCTATGAGACAAGTCTCTTCGGAGGCTCAGCTGAAAGGCCAAGGTCTTTGTCTGACCTTTTATGCACAGGTCGGTTATGTAGAACCATTCCTGTTGCCACATCTTGATGATCTCAAAAAAGGTGCCCTTAGGCTAGAGCACCTTAGGAAGTTTTCTTATCATGGCCCCACCGCATCTTGATGGGAGGCGCTGCTCTTCAGTTTCACGCTGTGCCACAGGCCAAAATGCGGCTCCACACAAAGAAAGGCCTCACATACGGTGATGAAGGAGGCTATGTGGAGGATAGAATTCGGGGCTAGGTGATGGAAATCTAACCCGTAGTAAAAAAGTAAACCCCGCAGAAAGGAGTGGAGGGGAAATCCCAAACCTCAGAGGAGGTGAGGAACGAAGACCACCCTTTCCGTCTTCTTGGGGGTTGGGGATGGCAGAGGCAGAACGACCAGTCTCACCGTCCACTAGTGCTCGACACTTGGCCACTGCAGGAATATACCCTGCAACCCTGAGCTCCTCAATGGTGCCTGTCATGGTGGGCGCACGGAAGATACCAAGGGATGGCTAAAGAGAGGAGGAGGCTCGAGGGCGCTGGTGGGCTCCAGAGGCGAGGTTGGCATGCGCAGGCGCGGGACGCCGGACATACCCAGGTTCGGGGCTCTTCGGAGAGATAACACCCCTAGTCCTGCCGAGTTTGGCTGAATGATCGATAGTACAATGTTGCTCCTGGAGCTGTATGGAGGAGGAAGGAAGCTGGCCAAGGCTTGGGCTGCTCCTTCTCCCCGGTGTTGCTATCTGGTGGCTAGTCCTATGCTTACTTGCTTCTCTCTCGTATGTGTCTCTTGCTTGCTTTTCCAATGGTGGGATGCCTGGATGATGATCTGCTATCTGATCGTATGCCCCTGTGGGCGTGGGTTCCCGGGGGGTTTTATAGATCAACCCACCCAGGGTTACAATGGTAATATGCCGGGTCAGTGGGTCCGTATTGTCGGTGCCCAGGACTCCGAGCTGGGTCCCGCTTGTGGGCTTGTGGTTCGCCGGGTTCCCTTAGGTGCGGGCCCTGCATGCCTTGGGGAACTGTGCGCCGTCTTGTCGATCGTCAGGGCGTGGCCGAGTCGAGTCGTGTACAGTGCTCTCCGTCAGGCTGCCGCTTGTTGTCGTCAGCGGTGAGGGCGGGAGCACTGTAGCCATGCTAGCCTTGGTCAGCAGGTAGGTGAGGGGCACTATTGCCGCGCCCCGTCTGACCACATGCATGGTGGAAACACTGTTGCCTCGGTCATCAGTGATTTGGGTCTCGTACCATCGTACGGCCTGGATGGGATGGGAGCTGACCCGTGGCTGGGTTGCTGTAGACGCCACGGGTGGTGCTGGCTTGCCGTGGAGGCCTTGGTTGCGCCGGGTCGAGTTGCCTTGCGCCAGTTGCTGTAGCCGGGTTGACATACCTTGCCATGTCGGAGAGTTTGGCCGGGTTGCGGGCCCTACCGGGTCGAGCGACCCGGCCAAGCGCGTGCTGGTTTGCGGGGTGATGCGGGCCCCACTGTTTTTGAAGAGGATCCGGGTTCCGTTGCCTGCCCGGGGTTCATCCCCCCGACAGTAGTCCCCGAAGCTATGAAAGTCCGCCGTCTTCTGATGAGTGGGCCTTCGCA
The DNA here is from genome assembly GCA_963921465.1 of Triticum timopheevii. Taxonomy (NCBI): domain Eukaryota; kingdom Viridiplantae; phylum Streptophyta; class Magnoliopsida; order Poales; family Poaceae; genus Triticum; species Triticum timopheevii. Next base: position 107,427,950 of record OY997271.1, read on the forward strand.
GTTTCCCCCTTTAGCAAGGCGGATTCTGCGAATGCCGGGTCCGGCAACACCCGCTGTGTGCCGGTTTTCTCGGAAACCGGATCGCGGTACCCCGGCCGTGGCGGGAACCGAGGAGTCCGTGGAATCTTTAGGCAATCCCTTGGGCTTCGTGCAGGCACCACGTGGCGCCCGGAAGTCGGGGGGGCCTGTCAGGCCACGCGTGCGACGGGACCGGGCGACGGGCCGGGGGCCCGCCGCCGCACACCCTTGTGCCATGCGTGCGGATTTATTGTGGCGTCCGGGGGCTGGTTGCACTTCCCCGAGCAGTTAGTGCGCGCGTACGTGTGCACTTATTGCGGGGTAGTGGAACGGGTGCGTGCAGATGATCCCACTTTCCCACGTTTGAACTAGGGCTAATAAATTGAGGGGGGCAAGGGGGCGGTGGACACCATTCTCGCTCGCGCCCTCCTGTCCCCCTGCTCGTGCTCTACTCTTTGCCACCGACGCATAGCTGCGCCCGCATCCCCGAGCAGAGCTTCCTCCATCGCTCGTCTTCTTCTTCCAGCTTCTATCTATGGCGCTGCCGTCGGGCTCTTGGATGGGCTCCAACATCACCCCCAAGGACATCACACATCTTCGAGCTTTGCGGCTCTTGCCGCGGGAGACGGATGTCGGCCTCCGCCTGCCGCGCGGCGAGCAAAGGCCCAGGCCCGAGGGGCAGGAGCGCGTCGTCTTCCTCACCCATTTCGAGCGCAGGTTTGGGCTGCCGGTGAGCACCTTCTTCCGCGCCTTCTTGGAGTTCTTCGGGCTTCAACCGCACCATCTTGGCGCCGGCGCCATCGTCCAACTCTCCGGCTTCGTGACCCTGTGCGAGGGGTACCTGGGGGCGACCTCTGGGCGCGCTTCTTCTCCTTGAAGCAGCAGGGCCCGTCGGCCGGGGAGTTCGCCAACTGCGGCGCCGCCGTCATCTCCAAGCGGTCGGGGGCAGATTTCCCCAAGATCCCGCTCGAGGATTCTACCAAGAAGTGGCAGAATTATTTCTTCTACGTCCGCAACCATGGCGCGGACCACATCAATCTTCCCCCCTTCGTCATCGCGCCACCGCGGGCGAAGACGAACTCGGGCTACTCGCTCCGGCGCCCATCGCAGGAGATCGTCAACCTCTACGAGCGGGTGACGGTGATGAGGACGCAGGAGGGGCTCACCGGCACAGGCCTCCTCGCCACGTTCATCACCGGCCGGGTCCTCCCGCTTCAGAGGCGCTCCTATCTCATCGGTGTGATGATTGGCCTGCAGGACCCCAACCGAATGGGGTCGACGCGGCTGTCTGCGGAGCAGGTCGTGCACGGCATCAGTAACATCTCCAAGGCCAATCTTGGAGAGGATTGGCGATTCGGCAAGGCGCTGTATAGCCAGTCGAACCTGGCGCCACAGGTGAGCGTCTGGTCTCCTTACTTTCCCGCCGTGCATCTCCTTGCTCATCCCGACGTGACGCGGGAGGTTCTCTTGAACGCAATCCGGCATCCTTACGCCCGAGCTCCGTCGCAGGTGGTGCCGGTGGCACCAGAGGAGCCCACGGCCCAAGGCGGTGAGGAGGTGGTCGAGTCCGACGCTGGCGTTGGGCGCCATGCTGGTAAGTCTTGCATGTATCCTTCTTCATTTTGTCTTGAATTGTTGCTCGTGTCGTGGTGAAGGCGATGCTGACGCCGGTTGCTGGTGTAGCAGCGTTGGGCGGGGGAGGGGGCGACGCGGGCGGAGCCGGGTCCTCGCATGGGGGCGGCGCCGAGCCGCCCGCATGGAAAGGACAGCGTCGCGCCGCGACCCTGCGGATCTAAGCGCGCGGCGGACCCGGCCGAGCCCGGGAGGCCGTCCAAGAAGAAGCGCGGGAGGCCGATCCCGGTCCCGGTCTTGATGGGGTAAGCTTTATTTCCTGCTTGCGCCTGGATTTCTTGTCTCTTTTGCTTATTTTGCCTTCTTCTTCAGGTCGCCCATCGCGCTGGCGAGAGCGGCGGCGGAGGCCGCGGCCGCTGAATGGACCGCGTTCTGCAGGAGCCGGTCCGACCTTACTGGCCTGGCCGGGAAGGAGGGACGAGGTGACTCGGACCTCGGCATGGATCCAGACGACGCCGAGGCCTTAGCCTGGCGGGACAGGAACCGGGCCAAGGTGGAACTGGAGGCGGCGTCGGTCCAGGCTTGGACCAATGCGGCGGCGGCATGGGCGTGATCCGGTGTGGACCCGTCCTGGCGCGAGATGCTGGAGGGCACGGTGGTGGCGGCAATGGTTTTTGAACCGTCGTCGGTGAGGGAGCGCGGCCGTGGGGGCCGGGCTGAGGTGGTGATCCTCGACCAGGAGGTCATGGAGGTGGGGGGCGATACCCCGCCGCGAGCCAACATGGTCGAGCGCGCGGGGGCTGATGGTGGTGGAAGCGGCGGCGTCTTGGAGGAGACACCGCATGTGGTGGCGCCGGAGGCGCCGTCGGCTATGGAGGAGGCACCATGGGCGGTAGTGCCTGAGGTGGCGACGCAGGGCGTCCCGACGTCCGGGTTGCCGTTGGCGCCGGAAGGGGCATCGGAGGAGGTGCTGGCCGCGTCACAAGCGGCCAGCGGGGGGCACACCTTGGTGCCCCGGTAGGGCGGGCGCCCAGCTGAAGTGCCGCAGCCCGCGCGGACCGGGGGCGCGGCCGTCTTCGGGCCCCAGACCCAGGAGGAGGTGGTGCTAGATGTCGTCAGCCGCCGTCTGCGAGGCCGGACGGAGTGCCTTGAGGCCTTCCCCAGGCCGAGATGGAGCGGATGCGCGACCTGGAGTGCGCGTCCTGGTAAGTCATTCTTCTTCGCTTTCTTGTGATTTCTTCATTGTGGAGGGAGCGCCAGCGCACCCACTGGGTGTAGCCCCCGAGGTTCGGGCCAACTACGTAGTAGTTGGGTCGAATCTTTAGATCGTCGGGCCTTGTTCTGACTTCTATCTTCTTTCAGCATCTTGATGCTTTTCGGGTTGCCGCCTTCAACTGGCTCCTGGGCAAGCATCGGGAGCTCAAGGAGCAGCTCGCTGCCAAGGAGGAGGAGCTTCGTGTGGCCGCAGGTACGTTCATGCTTTTTTCTAGTGGGGGCGCGCTAGCGCACCCACTGGGTGTAGCCCCTGAGATTCGGGCCAATTGTGTAATAGTTGGGCCAAATCTTAAGTCTTGTCTTTTTTCTTCTGCTGAATTCTTTTTTCTTTGCAGCCGAGGTGCTGTCTTGGCGGACCCGACTTCTCCGAGCTGGTCATCATTATGACCAGCTTGTTGCTGACGCCGGCCGCCTTGGCGCCGAGGCGACGCAGGCAAGGGCGGAGGCGGCCGCGGCCCGGTGGTCTCTTGACGAGACCAATTGGCTGCATGAGCAGCTGGCTGGTCACAAGAGCCGCCTCGAGGCCGAGGTGGAGCTTCTGAAGGCGGAGGCCGCCAAGGTGCTGGAGATGCAGTAGGCCCTGGCCGAGGCGGACCAGCAGCGCGGTCAGCTGGCCGACGACAAGGGCCGGCTCCAGGCCGAGGTGGATCGCCTGCGAGAGCAGGCCGCCGCGACGGAGGAGGCTCGTCAGGACGAGACTCGTCGCTGGGAGGCAGCTGAGAAAGCGGCCGAAGACAAGGACGCCGAGCTAAAGGCGGCCCTTGCTAAGGCGGTCGATCTGGAGAAGGCACTCGGGGAGCGCGACCGCGTCGTGGAGCGGGAGCGGCGTGGTACGTTGCTCGAGGCGCAACACGTGGAAGAGTCCTTCTGCAGTAAGTGCTGCTTCTTGTAGTTTTGTCGGGTCGGGGCCCGGCTTTTCTTCCTTGCTATTCTTCTAATCTTGCTTCTTGCTTTTGCGGCAGGGGCCTTCCTGGAGACGCAGCGGCTGGCGGAGGAAGCCGCCCGCTACCAGCGCGACCCGACCGGTGTTGTTGGGTCTGGGACGGATCCGCGTGTGGCCTGGACCTTCCCAGAGATCATTGCCGGTGCAGAGGCCCGCCTGCGGGTCCTGGGGACGCAGATGGAGCGGTTGTCCCAGGCCGGCACCGCGATGACGGCGGCCCTATGGCCGGACTCCGTCCATCCGCGCAGCTTCTCGCACCTGGTGTGCTGGCTGGAGGCGGGACCAAACTGTCTTGGCGAGTGGCGTGTCTCCGCCGCCCGTGCCGGTGTCGAGATGGCGCTACGGTTTGCGCAGTCTTGGCATCCGGATCTTCAGCTGGACGCGCTGATGGGCGGGTCGGAGCAGTTGCTGCAGGAGCAAGCTGGCCGGATCGCATCCCGAGTTCGCCTTCCACGATGAGTTCCATCCGAAGCGGATGGAAGACGGCAGGGTCGTGGATGGCGACGACTACGGCTTGCTTCTCCGTGACCTGGAGGGGAGCTTGGATGAGACAGGCATCTACGGCGACGCGGATGCTGAGGAGGACACCGGTGTCACGCCGGACCCGGAGGCCGCCAGGGGGAGCCGTCAACGTTGCGACGCGGCGCTGGAGATGCCTAAGACACTTTGCGCAGAATTTGTTAAGTAGCAGGTCCACCCACCCACTGGGGGTTGTTTTAGGGTGTAATGAACTCGGGCCGTGGGCCTTTATTTGAAATATTTGTGTGTGTCGTGAGTGCTTGTTTGCTCTTTGCCTTCCTCTTTTTTGAACCGATTTCATACACTTTTCATGTCTGAAACCTCCCCCCCCCCCCCCCCGTGAGTCAGACGGCCGAGGCTCCGGTCCGTGACAGAGGGTTCGATTCTTCGAGAGGGGTGCGCAGGACTTAGGTCCTTAGAAACGTTGAGCGAGAGCGAAACACCCACTTGGCCGGCTGGCGGCAATCCGGCTCTGCCGGTTGGCGAGCAGCCGGTCGTGTGGCTACTTATCTGATGAGTGACGGGTCGGGTCGGTCGACCCGGTGGCCTTTGACTTGGTGTACGAATCGTAAAGGAGCTTTGGCCTTTTGTACTTGCCCGCCGACTGCCAAAGCTGGATCTGCGGTTTTAGGGCGAAGTGGGGGACCGCGGCATCCCAACTTTTTCAGGAATCAACAAGTAAGGCGGCGGGGTGGTGACCGAGTCGGCCTGCCCCCGAGCCCCCGGGTCGAGCGAGTCGAGCCGGCGGCCGGGTTCAGTGGTCAAGTGATGCAGATAAATATGGACACAATAAGTTGGTCGGCAAAAGGTAGCCCCCGAGTTGCGTTCGGGGACCCCACAGTCTCATGCGTTTACAAAAGGCGATGATACATACACTCGTGCGGCTAACTGTAAAACGGGCGAAGGAGTTCCGCATTCCACGACCGGGTCGTTTCTTCACCGGCGGTGTCCTTCTTGCGCTTCTTTGACTTGCGCGCGTCGTTGAGGTAGTAGGCGTTTGATAACCCACAAGTATAGGGGATCGCAACAGTTTTCGAGGGTAGAGTATTCAACCCAAAATTGTTGATTCGACACAAGGGGAGCCAAAGAATATTCTCAAGTATTAGCAGCTGAGTTGTCAATTCAACCACACCTGGAAACTTAGTATCTACAGCAAAGTGTTTAGTAGCAAAGTAATATGATAGTGGTGGTAATGGTAACAAAAGTAAAGACAGCAAAAGTAATGTTTTTGTTATTTTGTAGTGATTGTAACAGTAGCAACGGAAAAGTAAATAAGCGAGAACCAGTATATGGAAAACTCGTAGGCACCGGATTAGCGATGGATAATTATGCCGGATGCGGTTCGTCATGTAACGGTCATAACATAGGGTGACACAGAACTAGCTCCAGTTCATCAATGTAATGTAGGCATGTATTCCGTATATAGTCATACGTGCTTATGGAAAAGAACTTGCATGACATCTTCTGTCCTACCCTCTCGTGGCAGCAGGGTCCTATTGGAAACTAAGGGATATTAAGGCCTCCGTTTAATAGAGAACCGGAACAAAGCATTAGCACATAGTGAATACATGAACTCCTCAAACTATGGTCATCACCGGGAGTGGTCCCGATTATTGTCACTTCGGGGTTGCCGGATCATAACACATAGTAGGTGACTATAGACTTGCAAGATAGGATCTAAAACTCACATATATTCATGAAAACATAATAGGTTCAGATCTGAAATCATGGCACTCGGGTCCTAGTGACAAGCATTATGCATAGCAAAGTAATAGCAACATCAATCTCAGAACATAATGGATACTAGGGATCAAACCCTAACAAAACTAACTCGATTACATGATAAATCTCATCCAACCCATCACCGTCCAGCAAGCCTATGATGCAATTACTCACGCATGGCGGTGAGCATCATGAAATTGGTGATGGAGGATGGTTGACGATGACGACGGTGACGAATCTCCCTCTCCGGAGCCCCGAACGGACTCCAGATCAGCCCTCCCGAGAGAGATTTGGGCTTGGTGGCGGCTCCGTATCTTAAAACGCGATGACTTCTTCTCTCTGATTTTTTCTCCCCGAAAGCCAATATATGGAGTTGGAGTTGGTGTCGGAGGGCCACCAGGGGGCCCACGAGGTAGGGGGGCGCGCCCAGGGGGCGCCCCCACCCTCGTGAGCAGGGTGTGGGCCCCCTGGTCTTCATCTTTTGCGAGGAATTTTTATTGTTTTTTCTAAGGTGTTCCGTGGAGTTTCAGGACATTCTGAGAACTTCTATTTTCTGCACAAAAAACAACACCATTGCAATTCTGCTGAAAACAGGGTCAGTCCGGGTTAGTTCCATTCAAATCATACAAGTTAGAGTCCAAAACAAGGGCAAAAGTGTTTGGAAAAGTAGATACGACGGAGACGTATCAACTCCCCCAAGGTTAAACCCTTGCTTGTCCTCAAGCAATTCAGTTGACAAACTGAAAGAGAAAAAGAAAAACTTTTACAAACTCTGTTTGCTCTTGTTGTTGTAAACATGAAAAGCCAGCATTCAAGTTTCAGCAATTATTATGAACTAACCATACTCACAATGACACGTAGGTCTCACAATTACTCATATCAATAGGATAATCAGCTAGCGAGACATAATAATAAAACTCGGATGACAACACTTTCTCAAAATAATCATAACATGATATAGCAAAATGGTATCTCACTAGCCCTTTCTGAGACCGCAAAACATAAATGCAGAGCACCTGTAAAGATCAAGGACTGACTAAACATTGTAATTCATGGTAAAAGAGATCCAGTCAAGTCATACCCAATATAAACCAATAATAATGAATGCAAACGACAGTGTGCTCTCCAGCGGGTGCTTTTAATAAGAAGGGTGATGACTCAACATAAAAGTAAATAGATAGGCCCTTCGCAGAGGGAAGCAGGGATTTGTAGAGGTGCCAGAGCTCGGTTTTCAAAATAGAGATAAATTATATTTTGAGCGGCATACTTTCATTGTCAACATAACAACTAAAAGCCAACGATATCTTCCATGCTAAACATATTATAGGAGGTTCCCAAACAAAATGGTAAAGTTTATACTCCCCTTCCTCCACAAGCATCAATCCATGGCTTGCTCGAAACAGCGAGTGCCTCCAACATTCAACGGGTCCCAAGTGGAGTTTTGTTTGCAGTTATTTTGATTTAGTTTGCATAAAGCATGGGACTGGGCATCCCGGATACCAGCCATTTTCTCGTGAATGAAGAGAGGAGTCCACTCCTCTTGAGAATAACCCGCCTAACACGGAAGATAAGGGAAACTCTAGTTGACATATGATCTATTCGAGCATGCAAAACTGAATGTTTATTTGAAGGTTTAGAGTTTGGCACATACAAATTTACTTGGAACGGCAGGTAAATACCGCATATAGGTAGGTATAGTGGACTCATATGGAATAACTTTGGGGTTTAAGGAGTTTGGATGCACAAGCAGTATTCCCGCTTAGTACAGGTGAAGGCTAGCAAAAGACTGGGAAGCGACCAACTAAGAGAGTGACAACAGTCGTAAACATGCATTAAAATTAATTCACACCGAGTACAAGCATGAGTAGGATATAATCCACCATGAACATAAATATCATGAAGGCTATGTCGATTTGATTCAACTACATGCGTGAACATGTGCCAAGTCGAGTCACTCAATTCATTTAAAGGAAGATACCATCCCATCATACCACATCATAATCATTCTAATAGCATGTTGGCACGCAAGGTAAACCATTATAACTCATAGCTAATCAAGCATGGCACAAGCAACTATAATCTCTAAATGTCATTGCAAATATGTTTACTTCATAATAGCTGAATCAAGAACGATGAATCATCATATTTACAAAAACAAGAGAGGTCGAGTTCATACCAGCTTTTCTCTTCCCAATAAGTCCATCATATATCATCATCATTGCCTTTCACTTGCACGACCGAATGGTGTGTATAATAATAAGAGTGCACGTGTATTGGGCTAAGCTGGAATCTGCAAGTATTCAACTCAAGGAAGACAAGTAATATGGGCTCTAAGTCAGTTAAACAATCATGCATACAAGAGCCACTGAGCATTTTCAATATGGTCTTCTCGACCCCCAAAGAAAGGAAAAGAAATAAAAACTATTTACACGGGAAAGCTCCCAACAAGCAAAAGAAGAACGGGAAATATTTTTGGTTTTTCTTTTTAATTCTACTACAAGCAAAGAAGTAAACTACTACTATTTTTTTTGTTTTTCTTAAAGTTTATCAAACACACAAGAAGAAAGCTGAAAAAGAAATTTAAACTAGCATGGATATTACAGTGAAAAAGTATGAGCATCGACATCTAGCAGTGAGTGTGTGTGTGAACATGAATGTAATGTCGGTGGGAAATACGTACTCCCCCAAGCTTAGGCTTTTGGCCTAAGTTGCTCTATTGCCAGGGATGGCCTAGCGGATACCCGTAGGTGAAGCTGGGGTCATACTGTGATGCAGCGGCTATTGCCGCCTGAGCTGTAGCATGGAGTCGAGCAGCCTCGGCTCTCCTTTCGTACTCATCTGCCTCCTCTCTGGTAATAATATATCTTCTTTTTGCCTGTGAATCAAAGAAAGCAGGGGAAGGAAGAGCAATATGGACTACACAACGTCTGTCAAAGATTAGTCGATACTGGAGAGGTGGTTTAGTCCTCTCAACAAACTGGTGGGAAACCATAGAATCAAAATCTAAGTAAGAAGGGAGTAATTCCATATCACCCTCACGAATGTCTATCTCGAGAAAATTAGCTAAACGGGTTTTCATAAATTCCTCCAAAGAAATCTCTGCTATGTCTATTCCGATGCAACTTGCGAGCTACAATGGCTCCCATATGATAAGATTGGTCTCCTAACACAGCACTCCTGAGAATACCGAGATCAGGGACACACATGTGACATGCTTCATCCTTAGCATTTATGCTTCTACCTACGAAGAGAGCAAAATAATGTATAGCAGGAAAGTGAATGCTCCCTATAGTAGCTTGCGTTATATCTCTAGATTCCCCCACAGTTATTCTAGCAAGAAAGTCTCTATATTCGGATTTAGGGGGATCCCTGACATTACCCCAAGATGGAAGTTTGCAAGCAGAAGTGAAATCCTCTAAGTCCATGGTATAAGATTTGTCATAAAGGTCAAACATGACTGAAGGAGAATTACGAGAAGATGAAAACTCAAACCTCCTCACAAATGAACTTGTGAGATCATAATACTAGGGGCATTTGTCAGCTTCAAAGTCCTCAAGACCGGTGTTACTCAAATATGTGCTAAATTCTTCTTTGATTCCCACTTGATTCATAAAATTTTCCGATGGCCATTCACAAGGCCTCACAAGAGCGTCTCTTGGTGGTTCCTCGTCAGTGTCACATATTGCAAGCCTGGGACCTTGCTTCCTTGAAGGACCACCTTGGAACATCCTCCTAAGCATATTGTTTCCTCTCAAAAATTTCTGAAATTTTTAGTAACTTCAAATAAAAGTGAACCAACTTCAATAAAATTGATAGCAACAACTCCCACAAGTGCCTAGGGCCTATATCCAGCATTGGAACTACTAGGAACCATATAAATTTGACATGCAAGCTCAAGAACATGGTCACCTATGCAGCACAAATTTGCAATGAATAAAGCACTAGAACAAAAACAAATTGGACCAATGGAGGAGTCACATACCAAGGAACAATCTCCCCAAGCAGTTTTGCGAGAGGTGCTTTGAGCAAGGAGATCGAAAATCACAGCAACGGGGGCTGGAACTCGTGCTTGAGTTGGTTTTTCGTGTTTGTGTGAGGCAGAGGAAGAAGATGAGTGCAGGAATAAGTTGAGGAGGGCCACCATGGGCCCACGAGGCAGGGGGGCGCGCCCTCCACCCTCGTGGCCAGGTGGCAGCTCCCCCCGTGGTGATTTTTGCACAGTAAATTCTCAAATATTCCTGAAAAAATCATATTAAATTGGCATGGCATTCTGAGGACTTTTATTTTCGGGGTATTTTTATATTGCAGGGATAAGTCAGAAAACAGACAGAAAAATACTATTTTACTTTATTTCTACTAAATAATAGAAAATATAAAGAGGGTGCAGAAGGTTGTGCTTCTAGTTTCATCCATCTCGTGATCATCAAAATGAACCCACTAACAAGGTTGATCAAGTCTTGTTAACAAACTCATTCCGAATAATCACGAAACTGGAGAAATTTTGAATAACACTAAGTTACCTCAACGGGGATATGAAAATCCCCAACAATAAGAATATCATACTTTTTCTTGACAGTAGGGAGAGGAAATTCAAAACCTCCAAATATAATCGATGGAATTTTTCCAATAGAGTTGATACTATAAACTTGAGGTTGTTTCCTCAGAAAATGTACCGTGTGCTCATTGCCATTAACATGAAAAGTGACATTGCCTTTGGTGCAATCAATAACAGCCCCTGCAGTATTAAGGAAAGGTCTTCCAAGAATAATAGACATACTATCATCCTCGGGAATATCAAGAATAACAAAGTCCGCTAAAATAGTAATGTTTGCAACCACAACAGGCACATCCTCACAAATACCGACAGGTATAGCAGTTGATTTATCAGCCATTTGCAAAGATATTTCAGTAGGTGTCAACTTATTCAAGTCAAGTCTACGATATAAAGAGAGAGGCATAACACTGACACCGGCTCCAAGATCACATAAAGCAGTTTTAACATAATTTCTCTTAATGGAGCATGGTATAGTAGGTACTCCGGGATCTCCAAGTTTCTTTGGTATTCCACCCTTAAAAGTATAATTAGCAAGCATGGTGGAAATTTCAGCTTCAGGTATTTTTCTTTTATTAGTAATGATATCTTTCATATACTTGGCATAAGGATTTGTTTTGAGCACATCAGTTAATCACATACGCAAAAAGATGGGTCTAATCATTTCAACAAAGCGCTCAAAATCCTCATCATCCTTTTCCTTGGATGGTTTCAGAGGAAAAGGCATGGGTTTCTAAACCCATGGTTCCCTTTCTTTACCATGTTTCCTAGCAACAAAGTCTCTTTTATCATAATGTTGATTCTTTGATTGTGGGTTATCAAGATCAACAGTAGGTTCAACTTCTGCATCATTATCATTACTAGGTTGAGCATCAACATGAACATTATCATTAACATTATCACTAGGTTCATGTTCATCACCTGATTGTGTTTCAGCATCAGAAACAGAGATATCATTTGGATTCTGAGGTGGTTCAGCAATAGGTTCACTAGAAGTTTGCAAAGTCCTATCATTTTTCTTTTTCTTCCTCTTGGAAGAACTAGGTACATCTATATTATTTCTTTGAGAATCTTGCTCGATTCTCTTAGGGTGGCCTTCAGGATACAAAGGTTCCTGAGTCATTCTACCAGTTCTAGTAGCCACTCTAACAGCATAATCATTTTTCTTACTATTCATTTCATCAAGCACTTCTTTCTGAGCTTTAAGTACTTGTTCTACTTTAGTTGTAACCATAGAAGCATGTTTGCTAACAAGTTTAAGTTCACCTCTAATATCAGCCATATAATCACCCAAGCGTTTAATCATAAAGGTATTCTGTTTTAATTGTCTACCAAAATAAGCATTAAAGTCATCTTGCTTAAACATAAAGTCATCAAACTCATCCAAGCACTGACTAGCAATTTTAGTAGGAGGGACTTCAGCTTTATCATATCTATAGAGAGAATTTACCTTTACTACCTGTGTCAGGATATCGGGAGGTTCTTCATTAAATAAGTAGTTGAGATCATATACTTCTTCAACAAGCGGTAAATTAAGACCATGTATTTCTTCAATAGGAGGTAAATTCTTAACATCTTCAGCTTTAATACCTTTTTCTTTCATAGATTTCTTTGCCTCTTGCATATCTTTGGGACTGAGAAATAGAACACCTCTCTTCTTCGGAGTTGGTTTAGGAATAGGCTCAGTAATTGGCTCAGGAAATGGCTCAGGAGGTACCCATTTATTTTCATTTGCCAACATATTATTCAATAGAATTTCAGCGTCATCCGGTGTTCTTTCCCTGAAAAGAGAACCAACACAACTATCCAGGTAATCTCTGGAAGCATCAGTTAGTCCATTATAAAAGATATCAAATATTTCGGGTTTCTTAAGAGGATGATCAGGCAAAGCATTACGTAACTTGAGAAGCCTCCCCCAAGCTTGTGGGAGACTCTCTTCTTCAATTTGCACAAAATTGTATATTTCCCTCAAGGCAGCTTGTTTCTTATGAGCAGGGAAATATTTAGCAGAGAAGTAATAAATCATATCCTCGGGACTTTGCACACAACCAGGATCAAGAGAATTATACCATATCTTAGCATAACCCTTTAATGAGAACGGAAATATTTTGAGTAAATAAAGGTAGCGCGATCTCTCATTATTATTAAATAGGGTAGCTATATCATTTAACTTAGTAAGATGTGCCACAATAGTTTTAGATTCATAGCCATAAAAAGGATCAGATTCAACCAAAGTAATTATATTTGGATCAATAGAAAAATCATAATAATCTTGATCAGGAACACAGATAGGTGAAGTAGAAAAAGTAGGGTCGGGTTCATTCTATCTCTAAAAGATTATTTACTCCATTTAACTAGCAACCTCTTAAGTTAATGTCTATCATGGCAAGCAAGAATAGCTGAAGAAGATTCAGCATCAAAAAGACAACCCTCAGGAATAGCAGGCATAGGTTCATCATCACTAACATCATTGTATTCAGATTCAATAATTTCTCTTTCTCTAGACCTAGCAATTTGCTCATCAAGAAATTCACCAAGTGGCACAGTAGTATCAAGCATAGAAGTAGTTTCATCATAAGTATCATGCATAGCAGAAGTGGCATCATCAATAACATGCGACATATCAGAATTCATAGCAGTAGTAGGTTTAGGTGTCGCAAACTTACTTATAACAGAAGGAGAATCTAGTGCAAGGCTAGATGGCAGTCCCTTACCTCCCCTCGTAGTTGAGGGCAAAATAGCAGTTCGATCATCTTTCAAGTTCTTCATAGTGTCCAGCAGATATAAATCCCAAGCGACTCAAAGAATAGAGCTATGCTCCCCGGCAACGGCGCCAGAAAAAGGTCTTGATAACCCACAAGTATAGGGGATCGCAACAGTTTTCGAGGGTAGAGTATTCAACCCAAATTTGTTGATTCGACACAAGGGGAGCCAAAGAATATTCTCAAGTATTAGCAGCTGAGTTGTCAATTCAACCACACCCGGAAACTTAGTATCTGCAGCAAAGTGTTTAGTAGCAAAGTAATATGATACTGGTGGTAACCGTAACAAAAGTAAAGACAACAAAAGTAATGTTTTTGGTATTTTGTAGTGATTGTAACAGTAGCAACGGAAAAGTAAATAAGCGAGAACCAGTATATGGAAAACTCATAGGCACTGGATTATCGATGGATAATTATGCCAGATGCGGTTCGTCATGTAACGGTCATAACATAGGGTGACACAGAACTAGCTCCAGTTCATCAATGTAATGTAGGCATGTATTCCGTATATAGTCATACGTGCTTATGGAAAAGAACTTGCATGACATCTTTTGTCCTACCCCTCCCTTGGTAGTGGGGTCCTATTGGAAACTAAGGGATATTAAGGCCTCCTTTTAATAGAGAACCGAAACAAAGTATTAGCACATAGTGAATACATGAACTCCTCAAAGTATGGTCATCACCGGGAGTGGTCCCTATTATTGTCACTTCGGGGTTGCCGGATCATAACACATAGTAGGTGACTATAGACTTGCATGATAGGATCTAAAACTCACATATATTCATGAAAACATAATAGGTTCAGATCTGAAATAATGGCACTCGGGCCCTAGTGACAAGCATTAAGCATAGCAAAGTCATAGCAACATCAATCTCAGAACATAATGGATACTAGGGGTCAAACCCTAACAAAACTAACTCGATTACATGATAAATCTCACCCAACCCATCACCGTCCAGCAAGCCTACGATGCAATTACTCACGCACGGCGGTGAGCATCATGAAATTGGTGATGGAGGATGGTTGATGATGACGACGGCGACGAATCCTCCTCTTCGGAGCCCCGAACGGACTCCAGATCAGCCCTCCCGAGAGAGATTTGGGCTTGGCGGCGGCTCCGTATCGTAAAACGCGATGATTTCTTCTCTGATTTTTTTCCCCAAAAGCCAATATATGGAGTTGGAGTTGGCGTTGGAGGGCCACCAGGGGGCCCACGAGGTAGGGGGCGCGCCCAGGGGGCGTCCCCCACCCTCGTGAGCAGGGTGTGGGCCCCCTGGTCTTCATCTTTTGCGAGGATTTTTTATTGTTTTTTCTAAGGTGTTCCGTGGAGTTTTAAGACATTCCGAGAACTTCTATTTTCTGCACAAAAAACAACACCATGGCAATTCCGCTGAAAACAGCGTCAGTCCGGGTTAGTTCCATTCAAATCATAGAAGTTAGAGTCCAAAACAAGGGCAAAAGTGTTTGGAAAAGTAGATACGACGGAGACCTATCAGCGTTGCGGTCGTGCAAGGCTCTGCTAATGATGAACGGGCCCTCCCATGGAGAGGACAGCTTGTGTTGGCCTGCCTGCTCTTGGACGAGTCGGAGGATGAGGTCGCCTTCGCGGAATGCGAGAGGTTTGATCTTCTTATTGTGGTAGTGCCTCAGGCCTTGCTGGTAGATAGCCGAACGGCTAAGTGCCAGAAGGCGCGCTTCTTCGAGCAAGTCGACATCGTCTTCGCGTGCCTCTCTTGCTTCGGCTTCGGTGTACATCGCGACGCGCGGCGAGTCGAACTCGACGTCGGTCGGGATGACAGCTTCGGATCCATAGACGAGGAAGAATGGGGTGAACCCGGTCGACCGATTCGGCATCGTGCGCAGACTCCAGAGTACTACTGGCAACTCGTCAAGCCAGCTGCCGGGTGAGCGGATGAGTCGCTCGGCGAGTCGCGGCTTGATGCCGGACAGAATGAGTCCGTTGGCCTGCTCGACCTGCCCGTTGGACTGCGGATGTGCCACAGAGGCCAGGTCGAGGCGGATGCCGGAGACAGAGCAGTATTGCTCGAGCGCACCCTTGGCGAAGTTGGTGCCATTGTCGGTGATGATGCTGTTCGGCATGCCGTAGCGCACCGCTATGTCCTTGATGAACCGGACGGCTGTTGGCCCGTCCAATTTCTTGATAGGTCTTGCTTCGATCCACTTGGTAAACTTGTCCACTGCCACCAGTAAGTGCGTCATGCCGCCTCGAGCAGTTTTGAATGGTCCCACCATGTTGAGTCCCCAGACCGCGAAGGGCCAGGCGATCGGTATGGTGCGGAGCACTGACGCCAGCTGGTGGCTGCGTTTGCTGGAGCGTTGGCGCCATTCGCATTTGAGAACGAGCGACTCAGCGTCCTCGAGGGCCATGGGCCAATAGAAACTGTGGCGGAACGCCTTGGCCACCAAGGATCGTGATGCGGCGTGGTGCCCGCACTCGCCCTGGTGAATGTCGAGGAGGATGTCGATGCCGTGATCCTGCTCGATGCAGCGCTGGAACACGCCGGTAGATCTGCGTTTGACGAGCTCATTGTTGATGATGTTGTAGGCGGATGCCCGGCGCTGAATTTGCCAAGCCTTGGTCTCGTCCATGGGGAGAGCCCCGTTCTCCAGAAACTCCGATATCGGGAGAGCCCAAGATGGAGTTGCGATCACTCCAAAGACGACCACCAGGGTGGGTTCCGGGTCGGCAGCCCCCAAGCTGGGTTGAGCAGCCCCCGGGTTGGGGATGGCGGCGGCCGGGTCCTGGATGATGGTGGCCGGGTTGAGCTGAGCAGCCCCTGGGCCAGGTTCAATAGTCCCCGGGTCGGCTTGGGGTGCGGCTGGGTCGTCTGGAACGTGAATGGACTCTGAGTCCGGTGATGGCTTGATGGACGGCTTACGCAGGTGCTCCAGGGAGACGCCGGATGGGATGGCTTGTCGTGACAATGCGATCTTGGCGAGCGTGTCGGCTGCTTCGTTCTCCGTGCACGGGACATGGAGGAACTCGCAGCCCTTGAAGGATCTGGACAGCTTGCCATGTTGGAGTCGTGGGCGTCCCATTCGCCGGAACGCTGCTGCACCACCAGGTCCGAGTCGCCGTAGCACAGGATGCACTAGATGCCGAGTTCCTTGGCAAGCCGGAGGCCGTGCACAAGGGCTTCATACTCGGCGACGTTGTTGGAGGCGGCGAAGTGGATCTGGAGCGCGTAGCAGAGCCGGTCGCCCTTCGGAGATGATAGTACGATGTCGGCCCCTAAACCGAGTCACATCTTGGACCCGTCGAAGTGCATGCGCCAATGCGTCGAGTCGGGAGGCGGCAGCAAGTACTGTGTCTTGGTCCAGTCGACGAGGAAATCGGCTAGGGCCTGAGACTTGATCGTCGTGCTCGTAGAGGATGGTGTGGCCAGCTAGCTGGATCGCCCACTTGGCGACCCGGCCAGAGGCGTCCCGGCACCCAATGATTTCTCCGATAGGTGTCGCGCTGACGACGGTGATGACGTGCTCTTGGAACTACTGCTTCAGCTTCTTGGCGGTGAGGTACACGCCGTAACACATCTTCTGGTAATGCGCGTAGTTCTGCTTGGAAATGGAGAGAACCTTGCTTAGGTAGTAGACTGGCCGCTAGACAGCTTGGATCTTGCCCTTCTCTCGTCGCTCGACCACTAGCACCATGCTGACCGCCCGTGAGGTCGCGGCTATGTAGAGCAGTAGCGGCTCCTTGTCGGTCGGCGCGGCTAGAACTGGTGCGGTGGAGAGCATGCGCTTGAGGTCTTGGAAGGCCTCGTCTGCCTTGCCGTTCCACTTGAACGGGCTTGTCTTCTTCATCAGCTGGTACAGGGGGAGGGCCCTCTCGCCCAGCCGGCTTAGGAACCGGTTGACCGAGGCCAAGCACCCGGTGAACTTCTGGATGTCGCACAGCTGAGCTGGCTTGCGCGTGCGCTCGATGGCCTTGATCTTCTCTGGGTTCGCCTCAATGTCGCGTTCCGAGACGAGGAAGCCGAGTAGCTTTCCGGCCGGGACGCCAAAAACGCACTTTTCTGGGTTGAGCTTGACCTTGTATTCGCAGAGGTTGGCGAATGTTTCCTTCAAGTCATCGAGGAGCATGAGGTGCTGCTTGGTCTTCACCACGATGTCGTCCACGTACACGTGAATGTTGCGGCCGAGTTGTGGCAGCATGCATTTCTGCATGCAGAGTTGGAAGGTGGCACCGGCGTTCTTCAATCCGAATGACATGGTGATGTAGCAGTATGCCCCAAAGGACGTGATGAAGGACGTCTTCAGGGCATCGGCCGGGTCCAGCTTGATCTTGTGGTAGCCGGAGTAAGCGTCCAGGAAGGACAGGAGCTCGCACCCGGCGGTCGAGTCGATGACTTGGTCGATCCGCGGGAGAGCGAACGGATCCTTGGGACAAGCCTTGATGAGGCTAGTGTAGTCGATACACATGCACTAGGTCTTGCTCTTATTCAAGACGAGGACTGAGTTGGCCAGCCACTCGGGGTGAAACACCTCCATTATGAAGCCGGCCGCCAAAAGCTTAGCGACCTCTTCACCAATGGTTCTTCTCTTCTCTTCAGAAAATCGTCGAAGGGGTTGACGGACAGGCTTAGCGTCCTTGCGGATGTGAAGTTTGTGCTCGGCGTACTCCCTTGGGATACCCAGCATGTCCTTGGGGGACCATACGAAGATATCCGGTTCTCACGGAGGAAGTCGACGAGTTCGCCTTCCTATTTGTTGTCGAGGCGGGCGCCTACGACAACGTACTTGCTGCAGCTTGGGTCTTCAGGGTTGAGCTTCACTTTCTTGGTCTCCTTGGAGGGCTTGAAGGCAGCCTCGTCGGCCGGGTCCAAAGTCGGGATCGATGCATCGGAGGCCTCGCCTGCTAGGGCGACAATTCGGTCGAGCTGGCGCCGCTCCTCGGCAATGACCAGCGACTCGGCCAGCTTGGCGCCGTATCGGGCGCACTCCAGAGACTTGCAGTAGTCGCCGGTGATGGTAATGAGGCCCTTGGGACCCGGCATCTTCATCTTCAGGTACGCGTAGTGGGGAACCGCCATAAACATGGCGAGCGCAGGCCGGCCCAACAAAGCATGATATGCGTTGGATAGGTCCACCACCTCGAACCAGATTGGTTCGCACCGAAAGTGGCTGCTGTCGCCGAACAGGACATCAAGCCGGACCTGGCCAATGGGCGAGCAGGAAAGGCCGGGCACGATGTCGTGGAAGACTGTCCGGGTCGGCTCCAGATCTTCGGCCTTGA
The DNA here is from genome assembly GCA_963921465.1 of Triticum timopheevii. Classification (NCBI taxonomy): domain Eukaryota; kingdom Viridiplantae; phylum Streptophyta; class Magnoliopsida; order Poales; family Poaceae; genus Triticum; species Triticum timopheevii. The sequence continues at coordinate 107,446,571 of OY997271.1, forward strand.
GGCCGAGCTTGGTCATCGTGTCGCGGTAGAGGATGTTGATGCTGCTGCCACCGTTGATGAGGACTCATGAGAACTTGCATGTGCACTGTGCAATGATGGTGGGGTTGAGGACGAGGGCGTATCCACCCGGACTCGGCATGACCGACGGATGATCCTCACGGGTCCAGGTGATCGGGCAATCTGACCAGTGCAGGAAATCTGGCTTGGCCGGGACGACGGTGTTCACCTCCTGCCGAAAAAGGCTCTCACTGCGCTTGTCGTCGCCGAGGCTGGTGAAGACGACGTAGGTCGTGTTCTGGTCCGGGTAGGCGTCGTTCCGCATTGCGCCGCCGGCAGGAGGCGGCTGCCCTGCGCCTGGAGCTGGAGCCGAAGCCGAAGGAGGCGGAACGTCTCCCCTCATGATGCGCTTGGTGGTGGTGCACTGTCGAAGCGTGTGCGTGGAGGGCTTTGCGCCGCTGTGGTGCTTGCATGGGGCGTCGAGCATTTCTTCGAAACTCATGGCGGGTTGCCATGCCATCTTGCCGGTCTGCCGGCGCTTCGCTGCCGGGTCCGCCGCGGGCTCAGCGGCTGCGACGAGCCGGTTGTCGTGACGCTGCGCCGGTTGGTCGGCCTTGCGCTTGTTGTTCTGGTGATGCTGCTACCGGCTGCTTTCGCCGGCCGGCTTCAGAGGTGGAACCGGCTTTGCTTTGCCGGCTCCATCTAGCGCCACCTGGATCTTCATGGCGGAATCGGCGTTGGCGTACTTGTCCGCCGTCACCATGAGCACGGCCATGGTGGCCGGCTCGGAGCGCAAGAGCTTGTGCTTGAGGAGGGTGCCATCTCGGCACCCGCTAATGAAGTACTGGATCGCCTGGACTTCATGGACGCCCTCATAGCTGTTTTAGAGTTTGGTCCAGCGTGCGAGGTACTCACGACCCGTCTCCGTCGGCCCCTGCACACACATGGCGAGCTGGCTAGGGTGACCGGGTCGCTTGTAGGTCCCCATGAAGTTGCCGACAAAGGCCTCCTCGAAATCGACCCACGCGTTGATGCTGCCCATCGGCAGACTATTCAACCACGTGCGAGCCGACCCATGGAGCATGAGCAGTACGTAGCGCACGGCCAGACGATGATTGGCACCGGTGATGCCAATGGTCGTGGTGTAGTCGGTGAGCCAGTCTTCTGGCTTCACGGTCCCATTGTATTTGTGGGTGTCGCGGGGGAGCACGAGCCCTTTCGGAAAGGGCTCCTCCCGGATGCGTGGGCCGAAGCACGCCGGCCCGATGGCGCCGCTCTCCTCCACCTCCAGGGAGCGAGCGAGCTGATCGAGGCGGTGGCGCGCGTCGGCATCGACGATGGCGCGTGGGCCGAGTCGACTGGCGGCCAGGCCCCGAGGGGCCGGGTCGGTTGGAGCCGAACGCCGGCCAAGCTGGCCGAGTCCGTGTTGGGTCTCTGGGATGGGCTCGTTGCCCAGAGCGTCGGCGGCGGTGGTGGCCGGGTTGCGTTGAGTCCGGTCTCGGCCGGAGTGCCCCTCGCCGGATGGCGAGGAAGCCGTGTGCAGAAGTTCGCCGGGTCCGCCAAGGCGGGCGAAGCTGGATCCCGCCGGCTTGGCGAGCTGGTTGAGGCGATCCTGCTAGGTGTTGGCGGTGTGGAGGAGCTCGCACATCCGCCTAATGCGCTCCTTGAGCTCCTTGAGCACGCATGTTCTTCACTGGGGATTCGTAGATGGTCCGGACGGCGCCGAAGGCTCGGCCGATCGCTCCTCCCCAGGCACGCGCGACGGCGACCCGGCTTGGCTCGGCCGTGGCGGGCGTAACTCCATGAGCAGCGTCGTGCTCCAACTGAGAGGCCTCCAGGCGGCGCCTGGTGGCGGCCAGCGTCTCGGACATGTCCAGCATCTGCTGGCGCCTATCCTCGAGCTGGGTTCGGGCTTCGGCGATGTTGGTGGCGTCGACGTCAGTGCCGATGGGGATGCGGAGGCTCTGCATCGCAGCACGTAGAGGGTCAGACAGCTCGGTCAGGTCCGCGGTGGCCCTGGCCTCTGCGGCCTTCCTCGTTTTACTTGAGGAGGAAGAGGCGCCATCGCCCGTGGCGTAAACCTCCACATGGACGTCCATCCCCACGACAGCAATGCTGCTGCCGAGGGAAAGGGGGGAGTCAGAGTAGCTGAGCACCTTGCTGGGGTACTCGTCGGCCGCGAACGTATCAGAGATGCGGAGCGCGGCGAAGGAGGCGGCGAGCGCGCCGACGACGTCGTCCGCCGGCGCGACGGACTCATCGGTGTAGGAGAAGGGCCCTGTCGGTGTCAAAACCAGCGGATCTCGGGTAGGGGGTCCCGAACTGTGCGTCTAGGCGGATGGTAACAGGAGACAAGGGACACGATGTTTTTACACAGGTTTGGGCCCTCTCGATGGAGGTAAAACCCTACTCCTGCTTGATTAATATTGATGATATGGGTAGTACAAGAGTAGATCTACCACGAGATTAGAGAGGCTAAACCCTAGAAGCTAGCCTATGGTATGATTGTTGTTCGTCCTACGGACTAAAACCCTCCGGTTTATATAGGCATCGAAGAGGGTTAGGGTTACATAGAGTCGGTTACAATGGTAGGAGATCTACATATCCGTTATCGCCAAGCTTGCCTTCCACGCCAAGGAAAGTCCCATCCGGACATGGGACAAAGTCTTCAATCTTGTATCTTCATAGTCCAGGAGTCCGGCCAAAGGTGATAGTTCGGCTATCCGGACACCCCCTAATCTAGGACTCCCTCAGTAGCCCCCAAACCAGGCTTCAATGGCGATGATTCCGGCGCGTAGATTGTCTTCGGCATTGCAAGGCGGGTTCTTCTCCAAATCCTGTGTACCTGTTGAATAGCGTCCGGCTTCTTGTAAATATTGCGCTCCTCGGCTTCCACGCCCAATAATAGCCATCTTCCACGTGTTGATCGAATGCGAAAAGCCAGGGTATTTTTACATTTACCCCCCTAGTTGCGCAAATGAGCTGCCTATAAAAGAGACGAGGATCTAGATCCGAATCACACCATCCTCCCTTCGCGAGCATTCATCAGAGCGCATCTGACAGAAATCCATTCCATCATGGATAGTCGACGTGGCTCCTCCTCTCGCCCTCCCAGCCCTCAGCCTGGAGATTGGGAGAGATGCTCCGTCCCGCACAGTGAGCTAGTGGCGCTCCAAACCAAGGGATTTCTTCCCCCAGCCTTCATGGTTCTAGTTCGAGCCGGACTCGCCACCTATAAGGGCGGAAAACAAGGGAGAGCGTCCCCAGCCCCTCCAAAGGAGAGCGGGTATGCCTTGTACCTTACTTGATAAGAGGGCTCGGATTTCCAATTCATCCGTTTCTCCGGGGGCTCCTGGAGTTCTACGGCCTCCAGTTGCACAACCTTACGCCTGCCTCCATTTTGCATATTGCGGGCTTCGTGGCCCTTTGCGAGCTGTTTTTGGGCATCGAGGCTTATTTTGCACTGTGGAAGAAACTGTTCTGCCTTGTGCCCCCTTCTCAAGAGGGGTCAATATATCAAGTGGGCGGAGCTGAACTATGGCGCATCGCCGGGACCGGATATCTATCCGGAACCCCGAAGAAGGCGTCCGAAGACTAGCCTTTGGCATGGTTTTATATAGAAGATGTCCCCCTGCCGGACCCTATTCTGGTCGGCCTCCTTGAGTTTAATAACGCTCCTTTGAAGAAACGCCTAAGCTGGCGTCCACGGAGCCCTCAGAAGAAAAACGACAGGGACGTCCTTTAGCTGATGAGCCGGATAAGGTTGTTAGCTCATTCCGGACTGACCATGATCGAGGTCATGGCCACATGCATTATGCGGGGGGTGCAGCCGCTCCAGTATAGAGACCACCCCATGTGGGATTTCAATGGGGAGGATGATGCCACCCGCTGCGGCCGTAAGGGGCCGGGATCGGTCACCGAGCTGATGAAGATCTTGTCCGCATTGTACAAGGGAGAAGAGGAGGAATTTCTCTGCGTCAATCCACAGGATAGATTTTCTATGTACAATCCTCCGAGCTGGGTAAGCGGACATTTCTTTTTGCCTATCCGATCAATATTCCCATAGTCAAGTATCTCATTTTGTGATTTCGGCGCAGGAACTGCGCCTGGCCGTAAAGGACATAAACAGCCCGCCTTCACAACCCGAGGATCCGAAACGGTTCCTCGATCCGACCTACCAAGATGATCCGGACAAATCGGTGGAGCTGATTGACGGGGATCTCACCAACTGAGCATCGATAATGCCTTGGTCGCCATCACGGCCGATTACCCCGGAATACTTCCGACCTCGCAGGTAACTGAGACCGAAGTCCCAATACTTTGAAAATGACCCATCTGTGCTTATTTTTGATCACCGTATATCAATGGTGTTTCGCAGGGGAAGTCCTTGAGGCGGAAGGCCGAGCCCGCGGCGGCTAGCCAACAAGGGACAGCACGGCCCAGCAGGCTAGAGAAGTGCGGTCCGGATCGAAACGCCGGCGCAACGGTATGGCGTGTCACCATATTCCCAGGTTTCATTCCCGGGAAGCATACTAATGCTCGTGCTTTTTCAGGAAGAAGAGCGCTCGCCGGTCTGTATCCGGAGAGGTTGCCAATCAATCCTCCGCTCGCCAGGCTCCAAAGCCGGGTCCAGAAGCGGAGGCGAACACTTGGCGTGCATCGGACGCTCCTCCGACAGAGGATGCCGACAGGTTATCTGCCACCAATTCCGAGGTGGAGAGTGCCATGAATCACCGGTGTCGCCGGACAGTTCTTCGTGACGCATGTTTCTCCCTAGAGGCATTGAATGCCTTTAATTCAGGAGATGCGCACCTCCGTGCCGCTCAAAATGATCTAGCCAGAGCCACGGAGCAGTATGTAAAAGACATACGGGTGAGAAAATTTGACAGTTATATATGCCAGTAGCCCCCGAGACTTGAAATAGTTAGAATAACTGATTTAAGGATCATTTATTGTGCAGGATCTTACAGGAAAGAATACCCAACTGTCCTAGGAGCTGGAGGAGTGCAAAGCCCAACTTGAGGCCGCACTAGCGCATCGAGGGAAGCCAAAGAGACCCCCTCTGGTAATATACGCTTCAAAAGATAAGTAACTTGTGAAGTGCGGCGTGTGTAGAAGTCTGACAATAATATTGTAGATGGCGCCGGGATAGATCCGGACAAGCAACAGCTCATGCGCCGGTTAAAGGCCGGCGAGAATGTGCTTACAAGGATGAGGCAAGAGAAAAATAATATCCAAGATGCCAACACCCAGCTGGGTGAGGAACTAAAGGATGTTCGTGCCCAGTTGTCTGACTCCGTTAAGGAGAATCGGTGGCTTCGACGCGGCATTTTTAGTAAGTGCTTGAACGAACTTTGAAAAAGAGTTCGGCGAGGAAGTCGACTAACAGATTTATGTCTGCAGGTATGCTCACAGGCCGTCCTGCAGAGGAAATGCCCGGTTCTACGGGTGACCTTCTTCCCGAGCTCTTGCAACTGCACGAACGAGTTCGGCAGGTGATGAAAGGCGTCGCCCAGGCCTTGTGGCCATCTGTCTCCCTGCCCGAAGGCCTTGGAGAGCTTGCAGAGAGGCTTCAGGGAGCACGGTGGCGCTTCCGCTTATGGAAGATATCGGCCTGCCGTCAAGGCGCCAGGGAGGCCTGGGCCATGGTGAAGACGCCGTACACAAAGGCTGACCCAAACCACATGGCCGAGGTCGGACCTGTGGGGCCTGATGGGAAGGAGATCCCTGTGAGCTTAGTGTACGGCCAAGTATAATTGGCCGCAAAGTATTCCCAACAGGACTGTAAACTAGACAACCTGTTGGATGGCATTGAAGAGGAATATGCCCAGTCAAGTTGACTATGTAATTTAAGATGACATGTAAAATGCCTTCTAGCCGGATTGTAGATTGTTTGTCATGGCGGACCTTTTTGCTTTGACTTCGGGACCCAATAGTCCGGAGTGTGTCCGAATACCCTCACGGTTATGGAAGAATCGGGCATGCGTGTAGACCAGGCATAGGGGTCATTAGTGCTTTATCAGACAAGTGCCCAACTAGTTATGTTATATTACATGGTTAGTAAGAAACATCTTCCAGGGAGAATAGTTCCGTTGGGGGTTCCTTTCCCTGGGAGGCATGCCCTAAAGTGCATGTCCGGACTGCGAAAAATGCAGAAAAACATCTGGGGGCAGATAAATAAATAAATGAGAAATCGTCTTTTAGTTCACTGACGAATATTCCCTTAAGAACGCTAGCTTTCGGCTTCACCCAGTCTGAGGTACACATCCGACTGACCCAGTAGTAACAATCGCAGAGGTGCTCCCTTTACCACCTAGCCGAACAATCGGGAACGTAGGGGTAAGCACAGGAGTCAGGCAACCCAGCTTGGCCAAAACTTAAGTCATATCTATGCATATAATGGTGAATAAAAGGTACATGCGGAAGTGTGACACATGTGTTGGGTATGAAGCCCATATAAATAAGCTTCTGTTAAAGAAGCCCCCAGGTATAATGAGCGCGGATAGCGCGTCAAGTGTGTGCGAACAACGCGCAAACGAGCCTTCAACAGCTGTAAGAGAAAAGGAGGGAGAAGGAGAGAAACAGAAGACAGCTAATATGTAAAATATAGACGGAGGAAGGAGACGAACTCAGAATCCGGCGCTAGGCGTAGAATCTTCGGAGACGGGCTGCATTCCATGGTTTCGGATCGAGTCGGTTATCCGATGCGTCTCGCAGAAGGTATGCTCCACCGGTCAGGACTTGGTCGATGATAAAGGGACCTTCCCATTTGGGCTTGAGTTTGTCCCTTTTCTTGTCCAGCAGGCGTAGAACTAACTCGCCAACGTTGTAAGTTTTGGCTCATACTTCTCTGCTTTGATATCTTCGAGCTTGTTGTTGATAGAATGCGGAACGGGCTTTTGCCACGTCACGATCCTCCTCCAATGAGTCCAAACTGTCCTGCCGATCGAGCTCGGCTTCTCTTTCTTCGTACATGCGCACGCGAGGTGAGTCATGAATTATGTCACAAGGTAGAACTGCCTCTGCGCCGTATACCATAAAGAATGGTGTGAATCCGGTGGTGCGATTCGGAGTGGTTCGCAGCCCCCAGAGTACAAAGTCGGGCTCCTCTACCCAGTGCGTGTTAGATTCCTTGAGGTACCGCACTAATATGGGTTTGATGCCGCTCATGATTAGACCGTTTGCTTGCTCGACTTGACCGTTAGTTTGAGGGTGATAGACTGAAGCATAGTCGAGCTTGATGCCCATGTTTTTGCACCAGAGTTTGACCTCGTCGACTGTAAAGTTCGTGTCGTTATCGCTGATGATGCTATGGGGGACGCCGTAACGGTGTACGACCCCTGATATGAAGTCTATCACCGGTCCGGATTCGGCCGTCTAAACAGGTTTGGCCTCTATCGATTTGGTGAATTTTATCCACCATGTCCAGTAGGTATTTTTCTTGTGGGTTCCTCCTTTAAGGGGTCCAACCATGTCAAGTCCCCAGATCGCAAAGGGCCAGGTTATGGGTGTAGTTTTGAGGGCGGTGGGTGGCATGTGGCTTTGATTAGCAAAGAGCTGGCAACCGACGCATCGTTGGACTAAGTCCTGAGCATCTGCCTGGGCCGTCGGCCAATAAAATCCTGTATGGAAGGCCTTGCCTAGAAGGGCCCGAGCTGCGGCGTGGTGCCCGCCGAGTCTGGCATGAATTTCAGCCAGAACATTCCGCCCTTCCTCTTCAGAGATACACCTTTGAAGGACTCCGGTTGTGCTTTTCTTGTAAAGCTCTCCCTCATGGACCTTATAGGCTTTAGATCGCCGCACTATGCAGCGGGCCTTGTTTTGGTCCTCGGGAAGTTCCTGCCTAGTTAGGTAGGCTAGGAATGGTTCCATCCATGGGGCAATGACTGCCATTATTACGTGGGCTGAGGATGTTACTTCGTTGGCAGAACCGCCAATTGTGTCAGAATGTTCGGAGTCGGGCAGTGCAGCTGGGTCCGGGTTGTTATTTTCGGATTCCCCCTCCCATAGTACGGATGGCTTGAACAGCCTCTCTAGGAAGATGTTGGGAGGGACGGCATCGCGCTTTGCGCCAATGCATGCCAATACGTCTGCTGCCTGTTGTTATCCCGGGCTATATGGTGAAATTCGAGCCCCTCAAATCGAGCTGACATTTTTAGGACAGCATTGTGATAAGCTGCCATTTTCGCATCCTTGGCATCGAAGTCTCCATTTATTTGGGATATCGCGAGGTTTGAATACCCGCGCACCTCTAGGCGTTGAATGCCCATGGAGACTGCCATCCGGAGGCCATGTAGAAGGGCCTCGTATTCGGCTGCGTTGTTGGAGTCTGTATGCATTATCTGGAGTACGTATTGAAACGTATCTCTGGTTGGGGACGTCAGGACGACGCCATCCCCTAGACCAGCCAACATTTTGAAGCCGTCGAAGTGCATGATCCAGTTGGAATATGTGCCGTACTCTTTAGGGACTTCGGCTTCAGTCCATTCGGCGACGAAGTCGGCCAAAACTTGCGACTTAATAGCTCGCCGTGGCTTATAGGTTATGTCGAACGGGAGGATCTCAATGGCCCATTTGGCAATCCAGCCCGTCGCGTCGCGGTTGTTTATAATGTTATTAAGAGGTACTTCGGAGGCTACTGTTATCGAACACTCTTGAAAGTAGTGTCACAGCTTCCGGGATGCCATGAACACTGCGTAAACTATCTTTTGATAATGCGGGTACCATGACTTGCATGGAGTTAGGACAGTGGACACGTAGTAAACTGTTTTTTGAAGGGGGAACTTGTGTCCGTCCGTTTCTCATTCGACAACGAGCACCGCGCTCACAACTTGATGAGTTGCCGCGATATATAATAACATTGGTTCACCCATGTTGGGTGCGGCCCGGACCGGGTTTGTTGCCAATATGGCTTTTATTTCTTTGAGTCCGGCCGTGGCGGCATCCGTCCACTCAAAGTGTTCGGTGCATCGGAGGAGGCGTTAAAGAGGTAATGCCTTTTCTCCTAAACGGGAGATAAAGCGGCTTAAAGCCGCCACGCAGCCCGTCAATTTTTGTATTTGTTTGAGGTCCTTTGGGATATCCAATTGTGACAGAGCTCGGATCTTGGCTGGGTTTGCTTCAATTCCTCTACCGGATACAATGAAGCCCAAGAGCTTTCCGGCTGGTACGCCGAAAACACATTTTTTCCGGGTTAAGCTTAATGTCGTATGTTCGGAGATTATCAAACGTGAGCCTCAAATCGTCTACTAGAGTTTTGACATGCTTGGTTTTGACTACCACATCATCTACGTATGGCTCCACTGTTTTGCTGATCTAGTTTGCCAGACATGTCTGAATCATGCGCTGATATGTTGCGGCGGCGTTTTTGAGCCCAAAGGGCATTGTGTTGAAGCAGAATGGGCCGTATGGGGTGATAAATGCCATTGCGGCCTGGTCGGACTCTGCCATCTTAATTTGGTGGTAGCTGGAGTATGCGTTGAGGGAACACAATGAATCGTGTCCTGCGGTAGCGTCGATAATTTGATCGATGCGGGGGAGTGGGAAGGGATCCTTTGGCCAAGCCTTGTTGAGGTCCTTAAAATCGACGCATAGGCGCCAGGATTTTTCCTTCTTTGGTACCATCACCAGGTTTGCTAGCCAGTCCGGATGTTTTATGTCTCTGATGAATCCGGCCTCCAATAATTTGGCTAGCTCCTCTCCCATGGCATGTCTCTTGGGTTCGGAGAAATGCCGAAGAGCCTGTTTGACTGGCTTGAATCCTTTTAGGATGTTTAGGCTGTGCTCGGCCAGCCGGCGTGGGATTCCTGGCATGTCTGAAGGGTGCCAGGCAAAAATGTCCCAATTTTCGCGTAGGAATTCTCGTAGTGCGGCGTCTACATCAGGGTTTAACTGTGCCCCGATGGAGGCCGTTTTTGTAGGGTCCGTTGGATGGACTAGGAATTTGACTATTTCGTCCGCTGGTTTAAAGGAGGTGGACTTGGATCTCTTATCGAGTATCACATCATCCCTATTCACCGTGGAGCGCAGCGCAGTGAGTTCCTCGGCCGCTAGGGCTTCGGATAGTGCCTCAAGGGCTAGTGCGGCTGTCTTATTTTCGGCGCGGAGTGCTATGTCCGGGTCACTAGCAAGAGTGATGATTCCGTTGGGCCCGGGCATTTTGAGCTTCATGTACCCGTAATGGGGTATAGCTTGAAAAATTGTGAATGCCTCTCGTCCTAATAGAGCGTGATATCCGCTGCTGAACGGGGCCACTTGGAACGTGACCTCCTCGGACCTGTAATTATCCGGCGTGCCGAACACCACATCCAGTGTGATTTTTCCTATGCAGCATGCTTCCCGACTGGGGATTATTCCTCTAAAGGTTGTGCTGCTTCGCTCAATGCGGCTCCAGTCTATTTCCATTTTTCGGAATGTTTCCTCGTAAATGAGGTTCAATCCGCTGCCACCGTCCATGAGTACCTTGGTAAGGCGAAAGCCGTCCACTATTGGACTGAGGACCAATGCTGCTGGTGCTCGGGCTATTCGGAATTTAGGTTCGTCACTGGCATTAAAGGTAATAGCCATGTCATTCCATGGGTTTATTGTTGCTACTTGGTAGACTTCGGCAAGGCTGCGGAGTGTTCGTTTCCGCATATTATTTGATGCGAAAGTCTCGAAGACTATTAATACTGTACTGGTATCCTTGGGCTGGTGCTCTGGAGTTAGAAGCTCTTCGCCACTTTTGACCACCTGCCGTAGTATCCAACATGCTCTAAGGCTATGAGTTGGAGTGGCGCCCTCTGTACTATGAATTTTGCAGGGTCCATTGAGCCATCCTTCCAGTACGGTTCCATGCCCTATAGAGGGTTTTTGCTTTTTGGTGTTTAACCCAGGTGCCTGGCGATAATGCACCCTTTTATTTCGGACTGGGGTTGTATTCAGGGCCGGATTGTCCCAAAATTTGATTTTGGTTTTCCAGGCACTTTTCATTGCACAGTACTTTTGTACTATGGACTCCAAGTCAGCAAAGCGTGTAATTTCACGCCGGCTTACGGCGTTGAGGATTCCCTTGTCCGTGCAATTATTGCAGAAGAATGAAATCGCGTCCTCCTCACGACAGTCCTTTATCCTGTTCATAACCAGGAGGAATCTGGCCCAGTAATGGTGTACTGCTTCTGTTGGCTCTTGCCGGATTTGGGATAGATCGCTTATATTTGGGTGGGCGGGTGGAATTGAATTTGGAACCCCATCCAATTTAAGACTCAGGGGCCAAGTAGTTTTCGAACTTAGAAGCTTGGGTTCTTGGATGTTGTCCAATGAATCTAGCCCGCTGCCTGACTTTAGGTTCAGGGCTTAAGTAACGTCCTCCCCTCCGCGGGAATCCGGCATGGAGGGATCGGGAATTCGGACATAGCTAGTCCTTAAGATAGAAGAAGGGTCGCCGTATTGTTCCTCTACCACAGCAACATGGTGGGTAACCTGGGGGGAGTTAATCTCTCTCAGATCGGGTTTAGACCCAAACTGATCGTAGTCTGTAGCGACTCCCAGGGCGGCGATGCGATCCAAGAGCTCGTTTAAGGAAGAGAGCTCCATCGGATCTAACTCCTCTGCGAGTTCCGAGTTAACGTGAAGATTGCTTTCAATGACCCGAGAAGTCATCATCGGCGCGGCAGCCGAACAGGCGATCATAAGGAAACCGCCTACCCGGAGAGTTTTGCCGATAGCCAAAGCTCCTTTAGCAATAATGTCGTATTTAAAGACGGGATGGGGCATCCTTCCTGATGGTGACGGCACAGAGGAACTCTCAATGAAAGCACCAATGTCGGTGTCAAAACCGGCGGATCTCGGGTAGGGGGTCCTGAACTGTGCGTCTAGGCGGATGGTAACAGGAGACAAGGGACACGATGTTTTTACCCAGGTTTGGGCCCTCTCGATGGAGGTAAAACCCTACTCCTGCTTGATTAATATTGATGATATGGGTAGTACAAGAGTAGATCTACCACGAGATCAGAGAGGTTAAACCCTAGAAGCTAGCCTATGGTATGATTGTTGTTCGTCCTACGGACTAAAACCCTCCGGTTTATATAGGCACCGAAGAGGGTTAGGGTTACACAGAGTCGGTTACAATGGTAGGAGATCTACATATCCGTATCGCCAAGCTTGCCTTCCACGCCAAGGAAAGTCCCATCCGGACACGGGACGAAGTCTTCAATCTTGCATCTTCATAGTCCAGGAGTCTGGCCAAAGGTGATAGTTCGGCTATCCGGACACACCCTAATCCAGGACTCCCTCAGGCCCCGTCTGAAGCATGCTCCCGGCCAGCTCCTTGAGCTGCCCCACGGTGGGCGCCAACTGTCGTGGTGGGCGCACGGCAGATGCCAAGGGATGGCTAAAGAGAGGAGGAGGCTCGAGGGTGCTAGTGGGCTCCAGAGGCGAGGTTGGCATGCGCGGGCGCGGGACGCCGGACATACCCAGGTTCGGGGCTCTCCGGAGAGATAACACCCCTAGTCCTGCCGAGTTTTGTTGGATGATCGATAGTACAATGTTGCTTCTGGAGCTGTATGGAGGAGGAAGGAAGCTGGCCAAGGCTTGGGCTGCTCCTTCTCCCCGGCGTTGCTATCTGGTGGCTAGTCCTATGCTTACTTGCTTCTCTCTCGTGCGTGTCTCTTGCTTGCTTTTGCAATGGTGGGATGCCTGGATGATGATCTGCTATCTGATCGTATGCCCCTGTGGGCGTGGGTTCCCGGGGGGTTTTATAGATCAACCCACCCAGGGTTACAATGGTAATATGCCGGGTCGGTGGGTCCGTATTGTCAGTGCCCAGGACTCCTAGCTGGGTCCCGCTTGTGGGCTTGTGGTTCGCCGGGTTCCCCTAGGTGCGGGCCCCGCATGCCTAGGGGAACTGTGCGCCGTCTTGTCGATTGTCAGGGCGTGGCCGATTCGAGTCGTGTACAGTGCTCTCCGTCAGGCCGCCGGTTGCTATCGTCAGCGGTGAGGGCGGGAGCATTGTAGCCATGCCAGCCTTGGTCAGCGGGTAGATGAGGGGCACTGTTGTCGCGCCCCGTCTGACCACAGGCATGGTGGAAACACTAATGCCTCGGTCATCGGTGATTTGGGTCTCGTCCCATCGTATGGCCTGGATGGGATGGGAGCCGACCTGTGGCTGGGTTGCCGTAGACGCCACGGGTGGTGCTGGCTTGCCGTGAAAGCCTTGGTTGCGCCGGGTCGAGTTGTCTTGCGCCAGTTGCTATGGCCAGGTTGACGTACCTTGCCGTGTCGGAGAGTTTGGCCGGGTTGCGGGCCCTGCCGGGTTGAGTGACCTGGCCAAGCGCGTGCTGGTTTGCGGGGCAATGCGGGCCCCGCTGTTTTTTGAAGAGGATCCGGATTTCGTTGCCTGCCCGGGGTTCATCCCCCCGATAGTACCCACCATGACATTGGACTGCACACATTGCCCTTTGGATCTGGTGTCAGATGCAGAGGCCGGAGTCTCTTTCCCCTTGCTAGCCATTTCTCTCTTGAGGGATGGGAGGATGATGTGATTGGGTTGGGAGCTTGAAGGTGGATTTAAGGACGCGGAAGCTTTTTTGAGCTCTTGGGTTATGAGGCAGAGGAAGGAGGCGTAGGAGAAAATGATTTACTTCCTCCTGCTTTTGTAGGTTAGTAAAAGACCAAGAGTCACTGCGCTAGGCCGATTAAATCGCTTATTCCCAACCCTTCGTGTCGTACGTGCATCAATTAAAATAGTTGATGATGATATCCCTTGAAAACCATCTCTGTATTGATGTGACATGCCAATGAGTGGCTGCCTCGGGCCACAATTTGATTTGTGATAATTGATTAAATCCCACAATAAGTGGTGACTGTTCAATAAAGTTGTCAGGGTGTGAACCCTCTCACTGGTGATGCCTATGTGGCAAGTTTTTGGGACTAAGTTAACTCTAGAACTCGAACACAGAAGGGGCTCATTGTAAAAAAAGGACCCTGTGTTTTCTTGCTGAGGTTAGAATTTTGCTCATATGGTTTATGAGTTTGACTGTGAAAGAGAGTCTAGTATTTATTAAGGAATGGAAGACTTCGGATCGGAACATGATATGAAAAGAAGGGAACTCGCCTGCCAATCCGAAGACATCAACAGAAGAAGCCATTCCGAGTAGAGAACTGTAGTCCTCGGCTTTGGAGACCAGTTCAGGGGCTACTGAGGGGTGTCCTGGATTAAGGGGTGCCAGCCTGTACGGACCGATGCCTATGGGCCAAGCTAAGGGCCCGCCGATCACTGAAAGAAGGACTACTGAAGTTGTGGCCCTCGCCGTGACCTGGATGGAAGCCTCTAAAGACTTTGTGTGTACCTCAAGGGAAGGTGCTAGTAGCTAGCGTGTTCATTACTAATTGACAGCCGTCTATATGTGTAACCTAGGTACCCCCGATGTGTATATGAGCTGAGGGTTTTAGTCCTTAGAGTTATATAGACACAAGCCTTAGGGTTTAGAAACAATCATATGATCTCGAGATAGATCATCTTGTACTCTGTACTCAATCAAATTAATACAATCAAAGAAGGACATAGGGTTTTACCTCTTCGAGAGGGCCGGAACCTAGGTAAACATCGTCTCCTTTGTCTCCTATTACCATTGTTCCAAGATCCACAGTTCGGGACCCCCTACCCGAGTCCGCCGATTTTAGCACCGACAAGCATGTGCTCCTACAGAAATCACATACAAGTTGTGAATGAGCCTTGATGTGCTCAAGCTCTGCTAGGCGCATTGTTTCCCGAGTCTAGCCTCCCGGCGAGGTCGTCATCGCCATTATCACCATTAGAATCAAGACAGCAATATTCGAAGGTGGTTGGTCACAATGATGTTTAGCATACATGCCTCTCTCATCTCGTCATTGTTGTATAGAGACTTGTCGAACTCCATCCGAGAGCTTGTGTGGAAAAAGACGGACACAAGTGAGATGAAGAGTTCTACCAACAGTGTTTATGCAAAATAGTTTCTCATTCGGCTATCCTTGGTGGGATCCATGTTGATGATGAAAGCGCTGAGCATGCTAGACATGCTCTAGGCTGGTTAAGACATGTGGTGACCATTTAACAAACTTTTAGGAAACAAATCCACATATTTAAATTTTAGGACTAACTTGACCCTTGTGGAACATACTGCAGCGTCACAATATCTAGATCTAGCCATGCGCACAACCAAAACAATAGAAGGAAGAAGAAGGGGGAAAATGAGCTAGCATGATTAAGGGCCTGTTCTGAAACTCTCTAGCTTCTCAAAACTCCACAATTTCAGCTTCTCATCATGGCTTCTAGCTCACGCGGCCACTTTCATCCGTTCGACGGCAAAATCAGCTTCTCCATCATTACCTTGAGCTGGCAGCGGCTGCTGACCTGTCTAGCGCCATATTGGGTCGGGTGGGCTGTAGTAGGAGAGCCTCCCACCTAGCCCACCTTCACTGCAGGTCGTCTTCAACTTTCAGTGGACGCACAAGAAAAAACTAGACACATAACTGCCAATTGCACATCAAATCAGGTGATTTAGACCCCCGAATCACATCAACTTAAACATCAAATTTGACGGCTTATTCATCGCGAATCCATTCCATCAAAGTGCACGACCTATTGTTCATTGACAAAGGACATCGAAAAAGCATGGCCAAACTAGAGCGCTCTGCTCTGCGCTGGAGCATCAGGGGCTTGGGGCATGCTGCTAGGATGGAACTCAGAGGAGAGGAGGCGGCGGGGCTAGTTCCAGTGGCACCAGCGGCGCAGCTACGTGCTGATGCAGGGTGGCGGCGGCGTGTAACCCTAGCTCTCGGGCTGGAGAAAGAAGTCATGTGGTGGCATTCTGGTTGTGGTGTACCTATTCGAGCGAGGAAGAGCAGGGCTTGAACTGTTTTGCTTTGCGGTGGCATTCTAGTCATAAATAAAAGGAACTCCAGATTCATGAAAACGTGGAGCTAGGTTTCACTCGCTTCACCAAATTGCACTACGGCCCGAGATAGCTTCGTGAATTTTGCTTCCTAGAGGTAAGGCGTTCAGGCTGGCTCCACTCTGAGAATTTGTGAAGTTTGAAGCTGGAGAGGTTCGAACAGGCCCTAAGGACTAAGGCATCCAACATATAAGAAGTGACACCACAGGCTGACCTTGACAATGCATGATCTATGAGAAAGGTTCTTTTAAAGCAACGACTCCATGAAATGAACGGCGCACAAGCGTTATGGTCTACAGATCAGATCTTAGGGTTTCACCCATAACTTTTAAATGGAATCAATAACTATTTTAAAATTACAAGGCCCACCAAAATTATTTATATAGCAATTACGAAACACATTGAAATTTTGGCTGAAAAAATAGGTGCTAATTTCAAAGCAATGGCGTACAGTGGATGCTTTATCAGCACATAGCGTGTACACAAAATGCCTTCCGCTGGGCAGTAACTCATGTATGAGCACATGCTCATCTACTCTCAATGAATAGTAAATTCTAAAAAAAGAGTAGTTTTTTTTGTCATCCAAGATGTTCGAGTGTGTGCATGCAGTTTTCATGGTGAAATGACATTAGAGGAGTTCTAGACAAAATAAAATAAAACTGGGTCTCCGGATATCTTATTTTCAAAGTTTATCCGAGAGCCCATCAATTTTAGTTTTTTGCCTAGAGCTCATCAAAGGTCATTTGTTTATCAGTTTTTCAATTTATTTGTTATTTTATTTTTACTATTTAGGGGTGGGTATAGGTGCAATGATCACCAAAACACCATCCCTCTCCATGGGGCGACTAGACTTGTGAAGGCAAAAGCGATTAGTGGTCGCTACCCATTTTTTAGGAACTGGTCATCTTTTAGTGGGGGTAACATCTCATACTACTATTAACCTGGTTATCATGCTAGTGTTATATGGTAACAAACCACTCATATACTCCCTCCGTCCCAAAATTCTTGTCTTAGATTTGTCTAAATACGGATGTATCTAGTTACGTTTCGTATCTAGACAAATTTAAGACAAAAATTTTGAGACGGAGGGAGTACAAAATAATAATCGACAACTAAATAGACAGTTGTAAAAGAGAAGATGCGGTAACTAACTGAATAGTAAAGTGTTGTGTGCTCTCACTCTGTCTACGACATCATTGTCATGCATTAATGCGTGTATGTTTAGACCAAATGACAAGAAGATTTGTCTAGAAAAAGGTAAAAAAAAAAGAGAAAATCCACTCCGTGGAAGCGAGACATAATTCTCACCGCATCATGCGCGGAGACCACTTTGTAAATCTCACTTTGTTCTGGTGCACATGAAAGCCGAATCTTCTAGGATTAGTAAAAAGGCGTTCAACTTAACTGCTGTAATTTATAATTATTACGTACTTCTTTTGTCCTAAAATAAATGTCACATAATTTAGTAACACTTTATGTTCTAAATCAACTACACTTATTGTGAAACGGAGGGAGTACTAATTAATATTTACTGAGTTTGTACTTCTTGTATCTTTTTTTTTCTTTTTTCGAAAAGGGGACTCCCCAGCCTCTGCATCAGAAAGATGCATACGGCCATATTTATATAAAAATAAATAAGTTCAACAGAGTCTAGCGGTCTGCTTCAAAAGGAGCTGGCTCACAAAGAGCAACAAAAGCAAATAAGGCCCAAAAGCCATAACCGGCTGGTATAAGATGAATAGGTAAACTAGTCGCCTATTCTATTACATGACCGTCATCCAAACCGGTTGAAGATATCCCGTGCTACCATCTCCCACCGGAGAGATCCAGTAATCAAACGCTCCCTGGCCTCCGTCGGAGTGAGTAAGGACCACATACGGATTAGCGCAGTAGCCCGGAATAAAACCTGCAAAAAATGAATAGTTGTTGTTCTGTTAAAAGCCAAATCATTTCTGCAGTTCCAAATTGCCCATAACAACGCACACGCTCCTACGCGAATTTGTCTAGTTGTTTCAGACTCTATCCCAACCAGCCACGTTCCAAATAACGACCTGACCGAATGGAGAGGAGGAATGTTAAAGGCAACTTGCACTGAGCGCCATAAGACATTCGCTAACGGGCAATCAAAGAAGAGGTGCTTGATATTTTCATCCTGATCACAGAAACTACACCTAGTAGATCCTGTCCAGTTTCGCTTAACTAGATTATCTTTTGTTAAGATAACTTGTTTATGTACAAACCACATAAACACTTTGATTTTTAGAGGAACCTTAACTTTCCAAACATGTTTGAAACTAGGAATCACACTAGAATTGATGACATCAATATACATCGACTTGACTGTGAATTCCCCAGATCTAGTAAGCTTCCAACACAACTGATCGGGCTGATGCGTAAGCTGAACCTCCATCAATCTACGCACCAGATGAAGCCAGTCTTCCCACCGGTCTCCAACAAGCACCCTCCTAAACTGAATATTCAGGGGAGTGGACTACAAACTCGTTGCAACCAGAGCATCATGACGCTGCACAATACGATAAAGCGAAGGATACTGAAGCGCCAACGGCGCTTCCCCCAGCCAAGTATCCTCCCAGAAGCGAGTATTGTTGCCATCACCAACAATAAACTTTGTTCTATTAAAGTAAGTAGCTTTGACTCTCATTAGCCCTTTCCAGAATGGCGAATCAGTCGGTCCGACTATCACCTGCGACAAAGTCTTAGAGTGGAGGTACTTGTTACACAGAATCTGTGCCCAAGTATCTTCAGTCTCAGCAGCTAACTTATATAGCCACTTGCTGAGAAGACATCTGTTCTTGACCTCAAGATTTTCAATTCCAAGACCCCCTTGGTCCTTCGGTCGGCAAATGACATCCCATTTGGCTAAACGGTACTTTCTCTTAAGTTCATCACTTTGCCAGAAGAAACGGGACCGATAAAAGTCCAGCCTTTTCCTAACTCCAACTGGTACTTTGAAAAAGGACAAAAGGAACATAGGCAGACTCGTGAGCACCGAATTAATAAGAATCAACCGGCCTCCATACGACATGAGTTTACCCTCCCAGCAACTCAGTTTCTTCTCAAACCGATTCTCGATACACTTCCATTCATTGTCTGTCAGCTTACGATGATGAATGGGGATACCTAGGTAAGTGAACGGGAGTGCTCCCAATTCACAACCAAACAATTGCTTATATGCATCTTGTTCCTCTTTGGCTCTACCAAAACAGAACAACTCGCTTTTATGGAAGTTAATCTTCAGACCGGTCAATTGCTCAAACAGGCACAGCACCAGCTTCATATTTCTCGCTTTTCCCAAGTCATGCTTCATAAAGATGATCGTATCATCCGTGTACTATAGGATGGACACACCATCATCAACTAGATGAGGCACCAAGCCACCTACCTGGTCGGCCTCCTTTGCCCTACCTATCAGGATTGCCAACATGTCAACGACGATGTTAAACAAAATAGGAGACATTGGATCACCTTGTCTCAGGACCTTATGTGTCTGGAAATAATGACCGATATCGTCATTCACTTTAATTCCAACACTCCCTTTTTGCGTGAAGGATTCGACTTGTCGTCTACAAACTTCATCGAAACCCTTCATGCGTAGTGCCTGTTGAAGGAAAGGTCATTTGACTTTGTCGTACCCTTTCTCAAAATCCACCTTGAAAACAACGCCATCAAGTTTTTTAGTTTGAATCTCATGGAGCGTTTCATGCAAGACCACAACCCCTTCAAGGATGTTTCTGTCCGGCATGAAAGCAGACTGAGTAGGCTGCACCACAGTATGCGCAATCTGTGTGAGCCTATTCGTCCCGACCTTGGTAAAATTTTTGAAACTAACATTGAGACAGATAGGCCGGAATTGCTCAATCCGCACTGCCTCTGTCTTCTTGGGAAGTAAGGTTATCGTTCCAAAATTCAGCTGAAAAAGGTGAAGTTGTCCAGAGAATAAATCATTGAACAAAGGCAAGAGATCTCCTTTAATAATGTGTCAACATTTCTTGTAGAACTCTGTCGTGAAACCATCCGGGCCAGGAGCCTTATTATTCTTCATCTGGGAAATGGCCTCAAACACCTCTTTCTCAGAGAAAGGAGCTACTAAAATATCATTCTCAACAGCCCTAAGTTGAGGCACATCCTCAATCCTAGACTCATCCAGTGACACACAGTTGTCCTTTGGAGGCCCAAACAGTTGCTTGTAATACTCAGTAATATATTGCTTTAAGTTTTCCTGACCAAGAATCGTTCCCTCGTCTTGTTCAAGCTGAAAAATCCTCTTCTTTCTATGCTTACCATTGGCGATCAAGTGAAAAAATTGAGTGTTCGCGTCCCCCTGAACGACTCTACTGACCTTAGCCCGAAGCGCCCACTTTAGTTCTTCCTCGCGAAGGAGCTCTTTCAGCCTCATTTCCGCCTCAAGCTTGGCATGAAGCTCCGAGGCTGGCAGGATCATGGTTTCGGCCTTTACATCAAGGGACTGAATAAGCGCAAGGAGATGTTCCTTTTCAACCTTATAAATCCCGCTGAGATGCTTAGCCCATCCACGTAGGAAGCTTCTCAAATGCCTAATTTTATTCTGCCAGCGTTCGAGCGCAGACCGACCTCCTACATCCTTAGCCCATTCTCTGGTTACGAGATCCAAGAAACCTTCTCTCTCAAACCAAGCAAGCTCGAACGAAAAAACATTTTTATTTCCCAAGTGGATGGCCTCCCCAGAATCGAGAAATAAAGGCGTGTGGTCAGAAATACCACGAGTAAGCGCCTGGACTGTAACATATGGGAATTTCTGCTCCCACTCGACACTAGTCAGGACCCGATCCAGCTCCTCAAACGTCGGATTTGGCAAGGCATTAGCCCAGGTAAACTTTCGGCCTGAAAGCTCTGTCTCACGCAGGTCAAGGCTTTCAATGATTGTATTAAACATGAACAATCATCGGCCGTCAAAATTGTCATTATTCTTCTCATCACTCCTTCTGATGATATTAAAATCACCCCCACCAGGATAGGTAATTGTTCAGAACCACAAATCCTAACCAGATCAACCAAGAAATCCGGTTTGAGCTCGGGGTGAACGGCACCATATACCGCTACCAAAGCCCAGTTAAACCCATCTGCCTTCGACCTCACCCTAAACTTAACAGCAAAATCTCCCATGACCACACTGCGGACTTTTAACGAATCGCATCTAACTCCGAGTAAAATCTCACCCGATCTTCCTCGCGGAGGTAGACAATCCCAATCAAAATCAATACCCCCCGACAGAGTATTAAGAAATTGTGGCGAGAAGTTGGCTCTATCCGTTTCCGACAAAGCAATAAAGTCCAACTTATGTGATTTATGGAGGCATCGAGCCGTTGAGTGGCTAGCCATCATGTTTGTGTGTTGCATGAGGAATTCTTTTTATTTTTTTTACATACGTAGGTACTCCAAGCGTTAATTCTACCTGGCTTTCTATGGTTAATGGTATCACCAGCCCATCAGGGTTTAAGTCTTGATGCTCGTATTTTTCTAAATTTATTTTAGAATTTTCGGCAATACACGTTCATTATGAGGAGACATCTCCATCGACTACAAGGCACCTACGTGATTTCGTCAATCTGGAAATAATATGCCGGCTCAATATCTTATAGGTGCTCATAGGCATATGATGCGTGTACGTGTTTATAAGGGTGAGTGTATGCATGCATATATGAACACTTGTGTATATACCGTGTTAAAGAAAAGTACTCGACGCAGTTTGACGTACATTCCGTTATTCGTTTTGGGTTGTGTGCATTTCAGTAGAGAGCCCTGGACTCTGGAGATACGTGCTCGACCGTAGATGAGTACCCCTACACCCACCCACCCAGCCAGCCATTGGAAAAGTAGCCACGGGCATCTTGATTCTCGAACGACCAGATTCACCCGGCCGGTATGTGAACATTTCTTTTTGAAGGGTGGCCGGTATGTGAACCTTGTCAAAGGGGCTGTCCACGCTGAGTTTCAAAGGATCTCGAGACCATCGTCAACCCTCTAGCTAGCTTTGTATTGTAGGCAACGGTATTTCTCCTCATCAGCGACGTCTTTGTCACGTGGAGCGTAGGGTCCTACTTCAGCAGCACTTTGTCATTTAAGATATCGCGCACGACGACAAGTAGACAGGTAGGGAAAGGTTGGACGACGCACGAGGGGAAGCATCATACGACCACGTCGATGCCGTCCAATGCACGGTTACATCTCGTCAAAGGTAGAGGTGAGACGTGACGAGCCGATCCCACCATGTAATCCACTTGGCTACCAATGGTTACGTTGAGCGTGAGGACCATTGGGAAAGATTCCATGTGAGGATTAAACTATATAGCTCCCCGTCTAGCCCCCGTTTTGATGGTGTGTCTCGCGTAGTTGGTAGACGCGTGAAGGTGTATCTCTGATGGATCTGTTTGGATCTGGTCGTCATTTGTCTATGTTTGTATCTTTAGGTTAGATCCTTCTGATCTAAGCTACTCTTTATCGGCAGTGCTTACTTCTTTGGTGCGCTGGACCTTTGTGTAGCATGATGACTTCCGGACTGTCTACTACAAGAAGTTTTGCTCAGCTCCGGCAAGTGAGGGGCAGTGATAGCGGCGCCTTTGGCTCGCTTCAGTGCTTACCAGTTTTCGAAACTTTCTAGATCATTCCCAGAACCGTGGCGTTCTGTATTTTTCCTCCACATGTTTTTTTGTTTTATATTATGTGTCCTTTTCTGTTCTTTTTTTCCTTTTCCTTTCTTTTTCTTTGTTTCTTTTTCGTTTATTTTTCCTGCTTTCTTATTAAAGTGTAGTTTTATTTTCAAGTTTACTTAAAAAATCAAATATTAATCAGAATTATAAAAAATGTTCTTGTTTCCAAATTTTGTTCAAAATTTTGAAACAATGTTCATAGTTTCAAAATTTTGTTCACAATTTAGAATATGCTCCCTTTTCAAAAAAATTAAAAAATATTTGAAATTCCAAATTTTGTTCACATTTTCAAAAATTTGTTTGCAGTTTCAAACAAATGTTTAGAATTTTTAAATTTTGTTAAAGTTTTGAAAAAGTTTGGAGTTTTAAAATTTTGTTCTTGTTTTTAAATTTTCTTGCAATATGAAACAACCAGAATTTTAAAAAAAATTCATGCTTTTAAGAAAGTTTAGAATTTAAAAAAAATTCATGTTTCTAAAAATTTTCGGTCTCCTGAATTTGTTCGTGTTTTCATAAACAAATGAGTTCATTTTTCCTTCATGTTTTAAAAAATTGTTCACAGTTTCAAACAAATGTTTGGAATTTGAAAATTCTTCGTGTATTCAAACAAGCTGAAAGTTCAAATTTTTGTTCGTTTCAATATTTCAAAAACTATTCATAATTTCTATAAAAAAAATCATGTTTTTAAAGAAGTTCAGAGTTTTAAATTTTGTTCGTGCTTCAAAAAACAGTTCAGAATTTATTTCAAAAGAAATTGGAATTTAATAAATTGTTTGCGTTTTTAAATCATTTAAGAATGTTGAGTTACGCTGCTGTAGTGTTTTTGACTTGGCGCTACACATTATCCACAGTCATTGTTCAGTTCGGTCGGCTAGTGAGGTACTAACCTCAACAGAAGTTCTGGAGCTCGACTCCCTGGTTGCGCATATTTTCTTTTTCCAAATTTTTGCGCCCGGCCGTTCGCTAAGAGTTTTACCTCAATGGGCCACCCCAGTTGCGCGAGCTCTGTGTGAAGAGGCGTCTATTTGCTGCAGAATGCGTTAAATAGGAGCTCCCCGAAGCTACCAAACCTTTCGAGCAAGTAAATGGGCAGGCCCAAGTCATCACGCGTGTAGGCAATCTGATCGATACGTATCGCACTGTGAGATATATATATCATTTGCGAGTGGTTACCATCGGCGTATTGGAAGCATAACTGGTTTGATGCCAAATTCAAAATTTGGTTCGACGGTACCCTAAATGAGGTCCGCCAAATGGACCAGCCTTGTTTGCCAGCGCGCACCGCGCTAAAATAGGAGCTACCTTCTTTTGTTTCTTTGTTTTGTTTTTCGAGATAAAATAGGAGTTCCCTTCTAACTGTGAAATCATTATTGAGGAGCCCTTCTTCCAAAGATCACATCCACCCTCCCCAAGTTGTGACAAATGACACGTTGTATGTGCGCCGTTGGTCGCAACCTGATAGTTTTCTCTTTTTTCGTAGATCTGTTTATTCAAAACGTTTTATCTCTTAAATCGTGTGTCCAAATCTCGAACCGTTTTCACCGTTGGATTCCTCGCATCGAGATCTTCAAAACTAGATCCCATGTTGATAACTTTTGACGAACCTATTTTTACGAAAAAATAGACAAAAAACCGAACCAGAAGCACATTTTTTCCCTTTCTGAAAAGTCGTTTCCAAGAGGCACAACCATGCCTCTCGTGGAAATAAATCCGTGCCTTTTGCGGAAGGAAAACCATGCCTCTCACAGAAGGAAAAAAAGAGTGAGGAAACATGTTTTTTCCATTGCCGAGAGGCATCGGTCCAGAAGCAAAATCATGCCTCTCGCGGAAGCAAAACCGTGCCTCTCGCGGAAGTAAAACCGTGTCTGTCACAAAAGGAAAAAAAACAATATTCTTTTTCGTTTCCGAATGGCACGGTCGTGCCTCTCGCGGAAGCATAAAAAGAATGCACTTTTTCACAAAAAAATCTATTTTCTATCAAAAAGGTAAGAAAGACCGGTGAAAAACTAAAAAGCTGGGAAAAATGTCTAAAAAGCAAAAAACGCATAGGAAAAAAACCAAGAAAACGCCCAGAGCGTGACGGGTGAGAGCGCGCCAAATAACACACTCTCAGCCCACCTAAAAGTGACCCTTTGGGGAGGCTCCCGAAGGAGCGCTCCTTAATTAGTTATTACCTTCTAACTTGGGCAGCAAAGGCGGAGCACACCATGAGCACATGGAGCACGCGGGATGGGCCGACCGATATGTCCATACACGGCGTTCTCTTGTGTTTTCTTTTGTTCTTTTGAAACACTTATAATTTATATATGCATGTCTTTTTCTGGTGTGTGTAAGGGAGAAAATAAAAAGTATATCCTGCAAAAAATGTGTAGCATATTTTTAAAATGTACAAGTTTTCTTTTGTTCTTTTGAAACACTTATAATTTATATATGCATGTTTTTTTTCTGGTATGTGTAAGGGAGAAAATAAAAAGTATATCCTGCAAAAAATGTGTAGCATATTTAAAAAATGTACAAGCTTTCTTTTGTTCTTTTGAAACACTTATAATTTATATATGCATGTTTTTTTCTGGTGTGTGTAAGGGAGAAAATAAAAAGTATATCCTGCAAAAGATGTACAAGTTTTAAAAATGGTTCACATATGTTAAAAGCAGCTCATGTATTTCAATAGAAATATTCATATATTTAGGGTAAAATTTTTAGTTAGCATATTTACACAATGTCCATGCATTTTAAATTGGTTTTTTCTTAAAAAAATTCATGCACTTAGAAGATATTTGGAGATTTAAAGGAGTTCAAGTGTATAAAAAAAATCATGCATTTAAAATTATCCACACGTTTAAAGATATTGATGTGTGCCAAACATGTTCACGCCTTAAAAATGTTTGTGCTATTTTTCAAATATTAATTATATTTTTCCTCAAATTTCCCGTTCATGGTGGTGTATGTGAGCTCGAGACGGGAAGAGGACTTTCGTGCCTAGTACTGCCATGGCTATTTATCGCTTATAGCGATGGGACTGTACGTCTTGCCTGCATCTTTCTGATACTAATGAACTGCGTTGGGATTTTCCGGAAGAGGAGATGATGATGCAGTAAAATAGAGATAAATATTTTCTTCAGTTAATAATCAAGATTATCGATCCAGTAGGAGAACCAAGCAACATCTCTTTGGCAGCACCTACACACAAACAACAAATCCTTGCAACCCAACGCGAACAAGGGATTGTCAATCTCTCGACGGTTACGAGCAAGATTAAATTGTATAATGTTTGATAGATAGATCGGACAAAAATAGAAAATAAAATATATAAAGTAGAAACGCAGCAAGGTATTTTTGATTTTAATATATGATAAAAGATAGACCCGGGCCATAGTTTTCACTAGAGGCTTCTCACTAGAAAATAGCATACGGCGGGTAAATAAAATTACTCTTGTTTTACAAAGCTTAATCATGTTGGGGTAATATCTCAGCTCAAATCCCTTCTCTGAATTCTATTCAAATTCTGAGTGAAATTTGAAGTTGCAAAAACTTGCTGGAAAAATGTTCATTATTTAGCAAATATTCCAAAACAATTGATGTTAAGAAAAAGAACATTCACTATATTGCTAAAATGAGCAGTAGCAATTAATCCAGTGCAATTCTAGCATTTTAAAATGCTACTCCAATTATGAAAATTCCAAATGGATTAAAATAAATCCCAAGCTTATGGTGGCAGTGCACCACTGCCCTAGTATTTGTTTTCACCAGTGGCACATTTTTGCAAAAGATAATTACTGCAAAAGAAAATGCAAAAGGCTACTGTTAAATGAAAACAGAAAAGTTTTAAAAGAAATCGAAAAGAGGAAAGGAAGCCCCTGCCTCCCTGGGCCTTGGCCCATCCGGACCAGCCGACCCAACATAGACGGCCCACCTCCCTGGTCGCTCTCCCCTCCCCCTGTTCAACCGACCGAGGGCGCGCGTCCGCGCATCGCCGCCGGACCACCTCGCCGTCGACGAGGGGGATAAGGATCCGCTCGACGCCTCGGGCTCCCCATCCACTTGCTCTGCCACCCCACTCGCCCGCTCACTTCCCTCGTCCACTCATGACCTCTCTCCCCTCCAGATCCGCCTCGGCCGCGTCTCTCCGTCGCCGCTCACCGCACTCCACCGCGGCCACCGGCCGGCCTTCGCCTCGCCGACGTGCCCCCAGGCTCTGCCTCGACGTCCTCATCCTCCCCGCCGAGCCACGCGGACCGGGACGGCCCCGCGGCACCGCCACGAGCTCGCCTTCGCCCTCGGCTCCGACGAGCGCCGCCGCCCTGAATCCGCACCACTGCTGCTCCTAGTCACCCAACGGGCCACCGTGTGCCCCCAAGGTGAGCTCCAGCCTCTCTCCCCTCTCTTCCCCGCGCGTTTCCGCCGCCGTAGCTCCTCCTCCCCGTCGTGCCCGAACGCAGCTCCGGTTGAGCTCGTCACCGGCGATGCTCCAGCGACCCAATGGCCTCGGCCCCGTGGGCAACTCGCTCGCCACTTCGCCTAGATCCCAACGTGCACACGCACGCGACTCACCGTGCCCCGCAGCCCCCTGTTCGTCACTCACCGGAAACCCACCACCACCTGACTCACCGCCGGCGACGTTCCCGGCCGTCCCCGGCCACGCCACCACCTCCATTCGGCGTGGTGTGGACTGACCGTTCGAACGGACCAAACCACAGCCCCGGAGATGCCCTGTGGGCGAAACCCGAAGCTCACCCGCGCCTCGCCGCCGCGTTGGGGCTCGCCGAAGCATCTCCGACGAGGCCAGTCGACGTGGCTGTCTTGGGGCCACCCCCTGGGTCGCTGACCCGTGGGCCCGTGGAGCCCGACCGACCTGTTGACCCGGTCCACCATGCTGACTGGACCGGCCCATGCAACTGACAGATGGGGCCCACCGCCCCCTAATTAACGAAATTAACTAAGCTAATTTAGTTCTCATAATTAGACACTGACATGTGGGCCCAGTAGTTTAACTAACTATGTTTAGATTAGTTTTAACTCTGTTTAACCCACTGCATATGACTGGTGGGACCCAGCCGGCAGGTTTGACCTGGTCAGGGTGACTGTTGTCTGCTGACGTCATCTCCATGTCATGCTAACGTCATATTCCTATTCTGTTAATTTTGTTAATTTAAATAATTTTAGAAAACCTTTAAAACTTTAGAAAATCATAGATAATAAACCGTAACTCGGATGGAAAAACTTTATATATGAAAGTTGCTTAGAACGACAAGACGAATCCGAATATGTGGCCCATTTACCTGTCAGAAGCCTCTAACTATCTGAACATGGAACATTCCCCCTCCTGTCATCTGTTTGACACAGGCCCGGAACCGGGAATACATTCCCGGTTGAATTCCCCCTTCACCTATATCGTGCAGTCATACATTAGGTCACACCCGGCACAGCTTATTGCCACGTTATGCTTTGTGATCCTATGTTTGCTTTATATTTACTATTTCTTCCCCCTCTTCTCTCCGGTAGACCTCGAGACTGACGCTGATGCCTCTGAGTACGGCTACGTCCACGACGACCCCTCCTTGCCAGAGCAACCAGGCAAGCCCCCCCTTTGATCATCCCGATATCGCCCATTCCATTCTCTTATGCTTGCATTAGATTTTGCTACTGTTATTGATTGCTCCTATTCTGATGCATAGACTGCTTTTGTATCTGCTATTGTACCATACCTGCTTATCCTAAACTGCTTAGTATAGGTTGGTTAGTGATCCATCAGTGACCCCCACCTTGTCCTTGTTGCCCCTGCTTCATCATTGAAGACCCGATCAACGGGATCGAAGACCAGGCCCCGGCACCGCACATCACTTTCCCCTTAGTTGCTCGACACTGCTGGGTTACTATCGAGTGCAGAGGGTGAGACCTCTACAGCACTTTTGATGTTAACCATGTAGTGTAGCTATTCGGTCGTGGTCATCGAGGGTGATTCCGCCTTAACCACTTCCGATACGACTCTGTCGTGCAACCCCTCAAGTGTGAACCTCGGGGGTGATTCCTCTTATGTTCACCTTGATGATTACATCGAGTGGAATTCACCGGGGGTGATTCCTCGGGTTTTCCCCTTGATGTTTAGACACACAGTTACTATGATTACTATGACTTTACACCGAGCCATGTTACTAAAGATGGGTCGACCCGGAGGGGTACCCACGCGAGCATAATTGCGAGTGATGAGGAGTCGGGTTGACCTGGAAGGTGCCCGTGAGATAATTACGAGGCGTGGCCGGGCATTCTTAGCTCTTGCCGCAAGTCCTCGAGACGGGGCAACGGGGTCACATCTTTTGAGTCTCTGCTTGTTACTGCGCGTTCCTAATCCACTACGATTTGGATATTTGATCCGCGGGGCCTCTGGCCTGATAGCACTAACCATCACGTGGGCATAGTATGGGCGTTCTGCGTCGTATACATCAGCCGAAGCTTAATAGACGTCAGCGACTGAGCGGCGCGTGCCGGGTTGGACTGGTAAGCACCTTCCTTTTTAAAGGAGGTAGCTAGGTCTGCTCACCGGCCGCGTACGCAACGTGCAGGAGTTCCCGGGGAGATTGGCCATGACCCCTGGGGGCATAGGTTTAGTCCGGCGTGCTGACCTCTCTGTTAAGTCTAGGTCGGGTTGCGGCGTATTGTTTGGCCGAGGCCAGGCATGACCCAGGAAAGTGTGTCCGGCCGGAGTTAAGCGAGCGTGGTGGGTAAGTTGGTGCACCCCTGCAGGGAAGAACTAATCTATGCATAGCCTGTCCTACGGTAACGGACACTTGGAGTTGTATCCCGATTGATACAACTAGAACTGGATACTTGTGATGAGAATTGGATGGTGATGAGAATTGGATTGTGATGACAATTGGATAGTATGGCTCTGGGATTTCTTTCTCGCAGGGAGTCGAGAAAGGATCTCTGGCCGAGGTTGATAACACTACTACTACTTTACTTTATGCTACTCTACTCCCTCCTGTTTGCTGCAAGATGGTGGTTTCCAGAAGATGCTAGTCTTTGATAGGACTAGGCCTTCTCTCTATTCTGGCATTTCTACAGCCCAGTCCACATATACAGCCTTCCTTTGATAATGTTGCATATGTAGTGTAGATCCTTGCTTGCGAGTACTTTGGATGAGTACTCACGGTTGCTTTGCTCCTCCTTTTCCCCCTTTCTTCTTCTTTCCGGTTGATGCAACCAGATGTCAGAGTCCAGGAGCCAGATGCCACCGTCGATGCCTACTACTACGTGGAGACCGCCGACGACCAGAAGTAGTTAGGAGGCTCCCAGGCAGGAGGCCTTGCCTTTTCGATCGTTGTTGCTGTTGTGCTAGCCTTCTTAAGGCAAACTTGTTTAACTTATGTCTGTACTCAGATATTGTTGCTTCCGCTGACTCGTTTGTATTCAAGCTGATGTATTCGAGCCCTCGAGGCCCCTGGCTTGTAATATAAAGCTTGTATTATTTTAATTTGTGTCTAGAGTTGTGTTGTGATATCTTCCCGTGAGTCCTTGATCTTGATCGTACACATTTGCGTGTATGATTAGTGTACGATTGAATCGAGGGTGTCACAAGTTGGTATCAGAGCCGACTGCCTATAGGTAGCCCCTTTTCCAACTCCTTGGCCGAAGTTGAGTCTAGTCACTACAAAAACTTTTACTAACATGGCTGTGTGTCTTACGGGCCCACGTCGCCATTGGGTGGTACTAGGATCTTTTACTCCTCGTCTATACTCTGGGACTCTGATCTCTCGTATATTCGGGTTAAACATTTCACTAACTCTGACATTAGGTTCTCGTACCCACTTCCTCCCGGAGAGCCCCGACATTTCTGATGATCGCTTGCTTGGCCAGAAGATTCTGCAGATACTCCTCGATGTTTCTCGAGACCCTGTGCCCACTGCCTTGCAGTTCATGACCACCGATAATCTCCGTGAATAGAACCCTTGCCGCGTGTACCTTCATACCCAGTTGCTCCTATTATTACAAGATGTACTCTCCGTTCTTTCGAGAATCCTTTGTGCCTTCTGCTTTGCGAGTTCTTTTTGCACTGCGGATAATTCACTTAATCGGGGTCTGTTCATCCTCAGTTGTTCATTTGCTTTCCAAGATACCTGAAAAGGCTATCTGATCTTTCAAATTCCTCTGCAGCCTATTGCTCTTGATTCTCCTTGCCTGCTTGCATTAGGATTAATTCCATATGTCTAGCAATATTCTTTAGAATTCTTTGTGATTGTCATTCTGTTCCTATGGAAACAGCGTGTGTGCGATTACTCACAATCATCAATTAATCTTTCGAAATTTTCTTTCCGGCTCAGACATCCTTCCAGATATGAGCTGGTTCTTGCCCAATCCAGATTTGATCGGGTACACCTCTAAGTCTATTCAACTTACTCATCTTTTGATCAGAGCCCCTGCTTTTGATCCTTCGTCTTGAAATCATAATTTCCTTTGTATCCAAGCATCGAATCATTCAGACGTTTCTATAAGCCGATGCCTTGCATCCCCTTCTTCATCTGATTGATTACCGATACTCACATCAACTCTGTCATGAATCGCCAGATCCAGTGTTGGGTTGTTATCCAACAATGTCCTTCACATCCAAAGTCTTGTGAGTTTTCCCCTGATACATAATACCTTCAGTAAATTGTATCATCTGCTTTGACTCCGATACTCTGCTTTTGAACTCATATCTTTTGCTTGGTTGATGGTTGTATAGATTCGTAAAAATGCCCCGATGGGTTGAACTTATGCCTTCCGTAATCCGAGTGAACCCGAGAGTTCTCACGAGTCTTACTCTTCTGGTACTTCGCCAGATAAATCCTCTGCACTACAATTTCTTAAAAAAACGAGGAGTGAATGAAAGGTTATGCATTGAAGAAGTGGGAGTCGACCTTGAACCCTTGTGTTCATGCCCATGGACCCGATGTAGAACTTATCGTGGAAGCTGCTCGCAAAAATGATTACCCCTTGTTATAAGTTCATCTTGTATCGGTGGTTTGATCATTCATAACCGTGGTTCCGACCATAGTTTCTCCTTAACTCCATTTCCCGGACAAGTTAAAATACTTGTCTTCTGCAGATCATTTCATTTGTCTAACCTCTATTTTTGATCTACCTCAAGTATTGCCCCTTGTTATCTCAAGTATATTGTGTCATTGCACTACCACTTGTGAATTCTCATCGGAATGATACTCCATCACATCATTCCTAGCTTGATCGGTTATATCATTATCATGCTAAATTTTAACTGTGCTACCAGGTCCTTTCCGGAGCACAATTTTCGACGACGAGCTAAGCTTATGTCGATCTTCCTCGTCATACCATTTTGCCATGAACAGCAAGCTTGCTTTCGAGTTTGTGTTGTACTCGTGGTTCAAATAACCTCACACTTCATCATTTCTTTTGCTTTATGTCGTCGTTGATCGATTACATCTTCATGAAACCTCTCGACAAATGTGTCGTGATCATCATCATCATTCCAAACTTTTCTAGGATATCAACCGAATTCATGATGAGAAATACCATCCTTGCCCCCTCGATGAATTGTTGCTAAGCCCGTGGGCCCCATCCTCATCTTTTCCTTGCTGAAATTGTATGACTTATTTTATAAGTTGTTCCGATGGATCCTTTGTGTATCTGAAGTCTGACCTTTCCCCGATGACCATGTCAACACTATCCTGAAGCATGTGTGTGGTACTCCGATCATCAACAAGAACATTGGGAGCGCAATGCTAACTGTTCTTGATCAATTATCCAAACACCGTTGTATGGGTAAACCTCATAAATTCCTTGCCCCTTTGTCTAAACGGCTTAATACTTGGAGCCCTATCATGCTCTGCCTTTCCTCGGAAAGTTATACCCTAACACTTGGGTATAAACATCTTTCCTTTCCATTGGTTTGATTATCATAATAATCACATTTTCCTTTCCATTGTTTTGTTTCACCTTTCTTGTCATCTAACTTGTCTGAGCAGAGATAAATCCCAGCTTAAGTAAGCACCTCAGTGTACAAATCTGTCAGTAAGACCCTGTTACTATTGTTGATGACATTCTGGTAACCACCGATGGACGAGAACTTTGCCTATTGGTCCGCCTTGTATTATGAGCAGGAAAATGGTTCTCTTCGTCCAGCGCCCTTGGTACCAAACTTTGTCGCCAACATAACTGACAGGCTATCCTCTGACCTGCCTTGCTATCATGACCGTTCAAGATGTTAGCGCCTTCCTACTTTTAACCCACATGGTGGGCCCATAACCCACAGTTCCACAAGATCGAAACTTGACTCTCCTGTACACCCTTTTTTCTAAGGTTATTTCTCACACTTGGCTTCATATGAAAATCCCGAGCCGCCTTCCGAGAGGCGATCTATTCTGGTATCAGACGCGATACTTATTACCATTGCTCTGAACCCCTTTCACCCCCTTGTTTCAGGCAACAAACGATTGCCTACCCGTTTGAAGCTTCTTATTGCATCTCATTACCTTGTTCTCGACGACTTTCTTGAATTTCGTCTCGAGAGGTGCCTCTAGGCCATGTTCACTGAGATAGCCCCTAGGTAACTATCTTGTGCCGAGCTTCGTCCTTCCCGAGTCCCCCCTTACTCCACCCCTTAAATCTCGAGACGAGATTTCTTGTAGTGGAGGAGATTTGTAACATCCCCAGCATCACACAATAGTAATCCCTTATGATCAGTGCCAAGTCATCTTGTTTTACAAAGCTTAATCATGTTGGGGTAATATCTCAGCTCAAATCCCTTCTCTGAATTCTATTCAAATTCTGAGTGAAATTTGAAGTTGCAAAAACTTGTTGGAAAAATGTTCATTATTTAGCAAATATTCCAAAACAATTGATGTTAAGAAAAAGAACATCACTATATTGCTAAAATGAGCAGTAGCAATTAATCTAGTGCAATTCTAGCATTTTAAAATGCTACTCCAATTATGAAAATTCCAAATGGATTCAAATAAATCCCAAGCTTATGGTGGCAGTGCACCACTGCCCCTAGTATTTGTTTTCACCAGTGGCACATTTTTGCAAAAGATAATTACTGCAAAAGAAAATGCAAAAGGCTACTGTTAAATGAAAACAGAAAAGTTTTAAAAGAAATCGAAAAGAGGAAAGGAAGCCCCTGCCTCCCTGGGCCTTGGCCCATCCGGACCAGCCGGCCCAACCTAGACGGCCCACCTCCCTGGTCGCTCTCCCCTCCCCCTGTTCAACCGACCGAGGGCGCGCGTCCGCGCGTCGCCACCGGACCACCTCGCCGTCGACGAGGGGGATAAGGATCCTCTCGATGCCTCGGGCTCCCCATCCACTTGCTCTGCCACCCCACTCGCCCGCTCACTTCCCTCGTCCACTCCTGACCTCTCTCCCCTCCAGATCCGCCTCGGCCGCGTCTCTCCGTCGCCGCTCACCGCACTCCACCGCGGCCACCGGCCGGCCTTCGCCTCGCCGACGTGCCCCCAGGCTCTGCCTCGACGTCCTCATCCTCCCCGCCGAGCCACGCGGACCGGGATGGCCCCACAGCACCGCCACGAGCTCGCCTTCGCCCTCGGCTCCGACGAGCGCCGCCACCCTGAATCCGCACCACTGCTGCTCCTAGTCACCCAACGGGCCACCGTGTGCCCCCAAGGTGAGCTCCAGCCTCTCTCCCCTCTCTTCCCCGCGCGTTTCCGCCGCCGTAGCTCCTCCTCCCCGTCGTGCCCGAACGCAGCTCCGCTTGAGCTCGTCGCCGGCAATGCTCCGGCGACCCAATGGCCTCGGCCCCGTGCGCAACTCGCTCGCCACTTCACCTAGATCCCAACGTGCGCACGCACGCGACTCGCGTGCCCCGCAGCGCCCTGTTCGTCGCTCACCAGAAATCCACCACCACCTGACTCGCCGCCGGCGACGTTCCCGGCCGTCCCCGGCCACACCACCACCTCCATTCGGCGCGGTGTGGACTGGCTGTTCGAACGGACCAAACCACAGCCCCGGAGATGCCCTGTGGGTGAAACTCGAAGCTCACCCGCGCCTCGCTGCCGCGTTGGGGCTCGCCGGAGCATCTCCGACGAGGCCAGTCGACGTGGCTGTCTTAGGGCCACCCCCTGGGTCGCTGACCCGTGGGCCTGTGGGCCCGACCGACCTGTTGACCCGGTCCACCATGCTGACTGGACCGGCCCATGCAACTGACAGATGGGGCCCACCGCCCCCTAATTAACGAAATTAACTAAGCTAATTTAGTTAACATAATTAGACACTGACATGTGGGCCCAGTAGTTTAACTAACTATGTTTAGATTAGTTTTAACTCTGTTTAACCCACTGCCTATGACTGGTGGGACCCAGCCGGCAGGTTTGACCTGGTCAGGGCGACTGTTGACTGCTGACGTCATCTCCATGTCATGCTGATGTCATATTCCTATTCTGTTAATTTTGTTAATTTAAATAATTTAAGAAAATCATAGATAATAAACCGTAGCTCGGATGGAAAAACTTTATACATGAAAGTTGCTTAGAACGATGAGACGAATCCGAATATGTGGCCCGTTTACCTGTTAGAAGCCTCTAACTATCTGAACATGGAACATTCCCCCTCCGGTCATCTGTTTGACACAGGCCCGGAACCGGGAATACATTCCCGGTTGAATTCCCCCTTCACCTATATCGTGTAGTCATACGTTAGGTCACACCCGGCACAGCTTATTGCCACGTTATGCTTTGTGATGCTATGTTTGCTTTATATTTACTATTTCTTCCCCCTCTTCTCTCCGTTAGACCTTGAGACTGACGCTGATGCCTCTAAGTACGGCAACGTCCACGACGACCCCTCCTTGCCAGAGCAACCAGGCAAGCCTCCC
The DNA here is from genome assembly GCA_963921465.1 of Triticum timopheevii. Classification (NCBI taxonomy): domain Eukaryota; kingdom Viridiplantae; phylum Streptophyta; class Magnoliopsida; order Poales; family Poaceae; genus Triticum; species Triticum timopheevii. The sequence goes on from OY997271.1 coordinate 107,482,024, forward strand.
CCTTTGATCATCCCGATATCGCCCATTCCATTCTCTTATGCTTGCATTAGATTTTGCTACTGTTATTGATTGCTCCTATTCTGATGCATAGACTGCTTTTGTATCTGCTGTTGTACCATACCTGCTTATCCTAAACTGCTTAGTATAGGTTGGTTAGTGATCCATCAGTGACCCCTGCCTTGTCCTTGTTGCCCCTGCTTCATCATTGAAGACCCGATCAACGGGATCGAAGACCAGGCCCCGGCACCGCACATCACTTTCCCCTTAGTTGCTCGACACTGCTGGGTTACTATCGAGTGCCGAGGGTGAGACCTCTACAGCACTTCTGATGTTAACCCTGTAGTGTAGCTATTCGGTCGTGGTCATCGATGGTGATTCCGCCTTAACCACTTCCGATACGACTCTGTCGTGCAACCCCTCAAGTGTGAACCTCGGGGGTGATTCCTCTTATGTTCACCTTGATGATTACATCGAGTGGAATTCACCGGGGGTGATTCCTCGGGTTTTCCCCTTGATGTTTAGACACACAGTTACTATGATTACTATGACTTTACACTGAACCATGTTACTAAAGACGGGTCGACCCGGAGGGGTACCCGCGCGAGCATAATTGTGAGTGATGAGGAGTCGGGTTGACCTGGAAGGTGCCCGTGAGATAATTACGAGGCGTGGCCGGGCATTCTTAGCCCTTGCCGCAAGTCCTCGAGACGGGGCAATGGGGTCACATCTTTCGTGAGTCTCTGCTTGTTACCGCGCGTTCCTAATCCACTATGATTTGGATATTTGATCCGAGGGGCCTCTGGCCTGATAGCACTAACCATCACGTGGGCATTGTATGGGCGTTCTGTGTCGTATACATCAGCCGAAGCTTAATAGACGTCAGCGACTGAGCGGCGCGCACCGGGTTGGACTGGTAAGCACCTTCCTTTTTAAAGGAGGTAGCTAGGTCTGCTCACCGGCCGTGTACGCAACGTGCAGGAGTTCCCGGGGAGATGGCCCATGACCCATGGGGGCATAGGTTTAGTCCGGCATGCTGACCTCTCTGTTAAGTCTAGGTCGGGTTGCGGCGTATTGTTTGGCCGAGGCCGGGCATGACCCAGGAAAGTGTGTCCGGCCGGAGTTAAGCGAGCGTGGTGGGTAAGTTGGTGCACCCCTGCAGGGAAGAACTAATCTATGCATAGCTTGTCCTACGGTAACGGACACTTGGAGTTGTATCCCGATTGATACAACTAGAACTGGATACTTGTGATGAGAATTGGATGGTGATGAGAATTGGATTGTGATGACAATTGGATAGTATGGCTCTGGGATTTCTTTCTCGCAAGGAGTTGAGAAAGGATCTCTGGCCGAGGTTGATAACACTACTACTACTTTACTTTATGCTACTCTACTCCCTCCTGTTTGCTGCAAGATGGTGGTTTCCAGAAGATGCTAGTCTTCGATAGGACTAGGCCTTCTCTCTATTCTGGCATTTCTACAGCCCAGTCCACATATACAGCCTTCCTTTGATAATGTTGCATATGTAGTGTAGATCCTTGCTTGTGAGTACTTTGGATGAGTACTCACGGTTGCTTTGCTCCCCCTTTTCCCCCTTTCTTCTTCTTTCCGGTTGATGCAACCAGATGTCGGAGTCCAGGAGCCAGATACCACCGTTGATGCCTACTACTACGTGGGGACTGCCGACGACCAGCAGTAGTTAGGAGGCTCCCAGGCAGGAGGCCTTGCCTTTTCGATCGTTGTTGCTGTTGTGCTAGTCTTCTTAAGGCAAACTTGTTTAACTTATGTCTGTACTCAGATATTGTTGCTTCCGCTGACTCGTTTGTATTCAAGCTGATGTATTCGAGCCCTCGAGGCCCCTGGCTTGTAATATAAAGCTTGTATTATTTTAATTTGTGTCTAGAGTTGTGTTGTGATATCTTCCCATGAGTCCTTGATCTTGATCGTACACATTTGCGTGTATGATTAGTGTACGATTGAATCGAGGGCGTCACAATATCCAACACAATGGTGATATATAGGCATCACGTCTGTGACAAGTAGATCGACTCCTTCCTGCATCTATTACTATTACTCCACACATCGACCGCTATCCAGCATGCATCTAGAGTATTAAGTTCATAAAGAACGGAGTAACGCCTTAAGCAAGATGACATGATGTAGACAAGATAAACTCACGTATAAATAAACCCCATATTTTTACCCTTAATAGAAACGATACATGCATGTCATGTCCCCTTCTGTCACTGGGATTGAGCACCGCAAGATCGAACCCATTACAAAGCACCTCTCCCATTGCAAGAAAAATCAATCTAGTTGGTCTAACCAAATCAATAGATCGGAGAGAAATACAAAACTATAGTAATCATGCATAAAAGAGTTCAGAGAGAACAGAAATAATATTCATGGATAAATCTGATCATTACTGCAGAATTCATCGGATCCCAACAAACACACCACAAAAAGTGATTACATCGGATAGAACTCCAAGAACATCGAGAAGAACATTGTATTGAAGATCAAATAGAGAGAATAAGCCATCTAGCTACTAACTATGGACCCGTAGGTCTATGGTAAACTACGCATGCATCATCGGAAGGCAAGCAAGGATGATGTAGTGCCCCTCCGTGATTGATTCCCCCTCCGGCAGAGTGCCAGAAAAGGCCTCCAGATGAAATCTCTCAAGAACAGGAACTTGCAGCGGCGGAAAAAGTGTTTCGTGGACTCCTTTGTTGATTTCCCGATTTTAGAGAATTTATAGAGGCAGAGTTAGGTCAAATGGAGCTACATGGGCCCCATAAGCCACCAGGGCGCACCCTAGTGCCTCGTGGGCCACTGCTCCATCTTCTCAACCCATCCTGAAGCTTCCAGGGTCTCTTATGTCCAGAAAAAAATCACCAAAAAGTTTCGTGCCATTTGGACTTCATTTGGTACTGGAAAAACCAAAAACTGGCCAAAAAACAACATATGGCACTAAGCACTAAGTTAATAGGTTAGTCCCAAAAAATGATATATAATTACTTATAAATATATATAAAACATCCTAGATTGATACTATAATAGTATGGAACAGTAAAAAATTATAGATATGTTGGAGACGTATCAAGCATCCCGAAGCTTAATTCATGCTCATTCCCGAGTAGGTATATGATAAAAACAGAACTTTTGATATGGAATGCTACTTAACATATTCATCATATACTGTTTTCTTTTGTAGCATGGACATTTGGAATTGAATGATTCAAAGCAATAATCTATAGTTTGACATGAAGATGTTAATACTCAAGCGTAGTAACAAGCAACCATGTCTTCCAAAAATATCAACGCTAAAGAAAGTTATCCCTAGCCCGTTATGCTCAATCATTGATCCATTCATGAAACAAACTCAACATTAGCTACACCCGATGCACAAGTATGATAATAGTATTCTCTAGTTGGTGCTTTGTAAGAGAAGATGGAGACTCAAAATAAAAATAGAAATTGCATAACAGTAAATAGATAGGCCCTTCGTAGAGGGAAGCAGATATTTGCGTAGGTGCCGGAGCTCAAGGCTTAAATTAGATATATAAAATAATTTGAGAGGCATTCTTTTTCTGTCAATGAAAACGACCGAGAATTCCTAATATCTTCAATGCTAGACACATTGTAGGCGGTTCCCAAATAGAAAATAAAGTTTATTTTCTTTTCACCATTCTTTCACAATCCATGGCTAGTCGTATTCATGGGTACCTTACATACCAACACTTTCCAAGGAATTTGCTGTTATCATCATATTAATTTTTTTTATTTTGAGACTACACAACCCTATTACCTGCCACTCTCTTGTGCAATGGAAAATGAATAAACACTCATCATGAGAATAACCCACCTAGCATGGAAAATATCGGCCACCCCCTGCCGCTTCATGAGTGGTACGGGCACACAAAACAGAAAATTATTTTGAAAAATTAGAGTTGACACAGGCAAATTGACTTGGAACAGTATGGAAATACCGCATATAGGTAGGTATGGTGGACTCATTTGACACAACTTTGGGTTTAAGGAATTGGATGCACAAGCAGCATTCACGCTTAGTACAATTGAAGGCTAGCAAATAGATTAAGAAGAGATCAACCAAAAAGCAAAAACGGTCATAAACATGCATTGAACATAACTAACACTGAATAATGCACCATAAGTAGGATATAACTTCGTTGCATAACTATTGACTTTACGTACATGCATAGGGAATCACAAACCTTAACACCAATATTCTTACTAAAACACAGTTAACCACTAACATGACTCACATATTACCATCTCCATATCGCAAAACTATTGCAAGGAATCAAACTTATCATATCCAACGATCCTTTCATGGAAGTTTTTATTATATCCCTCTTGAATATTCATCACTTTGGGACCAAATTCATATCTTGTGCAAATTACCATTACTATTATCAACTCTAAAAAAATATAAGTGAAGCATGAGAGCGTAAATATTTCTTTAAAATACAATCTTACCAACTCTCAAAATAATAGAGTGAAGCATGAGAGTGCAAATATTTCTTCAAATTTTAATCGCCGCCGTGCTAAAAAAGATATAAATGAAGCACTAGAGCAACTGCCTAGCTCAAAATATTTAAGTGAAGCACATAGAGTATTCTAACAAATCATGATAAACATGTGTCTCTCTCAAATAGGTGTGTGTGACACCCCCGACTCAATCATGAACTAATCATACACGCAAATGTGCATGATCAAGATCAGAGACTGATAACCCACAAGTATAGGGGATCGCAATAGTTTTCGAGGGTAGAGTATTCAACCCAAATTTATTGATTCAACACAAGGGGAGCCAAAGAATATTTGTAAGTATTAGTAGTTGAGTTGTCAACTCAACCACAGCTGGAGATTAAATATCTATAGCAAAGTTATCAGTAGCACAGTAATATGATAGTTCGATAGTAGTAGTAACCATAGCAGTGGTAATGGTAACAGTAGTAAGAGTTTTGTAGCAGTTGTAACAATAGCAATGGCAATAGTAACTTAGCAAGAACAATATGTGGAAAACTCGTTGGCATTAGATAGGTGAATTCGTTGGATGATATTCATCATAGAACAGTCATAACCTAGGGCGACACGGAACTAGCTCCAGTTCGTAAATATAATGTAGGCATATATTCTGTATATAGTCATACGTGCTTATGGAAAAGAACTTGCATGACATCTTTTGTCCTAACCTCCCGTGGCAGCAGGGTCCATAAGGAAACTAAGGGATATTAAGGCCTTCTTTTAATAGAGAACTGGAACAAAGCATTAACACATAGTGAATACATGAACTTCTCAAACTACGGTCATCACTGAAACGTATCCCAATTACTGTGACCCTGGGGTTTACGGATCATAACATGTAATAGGTGCATATGAGTCTCAAGATCGGATCTAGAACATAGATATAATGGTGAAAACATAAAGGGTTCAGATCTGAAATCATGGCACTCGGGCCCTAGTGACAAACATTAAGCATAGCAAAGTCATAGCAACATCAATCTCAGAACATAGTGGATACTAGGGATCAAGCCCTAATAAAACTAACTCAATTACATGATGAATCTCATCCAACTCCTCACCGATCATACGTCTACAACATATTTATAATCTATGAAGTATTCATGCTCTTATATTATCATTCTCGGATGTTTTACAATCATTTTATAGCAACTTTATATCATTTTTTGGGACTAACCTATTGACCCAGTGCCCAGTGCCAGTTGCTGTTTTTTGCTTGTTTTTTACATCACAGGAAACCAATATGAAATGGAGTCCAAACACCGCGAAACTTTATGTGGACTTTATGGACAAGAAGACTCCCGATGGGCTAGAGCAGCACCTGGGGGGTGCCCCGAGGTCCAGGCACGCCCAGGTGGGTTGTGCCCACCTCGGTGGCCTCCCGCACCCCCTCTTTGCCCTATAAAATCCCAAATATTCCAAAAACCCTCGGGGTTAACCTAGATCAGAAGTTCCGCAGCCTCAAGGCTATGTAGCCACCGAAAACCAATCTAGACCCCGTTTCGGCACCCTGTCGGAGGGGGGAATCATCACCGGTGCCCATCTTCATCATCCCGGTGGCCACCACGATGAGAAGGGAGTAGTCCACCCTAGGGGATGAGGGTTGTACTAGTAGCTATGTGTTTAATCTCTCTCTCTCTCTCTCTCTCTCTCTCTCTCTCTCTCTCTGGTGTTCTTGAGATGACACGATCTTGATGTATCGCGGGCTTTGTTAATATAGTTGGATCACATGGTGTTTATCTCTCTCTATCTTGTTGTGAATTGAGTTTTCCCTTTGAGATTGCGTTGTTATTGGATTGAATACTTTTATGGATTTGAGAGCACTTGATATATTTCTTGTATATGAATACTCGTGGTGACAATGGGGTATCATATTGATTCACTTGATGTGTGTTTTGGCATTCAACTCACGGATTCCCGCGGTGACATTGGAGTAATCTATGCATAGGGGTTGATGCAGGTTCTCGTCTTTTGTTTCTCTAGTAGAAATATTGGGGGCACTCTTTGAGGTTCTTTGTGTTGGATTGAGTATTATGAATCTAAAATTATTTGGTGTTATTTTAGTACAAACTCTTGGGTAGATCGATCGGAAAGAATAGCTTCGAGGTGGTTTCTGAAGGAAATATGCCCTAGAGGCAATAATAAAGTTATTATTTATTTACTTATATCATGATAAATGTTTATTATTCATGCTAGAATTATATTAACCGGAAACTTAGTACATGTGTGAATACATAGACAAAACATAATGTCCCTAGTATGCCTCTACTTGACTAGCTCGTTAATCAAAGATGGTTATGTTTCCTAACCATAGACATGTGTTGTCATTTGATGAACGGGATCACATCATTAGGAGAATGATGTGATGGACAAGACCCATTCGTTAGCTTAGCATTATGATCGTTACAGTTTCATTGCGACTGCTTTCTTCATGACTTATACATGTTCCTCAGACTATGAGCTTATGCAACTCCCGAATATCGGAGGAACACCTTGTGTGCTATCAAACATCACAACGTAAATGGGTGATTATAAAGATGCTCTATAGGTGTCTCCGAAGGTGTTTGTTGGGTTGGCATAGATCGAGATTAGGATTTTTCATTCCGTGTTTCGGAGAGGTATCTCTAGGCCCTCTCGGTAATGCTCATCACTATAAGCCTTGCAAGCATTGTAAGTAATGAGTTAGTTATGGGATGATGCATTACGGAACGAGTAAAGAGACTTGCTGGTAATGAGATTGAACTAGGTATGATGATACCTACGATCGAATCTCGGGCAAGTAACATACCGATGACAAAGGGAACAACGTATGTTGTTATGCGGTTTGACCGATAAAGATCTTCATAGAATATGTAGGAGCTAATATGAGCATCCAGGTTCCGCTATTGGTTATTGATCAAAGATGTGTCTCGATCATGTCAACATAGTTCTCGAACCCGTAGGGTCCGCACGCTTAACATTCGATGACGATTTGTATTATGAGTTATGTGTTTTGATGACCAAAGTTTATTCGGAGTCCCGGATGAGATCACGGACGTGATGAGGAGTCTCGAAATGGCCGAGACATAAAGATTCATATATTGAAAGGCTATATTCGAACATCGTAAAGGTTCCGAAGAAGTTCATGTATTTTCTGGAGTACCGGGAGGTTACCGGAACCTCCCGGGGAGTTGTTGGGCCTTAATGGGCTTTAGGGGAAAGGAGAGAAGGGCCTCAAGGGGTGGTCGCCCCCCCATGGGCTGGTCCAAACTGGACTAGGAGGGGGCAGCGCCCCCATCCTTCCTTCTCCCCTCTTCCCCCTTCCCTCCTCCTAGTTGGAATAGGAAAGGGGGGGTGAATCCTACTTGGACCGGGAGTCCAAGTAGGAGTCCCCCCTTTAGGCGCGCCCCCTCTAGGACCGGCCTCATCCTTCCCCCTCTTTTATATACGGGGGCAAGGGGGACCCTAGAACACACCAAGTTTTGCCTTTGCCGTGTGCGGTGCCCCCTCCACAGTTACACACCTCGATCATATCGCCGTACTCCTTAGGCGAAGCCCTGCACTAGTAACATCATCATCACCGTCGTCATGCCGTCGTGCTGTCGGAACTCACCCTCATCCTCAACTGGATCAAGAGCACGAGGGAGGTCATCGAGTGAAACATGTGCTGAACGCGAAGGTGTCGTACGTTTGGTACTTGGATCTGTTAGATCGCGAAGACGTTCGACTACATCAACCGCATTACTAAACACTTACGCTTTTAGTCTAAGAGGGTACATGGACACACTCTCCCCTCTCGTTGCTATGCATCTCCTAGATAGATCTTGCGTGATTGTAGGAAAATTTTGAAATTACTACGTTCCCCAATGGTGGCATCCGAGCCAGGTCTATGCGTAGATGTTTTATGCACGAGTAGAACACAAAGAGTTGTGGGCGATAACAGTCATACTACTTACCACCAACGTTTTACTTTGATTTGGCGGTATTGTTGGATGAAGTGGCCCGGACCGACATTACATGACCGCGTTCATGAGACTGGTTCTACCGACGTGCTTTTGAACATGGGTGGCTGGCGGGTGTCTGTTTCTCCATCTTTAGCTGAAACGAGTTTTACTACGACCGGTCCTTGTTGAAGGTTAAAACAGCACACTTGACAAAAAATCATTGTGGTTTCGATGCGTAGGTAAGAACGGTTCTTGATAGAAGCCCGTAGCAGCCACGTAAAATTTGCAACAACAAAGTAGAGGACGTCTAACTTGTTTTTGCAGGGCTTGCTGTGATGTGATATGGTTAAGACATGATGTGGTATAAATTGTTGTATGAGATGATCATGTTTTGTAACAGAGTTATCGGCAACTGGCAGGAGCCATATGGTTGTCGCTTTATTGTATGCAATATAATTGCCATGTAATTGCTTTACTTTATCACTAAGCGCTAGCGATAGTCATAGAAGAAATAGTTGGCGAGACGACAACGATGCTACGATGGAGATCAAGGTGTCACGCCGGTGACGATGGAGATCATGACGATGCTTCGGTGATGGAGATAATGAGCACAAGATGATGATGGCCATATCATGTCACATATTTTGATTGCATGTGATGTTTATCTTTTATGCATCTTATTTTGCTTAGTACGGCGGTAGCATTATAAGATGATCCCTTACTAAATTTCAAGGTATAAGTGTTCTCTCTGAGTATGCACCATTGCTACAGTTTGTCGTGCCGAGACACCACGTGATGATCGGGTGTGATAAGCTCTACGTTCACATACAACGGGTGCAAGTCAGTTTTGCACACGCAGAATACTCAGGTTAAACTTGACGAGCCTAGCATATGCAGATATGGCCTCGGAACACTGAGACCGAAAGGTCGAACGTGAATCATATAGTAGATATGATCAACATAGTGACGTTCACCATTGAAAACCACTCCATCTCACGTGATGATCGAACATGGTTTAGTTGATTTGTATCACGTGATCATTTAGATGACTAGAGGGATGTCTATCTAAGTGGGAGTTCTTAACTAATATGATTAACTGAACTTTAATTTATCATGAACTTAGTCCTGATAGTTATTTTGCATGTCTATGTTATTGTAGATCAATGGCCCGTGCTACCGTTCCCTTGAATTTAAATGTGTTCTTAGAGAAAGCTAAGTTAAAACATGATGGTAGCAATTACACGGACTGGGTCCGTAACTTGAGGATTATCCTCATTGCTGCACAGAAGAATTATGTCCTGGAAGCATCGCTAGGTGCTAGGCCTGCTGCAGATGCTACTAATGACGTTAAGAGCGTATGGCAGAGCAAAGCTGATGACTACTCGATAATTCAGTGTGCCATGCTTTACGACTTAGAATCGGGACTTCAAAGACGTTTTGAACATCATGGAGCATATGAGATGTTCCAAGAGTTGAAGTTAATATTTCAAGCAAATGCCCAAGTTGAGAAATATGAAGTCTCCAACAAGTTCTATAGCTACAAGATGGAGGAGAATAGTTATGTCAGTGAACATATACTCAAAATGTCTGGGTATCATAACCACTCGACTTAGCTGGGAGTTAATCTTCCTGATGATAGTGTCACTGACAGAGTTCTTCAATCACTGCCACCAAGCTATAAAGGCTTTGTGATGAACTATAATATGCAAGGGATGAACAAGACAATTCCCGAGCTCTTCGCAATGCTAAAGGATGCGGAGGTAGAAATCAAAAAGGAGCATCAAGTGTTGATGGTCAACAAGACCACTAGTTTCAAGAAAAAGGGCAAAGGGAATAAGGGGAACTTCAAGAAGAATGGCAAGGAAGTTGCTGCTCAGGAGAAGAAACCCAAGTCTGGACCTAAGCCTGAAACTAAGTGCTTCTACTACAAAGGGACTGGTCACTGGAAGCGGAACTGCCCCAAGTATTTGGCGGATAAGAAGGATGAAAAAGTGAAAGGTATATTTGATATACATGTTATTGATGTGTACCTTACTAATGCTCGTAGTAGCGCCTAGGTATTTGATACTGGTTTTGTTGCTCATATTTGCAACTTGAAACAGGGGCTACGGATTAAACGAAGATTGACTAAGGACAAGGTGATGTTGCGCATGGGAAATGGTTCCAAGGTCGATGTGATCGCCGTCGGCACGCTACCTCTACATCTACCTTCGGGATTAGTTTTAGACCTGAATAATTGTTATTTGGTGCCAGCGTTGAGCATGAACATTATATATGGATCTTGTTTGATGCGAGACAGTTATTCATTTAAATCAGAGAATAACGGTTGTTCTATTTATATGAGTAATATCTTTTATGGTCATGCACCCTTGCTGAGTGGTCTATTTTTGTTGAATCTCGATCGTGGTGATACACATGTTCTTAATATTGAAGCCAAAAGATGGAAAGTTAATAATGATAGTGCATGTTATTTGTGACACTGCCGTTTAGGTCATATTGGTGTAAAGCGCATGAAGAAACTCCATGCTGATGGGCTTTTGGAATCACTTGATTATGAATCACTTGGTGCTTGCGAACCATGCCTCATGGGCAAGATGACTAAAACTCCATTCTCCGGAACAATGGAACGAGCTACTGACTTATTGGAAATAATACATACCGATGTATGAGGTCCAATGAGTGTTGATGCTCGTGGCAGGTATCATTATTTTCTTACCTTCACAGATGATTTGAGCAGATATGGGTATCTCTACTTAATGAAGCATAAGTCTGAAACATTTGAGAAGTTCAAGGAATTTCAGAGTGAAGTGGAAAATCATCGTAACAAGAAAATAAAGTTTCTACGATCTGATCATGGAGGAGAATATTTAAGTTACAAGTTTGGTCTTCATTTGAAACAATGTGGAATAGTTTCACAACTTACACCACCTGGAACACCACCGCGTAATGGTGTGTCCGAACGTCGTAATCGTACTTTATTGGATATGGTGCGATCTATGATGTCTCTTACTGATTTACTGCTATCGTTTTGGGGTTATGCTTTAGAGACGACTACATTCACGTTAAATAGTCCACCATCAAAATCCGTTGAGAGGATGCCTTATGGATTGTGGTTTGGCAAGAAACCAAAGTTGTCATTTCTTAAAGTTTGGGGCTGCGATGCTTATGTGAAAAAGCTTCAACCTGATAAGCTCGAAACCAAATCAGAGAAGTGCGTCTTCATAGGATACCCAAAGGAAACTGTTGGGTACACCTTCTATCACAGATACGAAGGCAAGATATTCGTTGCTAAGAATGGATCCTTTCTAGAGAAGGAGTTTCTATCAAAAGAAGTGAGTCGGAGGAAAGTAGAACTTGATGAGGTAATTGTACCTTCTTCCGAATTGGAAAGTAATTCATCACAGAAATCAGTTCCAGTGATTTCTACACCAATTAGTGAGGAAGCTAATGATGATGATCATGAAACTTGAGATCAAGTTACTACAGAACCTCGTAGGTCTTCCAGAGTACGGTCCGCACCAGAGTGGTACGGTAATCCTGTTCTGGAAGTCATGTTACTAGACCATGATGAACCTATGAACTATGAGGAAGCGATGATGAGCCCAGATTCCGCGAAATGGCTTGAGGCCATGAAATCTGAGATGGGATACATGTATGAGAACAAAGTGTGGACTTTGGTGGACTTGCCCGATGATCGGCAAGCCATAGAAAATAAATGGATCTTCAAGAAGAAGATTGACGCTAACAGTAATGTTACTATCTACAAAGCTTGACTTGTTGCGGAAGGTTTTTGACAAGTCAAGGAGTTGACTACGATGAGACTTTCTCACCAGTAGCAATGCTTAAGTCTGTCCGAATCATGTTAGCAATTGCTGCATTTTATGATTATGAAATTTGGCAGATGGATGTCAAAACTGCATTCCTGAATGGATTTCTAGAAGAAGAGTTATATATGATGCAACCAGAAGGTTTTGTCGATCCAAAGGGTGCTAACAAAGTGTGCAAGCTCCAGCGATCCATTTATGGACTGGTGCAAGCCTCTCAGAGTTGGAATAAACATTTTGATAGTGAGATCAAAGCATATGGTTTTATACAGACTTTTGGAGAAGCCTGTATTTACAAGAAAGTGAGTGGGAGCTCTGCAGCATTTCTAATATTATATGTGGATGGCATATTGTTGATTGGAAATGATATAAAATTTGTGGATAGCATAAAAGGATACTTGAATAAGAGTTTTTCAATGAAAGACCTCGGTGAATCTGCCTACATATTGGGCATCAAGATCTATAGTGATAGATCAAGACGCTTAATTGGACTTCCACAAAACACATACCTTGATAAAGTTCTGAACAAGTTCAAAATGGATCACTCAAAGAAAGGGTTCTTGCCTGTGTTACAAGGTGTGAAGTTGAGTCAGACTCAATGCCCGACCACTGCAGAAGATAGAGAGAAAACGCAAGTCATTCCCTGTGCTTCAGCCATAGGTTTTATCATGTATGCAATGCTGTGTACCAGACCTGATGTGTGCCTTGCTATAAGTATAGCAGGGAGGTACCAAAGTAATCCCGGAGTGGAGCACTGGACAACGGTCAAGAACATCCTGAAATACCTGAAAAGGACTAAGGATATGTTTCTCGTTTATGGAGGTGACAAAGAGCTCGTCGTAAATGGTTACGTTGATGCAAGCTTTGAAACTGATCCAGATGACTCTAAGTCGCAATCCGGATACATATTTTTATTGAATGGTGGAGCTGTCACTTGGTGCAGTTCCAAAATGAGCGTTGTGGCGGTATCTACATGTGAAGCAGAGTACATAGCTGCTTTGGAAGCAGCAAATGAAGGAGTCTGGATGTAGGAGTTCATATCCGATCTAGGTGTCATACCTAGTGCATCGGGTCCACAAAAATCTTTTGTGACAATACTGGTGCAATTGCCTTGGTAAAGGAATCCAGATTTCACAAGAGAACCAAGCACATCAAGAGATGCTTCAATTCCATCCATCAGCAAGTGTCGGAGGGAGACATAGAGATTTGCAAAATACATAAGGATCTGAATGTTGCAGACCTGTTGACTAAGCCTCTTCCATGAGCAAAACATGATCAACACCAATGGGTGTTAGAATCATTACTTTGTAATCTAGATTGTTGACTCTGGTGCAAGTGGGAGACTGAAGGAAATATGCCCTAGAGGCAATAATAAACTTATTATTTATTTCCTTATATCATGATAAATGTTTATTATTCAAGCTAGAATTGTATTAACCGGAAACTTAGTACATGTGTGAATACATAGACAAAACATAGTGTCCCTAGTATGCCTCTACTTGACTAGCTCGTTAATCAAAGATGGTTATGTTTCCTAACCATAGACATATGTTGTCATTTGATGAACAGGATCACATCATTAGGATAATGATGTGATGGACAAGACCCATTCGTTAGCTCAGCATTGTGATCATTACAGTTTCATTGCTACAGCTTTCTTCATGACTTATACATGTTCCTCAGACTATGAGATTATGCAACTCCGGAATACCGGAGGAACACCTTGTGTGCTACCAAACATCACAACGTAAACGAGTGATTATAAAGATGCTCGACAGGTGTCTCCAAAGGTGTTTGTTGGGTTGGCATAGATCGAGACTAGGATTTGTCACTCTGTGTTTTGGAGAGGTATCTTTGGGCCCTCTCAGTAATGCTCATCACTATAAGCCTTGCAAGCAATGTAACTAATGAGCTAGTTACGGGATGATGCATTACGGAACAAGTAAAGAAACTTGTCAGTAATGATATTGAACTAGGTATGATGATACCGACGATCGAATCTCGGGCAAGTAACGTACCTATGACAAAGGGAACAACGTATGTTGTTATGCGGTTTGACTGATAAGGATCTTCGTAGAATATGTATGAGCCAATATGAGAATCCAGGTTCCGCTATTGGTTATTGATCGGAGATGTGTCTCGATCATGTCTACATAGTTCTCGAACCCGTAGGGTCCGCACGCTTAACATTCATTGACGATTTGTATTATGAGTTAGGTGTTTTGATTACCGAAGTTTGTTCGGAGTCCCGGATGAGATCACGGACGTGATGAGGAGTCTCGAAATGGTTGAGACATAAAGATTGATACATTGGAAGGATATATTCGGACATCGGAAAGGTTTCGGAGAAGTTCGAGTATTTTCCGGAGTACCGGGAGGTTACCAAAACCTCCCGGGGAGTTGTTGAGCCTTAATAGGCTTTAGGGGGAAGGAGAGAAGGGCCTCAAGGGATGGCCACACACTCCCCCATGGGCTGGTCCGAATTGGACTAGGAGGGGGCGGTGCCCCCCCCTTTCCTTCTCCCCTCTTCCCCCTTCCCTCCTTGTCCTAGTTGGAATAGGAAGGGGGGAGGGGGCGAATCCTACTTGGACTGGGAGTCCAAGTAGGACTCCCTCCTTTGGCACGCCCCCTCTAGGGCTGGCCTCCTCCTTCCCCCTCCTTTATATACGGAGGCAGGGGGGCACCCTAGAACACACCAAGTTTTGCATTAGCCGTGTGCGGTACCCCCCTCCACAGTTACACACCTCGATCATATCGTCGTAGTGCTTAGGCAAAGCCCTGCACCAGTAACATCATCATCATCGCCGCCACGCCGTCGTGCTGATGGAACTCACCCTCGTCCTCAACTGGATCAAGAGCATGAGGGACTTCATCAAGCTGAACGTGTGCTGAACGCGGAGGTGCCATACGTTCGGTACTTGAATCGGTTAGATCGCGAAGATGTTCGACTACATCAACCGCGTTACTAAATGCTTCTGCTTTTACTCTACGAGGGTACGTGGACACACTCTCCCCTCTCATTGCTATGCATCTCCTAGATAGATCTTGCGTGATCGTAGGAAAATTTTGAAATTACCACGTACCCCAATAGTTTCGTACCCTACAAAAGATTTCTTATTATGTTCTCTGCTAGATAGGAACTTTGGAGTGACTCTTCGTTGCATGTTGAGGGATGGTTATATGATCCAATTATATTAGCATTGTTGAGAGATTGCACTAGTGAAAGTACAAACCCTAGGCCTCATTTTCAAGCATTGCAATACCATTTTTGTGCCCATTTACTATTTGCTACCTTGCTGTTTTTATTTATTCAGATTATAAAAATATATTTATACCATCAATATTATACTTTTATCACCATCTCTTCACCGAACTATGAAGCTATACAATTTGCCATTGTATTGGGTGTGTTGGGGACACAAGAGATTTCTTGTATTTAGTTGCAGGGTTGTTTGAGAGAGACCATCTTCATCCTACACCTCCCATGGATTGATAAACCTTAGGTCATCCACTTGACGGAAAATTGCTAGTGTCCTACAAAACTCTGCACTTGGAGGCCCTTACATGAGTCTACAAGAATAAAGTTGCGTAGTAGACATCAAGCTCTTTTTTGGGGCCGTTGCTGGGGAGGTGAGTGCTTGAAGGTATATCTTTAGATCTTGCAATAGAATCTTTTAGTTTCTTGTTTTATCACTAGTTTGGTTTATAAAAGAAAACAAAAAAAAAATGGAATTGAGGTTGCATCATATTATTGATCATCTTTATAATATCTTTCTTGAAAATGATGGATCGGAAAATTGTGCTCAACTGTTAGAAGAAGAAGTAAATAAAATGTTTGGCACAAAAAATTTGAATGATGAGCATGATTGCAATGTTGTTAGTATGAATTCTTTGAATATCCAAAATGGTAATGATGATTGCACAAGTCATGACAATTTTTTTTCTTATAAGCATGTCAATTTTTGTGGAGTGCATAAAGTTTGTGAAGATGTGCCTTATAGGGAAGATAGATTTTGTAAGAAGCCTTACATGATAGAACCAATTCTTTTCTCAAAGAGATAGATGAATTTGCTACAAAATTATTCTCTCTTTGTCCTTTTACTTGTGAACTTTGCAATAAGGTTGGTCATCTTAATTTTCAATGCAAACTTTTTCATGATCGAATCATGGCCAAATATTGCAATAACTTGATCACCCTAGAACTTTATAACGAACTTTGTTTATTTTTGGGGAGTGAATAATTGACATATAAAAATAGTTGGTTTGAAGTATTCATTCTCACGGATGACACTGAAATTAAACTAAAAAATATCTATATGTTTTGCATGGTAAATTGCAATGAGAATGCTTATATTGCCAACTATAGAAAGATGGGAAAAACCAATAGAATTTAAAAGGAATATTAATGAAAGGGTAAAGATTTCCACTTTGCCTCTTGTTGTCTCTCATGATGAAATAGGCGACGAGGAGGAGTTCCCTATTCAACCAATCTCATCAATAAGAAGCTCGAAAAAATTAATTAAACCCACACATGATGTGGTGAAGAAGAACAAAAGAAGAAGAAAGAATATAGGTAAAAAGATATCTCTCCCAAATAGTGTTTCTACTATTATTGTTGTGCCTCATGAAAATGAATTAAAAATAATTGTGGAAGATGATGCACTTGATGATGATATTGCTTCTATGTCTTATGGCACAATATCCGAGGGAACTATTGATGATGATTTTGTTATGCCTATTGCTTGTTGTGATAATTATGATTGGTAAGATAATGAAACTACTTACCATCTTGGAAATCTTTTTGGCAGCAACTTGGGAAATTATGATGATAGCAATTGTTATACTGTTGGTGCTATTCATACTATTAATGATGAGAGTGATTATGCTTATGATATGCCAACCCACAAGCTTGGGGATGCTATGTTTGATGATAATGACATGTTTGAGAATTTATTTGCTGCAATTAATGTTTGTCCCAAGCTTGGGGAGGCAATGCTTAATGAAGATGATCTTTTTAGTCCCCTTACTTTGAATGATCAAATTTGCTATGATGATTGCATGCCTCCTACTTATGATGATTATTGTGATGATACTTATGTTATAAAAAGTAGTGATAATAATTGTAATAATTTTGAATATCCATTTACTGAACATTACTTAACAATTTATAGTATTCGAGTTTCCTATGATACTTCCACTATTATGAATGAGAATAAAATTGCTTATATGGAGAGTAATAAATCTTCTATACTTTTGGATCATGAAAAGAATGCTTTATGTGATGGTTATTGATGAATCTATTCATGATGCTATTGAAAATTATTATGAGAGAGGAACTTATGATTCATGATGCTCTCTTTATGTTTCAATTCTTATCTTTTATGTGAGCATCGTTGAAATCATCATGCCTAGCTAAAAGGCTTTAAAAAAAGCACTTGTCGGGAGACAACCCAACACTTTTACCTACTGTTTTTGTGTGTTCACATGATTAGGCTACTGTGGTAATCATGTTTTATAGCTTTTGTTTCAATAAAGTGCCAAGTAAGACCTTTGGGATGGCTTACGGTGATAGTTGATTTGATCTTGCTGAAAAACAGAAACTTCCGCGCTCACAAAAATAATTATCATTTTTAACAGAAGCGTGATAATGCTTATTCTTTTTGCATAAGATTAATAGACAAATTACCCAGGTTGTCCTAATTTTCAGAATATTTGGAATAACAGAAGTATGGTTGGAGTACAGATTCCTATAGACTGTTTTGTTTTTGACATATTCTGTTTTCAATGCATAGTTTGCTTGCTTTCTAATTTCTATGGCTTATATTGCTCAATATAAATTGTGTAAATTATATGGTACAGTGGGCAATGTGTGGAAACAATTATGAACCTTGTCTTTGACAGTACCAAAGTGAAATGGTTTGCTCTTTATCATACTAACCTATCTCACGAAGTTCCGTTAAGTTTTATGTGATTGAATTTTCATGTTTTGGGTGAGATGTCGAGATGATGAGAATAAGGAGCGACAAGATCCTAAGATTGCGGATGCCCAAGGCACCCCAAGGTAATATTCAAGGAAGATCCAAGCAACTAAGCTTGGGGATGCCCCGGAAGGCATCCCCTCTTTCGTCTTCAACATTATCGGTAAACTCACTTGGAGCAATGTTTTCATTCGTCACATGATATATGTTTTGCTTGAAGCGTCAATTTATTTTGATAGGATTTTCTTATTATTATTTAGAATAATGTTTTGCATCTTTTATTTCAATAAAAATGTCAAGTATAGCCTTTGCCCTGCTTTTCTTGTGAGTATATGAGTTGCTGTTTCAAAACAGAAAGTTTATCAATGTTGCAAAAATTCCCTAGAAAAGTCAGAATGTGATAAAATGTTGAATTTTTTTGCAAAATTAGCTCTGATAAATTTTCTATAGTGTGGCTATTTTTCATAACTTTTGGAGTTAAACAAGTATTGATACTCTTGCATTCTTTACAAACTGTACTGTTTTGGCTGATTGCTGTATGTTTGCATTGTTTGCATATGTTGGCTTGTTTAATGATTATAATTGAGGATATGAGTATTAAATATGCAGAGGCATTTAGTATGAAATGTTGAATAATGATTCTAGTGATTTTCTACAGTAGAGAATGATAAGGTTTTTGCATTGGTTTATACTAACTTATCTCATGATTTCTTGTTGAGTTTTGTGTGGATGAAGCTTTTGAGATTTAAGAAAACCGTGATATGAGAGGAGTTAAGGAGATGCAAAAGCTAAATTTTGGCGATGCCCAAGGCACCCCAAGATAATATTTCAAGAAGTCTCAAGCCTCTACGCTTGGGGATGCCCCGGTAGGCATCCCACCTTTCTTCTTCAACAATTATCGGTTAGTATCGGTTGAGCCTAAGTTTTTGCTTCTGCACATGATGTGTGCTATTCTTAGAATGTCATTTTATTTTGTTTTTGCTTGATGTTTTAATAAATTACTTAGAACTGAAAGTTTTTGAATAAGAGAGAGTCCTCAAATAGCTACCCATTTACATAACTACTTGCTTGATCTTCACTTATATCTTTTGGAGTAGCTTGTCATTTACTCTTGTGCTTCACTCATATCCTATGAGTAAATTATTGAATAAATTGAATACCGTGAAGTTGAAATCATATCATGCCTAGTGGTAGCTTCACATTGGGTTTATAAAGGGAAATCTTTGAGACTTGACAAACACAATATTGGTCATACAAGCAATTCACGAATGATTACTAGAAGGAAGAGAACTTTCACATGCAAATACACTATCTTGGAAATCTTTTTTGATTGTGAGCCCCCATCAAAATATTATATGCCAAAATTGTTGACGTTGGACAAGGAAGACAACATAATGATTTATGTTTTTTTATATTCACATAGAAGTTATATTGTCATAGATCCTTCAACATGTGGTGCTTGCCCCCCATCTTTGCTAGCCAAAAATTCCGCAGCAAGTAGAGATACTACTTGTGCATCCAAAAACCCTTAAACCCAAATCTTATTTTCAAGAGTCCACCATACCCACCTAAGGATTGAGAAAGATCCTTCAAGTAAGTTGTCATCGGTCCAATAATGCAATAAAAATTGCTTCTAAAAGTGTTAGATCATTTAGTGTAAGAGAAAATTGAGCGTTGTATGAACTTGTGATGGCAAAGAATAAAAGCGACATACTACATAATAAAGGTTGCTATCATAAGGGGCAATATAACATGATGTTCTTTGCACTAAGGGGTTGAGCATACAAACAAATAAGCACATGGCAACCTCTGCTTCCCTCTGCGAAGGGCATATCTTTTAGTTTTCAGTATTTACTTTTATGCAAAGAGTCAAATTATTTCTCTCTATTACTTTTTATTTTTCTCTTTTGGCAAGCATCATGTGGTGAGGAAAGATCTAGGCACCTATATCCAGTTGGATATGGGTAGCATGAGTTATTATTGTTGACATTCCCCTTGGGGTGAATACATTGGGAGGCGAAATTATAAGCCCCTATATTTCTATGTGTCCGGTTGAAACGTTTTGCTCATATGTGTGTGGTGAGTGTTAGCAATCATAGAAGACCATATGATGGTTTAGTATGTGGAGCTATTACTTAAACTCTGTTGAATTAGTTGAATTACAATTGTTTGGTGACTGAGAACATAGGTTGTTGAGTTTCAAGAGAATTCATTGTTTGAACCTTAACATGTGAATTGGTTGCTACTTTAACAAGAGAAATTTTATGAGAAAGAATTGGTGTTATGATGCTAGGAAAAGTGATTGAAATTGTCATTGATCAAACTTGTGCACTTTGCTAGCATTCACACTTCATAAATTATTTCTTCTATCATTTACCTACTCGAGGATGAGTAGGAATTAAGCTTGGGGATGTTGATACGTCTCCAACATATCTATAATTTATGAAGTATTCATGATCTTATATTATCATTCTTGGATGTTTTATAATCATTTTATAGCAACTTTATATCATTTTTTGGGACTAACCTATTGACCCTGTGCCCAGTGCGAGTTGTTGTTTTTTGCTTGTTTTTTACATCGCAGGAAATCAATATCAAACGGAGTCCAAACACCGTGAAACTTTTTGTGGATTTTTAATGGACCAGAAGACTCCCGATGGGTCAAAGTAGCACCTGAGGGTGCCCCGAGGGGGGCACAACCCACCTGGATGCGCCTGGGCCCCTCTCTGCCCTATAAAATCCCAAATATTCCAAAAACCCTCAGGGTTAACCTAGACCAGAAGTTCTGCCGCCGCAAGGCTCTGTAGCCACCGAAAACCAATCTAGACCCCATTCTGGCACCCTGCTGGAGGGGGAAATCATCACAGGTGCCCATCTTCACCATCCCAGCGGCCACCACGATGAGGAGGGAGTAGTCCACCCTCGGGGCTGAGGGTTTGTACCAGTAGCTATGTGTTTAATCTCTCTCTCTCTCTCTCCCTCTCTCTCCCTCTCTCTCTCTCTCGTGTTCTTGAGATGGCACGATCTTGATGTATCGTGGGCTTTGTTAATATAGTTGGATCACATGGTGTTTATCCCTCTCTATCTTGTTGTGAATTTAGTTTTTCCCATTGAGATTTTGTTGTTATGGGATTGAATACTTTTATGGATTTGAGAGCACTTGATATATGTCTTGCATATGAATACTCGTGGTGAAAATGGGGTATCATATTGATTCACTTGATATGTGTTTTGGCATTCAACTCGCGGATTCCCGCAGTGACATTGGGGCAATCTATGCATAGGGGTTGATGCTCATTCTCGTCTTTTGTTTCTCCGGTAGAAATCTTGGGGCACTCTTTGAGGTTCTTTGTGTTGGATTGAGTATTATGAATCTGAAATTATTTGGTGTTATTTTAGTACGAACTCTTGGATAGTTCGATTGGAAATAATAGCTTCGAGGTGGTTTCGTACCCTACAAACGATTTCTTCTTATGTTTTCCGCTAGATAGGAACTTTGGAGTGATTTTTCGTTGCACATTGAGGGATGGTTATATGATCCAATTATATTAGCATTGTTGAGATATTGCACTAGTAAAAGTATGGACCCTAGGCATCATTTTCAAGCATTGCAATACCGTTTTTGTGCCCGTTTACTATTTGCTACCTTGCTGTTTTTATTTATCCAGATTATAAAAATATATTTCTACCATCAATATTACACTTTTATCACAATCTCTTCGCCGAACTAGTGCACCTATACAATTTGCCATTGTATTCGGTGTGTTGGGGACACAAGAGATTTCTTGTATTTGGTTGCAGGGTTGTTTGAGAGAGACCATCTTCATCCTAGACCTCCCATGGATTGTTAAACCTTAGGTCATCCACTTGAGAAAAATTGCTACTGTCCTACAAAACTCTGCACTTGGAGGCCCAACACGAGTCTATAAGAATAAAGTTGTGTAGTAGACATCAACCAACCAGCGAGCCTACGAAGGAATTACTCACTTCCGATGGGGAGCATAATGGAATTGGTCATGAAGGAGGGTTGGTGATGACGAAGACGAAAGATTCCCATGTCCACAACCCCGAACGGGCTCTAGATCTGGCCTCCCAATGAAGAACAGGAGGTGGCGGCGGCTTCGTATCGTGAAACGCGATGAAACTTCCTCTCGTATTTTTCTATCCGAAAATAGGAATTTATAGAGTTGGAATTAGGGTCAGCGGAGCCCCGAGGGCCCCACCACCCACTAGGGCATGCCAGGGGGGTGGCGCACCCTGGTGTCTTGTGGGCAGCCAGGGGACCCCCTGCGGTGGGTCTTGGTTCCAGTATTTTTATTTATTCTGAAATAATTCTCCAAAAAGTTTTGTCCAATTCCGAGAACTTCTATTTCGGCACAAAAACAACACCATGGTAGTTCTGCTAAAAATAGCGTCAATCCGGGTTAGTTTCATTCAAATCATGCAAATTATAGTCTAAAACATGAGCAAAAGCGTTAGGAAAAGTAGATATGATGGAGACATATCAGAGACTCATCGGAAGATATCACAACACAACTCTAGACACAAATTAAAGTCATACAACTTTATATTACAAGCCAGGCCCACGAAGGCTCGAATACATAAGTTAGCGGAAGCAACAACATCTGAGTACATACATAATTAAACGAGTCTGCCTTAAGATGGCTAGCAACACAAAGATAACTAGATCGAAAAGGCGCATTTATCATGCCTGGGAGCCTCCTAACTACTCCGGGTCATCGGCGGTCTCCACGTAGTAGTAGGCTCCGTCGGGGTAGTCGTAGTCGTCAGCGGGATCAGCTGACTCCTGGACTCCGTCATCTGATCGTAGCAATCGAGTAGAGGGGAAAAGAGGTAGCAAAGCAACCGTGAGTACTTATCCAAAGTACTCGCAAGACTTACATCGGATCTATACTAATTATGCAGCGGTATCAGAGGAATGGGGCTATATCTTTGGACTATACTACAGAAATGCCAAAATAGAAGGGAAGGCCTAGCCTATCAAAGACTAGCATCTTGAAGGGAACGCCTAGCCTATCGTATCTACTTTTTCAAATGCTTTTGCTCTTGCTTTGGACTCTAATTTGCATGATTTGAATGAAACTAAGCTGGACTGACGTTGTTTTTAGCAGAATTGTCGTGGTCTTATTTTTGTGCAGAAATCAAAGTTCTCGGATTGATCTGCAAATTCACGGAGAATATTTCTGGAATATATAAAAAATTACTAGCGGAAAAAGATACCAAAGGGGGGCACCCAGGAGCCACAAGCTCAGGGGGCGCGCCCACCCCCCAGGGTGCACCTAGCAAGTTTGTGGGCCCCCTAGACCTCGTTCAAGCCTAACTCCAACTCCATATATACCTATTCACCAAGAAAAAATAGAGAGAAGGATTCATTGCCTTTTATAGTATGGAGCCGCCGCCACCTCTTGTTCTTCATCAGGAGGGCTGATCCGGAGTCCGTTCGAGGCTCCGGAGGGTGGAATCCATCGCCGTCATCATCATCAAGCTTCCTCCATCACTAATTTCATGATTATCACCATCGGGAGTGAGTAATTCCTTCGCAGGCTTGCTGGACGGCGATGGGTTGGATGGGATTTATCATGTAATCGAGTTAGTTTTGTTAGGGCTTGATCCCTAGTATCCACTATGTTCTGAGATTGATCTTTCTATGACTTTGCTATGCTTAATGATTGTCATTAGGGCCCGAGTGCCATGATTTAAGATCTGAACCTAATATATTCTCGTGAATATATGTGTGTTCTTGATCCTTTCTTGCAAGTTATATATATGTACCTTTATGAGTTATGATCCGCATACCCCAAATTGACAATAATTGGGATTCTTTCTGGTGATTACCGTAGTTTGAGTAGTTCATTTATTCACTAAGTGCTAATGATTTTTTTGGTTCTCTATTAAAAGGAGGCCTTAATATCCCTTAGTTTCCTTATGGACCCTGCTGCCACGGGAGGGTAGGACAAAAGATGTCATGCAAGTTCTTTTTCGTAAGCACATATGACTATGTACGAAATACATCACTACAAAAAAAGTACACTTCCATGATGATACGTGTTTGTCACAGTAGGTCGCGTTTTTTGTCATGCTTGTACATCCATGACGATTTTATGACAGAATCAAGATAGTCATACATGTGCTATCGTAGAAGTGTTCCATGACATTACCAAAATTATCATCACGGATGTGTCAACTTCCATGACGATAAATCGCACGTCACAGAAGTGCTTTCGTCAAGGGTGCCCGACATGTGGCATCTACCGTAACGGAACGCCGTTAAGCTATTGTGTCCGGATTTGGATCCGATAATCCGTTAACAGGCCCGGCCAATGGGGATTTTCCATGTGTAAAATCATCATTGGCCGGAGGTAACACATGTCGGCTCACCGTTAGGACAGATGTCATCCACTCATTGGACCCAAGGCGCCTATGATACGTCGACACATGGCACGGCCCAACAGAGGCCCATTCCTGTGAAAAGGCCAGTCCATTTGACTTGGTCAAAAGGTGGTGGGCCGGCCCACGGAGAGCCTGTTAATGGCATGTTCGCATATAGCCCATTTACAGCCCGCTAACTCACGACCCATTACGGCCTAACGGTATTAGGACCAGTAGCGTCATCTAGGCCGTCCAATATGATTCCAGCCCGTTGTAACTTCCAGCCCATGTATGGCCCATGACGTCTTTCAGCCCATATGAGTCCCTTTGTAACTCGTGGCCCATTAACGGCCCGTGGTGAAACTGGCCCCTAATGAATAGTGTATCGCTTTATACACATTAGCGGCCCATTATTCCATTGGGTCGTTTCCGGCCTGTGTTACCTTTCAGCCTTCTGAGGGCCCATTTATTCTTGGGCTCATTTCCAGCATTCGGTTACTTACGACCCGTTACTGGCCTTTTCTGCTTGTGGGCCAAATTCAGCCCATGGATACAGTCGGCTCGTTTGTGGCCCGTTAATCTCTTGGGCCATTTTCATAGCATCATCAAATACGGCCTACTAATGGCCTGTTATGGTCAGCCCATAAAACGTACGGTTTCCACTCTAGCCCGTTTACGGCCCATTATACGACCCGTACAAGGCCCATAGATGAGACGACCCGTAGAAGGCCCATGGATCCTACGGGACATAGAAGGCCCATTGATCCAACGGCCCATAGAAGGCCCATGGATCCGACGGCCCATAGAAGGCCCATGGATCTGACGGCCCATAGAAGGCCCATGGATCCGACAGCCCATAGAAGGCCATGGATCGTCCGTCCTGTAGATGGCCCATGGGTCGTACGACCCGTGGAGGGCCATGGTCACTACAACGTTTGGGCGAGTTGGCCCCTGTTTGAACGATATAGCATATTCAAAGAATTATCCTACTCTATACTATCACCTCTAAAAACATACACTATACAACAAAGAGACCAAGGCATAGAAACGTAGAATAATCCTACACTATACAATAAAGAAATTACAGCCGATTATACCCATTGGGCATTATGGTTCGGCACCGGTGATAATAAAGCATACACAAACAGCAAATTACATACACTAGGCAAATACTGCTCATACATCACGGATGCACATCAACTTAACTCCATTTGACTATAATCTCTTCAGAAAATAGGATTGGCCGGATTCAGATAGCACAAATTTCAGTCTGCAAAATCTCCAATTCCTTCGAGATTACCTCAGTGTCTTGTTTCATTTTTTTGACTCCTGCATCTAATACCTGCATGTCCAGTCTCAACTTGTTGATTGTACATTGAGAATCATGTACTCATTGTCTTGCCACCTCTAGTTGATGCTCCAGAACATCAGCACATTCCAATTCCAATCCATAATCATTCGGTAATGGCCATGCCGCACGGCTCGTAGATCTTTGTGTTGATGTCACTTCATACTGAAATGTTTCTGTAAGTACACATGACCAGGGCAAAAATATAGTTACAACAGTGAAGCGAGAATGACAGACTATTTTGTACATGGCAAAACAGGACTAACAATAATGTTACACGCCATTAAGCATAAGCAGGTGATATTATAAAAATTATAAAAAAGGTAGTCTGTGCAGCCTGCATACAGAAATCTCTCTTAGATCACTAGAGGTGCATGATGTTGGGGCCCAATCCAAAACACAGACAAGTTACAAATTTAGACAGCATGTTGCGTATAAGTAAGCAAGCAGTTGGCCATTCTGTAGCTCAACTAAAGTCTTAGGGAGCATAATGAAGAGCAGAGGGTTTCATACAAAAATACTACAGCAAGCAAAACTGTGCAATCATTAGCCTAGTATAAACTAGATTGTGAGCCTCATGCAATAATAGTTGGTTAATAGACTCCAAAGCTTCAGGCACACTTCGGCAGAGTAATTAAATGGTAAGGACTTTAATTATGTCAAGTGATAGTTATACAAGTACCCAACATCAGGCATCATTCTTTGGGCATCTCATTAACTGAGGACAAATAAAGCAATTGAAAAGAGCAAATTAACTATTCCTGAAACAAACAAGGAATTGAACTGTTGAGTTGGATACAGTGACTTACCTTAACAGGTTGAAGAGGCTCAGCGCAGCTCCTACTTCTCTTGCAAGGCTCCTTCCTAACATCTTGTACTTGGAAATCCTCAATCCTATCTTCATTGCACCCCCTCTGCAAGGTGACACAAACTAGTTACTCGTCTCCTTGGAAGATAAATATGCATACTTTCGAGTCTGTCAACACAAAAGGATGAGATTATAACAAAACAACACCACATAATGAAACATGCCACATCTCTTGCACTTGCACACAATGAAATGAGCATTTACTATGTCTGCACTATGTAAAAACTAGGCATACCTTCGAACTGGATCTCCAGGTACTCTTGGAGAGCCTACTTTAGTGTACAGCCAAACCTTTATGTCACCTATGAGTTAGACAAGGCCCCACTACAACAACCCTTAGTGTTTAAATCATTGACAAGCTCTGTTAGAGTGTTAGGTCAAGAACAACAAGTAATCAAAGCAAACCGTCCTAGTATGGCTGGCTAATGCAAACACGCAATTGAACAGATGTGTGAACAAATCTTACATATCAAGAAAAGAAGCAAAGAAGGAGGCTTAAAGACCATCACTTGACTGACCAAATTTAAGGGGCATTTAAACATCATGTGCAACATATGAACTAACATAAAGATTGCATATTCCAGATTCTACAATGGAATGCGCATGTATTAGGTTATGCCATGTATGATGATGCCTAAATGTACACTATACCAGGCATGAGTGATTCATCATTGCACGCACAATTGAATTTCAGGTTAAGGGCCAGTTCGATTCCGCCTTTTCAGGGCTTATTGTCAAAATAAGCCATAAAAGATGTAAAGAAGTCATTTTTGAGTTATGGGCTTAGGCTTAACTAATTTCGCTTTGGAGGGGGGCGTTTCTGATAGAACCTCACTAAAAATTGAAGGGAAGGGGAATAGTGAAATGACTCTGTTGTCTGCCTATATTACAGTGAAAATGCAACTGTTGACGCCCGTGTCACACGTGACCCTCAAGTAAAAACAAACACACAAGCGTTCATTGCCCTGCCCGCTTGCATCTCCTCTCCCCTTTCCCTCTACCTCGATCCCCTGCCTGCAGCACTAGGGTTCCTCCAGCAAGCCGTCGCCACTGGTCCCATCTGTCCTGGTCCTCGACGATGCTCTATCCAGCTAGGCTATATGGCTGGTAGGTAGGGGCATATCTTCCTAGCTGCTCCTCCCTCTGGTGCCGCCCCTCATTCTCATGGTGTCTCGCAGCAGCTCCACTATGGTTCGTCCAACGCACTACTCCGATGGGTGCTGCATAACTACGGCTGATGCCACACTGCGGCAGAAGGCACCTTATGCCCCTCCCCTCCTCCCAGGCCATGGCCTTGAGGTGCTGTTGAAGGATGAGCTCATCCAACAAGGTGAGGATCTCCTCTAGTTTTTTTGCCAAATTTTCATTCTGATCCACTATATGATGAATTGCTATGAGCTGCTTCTGCTGCTGCTATATGATGAATTGCTATGAGCTGCTCCTGCTGCTGCTATATGATGAATTGCTATGAGCTGCTGCTGCTATATGATGAATTGCTATGAGCTGCTGCTGCTATATGATGAATTGCTATGAGCTGCTGCTGCTATATGATGAGTTGCTATAAGCTGCTCCTGCTGCTGTTGTATGATGAATTGCTATGAGATGCTCCTGCTGATGCTATATGATGAATTGCTATGAGTTGCTCATGTTGCTGCTATATGATGAATTGCTATGAGCTGCTCCTGCTGCTGCTATATGATGAATTGCTATGAGCTGCTCCTACTGCTGCTATATGATGAATTGCTATGAGCTGCTGCTGGTATATGATGAATTGCACACTGCTGTTGTTGTATGATGAGTTGCTATGAGCTGCTGCTATATGATGCTTTCAGGTGGTGCTGCTATATGATAATAACCAGCCACTTGGACCATCGAATTTCAATAAATAATTGTTCTTCACTTAAATGTGGGTCATGCGTTCTTCGTTTAAATTAGGCAATGGGATCTCTATGGAAAACATTGACCAAAGTAGATTGTGCCAAGTAGATGGCATCTTTGTATTTGCATTTTGAGAAAATAGTGATGATCTGTTTTCCTATCATATTAATTACTACACTAGATTCTATTTGTGATGTTTGCAAGTCAAATTAATTTTCGTATGGCTGCAAAATGAAAAAATATAATGCAATCTAGACTTTTCACTGATCATACCAAATATAAGCTGAAAAAGCAATGAAAAGAACTGGTTGGCTTATTACATGGAGCTTATATTCACATGTGCTTATTTTCTTAGGATAACTCATAATAACTGTCCCTAAGAAACTTGGCCAATAGAACTGACATACAAATAACATGTCATGATGATTGCAATGGAGGAGTGACGTACCATAGCTCACTGTATAGGCTCACCGCTGCCTCTCCTTTTTTTGTGACATTCCATTGCCACATACATCTTGTACTTTTTCATTGTGTAACCCTATCTGCAAGTTGACACGGCTAATTTCAGACATCTCTACATGATAATACATTGCATATCCCTTGCGCATATTTAAACCACCAATTAATGATTGTGTGTGTAGCATAAACTAGCCATGACTTTGTGTGCTGGACTAGTAGGCACTCTAAGGGAGCCTAATGTAGTGCACTGGAATTCCTACATGCCACCTACAAATTTGTGTAATGTACTGCCTCTGTTCCTAAATATACGTCTTTGTAGAGATTCCAGTATGGGCCACATACAAATGTATACAGATGCATTTTCGAGTGTAGATTCACTCATTTTGCTCCGTATGTAGCCTATAGTGGAATCTCTAGAAAGACTTATATTTAGGAACGGAGGTACGAGGTAGTATCATGCATGACATCTACATATCTAATTTAGCAGCCAGTAGTAGAAATCATTGTCTGCACAAAGGGATTACTGGTCGAAAATCCTAGCAAAGCACGCTGGCAGGCACAGAACAATACAAGAGAGAGAGACGCACTTACAAGATCATAGCAATTCCTCAGTCTAGGATCTTGGTTGGCCAAGCTGTTAGATCTAGAAGAAACATCATCCTTGTAGTTTTTGCCAGCTGCATAACAGGTAACAGTGACCTATTGGTATATTTGAAGTACATCGGGTAGGTGATGCTGGACGGGTTTAAAGGTGACAAGTACCTAGGCCGTGGCGGGTGCTTGACATCTTGCCGGACGGTGGGAATCAGGTTAGAAATGTCAGGGGTG
Organism: Triticum timopheevii; assembly: GCA_963921465.1. Taxonomy (NCBI): domain Eukaryota; kingdom Viridiplantae; phylum Streptophyta; class Magnoliopsida; order Poales; family Poaceae; genus Triticum; species Triticum timopheevii. The sequence continues at coordinate 107,512,068 of OY997271.1, forward strand.
ATGATGCTGTGCTGGCTGTCGGGGTCCGGTAAGGAGATCTAGAACCGTCGAGTAGGGTGTTTGTGGAGCGGCTCCGGTAGGGTGGACTACGGTGTGGGTGAAGCGGATCTGTGGCCGTGGACGAGGGCGTAGGTGAAGCTACTCCGGTGGTTGGGGTAAGGATGGTGTCGACGATATGGATCTGTGGCCGTGGACGAGGCATCAAAAGTTGCTCTGGTAGGTTGGATGAGGGTGCGAGGAAGCGGATCTGAGGCCGTGGACTTGTGAGTTGGCAAAGCGGCCCCGGTAGGGTTGAGAATGGTATAGGCGAAGCTACTCCGGTAGGGTTGACGATGGTGTCGGCGAAGCGGCTCCAGTAGGGTTGAGGAAGGTGTCAGCGAAGAGGACCAGAGGCCGTCGACGGGGGCGTCGGTGGGGCAGCTCCGGGGGGTGTGGACGAAGCGTCTCCGGTGGGGAGTAGGAATGAGCCGCTGCAGATGCGCGACGATTGATGAGAGTACCGGGGAAGCAGATCCGGCGCCGTGGACAAGGCCGACACTGAATGGGCAGTGGTACAGTGGTGGATGAGCAGTCTACTTGTTTCTAGGGGAGGTGGGAGGGGTAGGTGCGGCCGCAGAAGCAGATCCAGCGAGGTGGACGCCGCTGGCAGTGAATGGGCTCTGGTACGTCGGTGGATGAGCAGTCTAGGGTTTCTAGAGGGGAGGGGAGAAAGGCCGATGAATTACGGATGGCGTGATGTAAGATGCTCTGGTGTTGTTGAGTTAGTCATTTTTGCGGGGGGGGGGGGGGGGGGAGAGGAAATGGGCATGCCGTGTAGTGGGGGGAACCAGAAGTTACCAGAGCAGACCCGACCTATTATGTAGATGAGGGCGGTATTGTAACTGTTGGTCTCCGTGCACCAGGGACAAAAGGGGAATTTTGCATGCTAAAGACTAAGGTGGCTGAAATTTTAGAAGGAGGCGGGAGATTTTGCCGCCCGCGGGATCGTTCGTATCCAGTTTCAATTAATTTTGGACCGTGCTAGCGGGAAGGTCATGCTAGACTATGTACACGGGGCACGCGTCAGTAGTTAATAACTGGTGTGAAGTCCACCCCAGAAAAAAAGACAATAACTCGGGATGATGCGCCGATAACTTGGACGTTCACACGGGCGCGACCAATCGTACGGGTGTAGTGGCGCGTTCACAAAAAAGGGATCAAACGCTCAGCCTATGTATTCTCATGTAAATAGATAATTTAGTGCCATTAGTTATTTACTTTAAGCATAATGCATTGACGTGTTAGTGTAGAGGCGCACAAAAAGAAATGGATATTGCAGTCCGCTACTTAAAAGTGTTACCTCATATGATTACATAGCCTCCATTTCATAAATTGCGTACCCGTTGAATTCATATATGAATATTACATATATTACTTCATAATAGAACCTTAAATCATCCAAGAGTAATGAATTTGAATGCAAGAGTAACAATGGTGCATGCACATGATAGCTACATTGGTTGTTTGAAGAAACATCACTGTAACTTTGGCATGCACAACTGAAAAGGTTTATTTAAATAGAAAAAAAGTGATATGTGAGTGTCCAATCTTTATAGCATTAATCGATATTGTACCTTTGGCCACGATACGAAGTAGATATTGATTTATGTTCAAGCGATGCACGTCCACAATCGCTAGATAGTGATACATGAATGAATTGTGCAATCTCTCTCACACGCATACATATCTCATTTCCCTGTGGGCATCAGAATCACACACGCGCACTTTGTGTATTTCTCTCCCTCCGCCAAGGTTAGAATTCGTCTTTCTACCCCGTCCTACAAGTCTCTCACACAGAAACACACACGCTCTCTCTGTCTAACACGCCCACCCCATTAATTCCACCCACCCACAACCACTAATGTCTCAAAGTATAATAATGTCTCTCACACATATGCCTAAGGTTAACTCGAGTTCCGTAACCATATGAATACATACAATGTGATTCCAGCAGAGCACCTTTTGTTTTGAGATTTCACTCTCTCTCTCTCACTTTCTCTCTCTCTCTCTCTCTCTCTCTCTCACACACACACACACACACAAACAGGCGCGTGTGCGCACATTGTTTCTCACTTCATTTTTTTCGGCACTTGCATGCACACCATTTGTTTATCTTCGTGATGCTTTAAGTCTGCCTCGCACAAATGCTATCTACCTATCCCTTAATATAGCTATATATGTGTCACACAAACTCATTCTCCTTACTAGCAAGATGCCCATGCGTTGCACGGAACATCAAGATGCATTTGTATGAGTAGTTTATCTTGTGGGAGAAAAGGATGAACGAGGGAATGCCTTATTTGCAAATGCGGAGAGGGGTGTGGGTATCTTTTTGCAAAATTGCCATAGTACCCTTCCTATCTGTTGGATATAAATCGGATGGCCTATATTGCAGAATGGCAGGAACACCATCATCACCAACTCTGTTTTTTATAAGAGTAGAGATATGTAAGTGTCACTGCCCCCCCCCCCCCACAGACCCACACACACACTTCCCAACACCGAAGGAGTAGGGTGACACCTCGATCTTCATACTAATCTATCGACTAGCTTCTCTCTCAAACGCGCGCGCACACGCGCGCGCGCACACACACACACACACACTACCCGACACCGAAGGAGTAGGGTGGCACCTCGATCTTGATAGTAATCTGTCCACTCCTCTTTCAAACACACACACATACACACACACTCGCTAGTTGTGCCTCTGTGCCTACCACGCACACTCTCGATACGTCTTTCTCTCCCTCCCCCTCCCCCCACCCCAACAATGACAACAGAAGGGTGACAACTCGATCTAATCATAATTGTCAATTGGTTTCTCTCTCAAACGTTGTGTCTCTGTGCCTCGCTCAGTAGCCCCCTCGATATGTAGATTTCTCACGCGCGCACAGCTGTAGTGACGATGACGCTGAACCCAGCGTGCCTCGTTTTTACCGGCCTCATGTGATAGTTTTCACCCTGTTTTCTATTAATTAACAAGGCAACCTTTTCTTTGTTACTACAACTGAATCTGAAATCATTCGGGGCAGATATAAAATATATCACTTCAACCCAATTATCGCAGTAACTATTTTAAAATAAACTAGCTAGATGCCCGTGTGTTGCACGGAACATCAAGATGCATTTGTATGAGTAGTTTATCTTGTGAGAGAAAAGGATGAATGAGGGAAGGCCTTATTTGCGAACATGGAGAGGGGTGTGGGTATTTTTTTGCAAAATTGCCATAGTTTCCTTCCTATATGTTAGATATAAATCCGACGGCCTATATTATAGGATGGCACGCACACCATCATCACCAACTCTGTTTTCTACTCCGTCCGTTCCTACATATTTTTCTTTTTAGAGATTTCAACAAGTGACTACATACGGAGCAAAATGAGTGAATCTACACTCTAAAATATGTCTACATACACTCCGTGTGTGGTAGTCCATTTGAAATCTGAAAAAGACAAATATTTAGGAACGGATGGAGTATAAGAGTAGACATGGAGATATATCTCCAGCATGGTCTACAACAAAAATGTGCTGGACTGGTTAGCGCCGGATGCTCGCAACGCGATGACATGAGTTTGAATTCTGTCTTTAACTTTAGATTTTTATATTATATATTACTAATATATACTCCTTTCGCTACTGTACTGATAGTGGAACCCATAGAGTACTTAGAATGCAAGATTAAGGATGGACTTGTTTCTTTTTAACTTTTTGTACGAAGATGTAGCCACCCTGCAAGTCACGTGTACACTCTACTTGCAATTAACTTTTTATAGAGGGACAATCATACACGCAATTAACTCAAATGGATTGGATGTCACTCTATTATTTCCATCATAAGAGCATCTCTAACGGGAGCCGGCAAATTGCCTCCCGCTTCCTTCCACGGAGGACGACATCAAACGCCAGCGGAATACATTTTCACAACTCTAACTAACCAGATGAAATTCGTGCAAACATGGACTGATTTCATATAAGCATGAAGAATTTCGTATAATAAAGCCGGATCTTCATATAGACATGACGGATTTCATTACATTTACATGAACTAAGCGGTGCCAATCTGGCTCTCTTGGTATAATTAATACTCCCTTCGTCCGGAAATACTTGTCCTAGAAATGGATGTATCTAGACTTATTTTAGTTATAGACACATACAATTTATCCATTCTTAGAACAAATATATCCCGCCAGCTGGAGAGGGAGTACATAATCTAAATGGCCACCCGCGGATCCCTTTGTCTTCCTCATGTCCGTCGGACACTTGCAGGGTCGACGAAGGTCCTCGGAAGAGATGAAGCAGCAAAGCAACCACCTGAATGCGCAGTCGTCGCCTCAGCGGTGGCCTTCATGGGACCCAAATGGCGGCGACCTCCCGTGTTCTACTTTTCCTCGATGATGGCGTCGGACATGGAGAAGCTGGCCACCGACTCGTCGCTCTCCACGCACCCGGCTTCTGTCTCTGCCTGCATGGCACGGCCGCAGGCACGGGAGGTGCGGCCACCGCAGACACTGGTGGCGCGGTACGAGCGGCAGCGACGACGCTTGTGCCGGCGTGGAGCAACTCACCACTCCTCATCGAGCTGAACTGGAGCGGCGAGTTGCTGAACCTCGCGCCTGCTTGGGGCGGCGACTGGCTCCGTCGGGCCAAACAAGGTTGGTGAAGCACCGAGCGGCCTCGCCCGTATCCGTAGGGCTCGGCGGGCCACCCAGCCGGGTAATATGCCGGACAATGGCTCCTCGGAAGCTATCGGAAGAGTGGAGAAAATGGTGAAGGAGGAGATGGGGGAGCGGCGGAGGGGTGCGATTCTTGCCCGCTGTTTGTCTAGCCTCGTGTACATAGAGGGCGGACGGTACGAGCTTGGCCGGCGTGTGACCTCGTTTAAACTAAGGGCGGACGGGAGGAGCTCGGCCGGTGTTGTGTTAAATTCCGGCCCGTTCATGAACGGACGTGTGACCGGAGTAGGTTTCTCGGTTTGCATGTGGGTTTAACGAAGGGGTTTGACGGAGGCGAGGAGGCATGTTCAGCCAGGCGTGCAGCGGGCGGCGCAGTACTATTCGATTTGACAGCGGGCGATGTAGTTCTCGATACGACTTTAATGCAGATGAGGGAGGGAGTAGCGGTTCCCGAAATGTTGAACGGCCAATGCATCCTCCTTCAATTAGTGCATGAGGGAAGTAATGGGAGGAGGATCGGGAAAAGAGCTTGCACGATGTGAATGCAACGCAGTTTGCCCTCATATAAAGGCACCACTCCATTCCAATGCATCTACCACATCGTAAGCACCTAAGCATTTGACTAAGCACCTACACTAAGTGCAAAAGATCTCACTCCAGACCCATGGAGGCGATGCGTGCGAGCGGCCAGCGGCTGTGCCAGATGGTCCACGACACCGGCCTGCGGCATGGCTCCAAGGATCGTCTCCAGACGGTGTTGGAGACCGGCAGGTGGATGGCCGCCGTCAATGCCAACTACGACTCTTAGTTGGACCATATGATAGTTGCCACCAACAACAAGTTCACCGTCCTCAAGAAGCTCGCGGACGACATCGCCGTACTCCTCCAGCCCGCGTGCCCGGGCTCCTCATTGCCTGCCACCCTAATCGTCCTCCATGGCCGGAACCTCTTTCAAGCACTGGTGGCCCTGCGACTGCCCGCCGACGCCATGAAGAATGTCCACTTGGAGGTCACGCTCGCCGCGAGGTGCCTCGCCTTGCAAGAATTCATCAACCTACACATCCACGTGTACGAGCAAACTGTGTACATAGGTATCTACAAGGCCAGTGAGGATGCTACGACGTTGGCCTTCCTCAACCGGATGGAAGCCTTGGATGCCTTTGCTGAGAAGCACCTCGACCTCGCCACAAAAGCCGCCGCTCCTTAGCCACCGGTCGGTGGCCCGGCGCACTATGTTGAGGAGGAGGAGGTCGTACGTTGATGGATGCATCTTACTTCTTGCCTTCTGTAACCACCACTGTGATTGCATCATCGTGGCTTTAATTCTTATTGTGCCGTTGCATCCTTGTTCCAGTCAATACCGACATGTGTGATCCCTTTGCTTAATTATATGCATCAATGTAACTAGTACTTCGTCCGGCAATTTATAAGTTGTGCTTACCTTTTCCATCAACTTCGTGCAACACACGGGCATCTTGCTAGAAACACTAGAACATGTCGGACCGCGCGTGACCGAACCGGCGATGCGCCAACCTAGCTACTACGTACCCTGCTTATCTGGCGGAAATAGCCCCTCCCTAGCGTTTTCAATCGTTATTTCTATCTATCGATCATGCCAAAGAGCAGAACCAAATGTTACAATTTATACATGTTTCTCTACTCCTACTCCTATAAAAGACTCAGTTGGTGATGGTGGTGTGTCTGCCATCTATTGTTTCTGACCATTAGATCTGCATCTAACGGCTGTGAGGTAAGTTGTGGCATTTTTGCAACAATAGCCCACTTCTCTCCTCCAATTTGCACAAAACCCCTTATTATGTTGAAAGCAACCACATCCCTCCCTCACCTCATCAAAACAGCCTGAGAAATATATTTTGAGTGAAAAGTACTCCCTCCGTTTCTAAATATTTGTCTTTCTAGAGATTTCAATAAGTGACTACATACGGAGCAAAATGAGTGAATCTACACTTCAAAATATGTCTATATAATCCGTATGTGATAGTCCATTTGGAATATCTAAAAAGACAAATATCTAGGAATAGAGGGAGTAATATATTAGGAGTATATCAAAACAAGAGTGATTTCTTTCAAGTTTGTGAATAAGTACTACTATTCTACTACTTTGGATCCGTCGCAACGCACGGGCACATTGCTAGTAAAAGGAAAAGGCTTGTCGCGTTCACGTCGCACCCCCACACGCCCGGGAATCGGGAGTACTCCACGACCCGTACGACATGACACATAGCTTAGGGAAGGCGTGTTGCATAGCATTTTCACTTTCAGGTGGGACCGCCGTTGAGCAAACCGACTATTGGCAAACCGCACCCTGCCCGCCGCCAGGTTGGAAAACAAAAACAAGGGGAAGATCTAGCTATAGCACAGAAGCCAAGAAATTTGGTGTCAGATGGGGCTCGTTGATAGCGTAGGAGCATTTCGTACTAGTACTACTCCTACTAGTACCAAGTTTGTACTATACAACTAGTACTACCACTATACGACTAGTAGGCACGTGCACTACACAACATCATAGGAAAAAAACGGGAAGATCTTGTTTTTGGTGATTTATCTTTTTTTCAGTCAACGTAGTATGAATAATATGATGTGGGGGGCACCCATGAAGCTTATGTGGCTTGGTTGCATGGCTACGAAAGGTTAGAGAAAAATAAGTAGATAATGTGTTTAGAGTGCACTCCACTAAATAGATATACTTTGGATCCATTTTAACGGGCCGGCACATCTATATCTATACCCCCAATATAGTGTGTGAAAAACTTTGAAAGTTGGTAGTTGGATGAAGCCAATCCGACGGTACAAAGATGGCAAATCCGAGCACTACTGGCCGTTGGATATCATCTACATTCCACTAGATTCTGCCATATGTAGAATCTAGAAGACTCCATGGTTGAACTTAATTCATGACTAACTTTGCCACAACTAAGCTTAGGCAAAGTTAGTTCTTCAAAATGAGAGCCACAAGTTGGCAAGCCTAAGAGAATCTTGCCACATTTTTTGTGTGTATGACATGTGGGGCCTTAGTGTGGCTTGCCTAAGGTGTGGCTTGAACCAAACACTCACCTAAGTTAGTCAAACTTTCCTAACCTTACGTGTGGCAATATTTGGCAATCTTAGTCACAAACCAAACAGCCCCATAGGGGCTGTTTGGTTCTAGGACTAGCATTGCCACACTTTGCCACATATTTTTGCCAAGCTTGCCCAAGGTTAGTTCATCAAATGAAAGCCACAAGTTGGCAAGCCTAAGGGAATCTTGCCACATTTTGTGTGTGTATGCCATGTGGGGTCCAAGTGTGGCTTGCCTAAGGTGTGGCTTGATCCAAACACTCACCTAAGTTAGTTAAACTTGCCTAGCTTTAGGTGTGGCAACATTTGGCAAAGTTATTAGTCACAAACCAAATAGCCCCTAACCTTAGGAAAGTTTGGCGACATTGTATGATAAAGTGTGGCATTGCTAGGCCTAAGACCAAACAACCCCTGTGTCTGCCACAAAAAATGTGCCTAACAAAATGGCCACCACAAGTGTGGCAAGATTTGGCAAGAAGTTGAGTCTATAACATGTGGACCATGTAGCTAGAAAAGTGTGGCAAGTCACAAGTGTAGCAATGAACCAAACACATGCCTAAGATATTGTGGCAAGCCTAAGCTTAGGTGTGGCAACCTTAGGCTGCAAACCGAACATCTATACCCCTATATAGTGTGTGAATAACTTTGAAAGTTGGTCGTTTGATGAAGCCAGTCCGACGGTACAAAGATGGCAAATCCGAGCACTATACGCCGTTTGATATGATCTACTCCCTCCATTCCTAAATATAAGTCTTTGGAGAGATTCCACTATGAACCACATACGGAGCAAAATGAGTGAATCTATACTCTAAAATGCATCTAGATACATCCCTATGTGGTCTATGATGAAATCTCTACAAAGACTTATATTTAGGAAAGGAGGGAGTACATTCCACCAGATTTTGCCACATGTAGAATCTAGAAGACTCCACATGTAGAAGCATAATGCACAAACCACCAGAATCTCATGCGTGCAATGCACGTGTACCTTACTAGTAGTTGGTAGTAGTAAGAAAGAAATTCCGGGTTTGGCACGAGCTCGTACTGCGGGAGCACCAGAAGGCCTGCCGTAGGAGTTACATTTCCCTCTCGATGCCCTCGGGACCGAACTTCAGTGGCTTAGTGCCCGGCCTATGAGTCAATAACATGCGGACCTTAAATGTGGCTGGCCCACATGTCATTCTCATGGTGGTGGCGTGGTTCGTGACTCACTCGTTCGAGATGAACTAGCCGGTGGTGGCATGGCCGTGGCGAGGGTGCCACAGCTGGGCGTCAGGGCGTTACGAGGCGTAGATGGCCACACCGGCGGGTACTACCTATAGTATAGAAGTACTCCAGCTGAGGATTGATGCCCGGGATGAAATGTGTCACAGCTGCTGGATGAAAATTTGATGGTGCGGGAGTACGGATCGGAGCATAGCAGCGGAGCAGGAAAACTGCGTCCAATTAGGTGTGGCTGTGGTAGAAAGTTGATGGTCGCCGCAGTTTAGCTGGCCCGCATGTCATGCACAAAAGGTAGAGGAGCGGTGGGGCCGAGAGGGATGAGGCGCACGTCGGGGGATGAGGATCCCCTGAGATGAACAATCATGTCATTCCGTCACTGATATGTGGGACCTCTGATAACCCACAAGTGTAGGGGATCGCAACAGCTTTCGAGGGTAAAGTATTCAACCCAAATTTATTGATTCGACACAAGGGGAGCCAAAGAATATTCTTGAGTATTAGCAGTTGAGTTGTCAATTCAACCACACCTGGATAACTTAGTATCTGCAGCAAAGTGTTTAGTAGCAAAAGTGGTATGATAATAAAGGTAACAGTGCAAAGTTAAAGATAATTGTTTTTGGGTTTTTGTAGTAGTTGTAACAGTAGAAACGAAAAAGTAAATAAGCGAAGAACAATATGTGAAAAGCTCGTAGGCAATGGATCAGTGATGGATAATTATGCCAGATGCGATTCCTCATGTAATAGCTATAACATAGGGTGACACAGAACTAGCTCCAATTCATCAATGTATTGTAGGCATGTATTCCGTAAATAGTCATACGTGCTTATGGAAAAGAACTTGCATGACATCTTTTGTCCTACCCTCCCGTGGTAGCGGGGTCCTAGTGGAAACTAAGGGATATTAAGGCCTCCTTTTAATAGAGAACTGGAACAAAGAATTAGCACATAGTGAATACATGAACTCCTCAAACTACGGTCATCACCGAGAAGTATCCCGATTATTGTAACTTCGGGGTTGTCGGATCATAACACATAATAGGTGACTATAGACTTGCAAGATAGGATCAAGAACACACATATATTCATGAAAACATAATAGATTCAGATCTAAAATCAAGGCACTCGGGCCCTAGTGACAAGCATTAAGCATAGCAAAGTCATAGCAACATCAATCTCAGAACATAGTGGATACTAGGGATCAAACCCTAACAAAAATAACTTGATTACATGGTAAATCCCATCCAACCCATCACCGTCCAGCAAGCCTACGATGGAATTACTCATGCACTGCGGTGAGCATCATGAAATTGGTGATGGAGGATGGTTGATGATGAGGACGGCGACGAACCCCCCTCTCCGGAGCCCCGAACGGACTCCAGATCAGCCCTCCCGAGAGAGGTTATGGCTTGGCGGCGGCTCCGTGTCGTAAAACGCAATGAAACTTTCTCCTTGATTTTTTTCTCCCTGAACGTGAATATATGGAGTTGGAGTTGAGGTCGGTGGAGGTCCATGGGGCCCACGAGATAGGGAGGCGCGCCCCCCTGTCTCGTGGATAGGCCCTGGCCCCCCCTGGTGTATTTCTTTCGCCCAGAAATTCTTATTAATTCCAAAAAGTGCCTTCATGGATTTTCACGACATTCGGAGAACTTTTCTTTTCTACACATAAAACAACATCATGGCAGTTCTGCTGAAAACAGCGTTAGTCCGGGTTAGTTTCATTCAAATCATGCAAGTTAGAGTCCAAAACAAGGGCAAAAGTGTTTGGAAAAGTAGATACGTTGGAGACGTATCAACTCCCCCAAGCTTAAACCTTTGCTTGTCCTCAAGCAATTCAGTTGATAAACTAAAAGTGATAAAGAATAACTTTTACAAACTCTGTTTGCTCTTCTTGTTGTAACATGAAAAGCCAGTATTCAAGTTTCAGCAAATATTATGAACTGACCATACTCACAATAACACTTAGGTCTCACAATTACTCATATCAATAGCATAATCAGCTAGCGAGCCATAATAATAAAACTTGGATGACAACACTTTCTCAAAACAATCATAACATGATATAACAAAATGGTATCTCGCTAGCCCTTTGTGAGACCGAAAAACATAAATGCAGAGCACCTTTAAAGATCAAGGACTGACTAAACATTGTAATTCATGGTAAAAGAGATCCAGTCAAGTCATACCCAATATAAACCAATAGTAATGAATGCAAATGACAGTTTGCTCTCCAGCGGGTGCTTTTAATAAGAAGGGTGATGACTCAACATAAAAGTAAATAGATAGGCCCTTCACAGAGGGAAGCAGGGATTTATGGAGGTGCCAGAGCTCGATTTTAAAATAGAGATTGAATAACATTTTGAGCAGCATACTTTCACTGTCAACGCAACAACTATAAGATGGTTGTATCTTCCATACTACATGCGTTATAGGCAGTTCCCAAACAGAATGGTAAAGGTTTATACTCCCCCAACCACCAACGAGTGCCTCCAACTAACAACAGCCCTGGGGAGTTTTGTTTAATTATTTTGATTTGCTTTGATCTTTTTGGATCATGGGACTGGGCATCCCTGTTACCGGTCCTTTCTCATGAATGAGGAGAGGAGTCCACTCCTCTTGAGAATAACCCACCTAGCATGGAAGATATAGGCAGCCCTAGTTGCAACATGAGCTGCTCGAGCATACAAAACAGAATTTCATTTGAAGGTTTGGAGTTTCGAACATACAAATTTACTTGGAACGGCAGGTAAATACCACAAATAGGAAGGTATAGTGGACTCATATGGAACAACTTTGGGGTTTATGGAGTTTGGATGCACAAGCAGTATTCCCGATTAGTACAGGTTAAGGCTAGCAAAAGACTGGGAAGTGACCAACTGAGAGAGCGACAACAGTCATAAACATGCATTAAAATTAATTCACACCGAATACAAGCATGAGTAGGATATAATCCACCATGAACATAAATATCATGAAGGCTATGTTTATTTGATTCAACTACATGCGTGAACATGTGCCAAGTCGAGTCACTCAATTCATTCAAAGGAGGATACCATCTCATCATACCACATCATAATCATTCTAATAGCATGTTGGCACGCAAGGTAAACCATTATAACTCATAGCTAATCAAGCATGGCACAAGCATCTATAATCTCTAAATGTCATTGCAAATATGTTTACTTCATAATAGCTGACTCAGAAATGATGAACTCATCATATTTACAAAAACAAGAGAGGTCGACTTCATACCATCTTATCTCATCCCAATAAGTCCATCATATATCATCATTATTGCCTTTCACTTGCACGACCGAATGATGTGTATAATAATAAGATTGCACGTGCATTGGACTAAGCTGGAATCTGCAAGCATTCAACTCAAGAGAGAAGACAAGTAATATGGGCTCTAAGTTAAATAAACAATCATGCATATGAGAGCCACTAAACATTTTCAATGTAGTCTTCTCGACCCCCAAAAGAAAGAAAAGAAAATAAAACTATTTACACAGGAAAGGTCCCAACAAGTAAGAAGAAGAACTACAAATCTTTTTGGGTTTTCATTTTAATTTCTACTACAAGCATGAAAATTAAACTAACTAATTTTTTTGGTTTTTCTCAAAGTTTAACAAAAACACAAGAAGAAAACTAGAAAAAGAAATTTAAACTAGCATGGATAATACAATGAAAGAGTATGAGCACCAATGACTAGTGTGTGAACATGAATGTAAAGTCGGTGAGAGATACGTACTCCCCCAAGCTTAGTGAGGGAGTCCTGGACTAGGGGGTGTCCGGATAGCCGAACTATCATCATTGGCCGGACTCCAAGACTATGAAGATACAAGATTGAAGACTTCCTCCCGTGTCCGGATGGGACTTTCCTTGGCGTGGAAGGAAATCTTGGCAATACGGATATGTAGATCTCCTACCATTGTAACCGACTCTATGTAACCCTAGCCCTCTCCTGTGTCTATATAAACCGGAGGGTTTTAGTCCGTAGGACGAACAACAATCATACCATAGGCTAGCTTCTAGGGTTTAGCCTCATTGATCTCATGGTAGATCTACTCTTGTACTACCCATATCATCAATATTAATCAAGCAGGAGTAGGGTTTTACCTCCATCGAGAGGGCCCGAACCTGGGTAAAAACATCGTGTCCCTTGTCTCCTGTTACCATCCGCCTAGATGCACAGTTCGGGACCCCCTACCCGAGATCCGCCGATTTTGACACCGACATTGGTGCTTTCATTGAGAGTTCCTCTGTGTCGTCACCCATAGGCCCGATGGCTCCTTCGATCATCAACAACGACGGGGTCCGGGGCGAAACTTTTCTCCCCGGACAGATCTTCGTATTCGGCGCCTTTGCACTGCGGGCCAATTCACTTGGCCATCTGGAGCAGATCGAAAGCTACGCCCCTGGCCATCAGGTCAGATTTGGAAGTTTAAACTATACGGCCGACATCCGCGGGGACTTGATCTTCGACGGATTCGAGCCACAGCCGAGCATGACGCACTGTCACGATGGGCATGATTTAGCTCTGCTGCCGAACAGTGCCCTGGAGGCCGCACAAGAGTCCGCTCCGACCCTTAACTCGGAGCAGACTGCGCCGATCGAGGATGGGTGGCTAGACACCGCCTCGGGGGCTGCTACCTTTACGGCGATGGAGCCGAATACCGACCCTGTCCCTTGTGAAGCTCGTGACTCCAAGGTGCTGGACTCTTCTCCGGACCCCAAACCTTCCGCGCTCCTGCCAATCGAACCCGATTGGGCGCCGATCATGGAGTTCACCGTTGCGGACATCTTTCAGCATTCGCCTTTCGGCGACATCCTGAATTCGCTAAAGTGCCTCTCTTTATCAGGAGAGCCTTGGCCGGATTATGGCCAGGATGGTTGGGATGCGGACGACGAAGAAATTGAAAACCCACCCACCACCCACTTCGTAGCCACTGTCGATGACTTAACCGACATGTTAGATTTCGACTCCGAAGACATCGACGGTATGGACGACAATGCCGGAGACGACCAAGAACCAGCGCCCACAGGGCACTGGAAAGCCACCTCGTCATACGACATATACATGGTGGACATCCCAAAGGATGGGAATGGCAATGGAACGGCGGAGGATGACCCCTCCAAAAAACAGCCTAAACGCCGTCGTCAGCGGCGCCGCTCAAAATCTCGCCACGGCAAGAATGGAGATTTTGGCACCGGAGATAATAACACCCCGGACAGTGCCGAAGACAACCCCCTCCAGCAAGATTCTGCACAGGAGGATGGAGAAGCCAGCCCTCATGAGAGAGCGGCAGACAAAGAGGTAGAGGACGATAATTACATGCCTCCCTCCGGAGACGAGGCAAGCCTCGACGACGATGAATTTGTCGTGCCTGAGGATCCTGTCAAACAAGAGCGTTTTAAACGCAGGCTTATGGCCATGGCAAGCAGCCTAAAGAAAAAGCAGCAACAGGTTAGAGCTGACCAAGATTTGCTAGCTGGACTGAAGTCCTTGCGGCCGAAGAGTATGAACTCGAACGCCCCTCCAAAAGCTACCCCAAACGCAAGCTGCTGTCTCGATTAGAGGAGGAAGCACATAAACCTACATCACCAGCGCACAATACGGTCGATCGGCCACCTCGTGGCCGCGACAGAGAGGCCTCTAGGCCCTCCACTAAAGCCATACCCCGGCGTCGCTCGCAAAGTACAAAGTCATGGGGGAACGCGCCGGACTTGCGGGACATATTGGAGGATAAGGCAAGACAATCAAGATCGATCTACGGATCGCGTGGGCACCCCACGATGCGCGACGACAACCGTCACGCCGGATACAGCAATTCCGGCCGGGCCAAACATAGTAGACAAAGCTCGCTTGAACTGCGTCGTGATATAGCCCAATACAGAGGCGCCGCACACCCACTATGCTTCACAGATGAAGTAATGGATCATCAAATTCCCGAAGGGTTCAAACCCGTGAACATTAAATCCTATGACGGCACAACAGATCCCGCGGTTTGGATTGAAGACTATCTCCTTCATATCCACATGGCCCGCGGTGATGATCTTCATGCCATCAAATACCTCCCACTCAAGCTTAAAGGACCAGCTCGGCATTGGCTCAACAGCTTGCCAGCAGAATCAATTGGGTGTTGGGAGGACCTGGAAGCCGCATTCCTTGATAACTTCCAGGGCACGTATGTGCGACCACCAGACGCCGATGACCTAAGCCACATGATTCAGCAGCCAGACGAATCGGCTAGACAATTCTGGACACGGTTCTTAACCAAGAAAAATCAAATCATCGACTGTCCGGATGCAGAGGCCCTTGCAGCCTTCAAACATAACATCCACGACGAGTGGCTTGCCCGGCACCTAGGACAGGAAAAGCCGAAATCCATGGCAGCCCTCACATCACTCATGACTCGCTTCTGTGCGGGAGAGGACAGCTAGCTAGCCCGCAGTAACAACTTCACCAAACATTCTGGTGGTCCGGATACCAAGGATAGCAATGGCAGATCGCGTCGCAATAAGCATAAACGCCGCATTAACGGCGATAATACTGAAGATACGGTAGTCAACGCCGGATTCAGAGGCTCTAAACCCGGTCAGCGGAAAAAGCCATTCAAAAGAACTACTCCGGGCCCGTCCAATTTGGACCGGATACTCGATCGCTCGTGCCAAATACACGGCACCCCCGCAAAGACAGCTAATCACACCAACAGGGATTGTTGGGTGTTCAAGCAGGCAGGCAAGTTAATTGCCGAAAACAATGACAAGGGGCTGCATAGCGATGACGAGGAAGAGACCCGGCCGCCGAACAATAGAGGACAGAAGGGTTTCCACCCACAAGTGCGGACGGTGAACATGATATACGCAACCCACATACCCAAAAGGGAGCGGAAGCGTGCGCTCAGGGATGATATACGCGATTTGATCGAAGGGACCACCCCACCAGCATCCGCCATGGCGGATTCGCCGCATTGGTTCTAGACCCAATCATCGACGGATTTCACCTCACTAGAGTCCTGATGGACGGCGGCAGCAGCCTGAACCTGCTTTATCAGGATACAGTGCGCAAGATGGGCATAGACCCCTCAAGAATTAAACCCACAAAGACGACCTTCAAAGGCGTCATACCAGGTGTAGAGGCCAATTGTACTGGCTCAGTCACACTTGAAGTGGTCTTCGGATCCCCGGATAACTTCAAAAGCGAGGAGTTAATCTTCGACATAGTCCCGTTCCACAGCGGCTATCATGCACTGCTCGGACGAACCGCATTTGCAAAGTTCAATGCGGTGCCGCACTATGCATATCTCAAGCTCAAGATGCCAGGCTCTCGAGGAGTCATCATGGTCAATGGAAACACGGAACGCTCTCTCCGAACGGAGGAGCATACAGCGGCTCTCGCGGCGGAAGTGCAGAGCAGCCTCTTAAGGCAATTCTCGAATCCGGCTGTTAAGCGACCGGACACCGTCAAGCGCGCCCGGAGTAACCTACAACAAGACCACCTGGCACATTCCGAGCACGCGTAGCAATGCAGCCCCAACCCCAGCCCTCGTAAAATTGCAAGACCAGTGCCACACGTACATCACTACGCTCTGGAGATACCATGGGCATAGGGGGAGGGGCACGACCACGGCATGCCCAGAGTGCGGCTCAACCACACCAGGGGCTCCCAAATGTGTCATCCCTTTTTTCTTTTTTTTCTTATCCTCAGGACTCTGTTTCCCAGAAGCCCTACCCGGTAGTAGACCCGCTGAACTCACGATGCAATAGCCAGGGAAGTAGAAAAGCTACGACGAGTATCCAGGTGGTCTCCATTACGAGCATTATACCTGTTTTATACACCATTCCGCAGCCTACCCGTGGAGGGGGACATGTTAAATAGTCCTACCCCTTGCTTATCGCACTATTTGTATCATTATGCATTCATTGCAGTATTTTTTTTGAATAAATAATGCATCGCTTCTTGCCTATCATTTGCATTCCTTTATATATATATGTTCAATTATGACATGTTGCATCCGTACGCTTTGGTACGGCCAAATACACCAGGGTCTTAAGTTCCCCAAATCATGGTGTGATAAGTCCAAACACTTTCACAAGTGCGGCACCCCAAACTTATAGCATTATATGTATCGGCTCCGAATCATGTCTTGGGTCAATAGTTGGGTTTGCCCGGCTCCCATGTTTTGGTACCTTACGTTCCGTTATATGGCTAAGGTAGCGCTGGGAGAACCACTGCGATTGTGCCCTAGTTGAGCTGGGCTGAGCACCTCAGTGGAGAAAGCTAAAACTGACCGTCATGATGGGGCAAGAGCCGGT
The DNA here is from genome assembly GCA_963921465.1 of Triticum timopheevii. NCBI lineage: Eukaryota > Viridiplantae > Streptophyta > Magnoliopsida > Poales > Poaceae > Triticum > Triticum timopheevii. The sequence goes on from OY997271.1 coordinate 107,529,398, forward strand.
CGCTGTTCGAGAGGTTTTTTCGAGTCCCTAAAGACTTATGTCGCTTAGAGCGAGGAACTGACTTTGTCCGGCCCAGGCATGGATAGCGCCCCGAATTCGGCCTTCCGAACACTAGGGGCTTCGCTGAAATTTAAAATTATAGAATTCTATGGCTAAGTGAGAGTGTTCAAGCATTATAAGTCCGGTTGCCTCGTTCGTTGTGTTGAGGGCCTCCCTAGATGGACCCAAAAATGGGAACAAGAGCGCTCAAGTTTATCCCGAACACCACAGCACTCGTGGCATGGGGGCCGAAGCCAATGACTTGTCATCTCTCAGATTTGATAAACGGCCGCACAGAAGGTAATATTTTAAATTAACAAGCGTTGCTTAGCGCATATGAACAAAGTTTTCAGGGCACAGGATAACAAAATGCGAGTCTACTCAAAAATTACATCTTTGGAGCATTCACCCACAATAATGCGGGCACCCTTCAGGACACCCTTATAATACATCTCGAGCGTGCGATACTCCTTGCCCGGCGGTGGCGCATCCGTCACAAGCTTCTCGGTGTCCATCTTGCCCCAGTGCACCTTAGCGCGGGCAAGGGCCCGACGGGCACCTTCAATGCAGGCGGAGTGCTTGATGACGTCAACCCACGGACAAGCATCCACCAGCCACCGCACCAGACCGAAGTAGCTCCCAGGCATGGCTTCTTTGGGCCACAACCAAACTATGAGGCCCTTCATGGCCTGTTCGGCCACCTTGTGGAGCTCGACCAGCTGCTTCAGCTGGTCGCTCAGGGGCACCGAATGTCCGGCCTCAACATACTGAGACCAGAACACCTTTTCCGTCGAGCTCCCCTCCTCGGCTCTGTAGAACGCGGCAGCATCGGACACGCTACAGGGCAGATTTGCGAACGCTCCTGGAGAGCTCCGAATTCGGGTAAGTAACAAGTAATTCACTTTTACATGCTTGCTTTGCATGAAGAATGCCTTACCCACCACTATTTTGTTTACTACCTCAATTTCCTGGAGGGCCTTCTGGGCTTCGGCCTTAGCGGCTTTGGCACTCTCAAGAGCCGATGCAAGCTCAGACTCTCGAGTCTTCGAGTCACGCTCCAAACTCTCGTGTTTTTCCACGAGAGCCTGGAGCTCTTGCCGCACCTCCGCCACCCGCGCCTCCTGCTTCTCTCGCTCGGCGCGTTCCGCGGCCGCATTGCGTTCGGCCGTGGACACCGCCTCCTTCTGGGTCGCCACCTCGTTCGCAGCCCCTGGAGTACCCATGTTATTCCTATCATTTTTCTTTTTTTGCAACCAAATCCTTTTCTATAAGGTACAACTTTAATAAGGTGTTACTTACCTTCCTTGTCCTCGAGCTGCTTCTTGGCACGGCCGAGCTTGATCTCGGACCGCTCGAGGCTCTGCTTCAAGGAATTGACCTCCACAGTCAGTGCGGCAGAGGTTAGCAACACAGCCTGCATTCCCATATTGACATATTTTTGTTAGACTCCTGCGTATATCTTTTTAGATCCTCAGTCCGGCTTTTCTTTCCGAACACCGAACTGAGCATCAGGGGCTACTGTCTATGCGGTACTATTTTTACACATTCTAATCACATACCTCAAAGCCTGTTAGAAGGCTGGTGCAGGCTTCGGTCAGCCCGCTCTTGGCGAGCTGAACCCTATGAATCATCGCACTCATGACAGTGCCGTGCTCCTCGTTGATGGAAGCGCCGTTGAGTGCCTCCAGCAAGCTATCCGGTGCCTCCGGTTGGAGGGAGGCCGCCGGCGTTGCTGTCTTGCCCTTCTCACGAAGGGCCCGCCCGCCGAACTCCGGAACCACCAAAGGTTCCGGTGCGGAGTCCGGTCCGAAGTCCGGGAGGTTGCCCCGCGGCACCTCCAGGGCCTCCTCCTCCTGGCTGGTCCCCTTCTGGGACCCCACCTCGGCGTCGTCTGCGTAAAGGGGGGAGGAGGCGGTCGGAAGTGAAGCGCTATTCACATCCGACGAACCCAAGGACCCGCTCGACGAAGCGGGGAGATCGTCCTTGGGCGGACTACATGGTTGTATGCGGCGTTAGAAGACACTATGCGACAAAAAGAAAAATTATGAGTTATTCAGGAATCCGGACACTTACGATCTCGCCAGGGGCTTGGCCCTTGAGGGCCACTCCTCGTCGCCGTCGTCGGCGTTGGTGGAACAGTCCGGGGAAGGGTCCTTCCTTTCTTGGACCCTTCGGCCTCCCCCGTTGGGGAAGCCTTCCTCTTCTTCTCTTCCCCCACTGGGGGAGAGGCCTCTTTATTCTCCTCCTCGTCTTCGTGGGAGGAGTCCGCCTCGGAGTCATTGGACGATGAGTCCGATAACACCTGGCGCCGGGAACTCCTCCGGGTTCCCATGGCCTTCTTCTTGGCCTTCTTCTCCGGCACCACGTAAGGCACCGGGACCAGCAGCCCTGTCAAACGGACATCCGTTGGGTCTTCTGGAAGGGGAGCCGGACAGTTAACATGTCCGGGCGTCTTCTGCCAGGCCTGTTAAAGGTAATGGGAGTTTAGATCCCACATAGAGTCAAATTATGGAAAGCAAGTGTCCCGTAAAGGATAATATAGCTTACCTCGCCAGCCTGACGCTGCGAGCTGAATCCGCGATCTTCGGTAGCGGATGTGGGAGCCTCGGCGCCCTTGAATAGCACCCTCCAGGCCTCTTCGTACGTAGTGTCGAAGAGCCTGCTCAAGGTCTAGTGCTGTGTCGGATCGAACTCCCACATATTGAAGTCCCGCTGTTGGCAGGGGAGAATCCGGCGGATGAGCATGACCTGGATTACGTTGACAAGCTTGAGCTTCTTGTTCACCAGGGTTTGGAGACAGGATTGGAGTCCGGTCAGCTCTTCCGAATTGCCCCACAACAGGCCCTTCTCTTTCCAGGAGGTGAGCCGCGTGGGGATGCCAGATCTGAATTCGGGGGCCGCTGCCCATTCAGGGTCACGTGGCTCGGTGATGTAGAACCACGCCGATTGCCACCCTTTGATGGTTTCCACGAAGGCGCCCTTGAGCCATATGACGTTGGGCATCTTGCCCACCATGGCGCCTCCGCACTCTGCTTGGCGGCCGCCCACTACCTTCGGCTTGACATTAAAAGTCTTCAGCCATAAGCCGAAGTGGGGCTGGATGCAGAGGAAGGCCTCGCACACGATGATGAACGCCGAAATGTTGAGGATGAAATTCGGGGCTGATCATGGAAATCCAGGCCATAGTAGAACATGAGCCCCCGGATGAATGGGTGGAGTGGGGAGCCCAGTCCACAGAGGAAATGGGGAAGAAACACCACCCTCTCATGAGGCCTGGGGGTGGGCATGAGTTGCCCCTCGTCGGGGAGCCGGTGCGCGATATCGCTGGACAAGTATCCGGCCTTGCGCAGCTTTTTGATGTGCCCCTCCGTGACGGAGGAGGCCATCCACTTGCCTCCCGCTCCAGACATGGTTGGAGAAGGTTGAGGTGAGATGTGTGGACTTGGGCGCTGGAGCTCGAGTGCGCGGAGATGGATAAGCAAAGGAGGAAGAAGGTGTAGGTAAAAAGGTGGATCCTTATCCCCTTATATATGGGCGGACGAAACTATGCGTCCCCACCAGCCCGGTAAAACTCGCTTATCTCCCAAGCACCGCAATCAATGGCGCGGTTGGGTTACCCACGTCCGTATTGATGAGAATCCCGGAATAAGGGGACACGATCTCTACTTTGACAAGACATGCCAAGGAAACCGCTTCGCTAAGCGCGCTGAGGTGGATCAATAAAAACAATTAGAGTAAAGGCTTGGCTGTGGTGTGACGTCATGCCACGAAATACGTCAGCAGATTGAACTTGTGTGAATAGTATTCTCTCTACGGTGGAATCTGGAATTTATTTTGCAGAGCCGGACACTATCCTGGTGTTCAAAATCTTCTATGGATTATTCGGAGGAGGAACCCGCCTTGCAATGCCGAAGACAATATGCGCGCCGGACTCGTTGTCATTGAAACCTAGTTCAGGGGCTACTGAGGGAGTCCTAGACTAGGGGGTGTCCGGATAGCCGAACTATCATCATTGGCCGGACTCCAAGACTATGAAGATACAAGATTGAAGACTTCGTCCCGTGTCCGGATGGGACTTTCCTTGGCGTGGAAGGCAAGCTTGGCAATACGGATATGTAGATCTCCTACCATTGTAACCGCCTCTATGTAACCCTAGCCCTCTCCGGTGTCTATATAACCCGGAGGGTTTTAGTCCGTAGGACGAACAACAATCATACCATAGGCTAGCTTCTAGGGTTTAGCCTCCTTGATCTCGTGGTAGATCTACTCTTGTACTACCCATGTCATCAATATCAATCAAGCAGGAGTAGGGTTTTACCTGCACCGTGAGGGCCCGAACCTGGGTAAAAACATCATGTCCCTTGTCTCCTGTTACCATCCGCCTAGACGCACAGTTCGGGACCCCCTACCCGAGATCCGCCGGTTTTGACACCGACACTTAGGATTTTGGCCTAAGTTAGTCTAGTACCAAGGACCGCCCGGCTGATATCCATAAGTGAAACTGGGGTCATACTGAGATGCAGCGGCAACCGCCTCCTGAGCTGCAGCGTGTTGGCGAGCTGCCTCCGCTCCCCTCTCGTGTTCAGTTGCTTCTTCCCTGGTGACAACATATCTTCCTTTTGCCTGATAATCAAAAAGGTAGGGAGCAGGAAGAGTAATAGGGACGACATTGCGTCTGTCATAGATTAGTCAATAATGGAGGAATTGTTCATTCCTCGCAAGAAATTGATGATTGAACATAGCTTCTTTATCCAAATAAACAGGAGGTAAGATCATATCCCCCTCTTGTGGGTCTATATTAAGATAATTAGCCACACGGGTTGCATAAATTCCTCCAAATAAATCCCCCTTTCTACTATTATTCTGCAACCTACGTGCAACTATTGCCCCGAAGTTATAACCTTTATAACCTGACACAGCACTCCTGAGGACACAAAGATCAGGGACACACATGTGACATGCTTCATCCTTACCGTTAATGCATCTACCAATAAAGAGAGCAAAATAATGTATAGCAGGAAAATGAATGCTCCCTGTGGTAGCTTGTGCTATGTCCCTAGATTCTCCCACAGTAATACTAGCAAGAAAGTCTCTAAATTCAGACTTGCGAGGATCATTAATATTACCCCACTGCGGGAGTTTGCAAGCAGTTGTGAAATCCTCTAAATCCATGGTATAAGATGTATCATAAATATCAAACATGACACTAGGAGAATTACGCGCACAGTTATATTGGAACCTCCGCACAAATGAATCAGTCAATCGATAGTATTGAGGACACTTATCTTGTAAGAAGTCCTCCAGCTCGGCATTACGCACATACGCGTCAAATTCCTCCTTGAAGCCTGCTTCGACCATAAAATCATCGGATGGCCACTCACAAGCTCGTACATCCGCGTCCATCGGCAATTCAACATCTTGCTCACGTATAGCAATCCTTGGCCCTTTCTTTGCCGAGGAACCACCTTGGTACATTCTTCTAAGCATAATTCTTTTTCTGAAAAATTTCTGAAATTTTAGTAACTTCAAAATAAAAGTGAATAAAACTAAACAAGATTGATAGCAACTACTCCTACAAGTGCCTAGAGCCTATGTCATGCATTAGAATTACTTGGGACCTCATAAATTTAACATGTAAGCTCAAGAACATGGTCACATATGCAGCAAAAATTTGCAAAGAATAAAGCACTAGAACAAAAACTAATTGGACCAATGGAGAAGTGACATACCAAGCAACAATCTCCCAAAGCAATTTTGTGAATGGAGCTTTGAGCAAGGAGATCGAAAATCGCAGCAAAACAAGCTAGAACTTGTGCTTGAGCTAGATGGGGATCTTTTTGGGTAGAAGATGAAGTGTGTGGGTGCTGGCATAAGTGAGGGGGGCCACCAGGGGCCCACGAGACAGAGGGGCGCGCCCTACAGGGGGGCCCCTCCACTCTTGTGGCCTGGTGCTTGCCCCTCCTGCAGTGTTTTTAGTGCCTAAAATCCGCAAATATTCCAAAAAGATCATACTAAATTTGCAGGGCATTTGGAGCACTTTTATTTCCAGACTATTTTTTAATGCATGGATAATTCAAAAAACAGACGGATAATACTATTTTTGCTTTATTTATTCTAAAGAACAGAGAGTAAAAAGAGGGTACAGAAGGTTGTGCCTTCTAGTTCCATCCATCTCATGATCATCAAAATGAATCCACTAACAAGGTTGATCAAGTCTTGTTAACAAACTCATTCCGAATAACACGGAACTGGAGAAATTTTGAAAAACACTAAGTTACCTCAACGGGGATATGAAAATCCCCAACAATAAGAATATCATACTTTTTCTTGACAGTAGGAAGAGGAAATTCAAAACCTCCAATAATAATAGTTGGAACTTTTCCAATAGAATTGATGCTATGAACTTGAGATTGTTTCCTCGGAAAGTGTACCGTATGCTCATTACCATTAACATGAAAAGTGACATTGCCCTTGTTGCAATCAATAACAGCCCTGCAGCATTAAGAAAAGGTCTACCAAGGATAATAGACATACTATAGTCCTCGGGAATATCAAGAATAACAAAGTCCGTTAAGATGTTGACATTTACAACCACAACAGGCACATCCTCACAAATACCGACAGGTATAGCAGTTGATTTATCATCCATTTGCAAAGATATTTCAGTAGGCATCAACTTATTCAATTCAAGTCTACGATATAAAGAGAGAGGCATAACACTAACACCGGCTCCAAGATCACATAAAGCAGTTCTAACGTAATTTCTTTTAATGGAGCATGGTATAGTTGGTACACCCGGATCTCCAAGTTTCTTTGGTATTCCACCCTTAAAAGTGTAATTAGCAAGCATGGTGGAAATTTCAGCTTCCGGTATCTTCTTTTATTTGTAATGATATCCTTCATATAATTAGCATAAGAATTTACTTTTAGCATATCAGTTAAGCGCATATGTAAGAAAATAGGTCTAATCATTTCAGCGAAGCGTTCAAAATCCTCATCATACTTTGTCTTGGATGGTTTAGGAGGAAAGGGCACGGGTTTCTGAACCCATGGTTCTCTTTCTTTACCGTGCTTCCTAGCAACAAAATCTCTCTTATCATAACGTTGATTCTTTGATTGTGGGTTATCAAGATCAAAAGCAGGTTCAATCTCTACATCATTGTTTTTGCTAGGTTGAGCATCAACATGAACATTATCATTAACATTATCACTAGGTTCATGTTCATCACCTGATTGAGTTTCAGCATCAGAAATAGAAATATCATTGGGATTCTGAGGTGTGTCTACAGTAGGTTCACTAGAAGCATGCAAAGTCCTATCATTTTTATCTTTCTTCTTTTTAGAAGAACTAGGTGGCTCTAAATTATTTCTCTGAGAATCTTGCTCGATTCTCTTAGGGTGGCTTTTAGGATAGAAAGGTTCCTAAGTCATTCTACCGGTTCTAGTAGCCACTCTAACAGCAAAGTCATTTTTATTATTTAACTCATCAAGAAAATCATTTTGAGGCCCTTCATGGGTAGCAACCTGTCAGGACCCCGACTCAATGTCACATCGATCTAGCCTGTAACACCTCATATCACTTTACGGCCTCACGCATGGTATCCCCACGGGTGTCGCCTTACATTTGCCCAGGACCGTTTGCGCCTTTTGGCTCATGTATATGATAATGTCGCTAGCATCCATATGATAAGGAGCCCGGGCTGACATGACTAGTCGTAAACCCAAAGTGGCATAGACTTACAGGGACAGGCATCCATGACCCAGCATCGAACGTGTCGGTCATCAGCAAGTGGGTCCGGGCTGTAGCACTGGGCTAGCAGGACTCCGGTAAACCGGGCTGTAGCGGGCTAACAGGACTCCGGTACTCAATGCGTGACATTTCCCCGAGGGGACAGACATAGGAACGAAGAAGGACACATGCAGGCCAGCCTAGGTGTTCCGGAGCAGTAGCAAGCTACCATGGCTCAATGGAAACACTAGGAGACATTTCCCAGTAAGAGAGGCTACTAAAGATAAACAACTAGATAGTCAGATCCCACACATACCAAGCATTTCAACCATACACACAATATGCTCGATATGTGCAAATACAACAAGGCATCACAACATGACTCTACGACACAAGTACTTTATTTAACGGCTCAGAGAGCCATACATAACATACACACAAGTACGGGTCACACGACCCACATTCAAGTCATACAGGCATACAAGTCGACAGCGGAAGTGACTTGTCTGGGTACAGACAACTAGTAAAATAAAAGAGGCTTGGGTAAGCCTAGCTATACTACATGGTCCTTCACGTGCTCAGGATCACCACCTGGGCCTTAGTCTACTCATCGATGTCAACGTCTACGAAGAACCCGTCAGAAGGGGTTGTGGCATCTTCTGAAAATATAAATTAAAGCAACATGAGTACAAAGGTACTCAGCAAGACTTACATCAGACCCTACATACATGCTCATTATCAAGAAGGGTTGGTGGAGTTATTGCAGCAAGCCAGCTTTAACTCTTGGCTAAGCTATCCTACGAGACTCCAACTTGAAATAGTTTTGCGCACACGAGTCCACTACTCACCACTTCAATACACTACCGAGGATCCACCTCCGTCTTCCTACGGAAGAGCCATCCTTGGCACTCACGCTTATCTTGAGGCTTTTAGTAGTTTCCATTTACTTGTCTATGAACTGTATAGGCAACCAAGTAGTCCTTTACCGCGGACGCGGCTATTCGAATAGATTATGTTAACCCTGCAGGGGTGTACTTATTACATGTTTCCACCACTTAGCGTCCGCACACAACATGTGCTCGGCAGACTTCAAGCGAAAGCCGACGTGGGTGTAGACCACGACCTACCTAGACACTCAAGTCTCTAGTCCGGGTTTATCGCCTATTCGGGTTCCATCCATGAGGAGATCCGGCCGGGGTTTCGCTCACAGCCCCAAACGATGTGAACAGGGTTCCCGAGATGCCTAACGAGCAACCGGTACACCGTGCCATGTACCTACCGCATCACAGCCCACCCCTACGGTCAACGCTGTCCACGGCCTCCAGTAAGCTATAAACACCAGAAACTACTTGCAACTCCTAGACAGAGGACTAGTGTGAATAGGAAGTCGAGCGGGGTCATATTTCAGGGCCCAATGTATGGTAGTAGCTGATTCTTAAATCACACATACAGATCTCAGTGCTTAAGGACGGCTTCAATGAAACAACCCACCATGTACTCCTACATGGCCTCTCATCGATACCTTTACCAAATCATGTTCAACACACCACTCTCATACTGACATGATCATTTCACTCTAGCCCATCACCCAGATGAACCAGACCTGACACGACTCTAAGCATAGCAGGCATAGCAAGGTAGGAACAACACACACACATGGCTCAATCAACTCCTACACATGCTAGTGGGTTTCATCTAGTTACTGTGGCAATGACAGGTCATGCAGAGGAAATGGGTTCAACTACCGCAGCACAAAGCAGTTTGAATTGCGTTGTCTTAATGCAGTAAAAAGAGAGCAGAAGCGAGAACATGGGATTGTATCGATATGATCAAATTGTTGGTTGCTTGCCTGATGGGTCGGTGCACTGGTATTGCTCTTCGTTGGGGTAATCACGGTACTCCTCGGGGGCAGAACCTGCCGCAGAGAACACCGATACACAAACATCACCAAACAATATGCAACAATATGATACATGCATGAGACATGGTAATATGAGTATGTTGGGCTAATGCAACTAAGACCAGATGGGTTTGAACTATTTTGAACCAAAGATTCAATTTCCAAACACATTTGTGGTCTTAAATAGTGCTTTATCATGTTTTGCACTAAACAGCAAATTAACTTGTTTAAACATGCATGAAAACAGTACAGATGGATAGATTGGATTTTTCTGATCATTTTTCATATATAATTTGTTTGATTTGGAGCTACGGTTGAATTTATATGAATTTTTGAAGTTTGAACTAAATTCTGGAATTTCCTATAATAGAATAAATCCAGTAATTAATTTACTGCGTCAGCAATGCGTCAGGATGATGTCATAGTCAACGGAGACGTCCAGGTCAAACCTGACTGTGGGTCCAGGGTGTCAGTGCAATTAGTTTAGTTAAAATTTAATTAAAACTAAACTGAATTAGTTAACAGGGCTGGGCCCCACCTGTCATTGACTCAACAGAGTCAACCAGGGCCCACCCGTGGTCAAAGTCAACTCGGCCGCACCGGTGTTTAGCCGCCGGCGAGCCCGATGCGGCGGCGGAAGTGATTTTGGCCGTTCCGGCCACAAAATGGGCCGCGGAAGGCATCAGGGTGGAGCTGGGGACAACCCGCAGCTCTTGGTGGAGTTGGTTGGGGTCGGGGTGGCCGGAGTCGGCGCCGGCGACGACCTAGGCGGCCGCCGGAGTTCGGGTGGAGGCGAACTCGAGCTAGGGTGTGCGGTGAGGTGCGGGGAGTGCATGGTTAGACCCTACGCGACGTGGTGAGTGCGATGGACACCGAGAGGTGGCCGGAGGGTGGCCGGGAGCACGTCGGCGACGAGATCCACGGCGGTGCGTGCGGGTGATCTTCGTGCGGTTGCTACACAGCTCGGGGGCGAGAGAGGAAGGGTAGGGGGTAGCTATGCTCACAGAGCACTCGTAGAGGCAACCGGCGGGGTCGGGGATGAACTGATGCGGCGACGGCGTTGAAAGGGATCTTCGGCGACGGCGGACTCGGGCGAGGTCGGTGCGGTGGACTCGGGCCACACGAGCACGCGGGGCTCGGCTAGCTCGACGAAGAGGATGGCGGCGGAGCTCCTGGACACGGCGAGACGGAGCACGGACGGCGGGGAGTGCGGTTACGGTGATGGAGCGGCGGCGGTGGTGTCGGCCATGGCTGGGGAGCGCGAGGGGGAGGAGCTGGAGAGGAGAGGAGGTGTCTGGGGGGTTCGGGGGAGAGAGAGGGATCGATCCACGTTGCAGCCTGAAGAGGGGAGCGGCGAGGCAGCGACCAGGTGCGTGGCACCCATGCGGTGCTCGCCGCCGAGCACCTTGCCTGCCTTCCTGGCCGAGCCAAGCAGCTCGCTGGCGCGGCAGCTGGGCTGGGCCGGCAGGTGGGCCGGTTAGTAGGCGTCAGGTAAGATTTTCTTTCTGTTTCTTTTTCTATTTTTCTGCAACTTTGTGGAGTTTTTAAAAATACTTAAGCAGTTCCAAAATTCACCAAACTGCTCCTGGTCCATAGTTGGAATATTTCCAACTTGGAACATTTTAGTTTGGGAATATTTGAGCATTTGAAATATTTTATAAATTTTAAATGCCCAAATTCAAATACTTATGATTTTATTCAAAGACCTTTGGATGACCTAGGAAATTGTGCATCACTTTTGGCAGAGGTTCTGAACCAAGACAAAATGATGGACATTTTAGAAGGGCATTTCAGGTTCATTGAAAAAGATTTTAGTAAACCCTAGTTGGTTTTAGAGGGGGCTGGGGGTTCTGTCATCCCCATTTCAGGTTTCTGTTAAAAGGATGAACATGATGCAACACTCTAATGCATGAACTAGCTAGGGTGTGACAACTCACCCCCACTCAAAAGAATCTCGTCCCGAGATTTAGGTTCCTCCGGGAAGAAGGCGGGATACTCGAGTCGTAGACGGTCCTCCCTTTCCCAAGTTGCTTCATTCTCAGAATGGTGCGACCATTGAACTTTGAGAAACTTGATATTATGACATCGAGTGGTACGCTCGGCCTGATCGAGGATACGAACGGGGTATTCTCGATACGTGAGATTATCTTGGAGATCAAGCGTTTCATGGTCCACTCCATGGATAGGATCCGAGAAGCAACGCCTGAGTTGAGAAACGTGGAAGACATCGTGAACTCTGGAAAGATGCGGAGGTAGTTCCAATTGGTAGGCAACTTCTCCTCGTTTAGCGAGAATGCGAAAAGGTCCAATGTAACGAGGATCCAATTTTCCTTTGATACCGAAGCGATGGGTTCCCTTCAGAGGAGTAACCCTAAGGTAAGCCTTCTCGTCAACCTCGAATGTCATAGCCTTATGTTTTCGGTCATATTGACTCTTTTGACGAGATTGGGTTGTTTTCGACTTTTCACGAACGATGCGAACTTGCTCTTCTGCCTCCTGGATCATATCCGGGCCAAAGAATTGTCTTTCCCCGGTTTCTGACCAGTTAAGGGGTGTTCGACACCGTCGTCCATAGAGAACTTCAAAAGGGGCTTTACCCAAGCTAGATTGATAGCTGTTGTTATAAGCGAATTCGGCAAATGGAAGGCATTTCTCTCAATCCATTCCGAATGAGATAACAGAAGCTCGAAGCATGTCTTCTAGAATCTGGTTGACGCGTTCTACTTGACCACTTGATTGAGGGTGAAAAGCGGTGCTAAAAGAAAGGCGGGTTCCCATAGCATTTTGGAAACTTTCCCAAAATCGAGAGGTGAAAAGACTTCCTCGATCCGAGTTAATTTCCAAAGGAACACCATGGAGAGACACTATTCAGGTGATGTACAAGTCTGCTAACTGACTAGCAGTTATACTCTCACGAACAGGTAAGAAATGGGCCACTTTGGAAAGACGATCGATAACGACGAAGATAGCATTATTCCCTCTCTTGGTCCTGGGAAAACCGGTGATGAAGTCCATACCAATTTTATCCCATTTCCATTCAGGAATAGCTAAGGGTTGAAGGGTGCCAGCAGGCCGTTGATGCTCTGCTTTTACTCGACGGCAGACGTCGCAGCTAGCAACAAACTGAGCAATGTCTCTCTTCATCCTAGTCCACCAGAACCTCTGGCGTAGATCCTGATACATCTTAGTGCTACCGGGATGAATGGTGAGAGGAGATTCATGAGCTTCCTTAAGGATCAACTGCCGTAGTTGTCGGTTCTTGGGAACCACGAGACGGTTCCCAAAGTATACAACACCATGATCATTTGTGGAGAAACATGTAGCATCTCCGCTAGCAATGTTCTCCTTGATTCGGGATATTCCTTTATCTCGTTTTTGGGCAGCGGTGATTTGATCCGTAAGGGTAGGTTTCGCCACCAAGGTGGAAAGGAATCCTTGAGGAACAATGTGAAGGTTAAGTTTCCGAAATTCCTCATGGAGAAGTGGTTGACTTTGTTGCAACATCAGGTTGTTGCAATAAGATTTACGACTTAGCGCATTAGCCATGACATTGGCTTTTCCTGGGGTGTAAGTTATCCCTAAGTCGAAATCTGTGATCAACTCGACCCAACGTCTTTGCCTGAGATTCAAGTCCGGTTGGGTGAATATGTACTTCAGACTTTGGTGATCAGTGTAGATTTCGCAACGATTACCGAGGAGGTAATGTCGCCATGTTTTGAGTGCATGGACTACAGCTGCAAGCTCTAGATCATGAGTGGGGTAGTTTTCCTCATGTGGGTGTCATTGCCGTGAAGCATAAGCAATTACGTGCCGATCTTGCATGAGAATACAGCCTAGTCCTTGTCGCGAGGCGTCGCAGTAGATAACAAAGTCCTTGGAAAAATCCGGCGGTACCAGTACGGGAGCAGAAGTTAGACGTCTTTTCAATTCCTGAAAACTGTGCTCACATTGTGGAGTCCACTCGAACTTTTTATCTTTCTTAAGGAGTTCAGTTAGAGGTTTAGCAACCTTGGAGAAATTCTCGACAAAACGACGACAATAGCTCGCTAAGCCCAGGAAACTCCGAACTTGTTTGACCAATTCAGGTGGAGTCCAATTAAGGACGGCTTGAACTCGCTCGGGGTTAACAGCAATACCTTTACCCGAAATTACATGTCCCAGATAGGTCACTTCTGACAACCAAAATTCACATTTAGAGAATTTGGCATAACGGCGATGCTCTCGAAGTTTCTTCAACACTAGCCTTAGATGTTCGGCATGTTCTTCCTCGTTCCTGGAGTAGATGAGTATATCATCGAGGTAGACCACGACGAATTTATCCAAATACTCCATGAAGATTGAGTTCATTAACCGAGAGAAGGTGGCTGGAGCGTTGGTTAAACCGAAGGACATGACGGTGTACTCGTATTGGCCATAACGAGTGACAAAGGCCGTTTTAGGAATGTCCCCGTTCCTGATTTTGATTTGATGGTAGCCCAACCTCAAATCCATTTTGGAGAAGACTGAGGATCCAGCGAGCTGATCATACAGGTCGTTGATCCTGGGGAGCGGATACTTGTTCTTGATTGTGACCAAATTAACAGGCCGATAATCTACAACCATCCGGTCCGTACCATCCTTCTTCTTGACGAAGAGAACGGGGCAAGCCCATGGAGATGAACTAGGTCGGATGAAACCCTTCTTCAAGGACTCATCGAGTTGTTTCTTAAGTTTGGCTAGTTCAAATGGTGCCATCTTATAGGGTCTTCTGGAAATTGGGACAGTTCCTGGAATGAGATCTATCACAAATTCGACATCTCTGTCAGGTGGGACACCTGGCAATTCTTCTGGAAAGACATCCGGGAAACCACGGACTACCGGAACGTCTTCAAGGTCTGGCAAGGGACTGGCGTTAAGAGAATATAGTTGTCGCTTAGCTACTCGGGTCAAGACATTGACTATCTTTCCCGAAGAGTGTGTGAGTTGAACAGTCCTAGAGAAGCAATCGATCTTGGCATGATGGGCTGACATCCAATCCATACCCAAGATGATATTAATATCTGAAGATTTAAGAGCTATCAAAGATGCGAGAAAAACAAGTCTATCGACCTGGATTTCATTTCCATGGCTTACGCTAGAGGTTTGCCATTTGGATCCCGAGGTTTGAATTACCATGGGGTTAGGCATCTCACAGAATGTGGTGTTATGCAGTCGAGCATAACTCTTGGATATAAATGAATGAGATGCTCCAGTATCAAAAAGAACAGATGCCGGGTGGCAGTTAACAAGGAGCATACCGAGAACGACGTTGGGGTCTTCTTGAGCCTGTTCCGCAGTTCACATGGCCACGTGCAGTGGTGGCCGGCTTGGCGTAGAACACTTTCCCTGTCGGCTTGCCACGGCCAACAATTTTTGCAGACTGGTTGGGGTTGGTTTGGGGACACTCGCGCATATAGTGGCCTGATTCCCCACACTTGAAGCACGTCACGGAACTGGTGCGTCGAGGAGCATTGTTGGTTGGACCACCATAGGGCTTGGCTTGTGCATACTGTTGATCTGGCCGAGGCGCCTAATAGGAAGGCCTCGGTGTAAACCTGGGTGGCAGGGCAGTGTTAGGCACCCACACCCGGCGCTTCTGTGGTCCAGCACTGGATGAGGAACCCAAGTCACAGCCATGCTTGCGTGATGCGTCGAAATCAGTCTGACCCGTCTCCGCACTGATGGCTTTATTCACAAGATTCTGAAAAGAGGTGCACTCATGCAGACGGAGGTCACGACGAAGCTCAGGGCTAAGTCCCTTACGGAACCTTGCCTGCTTCTTGGCATCGGTAGAAACTTCCTCCGTTGCATAACGTTCAAGATTACCGAACTCCCTAGTGTAAGCGTCAACGGAGAGTCGACCTTGAGTGAAACTGTAGAACTCCTCACGTTTACGGTCCATGAGACCCTCCGGAATGTGATGTTCACGGAAAGCCTCGCTGAATTCAGCCCAAGTAGTGACGTGGCCCGCTGGGCGCATAGCTTCATAGTTCTCCCACCAGAGATTGGCGGGGCCTTCGAGATGATATGCAGCAAAGGTGACCCTATCAGCCTCAGCTACGAGGGCAGAACGCAGTTTGTGAGTAATACTACGAAGCCAGTCGTCGGCGTCGAGAGGCTCGACAGAGTGGTGGAAGGTAGGTGGATGTAACTTGATGAAATCACTGAGTGACACCAAGTTATTCCTCTGATGGTGTGCTGTGTTCTGTTCGATGCGCTCCAACAAACGGTTGGTCTCCCGCTTGTTTCTCTCGGCTTCCAGCATCACTTTGGCCAGAGAAGGAGGGTGAGGCAGGTTTGTTTCCCCAATTCTGCTGCCTTTGGCCTGCTCTGGGGGAGCAGGGTTGTTGCGGGTGTTAACCATCCTAGGAAAACAAGACAATGGTTTAGTCCAGAATGACAAGATTCCGACATAGAATGTAGAATCTAATGGACAACTCAGAATGCAAGATGATCATCCGTATGACATGGTAGACACAGAAACTACTATTATTCCATCGTCATACACACCATGCAAGGTTTAGTACAAGACCAAACATAGTACTACTACGGTGAAAGAAGGATTACATATCATCGGAGGCATCCCAAGCTCCTAAACATTATTTTTCCTACACCCCCGGAATTACTACACACTAAGTCATATTCCACAAGTCACGCAGGACGGTGGAAATACAACTATTACAATACTAGTGGAACTACTACTATCTCAGTCATCTCCGTAGTAGTTCTCATAGAAGTCTCCTCCATAGCCTGAAAGTTCAACGTCAGCATCCGGAAACAGACGGTCCTGAGGAGCCTGTGGACCAAAGGGGCTAGGGTGAGGTCTTGGACCAACAAACGGTGGCCTGCGGGGACCACGAGGTGGGGTGATGCCTCCTACATCACGCCAATCCATCATGTCTGGCAGAGCAGATCTAACAGGATACAAGTCTCTCATATCCATATATCCAGCTTGCACAGCCAGTGCAAACCGAGTCAAGGTGGCCCAATGATCAGCGCGGGTGTTGGAAAGCTCCATTCTCAAGGCCCGATTCTCTCGGTCCTTATCCTCGAGCAACTCGGCAGTGGTGCGAGTTAGTGAGTCCTCCTGGCTGGAGTCAGCATAGATAGCCCGGAGATAACCGTGCGCTCCAGGAAGTGAAGCTGGCATATACCGGAAGTCGGTGTTGCGAAGCAGGCCAGTCCTGACTCGCATGATGGTCATCATAGAATAAGCCGCATCTTGCACGGCCATCTCAATAGTAACACCGAGTCCATAGGAATAGTGGAGGGCCTCGGTAGAACCAGGATAAGAGGGAAATATCCTGACGGTGTAAAGATGCTGGCTTTGATTAAAATCTCGAAACTGCTCTTCGACCGTGTATTCGGGATACCAATGGTAACCCCTCTCGATCATCACCCGGACTAACATAGCCATATGACCGGTCACACCAATCCATCGGGTCAGGCGAACCACTTGATTTTGGTCACGAGTGGCCATCTGAAAGCACAACCATAATGCAAGGCATTAGAATTTCTAGCAGAATTTTGACAGCATAACGGCTGTAAATGCTCAAGAAGGGTTTTGAGACATTTATCAAAGAATTGCATAGACACTCAACAATATCATATCAAGGTTCTGGGTCCAACTTATCAACATAACAGGGTAGTAGAACTGAACTAGGCTTGTAATCATCAAACCTATAAGGTACTACTGATTAGTAACACGTGAACCTGATAGAGAGAAGAGATCCTAATCCTTAACCTCCGGTAGAAGAATGGACTGACTCAGATCAGAATGCCATGAGGTAAAGGAGTAAAAAGAGCCTTACGTACCATCCCACAATCAATTCCCCTACATATAACTAAAGCATTTCTAGACTCAACATCGACCAGTTTGGCTTGGAGAACCTACAGGCAGTCCGGCTCTGATGCCAACGCTGTCAGGACCCCGACTCAATGTCACATCGATCTAGCCTGTAACACCTCATATCACTTTGCGGCCTCATGCACGGTATCCCCACGGGTGTCGCCTTACATTTGCCCGGGACCGTTTGCGCCTTTTGGCTCACGTATATGATAGTGTCGCTAGCATCCATATGATAAGGAGCCCGGGCTGACATGACTAGTCGTAAACCCAAAGTGGCACAGACTTACAGGGACAGGCATCCATGACCCAGCATCGAACGTGTCGGTCATCAGCAAGTGGGTCCGGGCTGTAGCACTGGGCTAGCAGGACTCCGGTACACCGGGCTGTAGTGGGCTAACAGGACTCCGGTACTCAATGCGTGACATTTCCCCGAGGGGACAGACATAGGAACGAAGAAGGACACATGCGGGCCAGCCTAGGTGTTCCGGAGCAGTAGCAAGCTACCATGGCTCAATGGAAACACTAGGAGACATTTCCCGATAAGAGAGGCTACTAAAGATAAACAACTAGATAGTCAGATCCCACACATACCAAGCATTTCAACCATACACACAATATGCTCGATATGTTCAAATACAACAAGGCATCACAACATGACTCTACGACACAAGTACTTTATTTAATGGCTCAGAGAGCCATACATAACATACACACAAGTCATACCGGCATACAAGTCGACAGCGGAAGTGACTTGTCTGGGTACAGACAACTAGTAAAATAAAAGAGGCTTGGATAAGCCTAGCTATACTACATGGTCCTTCACGTGCTCAGGATCACCACCTGGGCCTTAGTCTACTCATCGATGTCAACGTCTAGGAAGAACCCGTCAGAAGGTGTTGTTGCATCTTCTGAAAATATAAATTAAAGCAACATGAGTACAAAGGTACTCAGCAAGACTTACATCAGACCCTACATACATGCTCATTATCAAGAAGGGTTGGTGGAGATATTGCAGCAAGCCAGCTTTGACTCTTGGCTAGGCTATCCTACGAGACTCCAACTTGAAATAGTTTTGCGCACACGAGTCCACTACTCACCACTTCAATACACTACCGAGGATCCACCTCCGTCTTCCTACGGAAGAGCCATCCTCGGCACTCACGCTTATCTTGAGGCTTTTAGTAGTATCCATTTACTTGTCTATGAACTGTATAGGCTACCAAGTAGTCCTTAGCGCGGACGCGGCTATTCGAATAGATTATGTTAACCCTGCAGGGGTGTACTTCTTCATACATGTTTCCACCACTTAGCGTCTGCACACGACATGTGCTCGGCAGACTTCAAGCGAAAGCCGACGTGGGTGTAGACCACGACCTACCTAGACACTCAAGTCTCTAGTCCGGGTTTATCGCCTATTCGGGTTCCATCCATGAGGAGATCCGGCCGGGGTTTCGCTCACAGCCCCAAACGATGTGAACAGGGTTCCCGAGATGCCTAACGGGCAACCGGTACACCGTGCCACGTACCTACCGCATCACAGCCCACCCCTACGGTCAACGCTGTCCATGGCCTCCAGTAAGCTATAAACACCAGAAACTACTTGCAACTCCTGGACAGAGGACTAATGTGAATAGGAAGTCGAGCGGGGTCATATTTCAGGGCCCAATGTATGGTAGTAGTTGATTCTTAAATCACACATACAGATCTCAGTGCTTAAGGACGGCTTCAATGAAACAACCCACCATGTACTCCTACATGGCCTCTCATCGATACCTTGACCAAATCATGTTCAACACACCACTCTCATACTGACATGATCATTTCACTCTAGCCCATCACCCAGATGAACCAGACCTGACACGACTCTAAGCATAGCAGGCATAGCAAGGTAGGAACAACACACACACATGGCTCAATCAACTCCTACACATGCTAGTGGGTTTCATCTAGTTACTGTGGCAATGACAGGTCATGAAGAGGAAATGGGTTCAACTACCGCAACACACAGTAGTTTGAATCGCGTTGTCTTAATGCAGTAAAAAGAGAGCAGAAGCGAGAACATGGGATTGTATCGATATGATTAAATGGTTGGTTGCTTGCCTGATGGGTCGGTGCACTGGTATTGCTCTTCGTTGGGGTAATCACGGTACTCCTCGGGGGCAGAACCTGCCGCAGAGAACACCAATACACAAACATCACCAAACAATATGCAACAATGTGATGCATGCATGAGACATGGCAATATGAGTGTGTTGGGCTAATGCAACTAAGACCAGATGGGTTTGAACTATTTTGAACCAAAGATTCAATTTCCAAACACATTTGTGGTCTTAAATAGTGCTTTATCAAGTTTTGCACTAAACAACAAGTTAACTTGTTTAAACATGCATGAAAATAGTGCAGATGGATAGATTGGATTTTTCTGATCATTTTTCATATATAATTTGTTTGATTTGGAGCTACGGTTGAATTTATATGAATTTTTGAAGTTTGAACTAAATTCTGGAATTACCAATAATAGAATAAATCCAGTAATTAATTTACTGTGTCAGCAATGCGTCAAGATGACGTCATAGTCTACGGAGACATCCAGGTCAAACCTGACTGTGGGTCCAAGGTGTCAGTGCAATTAGTTTAGTTAAAATTTAATTAAAACTAAACCGAATTAGTTAACAGGGCTGGGCCCCACCTGTCATTGACTCAACGGAGTCAACCAGGGCCCACCCATGGTCAAAGTCAACTCGGCCGCACTGGCGTTTAGCCGCCGGCGAGCCCGACGCGGCGGCGGAAGTGATTTTGGCCGTTCCGGCCACCAAATGGGTCGCGGAAGGCATCAGGGTGGAGCTGGGGACAACCCGCAGCTCTTGGTGGAGTTGGTTGGGGTCGGGGTGGCCGGAGTCGGCGCCGGCGACGACCTAGGCGGCCGCCGGAGTTTGGGTGGAGGCGAACTCGAGCTAGGGTGTGCGGCGAGGTGTAGGGAGTGCATGGTTAGACCCTACGCGACGTGGTGAGTGCGATGGACACCGAGAGGTGGCCGGAAGGTGGCCGGGAGCACGTCGGCGACGAGATCCGCGGCGGTGCGTGCGGGTGATCTTCGTGCGGTTGCTACACAGCTCGGGGGCGAGAGAGGAAGGGTAGGGGGGTAGCTATGCTCACAGAGCACTCGTAGAAGCAACCGGCAGGGTCGGGGACGAACTGATGCGGCGACGACGTTGAAAGGGATCTCCGGCGACGGCGGACTCGGGCGAGGTCGGTGCGGTGGACTCGGGCCACACGAGCATGCGGGGCTCGGCTAGCTCGACGAAGAGGATGGCAGCGGAGCTCCTGGACACGGCGAGACGGAGCACGGACGGTGGGGAGCACGGTTACGGTGATGGAGCGGCGGCGGTGGCGTCGGCCATGGCTGGGGAGCGCGAGGGGGAGGAGCTGGAGAGGAGAGGAGGTGTCTGGGGGGTTCGAGGGAGAGAGAGGGATCGATCCACGTCGCAGCCTGAAGAGGGGAGCGGCGAGGCGGCGACCAGGTGCGTGGCACCCATGCGGTGCTCGCCGCCGAGCACCTTGCCTGCCTGCCTGGCCGAGCCAAGCAGCTCGCTGGCGCGGCAGCTGGGCTGGGCCGGCAGGTGGACCGGTTAGTAGGCGTCAGGTAAGATTTTCTTTCTGTTTCTTTTTCTATTTTTCTGCAACTTTGTGGAGTTTTTAAAAATACTTAAGCAGTTCCAAAATTCACCAAACTGCTCCTGGTCCATAGTTGGAATATTTCCAACTTGGAACATTTTAGTTTGGGAATATTTGAGCATTTGAAATATTTTATAAATTTTAAATGCCCAAATTCAAATACTTATGATTTTATTCAAAGACCTTAGGATGACCTAGGAAATTGTGCATCACTTTTGGCAGAGGTTCTGAACCAAGACAAAAATGATGGACATTTTAGAAGGGCATTTCAGGTTCATTGAAAAAGTTTTTAGTAAACCCTAGTTGGTTTTAGAGGGGGCTGGGGGTTCTGTCATCCCCATTTCAGGTTTCTGTTAAAAGGATAAACATGATGCAACACTCTAATGCATGAACTAGCTAGGATGTGACACAACCATAGACGCATATTTGCTAATGAGTTTGAGTTCACCTTTAACTCTAGCCATATTATCTCTCACACGTCCTATCTCGAAAGTATTATTCTTTAACTCTCTACCAACATAAGCATTAACACTTTCTTGTCTAGCCATAAAGTCATCAAATTCATCTAAGCATGGGCTATGGAATTTAGTAGAGGGGATTTCAACTTTATCATATCTATAGAGAGAATTTACCTTTACTACTTGTGTCGGGTTATCAAGACAATATGGTTCTTCAACAGGCGGTATATTAAGACCATGTATTTCTTCAATAGGAGGTAAATTCTTAACATCTTCAGCTTTAATACCTTTTTCTTTCATTGATTTCTTTGCCTCTTGCATATCTTCAGGACTGAGAAATAAAACACCTCTGTTCTTCGGAGTGGGTTTAGGAATAGGCTCAGGAGTTGGCTCAATTGGTTCAGGAATTACTTCAGTAATTAGCTCAGGAAGAGTCCAATTATTTTCATTAGTCAACATATTATTCAACAATATTTCAGCTTCGTCGACTATTCTTTCCCTGAAAACACAACCAACACAACTATCCATGTAGTCCTTGGAAGCATCGGTTAGTCCATTATAAAAGATATCAAGTATTTCATTTTTCTTGAGAGGATGATCAGGCAAAGCATTAAGTAACCGGAGAAGCCTCCCCCAAGCTTGTGGGAGACTCTCTTCTTTGATTTGCACAAAATTATATATTTCCCTCCAGGCAGCTTGTTTCTTATGATTTCCCTCGAGACCGATGACCCTCGTCTCTACCTTTTCGAGGGAGTTGGATACATTGATGTATCTTTGTTTCTGCCAAAAATTTCAGTTTTTGAAGCAAGTATATTTTATCTTGCTCCATTATGGCTGCAAATTTTTCTAGGACTTAAATTATCCATATAACCTCCCTCCACCAAGTTGTGGCTCAATCCCTTTGACCATTTGCCCTGTGGAATTTTTCCAAGTTTCTGGTCAGAATAAATCTTTCTGAAGCAAGTGCTATCTTGGTTCATCCAAATGGCATGAAACTCCTTGGGCATCTTAATATCTTCAAATAATTGGGCCATAACCATTGTCAGCTCAATTGATGCAACTATGTGAGTGCATCATCCAAATCCTCATTTCTGACCAGTGGGTCACTTTCTACAGCAACCCCCATCTAAACTCCTTCTCTTAGTCTAATTTTCGGTGATCAACATCACCTTAGTGTTTGATCATCACTAGACAAACTATTTACTAGGTTACCTAGCTGGTGTCCCCACTGCACAACACAAACACTTGGCTGCTAGTTTGCTTTGGGGCCATCTGCAAAACTCTTCTTTGCCCCTAGACCCAATTATTTCTTCATTTAGACTAAGGGCAGTGTGGCCTATCTACTAGACATGGTTGCTACGGCCAAAACGAGCTATTTGCTCCAGTGCGCGTGTTGATCGCGCTGGCGTCATGCAAATTGCAAGCTCTGGCTCGATCCGGCCACTATGCTCATCTCCTCCCTCCTCGTCTCGACCTCAAACCTTGTCCATGAGCTTCCCCGTGAGCCTCTGCGTCACCCTGTGCCTCTGCCTCATCGTCGTTTGCCTTTAATGCACCGCTAGAGCCGTGCCCGTGCCGTGTCCAGCCTCTGTCCACCATTAGTGCTCTGCTCAAGCTCGCTTATGAGGATCCAGAGCCTTCCCCGGGTCTATATAAGGTGTGCCCGACCTCTCCCGCAGCTCCCAAGCCCCTCCCACGCCTCTCCCGACCCCCGGAGCCCTCGGCCCCCTCCTCTTTTCACCGGAGTTCGCCTCGGCCGCCTTGGTTCCTCCTTGGTTCCGGCGAGCCTAGCCTCTCTTTCGTACTCCTATGTTGTCCACCGCACTCCCCACACTCCCAAGAGTCGCCCCACCCCTTGTTGGGGAACGTAGTAATTTCAAAAAAATCCTACGCACACGCAAGATCATGGTGATGCATAGCAACGAGAGGGGAGAATGTTGTCCATGTACCCTCGTAGAGCAAAAGCGGAAGCATTAGAACAACACAGTTGATGTAGTCGTACGTCTTCACGGCCCAATCGATCAAGCACCGAAACTATGGCACCTTCGAGTTCTAGCACACGTTCAGCTCGATGACGATCCCCGTACTCCGATCCAGCAGAATGTTGGGGAAGAGTTCCGTCAGCATGACGTCGTGGTGATGATCTTGATGTTCTACCGTCGCAGGGCTTCGCCTAAGCACCGCTACAATATTATTGAGGACTATGGTGGAGGGGGTACCGTACACAGCTAAGAGATCAAGACATCAATTATTGTGTCTAGAGGTGCCCCCTGCCCCCGTATATAAAGGAGCCAAGGGGGAGGGGCCGGCCGGCCAAGGAGGGGCGTGCCAAGGGGAGTCCTACTCCCACCGGGAGTAGGACTACCTCCTTTCCTTGTTGGACTAGGAGAAGGGGGGAAGGAGGAGGGAGAGAGGAAGGAAGGGGGGCGCCGCCCCCCTCTCCTTGTCCTATTCGGACTAGGGGGGAGGGGGGCGTGGCTCTGCCCTGGCCTCCTCTCCTCTTCTCCACTAAAGCCCATGTAGGCCCATTAATCCCCCGGGGGGTTCCGGTAACCTCCCGGTACTCCGGTAAAATCCCGATTTCACCCGGAACACTTCCGACATCCAAATATAGGCTTCCAATGTATCAATCTTCATGTGTCGACCATTTAGAGACTCCTCGTCATGTCCGTAATCTCATCCAGGACTCCGAACATACTTCGGTACATCAAAACCCATAAACTCATAATATAACTGTCATCGAAACCTTAAGCGTGCGGACCCTACGGGTTCGAGAACTATGTAGACATGACCAAGACTCGTTTCTGGTCAATAACCAATAGCGGAATCTGGATGCTCATATTGGCTCCTACATATTCTATGAAGATCTTTATCGGTCAAACCGCATAACAACATACGTTGTTCCCTTTGTCATCGGTATGTTACTTGCCCGAGATTCGATCGTCGGTATCCTAATACCTAGTTCAATCTCATTACCGGCAAGTCTCTTTACTCGTTACGTAATGCATCATTCCATAGCTAACTTATTAGCTACATTGCTTGCAAGGCTTATATTGATGTGCATTACCGAGAGGGCCCAGAGACACCTCTCCGACAATCGGAGTGACAAAACCTAATCTCGAAATAAGCCAACTCAACATGTACCTTTGGAGACACCTGTAGAGATCCTTTATAATCACCCAGTTATGTTGTGACATTTGGTAGCACACAAAGTGTTCCTCCGGTAAATGGGAGTTCCATAATCTCATAGTTATAGGAACTTGTATAAGTCATAAAGAAAGCAATAACAACATACAAAACGATCAAGTGCTAAGCTAACGGAATGGGTCAAGTTAGTCACATCATTCTCCTAATGATGTGATCCCGTTAATCAAATGACAACACATGTCTATGGTTAGGAAACATAACCATCTTTGATTAATGAGCTAGTCAAGTAGAGGCATACTAGTGACATTAAGTTTTTCTATGTATTCACACATGTATCATGTTTCCGGTTAATACAATTCTAGCATGAATAATAAACATTTATCATGATATGAGGAAATAAATAATAACTTTATTATTGCCTCTAGGGCATATTTCCTTCAGTCTCCCACTTGCACTAGAGTTAATAATCTAGATTACATAGTAATGATTCTAACACCCATGGAGTCTTGGTGCTGATCATGTTTTGCTCATGGAAGAGGCTTAGTCAACAGGTCTGCAACATTCAGATCCGTATGTATCTTGCAAATCTCTATGTCTCCCACCTGGACTTGGCCCCGGGTGGAATTGAAGCGTCTCTTGATGTACTTGGTCCTCTTGTGAAATCTGGATTCCTTTGCCAAGGCAATTGCACCAGTATTGTCACAGAAGATCTTCATTGGTCCCTATGCACTAGGTATGACACCTAGATCGGAAATGAACTCTTTCATCTAGACTCCTTCATTTGCTACTTCTGAAGCAGCTATGTACTCTGCTTCGCATGTAGATCCCGCCACGATGCTTTGTTTAGAATTGCACCAACTAACACTCCACCGTTCAATATAAACACGTATCCGGTTTGCGATTTAGATTCGTCCGGATCAGTGTCAAAGTTTGCATCTATGTAACCATTTACGACTAGCTCTTTGTCACCTCCATAAACGAGAAACATATCCTTAGTCCTTTTCAGGTATTTTAGGATATTCTTGACCGCTGTCCAGTGATCCACTCCTGGATTACTTTGGTACCTATCTGCCAAACTTATTGCTAAGCATACATCAGGTCTGGTACACAGCATTGCATACATGATAGAACCTATGGCTGAAGCATAGGGAACATCTTTCATTTTCTCTCTATCTTCTGCTATGGTCGGGCATTGAGTCTGACTCAACTTCACACCTTGTAATACAGGCAAGAACCCTTTCTTTGCCTGATCCATTTTGAACTTTTTCAAAACTTTATCAAGGTATGTGCTTTGTGAAAGTCCAATTAAGCGTCTTGATCTATCTCTATAGATCTTGATGCCCAATATGTAAGCAGCTTCACCGAGGTCTTTCATCGAAAAACTTTTATTCAAGTATCCCTTTATGTTATCCAGAAATTCTATATCATTTCCAATTAACAATATGTCATCTACATATAATATCAGAAATGCTATAGAGCTCCCACTCACTTTCTTGTAAATACAGGCTTCTCCAAAAGTCTGTATAAAACCATATGCTTTGATCACACTATCAAAGCGTTTATTCCAACTCCGAGATGCTTGCACCAGTCCATAAATGGATCGCTGGAGCTTGCACACTTTGTTTGCATCTTTTGGATCGACAAAACCTTCCGGCTGCATCATATACAACTCTTCTTCCAGAAATCCATTCAGGAATGCAGTTTTGACATCCATTTGCCAAATTTCATAATCATAAAATGCGGCAATTGCTAACATGATTCAGACAGACTTAAGCATCGCTACAGGTGAGAAAGTCTCATCGTAGTCAACCCCTTGAACTTGTCGAAAACCTTTCGCAACAAGTCGAGCTTTGTAGACAGTTACATTACCATCAGCGTCAGTCTTCTTCTTGAAGATCCATTTATTCTCGATGGCTTGCCGATCATCGGGCAAGTCCAGTCCACCAAAGTCCATACTTTGTTCTCATACATGGATCCCATCTTAGATTTCATGGCCTCAAGCCATTTTGCGGAATCTGGGCTCATCATCGCTTCCTCATAGTTCGTAGGTTCGCCATGGTCAAGTAACACGACTTCCAGAATAGGATTACCGTACCACTCTGGTGTGGATCTTACTCTGGTAGACCTATGAGGTTCGGTAGTAACTTGATCTGAAGTTTCATGATCATTATCATTAGCTTCCTCACTGATTGGTGTAGTTGTCACAGGAACCAGTTCTTGTGATGAACTACTTTCCAATAAGGGAGCAGGTACAGTCACCTCATCAAGTTCTACTTTGCTCCCACTCACTTCTTACGAGAGAAACTCCTTCTCTAGAAAGGATCCGAATTTAGCAACAAAAATCTTGCCCTCAGATCTGTGATAGAAGGTGTACCCAATAGTCTCTTTTGGGTATCCTATGAAGACATATTTCTCCGATTTGGGTTCGAGCTTATCTGGTTGAAGTTTTTTCACATAAGCATCACAGCCCCAAACTTTAAAAAACGACAACTTTGGTTTCTTGCCAAACCACAGTTCATAAGGCGTCGTCTCAACGGATTTTGATGGTGCCCTATTTAACGTGAATGCGGCCATCTCTAAAGCATAACCCCAAAACGATAGCAGTAAATCAATAAGAGGCATCATATATCGCACCATATCTAGTAAAGTACGATTACGATGTTCGGACACACCATTTCGTTGTGGTGTTCCGGGTGGCGTGAGTTGCGAAACTATTCCGCATTGATTCAAATGTAAACCAAACTCATCACTCAAATATTCTCCTCCACGATAAGATCGTAGAAATTTTATTTTCTTGTTGCGATGATTTTCCATTTCACTCTAAAATTCTTTGAACTTTTCAAATGTTTCAGACTTGTGTTTCATTAAGTAGATATACCCATATCTGCTCAAATCATCTATGAAGGTGAGAAAATAACGATACCCGCTGCGAGCCTCAATATTCATTGGACCACATATATCAGTATGTATGATTTCCAACAAATCAGTTGCTTGCTCCATAGTTCCGGAGAACGGCGTTTTAGTTATCTTGCCCATGAGGCACAGTTCGCAAGTACCAAGTGATTCATAATCAAGCGATTCCAGAAATCCATCAGTATGGAGTTTCTTCATGCGCTTTACACCAATATGACCCAAACGGCAGTGCCTCAAATAAGTTGCACTATCATTATTGACTATGCATCTTTTGGCTTCAACATTATGAATATGTGTATCACTACTATCGAGATTTAATAAAAATAGACCACTCTTCAAGGGTGCATGACCATAAAAGACATTACTCATATAAATAGAACAACCATTATTCTCTGATTTAAATGAATAACTGTCTCGCATCAAACAAGATCCAGATATAATGTTCATGCTTAACGCTGGCACCAAATAACAATTATTCAGGTCTAAAACTAATCCCGATGGTAGATGTAGAGGTAGCGTGCCAACCGCGATCACATCGACTTTGGAACCATTTCCCACGCGCATTGTCACCTCGTCCTTAGCCAATCTTTGCTTAATCCGTAGTCCTAGTTTCGAGTTGCAAATATTAGCAACAGAACCAGTATCAAATACCCAGGTGCTACTGCGAGCATTAGTAAGGTACACATCAATAACATGTATATCACATATACCTTTGTTCACTTTGCCAACCTTCTTATCCGCCAAATACTTGGGGCAGTTCCGCTTCCAGTGTCCAGTCTGCTTGCAGTAGAAGCACTCAGTCTCAGGCTTAGGTCCAGACTTGGGTTTCTTCTCTTGAGCAGCAACTTGTTTGATGTTCTTCTTGAAGTTCCCCTTCTTCTTCCCTTTGCCCTTTTTCTCGAAACTGGTGGTCTTATTGACCATCAACACTGGATGCTCCTTCTTGATTTCTACCTCCGCAGCTTTTAGCATTGCGAAGAGCTCGGGAATAGTCTTATCCATCCCTTGCATATTATAGTTCATCACGAAGCTCTTGTAGCTTGGTGGGAGTGATTGAAGAATTCTGTCAATGACACTATCATCAGGAAGATTAACTCCCAGTTGAATCAAGTGATTATTATACCCAGACATTTTGAGTATATGTTCACTGACAGAACTATTCTCCTCCATCTTACAGCTATAGAACTTATTGGAGACTTCATATCTCTCAATCCAGGCATTTGCTTGAAATATTAACTTCAACTCCTGGAACATCTCATATGCTCCATGACGTTCAAAACGTTGTTGAAGCCCCGGTTCTAAGCCATAAAGCATGGCACACTGAACTATCGAGTAGTCATCAGCTTTGCTCTGCCAGACGTTCTTAACGTCGTCAGTTGCATCTGCAGTAGGCCTGGCAACCAGCGGTGCTTCCAGGACGTAATTCTTCTGTGAAGCAATGAGGATAATCCTCAACTTACGGACCCAGTCCGTGTAATTGCTACCATCATCTTTCAACTTAGCTTTCTCAAGGAACGCATTAAAATTCAACGGAACAACAGCACGAGCCATCTATCTACAACAAACATAGACAAGAAAAATACTATCAGGTACTAAGTTCATGATAAATTTAAGTTCAATTAATCATATTACTTAAGAACTCCCACTTAGACAGACATCTCTCTAGTCATCTAAGTGATCACGTGATCCAAATCAACTAAACCATGTCCGATCATCATGTGATATGGAGTAGTTTCAATGGTGAACATCACTATGTTGATCATATCTACTATATGATTCACGTTTGACCCTTCGGTCTCCGTGTTCCGAGGCCATATCTGTATATGCTAGGCTCGTCAAGTTTAACCTGAGTATTCCGCGTGTGCAACTATTTTGCACCCGTTGTATTTGAATGTAGAGCCTATCACACCCGATCATCACGTGGTGTCTCAGCACGAAGAACTTTTGCAACGGTGCATACTCAGGGAGAACACTTCTTGATAATTAGTGAGAGATCATCTTAAAATACTACCATCAATCAAAGCAAGATAAGATGCATAAAGGATAAACATCACATGCAATCAATATAAGTGATATGATATGGCCATCATCATCTTATGCTTCTGATCTCCATCTCCGAAGTACCGTCGTGATCACCATCGTCACCGGCGCGAAACCTTGATCTCCATCGTAGCATCGTTGTCGTTACACCATCTATTGCTTCTACGACTATCGCTACCGCTTAGTGATAAAGTAAAGCAATTACAGGAAGTTTGCATTTCATACAATAAAGCGACAACCATATGGCTCCTGCCAGTTGCCGATAACTTCGGTTACAAAACATGATCATCTCATACAATAAAATATAGCATCACGTCTTGACCATATCACATCACAACATGCACTGCAAAAACAAGTTAGACGCCCTCTACTTTGTTGTTGCAAATTTTACGTGGTTGCTATGGGCTGAGCAAGAACCATTCTTACCTACGCATCAAAACCAAAATGATAGTTCGTCAAGTTAGTGCTGTTTTAACCTTCGCAAGGACCGGGCGTAGCCACACTCGGTTCAACTAAAGTTGGAGAAACAGACACCCGCCAGCCACCTGTGTGCAAAGCACATCGGTAGAACCAGTCTCACGTAAGCGTACGCGTAATGTCTGTCTAGGCCGCTTCATCCAACAATACCGCTGAATTAAAGTATGACAGGCTGGTAAGAAGTATAACTTATATTGTCCACAACTGACTTGTGTTCTACTCATGCATATAACATCTACGCATAAATCCTGGCTCTAATACCACTGTTGGGAACGTAGTAATTTCAAACAAATTCCTACGCACATGCAAGATCATGGTGATGCATAGCAACAAGAGGGGAGAGTGTTGTCCACTTACCCTCATAGACCGAAAGCGGAAGCGTTAGAACAACGCGGTTGATGTAGTCGTACGTCTTCACGGCCCGACCGATCAAGCACCGAAACTACAACACCTCCGAGTTCTAGCACACATTCAGCTCGATGGCGATCCCCGTACTCTGATCCAGCAGAATGTCGGGGACGAGTTCCGTCAGCATGACGGCGTGGTGACGATCTTGATGTTCTACCGTCGCAGGGCTTCGCCTAAGCACTGCTACAATATTATCGAGGACTATGGTGGAGGGGGGCACCGCACACGGCTAAGAGATCAAGAGATCAATTGTTGTGTCTAGAGGTGCCCCCTGCCCCCGTATATAAAGGAGCCAAGGGGGAGGGGGTGGCCGGTCAAGGAGGGGCGCGCCAAGGGGAGTCCTACTCCCACCGGGAGTAGGACTCCCTCCTTTCCTTGTTGGACTAGGAGAAGGGGGGAAGGAGGAGGGAGAGAGGAAGGGAAGGGGGGCGCCTCCCCCCTCTCCTTGTCCTATTCGGACTAGGGGGGAGGGGCGCGCGGCCCTGCCTTGGCCTCCTCTCCTATTCTCCACTAAGGCCCATGTAGGCCCATTAAGCCCCCGGGGTGTTCCGGTAATCTCCCGGTACTTCGGTAAAATCCCGATTTCACCGGAACACTTCCGACATCCAAATATAGGCTTCCAATATATCAATATTCATGTCTCGACCATTTCGAGACTCCTCATCATGTTCATAATCTCATCCGGGACTCCAAACAAACTTCAGTACATCAAAACTCATAAACTCATAATATAACTATCATCGAAACCTTAAGCGTGCGGACCCTACGGGTTCGAGAACTACATAGACATGACCGAGACTCGTTTCCGGTCAATAACCAATAGCGGAACCTGGATGCTCATATTGGCTCCTACATATTCTACGAAGATCTTTATCGGTCAAACCGCATAACAACATACGTTGTTCCCTTTGTCATCGGTATGTTACTTGCCTGAGATTCGATCGTCGGTATCCTAATACCTAGTTCAATCTCATTACCGGCAAGTCTCTTTACTCGTTACGTAATGCATCATTCCATAACTAACTCATTAGCTACATTGCTTGCAAGGCTTATATTGATGTGCATTACCAAGAGGGCCCAGAGATACCTCTCCGACAATAGGAGTGACAAAACCTAATCTCGAAATACGCCAACTCAGCATGTACCTTTGGAGACACCTGTAGGGCTCCTTTATAATCACCCAGTTATGTTGTGACGTTTGGTAGCACACAAAGTGTTCCTTCGGTAAACGGGAGTTGCATAATCTCAGAGTTATAGGAACTTGTATAAGTCATGAAGAAAGCAATAACAACATACTAAACGATCAAGTGCTAAGCTAACGGAATGGGTCAAGTCAATCACATCATTCTCCTAATGATGTGATACCGTTAATCAAATGACAACACATGTCTATGGTTAGGAATCATAAACATCTTTGATAAATGAGCTAGTCAAGTAGAGGCATACTAGTGACATTAAGTGTGTCTATGTATTCACACATGTATCATGTTTCCAGTTAATACAATTCTAGCATGAATAATAAACATTTATCATGATATGAGGAAATAAATAATAACTTTATTATTGCCTCTAGGGCATATTTTCTTCACCCCCTTGCCCCCTCACCGGAGTGCCCGCATCCCCAAAGACCTCCACCATGGCCGCCGCCTCTGTAGTTCCCCGTAGCCGTGGCCTCCCCTCCTCTCCACCCCTCCCCGACGGCCGTTTCGCCCCTGAATGGATCCGCTATGTTGCCCCGCACTCGCCGTGTGCTCCGCTCGCTTGAGACGGCCGGAGCAGCCTGCTCCATCGCCGATCGCCGTCCTTTGTCCTGCTCGAGTCGTCATTCCTCGCAGCTATTCTGTGCCTCCCCAGCGCTTCCTCTGGCCGGTAACGGACGCGCTGCGCCTGGCCGCTCCCGCCGGTGGCCTCGCCCTGGCTAGAGACGGTCTGAGCTGGCCAGGCCCCTACGCCCTTCTCCTTTGCTCCCTCCCCTGTTCAATGCAAGGAACAGGGCGAGAGGATGAAGACGACGCCCGACGCCAGCCTGGCCCCTACCAACGGCCCCGCCTCTTCCTCGGCCCCACCGGTCAGCCTCGGGACGTTGACCCAGGCTGCCCGCGTGGATAAGTGACGGGCCCCACCCGCGTGGGACCCGCCCGTCAGCCTCACACCTCGCCGACCCCACCTGGCAGCCACACGCGTTGACCCCGCCTCTGCCACGTGGATAAGTGGACATGTATTCTGGTGAGTACATTTTCATCTTCGGAAAGCGTATTTTCTGGAAACCTGTTTCTACCTTATCCATTCAGGGACTTGTTTGTGATGATATTTTTATAGAAAAGTCCCTGATCTTCATCACCTCACAACTTTTTTCTCGCAACTCCATTTGAGGTGAATCCAAAGCCCACTTCTTCGTTTCGTCGAGCCCATTCTGTTGGTCTCACATTCACCATGTGTTAACATTCTAAAAATGACCTTTTTGCCCTTGCACATAAACAGCCCCTCCAAGAGAGGATTGTTTCTGGTGAATCTTTCCGCGGCTTCACCACACTTCTCCCCGGTGCATTCTACGTCCCCAGGGAAGACACAATACCCACTTGCATGATAGTCATGTAGTAGCCATGGTTTTCAACTTGAATTTTTAATAATTTTTTGCTTGTTTAAAACATGGTTATCGTTGTTCCGGTGATGTTTAGAGTTTCATGATCACTTTCGTGCTATGTTGTCTTACACTCTGTTATCATGGTCTACCTGTTAGTATTCCTTTCATATGCATATGCTTGCTAGTAGTACATGTTGACATTGGTGATGGTTTTTGGTGCATGACTATCTTCTGTTCCGAGTGTCGTTGTATGCATATTCCATTGCATCCAGTTGGTTAAGTGCTTGCATGGTAACATTGTTGATATGTCTTGCATGATATTTATTGTTGATGCTAGTGGTCATGCTAGGTTTCTATGAGTAGTGTTGTACTTGTGATATTCATGCATGTCATTAGGCCATGCTCAGTTGGATATGATTCATTGTTGATACAGTCGATAGTTATGTTGTACCCTCATGCTTATGTTGATATCATGCTCATGCATTGTAATTGCATCATGTTATTGTATCATGGCTCAGCATATTGGCATTCAAGTTAACCGAATTAAATTGAACTTGAACAACTGTTGGTTGAGTCATGGTGCCACCATATCAAGCGTACCAGTGCAACCACGCTTACCTTTAGGGGAGGGTCCTAACTGGGTCTATTGTTGTGCCTCTCGCCGGTGCCTCCAATGAGGGAAGGTTATGGGCACGCGCTACCCTGATCAGGTAGGCGGACATAAGCCTTGTGTGCCCGTTGTTGTTGTTATGGTACCTTGTCCCCGTTTGGGACCGTCTTGCCATGATGTGGCCGTTTTGCCACGACGGTGGCCATTGGTGTCTGGGGTAGACACGGGGCCACCCATTACTTAGCCTAGAGGGGAGTTAGTCGGAGTGGCCAGGAGAGTGTCATGGCAGTAGGACGGTTTTGTCGGAACGCCGTTGGTCCACCCGAATGGCAATTTGAGGCCATGGGTTCCATGGTGTGGGTATAGTATGCTAACCTCTGCAGAGTGTATACTAAATCTATCGATAGTCATGCCCACGGATGAGGGCCCAGTTCGTGTCGGTCACACTATGGGTCAATAGTAATAATAATAATGATGTGCTTAATAACAACCCCAGTTCGATGATGAGATAAGTTGGATTTGTGATCTGTGAATAATCACCGTTTGGTTACGAGGTAACCTGTTGAACCAAGAGTGGTTCCGTTTGTGATCCGTGAATGATCACCATTTGGTTACGAGGTAACTTGTTGAACCAAGAGTGGTTCCGTTTGTGATCCGTGAATGATCACCATTTGGTTACGAGGTAACCCGTTGAACCAAGAGTGGTTCCGTTTGTGATCCGTGTGTGACCACCGTGGTATCGAGGATATCAAGTGGTTAGATATTCGTGATGTTGTGCGAGAATCGTGAGTAAAGATCAAGCTCCTCCTTGTGGTCATTTATTGATTACTACGGTATTGTTTATACCAAGCTTGATTTGATCCTGAGATGATCGTGTCATGTCCGAGGTTGGTAAGTGATGCATGTGTTCGTTATGAGGTAACCCGAGCAGAATAAGTGGTGCATATAGTGTCATCATGTTGCATGCTAGCATCGTCAGATTTATATGTTCATGACATGCTCATATTGTGCTAGCTGTATCATGTTCATGTTGATGCCATTTTGCTATGATGATATCACGCTAATTCCTGCTTAACCTGTAATTGCCATGTTGTTGTTTCCCTTGAATGCTTCTAGTTATTGTGATATTGCAAGTACATTCAATGTACTGACCTGGCGTGTCGTGCTAGCTTACAGGTCAAGACAGATTTGATTGCTTGTTTGCCATGGATTCTTTGTTTGCGAGCTAGGATAAGCGTTCTAGCTAGAGTCCCTGTGGAGTGGAGTTCACCACCGTTATCGTTGTTCCACTGATAGAGTTATTCCGCTGCTTCAAATTGTTCTGCTCCTTGCACAGAGCAACAGTGGCAGGCGCACTGTCGTTGTGCCGATGTAACCCTTGTACCCAAATAGATTGTAATAAAGAGCTGATTTGTTCTATGCTAAGCAGTGCCGTATTCTAGAAGACTTCATCTCGATCTCTAGGCTGGAATACGGGGCGTTCCGGTTTTCTCTGAGCCCGGGTGCCACAGGCTTGGTATCAGAGCAGGTCTGGCTGTAGGACACCCTAGACCGCGTGAATGTTAGAAAGCGGTAGTATAGACCTCAGTTGGTTGTTGCACTTGATTGTTGCATTTTTTTGATGCATAGCATGCATATAGATTATTATGTTGTTGCTAATGGTTAATCTTGTGAGTGTAGGTGGCATCGGTTACGATCCACTACCTGCACCCTCCTTCTTAGCATGTCTGCTCTTTGGTGTTTGGCGTCATCTCTGTCCCAGCAGAGTGATTCCTTGGTACCCAGTGTTCCAGACACCGTTTGAAGAGTTATGCTCAGATATCGCGTATATTTTCCGCCACCTACCCATATTATTTCAGTGATAGTGTTGTTTCTATCCCGAATCATGCCATCCATCTCGTCCCTCTGGCAACCCTTACTGACCTTGGTTATCAGAAAATGGCAATGCCAATGAGCCTTGCTTTTCCACCGCTACCCTACCCAGTCATTCTATTCTTTGGACGTGTATGAATCCCTTTTGTACGCTTGATGATGATGTGGTTGTGACTTTTGTGTCTTGCTACTTGATCGTCAAGTCCGTCCTCACCTGTGTATCCATCCAGATCTAGCCAGTGTTTAGCCAGTGCTTGGTGTAGCTTCGGTTACGCCAACTCCTTCCACACATGGATATAATTTTCGTGCACATTGTCACAGCATATTAGACCGTAATACCGGAGTTTCCGCGAGATTTGTGTGCTTAGGTCTGCATGCATATTATTGTGTGAGTAGCAGTAATATATGATGATTGCTTGATTAATTATATTAGTAGTAGCTTGTGTGCTTTTGTTTTAGTTGTTTCTTTTGTTTCTTTCTTTGGGCCTTCGGTGTTACAAAATTTTCCCCTATTAAAGTTGCTCGTCAACCAACACCGGACCCGAAGAGTCAGCAAGGAATGCGTATATTTGGAAATTTAGCTAAACAAAATGGAGTTATCAGTTGACTATAGTGAAATTTGGAATATCTCGACTGAATGCAAGAGAAATCCTGGATGGACTATCAGTATCAAGTTTGCGTTAGCATGCACTCCTCATGACAGTATGGAACTCTTAGACGACTACATTGTGATTGGGGATATCTGATCACGATACAAAATAATCAAGTTTGTCTCAATGTGCACTCCTCATAGCAAAAATGATCAAATCAGCAAGAAGATAAATTGTGTGCAAGGTTGATAGAATATTATCAAAGGTATGGCTCAGATACATGTTGAGGATGATTTTGGAACCCAATGTACCTGGAAGCAAGCAAAAATATGGCATATACTCAGAAAGGAGGATAGTCCTGCAGAAACCTTGTTTCATACAAGAAATCAATAGCAAAAATATTAAGATGGTTATATATGTGGAAATCGGTCCGCATATCACAATAAGAAGCTTCTGGTGTAAGCAACCCAATCTTCCTTCGCAAGATACCAGAGAAGCTTCCAAGGCAAGATTCATCTATCTTCCTCAGTACGATACATGGATGAATTCCCATGCGATGTACCCTATCTTCTTGAGTAAGCAACCACAAAAGTTCTTGGCATAAGGTACCGAGTCTTTCCCCAGCAAGGTCTTTAAGGGGGTAAGCTTCTGAAGCATGATATTCAGTCTTCTTCGGCAAGCGGTCTGATGAAAGTTTCAAACACAACCTCACCAATCTTCCTCAGTAAGGCATTGGTACAAGGTAGTACGCTGTGAATTGACAGCGTATGGCAGTGAATCCCAAGAATTAGATCCGCAACAGTTTGATCAGAAGCAAGAATCATTCGGAACACACGTCTGTCTCGAAATCAGATCCTCATCTATACGCGGTAAGCCTACCACCAAGGAATTCCAAGTCACTCGGACGAGGATCTGACAACCACGTGAGGATTGTTAAGAGAAAAAGCCAGTATACACCGCAGTGTGACAAAGGATTATGAGGATTGACAACATCAATGAGCTTAGTACAAGTACCTGTGAACTTAGAAAATGATCCTGATGAGACCTTGTCCCATTTTTCTCCTACGACGGCACCACACCTGTGATCTGAGCTGTTTTTAGCTATCCGGGGTGGATGCCAATTTTTTATTTCTCTCTTCAACGACTATCACGAGTTTTGAGCTGCTTTTCGGCCGTCTCATACAGCTGTTAAGTTTCTTTTTGTGACAGTAGCCCTATAGCTGCTTTTTGGCTATTTTAGGGAGCTGCCACCTTCTTCTTAATTACCCGGTCTCATGCTTTGAGCTGCTTTTCGGCCGTC
This sequence comes from Triticum timopheevii, assembly GCA_963921465.1. NCBI lineage: Eukaryota > Viridiplantae > Streptophyta > Magnoliopsida > Poales > Poaceae > Triticum > Triticum timopheevii. The sequence continues at coordinate 107,567,007 of OY997271.1, forward strand.
CTAAGCCGCGGTTGAGTTATTTCAGTAATGTCCCAGATCTGAGTTGTAATGACCGTTCTGGTGGCTATTGATTTATTTGCCGATTTCTTGCAAGGGTTCGGATGACCATTTTCCTACGGTCAGAACTTGAGGGGTGTTGCACCGAGAGTACCTATGGTCATACAAAGAAGCAACATGGCCCAGCTCTTTCAGCCAAGGATCCAGACCAAGAAAACAATAATGAAGGAGCAAGATCAGTGATGCAGGTATAAAAATTGTTGCACGACCCCATAGTGCAGATACCCCGGATAGTCTAAGTCAGGATTGATCCACATGGATATGCCTATAGCATGAGTAATCGGTATGAGGAATAACAATCTCAAAGCATGAGTCCTCACTTATGTGAATCATCATGGATAGCCTATCATGAACAAACAATTTCCGTCAGAACCACCGTCAATCAAGTCTGCAGATATTATCATACAGGTCAAACCCTTATGCTAGCCATGACCAGCAATAATCAAATATTTGGTACGGATCCTATACTCAAGACAGTGGAACCAGTTAAGATGATTCAGAAACTTCTGCGATGAGTCAGAACCTGTCAGGAAATGATTATGCTTCAACTCACAGTTTGAAACCTAAAAGATCTACCTTTAGCGGAGAAACCCAATGCAAGGAGTCAGAGCTTGAGTTTTCAACAGAAAAATCTGATCATCATTACATGAAAGGTTGTCAGTGCCGGGTGGCACACCCAGCGGAAATCACTCTCGGATTTGCGAGACAGTCATATATTTCATTCATGATAACAAATCACACTCAACTAGTCAGCAGATCTAAAAAGAAATTGGAGCATGTATAAGCATAAACAAGCTATATAAGATCTGTTACAGTAAAGCAAACCACCCAGGGCCAGTTAGATAAAAATTTAGTGAAAACAACAATAAAGGAAAAAGGATACCCGAGTTGGAAACTGTTTTCTTAAGCCAATATATTCATACTTGTTCCCTGAGCAACCAAATATCGAGGATGACATTTCTTTAAGGGGGTAAGGTTTGTGACAGCCTGATTTTTGGCCCTTTCTTTTTCTTTTGTTTTTCTGAGGTTTTTGCTTGAGTTTTCTTTTTCTGTGGCTTTGTGGTCTGGAAACTGAAGAAGATTCCCTCTTCTTTGTTTCCAGAGTGGCTTGTAATATCCAAATCCTTCCATAGACCCTGCCATTTCCATCCTAGCCCAAATCCCAATATTCTTTTTATTGGGGATATTCCTTTTCCATTAAAGGAATAACTCAAATTTGCCCTAGGTTGTGAAGCAACCTATATTTCCCTCACTCTTAAATTTCCCAAATAATTCTCATAAATTTTTTGGGTCATATCTTGATCAAATATGGCAAAACTTTTCATTGCCATGTTAAAAAATAATCCTCCAATAATTCATTTCCTATTTTGTCCTAAATGGCACATTGTGAAGAAAGTGCTATTTTCCTTTGCCCAATTGACCTCAAACTCCATGGACACCTTTTCCTATCCATATCATTGCCACATGACAAAAATTCAACCTCATTTGCCTAGTAATTATTTAATTATGATTTTCCAAAGTTTCTGTCCAGAAAGAAACTTTGTGAAGGAGGTACAAGCTAGGCATATCCAAATGAGTTGCCATTTTGCATGATCCTTCATATCATCATATCATAGCCCTCCACCAAAGTTGAGCTCATGTAATGCCTCCATGTGAGCACAACTTCAAATCTTTGTTTCTGCCCAAAATTTCAGTTTGTGTAACAAGTATATTTTATCTTGCTCCATTATGGCTAGAATTTTTCTAGGCCTTATATTATCTATATAACCTCCCTCCACCAAGTTGTGGCTCAATCCATTTGACCATTTGCCCTGTGGAATGTTTCCAAGTTTCTAGTCAAAATAAATCTTTCTGAAGCAAGTGCTATTTTGGTTCATCCAAATGGCATGAAACTCCTTGGGCATCTTAATATCTTCAAATAATTGGGCCATAACCATTTTCAGCTCAATTGATGCAACTATGTGAGTGCATCATCCAAATCCTCATTTCTGACCAGTGGGTCACTTCCTACAGCAACCCCCATTTAAACTCCTTCTCTTAGTCTAATTTTCTGTGATCAGCATCACCTTAGTGTTTGATCATCACCATACAAACTATATACTGAGTTACCTAGCTGGTGTCCCCACTACACAACACAAACACTTGGCTGCTGGTTTGCTTTGCGGCCATCTGCAAAACTCTTCTTTGCCCCTAGACCCAATTATTTCTTCATTTAGACTAAGGGCAGCGTGGTCTATCTACTAGACATGGTTAGTCCAGCCAAAACGAGCTATTTGCTCCAGTGTGCGTGGCCATCATACTGGCGTCATGCAAATTGCAAGCTCTGGCTTGGTCCGGCCACTGTGCTCGTCTCCTCCCTCCTCGTCTCGACCTCAAACGTTGTCCATGAGCTTCCCCGTAAGCCTCTTCGTCGCCCTCTACCTCTGGCTCGTCGTCTTTAGCCTTTAATGCCCCGCTAGAGCCGTGCCCATGCCGTGTCCATCCTCTGTCCACCATTAGTGCTCTGCTCAAGCTCGCTTACGAGGATCCAGAGCCTTCCCCGGGTCTATATAAGGCGTGCCCGACCTCTCCCGCAGCTCCCAAGCCCCTCCCATGCCTCTCCCGACCCCTGGAGCCCTCGGCCCCCTCCTCTTTTTGCTGGAGTTCACCTCGGCCACCTTGGTTCCTCCTCGGTTTCGGTGAGCCTAGCCTCTCTTTCCTCCTCCAGTGTTGTCCACCACACTCCCCACACTCCCACGAGTCGCCCCACCCCCTTGCCCCCTCGCCGGAGTGCCCGCATCCCCGAAGAGCTCCACCACGGCCGCCGCCTCTGTAGTTCCCCATCACCGTGGCCTCCCCTACTCTCCACCCCTCCCCGGCGGCCGTTTCGCCCCTGAATGGATCCGCTGCGTCGCCCCGCCCTCGTCGGTGTGCTCCGTGTCGCCGGAGACGGCCGGAGCAGCCTGCTCCATGGCCGGCTGCCGTCCTCTGTCCTCCTCGAGTCGCCGCTCCTCGTCGTCATTCTGCGCCTCCCCAGCGCTTCCTCTGGCCGATGACGGATGTGCCACGCCTGGCCGCACCCGCCGGTGGCCTCGCCCTGGCGGGAGACGGCCTGAGATGGCTGGGCCCCGGCGCCCTTCTCCTCTGCCCCCTCCCCTGTTCAATGCGAGGAATTGGGCGAGAGGAGGAAGACGATGCCCGACGCTAGCCTGGCCCCTGCCAGCGGTCCCGCCTCTTCCTCGGCCCCACCGTTTAGCCTCCGGGCATTGACCCAGGCTGCCTGCATGGATAAGTGACGGGCCCCACCCGCGTGGGACCCGCCCATTAGCCTCACACCCCGCCGACCCCACCTGGCAGCCACACGCGTTGACCCCGCCTCTGTCACGTGGATAAGTGGACGCGTATTCCAGTGAGTACATTTTCATCTTCGGAAAGCATATTTTCTGGAAACCTGTTTCTGCCTTATCGACTCAGGGACTTGTTTGTGATGATATTTTTGCAGAAAAGTCCCCGGTCTTCATCAACTCACAACTTTTTGCTCGCAACTCCGTTTGAGGTGAATCCAAAGCCCACTTCTTCGTTTCATCGAGCACGTTCTGTTGGTCACACATTCACCATGTGTTAACATTCTGAAAATGACCTTTTTGACCTTGCAGGTAAACAGCCCCTCTAGGAGAGGACTGTTTCTGGCGAATCTTTCTGCGGCTTCACCGCACTTCTCCCCGGTGCCATATTCATCCAGGAAAGACACAATACCCACTTGCATGATAGTCATGTAGTATCCATGGTTTTCAACTTGAATTTTTAATAAATTTTTGCATGTTTAAAACATGGTTATTGTTGTTCCGGTGATGTTTAGAGTTTCATGATCACTTTTGTGCTATGTTGTCTTACACTCTGTTATCATGGTCTAACTGTTAGTATTCCTTTCATATGCTTATGCTTGCTAGTAGTACATGTTGATGTTGGTGATGGTTTTTGGTGCATTACTATCGTATGTTTCGAGTGCCATCGTATGCATGTTCCATTGCATCAAGTTGGTTAATTGCTTGCATGGTAGCATTGTTGATATGTCTTGCATGATATTTATTGTTGATGCTAGTGGACATGCTAGGTTTCTATGAGTAGTGTTGTACTTGTGATATTCATGCACGTCATTATGCCATGCTCAGTCGGATATGATTCATTGTTGATATGGTCGATAGTTATGTTGTACTATTTGCATTCAAGTTTAACCGAATTAAATTGAACTTGAACAACTGTTGGTTGAGTCATGGTGCCATCATATCGAGCTGACCAGTGCAACCACGCTTACCTTTATGGGAGGGTCCTAACTGGGACTATTGTTGTGCCTCTCGCCAGTGCCTCCAACGAGGGAAGGTTATAGGCGCGTGCTAACCTGATCAGGTAGGCGGACATAAGCCTTGTGTGCCCGTTGTTGTTGTTGTTGTTATGGTACCTTGTCCCTGTTTGGGACCGTTTTGCCACAATGTGGACATTTTGCCATGACGGTGGCCGTTGGTGTCTGGGGTAGACATGGGGCCACCCATGACTTAGCCCAGAGGGGAGTTAGTTGGAATGGCCGGGAGAGTGTCATGGCAGTAGGACGGTTTTGTCGGAATGCCTTTGGTCCACCCGAATGGGAATGCGAGGCCATGGGTTCCGTGGTGTGGGTACAGTGTGCTAACCTCTGCAGAGTGTATACTAAATCTATCGATAGCCGTGCCCGCGGATAAGGGCCCAGTTCATGTCGGTCACACTATGGGTCAACAGTTATAATAATGATGATGTGCTTAATAACAACCCCGGTTTGATGATGAGATAAGTTGGATTTGTGATCCGTGAATGATCACCATTTGGTTATGAGGTAACCCGTTGTACCAAGAGTGGTTCCGTTTGTGATCCGTGAATGATCACCGTTTGGTTACGAGGTAACCCATTGAACCAAGAGTGGTTCCGTTTGTGATCCGTGAGTGATCACCGTGGTATCGAGGATACCGAGTGGTTGGATATTCGTTGTGTTGTGCGATAATCGTGGGTAAAGATCAAGCTCCTTGTGGTCATTTAATGATTACTACGGTATTGTTTATACCAAGCTTGATTTGATCCTGAGATGATCGTGTGATGTCCGAGGTTGGTAAGTGATGCATGTGTTGGTTACGAGGTAACCCGAGCAGAATAAGTGGTGCATATAGTGTCATCATGTTGCATGCTAGCATCGTCATATTTATATGTTCATGCCACGCTCATATTGTGCTAGTTGTATCCTGTTCATGTTGATGCCATGTTGTTATGATGATATCATGTTAATTCTTCCTTAACCTGTAATTGTCATGCTGTTGTTTGCCTTGAATGCTTCTGGTTATAGTGAGCTTGCAAGTACATTCAATGTACTGACCTGGCGTGTCATGCCAGCTTGCAGGTCAAGCCGGATTTGATTGCTTGTTTGTTGTGGCTTCTTTGTTTGCGAGCTAGGATAAGCGTTCCAGGCAGAGTCCCTGCGGAGTGGAGTTCACCACCGTCGTCATTGTTCCGCTGCTAGAGTTATTCTGCTGCTTCGAGTTGTTCTGCTGCTTGCATAGAGCAACAGTGGCAGGCGTAGTGTCGTCGTGCAGATGTAACCCTTGTACCCAAATAGATTGTAATAGAGTGTTGATTTGTTCTATCTAAGTAGTGGCATATTCCAGAAGACTTCATCTCGATCTCTGGGCTGGAATACGGGGTGTTCCGGTTTTCTCTGAGATGGGGTGCCACAGCAACTATGCTCAACGAGCCTTCGACGAGGACATGTTGGATGCTAAAAACCTGCATCTCGATCTCTTTCACCATTTGGAACCGCTAGAACGGAGGGCTATGGTTTGGATAATTAGGATTAGATGGCTAGTCTAATTGAAGTAGTAGATGATTATTTAAAGAGGTTAAAACAATATGAAAGCAGTGGGGTTTGGATGCAAATGAAGACGAAGGGGAGGTGAAGAAGCCGAGGAAAATCAATTCCCGATGGAGAAGTAAATGGCAGAAGTGGTGTGTAGGCAGTTGATTAGACGGCTAGGTAGACTAAACAAAATGTCTATGCGGGTAGACTAAGGAGTCGTACCTGTTCGTGTACGTGCCCATCCTTCCTGATAGGTGGGACCTATGTGAACAGATAAAAAAATGTGTCGTAGCTGGTTCAGATGGATATTGGCGCGTGCGCGGGAGACACAACATTCTCTAGTTAAGGAATACTCCCTCAGTCTAGGTGAGTAAGTCACCTTATGAAAATCAGGTTTTCCCATAACCTTTAGGCATGGAACATTAACTTCCTACTCGATCCCCTCCCAGTCTCGTTAGCCAGTGTTCTCTTCCTCTGCTGTCGCGTCCTACCTTTCCATTTTTCCTCTTCTCAAGTGTGGAACGATCTGCATGCCGTCCTTAATGCACCAGAATGACCACTGCATGCATCACGGCAGGGCGTTGATTGGGCCTGCTTGGAGAGCTGAAAAGGCATCCTTATAACTATGTATTAATTGCTGATTTTGCTTCCATTTGAAACAGTGTCGTGGTTGGAAGTTTTGCTCATATTGGTGCTCTTTCTTGTCCAATCTATAGCCACCTAGGTTGCGCTCACCTAGACGGAGGGAGTACACGGCTATCCTCATCAATGGCCCATCTTCGCGCTTTTGCATGCACAAGAATTTGGTTCTGCTCGCAATATGGATGATACCTGGAGGATGAAGTGAACATGCATGCTAGCACGGGAGACCTATTTCCGCTATATAGTACTGGAGTACTCATGTTCCTACTACTAGTAGTAGTAGTAGTAGTACAACTGTGGTACACTTGATGGTCAAAATACTATTCATCCGGTCCTCACAGTGAAGTGACAACACCCTGCACCTGACACTAGTCCAGGCGGCGTGTTTGGGTTACCAAAGTTAGCCTCACTCTGTGCACTGTGCAGTCTGTCACCACCGTTGTATAGCACATTAGCATGCCTCGCCTCATCTCCCTCTCCCCTCCCATAGCACCACTCCATCTCCATATCCATCTCCGTCTCCATCTCACTATGCCCCCGTGTACCGTCGGCTTGCTCGCCTCCCCCAATACCACTATTCCCTAGCTAGCCGCTCCAGCATCGACAGCCTTCTCCCCTATAAATCAAGCCCCCCCCCCAAAACCACCACCTTCCAAACTCCACCATGGCCGAACGCGAACCGCGCAGCATCCATATGAGCCGCGATTGGAGCAATCGCCCCAGTCACCACTACAAGAAATATGTCAACTTGTGACCACCACTATTGGTCACTGAAAGGTCACAAATTTCCATTTACGACCTTTTTGTGACCAAAAACAGAAGGTCAAAAGCTGGCCATCGTAAACTGACTATAGCAACCTTTCTTCTGGAATGGTCAAAGACGTTTACGACCAAAATATTCCTACTATGGCGTTTTGGTCACTAGCAATCTCCCTAGGCCACGTAGGCATCCAGCGTGGCAATCTGATGTGGCACAAGATTCAGCCTGGTCCAATTCAATTTTCTACATGGGCCGAGCCCAACAATTCGGCCTTTTTACTGTATTTTTTCCTGTGCTTTTATTAGCTACATGAGTCTGGCCCAACAATTCAGCCTTATTGATTTCTTTGCGTGGCCCTTTTAACAGGGTATTTTCTTTTTGATCATGTATTTTTCTGGCCCATTTCTTTGCTGGGCCTCTCATGTTCTTCCCTCAAAAATAATTGTCCAATATAACTTGGGCCTAGCCCAGTTCCGAAAAAATTGATCCAATCCAAAAAAAATTATTATGCCATTGACATTACAACACATCACCACATCACCACAAGTTCTGGTACATTTTCAAAGCAACATGCAATGTTATTATATTACAACCATTCATTCCAGCAATACTATTTGAGGCTGGCTGGCTAAGCTACTACTGACTGAATGCGGGCTAACTAAGTTTTTACAAACAAAAAACAAACGCTACTGCATTTGCATGGCGCTGCTGAAATACTCCAGGATCATGAAAAAAATAGAACTAGCCTATCTGGTACTTCACAGCAACCAAACATGTAATCTGCTTAATGGAAAGATTTCTTCTCCAAGTCCCGCTTCTCCCTTAGCAAGCAATGACAGGCTGATGCAAAACATCTAAGCATTCAAAAGAGAGCAAAAGGTAAGTCACTGATAGAATACAGAGTACTTTTAAAATAAAAAGTGAAGATACACCAGTATATTATCATTCTACTTATTATTATTATTAACCAGATCATTCTACTTATCCAGAATATGGTTATTGATCAAAATTGGGAATTGAATTGGCACATATGACAAACTTAGCAGCAAACGAGCATGGAATGTTTCACATACACGACAAGATTTAAAAACCATCATTCAAAGTTACAGCAGATCGAAGTTCCATTTGAGTATATGGAATAACATTCATATTCAATCAATAGTACCTATTAAACTACCAGGTGCAGACACTAGCTATTCATCTTGCCATCTGCTGTAATAGAGCAACTATGTCAAAGTTAATTATGTGTATGTCACATGATACATGCATCAGGCATAAGGACATCAAGCATCAGGCCCATATCTGTTCAGCAAGACAGAGTACATATGTTTGTGTCAATGCAATGGATGGGGCTGCAGTTGAACACTTGAACATATGGTCCGCATCATCGTTAACGCTGGACGTCGCACGTACTTGTCCATTTAGAAGTATGCCATGAAAGATGTTACACAAGCAAGTATTTGCATAAAGTAGAGCTTCTACAGTACATGCAAGCTTTATATATGAAGGACCAAGCAAACTATTCTGGAAAATATCTAAAGTTACAGAAAAGCATGTATTTCATTCTGGAAAATATCTGAGCTTAAAGGAACCAGACATAAAATTTAAAGCACATCAACCTTAACACTAAAAGAAAGTGCACAGAACTAAGCTCATCTATTTCATTGTTTCATATAGGAAGTAGGTGACACAAGAGGCTGCAACAGTTGAGTTTGATTGTTTAGGCAAGATGGCATCTTGTATAAATTATTACAGCATAGTTGCAACTGTTGCTGTAGTCCAACAAAAGATACTAGTGCTTCATGATAAATAGCAGTTTTCTGGTGAAAGCAACACAAAATGAAGGATTCATGATCTACTAATGACTTCTAGCATAGAAAAACACTTCTGGCCTAGTAAGCAACAATATAGCATGCACTTATTAAGTTCTTAACAGAATCAACAAAGGAGCAGCAGGTAGCTGACTTTTGTACCCTTGACACTGGAGCTCCATGGACCTGAGCTTGGTGGTGACCAATCAACAGTCACTGCACAAGGAGAGAGATAGGAAAGCAGAGGTTAATCACGGGTACCTTGGCTTGAATTCAACATCAATTCAACATGAGGGAGGGAGGGATTGCAACAAGGGGGATCGAACCTTGATGATGCGATGATGTTGCTGCTTGTCCTTGTCCTTGCCCCGCCAGGCAGAGGAAGGGAAGCTCCGCTCGATCTAGCCACCGTCCGTGGAGGTCGAGGCCCATGCCCTCTTAGCTGCAAAAACAAACTTTCTCAGTACACACAGCAGGAAACAAGGGGGATCAAAAAACGTAACGCCTACAAGTAGTACTGCTTTGCTATCAGGTGCAATCACACAATTTTTTAATTTCTACCATGCTTCCATTTTGCAGCAACCAGAAATCAATTGATTGTGGAGATCTTTCAAAAATTAGTTTACAGTTCACTAGGCAAGTTACAATCCATCTGTCAAATAAAATCGCTCATCTGCCAGAAGCATAAGCAATCAGACAGATCACACAAATTCAGTATTATTATTGTGCAAACAAAAAAAATGTTCAGAGTGCCTCCATACACGAATCATAAACATCCTCTTATATTTGACCATTTCCCACATCATTATAACGTCCCTTACTGAATTTTGGTTCGAAGTGGCCATTTAGAGTGTGCAAACAGAAGGATTTTCTCCCCTCATGCTCTACCTGCCCGCATCAGAGACTCACAATCTGAACGGTCACTGTCATCACACTAGTTTTCAGATTCTCTCACTTGCAACTAGCACAAGAGCGAATTTCATACATCATCAATACAACAGAGCAGCACTAACCAATGCACAAAGCATTACATCATATATGATACAGACTACAAGAGGAACAGATCTGAAACCAATAGTCCCCCATCAATGAAGATTGAATGGACAGAGAGGCAACACTGTCCAAAGTACAGTACCCAGCTAGCCTAAGTTGCTGCCAATAATCCATATTGGTACAACAGCTAGCATCGTTCAACATATAACACCTACTAATTTTAGCGTCGTTCAGCTAAGCAAGGAATCAAACACAACCATCGCACTTGTATCAGGCCCGTACTTTATTCAACAGAAGAAGAGAATGATGGATGCGCTTGTATCAAGCTAGCCCTCACGGTTGGATGGATGCAAGTGTCCTGCCTGGCATGATTAACCCATTGTCTCTTAACCGCCGTCGCCGATTACAGGGGACAAGAACAAAATCAGGTTGTTTCTAATGCGTGCATACTGACTAACTAAAGAACTGCTCGAGTTTCAGTGGCCAAGAAGAATCGGATTTTGCATCACCAAGAGAGCACAAGGAAAGGGGATTGGCGGGGTTACCTGCCCTGATGCAGATGAACGCCGGAGGAGGAGGCTGCAGGTCCTGGTGGTGAAGCTGGCGCTGATGAAGGCCCGCGTAGAGCGACCCTTGGTGCCGTTGCCCGTTGGAGGTGCGGGGGTCGTGCCGGTGACCCACTGCGGCGGCTAGGGTTCGGACCCGCCATGGTTGTTGATCCCGCCGCCATGGCCCCTGCGAGGAGCCCGAGCAGGACCCCACGGGCTTGGCCTTGGATCCGGCCGCGGTAGGAGCGACACGGCCTCCCCTCTCGATCTGTGTGCACGGCCGCGGCCCCCCGATCTGGAGCGTAGGGAGATGAAGGAGAGACTAAGGGCGCCGACGGTGGGGTGGAGGGCAGAGGATGGGCCTCGGGGAGACGAGCTCGCCGCCGGTGGGGTTGGGATTGGGGGAGAGGGAGGAGGTCGGCGGCGGCGGCGATTGGGTGGGATGAGGAGGAGCAAGCCCCGTGTCTTCATTTTTGGGGCCGGTTAGACGCACGCACGCACGCCGGAAGGCGAGGGGAGGGGGATGGCGGAGACGAGGTCGGCGGTGGGTGGGGGCGGCGGTGGTGGGTGGGGATGGCGGCGGTGGCGGAGAGGTCGCGACGAGGGAGAGGACGGCGCGGCAGCCTCGATTGGATCTGGAGAAGGAAAGGGTGGGTGGGTAGGTGGGTTAGGGTTTTGGTCTTTCAGGAGAAGATCCACCGTTGGATGGGCGCGTGATGGATGGCTCAGATCGTGTCCAACTTGGTGATCCGCGTGGACGTGGTTCCTCGATTCTCATTGGTTGGCTCGGGCGCGCGCAAATATCAATAATTTGGACCCAAATTTCTGAAAAAAAATTAAATGCCTACAAATCTATGTTGCAAAATTGAACCAAATCAAGGGAGTTTGTTCAAATGATCTCATATTTTTCACAAGGGTGCATCTTGTAATGGCAAACAATGTTGCCTAAGGAAGTTTTCATTTTCTTTGGACGAAAAAACCATTTTCCATTTTTCGAGTGCCCAACAGGAGGTTTTTTTTGTGAAGGACCTCCCAAATAGTTGTTGCAAAATTGGACCAAATCATTTTTCTAAAATACTAGGCCATATTTAATGCACAATTGACCAAATGGTTGGGTGTAAAAAGTTTTGATCCACCTCTCGTGAAAAAGACAAATTTCCGCCGATTCAGCTGAAAGCGGGTCAAATTTGAACTACAGCTGCCTCATAGTTTGCTATTTATTTTTTCCAAAAATCATTTCTAGGTACATAAGTATCTATTTAATCAGAGAAACACCAAAAAAATTCCAAAATTCAACCACTAGCTAGGAACGGTCATTCCCGCCATTTTAACCGCATTTTGAAACGGGCATAAAAAAATAAAAAAAAATAAAAAAATTGGGAAACCTTCGCATTGTGTCATTATATGTGGCCAAGTTCCCAGGAAAAATAACAAACTTGTAATACGACAATTATTTTAAAAAAGTGTCCTTAGAAATGAGCTATCATCTCTGAAGATTCATGGCTTAGAAGCCAAATGATCAATCTTATGGCCACATTCATGGCATAGTTTGTTCAAATGATCTCATATTGTGCACAAGGGTGCATATTGGAATGGCAAACAATGTTGCCTAAGGAAGTTTTCATTTTCGTTGGACGAAAAAACCATTTTCCATTTTTCGAGTGCCCGAAAGGAGGTTTTTTTGTGAAGGAACTACCAAATAATTGTTGCAAAATTGGACCAAATCATTTTTATAAAATACTAGGACATATTTAATGCACAATTGACAAAATGGTTGGGTGTAAAATTTTTTGATCCACCTCTCGTGAAAAAGACAAATTTCCGCCGATTCAGTTGGAAGCGGGTCAAATTTGAACTACAGCTGCCTCATAGTTTGCTATTTATTTTTTCCAAAAACCATTTCTAGGTACATAAGTATCTATTTAATCAGAGAAACACCAAAAAATTCCAAAATTCAAGCACTAGCTAGGAACGGTCATTCCCGCCGTTTTAATCGCATTTTGAAACGGCATAAAAAATTCAAAAAAAATCAAAAAATTGGGAAACCTTCGCATTGTGTCATTATATGTGGCCAAGTTCCCAGGAAAAATAACAAACTTGTAATACGGCAATTATTTTAAAAAAGTGTTCTCAGAAATGAGCTATCATCTCTGAAGATTCATGGCTTAGAAGCCAAATGATCAATCTTATGGCCACATTCATGGCATAGTTTGTTCAAATGATCTCATATTGTGCACAAGGGTGCATATTGGAATGGCAAACAATGTTGCCTAAGGAAGTTTTCATTTTCGTTGGACGAAAAAACCATTTTCCATTTTTCGAGTGCCCGAAAGGAGGTTTTTTTGTGAAGGAACTACCAAATAATTGTTGCAAAATTGGACCAAATCATTTTTATAAAATACTAGGCCATATTTAATGCACAATTGACAAAATGGTTGGGTGTAAAAAGTTTTGATCCACCTCTCGTGAAAAAGACAAATTTCCGCCGATTCAGTTGGAAGCGGGTCAAATTTGAACTGCAGCTGCCTCATAGTTTGATATTTATTTTTTCCAAAAATCATTTCTAGTTACATAAGGACCTATTTAATCATAAATACATGGTTTGGTGGCGATACATCGAGGTTTGGGCGGTGGCCGAGGGCCCCAACTCTAGAGCGCGTAAACTCGCATGGCCGCCGCGTGGTCACCGCGTGACCGTGGCGTTGCCATGTGTTCTGGGCGGCCTAAGCATGTCTAGTGGGTTGGGCACTCCCCAGGTTGGTGCTAGGAAGAAAATTACAACATAAGATTCTCACGAGGAGACCAATCGATGCTCAAACATGAATTAGCAGCCAAGTGTTTGATTAGCGGTACTGGAAATGTACATGGCTAATGGGCGTGAGTTTTGGCTAAGGATGATCAGTTACTAAGAAGACCATTTTCACAAATTTTCAGCTCAAAAGGAGGAGCCTAGGTGGTACTTGCTTTGCAAACTACCACACTGGACATAACTACGAATGTTGAAGCTCGGCTCAAAATAATGGATGGATTGAGCTGGCATTTGGTGGAGGATGGTTATTTGGGCATAGGAAAGTACTGTAGAAAATGGATACTATTTGGACATGCCAAAGTGGTACTTCCTTCACAAACTGTTACTCTGAATAGAATAGGAAAATGAATATTTTTGAATTATTTTTGAACTAGGCAAGGAAGGTTTTTACATATTTGACGAAGATATGACCCAAAGAATTTATGAGATTTTTTGGGAATTTTGGGAATGACAGAAATATAGGTTGCTTCACAACCTAGGGCAAAAACTACCACATGGACATGACACATAGGCAAAACTGATGAGGTGGCGCCTAGTCATAGCAACCCACCACAATTTACAAGGCTATGACCATCTATATTGGTCGTTAACAACTAGAAATAAGGCAGCGGACTAGCGCTGTTAGCTTTATGACCATTTCATGTAAGGAAATTATGACCTTTCTGACCAAAATGGTCGCAATGGTTTAGGGTTTGGAGCCCCTCGAACAGCTTTTGACCAATTGGTCTCAAATGGTCATAAAGCTATGACCAATTCTTCTAGGGTCACTGACAGAAGGTCATAAGTTGACATATTTCTTGTAGTGGACATCCTCGACCTCTGTTGTTCGTGTATGGATATGTTGAGCGCCCTGCGGCTGGCTGCATGCTCGAGGGACATGCACACGGTCATCGTCGAAGCGAGGCCTAAGCTTTTCAAGACACCCTGCTTGCTACTATTTGGTCTTGCGAGATTGGCTCACCATGATACGGAGGCGTACATGTTTCCCCTCGACTTCAATACGATCTCCATTAGCTGAAACTTCTTTGCAGGTATGTAGTGGGTCGACGTACATCATTTCCATCGACTTCGATCCGATCACCATCGCCCAAAACTTCTTGGCTAGTATGTACTGGGTCGGCATGAACTCCCACTGGATGGCTGCCTTCAGAGAAGACGGTAGAAAGTTGGTGCTCGTGAACTTCCATACCTCCCATGATATTATCCTTCCTCCATTGGATTATATAGAGTTTTACCATCGTGTCCCAAGTCATCTAGATTACCATGTCAGTTGGACGGACCTTGTTTTACAGAAGATTGTAATCTGCCAAGTGCCCACACGACATGCGAATTACGCAGACTTCAAGCTAATTGCCGGACTCGCCTATCTTTACACGGGTGCCTTATTTAGCTGGAGACAACTCAGCTCGAAGTGGATCATCGTCAAAGCTTATACACACCTATGATTCTATTGAACACAATGGCATCATCTACGCAACCGACAAAGCAGATGGCACCACGTACTGCTGGGATGGCGCGTGTAAGTTGTTTCCTTCTCATGTTAATGATGACACCATGACACTGTTTGAACTTTTTGTGATGATTGGCATATCCCTGTTTGAGCAGAATTTGAGTAGAACTATGGCAATGTATTAGAGACGCCATAAATCAGCTATATTTGGAATGAGTTAATTCATGCGATTGTGACCATGCCATTATAGCCAATTTGTACCCCTGAATAATCAAATGGTTAGGAATATATGGATATTCTCCTTATTTTACAGTAATCTATATACTACTACTAAATATGAGTGTGTATCAATGGCCATGTTAGTTTCCTCATTTTCATGATGTAGAAACATGCACCACACTGTTGGTTTCATCAAACCATACACTAGGGAAGTAAATGTGCATATGGAGAACTCTATATTTGGAAGTAGTGAAATCCTGTAATGCTTACCATGTGTACATACCTATATTCGCCCTTCAGTAATCAATGGCTAGAATAATATCCTGACAAAAATTTTGCCCACAGAACACGAGTATATAACAATGCATGGTATGTTAGTTACCTTGAAGAATTTGTTTGTGAGGACACAACATGATTACATAACATGCATGACATGGTAGTTTCCTGTGAAGAATCGATTGTGAGATAACATTAGTATAACCATGCATGGCACTTCTATATTTTCGAACCCAGTATACATTTCCCTGTATTTTCCTCCCAGTTCCAACAGGGACATATCAATGTTGTTTCTTGCATTATCCTACTCATACTCTGAACAATGTTGATCTTACATTAACAATGCCTGTCCTTTTTGAGATGATGCAGCGTCCCTACAGTTACTGGCCTTTGTAATCACACCACCTTTTCCAAAAACAGGGAAGCACAACTGGTTCCTCACTCGATCAGACGACGGCAAAAGACTGATGATCATTCGGACACATGAGCCGGAAAAGTTATATTGCAAAAAACCCACTATATACAAGCACCATGAAATACGTGAGTATCTGGACAGTGGCTGTTACGTCTATGAGCAGGATGCCAGCTATTTGGGGCCTTCAGGATTTTTTAGTTGGAGGCGGGTAAACAGCCTTGGTTCACACTCTCTGTTTCTCGGACTCAATTATCCGATTAACCAGGAGATCACCGTTGGCAAGGATCTTGATGGCAGAGAGGCTCTGTTTGCTATGGAAAACTGTGTCTACACGGCGAGCCCTAGGAGTTCGGAGCAAACTCCCCTGGTTGTCAACGATACAGCCTGCAGCCAAAAGAAGGTGTGAATGACAAAGGCATCCAGATTAACTTTGATCCTTGGATGTCTCAATTACGACAGGGAGTGATGTGGTTCAAGCTTTCAGGTTGATAGGTAATTGGGCTGTTGCTCAAAAGGGTGGAGTACTGGTGTCTCCAGATCACTGGTCGCTGAAGCGGGGCTGCAAATTATGATGGTGTTGGATCATCTCTTCGAATGAATTTGTTGTCTTTGCTACTGGTTTTGGATGGGTAGTTCTTTCTTTTGTTATGCATATTCCTTGTTGTCATGGAATTGTCACGGCAGATGTCCTGGTGAAAGGACTTAGTCGTGGAGCCATCACAACTAGGAAGCTTAAAGGGGTTAATCGGGACAAAGGACACGAGGTTTATACTGGTTTGGCCCCTTGCGGTGAAGGTAAAAGCATGTGATCCAGTTTTGAGTGGGATTGTTTCTGTCTCGATAACCAGGGAGCGAATCGCTTGACCTAGCTCTCGATTTGATGTTACATGCCCTGAACCACCGCCGGGGCGTCCCTTTATATACAGTGGTCGATGCCCAGTGGCTCATAGAGTCCCGGCCGGCTTATAAACAGTATCCGGCTTGGTCTCTTAACTTGCCTTACAATACAAGTCATGTACATATGGCGGTTTATCACTACGGGCCTTAAGTCGCCTCCGGGCTTTGGGCCCTTAACTGAACCGCCATCTCCAACCTTGGTCTAAGGCTTCAAGAATACTTGTAAGTATAACCCAGCCCCTCCCGGGCGGGTCATACCACTAGTTATATCCCCAACATTAGGCCCCATATTGACTTGGACTGGTTCATGTGAATCTTCAACACTTAAGAAAAATCTTCTGCCCTTTATGAAATATTCGTAACCTGCCACGACGTCATCCCCTGGATTCGTGGTAACCCGCCATGATGTCACCTGCCATACCTGCATGTTTTGTTCAATGTATCCCAACGGATCTTTATCTTAATGACCATCTCGAAAATCAAGGCGTCCTTGTAGTTGGATAACTTATGTTTTCGGCCTCCTCATTTTTTGTGCTCTTTTAGTGGTCCTTCCTTATAAATACACCCGACCGGGTCCTTCTTCATTCTTCCCTTTCTTTGTCTTCTTCCTCTCGCCTCTGACTGTCGCTCAAGCTCCGCCGCCGCGGGAGTGCACCTCATCTCCGTCAACCTTGGCCGTTGCATCGACCTGAATCCGACCAGAGAACGGCGGCGCCCCTCCGCAATAGATCTGCCGTTGTAAGTTTCCCCCTTTCTGCATCTCAGATCCAATGCTAGGGTTCACAAGTTCCTCTGCACAGTACACAGTTCATCTTGGTTTCTTCAAGTTTCTTCTGCCGCGTCCTTTTTTGATCCAACAACAGTATAGAACTCATGCGGTAGCCGTTTCGCATCGATTTTAGGCACTAGAAGATCCTTTTTATTTGTAAGGAAGCCTCAATAGAATGCATGAACTCCTCTATACCATGTTTTTAGGTCTAGAAATTTTTCTTTTTGAACAGCCATTTGATCCAAAATAATCGCTGCAGTTTGTGAAAATTGTTTATGCAACACTTAGGCATAAATCTGAACTTGTTAGATCCATCTAGCCATGGCGACTCTTATCACCTATGGCAGTTTAAACAGCTGTAACGGCTTATAAAGCCTATGGCGGCTTAAATAATCTTGACATAATTATCCTTATACCATTAGGCCCCTTCATAAGCCGCCATCTTGAATATGCACTGTAATGTTTTTTCCTCTCCGGCTTAAATTTGAACTGGCACTTTTACTCTGTTTTAGGCTTTTACCACAATGGCATCGAAAGCACCCACTTCCTGCAACTCGGTCAAATCCATTGTCACAGACAGCACCCTTGATGATTTTGTGAAGACCGGCTATCTGCCGAACAAGGAAGTCGTGTCCTATCATGCTCCTAACCCGGAGGAGGAATTTCCTCAGCCCAAAACATGAGAGGTTATTGTTTTCATGGATCACATGAACCAGGGATTCTCTCCACCCGGCTCGAAATTCTTCAGAGATGTGTTGCACTTTTTTGACCTTCGCCCACAAGACATCGGACCCAATTCCGTGTCTAACATCTACAACTTCCAAGTATTCAGTGAAGTATATCTTGGAGAAGAACCCAATATTTTACTCTTCAGAGAGCTATTCTACTTGAACCGCCACAATGAGTGCGCCAGCGGCCAGAGCTTAGAACTTGGTGGTGTTTCGATCCAACATCGTATGGACATAATCTTTCCTTATGCCAACCCGCCGAGTCATCAAAAAGACTGGAATCAAACATGGTTTTACTGCCAAGACATCTCTCCGGATGGTGAGAACCCTCTGCCCAGGTTTCATGCTCTATGTCTTGGGAACAACCATCCGCTTCCTGACAAGATCACAGCCGCCGAACGCAAAACACTCGCCCCCACCTTAGCCAAGATCAAAGCTCTTCTGGGGAACGACTTAACTGGCATCGGCTTAGTTCGGGTTTGGCTCGCCTGGCGGGTTATTCCATTGAGTCGCTGCCTCGGCTTGATGTGCACCTATTCAGGCAAAAAGGATGACCCTCTGCGACACAGCCCTGATGACTTGCCTGAAGATGTCATCAATGATATGACAAAGTCCCTTTTGAACGAGAGCCTGGCAGATTGTGTAAGGTGGGCTTAGCCCCCTTCTGCAAGGCTAACCCGACTGCAAAGGTAAGCCTCCCATATGAATAAATTACTTTTGAGTTTTCGATGTTTCACCCATACTAATATCTCTGCTAACTCTCACAGGCGGGTTATAAATTCTAGAAGGTCAAATATGACCATGAGGCTGCCAAGAAAGCCAGGAAGGAGAAGAAAGCCGCTAGGAAAGAAGCTGCCAAGAAGAAGGGCAAGAAAGCCACCGCCTCCGACTTACTTGGGCTAGAAGATTCTTCTGAGTCGGAGGTAGCCCTTGACTCTCTTGGCTCCTTTTTTAATCATCTTATTGATGCTCATTATCAGCAGGAGGACACAGGAGCCAGCCGTAACAAGGCTTAAGAGGTAACTATCATTTCCTCCAACTCCAAGCCTTTGCCAAGACAGAAAATCCGCAGAGTAACCCGGAAAGTAAGATTTTCACATCCCTTAGCTTATCAAGATCCTCAATTTCTTTTGAAGCGACAGATTCATGAGAGCCGGAGGCAGACCCGGACTAACAAAGATGCGGAGCTCTCCTCTGGCTTGGCAAACACCCCGAAGAAGCGCTGGAACATGGTCACCTCTGATTTAAATTTCTTTTATCCTTTGGTGGGTCTTACTCGTCAACCGCTCAATTCCTCTGACTCGGATTACCAGGAAACTTCCCCTTCCTCTGGCGACTCAATGCAGTACAATCTGCCGGCTTTCAAGACTGCACCATGGTAATGATAACCTGCTTATCCTATATTCATTTCAATTCATTGCATTTGCACTTAACCTTTTGATTTTATGAAGTGGACAAGCCAAGCCTAGCAAAAGGGTCAAGAAGAGCAAGCCGGCTGAAGACACGGTCATGACCAAGCTAGTACTTGGAACAACCGCGCCTGAATCGTCAACTCATGAGCCACCACCTGAACCAGCTCAAGATATACAAACGGCAACTGCTAACCTACCTGCTGAGCGAGTTGTTGATGGCTTAAAAAACCCAGAAGTTCCTAGCCCGGTCAGGACGGATGATCCTCAAGACACTAACGTTGAGATCACCAGAACCGGCTTTGTTGAGCTGGGAAGGCCAACCGTGCTGGCCAAGTGTTCCGCCAAGGAGGAGCTTCTAGAACACCGCCGGGTCAACCTTGACGTCGCGGACTATACTCACATGAGTATTGGAGAAGTCTTTTCTGGCTACATGAGCCAAGTGCACAGCAGTCGTAACCTTGAGATTGACATGGTGAAGCAGATGCACCAATAATTTGAGGTATAACCCTTTCTCTATATTCATTTATCTTTACTATGCTAGCCCCCAAGTCTATTGCTTATAATGAATATGTCCGTAGTCCCCAAGGGGCGGCTTAACCAGCATGGTTGAACCGGTCCTTCATATGGTTGTATAAAATAAAATACATACAAAACTTTGAACAGCAACACGCATTAGCCCCCAAGTGCCAAGTACTATTGCTTGCAAAGTGCTTGGGACTTACTGTCATGAACCGGCACGTTAAGAAAAAATTCTTCGGTAGACATTAGCCCCCAAGTACCAAGTGTTATTGCTTGCAAAAAGGCTTGGGACTTGATATTGCATCATGTTTACCCTAATTCTTGATCCGGTATTTGTATAGGCCGCCACGAGTGAACTTGAATCAGAAGTGACTGATCTGAAGAACCGCCTTGAGGCCCAAGAGACGGACACCCAAAGAGCTGACTCCAAGTTTAAATTCAGCGTTTCTGAACAAGAAAAACTGAAGAAAGAATTTTAAATGGAGAAAAAGGCCTGGGCCGATGAAAAAACTGCGTTGATTAATCGAGCTGAGAAGGTAGAGGCGGCTCTTGAAGAAGCAACCGATGAATTATCCGGTTAAAACGCCATGTCTCTCAGATAGTCTCAGCGATCTTTGGTAAATCGCCATGCAAGTGTTAAATCCTTGAACCTTTCAATTGATCATACAAAGTGGAACTGACTCACCTGACAATGTTTATGCAGGCCCCAGGAGTTCAAATCTGAACCAAGACATGCTAATCAAGCTCAAGGCGGTTTACACGCTGGTGGACCAACTGTACACCGGGTCTCGGCGTGCCTTGGCCACAGTGGCTTTGTCAAATGAAATGCCTACCCTCCCGGCGGAGGTATTAAAGAAGCTTTCCGCCTGAAGGAAGATGGTACTTCCTTTGCACAAGAAGACTTTACCGCTTGTGTGAAGGAGGTACGCCATGTGGCCACCCTGATAGCTAATGAAGTGGATCTCACCAAATACCAGGCAGGTTATGATGAAGAGAACCAGAGAATTCCAACGCCTCACTATAAAGTGACCAGTCTAATCCCCCCACTCCATAAGCACACCTTCGCCCCTGAAGTTGACCTGGCCAGACTAGTTGATGATGAAGGTGAATTTGAAGCTTTGAACAACATTGAGTGGTCATCGTCAACCTTCCAGGAAAAGGAACAGGGCGAAGAAGCGGAGAGGGCTAACCCGGACGCTTCAGGCCAACATGAGAGCTAACCTACCATGGCGGCTCATACCTATGAAGTGCTAAAAACAATATGGATCATTCGGACTCGGGGAGTCATGTAATAGAATAGAAATAACTTTGCTTTTGTCGTGCCATCGTGCATGTTGTTGGTGCTTAATACTATTAAGCCACCATATTAGCTTCACCCGGTTTACACCTATCACCGTTTTTCCTTATGCTTGATCAAGTCTTTTAACTGTCCTGCACATAGAAATAGATGACAAGGTCCCTTAGCGGCTTACCGCAAGGCGGGTCATAATAGCTTGATACATTAAAATAGAAGAAGAATCACAGATAAGCCTGTTTGTAACATATAATGTTGAAACACAACTATAATCTTACACCTGTGATATTTTTGAATTTGCACTGCCAGCTTATATGACCCGGTCAATAAGGGTGATAACACAATCTTCGGAAACCAATATTTCCAGAGGTATAATGATCCTCATATATTGGCGACTTATCAGCGGATATCAAGCCGGGTTAAAATTAACCACACTTGTACTTGTAAACCTCAAAAAAGTTTGAAGTCAAATAAAAGGTGCTTCCAAAGAAAACTTAAACCAAAGAGAATATATAAAAGATTCAAAGCTTCTGATTCGAATACGATCAGTAAACCGTTCCAAAGGGGTTAAGCTAGGATTCGAATACGATCATGTAGCCCCCAGTGGCTTTGGCGTTGATCAAGAGGGTACCGACAGCTATGTTCTCTTTGGTTCGAATACGACCTATGTTTGAACAAGAAGCCCCCAATGACCTTGAGAGTTTTTTAACGACTCTAATTTGAATACGATCAAAGTCGGTTCCCAAAAGGCGTTGAGCTATGATTCGAATACGATCAAGAAGCCCCCTAGTGAGCTCGGCTGGGTGCCAATCAAAAGGGTACCAATAGCTATGTTCTCTTTGGTTCGAATACGAACTATGTTTGAACAGGAAGCTCCCTAGTGATCATAAGGTTTAACGGCTAGATTCGAATGCGATCATAAGCCGGATCAAACGGGTAAAGCTAGATTCGAATACGACCAGTCCCCAAGTGATCATGTGAAAGGACAATAATAATGACATATTTACCTTTGAGGAAGGAAAAAAGGACAGAGGTCCTTCTTTATTATTTATCATAATATATACAACATCAAAATATGTACATCATGAGAGCCGGTGGCTCAAGTGTAGTAAGGCCGAAGATGAGCTATATTCCACGGCCGGTGTGTCTCCTCCTCCGACTTACGTGAGTCTTTGTGCTCTCGAACATCGGTAAGGTAGTATGACCCGCTGTTCAAGTTCTTGCTGACCACAAAGGGCCCTTCCCAAGGTGGGGATAACTTGTGTGCATTAGTTTGATCCTGGATGAGCTGGAGCACCAGATCGCCTTCCTGAAAGGTTCTGGATTTAACCCAGCGGCTGTGATAGCGGTGCAGGTCTTGTTGGTAAATCGCCGAACGAGTTGCTGCCAAGTCACGCTTTTCACCCAACAGGTCAAGGGAATCCTGACGTGCCTGTTCATTGTCCGCCTCAACATAAGCCGCCATACGGGGTTTAGTCGTGACAGATGTCACTAGGGAGAACCGCCTCAGCTCCGTAAACCATGAAGAAAGGCGTATAACCCGTAGACCTGTTTGGAGCAGTATTGATGCTCCATATCACAGAGGGTAACTCCTCAACCCAACAACCTGGCGTCCGCTGCAAGGGGACCAAAAGCTGGGGTTTGATGCCTTTCAAGATCTTCTGATTGGCTCTCTTAGCTTGACCATTGGACTGGGGGTGAGCCACTGATGAAACATCAAGCCGAATATGCTCACGTTGACAAAATTCTTCCATAGCGCCTTTAGACAGATTAGTGTTGTTGTCAGTTATAATGCTGTGTGGAAAACCAAAGCGAAATATCACCTTTTTCATGAACTGAACCACTGTAGCTGCATCACACTTACTGACTGGCTCTGCCTGAACCCACTTTGAAAATTTATCAACCGCTACCAAAAGGTGGGTCTTTTTATCTTTGGACGTTTGAAAGGCCCAACCATGCCAAGCCCCCAGACGGCAAACGGCCAAGTAATTGGACTCATCCTCAACTCTGGAGCCGGCACGTGAGCATGTCTTGAGAACTTCTGACAGTCCTCTGCATCAGCATGAGCTGTCAGCCAATAAAATCCATGAGGGAAAGCCTTGGCCACAAGGGATTTTGACCCGACATGATGGCCACAATCCCCTTCATGAATCTCACGTAGGATTTCTTGGCCTTCTTTAGGAGTGACACAACGTTGAAATGCCCCTATAACACTGCGATGATGCAACTTGCCATTGGCAATTGTCATTGACTTAGACCACCGGGTTATCTACCTGGCCAAGGTTTCATCCTGAGGCAACTCGCCCCGGGTCATGTAAGCCAAATATGGCACTATCCAATCCGGGATGACGTGAAGAGCCACCACCAATTGTGCCTTGGGGTCAGGAACAGCCAAGTCTTCCTCTGTAGGTAACTTGACAGAAGAGTTATGCAGAATATCCAAGAAAGTATTAGGCGGCACCAGCTTACGCTAAGAGCCCATCCGGCTCAAGGCATCATCCGCCTTGTTCTTTCTGCGGTCAATGTGCTCCACCTGGTAACCCTTGAAATGTCCAACAATGACATCAACTTCACGATGATAATCCGCCATGAGAGGATCCTTGGAATCCCACTTGCCTGATACTTGTTGAGCCACCAAATCTGAGTCGCCAAAACACCTTACCCGGCTTAAGCTCGTCTCCTTAGCCATCCGAAGACCATGGAGTAAGGCCTCATACTCAGCTGCATTGTTAGTACAGGGAAACATCAACCGTAGGACATAACAAAATTTGTCACCTATAGGGGAAGCTAAAACAACTCCAGTCCCTGAGCCTTCCAATTGCCTGGACCCATCAAAGTGGATAGTCCAATACCTGTTGTCCAGCTTCTCTTCAGGCATCTGTAGTTCTATCCAATCATTGATGAAATCCACCAGTGCTTGGGATTTGATAGCAGTGCGTGGCACATACTTGAAACCATGAGGCCCAAGTTCAATGGCCCCCTTGGCGACTCGTCCTGTGGCTTCTCTGTTTTGAATGATGTCTCCTAAAGGAGCAGAACTAACCACAGTGATAGGGTGGCCTAGGAAATATTGCTTAAGCTTCCGGCTTGCCATAAACACCCCATAAACGAGCTTCTACCAATGTGGATACCGTTGTTTGGACTCAATGAGTACCTCACTGATGTAATAAACCGGCCGCTGAACCGGATGTTCCTTGCCAGCCTACTTGCACTCCACCATGATGGCCACGCTGATGGCTCGTGTGTTAGCAGCCACATATAGCAATAAGGGCCCCTTATCAATGGGAGCAGCAAGAACCGGTGGCTCAGCCAGTTGTCTCCTCAAATCTTCAAAGGCAGCGTTGGCGGCGTCACTCCAGACGAAGTCATCTGTCTTCTTCATCATTTGATATAGTGGTATGGCCTTCTCACCTAACCGGCTTATGAACCGGCTTAAAGAAGCGATACGACCCGCCAAACGCTGAACATCATTGATGCACGCCGGCTTAGCCAGAGAGGTGATTGCCTTGATCTTCTCCGGGTTAGCCTCGATGCCCCTGTTAGAAACCAGAAAACTCAAAAGCTTGCCTGCAGGCACGCCAAAAACACACTTGGCCAGGTTAAGCATCATCTTGTAGACCTGAAGATTGTCAAAGGTTTCTTTTAGATCATATATCAAGGTCTCCTTCTCTCTGGATTTCACCACAATGTCATCCACATAAGCATGAACATTGCGCCCAATTTGATTATGAAGACAATTCTCCACACACCGCTGGTAAGTCGCCTAGGCACTCTTGATCCCAAAAGGCATAGATACATAGCATAAAGCTCCAAACGGAGTAATGAACGACGTCTTCTCCTGGTCCTTAACTGCCATCTTGATCTGATGATAACCAGAGCAAGCATCCAAAAAGCTCAAACGCTCACAACCCATCGTAGCATCAATAATTTGATTAATACAAGGGAGAGCAAACGGATCAGCCGGACAAGCTTTGTTTAGGTCCGTGTAATCCACACACATATGCCAAGTGCCGTTCTTTTTAAGCACAAGCACCGGGTTAGCCAACCACTCGGGGTGAAAAAACTTCAACAATGAACCCAGCCGCCAAGAGCCGGGCTACCTCTTCACCAATGGCCTTACGTCTCTCCTCATTGAACCGCCGAAGAAATTGCTTGACTAGCTTAAATTTTGGATCAATGTCAAGAGTGTGCTCAGCGAGTTCTCTCGGTACACCCGGCATGTCAGAAGGCTTCCATGCAAAGATGTCCCGGATCTCACGGATGAACTCGATGAGCGCGCTTTCCTATTTGGGATCCAGATTGGCACTGATACTGAACTGCTTAGATGAGTCACCTGGAACAAAGTCAACAAGCTTAGTATCATCGGCCGACTTAAACTTCATGACCGGCTCATGCTCTGTGGTTGGCTTCTTCAAAGATGTCATGTCCGCTGGGTCAACATTGTCCTTGTAAAACTTCAATTCTTCTGCTGCACAGACCGACTCAGCATAAGCCGCGTCGCCTTCCTCACATTCCAAGGCTATCTTCTGGCTCCCATGCACTGTGATGGTACCCTTATGACCCGGCATCTTGAGCTGTAAATACACATAACACGGCCGTGCCATGAACTTGGCATAAGCCGGCCGCCCAAACAGAGCATGATACGGGCTTCTGATCTTGACTACCTCAAAAGTTAATTTCTCAGCCCTAGAGTCATACTCATCTCCAAAGGCTACCTCCAGATCGATCTTGCCAACTAGATACGCTGACTTACCAGGCACCACGCCATGGAAAACAGTGTTGGACTGCTTAAGGTTTTTATCAGTTAACCCCATCCGATGGAAGGTCTCATAATAGAGGATGTTGATGCTGCTGCCTCCATCCATGAGCACTTCAGTGAACTTATATCCACCAACCTGAGGGGCCACCACCAAGTCCAGGTGAGGGAGTCCTGGATTAGGGGGTGTCCGGATGGCCGAACTATGACCTTTGACCGGACTCCCGGACTATGAAGATACAATACTGAAGACTTCGTCCCGTGTCTGGATAGGGACTTTCCTTGGCATGGAAGACAAGCTTGGCTATACGATATGAAGATCTCCTCCCATTGTAACCGACTCTGTGTAACCCTAGCCCTCTCCGGTGTCTATATAAACCGGAGAGTTTTAGTCCGTAGGACGAACAACAATCATACCATAGGCTAGCTTCTAGGGTTTAGCCTCTCTGATCTCGTGGTAGATCAACTCTTGTAACACCCATACCATCAATATCAATCAAGCAGGAGTAGGGTTTTACCTCCACCGAGAGGGCTCGAACCTGGGTAAAAACATCGTGTCCCCTGTCTCCTGTTACCATCTGCCTAGACGCACAGTTCGGGACCCCCTACCCGAGATCCGCCGGTTTTGACACCGACATTGGTGCTTTCATTGAGAGTTCCTCTGTGTCGTCGCCTTTAGGCCCGATGGCTTCTTCGATCGTCAACCACGACGCGGTCCAGTGCGAGACTTTTCTCCCTGGACAGATCTTCTATTCGGCAGCTTTGCGCTGCAGGCCAACTCGTTTAGCCAACTAGAGCAGATCGAAAGCTACACCCCTGGCCATCAGGTCAGATTTGGAAGCTTAAACTACAAGGCCGACATTCGCGGGGACTTGATCTTCGACGGATTCGAGCCACGGTCGAGCGTGCCGCACTGTCCCGATGGGCATGATCTAGCTCTGCCGCCGGACAGCGCCCGGAATGCCGCTCAGGATTCCGCTCCAACCATTAGGTCGGAGCCGACCGCGCTAACCAGGGATGGACGGTTGGACGCTGCCCCAGGAGCCGCAATCTCTACGGCGATAGAGCCGGATACCAGCCAAGTCCTTTGCAAGGCCCGTGACTCCAAGGTGCGGGACTCCGCTCCGGACTCCGAATCTTCCGCACCTCTTCCAATCGAACCCGATTGGGCTCCGATCATGGAGTTCACCGCCGCGGATGTCTTTCAGCACTCGCCCTTTGGCGATATCCTGAACTCTTTAAAGTCTCTCTCTTTGTTAGGAGAGCCCTGGCCGGACTATGGTCAGCAGGGTTGGGATACGGAGGACGAAGAAATTCGAAACCCACCGACCACCCACTTTGTAGCCACTGTCGACGATTTAACCGACATGCTCAACTTTGACTCCAAAGACATCGACGGTATGGACGCCGATGAAGGAGACGACAAAGAACCAGCACTTATAGGGAACTGGAAAGCCACCTCGTCATATGACATATACATGGTGGATACCCCCAAAGCAGGGGATGGCGAGGAACAAACGGAGGATGACCCCTCCAAGAAGCAACCCAAGCGCCGACGTCAGCGGTGCCGCTCTAAATCCCGCCAAAGCAAGAACGGCGAATCCGGCACCGGAGATAACAACACGCCAGACAGTGCCGAAGATAACCCCCTCCAGCAGGATTCAGTGCAGGAGGACGAAGGAGCCAGCCCTCAGGAGAGAGCGGCCGACAGAGAGGTTGAGGATGACAACTATATGCCTCCCTCCAAAGACGAGGCAAGCCGCGACGACGACGAGTTCGTCGTGCCAGAGGATCCCGTCGAACAAGAGCATTTCAAACGCAGGCTTATGGCCACGGCACGCAGCCTCAAGAAAAAACAGCAGCAGCTTAGAGCTGACCAAGACTTGCTAGCCGACATATGGACCGAAGTCCTAGCGGCCGAAGAGTATAAACTCGAGCGCCCCTCCAAGAGCTACCCAAAGTGCAGGTTGCTACCCCAACTTGAGGAGGAAGCAACTAAACCTACATTACCAGCGTACGATGCGCCTGATCGCCCACCCCGTGGCCGCGACAGAGAGACCTTCGGGCCCTCGACCCAAGCCGCACCTCGGCACCGCTCAAAACATAATAGAGTATGGGGAGACGCAACAGACCTGCGAGATATACTGGAGGACAAGGCAAGGCAAACAAGATCGATCTACGGATCACGTGGGCGCCCCACATCACGTGATGATAACTGTCACACCGCATATGATAAATACGGCCAGGCCAAATACAACAGGCCAAGCTCATCTGAGCTGCGCCGTGATATAGCCCAGTACAGGGGCGTCGCACACCCACTATGCTTCACAGACGAAGTAATGGATCATCAAATCCCCGAGGGTTTCAAGCCCGTAAACATTGAATCATATGACGGCACAACTGATCCCGCGGTATGGATCGAGGATTACCTCCTTCATATCCACACGGCCCGCGGTGATGATCTACACGCCATCAAATACCTCCCGCTCAAGCTTAAAGGACCAGCTCGACATTGGCTTAACAACCTGCCAGCAGAGTCAATTAGTTGCTGGGAGGACCTGGAATCCGCATTCCTCGACAACTTCCATGGCACTTACGTGCAACCACCAAACGCCGATGACCTAAGCCACATAATCCAGCAGCTAGAGGAATCGGCCAGGCAATTCTGGACATGGTTCCTAACCAAGAAAAATCAAATGGTCGACTGTCCGGACGCTGAGGCCCTTGACGCCTTCAGGAACAACATCCAAGACGAATGGCTTGCCCGGCACCTAGGACAGGAAAAGCCGAAATCTATCGCAGCCCTCACGACACTCATGACCCGCTTCTGCACGGGCGAAGAGAGCTGGCTAGCTCATAGCAATAACATAACCAAAAGCCCTGGTAATTCGGATACCAAGGACAACAATGGAAGGTCACGTCCCAACAAACACAAGCGCCGCATTAACGGCGACACTACTGAGGATACGGCAGTCAATGCCGGATTCAGAGGCTCTATACCCGGTCAGCGGAAGAAGCCATTCAAAAGAAACCCTCCGGGCCCATCCAACTTAGACTGGATCCTCGATCGCTTGTGCCAGATACACGGCACCCCCGAACAACCAGCCAACCACACCAACAGGGACTGTTGGGTGTTCAAGCAGGCAGGCTAGTTAAGTGCCGAAACCAGAGACAAGGGGCTGCGTAGCGACGATGAGAAGGAGCCCCGGCCGCCGAACAATAGAGGATAGAAGGGCTTCCCGCCGCAAGTGCGGACGTTGAACATGATATACGCGACCCACATCCCCAAGAGGTAGCGGAAGTGTGCCCTCAAGGACGTCTACGCATTGGAGCTAGTCGCCCCAAAGTTCAACCCATGTTCCTCCTGCCCGATCACCTTTGATTGACGGGACCACCCCACTAGCATCTGTCACAGCGGATTCGCCACATTGGTCCTAGACCCAATCATTGACGGATTTCACCTCACTAGAGTCTTCATGGACGGCGGCAGCAGCCTGAACCTGCTTTATCAGGATACAGTGCGTAAAATGGGTGTAGATCCCTCACGGATTAAACCCACAAAGACAACCTTTAAAGGCGTCATACCAGGTGTAGAAGCCAGTTGTACAGGCTCGGTTACACTCGAAGTGGTCTTCAGATCCCCGGATAATTTCCGAAGTGAAGAGTTAATCTTCGACATAGTCCCATTCCGCAGTGGCTATCATGCCCTGCTCGGACGAACCGCATTTGCAAAATTCAATTTGGTGCCGCACTACGCATATCTCAAGCTCAAGATGCCAGGTCCTCGCGGAGTTATTACGGTAAATGGAAACACTGAACGCTCTCTCCTAATGGAGGAACACACAGCGGCCCTGGCGGCGGAAGTACAGAGTAGCCTCTCAAGGCATCTCCCCAATCCGGGTGTTAAACGTCCGGACAACGTCAAGCGCGCCCAAAGCAACATCCAACAAAGCCGGCTGGCACGTTCTGAGCAAGCATAGCAGTGCGGCCCCAACCCCTGCCCTCGCCAGACGGTGACATTGGTAATAATTACGCTTTGAAAATACCATGGGCATAAGGGGAGGGGCACAACTACGGCACGCCTAGAATGCGGCTCAACCGCACTTAGGGGCTCCCTATTCCGCCGTTTTCTTTTCTTTTTGTATACTTTCAGGACCCAACTATTCGAAAGGCCTGTCCGGCAATAAACTCGCCGAACACACGATGCAACAGCCAGGGCGCGAACAAGCTGCGTCATATGTCCAGGTGGTCTCTCTAACGAGCTAAATACCCGTTTTGCTTAAATTCATGCAGCTTGCCCCCGGAGGGGGACATGTCAAATAATCCCATCCCTCTCTTATCGCACTATTTGTATCGTTCTGCTTTCATAGCAGCTCTTTTTTAATAAACAATAAATAGCTCTTATCTATTATTGTATTCATATGTTTTTATACAAATATGTTCAGTCATGACATTATGCAACCGTACACTTTGGTACGGCCAATACACCAGGGGCTTAAGCACCCCATAACATGGTGTGAGAAGACCGAACACTCTCACGAGTGCGGCACCCCGAACTTATAGCACTATAGCATCGGCTCCGAATCATGTCTTTGGTCAATAGTTGGGTTTGCCCGGCTTCCATGTTTTGGTACCTTACGTTCCGCAATGTTGGCTAAGGTAGCGCTGGGAGAACTACTGCGATTATGCCCCTATTGAGCTGGGTTAACACCTTAGTAGAGAAAGCTAAAACTGACCATCATGATAGTGCGAGAGACCGGTCGCTGTTCGTGAGGTTTTTTTTCGAGTCCTTAAAGACTTATGCCGCTTAGAGCGAGGAACCAGACTTATCCGGCCTAGGCGTGGATAGTGCCCCAAACTCGGTCTTCCGAATACTCGGTCTTCCGGCTAAGTGAGAGTGATAAAGCATCATAAGTCCGACGGCCTGGTTCGTTGTGCTGAGCGCCTCCCTAGATGGACCCACGAATGGGAACAAGAGCGCTCAGGTTTATCCCAAACACCCCAACACTCATGGCATGGGGGTCGAAGCCGACGACTTGCATATCTCAGATTTGATAAACGGCCGCACAGAAGGTAATATTTTAAATTAATAAGCGTTGCTTAACGCATATGAACAAAGTTTTCAGTGTAGAGGATAACAGATGCGAGACTACTCAAAAATTACATCTTTAGTGCACTCGTCCGCTATACGGCGAGCACCCTTCAGGACGCCCTGATAATACATCTCGGGCGTGCGATACTCCTTGCCCGGCGGTGGCGCGTCCGTCAAAAGCTTCTCAGCATCCAGCTTGCCCCAATGCAGTTTAGCACGGGCAAGAGCCCGACGGGCACCTTTGATACAGACGGAGCGCTTGACAACTTCAATCCACGGACACGCGTCCACCAGCCACCGCACCAGACCGAAGTAGCTCCCAGCCATGGCTTCTCCAGGCCACAGCCGAGCTATGAGGCCCTTCATGGCCTGTTCGGCCACCTTGCGGAGCTCGACCAGCTGCTTCAGCTGGTCGCTCAGGGGCACCGGATGTTCGGCCTCAGCATACTGAGACTAGAACACCTTTTCCGTCGAGCTCCCCTCTTCGGCTCGGTAGTATGCGGCGGCATCAGACACACTACGGGGCAGATCGGCGAATGCTCCTGGAGAGCTCTGAATCCGGGTAAGTAACAGATAATTTACTTTTATATTCTTGCTTTGCATAAAGAATGCCTTACCCGCCGCTATCTTCTTCATCGCCTCGATCTCCTGGAGGGCCTTATGGGCTTCGGCCTTAGCGGTTTTCGCACTCTCAAGAGCCAAGGCGAGCTCGGACTCTCGAGTCTTCGAGTCACGCTCCAAACTCTCGTGTTTTTCCATGAGAGCCTGGAGCTCTTACCGCACCTCCGCCACCCGCGCCTCCTGCTTCTCTCGCTCAGCGCGCTCCAGGGCCGCACTATTTTTTGCCTTGGAGACCGCCTCCTTCAGGGCCGCCACCTCGGCCATGGCCCCTGCAACATTTAAGTTGGTCTTGTCATTATTTGCAACCAAGTATTTTTTATATACATTTACATACGGTATTACATACCCTCCTTGTCCTCGAGCTGCTTCTTGGCACGGACAAGCTCGCTCTCGGACCGCTCGAGGCTTCCCTTCAATGCATTGACCTCCGCAGTCAGTGTGGCAGAGGTCAGCAGCGCAGCCTCAATTCCCATATCGACATATTTTTATTAGACTCCTGCGTATATCTTTTTAGATCCTCAGCTCGGCTTTTCTTTTCCGAACGCCGAACCGAGCATCAGGGGCTACTGTCTATGCGGTAACATTTTTATATGTTTTAAATACATACCTCGAAGCCTATTAACATACTTGTGCAGGCTTCTGTCAGCCCGCTCTTGGCGGACTGAACCCTTTGAATCACAGCACTAATAACAGTGCGGTGTTCCTTGTTGATGGAGGCGCCGTTAAGTGCCTCCCGCAAATTGTCCGGCACCTCCGGGTGGACGGAGGTCGTCGGTGGTGTAGGCTCGCCCTTCTTATGAAGGCGCCGCCTATCGGACTCTGGAACCGTTGGTGGTTCCGGAGCAGTGTCCGGCCCTGGGCCGGACATAGATCCCTCTGGGGTTTGCCCCCTTTGGGCATGGAGTCCGGGAGGTCGCCTTGGGGTGCCTCCAGGACCACCTCCTCCTGGTTCGGTCCCTTTTGGGACTCCGCCTCGGCGTCGTCCGCAGGGAGCGGCGAGGAAGCCGTCGGAAGTGAAGCGCTATTCACATCCGACGAATTCAGAGAGCCGCTCAACGAATCACCGAGCTGAACTCTGGGTGGACTGCATAATTAAAATTCGGTATCAGAAGCTATCAAATAATAGAGGGGTGCCATGAGTCATTCGGGTAGCCGGACACTTACGATTTTGCCAGGGGCTTGACCCTAGATGGCCATTCCTCCCCGCCGTGTTCGGCATCGGAGGCGTAGTCCGGCAGAAGGGTCTTCCCCTTCTTGGCCTCCTCGGCCTCCCCAGTTGGGGCAGCCTTCCTTTTCTTTCCTCTCCCCGTTGGAGGGGGAGAGGCTTCTTCTTCTTCCTCCTCCTCGTCTTCCGAGGCGGAGGGTGCGCCAGGGTCGTCGGGCGATGAATCTGACACCACCAGGCGCCGGGAGCTCTTTCGAGTCCCCGTGGCCTTCTTCTTGGCCTTCTTCTCTGGCACCATGTGAGGTGCCGGAACCAGCAGCTTCGTTAAACGAGCGTCCGCTGGGTCTTCGGGTAAAGGAGCCGGACAACTGATCAGTCCGGCCCTCTCCTGCCAGTCCTGGCAAGGGGATAGGGGTTTAGATCCCACATAAAATCAAATGTATGGAAAACAGATACCCCATAATGGGAAAATTAGCTCACCGCGCTAGCTTGGCGCTTGGCGCAGAATCCGCGATCCTCGGTGACGGGAGGCAGGACCTCGGAGCTCTTGAATAGCACCTTCCATGCATCTTCGTGCTTTGTGTCGAAGAGTCGGGACAGAGTCTGGTGCTGGGCCGAGTCGAACTCCCACAAGTTGAAAGCCCGTCGTTGACACGGGAGAATCCGACGGAAGAGCATGACCTGGACTACAGTGACAAGTTTAACCTTCCTGCTAATCAAGTATTTAATGCAGGTTTGAAGTGTGGTCACTTCTGCCGAATTATCCCATAACAGGCCCGTCTCTTTCCAAGACATGAGCTGTGTGGGAATGCCAGATTGGAATTCGGGGGCCGCTGCCCATTCAGGGTCACGCGGCTCGGTGATGTAGAACCACCCCGATTGCCACCCTTTGATGGTCTCTACGAAGGCGCCCTCAAGCCATGCGACGTTGGGCATCTTGCCCACCATGGCGCCTCCGCACTCCGCTTGGCATCCGCCCACGACCTTCAGCTTGATGCTGAAGATCTTCAGCCATAGGACAAAGTGGGGCTCGATGCAGAGGAAGGCCTCGCACACGACGATAAACGCCGAGATGTTGAGGATGAAGTTCGGGGCCAGATCATGGAAGTCCAGGCCGTAATAGAACATGAGCCCCCGGATGAACGGGTGAAGAGGAAAGCCCAGTCCACGGAGGAAATGGGGAAGAAATACGACCCTCTCATGGGGCCCAGCGGTGGGGATGAGCTTCCCCTCATCTGGAAGCCGGTGCACAATGTCGTTGTGCAGGTATCCAGCTTTCCGCAACCTTTTGATATGCCCCTCCGTGACGGAGGAGGCCATCCACTTGCCTCCCGCTCCGGACATGGTTGGAGTAGGTTGAGGCAAGATGTGCGGGCTTGGGCGTTGGAGCTCGAGTGCGCAAGGACGAATAAGCAAAGGAGGAAGAAGGCGTGAATGGAAAGGGTAGATGCTTATCCCCTTATATGGGCGGCCAAAACTATGAGCCCTCACCGGCCTAATAAAACTTGCTTATCTCCCAAGCGCCGCGGTTAATGGCGCGGTTGGGTTACCCAGCCCGTATTGATGAGAATCCCGGAATAAGGGGACACGATCTCTGCTTTGACAAGACGTGCCAAGAAAACATCCTTGCTAAGCGTGCTGAGGTGGAACGGCAAAATGTCACGACCGGTTTTTCAATAAAATGCTTATTGAGAAAATCGATCTTTTGATCCCAGTATAGGAAAAATTATCCTCACTGGTAGACAAATACTTGATAAACAGAGGACCAGTAGCATTAACTATATTACAGGGTTGAGCTGAGGCTGCTCAACAATTTATTACAAACTCGCCAATATCTTACATAAGGGCGGTTATGACACAGGGGTGTGGTGACATGCTACTAGCTCGAGATAAAAAGTGGTGGTGGATAACTTGACTCCTAACTGGCATCTCATCGAGCGTCGAGGTGAGGCTCGATGGATTTATTTCTGGGGTGGCAGAAGCGGATATGGTACATTGACCAAATGCAGGATCGCACGGGACTGACTGGGACTCCTCTAGGCGTCGAACTCGCTATCGAACTCTTCATATATGAGATCGCCTTCATCAACATCTGGCCAAATCAACAAGCCAGATGAGTACTTTTGAAAGTACTCGCAAGACAGTTCGGACAAAAGATATAACAAATGTATGCATGAATGCGTCATGAGCAAAAAAATAATGATGCTCATTCCAATAATAATATTATTCTTGCACGACTTGATAAGTAAAACAAATAACTGAAAACCGATCGGGTGTCTGGAGCGACGCCTCAAAAGGTAAACAAATAAAGCTTATGCCGCAGTCGGGCGTCTAAGCGACACCACATAAAGGGCTTATAAAAGAAATGCCACAGTCGGACGTTTGAGCGACATCGCAGAAAGGGGTTATAAAAGAAGTGCCACAGTCGGACGTCTGAGCGACATCGCAGAAAGAGTTAAAAAAGAAATGCCACAGTCGGACGTCTGAGCAACATCACAGAAAGGGCTTGTAAAAGGAATGCCACAGTCGGATGTCTGAGCGACATCACAGAAAGGACTTGTAAAAGAAATGCCACAGTCGGATGTCTGAGCGACATCACAGAAAGGGCCTGTAAAAGAAATGCCACAGTCGGACGTCGGAGCGACATCGCAGAAAGGGCTTATATCAATTGTAAATAACAAGTCTGCCACAGTCGGACGTTTGAGCGACATCACAGAAAGGGCTTGTAAAAGAAATGCCACAGTCGGACGTCTGAGCGACATCACAGAAAGGGCTTATAATAAATGTAAATAACAAGTCTGCCACAGTCGGACGTCTGAGCGACATCACAGAAAGGGCTTATATCAAAAGTAAATAACGGGTTAGTCCATCCACAGGAATAAACTTTTAACCAGATTTAAAACTCATGTAGTCCACCGGGTTTTGTCACTAAGGTTGATATCTGACAAGATAAGATGAACACAGTACTTGGACATGTACAAGATGATTTAAAGGATTTGTGACTCTGCAGAGTTTGTACTAACTGACCACAACCAATGGATTTCTGTAGTCACGAAGGACTAGTTCCGTTTATGGTATTTCGGTAGAAACACATTTAACCAGTACACACCCATTCCACCTCACGATGCCAGGAATCACCCTAGACAACGTCCAAGAAAAACTTTGAGACGGGGAGGTCACAACCTCTAATAGCATGGGATCAAATTTCTATACGCGCGCTCTAAGGGGTGCCCCCCTCTCGGTCCCAACCGGAAACACCCATGCCCCCTGACCGGATGATGGGCTTTAATCCAGGGCCATGGAACCCTCATCCCGGCCTCTCTATTTGGTGTGTACCAGGAAAACGGTTTGCAACATACTAGGCCATATTCCTTGCGGAAATCATGTGGCAGTACAAGAATGGAAATGAATGGGAATGTCATTTGATTCACGATGACACTGAAGTCAAATAGACTAGCGTAAGAATGGCATGCCACAACACTGCCATCTTACCCATCCTCATGCCATCACATGGCCATGCAAATATGTATCCAACAACATATGGCTTTCTGAAACATACTTTCCCCTTTTATGCATGAAATATAACATTCAAAGAAATGTTCATAAACATGCCATGAAACTCCTAAATGCAAACATGCAACAAACACTCATCATATCAAGAGTTCAAACATGCTTGCCTGGTTCGGAGTAGTCGGAGTCTAACTGGGTGAAGTTCGTGGCTCCGTCACCTCCTCTAGTATCTATGGTATAAGAAAATACGCACGTAACGTAAATACCACGAGGTGCACAAAAAGTAATCCAAATAATTTTCAAATAAATCTGATAAAAACTAGACAAAATTTTAAAGAGAATAGAACAAGAATCAAACAAAAATCCTTTTCTGTTTAAAAGTTATAAGGGTTTTGATTCAAGGACCTTTCTGTAATGAAACAGAAAACTCTCAGGGGGTTCTGCAAAAAAACCAGAAAATGATTCGTTTAAAAGAAAAGAATGAGAGACTGACAGGCGGGTCCCACCCGTCAGGTTTGAATATTCAAATGAGGGAGACGGGGCTCGACGGCGCCCGAGAGCTGCGGTGGTCGCCGACGGCGATCCACGGCGAGGCAGGGGGATCAGGTGGTACTTCTATGTTCAGTACGTCCTTCCGCGTCGGTGGGTGGTGGTGGTGGTCGCTGGCGAGCACTATGTCGATGGCGGCCCTGGCTCCGGCGGACGGTGGTTCGGGTAGTCGTGGACCTCGTCGGAGAGAGTTGCTGGGGTCAAATTGGAGTGGGGGTTAGTCTCCTAGAGGTGCCATCAGGCTACGGGCAAGTCTAGGGCAGTGGAGGAGTTCTCACCGGAGAGAACGCTGCCAGAGCCCGAGGCGGATGGAGGTGGCTGGAGTGGAGGAAGAAGGGCCCCTCGAGGCTTTTCCAGTGGCTAGGCGGGGTCTGGTGAGGTGGTGGTGATGTGCGGGGTCGAGAGCGAGCTCGGAGGTGCTATATATAGCCGGCCCGAGGCGTTGCCGTGCACGGGATAAGTCCGGCGAGCGATTATGGCGGCGCTGTGGCTGGACGGTTGTTTTAAGGGCTTGAGCGTCGTCTAGACGGAGCACTGGTTCCTTTCCGGTGCCTAACTCAACAGGGTAGGGGTGGTTACGGCTTGTCTCCGACGGAACGGCCGTATGGCACGTCGGCGGCAGAGAGCGCGCCCTGAGCGTGCCAGGCCACGGCGACGGTGCTGCATGCGTGCGCTGGCAAGGGAGATGGCCACGCGGAGCTCTCAGGTGGTTTGGGCGGTGCCGAACGGCGTTATGCCGCAGGATGCCCCCTGTCGGCCGCCACGGGAGGCTCTGCCGCCGCGGAAGACGCCGGCGCAGGCGGGCCAGGGTAACACCGACGCCAGGAACAAGCCAGGCGTGCATGTGGTGCTCCGGACAGGGGGGAAGGGCCGTGCACAACATGCCAGGCGCACAGTCGACATGTGACCGAACTCTGACGAACAAACGACACTGAACTTACTGAATTTCTGAAGATGCACAGAAACAGTGCAGGCCAGGTGTTCGACAGAATGATTTTGGCATGTGGGGATTTTTCCTTGAGCTGGTTTTTGGTGGAGTGGTCTCTCATTGCAACTGGGGGTTGCCTGAATTTTGGTGGAATTTTTGGAGAAGTGGAGATATGAATTTCACCAAATTTGACAAATCTGGTCCAAATTTGCAGAGGGAGAAATTTGAAAATTTTGAAAATAAGAAGAGTGGATCTTGTTGGTTCTAGGTTGTGGGTGCTAAGGACTATCCAGAGGACTTGATTTGAGACCAAAGTTCAAAGGCATTAAGGTACTTGCTTTGCAAATTACCTAGGCTCAAAATAAAGGACATAATTGTTTTGGGAAAAGAAATAAATGAGATAAAATCCAAAAATGGATTTAACTAGTTGGGACAGAATGTTTGGGTTGTCCCAAAGTGGAAGGAGGGGTTTTGGGAGAATTTTACCATAAGAGGCATGGTAAAAACAGGAAGGGATCAAAACCAAAGAAAAGCCCAAAACCAAAAAGGTTTTCTTTTTTTTTTGAAAAACTAAATCCAAGAAAAGACTTTGAGAGGGAAAACTCAGAAGAGAGGTTTTTAAGAAGGATTTAAATGACCTTCTTCAAACCAAGCAAGGCTCTTTCTGAAAACAAAAACCACAAAATTTTTGGAGTGTCACAGCACCTACCCCCTTAGGAAAAAATCTCGTCCCCGAGATTTCAGCTAATCCTTAAATAGGTGCGGGTGCTCTGTCTGAAGAAAATCCTCTCTCTCCCAAGTTGCTTCATTCTCGATGTGATTGCTCCTCTGAACTCTTAAAAACTTGATGGTTTTCTGTCGGGTCCTCCTCTCAGACTCTTCTAATATTTTTATTGTGTGCTCCGGGTAGGTGAGGTCTGGTTGCACGTCAATATTTTCATGTGATACTTGCTTCTCTGGGTTGCTCACGTACTTTCTTAACTGCGAGATGTGGAACACGTTGTGGATGTCGGATAAATCCTCGGGTAGGTCTAGCTGGTAGGTTACCGTGCTTCTTCGGGCCACTATACGGAATGGTCCGATGAATCTTGGTGCTAGTTTTCCCTTAACCCTAAATCGTTGCAGACCCCTCATAGGGGAAACTCTTAGGTATACAAACTTTCCGGGTTCAAAACTGATTTCCCGATGCTTTCGATCGTAATAACTCTTTTGCCGACTTTGAGCTATCTTGAGTCGATCTCTAATCATTGTAACTTTCTCCTCCGCCTCTTTGAGCATATCTAGGCCGAAGATGTGGCTGTCCCCGGTTGCTGACCAGTTTAGCGGGGTACGACATCTTCTCCCATATAGAGCTTCAAAGGGTGCCATTTGCAAACTGGCTTGATAACTGTTGTTGTATGCGAACTCTGCATATGGCAAGCTTTCTTCCCAACTGGTTACGTAGGTGAGGACACAGGCTCTCAGCATGTCCTCTAGAATTTGGTTTACGCGTTCAGTTTGCCCATCAGTCTGGGGGTGGTATGCGGTACTGAATGCTAGTTGGGTTCCCAGTGCCTGTTGTAGGTGATCCCAAAATCTAGAGACGAACTATGTGCCTCTATCGGATATGATAGTCTTTGGGACTCCATGCAGGCAGACGATACGGGCAAGATAAAGTCTGGCCAGTCTCTGAGTGGTGTGAGTTGTCTTCACTGGGATAAAGTGTTCTACCTTAGTTAATCTGTCGGTGATGACCCATATGGCATTATTTCCGTGTCGTGACCGTGGTAGTCCAACAATGAAATCCATTCCAATCTCGTCCCACTTCCACTCGGGTATCTTGTTTGGCTGTAACTGCCCGGCTGGTTTCTGGTGCTCGGCCTTGATACGTTGACAAGAGTCACAACATGCAATGAATGTGGCTATATATCTCTTCATACCGTGCCACCAAAAAATTTCCTGAAGGTCTTTGTACATTTTTGTTCCTCCAGGATGGATTGAATACGGAGCGGTGTGGCTTTTAGCCAGAATCTGTTGTTTGAGGTCCTTGATATTTGGTACGCAAAGTCTCTCTCCGAACCACAATACTCCTTGCTCATCTACGTTGAATTCTGCGGCCTTGCCCAAACTCACTTTCCTTTTTATGCCATCAATGCTGGGGTGTCCATGCTAAGCCTCCTTAATCTTTTCCATCAGGGTAGGCTGTATTTCCAAATTTGACACACTGCCTTCGGTGACCATTATTAAATTGAGTTTGGCAAATTCCTGTTGAAATTCTGGCCTCAAGTTTGGCATACTGTCGTTGTCCGTGCTGGGATTCCGACTAAGGGCATCTGCCACAACATTTGCTTTTTCGGGATGGTAGTGGATTCCAACATCATAATCCTTCACCAACTCCAACTAGCGTCGTTGCCGTATATTAAGTTCCGGCTATGTGAAAATATACTTAAGACTCTTATGGTCTGTGTATATTTCACAACGATTTCCATGTAGAAAGTGTCTCCATTCCTTGAGTGCATGGATGACCGCTGCCAATTCTAAGTCATGAGTGGGATAATTCTCCTCATGCTTGCGAAGTTGTCTGGAGACATACGCAACTACCTTGCCTTCTTGCATCAATACGCATCCGAGGCCTTTCCGGGATGCGTCACAATATACCTCAAATTCTTGTGTATGTCAGGCACAATTAATACTGGTGCCATTGTTAATTTCCTTTTTAGCTCTTGGAAGCTTTTCTCATAGGCTTCCGTCCATTCAAACTTCTTGCCTTTCTTGAGCAACTGTGTCATTGGCTTTGCTATGGTGGAGAATCCTTCAATAAATCTCCGGTAATAGCCAGCCATTCCCAAGAAACTTCGTACGTCCGTTACGCTAGCTGGTGGTTTCCAGCCAAGTACGGCCTTGACCTTTTCCGGGTCTACTGCAATACCGTCTTGGGTTAGCACGTGGCCCAGAAAACCCACATGTCTTAGCCAAAATTCACATTTGCTGAATTTGGCATATAGTTGATGTTTCCTGAGTTCTTCGAGTACAATCCTGAGATGCTCGGCGTGCTCTTCTGGTGTTTTGGAGTATATCAGAATATCATCGATGAATACCACAACAAACTTGTCCATATACTTCATAAATACTTTGTTCATGAGGTGAACAAAATATGCGGGGGCGTTGGTTAGCCCAAATGGCATTACTATGAACTCATACAGTCCCTATCTGGAAGTGAAGGCTGTCTTGGGAATATCTTCTGTTCGCACTTTTAATTGGTGGTATCCTGATCTCAAGTCAATTTTTGAGAAGACTTTGGCATTTGCGAGCTGATCAAATAAATCATTTATTCGGGGCATTGGGTATTTGTTCTTGATTGTGACCATGTTAAGAGCTCGATAGTCAATACACAATCTTAGTGTTCCATCCTTTTTCTTGGCAAATAAAATTGGAGAACCCCAAGGTGACGAACTGGCTCGTATGTATCCTTTCTCCAATAATTCTTTTATTTGTTTCTTCAATTCTACCAATTCGGATGGTGCCATTCTGTATGGTTTCTTGTAAATGGGAGTGGTTCCGGGTGCTAGCTCAATGCTGAATTCTATCTCTCGGTCCGGTGGCATGCCTGGTAGTTCTTCTGGAAATACGTCTGGAAATTGACACACTACTGGAACCTTGTTCAGCTCAGAAACGTCCACCTTGTTTAATCTCGGTTGCCGAGGTATTTGTCTCTCTTTGGCTGAAACTTTTATTGTCTTCTGTAACTCAGATAACTTGGATTGCTGCTGATACTGACCACGGTGATTTCCCATATTGATGAATTGGTTCATCATTTCCTGGTATTGTTGCTGACTCTGTTCATACAGACGACACACTTGGGTAAATGTTGTTTCACTGTCATGTTGACTTGTCTGTCCCTGAGTGAAATTGTTGTTTGGTGGTGTGCCATAATTTTCTTCGGGCTGATTTGGCATGGAGCGCGTCCACGGACGAGACATCTTTCACTCTGGGGATATATTTTGTGAAACTCGTAAGACAAGAAAGAGAGTCGCAGAAGTCAATAAAATCACACATAAAACTCCAGGATTTTTTTTTGAAAATACATGTTTGCGCGCGGAGAAGGACTATTACATATCTTACACGCAAG
This sequence comes from Triticum timopheevii, assembly GCA_963921465.1. Classification (NCBI taxonomy): domain Eukaryota; kingdom Viridiplantae; phylum Streptophyta; class Magnoliopsida; order Poales; family Poaceae; genus Triticum; species Triticum timopheevii. Next base: position 107,609,189 of record OY997271.1, read on the forward strand.
CATAATTATACATTACATCACTCAGGATATGCGTACATAATCCTGACATGTTATTGAGACTAGTGCACTTCTCCAGATCCTACATGATGCGCAAACAGGCTACTTCTCACAACCTATGTACATATAAACATATCACAAAAGTCGGTACATCGCAAGGCGTCTAAACGTACTCAGTCGGAGATGGTGAGGATCTCCCTTGGCCTGCCGAGGGTGAGACGCAGTGATGCTGGGGACTCAACCTCCTCCTCGCTAATAGGTTCTAGACGAGAAACACTACGCTGAGCTGATGGAGCAGGTGCCATAGGCGGAGTAACACGAATATGAGTGGGCGAAATAGGTGGAGTAGCACGTATGGGAGTGGGTGCAATAAGTGGTGCAGAGCGAACGGGAGTGGGTGCAATAGCTTGGTTGAATTCCTCAGTGGTAGGCAGGCGACGAGCAGTGGCAAGAATGGTAGGTGAATGAGAAGCTGAGGACGAGATGAACATCAGCGGTGGAGCAGTGTGCAGGAGTTCCCTCCTGTTGGCGGCATAGCCATGGACTGAGTCCATGCGGGTAGCTACGAGGTCGTCCACCATGCTGTCGAAGGCTGCCTCCAGGGCTCGGAGGTACTCGACAAGCATCTCAAAGGCCTCGTCTCGCTCTCCTCTGGGGCAAGAGAATGAGTGGCGACAGGTGTATGGCATGTGGCATGGAAGGTAGCGGTAGCGACGGGTCTTCATAGCAGGAAGGACATCCCGAAGACGAGCTATCGCCTCGCGGGCAGCCATCTGCATAGCATGCCTTTCTGTAGGCATGGCTCTCCCCAAGAATCAGAAGCAGCGTATCTCAGCACGCCCTCCCCTGAATTGCACCGCGGCCTGGTGCATGGTCACACTGTCGTTGATCTTGTGTGGATAAAGTGTGAAGACTGGGCGCACGGATGGCCCCATCGCGACCTGAACGATGAAGGAGAGGAGCTTGACGAACCCCTCAGGCACGTTGGCGAACATTTGTGACTCACAGTCGTTGCCAGCCATCTACAAAAGTAGGCAAAAATTCTGAGCAATCAGATCATAAATTTTATGCTGACTGTCAGAAAAATGACTACATTTGTAAAAACATGAATAAACTCTATCATGCTAATAACCGATTAGCGATCGCACCTAGTGGCTTCCTACAGTCAGCCTGGCTCTGGTACCAAGTCCGTCACGACCGGTTTTTCAATAAAATGCTTATTGAGAAAATCGATCTTTTGATCCCAGTATAGGAAAAATTATCCTCACTGGTAGACAAATACTTGATAAACAGAGGACCAGTAGCATTAAATATATTACAGGGTTGAGCTGAGGCTGCTCAACAATTCATTACAAACTCGCCAATATCTTACATAAGGGCGGTTATGACACAGGGGTGTGGTGACATGCTACTAGCTCGAGATAAAAAGTGGTGGTGGATAACTTGACTCCTAACTGGCAGCTCATCGAGCGTCGAGGTGAGGCTCAATGGATTTATTTCTGGGGTGGCGGAAGCGGATATGGTACAGTGACCAAATGCAGGATCGCACGGGACTGACTGGGACTCCTCTAGGCGTCGAACTCGCTATCAAACTCTTCATCCATGAGATCGCCTTCATCAACATCTGGCCAAATCAACAAGCCAGATGAGTACTTTTGAAAGTACTCGCAAGACAGTTCGGACAAAAGATATAACAAATGTATGCATGAATGCGTCATGAGCAAAAAAATAATGATGCTCATTCCAATAATAATATTATTTTTGCATGACTTGATAAGTAAAACAAATAACTGAAAACCGATCGGGTGTCTAGAGCGACGCCTCGAAAGGTAAACAAATAAAGCTCATGCCGCAGTCGGGCGTCTAAGCGACACCACATAAAGGGCTTATAAAAGAAATGCCACAATCGGACGTCTGAGCGACATCGCAGAAAGGGGTTATAAAAGAAGTGCCATAGTCGGACGTCTGAGCGACATCGCAGAAAGAGCTTAAAAAAGAAATGCCAAACTCGGACGTCTGAGAAACATCACAGAAAGGGCTTGTAAAAGGAATGCCACAGTCGGACATCTGAGCGACATCACAGAAAGGGCTTGTAAAAGAAATGCCACAGTCGGACGTCTGAGCGACATCACAGAAAGGGCTTGTAAAGGAAATGCCACAGTCGGACGTCTGAGTGACATCACAGAAAGGGCTTATATCAATTGTAAATAACAAGTCTGCCACAGTCGGACGTCTGAGCGACATCACAGAAAGGGCTTGTAAAAGAAATGCCACAGTCGGACGTCTGAGCGACATCACAGAAAGGGCTTATATCAAATGTAAATAACAAGTCTGCCACAGTCGGATGTCTGAGCGACATCACAAAAAGGGCTTATATCAAAAGTAAATAACGGGTTAGTCCATCCACAGGAATAAACTTTTAACCGGATTTAAAACTCATGTAGTCCATCGGGTTTTGTCACTGAGGTTGATATCTGACAAGATAAGATGAACACAGTACTTGGACATGTACAAGATGATTTAAAGGATTTGTGACTCTGCAGAGTTTGTACTAACTGACCACAGCCAACGGATTTCCATAGTCACGAAGGACTAGTTCCGTTTATGGTATTTCGGTAGAAACACATTTAACCAGTACACACCCATTCCACCTCACGATGCCAGGAATCACCCTAGACAACGTCCAAGAAAAACTTTGAGACGGGGAGGTCACAACCTCTAATAGCATGGGATCAAATTTCTATACGCGCGCTCTAAGGGGTGCCCCCCTCTCGGTCCCAACCGGAAACACCCATGCCCCCTGACCGGATGACGGACTTTAATCCAGGGCCATGGAACCCTCATCCCGGCCTCTCTATTTGGTGTGTACCAGGAAAACGGTTTGCAACTTACTAGGCCATAATCCGTGCGGAAAACATGTGGCAGTGGATGAATGCCATCACATGGCCATGCAAATATGTATCCAACAACATATGGCTTTCCGAAACTTACTTTCCACTTTTGTGAATGAAATATAACATTCAAAGAAATGTTCATAAACATGCCATGAAACTCCTAAATGCAAACATGCAACAAACACTCATCATATCAAGAGTTCAAACATGCTTGCCTGGTTTGGAGTAGTCGGAGTCTAACTGGGTGAAGTTCGCGGCTCCGTCACCTCCTCCGGTATCTACGGTATAAGAAAATACGCACGTAACGTAAATACCGCGAGGTGCACAAAAAGTAATCCAAATAATTTCAAATAAGTCTGATAAAAAACTAGACAAAATTTTAAAGAGAACAGAAAAAGAATCAAACAAAAATCCTTTTCTGTTTAAAAGTTATAAGGGTTTTGATTCAGGGACCTTTCTGTAATGAAACAGAAAACTCTCAGGGGGTTCTGCAGAAAAGTCCAGAAAACGATTCGTTTAAAAGAAAAGAATGAGAGATTGACAGGCGGGTCCCACCCGTCAGGTTTGAATATTCAAACGAGGGTGACAGGGCTCGACGGCGCCCGAGAGCTGCGGTGGTCGCTGATGGCGATCCACGGTGAGGCAGGGGGATCGGGTGGGACCTCCGTGTTCAGTACATCCTTCCGCGTTGGTGGGTGGTGGTGGTGGTCGCCGGTGAGCACTGTGTCGACGGCGGCCCTGGCTCCGGCGGACGGTGGTTCGGGTAGTCGTGGACCTCGTCGGAGAGAGTTGCTGGGGTCAAATTGGAGTGGGGGTTAGTCTCCTAGAGGTGCCATGAGGCTATGGGCAAGTCTAGGGAAGTGGACGAGTTCTCACCGGAGAGAATGCTGCCGGAGCCTGAGGCGGACGGAGGTGGCCGGAGTGGAGGAAGAAGGGCCCCTCGAGGCTTTTCCAGTGGCTAGGCGGGGTCTGGTGAGGTGGTGGTGATGTGCGGGGTCGAGAGCGAGCTCGGAGGCGCTATATATAGCCGGCCCGAGGCGGTTGCCGTGCACGGGATAAGTCCGGCGAGCGATCATGGCGACGCTGTGGCTGGATGGTTGTTTTAAGGGCTTGAGCATCGTCTAGACGGAGCTCTGGTTCCTTTCCGGTGCCTAACTCAACAGGGTAGGGTGGTTACGGCCTGTCTCCGATAGAACGGCCGTACGGCACGTCGGCGGCAGAGAGCACGCCCTGAGCGTGCCAGGCCACGGCGACGGTGCTGCATGCGTGCGCTGGCAAGGGAGATGGCCACGCGGACCTCTTAGGTGGTTTGGGCGGTGCCGAACGGCGTTATGCCGCAGGATGCCCCCTGTCGGCCACCACGGGAGGCCCTGCTGCCGCGGAAGACGCCGGCGCAGGCGGGCCAGGGTGCCACCGACGCTAGGAACGAGCCAAGCGCGCGTGTGGTGCTCCGGACAGGGGGGAAGGGCCGTGCACAACGTGCTAGGCGCACAGTCGACACGTGACTGAACTCTGATGAAGAAACGACACTGAACTTACTGAATTTCTGAAGATGCACAGTAATAGTGCAGACCAGGTGTTCAACAGAATGATTTTGGCATGTGGGGATTTTTCCTTGAGCTGGTTTTTGGTGGAGTGGTCTCTCATTGCAACTGGGGGTTGCCTGAATTTTGGTGGAATTTTTGGAGAAGTGGAGATATGAATTTCACCAAATTTGACAAATCTGGTCCAAACTTGCAGAGGGTGAAATTTGAAAATTTTGAAAAGAAGAAGAGTGGATCTTGTTGGTTCTAGGTTGTGGGTGCTAAGGACTATCCAGAGGATTTGATTGGAGACCAAAGTTCAAAGGCATTAAGGTACTTGCTTTGCAAATTACCTAGGCTCAAAATAAAGGACATAATTGTTTTGGGAAAAGAAATAAGTGTGATAAAATCCAAAAATGGATTTAACTAGTTGGGACAGAATGTTTGGGTTGTCCCAAAGTGGAAGGAGGGGTTTTGGGAGAATTTTACCATAAGAGGCATGGTAAAAACAGGAAGGGATCAAAACCAAAGAAAAGCCCAAAACCAAAAAGGTTTTTTTTTTTGAAAAACTAAATCCAAGAAAAGATTTTGAGAGGGAAAACTCAGAAGAGAGGTTTTTAAGAAGGATTTAAATGACCTTTTTTAAACCAAGCAAGGCTCTTTCTGAAAACAAAAACCACAAAATTTTTGGAGTGTCACACAAAATGAATAAAGGCTAGGCCGTGGCATGATGTCACGCCGCGGAATACATCAGCAGATTAGATTTGTGTAAATATTATTCTCTCTACGGTGGGATGTGTGAAACTTACTTTTACAGAGCCGGACACTATCCTTGTGTTCAAACATCTTCTATGAAGAATTCGGAGGAGGAACCCGCCTTGCAATGCCGAAGACAATTTGCGCGCCGGACTCATCGTCATTGAAGCCTGGTTCAGGGGCAACTGAGGGAGTCCTGGATTAGGGGGTGTCCGGATGGCTGGACTATGACCTTTGGCCGGACTCCCGGACTATGAAGATACAAGATTGAAGACTTCGTCCCGTGTCCGGATAGGGACTTTCCTTGGAGTGGAAGGCAAGCTTGGCGATATGATATGAAGATCTCCTCCCATTGTAACCGACTCTGTGTAACCCTAGCCCTCTCTGGTGTCTATATAAACCGAAGAGTTTTAGTCCGTAGGACAAACAACAATCATACCATAGGCTAGCTTCTAGGGTTTAGCCTCTCTGATCTCATGGTAGATCAACTCTTGTAACACCCATACCATCAATATCAATCAAGCAGGAGTAGGGTTTTACCTCCACCGAGAGGGCCCGGACCTGGGTAAAAACATCGTGTCCCCTGTCTCCTGTTACCATCTGCCTAGACGCAGAGTTCGGGACCCCCTACCTGAGATCCGCCGGTTTTGACACCGACACCAGGTGACCCGGATTGTCAACCCGTGGAGGGTGATCTTCCCTACTCCATATAATAGGCTGCCCAGACCATCTCAAATAACGAGGAACTGTCGGCTCAACAGCATTCACAACCCTCTTATGAAGCTTATGGTCTCGTTTTGCACAAACTGGTGGTAAACACATGATATTGTACACTATTCGGCTGCTTTGGATGGCTCTGGTATCCACTCTGCTGCTGTTGTTGCTGCTGACCACCCTTGCCAGATTGCTGGTTATAACCACCTTGATTACCTTGAGAAATTTGAAAGTTGGAATTTGAATAACTGCCCGGGCCATGCAAGCCGCCGCCACCTGAGCCGCCGCCCTACCCATTATTACCATCGAACATGTTGGAATTCTTGAAAGCCTTCATGATCGTACAGTCCTTCCATAGATGAGTAGTCGGCTTCTGCTGAGTGCCATGCCTTGGACAGGGCTCATTCAGTAACTGCTTGAGTGTGGGGCCTGACTCGCCGGACCGGGGAGGTGGTCTCCCCTTACATCGTTGGTTGTTACCCTGTGCATTGGTGTTAGCCACAAATTCCAAGCTACCATCAGCCTTACGTTTATTACCTCCTTGATTTGCCGGGTTAGGCTGGGGGCCCTTGCCATTGCTGTTCTTCTTTCCCTTCCCTGTCTTTTCATCCTTATACTCGGGATCCTTGGTACTGTCAGAGTCGGTGTACTTGACGAGAGCCGCCATCAGCGTACCCATATCATTGCAATTGCGCTTGAGCCGCCCAAGCTTCATCTTCAGAGGCTGAAAACGGAAATTTTTCTCCCACATTAAGACTGCAGAGCCAGCATCCATCTTATCAGACGAATGTATTATGGCTTTGACCCGGCACACCCAATGGGTTGTGGACTCGCCCTCCTCCTGCTTGCAACTAGTCAAATCCACAATTTACATGGTCTGCTTGCATGTATCCTTGAAGTTCTGAATGAACCGGGCTTTTAACTCCGCCCATGAACTGATTGAATTAGGCGGCCGTCCTTTCAACCAAGTGCGGGCAGTCCCATCCAACGTCATGGTGATGTACTTGGCCATCACTGCGTCACTGACCTCTAGTAACTCCATAGCCATCTCATAGCTTTCAATCCATGCCCCAGGCTGTAAGTCGGCCGTATAATTAGGCACCTTCCTAGGTCCTTTGAAATCCTTGGGAAAACGCTTGTGCCGCAGAGCGGCACCAGACAGGGGACACCTCCGGTCCTAGTGGCCACGCCTGCCTCAATAGAAGTCGTCGCAGAAACCAGGTAAGGCTGGTAACCCGTTAGCTGAGCTGCCTGATCAGCCTCCTACTGAGCCACCCGCTCAGCCTCCTGATCTATTCTGTCCTGATCCACCAAGTTAAAGGCTCCATTGCATGTCGGGTCATGCCCGCCTGGCTAGTTACGGCGCCGGGCGTTGCTTGAAACGGCCGATGAGTCCATGTGCCTGCTATAACTCGGGCTTCGGCTTGGACGAGGGGTTGAATGAATCATGTCCCGGCTATACGAGTACGCCTCCTGTTGTGCTAAAGCCGTCTGAAGAATTTCTCCGACCCGATGGGTTTCAACCGCCGCCGGAGAGTCGCCATCCATCGGGAGAGCCGCCAGTCATGCCGCCGCCGTGATCATGTTCTCCAACGGGTTAGAATAATGACCCGGTGGTGTTGGTACATACTGAGGTGGATCAGTATTCAAATGGGGAGGCCCCATCACTTGTGGTTGAACCGGCATTCCAACCCCGGGTGCCGCAACGGTCTATCTCCGGCAGGTTACTGGGCCCTGCATCGGGTGTATGGAAGAGGTTTCGAGGGTCATAAATCGGAGGGAGCCAAGACTGAGTCTTCTGGTATCTTCTCCTCATGACCTCATTGGATGCATTCTGATCCTGCATGAGCTGGAAAGTCTGCGCCTAAATCCGCTGAGCCTAAGCATCTAGAGCCGCCCACTCTGCAGTCATCCTCACATCTTCCGCTGCTAAGTCTTCCTTAGCCTGCACGATATCCAGCTTTAACTGCACCACTTCAGCATCATGTTGAGCTTGATCCGCCAGGTTGACCACGACGCTTAACAGAGTGGTCATCTTATCCGTGAAATCCATCAGCACCTGAGCCGGCGAGCGCACAGGGCCTCCTGCCCCGGCTGCTGCTGACCCGGAGGTTATGGTTGCTGCAGTTGTGGAGTCTTGGGTAGTTGCGTGCCGACCATCAAGATTCTGACCCTGATCGGCGGCTCAAGGAGATCCAGAATACTGCTTGTTGGGGAACGTTGCAGAAAATTAAAAAAAATTCCTACGGTTTCACCAAGATCCATCTATGAGTTCATCTAAGCAATGAGTCATGGGAGAGAGATTGCATCTACATACCACTTGTAGATCACGAGCGGAAGCGTTCACTAGAACGTGGATGATGGAGTCGTACTCGCCGTGATCCAAATCACTGATGACCAAGTGCTGAACGGACAGCACCTCCGCGTTTAACACACGTACGGAGCGGATGACGTCTCCTCCTTCTTGATCCAGCAAGGGGGAAGGAGAGGTTGAGGAAGATGGCTCCAGCAGCAGCACGACGGCATGGTGTTGGTGGAGAAGCAGTACTCCGACAGGGCTTCGCCAAGCTCGTGACGGAGGAGGAGAGGTGTTGGGGAGGGGAGGGGCTGCGCCTTGATTGTGTATTGCAGCCCTCCCCTCACCCCTCTATTTATAGGGGAAGGGGCAAGGGGGGCCGGCCCCTCTAGATGAGATCTAGAGGGGGAGCGGCGGCCAGGGAGGGGGGCTTGCCCCCCAAGCAAAGGGGGGCGTCCCCACTAGGGTTCCCCCCAAAACCCTAGGCTCATGGGCCCAAGGGGGGGGCGCCCAGCCCTCCAGGGGCTGGTTCCCCGCCCCTTGCTGCCTATGAGGCCCTCCGAGAGGGGTGGCCCCTCCCGGTGGACCCCCGGAACCCCTTCGGTGGCCCCGGTACAATACCGATATGACCCCGAATCCTTCCGGTGTCCGTATGACAACTTCCCATATATAAATATTCACCTCCGGACCATTCTGGAACTCCTCGTGACGTCCGGGATCTCATATGAGACTCCTAACAACTTTCGGTAATCACATACAAGTCTTCCTAATAACCCTAGCGTCACCGAACCTTAAGTGTGTAGACCCTACGGGTTCGGGAGACACGCAGACATGACCGAGACGGCTCTCCGGTCAATAACCAACAGCGGGATCAGGATACCCATGTTGGATCCCACATGCTCCTCGATGATGTCATTGGACGAACCACGATGTCAAGGATTCAATCAACCCCGTATACAATTCCCTTTGTCAATCGGTACGTTACATGCCCGAGACTCGATCGTCAGTATCCCAATACCTCGTTCAGTCTCGTTACCGGCAAGTCACTTTACTCATACCGTAATGCATGATCCCGTGACCAAACACTTGGTCACTTTGAGCTCATTATGATGATGCATTACCGAGTGGGCCCAGAGATACCTCTCCGTCATACGGAGTGACAAATCCCAGTCTCGATCCGTGTCAACCCAACAGACACTTTCGGAGATACCTGTAGTGCACCTTTATAGTCACCCAGTTACGTTGTGATGTTTGGTACACCCAAAGCACTCCTACGGTATCCGGGAGTTACACGATCTCATGGTCTAAGGAAAGGATACTTGACATTGGAAAAGCTCTAGCAAACGAACTACACGATCTTGTGCTATGCTTAGGATTGGGTCTTGTCCATCACATCATTCTCCTAATGATGTGATCCCGTTGTCAATGACATCTAATGTCCATAGCCAGGAAACCATGACTATCTATTGACCAACGAGCTAGTCAACTAGAGGCTCACTAGGGACAAGTTACGGTCTATGTATTCACACGTGTATTACGATTTCCGGATAATACAGTTATAGCATGAATAAAATACAATTATCATGAACAAGGAAATATAATAATAACCCTTTTATTATTGCCTCTAGGGTATATTTCCAACAGTCTCCCACTTGCACTAGAGTCAATAATCTAGTTACATTGTGATGAATCGAACACCCATAGAGTTCTGGTGTTGATCATGTTTTGCTCGCGAGAGAGGTTTAGTCAATGGATCTGCGACATTCAGATCCGTATGTACTTTGCAAATATCTATGTCTCCATCTTGAACATTTTCACGGATGGAGTTGAAACGACGCTTGATGTGCCTGGTCTTCTTGTGAAACCTGGGCTCCTTGGCAAGGGCAATAGCTCCAGTGTTGTCACAGAAGAGTTTGATCGGCCCCGACGCATTGGGTATGACTCCTAGGTCGGTGATGAACTCCTTCACCTAAATTGCTTCATGCGCTGCCTCCGAGGCTGCCATGTACTCCGCTTCACATGTAGATCCCGCCACGACGCTCTGCTTGCAGCTGCACCAGCTTACTGCTCCACCATTCAACATATACACGTATCCGGTTTGTGACTTAGAGTCATCCAGATCTGTGTCGAAGCTAGCGTCGACGTAACCCTTTACGGCGAGCTCTTCGTCACCTCCATAAACGAGAAACATGTCCTTTGTCCTTTTCAGGTACTTCAGGATATTCTTGACCGCTGTCCAGTGTTCCTTGCCGGGATTACTTTGGTACCTTCCTACCAAACTTACGGCAAGGTTTACATCAGGTCTGGTACACAGCATGGCATACATAATAGATCCTATGGCTGAAGCATAGGGGATGACACTCATCTCTTCTTTATCTTTTGACGTGGTCGGGCATTGAGCCGAGCTCAATCTTACACCTTGCAATACAGGCAAGAACCCCTTCTTGGACTGATCCATTTTGAACTTCTTCAAAATCTTATCAAGGTATGTGCTTTGTGAAAGACCTATGAGGCGTCTCGATCTATCTCTATAGATCTTGATGCGTAATATATAAGCAGCTTCTCCAAGGTCCTTCATTGAAAAACACTTATTCAAGTAGGCCTTAATGTTCTCCAATAGTTCTATATCATTTCTCATCAAGAGTATGTCATCTACATATAATATGAGAAATGCTACAGAGCTCCCACTCACTTTCTTGTAAACGCAGGCTTCTCCATAAGTCTGCATAAACTCAAACGCTTTGATCATCTCATCAAAGCGAATGTTCCAACTCCGAGATGCTTGCACCAGCCCATAAATGGACCGCTGGAGCTTGCATACTTTGTTAGCGTTCTTAGGATCGACAAAACCTTCCGGCTGCATCATATACAGTTCTTCCTTAAGATGTCCGTTAAGGAATGCCGTTTTGACGTCCATCTGCCATATCTCATAATCATAGTATGCGGCAATTGCTAACATGATTCAGACGGACTTCAGCTTTGCTACGGGAGAGAATGTCTCATCGTAGTCAATCCCTTGAACTTGGCGATAACCCTTAGCGACAAGTCAAGCTTTATAGACGATAATATTACCATCCGCGTCCGTCTTCTTCTTAAAGATCCATTTGTTTTCTATCGCTCGCCGTTCATCGGGCAAGTCTGTCAAAGTCCATACTTTGTTTTCATACATGGATTCTATCTCGGATTTCATGGCTTCAAGCCATTTGTTGGAATCTGGGCCCGCCATCGCTTCTTCATAGTTCGAAGGCTCACCTTGTCTAACAACCTGATTTCTAGGACAGTGTTGCCATACCACTCTGGTGCGGAACGTGTCCTTGTGGACCTACGAAGTTCAGTAGCAACTTGATCCGAAGTACTTTGATCATCATCATTATTTTCCTCTTCAGTTGGTGTAGGCATCACAGGAACATTTTCCTGAGCTGCACTACTATCCCGTTCAAGAGGTAGTACTTCATCGAGTTCTACTTTCCTCCCACTTACTTCTTTCGAGAGAAACTCTTTCCAGAAAGGATCTGTTCTTGGCAACAAAGATCTTGCCCTCGGATCCTAAGTAGAAGGTATACCCAATGGTTTCTTTAGGGTATCCTATGAAGATGCATTTTTCCGACTTGGGTTCGAGCTTTTCAGGTTGAAGTTTCTTGACATAAGCATCGCATCCCCAAACTTGTAGAAACGACAGCTTAGGTTTCTTCCCAAACCATAATTCATACGGTGTCGTCTCAACGGATTTAGACGGTGCCCTATTTAAAGTGAATGTAGCTGTCTCTAGAGTGTATCCTCAAAATGATAGCGGTAAATCGGTAAGGGACATCGTAGACCGCACCATATCCAATAGAGTGCGATTACGACGTTCGGACACACCGTTACGCTGAGGTGTTCCAGGCGGCGTGAGTTGTGAAACGATTCCACATTTCCTTAAGTGTGTACCAAACTCGTGACTTAAATATTCTCCTCCACGATCTGATCGTAGGAACTTTATCTTTTGGTCACGTTGATTCTCTACCTCATTCTGAAATTCCTTGAACTTTTCAAAGGTCTCAGACTTGTGTTTCATTAAGTAGACATACCCATATCTACTCAAGTCATCAGTGAGAGTGAGAACATAACGATATCCTCCACGAGCCTCAATGCTCATTGGACCGCACACATCGGTATGTATGATTTCCAATAAGTTGGTTGCTCACTCCATTGTTCCGGACAACGGAGTCTTGGTCATCTTGCCCATGAGGCATGGTTCGCATGAGGCATGGCGGCTCAAGGAGATCCAGAATACTGCAGCCATCGGAATAGCCCCCAAGCCTGCAATCTTGCAGTTGATACAGCGAATCGTCTCGCCCGTGGATGACTCACCATCAGAATAGATGGTCGTCTCACCGCAAGATATAGATCCTTCAGAGAGTCCTCCGTGGATGCTTCCCATGAAGGCACGCTTCACAGCCGGCAGAGCCCGGGCGAGTCTCGCACACTGAGCCGTCTCGACGAGGTCGGTGCAGATGTCCGACTCAGGGCCGGTCGGCGATCTTGCCAATGAAGACGTGGATTCCGCTAAAGGGGACCCGGTACCCGTACTCAAGTGAGCCGATGTCGGGGCCCTAGCCTGCGTCGTCGATGTAGAGCTTGCCGCGACGACTCTTGGTCATCTGGCCTATAGCGTATCCCTTGAGCCCTTAGAAGCTACCCTTCAAGAACTCAAATCCATCATGCACTGGCCCCACAGTGGGCGCCAACTGTCGTGGAATTGTCACGCGAGATGTCCTGGTGAAAGGACTTAGTCGTGGATCCATCGCAACTAGGAAGCTTAAAGGGGTTAATCGGGACAAAGGACACGAGGTTTATACTGGTTCGGCCCCTTGCGGTGAAGGTAAAAGCCTACGATCCAGTTTTGAGTGGGATTGTTTATGTCTCGATAACCAGGGAGTGAATCGCTTGACCTAGCTCTCGATTTGATGTTACTTGCCCTGAACCGCCGCCGAGTCGTCCCTTTATATACAGAGGTCGACGCCCAGCGGCTCATAGAGTCTCGGCTGGCTCATAAACAGTGTCCGGCTCAGTCTCTTAACTTGCCTTACAATACAAGTCACATACATATGGCGGTTTATCACTACGGGCCTTAAGTCGCCTCCAGGCTTTGGGCCCTTAACTGAACTGCCATCTCCAACCTTGGTCTAAGGCTTCAAGAATACTTGTAAGTATAACCCGGCCCCTCCTGGGCGGGTCATACCAATAGTTATATCCCCAACACTTGTCATTTGGTCATCCTCGCCCATGTCACTCTTACTATGTGATAGTTGCCTCAGTTTAGAATGTCATTCTCGTCTGGATCACAAGAGTTTGAGCACTGCAGATGGGTGCGTTTTGGTGGTGTAGCAAGACTTCTTATGAACTATCATGTCTTGCTATTTATGTCAGTAGTAGTCACTAGTTAGTGTTTGAATGTTGTATATATCGTTGTTTCGAACAGTTTATTGTCTCGAACTACTGGTGGGCTAAATGAGGGAATCACCATTCTCCAGTGTTCAGAGTATATCTCCTTTTTCTAGTTATATAATTTGAGCTCAGTGTCTTTTCGATGGTGTACACTTGTTTGGGCCAGTGAGGTGTCGTTGAATATGGGCCGAGTAGTAACGCAATGCCAAACAGATCAATTATGATTCTCAGGCCGGGCTCTCAAAAGATCCTAAAAAAAGGTCGGGCTCTCCAAAAAAGAAAGAATAAGGACTCTTAGGCTGACATGTGGGCGCCACTGGTGTTTTCGTGCGCTTGCGTGCCGAGAGCATATTGGCGCGTGTTCGAAATTCATGCTACGTTTTCATCCCCAATCTCCCGCCCCTCCCCCACCTCTGGAATCTCGATTCCTACACTAGTTCCCCCAAATCCCCCTCATGTACTCCCTGTACTCAAGTGCACTATCAGGTCGCCAGTTAACGCGTATCTCCGAGCTGGAGATCCTAAGGTCTGTCCTGCCTTCGGTCGCTGCATGCTGTCGCTCAATAGTGGCATGGCGGCGCTTGACGACCAGTTTGCCGGCAAAGTGCTGATGGTAACCAGCAACAGCGACCGGCCTCCCGTCTCGGCGGACGACCTTGTCGAAGCTCTTGTCATTGAGCATGGCATCCAAATAATTGACTTGCTCATCAAAGTCTGTCCTCCATCGGCTGATTTCTTCGTCAGGTTCCGGACAACTTTCGACTGCAGTCGTGTGTTCGAATATTCCCGGCGTTTGTTCTGCGATGGCGCGTTGGTGAGCTTTGATCGGTGGCACCCAGGATGGGGCTCGATGCCCTCTAAGCTTGAGTTTTTTTAATAAATCTTACCTTCCACGGCATGCCTCGACATGCTTGGAATAGCGAGTCCATGAATGAGCTTATCAACGACCTTGGAGGTGAGCTCGTAAGTATGTTTGTTCCTCCAGACAGCTGGGCTCTGACGGTTATGGCATGGATGAAGAAGTCGTCCACCATACTGAAGGTCGTTGGTGTTGAGATACCGGTGCAGGAACTGGGGTTGTACTATTCGTTGCTACCAAGGCCTCTGCGGACCACGTTAGGGATGTACCCGTATCGAGTGTTCGTGCATGTCGAAGAAGTGGTCAATCCATCAATCGAAGTCCTGCCGCCACCGCTGGTGCCAGGGTCCGTTGACGACATCCATTACAGGAGTCAACGTTAGACTTTCCCCGTGTTGTTCGGAATGATGGATGGCACAGGGCCTACTCCATCGCACGGCGGAGGCCACTGCTTCTTTGGGAGAAGAGGCAGGGTTGGCTGCCTGGATGTGCTCTAATTTGAGGTAACAACTGAATCTTGTCAGATACTAGTTAAATCTGAGCTATGGGTGTGAAGCAATGATGTGCCAGTACATTTGATTGCGACCTGTTCTATTTTTGTACCTGGACTTTTTCAGAAAGGATTGTACATCAACTTAATGTGCTAACAGAACTTATTGTGTTGTCTGTCTGTTTTCTTTGCACAGCATTCAAGATATTTCCCCGTCATTGATAAAGACGATGAACTGTTATGTACGATTTCGTTGGTTTCAACATAGCCCTACCCGTAGCGATCCACTGCTTCCATCCTGATTATGCAGCCTGCATGAAATTTTTGTATGCAAGTTCAGTATGCTATGATGTTCTATATGATTGTGTCAACTATATAAGTTTTTACTGAGCATCAGCAATGCATAAGGCTGAAAGATGTATTTATGAGCATCGACCGATAGGTCTCTCTCTATCTCACACACACACGCGCGTGCACACACGCACAAGTGGGGCACGTTGAATTATTTCTTTGCTCGTGACAGCATTTAATTGGGTTCCACTGTAATCTAACTTTTTTCTTAAGTTATTAATTGAGCTCAGTGACTTCAAAAAATTGTACAGAAGCCTTGTTTGGGCCTTTTCGGCGTCACTGAATGTGGGCTGAGTAGCCATGTTAGGTTGTACTGTACTACACAGGCCTTTTTTTCAACATCAGTAATGCAACTGGGTCGACAGTTGTACACAAAGCCGGGTCAACTTGTTATTCTTCGCCCCACTGGGATGCAAACTTTCCTAGGAGGTATGCATTAGGCTTAACAAGAAAATGGATTTTAAGAAATAATAAATGGGATGTAATTATAATAATTGGGCAGTAACTATAAAAAAATGCACCAAACGCATAATTAGTTTAAAAATATATTATTTTTGGAATTTGAAAATTTTAATTTCATTACTTCTTGCGCGCGCAATATTTCGTTGGATTTTAACGTAATACAACTTTATTTTGAAATTATATTTAATCTGACTAGAAATTTCGGATAAAAATATTTCGCATCCCATCAGAATGTGGGAATTTTTTTTGAATTCTGTTTTGAGCGGTTGGTTGAAATTATTAATTGTTGTCCTAGCTATAAGTTGGTATGTACTTTTAACAAATTGTAAATGGGCTGTAGTAAATTCCAATAGAATTAAAAACTGGGTTGTACATTCTTACAAATTGCAAATGGGCTATATGTTCTCTACCACACACTTGTGGGCCTTCTAAGTTGACGCGTTCCCTTAAAAAAAACTAAGTTGACGCGTATGCAAGACTTTGTCAACCACACACGGTTCTAGCAGCTATCGTGCTTCTTCTTCAATCTCGGATATTCTTGCTTCAGCCGCCGAAAAAATGATTCCTCCCCCTGACATCTAGGGCGCACTGTTTCGGAGGCTGACCTGTGGGCCTACTAAGTTGACGCATACCAAGAGCTTTGTCCACTTAGTCAATATAAACCATTCTAGCTGCAGTGACCGTACGATGTCCATCCAACGGTCGTAGTGCTTCTTCAACCTCTGGTCTTCTTGCTCGAGCCGCCCAAAGCAGCGCTGGTCATGCCGCGTGCTCCTGCCTCCCTTGGCCGGCTGTGATGCCGCGGAGGCCTCACCCCCCTACTACCCCCACCGCTGTCCAGGCCATCCCTCTACTCACCCACACCCCCTGTTATTCTGCTGCGACGGCAGCCTCACACCGCAGCCGAACTAATGAACCCTCATACTCCTCTACGCGCGGGCTTCCACTTTCGCGTCTTCCCCGGCTTTGCATCGTCCCCTTCCTAGGCCTCGCTGTCGTCCACCGCCCTGGTGCTCTCGGCGCGGCGTGGTCAATGACCGACTTCCATCGGGAAAGTAATGTACGTGGAGAGGCTGACAGCTGGGTCCACGGCAGCCGCACGGAAGTGCCTCCTTATTACGTGGAAAATAATGATTCCTCCACCTGAGAGTGGGGACCCACTGGATGGCCACCGTATTTTGCAAAAAAATGTTTCCCCCTTACTGCTGGGACCCACCAGCTACATCTTCGCACGCAAGGAAGTGCATTCGGGCAAAAAAAAACAATTCGTCCCGCTGACTGCTAGGAGCCACAAGCTACATCTTCGCACGCAAGGAAGTGCCTGGCAGTCGGGACCCACCTGGTCGAAGCGTACGTAGCATTGTCATTCTGGTCGTGAACGTGTACGTATATACTAGTCGATGTAGAGGCGCGCACGCGTTGTAGTATAGGCGCGCACGTAGCATGTACACGTACGTACAACGGCTAGTGTCAAGAAAGAAAATACGGCCAAGTACGTACATACGGGCGGGGTCTCGAACGCCTACTCGCGCATACGTACGGCCAGGGCTCGTGTACATGGCTGGGTCGGAACGGAGAAACATCGTCATCATCCTATTCATGGGGAGCCAACCGGCTGGGTCGGAATGGAATGCATCGTCGTGTTCATCGGGAGGGCTTGGACGGAATAGCCGATGGAAATGAGGCCTAGCGTACCGCAGAACAGAGGAAACAGCCTTGTGTTCAAGCGGCCATGTTCGAAACGGGATCCTTTTCATCGGGAGGGGTCTGACATACCGCAAAACGGAGGAAACGAACTTGTAATGGACCTCCTACGGTCAAAACGGGGTCCTATTGATCTGGAGGGATGTGGTGTACCGCAAAACAGAGGAAACGGACTTGTGTTGGAGCGCTACAGTCGAAACGGGGGTCCTGTTCATCGGGAGGGGTGTGGCGTACTGCAAAACGGGACTCCACGGGATACTGTTCATCTCCACCCTCGACCTCCTCCAGCCTCCACGGGCTACTGTTCATCCACCGTCGACCTCCTCCAGCCTCCACCTGTGAATGTTCATCCACGGGCTCCTGTTCATCCAGCCTCGACCACGTGCTACTCCACCGGCTACTGTTCAACCAGCCCTCTCCATGGGCTCCAGTTCAACCACACCTCCACGGGCTACTATTCATCCAGCCCTCCACGGGGTCGTCCTATTCATCCAGCTCTCCACGGGGTTGTCCTGTTCATCCAACCCTCCACGGGGTCCTGTTCATCCAGCCCCAACCGACTCGATCGATCGGGGTCCTGTTCATCCAGAGGCAACACTACAGGGTCCTGTTCATCCGCCCCCACTGGGAACTGGTCATCCAAACCCCCCAGCAATGCTCATTTGTCATCCAAACCCCTCAGCAACGCTCACTGTTCATCCAAAGGCAGCATCGATCGGCTTCAGTTAGCAGCAGTAGCGAAGGAATCACTCGATCGCTTGGGTTCAGTAACGCGTAGCCTGCAGTGCAATCGCTCGGGTTCAGTTAGGCGACACCTCGCTCGGGTTCAGTTAGAGCCCAACGCCTCGCACCCATGCATGTACAGTACAAGAGAAACACGCATCGCCCGGCCCCCGACCACCCACCGTAAACCGGTAACTCCCCGATATTTTCCTCGCCCTCACTTCTACCACGGTTTTTCCGTCATGGACGGCCCAAAGAATGTCATGCAGCTACGCCTCCGGCCCGCCCAGGATGAAAAGCCCATTTTTTGTATTGATTTTTTGTCATAGAAGTAGGAGCCCACCACATCTATGATGATACCGGGTTTTGTCACAATTATCATCATAGAAGTGTCATAAGTATGACAGATAAAAAAATCGTTCAGCCCAAAATGTCAAGGATGTGTCTTTTTTTGTAGTGCATGCCTACATTAAATTGATGAATTGGAGCTATTTTTTATCGCCCTAGGTTATGACTGCTACATGATGAATATTATACATCACTGATCTGATGCCTACGAGCTTTTTATATATTGATCTTTGCTAAGTTACTTTTGTCGTTGCTACTGTTACAATCACTACAAAACTGCTACTGTTACTATTGCCACTGTTACCGCTACTATCATACTACTTTGCTACTGATCACCTTGCTGCAGATATTAAGTCTTTTAGGTTTGGTTGAATTGACAACTCAACTGCTAATACTTGCGAATATTCTTTGGCTCCCCTTGTATTGAATCAATAAATTTGGGTTGAATATGCTACCCTCGAAAACTGGGATCTATCCCCTATACTTGTGGGTTATCAAGACCTTTTTCCGGCGCTGTTGCCGGGGAGCATAGCTCTATTTGCTAAGTCACCTGGGTATTATATCTGTTGATCTCTATGAAGAATCAGAAACATACCAGAACCAAGATCGTTCCCTCTAGGACGAGGGGACGTAAGGACCTTCCGTCTAGCTCTGCACTTGATTCACCTTCTGCTTTGAGTAAGCTTGCGACACCACCACATGCTATTAATCCTGATATGTTGCAAGTAATTGATGATGTTACTTATGCTATGAATGATGCTTATGATGATGCTAGTACTTTGCTTGATAAGACTGTGCGACTTGGTGAATTTCTTGATGAACAACTTGCTAGAGCTAAAGAAAATGAGAATGCTAAAACTAATGAGATTTCTGAAACTAGTGAAATTATTGAAACAGAAAACTTTGAAACACCTATTAAACCTAGTTCTCCTAGATATGAATTACCTAATATACCTGAGGGATGTGTTATGGATGGATAGGTAGCTAGGGATTTTCTTCCTTGCAAGGATAGAGATGATCTTAAGAAATTATTATGCAAGTGGAAAGAAAAATCTTTGAATGCTAGAATGAAATATGACCCTAAGTTTGCTACTTCACCTATCTTTGTTACTGAAAAGGATTATGAATTCTCTGTCGATCTTGAGTTAATTACTATGGTTGAATTTGATCCTTTCCATGGTTATTAATCTGAAACTGCTGTGGCACATCTTACTAAATTGAATGATATAGCCACCCTATTCGCTCATGAGGAAAAAAATTGCTACTACTATATTCTTAAGTTGTTTTCTTTCTCATTAAAGGGTGATGCTAAGATATGGTTTAATTCTCTTGCTCCTGGTTGTATGTGTAGTCCCCAAGATATGATAATATTGCTTCTCTAAAAAATATTTTCCTGCTCATAAGAAACAAGTTGCTTTACAAGAAATATTTAACTTTGTGCAAATTAAAAAAAAGTCTCCCACAAGCTTGGGGGAGGCTTCTCCAATTACTTAATGCTTTGCCTAATCATCCTCTCAAGAAAAATGAAATATTTTATATATTTTATAATGGACTAACCGATGCTTCTAGGGACCGCCTACATAGTTGTGATGGTTATGTTTACAGGGAACGAACTGTTGAACAAGCTGACTATTAAATAATATATTGAGGAATGATAATGATTGGACCCTTCCTGAGCCACCTCCTAAGCCAACTCCGAAGAAGAGAGGTATTCTATTTCTAAGTCCTGAAGATATGCAAGAGGCAAAGAAATCTATGAAAGAAAAAGGTATTATAGCTGAAGATGTCAAGAATTTACCACCTATTGAAGAAATACATGGTCTTGAAACCCCGACACAGGTAGTAGAGGTAAATTCTCTCTATAGATTTGATGAAGTTGATATTCCTTATACTAAATATGCTAGTCAATGCATGCTTGGATGAATTGGATAACTTAATTGTTAAACAAGAAAACTTTAATGCATATGTTAGTAGACAATTGAAATGAAATGCTTATATGATTGAACGCTTGAGTGTCTATATGTTTAGAACTATTAATGATGTTAGGGGTGTGAGTAAACATGGTTCCATGATAAAAACTCAAGTAGAACAAGTCCTCAAACCACAAAATATTTGCTTAATGAGACGAACAATAAGATGAATGATCATGCTTCTAGAGTCATGACTACGGGTGGTAAAATGACTTAGGAACCTTTGTATCTTGAAGGTCACGCTTAAATAGTTGAGCAAGATTCTCAAAGAATTAATACTGATGCATCTAGTCCTTCTAGAAAGAAAAAGAAAGGTGATTAGACTTTGCATGCCTCTAGTGAACCTACTGTGGACACACCTGAGAACCCAAATGATGTTTCTATTTCTAATGCTGAAACACAATCTGGTGATGAACATGAACCTAGTAATAATAATGATAATGATGATGTTCATGTAGATGCACAACCTAATAATGATAGTGAGGTGGAAACATAACCTACTGTTGATCTTGATAACCACAACCTAAGAATAAAAGATATGATAAGAGAGACTTCATTGCTAGGAAACATGGTAAAGAAAGAGAACCATGGGTTCAGAAACTCATGCCCTTTCCTCCTAAAGCTTCAAAGAATAAATATGAAGAAGAATTTGAGCGCTTTGTTGAAATGCTTAGACCTGTCTTTTTGCATCTTCATTTGACTGATATTCTAAAAATGTCTCCTTATGCTAAGTATATGAAAGATATTGTCACAAATAAAAGAAAGATATCAGAAACTGAAATTTCCACCATGCTTGCTAATTATACATTTAAGGGTGGAATACCAAAGAAACTAGGAGACCTAGGAATACCAACTATACCGTGCTCCACCATGCTTGCTAATTATGCCTTTCTCTTTGTATTGAAGACTTGATTTGAATAAGTTGACACCAACTAAAATCTTTTTGCAAATGCCTAATAAGTCAACTGATATACCCATCTGTATTTGTGATCGAGGATGTGCCTGTCATAGTTGCAAAAGTTACTATCTTAACGGAGTTTGTTATTCTTGATACACTCAAGGACGACAGTATGTCGATCATCCTTTGTAGACCCTTTTTGAACATTGCAGGGGCGGTTATTGATTGCAATAAGGGCAATGTCACTTTTCATGTCAATGGTAATGAGCATACGGTGCACTTTCCAAAGAAACAACCTCAAGTGAATAGTATCAATTCTATTGGAAAAATTTCAACAATTACTATTGGAGGTTTTGAATTCCCTATTCCTATTGTCAAAAAGAAATATGAGATTCTTATTGTTGGGGACATGCATATCCTCATTGAGATAACCTAGTGTTATATGAAGCAGATTCTTCGGTTTCATGTCATTCGGAAGAAGTTTGTTAATAAGATTTGATCAACCTTATTAATGGATTCCTTTGATGGGCATGTGGTCGATGAGTTTAGTGAACACAACTTTCTGTACCCACTTTTCACTTTCTATTATTTAGAATTAATAAAGTAGAAATGCCATGATTTTACTGTTTTCTGAATTATCCGTGCAATAAAAATGACCAGAAAATAAAAGTTCTTCAAATGCCCTGAAAATTTAATATGATTTCTTATGCAATACTTAAAAAATAGTGGCACTGAACACACCCAGGGGGGTGCACCTGTGAGCCACAAGCTCATAGGGTGCGCCCACCCCCTGGGCACGCCTAACAAGCTTGTGGGGACCATGTAGGCTCCCTCACTTATTGCTGCCACCCATGCTCTTCTTCTTCCTCTAGAAAAAATCACCAACCTGATCAAACCCTTGTTCTTGCTTATCTTGCTGCCATTTTTTTATCTCCTTGCTCATAGCTCCGATTCCAAAACTATTTTGGTGGATTGCTCATTGGTATGTGACTCCTCCCTTGGTCCAATTTTTTTTTGTTCTAGTGGTTTATTATTTGCACATTTAGTAACTATAGGTGACCATGTTCTTGAGCTTGCATGTCAAATTTATATAGTTCAAACTAGTTTTTGGTGCAGGATATGGCCTCTAAACACGTGTAGGAGTAGTTGCTATCAATTTTGTTGAGTTTTGTCCACTTTTATTTCGGGTCACTAAAAATATCAGAAATATTTAGAGGGAGAAAATGTTTAGGAAGATGTTCCAAGGTGGTTCCTCGAGCAAGAAATCCCCAAGGCTTGCTATACGTGAGTCGGACCTTGAACCACCGCGGGAAGCTCTAGTGCAACCTTGCGAATGGTCGTTGGATTATTTCATGGATCACGCAAGTTTCAAGTAAGAATTTGATATGCACGTGCACAACACCGACCTGATGGATTTCTTGTTAGATAAGTGCTTGCAGTATTATAATCTCAGTGATTCTTTTGTGCGGAAATTTGAGTGTTCAGTCCAACGCAATACACATTATGTTCTATTTAATCTTTATGACAAATCATTTTGCAAGGACCTTGAAGAATGTAATGAAGCATGCAAAATTACGCAATGGGGCATTTATACTGAACCTCGTAAATCTGATTGTGTTGAGTTCCTTGCTAGCATCACTAGGGGTGGAACTAGAAGCATAACACAAGCTACTGTAGGAAGCATTCACTTTCCTGCTTTACATTATTTTGCCCTCTTCATAGGTAGATGCATTTAACGGTAAACATGATCATGGTCACCTTTGAGCTTCTGATTTGACCGTTCTTAAGAGTGCAATAATGAATGATAAACAATATAACTTGGGGGCTATTGTTGCACGATAGCTACATAATAATGCCTTAGATGGAGATTTCTTTGGTGGAATCTATGCCACTCGTATAGATGATTACCTTGGGGTGTTGATAAAGGAAAATGATACTTAGTTACCGCCCGCTTTCCTTGATTGTGCCTCTATGGAATGTTTCCAATTTCTTGAGCGGGGCGATCTGCCATTCAGTACAGACTAATCTTTGACAGGCGCCATGTCTTCCATGTTACGCTTCCCCCTCCTGCCTTCTTTGACTTTTAGGTAAACCGAAGATATTTCATACTTAGAGAGGAGGCAGATGAGTAAGAGAGGGCGAGAGAGACCGCTCGCCTCAACGAGGCAGCCCGCCAAGCGGTGGCAGCTGCAATCCAGTTCAACCCCAACTGCGACTTTGGTTATTATCCAGGCCAGCTGTGACCATAGACCAACTTAGGCCAAAAGCCTAAGCTTGGGGGAGTATGTATTTCTCAACGAAATTACATTCATGCATCACACATTCATTCCAGTTGTCGGTGTTCATACTTTTTCATTGTATAATCCATTTTAGTTCTATTTTGCTTTCTTCTCGTGTGTTTGAAATCCAAAAATATTTCTTGTTTCTTTTTCGTTTTTCTTTCCAGTTCAATTTATTTGTCGCATTAAAAGAAAACCCAAAAAGATTTCTCGTTCTTCTTTTGCTTGTTGGGAGCTTTCCTGTGTAAATAGTTTTTCTCATTTCTATTTTCCTTTTGTTAATTTGCTTTCTTCAGAAAAAACAAAAACTCCAAAAAATTATTTCAGTGTGTTTCTTTCAAATTCTTTTGTTTTTATTTGGGTCGTAAAGAGAAGACCATGATGGAAATGTTGAGGGGCTCTTATACTCATTATCGTTGAGCTAACAAAGAGCCCATATTACCTTGTCTTCTCCTTTGAATAAATGGTTGCAGATTCCAGCTTAGTCCATGACACGTGCACTCTTATTATTATTATTATTATTATTATTATTATTATTATTATTATTATTATTATTATTATTATTCACATCGTTCGGTCGTGTAAGTGAAAGACAATAATGACAAAATTTGATGAAATGATTGAGATGAAGAAAAACTGGTATGAACTCAAACTATTTTGTTTTTATAAATATGATTAGCTCATCGTTCTTGATTCAGCCTATTATGAGTGAACATGTTTGCAATGAGAATTAGAGATCATAGTTACTCATGCCATGCTTAAATAGCTAGGAGTGGATAATGGTTTACATTGTGTGTCAACATGCATTTAAAATGGTTATGATGTGGTATGATAGGATGGTATCCTCCTTTGAATGATTCAAGTGGCTTGACTTGGCACATGTTCATGCATGTAGTTGAATCAAAACCAACAAAGCCTCTATGATATTTATGTCCATGGTGATCTATATCCTACTCATGCTTGTACCCAATGTTGATTAATCTCAATGCATGTTTATTACCGTTGTCGCTCTCTAGTTGGTCGCTCCTCAATGTATTTGCTAGCCTTCACTTTTACTAAGCGGGAATACTTCTTGTGCATCCACTTCCTTAAACCCAAAGTTATTCCATAAGAGTCCACCATACCTACCTATATGCAGTATTTACTTGCCATTCCAAGTAAATTTGCATGTGCCAAACTCTAAATCTTCAAATAATAATCTGTTTTGTATGCCCGAATCGCTCATGAAGCGACAGGGGGTTGTTAGTATCTTCCATGCTAGGTGGGTTATTCTCATGACGTGTGTTTATTCACTTGTCATTCACGAGAAAGTGGCTGGTAATCGGGATGCCAGTCCTATGATCAAAAAATCAAAATATAATAATGAAACAAAACTCTCCCGGATTGTTGTTGGTATGGACGGTGCCCGAGGATTCGACTAGCCATGGCTTGTGTTTGTTGGTGGAGGGGGAGTAAAACTTTACCTTTTTGTTTGGGAACCGCCTATAATGTGTCTAGCATGGAAGATGGTGAAAACTCTTGGTCGTTATGTTGACAATGAAAGCATACCTCTCAAAATTATATTCATCTTTGTTTTAAAAAGCTTCGAGCTCTGGCACCTCTGCAAATACCTGCTTCCCTGTGTGAAGGGTCTATCTATTTAATTTTATTGTTGAATCATCATATTATTATTAAAGCACCAGCTGGTGAGCACTACTATCATTTATATGCTTTGTTTTTCGTTGATGTTGAGTATGAGCATGATTTGATCTCTTTTTCCATGAATTATAATATCTAGTCAGTGCTTGAACTGTGGAGGTGCTCTGCATATATGTTTTGTGGTCTCAGAAAGGGCTAGCGAGATATCATTATATCATATTATATCACGATTGTTTTGAAAAAGTGTTGTCATCCGAGATATCTTATTATTGCTCGCTAGTTGGTTATGCTATTTATATGAGTAAATGTGAGACCTAAGTGTTATTGTGAATATGGTTAGTTCATATCTTTGCTAAAACCTGAACATTGATTAGACACACTTGCAACAAGAAGACCAAACCAAGTTTGTATAAGTTTTTCTTTGTCACTTTCAGTTTGTGAACTGAATTGCTTGAGGACGAGCAATGGTTTAAGCTTGGGTGAGTTGATACGTCTCCACCGTATATACCTTTCCAAATGCTTTTGCTCTTGTTTTGGACACTAATTTACATGATCTGAATGAAACTAATCCAGATTGTCGCTGTTTTCAGCAGAATTGCCATGGTGTTGTTTTTGTGCAGAAATCAAAGTTCTCAGATTGACATGAAAATTTACGGAGAATATTTCTGGAATATATAAAAAATACTTGCGGAAAAAGATACCAAAGGGGGCCACCCAGGAGCCACAAGCTCACTGGGACACGCCTATCAAGCTTGTGGCCCCCCTGGACCTCCAGCAACCCTAACTCTATCTCCATATATATCAATTCGCCAAGAAAGAAATCAAAGAGAAGGAGTCATCAAATTGTGCGGTACGGAGCCGCCGCAACCTCCTGTTCTTCTTCAGGGCGGCTGGTCTGGAGTCCGTTCGGGGCTCCACAAGGTGGAATCCATCGTCATCGTCATCATCAACCTTCCTCCATCACCAATTTCCTGATGCTCACCGCTGGGAGTGAGTAATACCTTCGTAGGCTTACTGGATGGTGATGGGTTCGATAAGATTTATCATGTAATCGAGTTGGTTTTGTTAGGGACCGAGTGCCATGATTTCAGATTTGAACCTATTATGTTTTCATCAGTATATGAGTGCTCGTTCTTGATCGTATCTTGCAAGTTATATGCACCTATTACGAGTTACAATCCACATGCCCCAAAGTGACAATAATTGGGATTCTTTCCGATGATTACTGTAGTTTGAGGAGTTTAAGTATTCACTAAGTGCTAATGCTTTGTTCCGGTTATCTATTAAAAGGAGGCCTTAATATCCCTTAGTTTCCTTATGGACCCCGCTGCCACGGGAGGGTAGGACAAAAGATGCCATGCAAGTTCTTTTCCATAAGCACGTATGACTATATACGGCATACACGCCTACATTACATTGTTGAATTGGAGCTAGTTCTGTGTCGCCCTAGGTTATGACTGCTACATGATGAATAATACCCAACACAATTATCCATCCCTGATCCGATGCCTACTAGCTTTTCATATATTGAACTTTCCTAAGTTACTTCCGATGTTGCTACTGTTACAATCACTACAAAACTACTACTGTTACTATTGCCACTATTACCGCTACTATCATACTACTTTGCTACTGATCACCTTGCTGCAGATATTAAGTCTTTCAGGTGTGGTCAAATTGACAACTCAACTGCTAATACTTGCAAATATTATTTGGCTCCCATTGTGTCGAATCAATAAATTTGGGTTGAATACTCTACCCTCGAAAACTATTGTGATCCCCTATACATGTGGGTTATCAGACGCCGAGTTTCCACACTTATTCTCGCGTGCTGGTTAGTGCGAAAAGGCCATAGGCTTACTTGGATCACATATCCAAACCCGTTAGTTTCTTGGGAGCGCGCGGAGATGATCAGTGATCATATCGCCTCGTCTCGAGGACTTACGACAAGGGTCAGGCCCATCCCTCTCTAGGGTGACCTTGTTGGAAATATGCCCAAGAAGCAATAATAAATTTGTTATTATCATATTTCCTTATTCATGATAAAGGTTTATTATTCATGTTGGAATTGTATTGACCGGAAACTTAAGTACCTGTGGGAAAACTTAAAATAATAATATGTCCCTAGTGAGCCTCTACTAGACTAGCTCATTGATCAAAGATGGTTAACGTTTCCGAACCACAGACATGAGTTGTGGTTTGATAATGGGATCACATCATTAGGAGAATGATGTGATGGACAAGACCCAACCGTAAGCTTAGTAGTTGATCGTATTAGTTTATTGTTATATATTTCTTCATGTCAAGTATATATTCCTAAGACCATGAGATCGTGCAACTCCCTGACACCAGAGGAATACTTAGTGTCACTAGTGCAGAACCGGCCTTTAGTGCCGGTTCGTAACGGCCTTTAGTGCCGGTTTGCCAACCGGCACTAAAGAGTGGGGACTAAAGCCCCCCACCCTTTAGTACCGGTTCGTCACGAACCGGCGCTAAAGTGCCACCATGTGGCACTAGCCAGGCCCGGGTGCACATAGGGCATTAGTACCGGTTGGTAACACCAACCGGTACTAAATATTTGGGGGGGGGGGTTGATTTATTTTCCATTCAATTTTTTTGTTTGCTGGTATTTCACGATACTACAAATTGTACATGTTATGCATATATATAAATAGATTTTCTCGTACGTAGAACCGCATATATATATATATATCATCGAATGTCTCACAAACCAACACCATTAATTATTCACACATACACATGTATACACTTATACAATTTCTCCGACATATGTTGCCTTTGGTGCCTCCGGAGCACGATGACAAGTGGTTCATGGGGGCGGTAGCGGGTAATAGTATTCTCCTTTGGGATCTATGACCTGGTCGAGCAAAAATCCAGCTATTTCCTCTTGAAGTGCTAGTATGTGGTCCGATGGTAGGAGCTTATCCCGCACCTCTCTGAACTGTTAAGAAGGAGATCAATATGCATGTGTTTTAGTTGTGTGACTAGATCTGCTCCTTTCGCACGTCATCATGCGAATGTTCTCGCAAACGTAGAATGCACACAGATTATTCCCCGGCGCCTTCTTCAGGGCCTTTACGAGAATGGAATTGAATCAGATAATGATTAATTAAGCATGATAATTATTTAATGATATTGAAACAAGAATTAAGGAGATGGTAGCTAGCTAGTACTACTTAATTACTTACCTTGGGTTGATGCCAAAACAACCTTTTTGCCCACTTGCCTGGAGTCACCTTGATGAACTTTGCTCATGCCCTGCCCGCCGGCAAAGAAAATTAATAAAGGGGTTATTAAATAGTTCATATCAGGAAATGACGAACTAATAATTAATAGGTCGAGATATAGTTAATAATGATTGAAATTACCTGTTGACTATCCCCTTCACGATGGTGTAGTCTTTATCTTCTTTAGTTAGTGAGTCCAGTAATTCAACTTTTCCTTCCTCAACTTTAATGTCTAACAAGACCCAGTGCCAACTGCATACGCACACGTTTGCATGTCTTAATTAAGCGGGCATGTGCATAAAATTAATCAACTACCGTAAACCGTATACACTTAATTATTAACATCTAGCTAGCTAGTAAGCAAAAAAACAGAATTTGTAGTACAAGACAGTGTGACTCACGAGAAGTTGTAAGGAAGTAGTATATCTTCATTGCTATTGAGGCGCTTCAAGAACTGTAGCATGCTTTCCTCTACAGCATCTTGACAACATTCAATCTGCCATATGTCCTCATTAATGGTATTTGGGTCAATGAACCCAACGCCATAGCATCCAGCTTTTTTCATTTCATACATCTTCATCCTGCATATAATACCACAGAAAAAGAATATAGTGAGGATAATTACATGTAATGATTGCTCAAAATTATCACTACATAACTAGCTTGAGACTTAAATTACAGAAAGAAATCACTTACAGACAATAGCAACTGACGATAGACTTGTCGAGTGCGTCTTGATTGTATAACTGAAATAGTTCTGGATACTCAATGGCCAGAGCTTTCTCATGGTAATAATGCTCATGCCTGACATTCACCATGAGGGACTCTCGATTGGAAATCTTGGTAATGTTCATGTACCATTGATGCAATTGATACATTCTCGTTGGGAGGTCCTTGACCTTGTATGGATGGACCAAAGCTTGGCCCCGGACATATTTCCATGCTATTTCCGATTCTCTAAGCGTAGGAATGGGCTCAATTTCGAGGAGTTATCCAACAGAGATATTGAGCATTTGAGCATGCATTATATGATCCTCTGTTATTACCACATCGCCATGCTGGGGAACGCTAATGGTTTGCCCACAATAATATTTGGTGCGCGTACTACTCCTCTCATGTGTTGTTGGCACAACAAGCGGGGGGATCGCTTGCGCCGCCTGTTCTCCCAACTAGGGAATGGTTTTCCCGCATTTTTTGCCAGCTGCTTGTTGGCTCAAGCTCGAGCTCGCTTCCTTCTTTAGCCGTTCTCGATGTAGTTTCCTGATTTGGCGCTCATAGTCCGAGTCAACAGGCTTGGGAGCTAGTTCTCTAGCCATACGAATGAAGTGGTCAATTACTTTCTTAGGCACTTTCTCCTTTGGCAGCGGTGCCGGTTTCGGTCCAAAATGGGCGTCCACTTGGGCTTGCACTATGGCTGCGTTTTGCTCCTTAGTCATGTCGTAAGGCCTCTGAGGAAGAGGAGCGAGGCTTGGACCATATTTATATCGCTTGTCTCTGCCTATACTTCCTGAACTACCTCAACTCATACTGTTGCGCACCAAAGCTGCGGCATGTCTCTTCTGCGATTGCTGAGATGGCGGAGACGGCTGACGTGGAGTTGGACCAGGAGAAGTGGCCTGACGATGTGCCGGACTTGAAGTAGGAGGTGTGGCCTGACGCTGTGCCGGACTTGGAGGAGGTGGCGGACTTCGAGGAGGAGTCGTCTCACGCGTTCGTGGACTTGGAGGAGCGGGAGTCTGCTGACTCGATGGCGGACTTCGAGGAGGAGTCGGCAGACGACGCGGTGTCGGTGGACTTCGAAAGATGATGCAATCCTTTCTCCATAGGATGATACAATGTATGGCCTCTCCTAGTGTGCGCTCGTCTTCACCTCCAGGAATGTCAAGCGTTAGCCCCGAATATGGGTCCACCACTTCATCATCCATGACACGAGCATAGCCCTCTGGAATCGGGATGCAATGGTAGGTTGCTTCGGGGGTAACTGGAAAAGCAACGCCATCCGCCACCTTCATGGATATGTTCTTCATTTTGGAGTGTAGCTCACAGTTAGTGTTCTCTATGATGTCATCCATAGGGTATGTATCCAGCAGTGTGTCGCCCGGGGCAGAACCAACGCTGCTTCTTGGCATGGATGGGACGGTGCTATCCAATGCTGGACAATCATCTGCTTGCTGCTGCCGCTGCTGAGACCCCCTTTCCTGGCTAAGTGAGTCGATCTGCTGCTGCTGCTGCTGGAATTTGAGTGCCAGGTCCGCGTGCCTTGCTTCTAGGCCTTGAAGGCGTTCTGCGTCCTGCTTCCTCTGCTCCTCCTCCAGCTTCCTTTTATTCTCCTCCTCCATCTTCCTTCTTGCACGGGTCCTGTAGTCCTCGTTCCATTCTGAAAAGCCCTCATACCAGGGAATAACGCCCTTGCCTCGTGTTCTTCCCGGGTGTTCAGGATTTCCCAGGGCGCGCATAAGCTCGTCGTTCTCTCTGTTGGGCGTGAACACCCCCCTTCGAGCTTCTTCTATTGCGTCAATTATCTTTTGTTCGGCTCCTTTTAGATTTGCCTTCCGTGAAACTTCGCCTGTCTTTGGTCCAACACCCATCGATGCGCATAGAACCAAGTTCTGCACCTGGGGGGCCAGTTCCTAGTAACCGGAGTGACCCCTGCATCCTCCATCTCTTGCTCATACTTATCCCACTTAGGCAAGCCCACCGCGTAGCCACCTGGACCCAGCCTATGGAACTGCGTCTTTCTTGCGGCATTTGCCTTGTTTTTCATCGACCATTCCTTAGATAATTCTGAATCCTTGAAGGTCATGAAATCGTCCTAGTGTTCTCTTTGCTTCTCCAGTGTTCCCTTGAAATCTGGAGTCTTCCTTTCATTAGCGAGGTAGTTGGCCCATACAGTTTTCTTGTGGGTGTTTAATGCAATTGCCATCTTCTTAAGAGCAGCAGCCTTGACTTTCTCCACATCTGCTTTAGTGAAATGATCTGGTAGGGTGAAATGTTCCATCAGAGATTTCACCAGGTCTTTTTTGGCTCTATCGTCGACCCAAGTAACACCTGGACGTTTAATCTTTGGCTCTTTCCATTCTTGAATGGAGATCGGGAGTTTGTCCTTCACAAGAACTCCGCACTAACGAGTCCACTTGTCTGCAACGTTCTTAGGCGTGAGGGGTTCGCCACTAAGTTTGGTGGATTCGATGTGGTACTTTACACCATCCTTCAACAATCTGCCCAGGCCTCACTTTGTCTTGCTGTCTGTAGAAGCAGATTTGCTCGATCCGGAGGGCTAGAAGAAGAAAGATCGATTCGTTAATATATCTTCAATAAAAAAACATGTGATGATCACCATGATGCATGCTTATATAAATATACCTCGTCGATAGTCTTTGTTATTTGAAGATCAGCATTGTCCGTGTCATCACAAACATTGTATGTGTCATCATAATCATAGTTCATGACTTCATCAGCTCGGTCGTCCAGATCGAATATCTTTTCATCACCCTCTCCGGTATTGTTCAGATATTGGGAGCCGTCATCTTCATTCAGATCATCTAGCCTGTGAGGGCTGCGTATGATGTCGAACAATTCCTCTTCTCTCTCTCTGCTGGTATTGTCCGCCATAGCTTTTACTTTACTAATTAATACAGAAGAAATATAAAACAATTTAGTATTCAAATTACAATGCATGGATGCAATTAATCAATAAGGAAAAACTGAATTTCGAATACATCGTCTCGAATATATAATCTCGAATACATCATCATCTTAATATATATAATCTTGAATACATCGTCTCGAATATTATATATTGAATACATCACTGGCTAGGTACCTAATAAAGATCGAGTACTACAGAAGAATCTAGGGCGCCACTCGTGGTTCCTGGGGCGCGGGCGGTGCACACCCAAAGAGAAGGAACCATCACAGGATCATATCTCCGGTCATCTGCCCAAAGAACCCGCCAAGTAGTGGAGAACCTGACGTCGTCCATAGCAGCCATGTAGCGATGGACGTGCTCATCTTCCTCCCTGACACGGTGACGCACCACCTCCGGCGGGGCCGGCTGCCTCTGCACCGAATGTGGCCCACGCGAACGCCACCAAAGAAGATCAGGGTCGACGACGGGACCCGAGGTCGGGTTCCTCTCCAAGCGGCGCGCCCCTCCAGGTAGCACCTCCCAGTGCCAGCCCGGTAGAGCCCAGTCCCGGACATGGGTCCTCTGAAGCAGGACGTCGTCGCGAACGGGTCGACGGCGAGGATGCGGGCTGGGCATATCGTCGAGAACAAATACTATATGCCCGCAAAAAGTAACATTTTTTAAATGATTGGATTGTGATAACTAAAATTCTATATATATGCAAATTCTAACAATTTGACATTAATCTAATTCATCTAACTAAAACTAATTCTAAAATTTCCTGATTATATAACTAACATTTCTATAACAATTCTAATATTTATATAACTAAAAAACAGAAAATTGCTAACATTTCTATAAAAATTTCTATAACTAAAAAACAGAAAACATTTATAACATTTCTATATAACTAACATTTCTAATATTTATATAACTAAAAACAGAATAATTTCTAACATTTCTATAACTAAAAAACAGAAAAAATTATAACAAACAAACTAATGTGTGTGTAGTGTGTGTGTGTGTAGTGTGTGTGTGTAGTGTGTGTGTGTGTGTGGACATGGCAGCCGGGGCGAACTCACCGGCGAGGCGACGACGGGGCGGCGACGACGGGGCGACGGGACGTGGCGGCGACGATGGGGCGGGGCGGCCGGGGCGACGGGACAGGGCGGCGACGATGGGGCGGGGCGGGGCGCGGCGACGGGGCGGCCGGGGCGCGGCGACGGGGACGACGGGGACGGGGACGGCCGGGGCGGCGATGTCGATGAGGGCGGCGACGAGGGGCGGGGACGGCCGGGGTCGGCGACGAGGGGCGGGGGCGGCGACGTCGACGGGGACGGCGTCGATCGGGGCAGGGCGGCGTGACGGAGGGAGGAAACAGAGGGAAGAACAGAGGAAAGCTGAATTTTTTTCAAGTGTTGTGTATATATGATGGACCTTTAGTACCAGTTGGAGCCACCAACCGGTACTAATGGTTTGTTTTGGCCAGGCCAAGCGGCGGGAAGCGCACCCCCTTTAGTACCGGGTTGTGGCTCCAACTGGTACTAAAGGGGGGTCTTTAGTACCGGTTGGAGCCACGACCCGGTACTAAAGGGGGTGCGCTGGCTCCAGGCGGTGCGCAAGTTTAGTCCCACCTCGCTAGCCGAGGGGCTACCGCACTGGTTTATAAGCCCTAGTGCGGTAGCTCTCTCGAGCTCCTCTCCTAAGCAGACCTACTGGGCCTACCTGTCCTCTTCTGCCCAGTGGGCCTACTGGGCCTTTGCGGGACTGCATCCTGGCCCAACTAAAGGTTGTGTTCCTAGTCGTATGCAGGCCGCTTTGGCCCACTAGGCGGGCTTTTTTATTTTCTTAATTTTTTTGCTTCATTTATTTTTCGTTTTATTTATTTTTCAGTTGTTTTTTGCTGTATTTAGAGTTTCTTTGTGAATATTTTTGCTTTAGGTACAAAAAATTACAAACTTTCTGTTAGTGCCGGTAGTTTTCAAATTTGAATAGTTTAAATTTTGAATTATTTGAAATTTGTGTGAATCACTAGTTTGTGAATAACTTAACTTTGAAAAAAGTTTTTTTAGTGATTCTTTTTTCTTGTGTTTAATATTAGTGTGTTTTATCATTATATTCAAGTTGTAATGCTTAAGTTATTTAAAAAATGAAATGCCTTTGTAACAGTTCAATTTTCGTCGGAAACCCTGATACTTCGAAAGAGATTGTCCATTTTGTACACGAAGTGTATCCAGTTTTTGCCGTAACCCTCTCTACTTTTTTGCACATGCTATTTGTATGAAATTATGATACCATGCCAACTTTCAACCTTTTCTGAGTTCATTTGAAATGCTTTTCAATTTCAGGGTCATTTAGCTGGAAAAAACCAGTAAATGCATGAAAAGAATTTGTTTGCACATAAAATTTCTTCGCGTTTCAAATTCCAAAACACATAACTACCCTAACTATTACAGACATTCCCTCCTGGGTGTGAAAGACAGAAGAAAGTGATGATAGTGAAGCCGATCACATCCCAGATCTTTGGGTGTGAAACTTCTTCTTCGCGTGTGTCCCTTTGCGCCGTAGCCACGGAAAATCTTCATCATTTAACTGGATGCTCGGGTCAATATTCACTGTGAATGGAGCAATTTCATCAAACTTTTCATAATCTTCTGACATGTCTGTCTTGTCATCCACTCCCACGATGTTTCTTTTTCCTGAAAGAACTATATGGCGCTTTGGCTCATCGTATGATCCATTCGCTTCCTTATCTTTTCTTTTTCTCGGCCTGGTAGACATGTCTTTCACATAAAAAACCTGCGCCACATCATTGGCTAAGACGAATGGTTCGTTTGCATACGCAAGATTGTTGAGATCCACTGTTTTCATTCCGTACTGCGGGTCTTCTGTTACCCTACCTCATGTCATATTGACCCATTTGCACCGAAACAAAGGGACCTTCAAATCACCTGATCCATAGTTAAGTTCCCATATGTCCTCTATGTAACCATAATATGTTTCCTTTCCTGTGTTGGTTGTTGCATCAAAGCGGACACCACTGTTTTGGTTGGTGCTCTTCATATCTTGGGCGATCGTGTAAAATGTATTCCCATTTATCTGGTACCCTTTGAAAGTCATTATATTCGAAGATGGTAACTGGGACAGCGAGTACAGGTCATTTTGAATATCGCCATCATTCAGGGCATGTTTCTGCAACCAACCAGCGAAAGTCCTCATTTGTTTGCGTGTACTCCAGTCGTCAGACTTCTTCGGGTGTTTGGACTGTAGAAAATTCTTGTGTTCCTCCATATACGGAGCCACCAAGGCGGAATTCTGTAGAACTATGTAGTGTGCTTCAGTGAGAGAATGCCCGTCCATACATATTATTTGATGCCCTCCTAGCGTGCCTTGTCCTTCCAGTCTGCCCTTATGCCGCGATTCAGGAACACCAATCGGCTTAAGGTCAGGAATAAAGTCAATACAAAACTCAATAACCTCCTCATTTTCATGGCCCTTCGAGATGCTTCCTTCTGGCCTAGCACGGTTATGAACATATTTCTTCAAGACTCCCATGAACCTTTCAAAGGGGAACATATTGTGTAGAAATACAGGACCCAAAACGTTAATCTCTTCGCAAAGGTGAACTAGGATGTGTGTCATGATGTTGAAGAAGGATGGTGGGAACACCAACTCGAAACTGACAAGACATTGCACCAAATCATTCTGTAACCTTGGTATGATTTCTGGATCGATTATCTTCTGAGAGATTGCATTGAGGAATGCACATAGCTTCACAATGGCTAATCGAACGTTTTCCGGTAGAAGCCCCCTCAATGGAACCAGAAGGAGTTGCATCATAATCACGTGGCAGTCATGAGACTTTAGGTTCTGGAACTTTTTCTCTGCCATATTTATTATTCCCTTTATATTCGACGAGAAGCCAGACGGTACCTTCATGCTGAGCAAGCATTCGAAGAAGATTTCCTTCTCTTCTTTGGTAAGAGAGTAGCTGGCCTGACCCTGATGTATGCCGTCTTTTCCGTGCATACGTTGCTGGTCCTCCCGTTCCTCTGGTGTATCTTTT
This sequence comes from Triticum timopheevii, assembly GCA_963921465.1. Lineage (NCBI taxonomy): Eukaryota > Viridiplantae > Streptophyta > Magnoliopsida > Poales > Poaceae > Triticum > Triticum timopheevii. Next base: position 107,645,460 of record OY997271.1, read on the forward strand.
GTCTTCCCATACACGCCCAAAAAGCCAAGCAGGGTCACGCAAAGATTATTCGTCACGTGCATCACCTCGATTGCGGACCGGACCTCTAGGTCTTTCCAATATGGCAGGTCCCAAAATATAGATTTCTTCTTCCACATGGGTGCGCTTCCGTCAGCGTCCTTCGGAACAGGTTGTCCGCCAGGACCCGTTCCAAAGATTACCTTCAAATCCTTGACCATATCATGTACATCAGCACCAGTACGGTGGCGAGGCTTCGTCCGGTGATCCGCCTCACCTTTGAAATGCTTGCCTTTGTTTCTTACGGGATGCCTTGTCAGAAGAAATCAACGATGTCCCAGGTACACATTCTTCCTACAACTATCCAAATATATATTGTCGGTATCATCCAAACAGTGCATGCATCTGCGGTATCCCTTGTTTGTCTGTCCTGAAAGGTTACTGAGAGCAGGCCAATCATTGATGGTCACGAAGAGCAATGCCTTTAGTTCAAATTCTTCCTGTCCATGCTCATCCCACGCACGTACACCTGTTCCATTCCACAGCTGTAATAGTTCTTCAACTAATGGCCTTAGGTACACATCAATGTCGTTGCCGGGTTGCTTAGGGCCTTGGATGAGCACTGGCATCATAATGAACTTCCGCTTCATGCACAACCAAGGAGGAAGGTTATACAAACATAGAGTCACAGGCCACGTGCTATGGTTGCTGCTCTGCTCCCCAAAAGGATTAATGCCATCTGAGCTTAGACCAAACCATACGTTCCTTGGGTCACCTGCAAACTCCTCCCAATACTTTCTCTCGATTTTTCTCCACTGCGAACCGTCAGCGGGTACTCTCAACTTTCCGTCTTTCTTACGGTCTTCTGCGTGCCACCGCATTGCCTTCGCATGCTCTTTGTTTTGGAACAAACGTTTCAACCGTGGTAATATAGGAGCATACCACATCACCTTGGCAGGAATCTTCTTCCTGGGGCGCTCGCCCTCGACATCACCAGGGTCATCGCGACTGATCTTATAACGTAATGCACCACATACCGGGCAAGCGTTCAAATCCTCGTACTCACTGCGGTAGAGGATGCAGTCATTAGGGAATGCATGTATCTTGTGCACCTCTAACCCTAGAGGGCAGACAGCCTTCTTTGCTTCATACGTACTCTCGAGCAATTCGTTGTCCTTTGGAAGCATATTCTTTATCATTACCAACAACTTTCCAAATCCCTTGTCAGATACAAAATTCTCTGCCTTCCATTGCAGCAACTCAAGTGTGGTGCCCAACTTTTTTTTGTCAGCTTCGCAATTCGGGTAAAACAATTTCTTGTGATCCTCTAACATGCGCTGCAACTTCGTCCTCTCCAGATCACTTGCGCAGTTTCTCTTTGCATCGGCAATGGCCCGACCTAGATCATCAGCAGCTTCATCTGATGCCTCTTCTTCAGCTTCTTCCCGCATTGCCAGCTCAACTTCTTCCCCCATTGTTGTATCATCGTATTCAGGGAACCCATGGCCAGGATAGTCGTCATCGTCCTCTTCTTCTTCATTGTCTTCCATCATAACCCCTATTTCTCCGTGCTTGGTCCAAACATTATAGTGGGGCATGAAATCGGACTTAAATAGGTGGACGTGAATGGTTTTTGACGTAGAGTAACTATGACCATTCTTACAGCCAGCACATGGACAAGGCATAAAACCATCTGCCCGCTTATTTGCCTCAGCGGCCTGCAGAAAAGTATGCATGCCATTAATGAACTCGGGAGAGCATCAGTCATCATACATCCATTGTCGTCTCATCTTCATTACACAACACCGAATAGACCAAATTAATACAAGTTCATACATAAAGTTCATATACAGCACTTAATTAAATGCAACATACAAATAACTCTCTAGATAAAGAATTTAAATGCAACAACAAATGCGATGAAGATCGCAACTAAGGTAACAATTGATCCAACAGCATAATGATACCAAGCCACACTATCAATGGCATATTTTCTAATCTTTCTAATCTTCAACCTCATTTTCTCCATCTTGATCTTGTGATCATCGACGACATCGGCAACATGCAACTCCAATTCCACCTTCTCCCCCTCAATTCTTTTCAATTTTTCTTTCAAATACTCGTTTTCTCTTTCAACTAAATTTAACCTCTCGACAATAGGGTCGGTTGGAATTTCCGGTTCACATACCTCCTAGATAAAAATATCTATGTCAACTTGATGGGCATAATTTGTCATAAACACGAAATGCAACAACTAGTTTTAAAAGAGAATATACCACATCTGAATCATAACAAGGACGAGGGCCGACGGGGACGGATATCAAAACCATGGCACTATGTATAACAAACAATGTACGGGTAAGATAATTATACGAGTAACTATATATCCAAATCACACAAACATCAATTTGGTAATGTAAAACATTCATGAACAAGAGCCTCAACACAAGGTGGTGCCGGCGACGGGACAGTGAGCGCGATCGACGGTGGTTACGACGGAGATTTAGAAGGCACTAAGTAAACCACACCTACATATGCAAACTAAGTGTTATTTTTGACCTCAAATTGCATATAATCAAATACTAGCAAATATAATTCCTCCCAAATTAATCACTATACAAAGCATTGCAAGAGCTAATCTAGCAATGAGAGTTGAAAGGACAAAGTTGCTAACCTTTGTGATCATTTGAATGGATGGGGGCCTTCAAATCTTGACAAATTTTGGGCAAAATTTGTGAGGAGCTCGAGGAAGAGAGGGGAAGAACAGAGGAAGTGAGGGGAAAGGGGAAGAACAGAGTGGCTCGGGTGGACGAAGGGTTTATGTACGTCGACCTTTAGTACCGGTTCGTGTCACGAACCGGTACTGAAGGTGTTGGAGGGGCCCCAGACTGACAATACCCTACCACCACTCTATTTAGTACGGGTTCGTGGCACGAACCGGTGCTAAAGGTTCTCCATGAACCGGTACTAATGAGAACAGCCGGCTAGCCGTTGGAACCGACACTAATGGACACATTAGTGCCGGCTCAAAATCAAACCGGCACTAATTTGTCTCATATTAGGTCCTTTTTCTACTAGTGTGTGTATCCAAACGTCACTTCATAACTGGGTGATCATAAAGGTGATCTACAGGTATCACCGAAGGTGTTTGTTGGGTTGGCACAAATCAAGACTGGGATTTGTCACTCCGTGTGACGGAGAGATATCTCTAGGCCCTCTCAGTAATATAACATCGTAAAGAGCTTGCAAGCAATGTGCTAATGAGTTAGTCACGAGATCTTGTATTTTGAAACGAGTAAAGATACTTTCCGGTGACGAGATTGAACTAGGTATGGAAATACTGACGATCGAATCTCGGGCAAGCAACATATCGCCAGACAAAGGAAATTGCATACGGATTAACCGAATCCTTGACATCGTGGTTCAACCGATAAAAGATCTTCGTGGAATATGTAGTAACCAACATGGGCATCCAGGTCCTGCTATTGGTTACTAACCGGAGTGGTGTCTCAGTCATGACTACCTGATTCCTGAACCCGTAGGGCCGCACCGTTAACGTTCGTTGACGCTAGAGTAGTATTGGGATATTTGATGATTGGTAGCAAATGTTGTTCGGAGTCCTGGATGAGATACCGGACATAACGAGGAGTCTCAGAATGGTGTGTGTATATATATATATATATATATATATATATATATATATATATATATATATATGGGAAGTCATATTTTGTGTTCCGGAAAAAGATGTAGTTTTTTCGGTATTGTACCGGGAAGCTTCCAGAAGGTTCTGGAGGGGTCCAGAAATCCACAAGTGGATCCACAATGTCCCAAGGGATGGCATGAGCTGAGGGGAGGCACCCTAGCCTGATTGAACTAGGCGCACCAAGTCCTCAAAAGCACACGCGGCGAGGGAAGGGAAAAAGGGAGGGGGGGCAAGTAGGAATAGGATTGGACCGGAATCCAAGTCCTTAGCCCCTTGGTGCCAACTCCTATTAGGAGTAGGGCTGGACTCCCAGCCCTCCCATGCATAAAATATAGGGCAGGGGCGCAGGAAGGAACCCCAAGACATTGGCCTTGGCTGCTGCCCCGTCTCTCCCTCCCGGCATAGTTCTCGTCCACGGTTTTTTTCTTAGCGAAGCGCTGTGTTGCTCCACCACAAACATCACCACCATGCCATCTTGTCGGTTGTGATCCCATCTACTTCTCCTCTTTATCTTGCTGGATCAAGGAGGAGGAGACGTCATCGAGCCGCACGTGTGCTAAACTCGGAGGTGTCGTCCGTTCGGCACTAGATCGGTTGGATCAAAATCCGATCGTGAAGAGTACGACTACATCAACCGCGTTATATACGCTTCCGCTTTTGGTCTACGAGGGTATGTAGACACACACTCCCCTCTCATTTCTATGCTTCTCCTATATAGATCTTGGGTGTTCGTAGGATTTTTTTTTTATTTTCATGCTTCATTCCCCATTAGTGGTATCAGAGCTAGATCTATGCGTAGATGTATATGCACGAGTAGAACACAAAGAGTTGTGGGCGTTGATGTGCAAAGTGCTTACCTCCCTTGTCTTATTTGGATTCAGCAATATTGTGGGATGAAGCGGCCCGGACCAACCTTACTTGTCCACACACAAGAGACCGCTTCCACCAACAGACATGCAACTTGTTTTGCATAAGCTGGCTAGCAGGTGTCTGATTCTCCTACTTTAGTTAAATCTAATTTGACGAAGGCGGTCCTTGTTGAAGGTTAAAAGGCAACTTGATTATCACCATTGTGGCTTTACATAGGTAAGAACAGCTCTTGCTAGTTGCCCATAGCAGCCACGTAAAATTTGCAACAACAAGGTAGAGGACATCTAACTTGTTTTTGCAGGGCATGTTTGTTGGGAAACGTAGCATTCAATTTCAAAAAAATTCCTACGCTCACGCAAGATCTATCTAAGAGATGCATGCAATGAGATGGGAGAGTGTGTCCATGTACCCTCGTAGACCGAAAGTGGAAGAGTTAACTTAATGCGGTTGTTGTAGTCGAACGTCTTCTCGAATCAACCGATAAAGTACCAAACGTATGGCACCTCCGAGTTCTGCACACATTTAGTTCGATGACGTCCCTCGAACTCTTGACCTAGTCGAGTCACAAAAGGAGTCGATGAGTTCTGTCAGCATGACAGCGTGATGACGGTGTTGGTGAAGTGATCTGCGTAGGGCTTCGCCTAAGCACTAGACAATATATCAGGACGAGTAAATGGTGGAGGGGGACACCGCACATGGCTAAGAAACCACGGTTGTGCTTTGGGGTGCCCACTGCCCCCATATATAAAGGAGGGAGAGGGGAGAGGGCCGGCCAAGGCGCGCCCCCAAGTGGGGAGGAATCCTACTAGGACTCCAAGTCCTATTTGGACCCCCCTTCCTTTTACCGGAGAGGGAAAGGGGAAAGGAGAGGGAGTAGGTGATGATAACATAGACCTAGGGTAGGGTCATAGGACTGACCTATACACCCTACCCAAGGTCACTACCCTAGAAGCAAAGACATTCAAAGAACAATACAGAGTATCAATTGAAGTCGTCGAGTGCAATCCACTCGACCAGTCATCTCACTCAGGTACCCCTTCCTCCTGATATCACTCAACCAAGACGAAGCCATTCGACTATATGAGAAACCACTCAACCTACAGAAGACCAGGAATCACTCAGGACGACAACGGTCGGGCATTCACTCCGTAGTCTTAAAGGTCATTAAATACACTTTGCAGCTGGCATTATCAGTAACGCCCTATCCTAATGTACATTGAACCCTTATAACGGAGGGGGTGCCTGTGGTCCTGGCGCACTCTATATAAGCCACTCCCCTCCTCTGGGACAAGGGTTCGCACACCCTATAACACACACACCCATATTCCAGTCGACCGCCTCACAGCACCGAGACGTAGGGCTTTTACCTCCTCCGAGAGGGGCCTAAACTCGTAAAACTCGTGTGTACAATCTTGTCGTAGCTAGGGCCTCGCCTCCTCATACGTACCCCTTATTCTTACTGTCAGACTTAGTACCACGACAGTTGGCGCCCACCGTGGGGCCAAGCGTCTTAGCGACTTCCGGCAAGGTTGCATTTTCTCCAATCTTCATCAACATGGTTTCCGGTGGCGGTTTGGTCGTAGGCCGCTAGTTCTGACTCGGCATGCTCACTTTCATCGCCAACGACTCCGCCTGGCTGCAGGAGGCCTCCCTCGATGTCGAGGCTCTCCCGATCCGTGGTTCGTCGCACTTCTGCGTGAGTGCCTGTGGCGTCCTCCTTCGGTAGCCATCAACCCCGTATCAGTCGGTCCTCGCCTTGTCTTCTCACTCTATTGGACGCCGCAGCAAGCGGTCTGGTGAATCGCGGCTCCAGCGGTGGGTGAAGCACGCGGTGGCTCGTTAGATGTTCACCCCCCATGTCGCGGTGATCGAGCCCGACGTAATTCACTCCGGTTTAGTTGACCTGTCGACTGATTTTGCAGACACATTTTCCGAGAGCGGGAGTTGTGACCCCGTGGCAGAGGTCCTTATGGTCGACTCCCACCGTAGCCCACCTGGTTTTCGGCACAACAGTGGCAACGTTGGCGGTGACGGCCCGTCATTCGGCCATGAGGAGTATCAGCCCCAACCTCTCAGCTTGTAGTAGAGGGGGGAGCTGCATCGCTGCAATGTGGAGGCTCTCCAGACCCCCATCATAAGGGAAACTATCGAGGCTCGCGCTTGGCCACGCTGGCTGAGCGCACTCGTTTGGAGAATCTCCAACATTCTCTCGACGAGCATGCTCGTCGACTGATCCTCGAGTCTAGTCGACGTCCACGACAGTTGTTTCCTTCGAAAACTTAGGTATTCCGCACACCGATCCAGAATCTTGCAGCTGCTGCGTGTATCATAGAGTCCATTCAACCGTCCCGTTCAGAGGCTGGAAGAGGGTTGGAACAAATCAGGGTGCTGCTCCGAGCAGCGGGAGACCTGAACTCCGTCGTGTCCCAGTCGCGGAACAGAATCCACAGCAGATCAGTAAGGGCAGATACCTTTCAGTCGGCACGCAGTCCTGGGTCACCTTTGCGGCATGAAGATCGTGATCACCGCCGAGATCGGCACCTGGGAAGAGCTGATGGAGAGTATGATCGTGATTATGCCCGCGACAACCACCGTCGAGCGCCTTCGCCCCTTCTAAGGGACAGGTCATACATGCCCCGGTGGTATGATGACAAGCATCCGTATGGAAATGACCGCAGAGTTCCAGTCAGCCCAAGAGAGCCTGACTTCGATGCAAGGTCAGTCCTTGTTCAGGGTTTGGTCGACCAGAATAGAGCATATAGAGAAGGGCTGGATAGAGACAGGTCCAGTGGAAGCAGGGTCCATGTTTTTGGCCCTGAGTGTTTCAGAAGAGCCATCAGAGCCGCTGAGATCCCTCACAACTTCAGATTGGCGACTGGCGTCAGTAAGATCAAAGCCCGACACTTGGCTTGAAGACTACTGAGTGGCTATGCACATTGGTGGCAGCAGCTATGAGGTGGCCATGAAGCACCTCCCTCTGATGCTTGAAGGTTCTGCTAGGGCCTGGCTGAATCAGCTGGCCCCTGGGAGCATTTTGAGTTGGTATGAGTTGGCCTGAGTGTTTACTAGAACATTTGAAGGCACCTAGAAGAGACCTGCTCGTCTGCCAGAATTGCAGCATTGTGTGGAGAAACCGAATGAAACCTTGAGAGATTATATCCAGAGATGGATCACTCTGCACCACATAGTGGAGAATGTGTCAAATCATGAAGCAGTCTGTGCCTTTAAGGAAGGCGTTTGCTACAGAGAGCTCAATCTGAAGTTCGGTCGGACCAGAGATATCTCTCTGGCTCGGATGAGAGAGATTGCCACCAAGTACGCTAATGGTGAAGAAGAAGACCGACTCCAGAATGGTAAGAACAGACCAGTCGCCTAGGACACCGGAGGAGGAAATTCTAGTCGGAAGCAGAAGCAAAAGGCTGAGGCAGCAGGCCCTGCCGAGGCAACAGTGTTGAATCAAGGAAAGTTCAAGGGGAAGCCCAAAGGGCCTTGGATCCCTAAGAAAGTGAAGGATCAAGCAGGAAATGATGTGATGGATTTGCCGTGTCATATTCACACCAAAAAGGATGAGGAGGGGAACCTGATTCTTCCCAAGCATACGACTCGTCAATGTCGACTCCTAATCCACAACTTCTGAGAAAGCCAACCAAGTGAAAAGGACAAAGAGTCTGATAAGGAGGAAGACAAAGACGATGATGGTGGTTACCCCAATGTTAATGCCACCTTGGTGATTTTTGCTGATCTCGAGAGCAAAAGTCAACTGAAAGTCATTAACAGAGAGGTGAACATGGTTGCTCCGGCAACACCAAAGTATTTGAAGTGGTCAAAAACCCCTATTACATTCGACCAGTTCGAGCACCTTCCACGCGTTGCTACCCCTGGGCGGCAAGCGTTGGTGGTCAACCCAGTCGTTGGGGGCACCCAACTGACAAAGGTTTTGATGGATGGTGGCAGTGGTCTGAATATCCTATACGTTGAGGCCCTCAAGGGGATGGGCATTCCGATGTCCAAGCTCAGCGAGAGCAACATGCGATTCCACGGAGTCATCCCAGGAAAGAAAGCTGACTCGCTCGGTCAGATCACTCTTGACATGGTTTTCAGCTATGAGAAGAATTACAGCAAGGAAAAGTTGACGTTTGAGGTAGTGGATTTCCAAAGTGCCTATCATGCCATATTGGGCAGACCTGCTTATGCTAGCTTCATGGCTCGACCGTGTTATGTGTACCTCAAGTTGAAGATGCCTAGCCCCAAAGGCGTGATAACGGTCACTGGTAACCGGCAAAGAGCAGAAGACTGTCTTCAGGACGGTGTGAAGATAGCGGATGAGCAGATGGCAGCGGTAGAGTTTCAAGAGTATAGAAGACTGCAGATCTGAGAAATTTGCTGAGTGCCAAGAGGCCTGCCTCGGAGTCCGCATTTTAGTTGGTTGGCGAGACCAAGCCAGTCCACATTCACCCGACCAACCCCAATGCTGCTCCGACCCATATCTCAACAAAACTTCATGAGAATTGGGACATCTTTGCATGGAAGCCATCTGACATGCCAGGTGTACCCAGGGGACTGGCTGAGCACCGTTTGTGAGTCGACCCAAAGGCAAAACCCGTTAAGGAACATCTCCGATGGTCCGCCGCGGAGAAAAGAAAGGCGATTGGCGAGGAGGTGGCTTGGCTTCTGGCTGCTGAGTTCATCCGCGAGATATACCACTCCGAGTGGCTCGCCAATGTCGTTATGGTCCCCAAGAAAGATAAATCACTTCGGATGTGTATTGACTTCAAGCACATCAATCGAGCCTACCTGAAAGATCATTTTCCTCTACCTTGCATCGACCAGATAGTCGACTGGACTACAGGATGTGAGCGACTGTCCTTTTTGGATGCTTATTCTGGGTATCATCAGATCCGACTGTATGGACCTGATGAGATAAAGACAGCTTTCATCACCCCATTCGGGTGTTTTTGCTATGTTACTATGCCCTTTGGCCTCAAGAATGCTGGTGCCACATTCATGCACATGATTCAGAAGTGCATGCTCACTCAAATCTGTCGGAATGTGGAAGCATACATGGATCACATAGTGGTTAAGTCACGCAAAGGTTCTGACCTGCTGTCTGACCTCGCTGAAACCTTTGCCAACTTAAGAAGATATGATATCAAGCTCAATCCATCAAAGTGCACATTCGGAGTTCTCGGCGGAAAGTTACTCACTTTTCTCATTTCCGAATGAGGGATCGACGCGAATCCAGAGTAGATTGGCACAATCCTCCAAATGAAGCGCCCAATGCATGTGCACAATGTTCAGAAGCTTACTGGTTGTTTGGCTGCATTGAGTCGATTCATCTCAGGCCTCGGTGAAAAGGCACTGCCTCTTTACCGACTGATGAAGAAGTCTGACAAGTTCGAGTGGAATGACAAAGCTGAAGCAGCGTTTGAAGAACTCAAAGCCCTGCTCTCCACCCATCCGGTAATTGCTGCTCCAGTCAGCAAGGAGCCTTTACTGCTTTACATCGCAGCCATGGGACAGGTTGTTACCATAGTGCTCACGGTCGAGCGGGAAGAAGAAGGCAAAGCCTTCAAAGTTCAGCGCCCTGTGTATTACATTTGAAAAGTATTGACCCCATCCAAGCAGAGATACCCTCATTATCAGAAGCTTGTCTATGGGATTTACCTGACCACGAAGAAAGTTGCACACTATTTCTTTGATCATTCAGTTTCAGTCGTTAGCGATGCTCCATTGTCAGAAATTCTGAATAACAGAGATGCAACTAGTCGAGTGGCAAAATGGGCGATTGAACTCCTTCCTTTAGATATCAAGTTTCAGGCAAAGAAGGCCATCAAGTCTCAAGCAATTGCAGATTTCCTCGCAGAGTGGATAGAACAATAGCAGCCGACTCAAATTCAGTCGGAGCATTGGACCATGTTCTTTGATGGATCCAAGATGTTGAATGGCTCTGGTGCAGGAGTGGTTTTAGTGTCCCCACGAGGAGACAAGCTCAGTTATGTCCTCCAGATCCACTTTGATTCTTCAAACAATGAAGATGAGTATGAGGCACTATTGTATGGGTTGCGTATGGCCATTTCACTCGGCGTCCGTCGCTTGATGGTCTATGGCAACTCAGACTTAGTGGTTAATAAAGTAATGAAGGAATGGGATGTCAGGAGTCCGACAATGACTGGTTATTGCAATGCAGTGAGAAAGCTAGAGAAGAAGTTTGAGGGGTTAGAGCTCCACCACATACCATGAATCAAGAATCAAGCTGTTGATGATCTGGCGAAGATAGGTTCCACTCAGAAGCCTATCCCCAGCAACATGTTCTTGGAGCATCTCCACACCACGTCAGTACAAGAAGATCCCTTCAAGGAAGATCCCCTACAACCAATAAGTTCAACCGACCCAACTGAGATTGAGGTTCCAGCTGTGGTCGATTTGATCATGGAAGTCTTGGTGATCACGCCCGATTGGACGGTACCGTACATCACGTACTTTCTCAGGCAGAAGCTCCCAGAGGATGAGGATGAAGCTCACCAGATAGTCCATCGATCCAAAGCCTTCACCGTGATAAAAGGACAGCTTTACAGAGAAAGTGTCACAGAAGTGGCTCACCGCGGCATCACCCAGGAAGAAGGTCAAATGATCCTAAACGATATCCACTTGGGGACCTGTGGTCACCATGTGTCCTCTCAGACCATCGTGGACAAAGCATACCGAGCGGGATTCTATTGGCCTCGAGCAAATGAGATGGCAAAAGATATAGTCGACAAGTGCGTAGGTTGCCAGTTCTACTCCAACATGTCCCATAAGCCTGCGTCTGCCTTGAAGACTATTCCACTCATCTGGCCGTTTGCAGTTTGGGGCTTCGATATGGTTGGACCCTTCAAGACCGGTAGAAGTGGTTTCACTCATTTGCTTGTAGTAGTCGACAAGTTCACTAAGTGGATCAAAGCCAAGCCCATCAAAAACCTTGACTCAAGCAATACCGTCAATTTCATCAAGGAGTTGATATTCAGATATAGAGTTCCTCAAAGCATTATCACAGATAATGGGTCCAACTTTGATTCTGATGATTTCAAGGTGTTCTGTGCGTCCCAAGGCACTCGGGTCGACTATGCGTCTGTTGCACACCCGCAGTTGAATGGGCAAGCAGAAAGGGCGAATGGTTTGATCCTTCAAGGGTTAAAACCCCGACTGATGCGTGACCTCAAGCACGCTGCTGGTGCTTGGGTGACTGAGTTACCATCCGTCCTATGGGGACTGAGAATGACACAGAACCGGTTGACTGACCGAACCCCTTTCTTCCTGCTGTACGGCGTCGAGGCTGTGCTTCCGAGTGACTTGCTGCACAATGCCCCCCGAGTGGAACTCTTCTCAGAAGCTGAAGCGGAGCAGGCACGCGAAGATGCAGTTGATCTCCTAGAAGAGGAACGCGAGATGGCTCTGATTCGGTCAACCATCTATTAGCAAGATCTGCATCAATTCCATGCTCGTAATGTCAGAGGTCGAGCATTTCAGGAAGGAGGCCTTGTGCTCCGAGTGGATCAGAAATGGCCTCACAAGCTTGCTCCGGCCTGGGAAGGTCCCTTCATCATCACCAAGGTGCTTCACAATGGAGCATACCACATCTACAACATAGCCAAGAATATGGACGAGCCACGCGAATGGAATGCAGAGCTGCTTCGTCCTTTCTATTCCTAAAATCACTCGACCCGACGAGTTGTAATAAGAATACTTCAGTTTGCTTTCCAAAGACAAGATTTTTACAGTATCTTAATGATTGATTCCCCGTAATCATTTGTGTCTGAATCCCCCAATGGGTGGCTTAACCGCAAACCTGATTCGCCTAACTTAAAAAAAACACTCCGAGCGGAGAGCAATCCTCCCACTCGGGGGCTTAGCTGCGACCCCGTACTCGCCTAAGTTAAAAACATTCCGAGTGGAGAGCAATCCTCCCACTCGGGGGCTCAGCTGCGACCCCGTACTCGCCTAAGTTAAAAACATTCTGAGTGGAGAGCAATCCTCCTACTCGGGGGCTTAGCTGCATCCCTGTACTCGCCTAAGTTAAAAACACACCGACTAGAGAGCAATCCTCCCAGTCAGGGGCTTAGCTGCGACCCGGACTCGCATAAGTTAAAAGCATTCTGAGTGCAGAGCAATCCTCCCACTCGGAGGCTTAGCTGCAACCCCGTTCTCGCCTAAGTTAAAAACACTCCGAGTGGAGAGCAATCCTCCCACTCGGGGGCTTAGCTGCAACCCCGTACTCGTCTAAGTTAAAAACATTCCGAGTGGAGAGCAGTCCTCCCACTCGGAGGCTTAGCTGTGACCCCGTACTCGCCAAAGTTAAAAACACTCCGAGTGGAGAGCAATCCTCCCACTCAGGGGCTTAGCTGCGACCCCATACTCGCCTAAGTTAAAAACACTCCGAGTGGAGAGCAATCCTCCCACTCGGGGGCTTAGCTGCGACCCCGTACTCGCCTAAGTTAAAAACATTCCGAGCGGAGAGCAATCCTCCCACTCGGAGCCTTAGCTGCGACCCCATACTCGCCTAAGTTAAAAACACTCCGAGTGGAGAGAAATCCTCCCACTCGGGGGCTTAGCTACAACCCCGTACTCGCCTAAGTTAAAAACACTCCGAGTGGAGAGCAATCCTCCCACTCGGGGGCTTAGCTGCGACCCCGTACTCGCCTAAGTTAAAAAACACTCCGAGTGGAGAGCAATCCTCCCACTCGAGGGCTTAGCTGCGACCCCGTACTCACCTAAATCACGAAGGTCCTCTAAGATGCGTCACAAGTACAACGTGCACTCCATCCTGGTCCAAGGACGATGAGGTGTCGACTGAACACAATGTTAGAGCTGCATCACAAGTACAATGTACGCTCCATCCCGATCCGCAAGGACGACGAGGTGTCGATTGAACACAGCATCAGAGCTGTGCAACAAGTACAATGTACGCTTCATCCCGATCCGCAAGGACGATGAGGTGTCGATTGAACACATCGTCTGAGCCATTCGACGAAAGGTGAAAATATCCAGTTCACTCGGAATCGGAAGACATTCAAAAGCGATTAAGGCAAAGCCATCGTATTCAAGGAAAACCAAGTTCACATAAATCCCGCAAAAGTTCAGAACCACAACGGGCATAAGTACAAAGACGTCAAGCCTGAAAGAGTTTAACGGTTACATAACCACTCGGCATTCTGAAGCAAATAAAAGTGGGGCATAATGTTTGTTCACTCGGCTGGAGGAGGACTTGTTGGATCGCAAAAGCTGTCAAGGTCGATGCTATCTGCGATGCGAGTGGCGGCATCAAGGAAGGTGTCCATAAAGGACTGGAAGCTGAGCTTCTTGGTGTTGGCAACCTTGAGAGCCGCCAGCTTATCTTCTCTGACATCCTTGCAGTGCATTCGGACCAACGACAGAGCAACATCGGCGCCCCAACGAGCATATGACTTCTTCCATTCCTGCACTCGACCAGGGATTTGATTCAGTCGAGTCATCAGAGACTCGAGATCTTGTGAGAGTTCCGTCTGAGCCCAGAGTTCAGTTTCAATCCGCGTCATTGCCACCTTCAGACGAGCGAGATAATCCACAACACTGTCCAGGAGAGACTCCAATTGCAGCACATTCATCGCAACGTCATCTTTGACAGGAGAGTTAATGGGGTCAAGACCTGTCTCGACCCGCCCAGTTTCTGCTTCGAAGTCTTGACAAAGTTCTGCACAGTCGAAAAAGCAGTGAGTCGACAGTTTAACAAGGCGGGACAGTCGACATCAACAAATTAGTCGAACAAAAGGAAATACCTTCAAGCTTCAAGACCAACTTCGCAGGAAGCTACCCCAGATAAGCCTCCAATTCGCCCTTCTTAGCCTTGAGACTTCCAACTTCGTCAGCCAAGCTCTCCTTGTCCTTCTTCAGCCGCACAACCTCCTGGTTGGCTTCAGTAACGGCAGCCTTCAACTTGGAGTTCTCCTCTTCCAACTTGTTGAATGAGTCCAACTTCTTGTCAGCAAGTGTCGTTTTCTCTCGCGCCTCCTTCTGAGCTGTGGCAAGGTCTTGATCCTTCTTCTCCAGGGATTGCTTCATTTTCTCTAAAGAAATAACATTCTTCGGACGAGCTTGGAGTTGACGGTTTTCACTAAGCACATCTGTTCGAGTGGAGTCACTCGGTTCAAAAAGACTAAAGAAAAGAGAGAGAGAGAGAGAGAGAGAGAGAGAGAGAGAGAGAGAGTCATAAGGTGGACAGTCGATGGATTGTTACCTCCCATGGTAGCCGCTTCGTCCTGGGCCTTCTTGAGATTCTTCTTGGCCAGCTCTGGATCAAAGTTAAGGATGATCTACTTCTTCTCCAGTTCAGAAAATTGGGCTCCAAGATCACAAGACATCTGCAGTCAGCAAATAAGATATGTCAGTCGGTGGAAACAAAAGTCAATCACAGCGAAAATTGCTCTAAGACTACCGCAGAATCAAACATTCAATAGTAGTCTCGGGGACTACACCCAGTGGGTGCACTTGGCGTGCCCCCACTGGTTCGGTTTTACTCTCGGCATGGTCCGCCCAGCGTGAGTAAATAAATAGATTCTCAGACCCCAACTGACTACCAGCAGTCGACCGCGGTCTCAGGGACTACACCTAGTGGGTGCACTCTGCGTGCCCCCACTTGTCCGGTTTTACACTCGACTCAACCTGGCCGACTCAAGTGCAAGAAGTATTCAACTCTAGGACAAAACACCCACTGGGTGATTGGATGCGAAATGCAGACCCATGATAGATGCACATAAAAGGTTCCAAAACGCTCATCCAAGGACACCTTACGGACAATGAAGCAACAGTTGCAACTACCACTAGTCAAGAGACCAGTCAGAAACCAACTAACCTTGACGTTGGCTTGTAGAGCGATGCTGGCATTGTAGGCAACCTGACTGGCCTCGTGCACCATCCTCCTCTTCTCCATCACGAGGTTTGCCTGGAGAAGGGCCTCCCTCGCGGCACTTGGTGGGTCGTCTGGAGTGTGGTATGCAGCGAAGAGCGATGATGGAAGTATAGTCGGAGTGGTCATAGGATCTGAAGCATGGAGTTGTGTGGGCGCAGCGGAGACCTGAGCAGTCAACCCCGAAGGATGGTCAGTCGATAGTGGATTGGCAAAGGTAACATTGGCCCGAGCCGGATCTACAGATCACTGGACCACCGTCTCTGGAGCCGATGTCGACTAAGGCACCTGACCTCAGCCGTCCTCCCGCTTGAAGCCCTGCCCCTCCTTCTTCTCTCTTTCAAAGGCACTTCTTCCTCATCATCCGGAAGCTCAATGACGTCCCACGGAGCTGCAACAAAAAGCAACTGCAAGAGTTCAGTCGACCGACAACCCTGTCGGCAGAACCAATTCAAGATGGCAAGAGCGTACTAGCTTTGGAAGTAGCTGCGTCATCAGCCTCCTCATCACCCTGGCCCTTGTCAACATCCATGGAGGTCACAGAAGTTGCAGCACTAAAAATTTTATAATCCATTCGGTCAAAGCAGAAATATGAGTCGGTAGAAGAAAATGCAGAAAGATAGGACACTCACCCAGAGGCAACAGGAACATCCATCTTGATCTTGGGCAAGGTCTTCCGAGACTTCGAAGGGGCGACCTTGGGTTGCTTGGCGACCTTCCCTGTCGGCTCTGGAGTCAAAGTTCGAGTGCGCTTATGTGCTTGCGTACTCAAAGCCACGGTCTTGCCACGCCCGCCTGCCGGATCTTGGAGTTGCTTGGATTGACGCTCTGTGCGAGGTGGTGAATTGACTACCTCTTCATTGTCCGACTCATCACTCTCTTCCTCATCGTCATCTTCTGGAGAATGCCACTCGCCGCTCTCTTCCGCGCTGTCCTCTCCCTCCTGGTCTTGCTCAAGGCTTGTACACCATTGGGCATTGAGTACATCTCAGTATAAACCTACAAGGCAAGAAATCAATCAAACATCAGTCGGATTCAGAAACAATTACAAGATAGATTGAAGTACACTCGGTAGCAAGGATCAGACCTTGTCTGGCAGGTTGTCAGTGTCGAATGGATCGACTCTCTTGGCTCCCCTGGGGTTGCCCTTGTTCCCGGCAATGCCCTTCAGCCACAGGGCCACTGTTTCATCTGTAACCTCCTCTAGGTGAACCCGAGCAGTGTCGTTGGCACCCGAGTACATCCACATCGGGTGGTCACGAGCTTGAAGTGGCTGGATACGTCGACTGAGAAACACCTCCAACAAGTCCATGCCAGTTACACCCTGAACGACCAACTGGACTACTCTCTTGACCAACATGTCCGTCTCTACTTTCTCCGCTGCCGTCACGGTCAGTGAAGAAGGTTGTTGGGCACGATCTAGGTTGAAAGGGGGAAGACCGGTCGGCTGACCGGGGCTCGCAACGTCCTGGCAATAGAACCAGGTCGACTGCCAGCCCCTGACCGACTCAGGAAGTGTCATGGTAGGGAAAGTGCTCCTCTTCCTCATCTGGATCCCTAGACCCCCACACATCTAGATCACGTGTGTCCTCTCGTCACTCGAATTTGCCTTCTTCACGGTCTGGGAGCGAATTGTGGAGATGTGTTTGAAGAGACCCCAGTGCGGTCGACAGCCCAGAAAGTTCTCACACATGGACACAAACGCGGCAAGATACGTGATGGTGTTGGAAGAGAAGTGGTGAAGTTGGGCACCGAAAAAGTTCAAGAAGCCCCAGAGAAAAGGATGCGGAGGAAGGGAGAAGCCACGGTCGACGTGGGTAGCAAGGAGGACACACTCACCCGACCGCGACTAAGGCTCCATCTCCCCCTCCAGCAGCCTCGCGACCCCGACAGCGATTAAACCGGAGGCGGCCAGCTCCTCCAGATCCTCTGGCCGGAGCGAAGATCGGATCCAATCGCCCTGGATCCAGCCCGGCGGCAGCGCGGACCTCGACGACGACCCCTGATTCGTCTTCTTGCCTTTCGCAGCCCCCGTCACTTTTTTCGTGCGCTCCAACGCTGCCGTCTTGTCCTTCACCATGGTGGTGGGCTAAGCACTAGCGGAGCGGTGGCATCGAGGGCGGAGGAAAAAGACGCAGTGGAGAAGTGGAGAAGGAAGAAGGAGAATGAAGGCGCACAGTGCAGACGCCTCGGTCCCGACGCCTTTTAAGGACCCACTTCCGAGTGGCTAACGCATGGGCCCGAGCAATCCTGTCAAATCCCGCAACAATCGCACACTGGGTACATGGCAAAAAAGGTGGTGCGGAAATCAAGGCACCCCTGTCTATCCGTCGCGCTTACTACGGTGCGCTCCGAAATGCACGCTTCCCCAAATTTTTGAATCCCGTGAGATCCGGGATACACAGTAACCAATCGCGCTAAAGATTTCTCATCGAAGTAACACTCGACGAGTGCCAGCATAAGTCCACTCGACAACTTCTGAATTAATGAAGGCAACTGAAACAAAGCCGAAGTTTCAGCATGGGCCTCCAATCCAGCATGGGTACTTGTGAAGCATAAGGGTCAACGCAGGACCAATTTCAACCTTCTTTCCACTCGGACCTCAATCCATTCGGGGGATAATGATGATGCCATAGACCTAGGGTAGGGTCATAGGCCTGACCTATACGCCCTACCCAAAGTCACTACCCTAGAATCAAAGACATTCAAAGAACAACAGAGAGTATCAATTGAAGTCGTCGAGTGCAATCCACTCGATCAGTCGTCTCACTCGGGTACCCCTCCCTCATGATATCACTCGACCAAGACGAAGCCATTCGACTATACGAGAAACTACTCGACCTACAGAAGACCATGAGTCACTCAGGAAGGCAACGATCGGGCATTCACTCGGTAGTCTTAAAGGTCATTAAATACACTTTATAGCTGGCGTTATCAGTAATGCCCTATCTTAATGTACATTGAACACCTGTAACGAAGCTGGCTGGGGTCCTAGCGCACTCTATATAAGCCACCCCCTCCTCTGGGACAAGGGTTCGCACCCCCTGTAACACACACACCCATATTATAGTCGGCCACCTCAGGGCACCGAGACATAGGCTTTTACCTCCTCTGAGAGGGGCCGGAACTCGTAAAACTCGTGTGTACAATCTCGCCGTAGCTAGGGCCTTGCCTCCTCATATGTACCCCCTATTCTTACTGTCAGACTTAGTACCACGATAGTAGGAGAAGGAAAGGGGGGTGGCGCCCCCTTCCCTAGTCTAATTCGGCCTCCTTCCCTGTGGGGGGCGCACCAGCCCCTTGTGGGCTAGTTAGCCTCACTCCTATGGCCCATATGGCCCATATCTTCCACCGAGGGGTTCCGGTAACCCCTCTAGTACTCTGGTATGTACCCGATACACTCCGGAACCCATTCGGTGTCCGAATACCACCTTCCAATATATCAATCTTTACCTATCGACCATTTCGAGACCCCTCGTTATGTCCGTCACCAAAACACATAACTCTATAATACATATCGTCATCGAATGATAAGCGTGCGGACCCTACGGGTTCGAGAACTATGTAGACATAACTGAGACACCTCTCCGGTCAATAACCAATAGCGGAACCTAGATGCTCATATCGGTTCCCACCTATTCTACGAAGATCTTTATTGGTCGAACCGCAATGACAACATACGTTATTCCCTTTGTCATCGGTATGTTACTAGCCCAAGATTTGATCATCGGTATCTTCATACCTAGTTCAATCTCGTTACCGGCAAGTCTCTTTACTCATTCCGTAATGCATCATCCCGCAACTAACTCATTAGTCACATTGCTTGCAAGGCTTCATATGATGTGAATTACCAAGAGGGCCCAGAGATACCTCTTCGATATTCGAAGTGACAAATCCTAATCTTGATCTATACCAAACAAACAAACACCTTCGGAGATACCTGTACATCATCTTTATAATCACCCAGTTACGTTGTGACATTTGATAGCACACAAGGCATTCCTCCGGTGTCCGGGAGTTGCATAATATCATAGTAGGAGGAATATATATTTGACATGAAGAAAGCAGTAGCAATAAAACTAAATGATCATTATGCTAAGCTAACGGATGAGTCTTGTCCATCACATCATTCTCCTAATGATGTGATCCCGTTCATCAAATGACAACACATGTCTATGTCTAGGAAACTTAACCATCTTTGATTAACGAGCTAGTCATGTAGAGGCATATTAGGGACACGGTGTTTTATCTATGTATCCACACATGTATCAAGTTTCCGGTTAATACAATTCTAGCATCAATAATAGACATTTATCATGATATAAGGAAATATAAAATAACAACTTTATTATTGCCTCTAGGGCATATTTCCTTCATTGTTGTGATGTGGTATGGCCAAAACGTGATGTGATATATGTTGATGTATGAGATGATCATATATTGTAATAGGTTCATGACTTGCATGTCGATGAGTACGGCAACCGGCAAGAGCCATAGGGTTGTCTTTAATTCATGTAATTTCTTTACTTTATCGCTATGCGTTCGCAATAGTTGTAGAAGCAACAGTTGGCGAGACGACCACGTGACGACATGATGATGGCGATCATGCTGTTATGCTAGTGATGATGGAGATCATGTCGGTGCTTTGGAGATGGAGATCAAGGGCAAGAGATGATAATGGCCATATCATGTCACATATTGATTGCATGTGATGTTTATCTTTTTATGCATCTTATTTTGCTTAGAACGACGGTATCACTATAAGATGATCCCTTCACTAAATTTCAAGAAATTGTGTTCTCCCTAAGTATGCACCATTGTAAAAGTTCGTCGTTTTGAAGCACCTCGTGATGATCAGGTGTGATAGACTCTACGTTCACATTGAACGGGTGTAAGCCAGTTTTACACATGCAAAATACTTGGGTTAAACTTGATGAGTCTGGCATGTACAGACATGGCTCCGGAACACAGGAGACCGAAAGGTCAAACATGGGTCATATAGTAGATATGATCAACATGGAGATGTTCACCATTGATGACTACCCCATCTCACATGATGATCAGACATGGGTTAGTTGATTTGGATCATGTATCACTTAGACAACTTGAGGGATGTTGATTTAAGTGGGAGTACGTTAGTAATTTGATTAACTGAACTAAATTATCATGAACTTAGTCTTAATTTTTTTGCAACATTTGTGTTGTAGATCAATGGCCCAAGCTGTATTTCCCCTGAATTTTAATGTGTTCCTAGAGAAAGCTAAGTTGAAAGATGATGGAAGCAACTATGCAGACTGGGTCCGTAACTTGAGGATTATCCTCATTGTTGCATGGAAGGATTGTGTCATTAATGCACCGCTTGGTGATGCACCCCCTCAAGGTTCACCTGGAAATGTTATGAATGTTTGGAGGCACATTTTGATGACTACTCGATAGTTTAGTGCACCATACTTTATGGCTTAGAACCAGGGATCCAAAGACGTTTTGAGTACCACGGAGCATATGAGATGTTCGAGGAGCTGAAATTGGTCTTTCAAGCTCATGCCTAGGTTGAGAGGTATGACACATCCAACAAGTTCTTTAGCTGCAAGATGGCAGAGAACAGTTCTGTTAGTGAGCATATACTCAAATTGCCTGGTTTTCACAACCGCTTGACTCAGTTTGGAGTTAATCTTCGAGATGTTGACAGAGTTCTCCAGTCACTGCCACCAAGCTATAAGGGCTTTGTGATGAACTATAATATGCAAGGGATGGAGAAAACGATTGCCCAGCTCTTCGCGATGCTTAAGGGCGCGGAGGTAGAAATCAAGAAAGAGCATCAAGTGTTGATGGTTTAAAAGACCACTAGTTTCAAGAAAGGCAAGGGAAAGAAAGGGAACTTCAAGAAGAACGAGAAGATAGTTGCCACTCCCGTGAAGAAACCCACGGCTGAACCCAAACCTGAGACTAAGTATTTCTACTGCAAGGGGAATGGTCACTCGAAGCGGAACTGCCCCAAGTACTTGGCAGATAAGAAGGATGGCAACGTCAATAGAGGTATATGTGATATACATGTTATTGATGTGTACCTTACTAGGGCACATAGTAGTGCCTTGGTATTGATACGTCTCCGACGTATCTACTTTTCCAAACACTTTTGCCCTTCTTTTGGACTCTAACTTGCATGATTTGAATGAAACTAACCCGGACTGACGCTGTTTTCAGCAGAACTGCCATGATGTTGTTTTATGTGTAGAAAAGAAAAGTTCTCGGAATGTCCTGGAAATCCACGGAGGCACTTTTTGGAATTAATAAGAATTTTTGGCGAAATAATCAATGCCAGGGGGCCCAGGGCCTGTCCACGAGACAGCCCCCCCCCCCCCCGTAGGGCGCGGCCTCCTATCTCGTGGGCCCCCTGGACGTCCACCAACCTCAACTCCAACTCCATATATTCACGTTCGGGGAGAAAAAAATCAAAGAAAAAGTTTCATCGCGTTTTACGACACGGAGCCGCTGCCAAGCCCTAATGTCTCTCGGGAGGGCTGATCTGGAGTCCGTTCGGGGCTCTGGAGAGGGGGATTCGTTGCCGTCGTCATCATCAACCATCCTCCATCACCAATTTCATGATGCTCACCGCCGTGCGTGAGTAATTCCATCGTAGGCTTGCTGGACGGTGATGGGTTGGATGAGATTTACCATGTAATCAAGTTAGTTTTGTTAGGGTTTGATCCCTAGTATCCACTATGTTCTGAGATTGATGTTGGTATGACTTTGCTATGCTTAATGCTTGTCACTAGGGCCCGAGTGCCATGATTTCATATCTGAACCTATTATGTTTTCATGAATATATGTGTGTTCTTGATCCTATCTTGCAAGTCTATAGTCACGTATTATGTGTTATGATCCGACAACCCCGAAGTGACAATAATCGGGATACTTCTCGGTGATGACCGTAGTTTGAGGAGTTCATGTATTCACTATGTGCTAATTCTTTGTTCCGGTTCTCTATTAAATGGAGGCCTTAATATCCCTTAGTTTCCGCTAGGACCCCGCTTCCACGGGAGGGTAGGACAAAATATGTCATGCAAGTTCTTTTCCATAAGCACGTATGACTATTTACGGAATACATGCCTACATTACATTGATGAATTGGAGCTAGTTCTATATCACCCTATGTTATAACTATTGCATGAGGAATCGCATCCGGCATAATTATCCATCACTGATCCATTGCCTACGAGCTTTTCACATATTGTTCTTCGCTTATTTACTTTTCCGTTGCTACTGTTACAATTACTACAAAAACCCAAAAACATTTATCTTTACGTTTGCTACCGTTACCTATATTACCATACCACTTTTGCTACTAAATACTTTGCTGCAGTTACTAAGTTATCCAGGTGTGGTTGAATTGACAACTCAACTGCTAATACTCAAGAATATTCTTTGGCTCCCCTTGTGTCGAATCAATAAATTTGGGTTGAATACTTTACCCTTGAAAGCTGTTGCGATCCCCTGCACTTGTGGGTTATCAGGACTAATTTCTGGCGCCGTTGCCGGGGAGCATAGCTCTATTCTCTAAGTCACTTGGGATTTATATCTGTTGACCACTATGAAGAACTTGAAAGACGACCGAACTACTATTTTGCCCTCAACTACGAGGGGAGGTAAGGAACTGCCATCTAGCTCTGCACTAGATTCTCCTTCTGTTATTAGTAAGCTTGCAACACCTAAACCTGCTACTGCTATGAATTCTGATATGTCGCATGTTATTGATGATGCCACTTCTGCTATGCATGATGAAACTACTTCTATGTTTGATACTACTTAATGCTAGAATGAAACCCGATCCTGCTTTTGCTACTTCACCTATCTATGTTACTGATAAGGATTATGAATTCTCTGTTAATCCTGATATTATTACTTTAGTTGAATCTGATCCTTTTTATTGCCTTGAATCTGAAACTGTTGTGGCACATCTTACCAAGTTGAATGATATAGCTACCCTGTTTACTCATGATGAGAAGTCTCGCTATTTTTATATCCTTAAGATATTTCTGTTCTCGTTAAAGGGTGATGCTAAGACTTGGTACAATTCTCCTGCTCCTGGTTGTGTTCGTAGTCCCCGGGATATGATTTATTACTTCTCTGCTAAATATTTCCCTGCTCATAAGAAACAAGCTGCCTTGCAGGAAATATATAATTTTGTGCAAATTAAAGAAGAAAGTCTCCCAAAAGCTTGGGGAGGCTTCTCCGGTTACTTAATGCTTTGCCTGATCATCCTCTTAAGAAAAATGAAATACTTGATATCTTTTATAATGGACTAACCGATGCTTCCAAGGACTACTTGGATAGTTGCGCTGGTTGTGTTTTCAGAGAAAGAACAGTCGACGAAGCTTAAATATTATTGAATAATATGTTGACTAATGAAAATAATTGGACTCTTACTGAGCCAATTCCTGAGGCAATTCCTGAACCAATTGAGCCAACTCTTGAGCCTATTCCTAAACCCACTCCGAAGAAGAGAGGTGTTTTATTTCTCAGTCCTGAAGATATGCAAGAGGCAAAGAAATCAATGAAAGAAAAAGGTATTAAAGCTGAAGATGTTAAGAATTTACCACCTATTGAAGAAATACATGGTCTTAATATATCGCCTAAAGAACCACATTGTCTTGATAACCCGACACGGGTAGTAAAGGTAAATTCTCTCTATAGATATGATAAAGTTGAAATACCCTCTACTAAATTTCATAGCCCATGCTTAGATGAATTTGATGACTTTATGGCTAGACAAGAAAGTTTTAATGCTTATGTTGGTAGAGAGTTAAAGAATAATGCTTTAGATATAGGACGTGTAAGTGATAATCTGGCTAGAGTTAAAGATGAACTTCACCTCGTTAGCAAATATGCTTCTATGGTTGCTACTCAAGCTGAGCAAGTACTTAAAGCTCAGAATGATTTGCTTGATGAATTAAAAAATAAAAATGACTTTGTTGTTAGACTGGCTACTAGAACTGGTAGAATGGCTCAGGAACCTTTGTATCCTGAAGGCCACCCTAAGAGAATCGAGCAAGATTCTCAGAGAAATAATTTAGAGGCACCTAGTTCTTCCAAAAAGAATAAAAAGAAAAATGATAGGACTTTGCATGCTTCTAGTGAACCTACTGTAGACACACCTGAGAATCCCAATGATATTTCTATTTCTGATGCTGAAACACAATCAGGTGATGAACATGAACCTAGTGATAGATATTGATGCTCAACCTAGCAAAAACAATGATGTAGAGATTGAACCTGGTGTTGATCTTGATAACCCACAATCAAAGAATCAAAGTTATGATAAGAGAGATTTTATTGCTAGGAAGCACGGTAAAGAAAGAGAACCATGGGTTCAGAAACCCATGCCCTTTCCTCCTAAACCATCCAAGTCAAAAGATGATGAGGATTTTGAGCGCTTTGCTGAAATGATTAGACCTATTTTCTTACGTATGTGCTTAACTAATATGCTGAAAGTAAATCCTTATGCTAAGTATATGAAGGATATCATTACAAATAAAAGAAAGATACTGGAAGCTGAAATTTCCATCATGCTTGCTAATTACACTTTTAAGGGTGGAAAACCAAAGAAACTTGGAGATCCGGGTGTGCCAACTATACCATGCTCTATTAAAAGAAATTATGTTAGAACTGCTTTATGTGATCTTGGAGCCGGTGTTAGTGTTATGCCTCTCTCTTTATATCGTAGACTTGAATTGAATAAGTTGACACCTACTGAAATATCTTTGCAGAAGGCTGATAAATCAACTGCTATACTTGTCGGTATTTGTGAGGATGTGCCTGTTGTGGTTGCAAATGTCACTATCTTAACGGACTTTGTTATTCTTGATATTCCCGAGGACGATAGTATGTCTATTATCCTTGGTAGACCTTTTCTTTATACTGCAGGGGCTGTTATTGATTGCAACAAAGGCAATGTCACTTTTCATGTTAATGGTAATGAGCATACGGTACACTTTCCGAGGAAACAATTTCAAGTTCATAGCATCAATTCTATTGAAAAAGCTCCAACTATCATTTTTGGAGATTTTGAATTTCCTCTCCCTACTGTCAAGAAAAAGTATGATATTCTTATTGTTGGGGATTTTCATATCCCCGTTGAGGTGACTTAGTGTTATTCGAAATTTCTCCGATTCCGTGTTATTCGGAATGAGTTTGTTAACAAGACTTGATCAACCTTGTTAGTGGATTCATTTTGGTGATCACGAGATGGATGATACTAGATGGCACAACCTTCCGTACCCTCTTTTTACTTTCTGTTATTTAGAATAAATAAAGCAAAAAATAGTATTATCCGCCTGTTTTCTGAATTATCCGTGCATTAAAAAATAGTCTGAAAATAAAAGTGCTCCAAATGCCCTGCAAATTTAGTATGATTTTTTCTGGAATATTTGAGGATTTTAGGCACTGAAAACACTACAGGAGGGGCAAGCACCAGGCCAAGAGAGAGGAGGGCGTCCCCCCCCCCCTATAGGGCGCGCCCCCCTGTCTCGTGGGCCCCTCGTGGCCCCCCTCCACTTATGCCAGCACCCACACACTTCATCTTCTACCCAAAAAAATCCCCATCCAACTCAAGCACGAGTTCTAGCTCGTTTTGCTGCGATTTTTGATCTCTTAGCTCAAAGCTCCATTCACAAAACTGCTTTGGGAGATTGTTGCTTGGTATGTGACTCCTCCATTGATCCAATTAGTTTTTGTTCTAGTGCTTTATTCATTGCAAATTTTTGTTGCATAGGTGACCATGTTCTTGAGCTTGCATGTCAAAATTTTGAGGTCCCAAGCAATTCCAATGCTTGATATAGGCTCTAGGCACTTGTAGGAGTAGTTGCTATCAATCTTGTTTAGTTTTATTCACTTTTATTTTGAAGTTACTAAAATTTCAGAAATTTTTAGAAAAAGAAATATGCTTAGAAGAATGTACCAAGGTGGTTCCTCGGCAAAGAAAGGGCCAAGGATTGCTATACGTGAGCAAGATGTTAAATTGCCGAGGGACGCAAATGTACGAGCTTGTGAGTGGCCATCTGATGATTTTATGGTCGAAGCAGGCTTCAAGGAGGAATTTGACGCGTATGTGCGTAATGCCGAGCTGGAGGACTTCTTACAAGATAAGTGTCCTCAATATTATCAATTGACTGATTCCTTTGTGCGGAGGTTCCAATATGTCTGTGTGTGTAATTCTCCTAGTGTCATGTTTGATATTTATGATACATCTTATACCATGGATTTACAGGATTTCACAACTTCTTGCAAACTCCCGCAGTGGGGTAATATTAATGATCCTCACAAATCTGAATTTAGAGATTTTCTTGCTAGTATTACTATGGGAGAATCTAGGGACATAGCACAAGCTAACATAGGGAGCATTCATTTTCCTGCTATACATTATTTTTCTATCTTTATTGGTAGATGCATTAACGGTAAGGACGAAGCATGTCACATGTGTGTCCCTGATCTTTGTGTCCTCAAGAGTGTTGTGTCAGGTTATAAAGGTTATAATTTGGGGGGCAATAGTTGCACGTAGGTTGCAGAATAATAGTAGAAGGGGGGATTTATTTGGAGGAATTTATGCAACCCGTGTGGCTAATTTTCTTAATATAACCCCATGAGACGGGGATATGATTTTACCTCCTGTTTATTTGGATAAAGAAGCTATGTTCGATCATCATTTTCTTGAGAGGAATGAACAATTCCTCCATTATCGACTAATCTATGACAGGCGCAACATCGTCCCTGTTACTCTTCCTGCCCCCTACCTTTTTGATTATCAGGCAAAAGGAAGATACGTTGTCACCAGGGAAGAAGCAGCTGAATACGAGAGGGGAATGGAGGCATATCGCCGACATGCTACTGCTCAGGAGGCTGTTGCCTCTGCATCTCAGTACAACCCCAGTTTCACTTATGGATATCAGCCAGGCGATCATTGGTATTAAACCAACTTAGGCCAAAGGCCTAAGCTTGGGGGAGTACGTATTTCTCACTGACTTTACATTCATGTTCACACACTAGTCGTCGGTGCTCATACTCTTTCATTGTATTATCCATGCTAGTTTAAATTTCTTTTTCTAGTTTTCTTCTTATGTGTTTGATAAACTTAAGAAAAACCAAAAAAATTACTTAGTTTAAATTCTATGCTTGTAGTAGAAATTAAAATGAAAACCCAAAAATATTTCTAGTTCTTCTTCTTACTTGTTGGGAGCTTTCCCGTGTAAATAGTTTTATTTTCTTTTCTTTCTTTTGGGGGTCGAGAAGGCCATATTGAAAATGCTTAGTGTCTCTTATATGCATGATTGTTTATTTAACTTAGAGCCCATATTACTTGTCTTTCCCCTTGAGTTGAATGCTTGCAGATTCCAGCTTAGTCCAATGCACGTGCACTCTTATTATTATACACATCGTTCGGTCATGCAAGTCAAAGGCAATAATGACGATATATGATGGACTTATTGGGATGAGAAAAGCTAGTATGAACTCGACCTCTCTTGTTTTTGTAAATATGATGATTCATCGTTCCTAAGTCAGCTATTATGAAGTAAACATATTTGCAATGACATCTAGAGAACATAGTTGCTTGTGCCATGCTTGATTAGCTATGAGTTATAATGGTTTACCTTGCGTGCCAACATGCTATTAGAATGATTATGATGTGATATGGTGGGATGGTATCCTCCTTTGAATGAATTGAGTGACTCGACTTGGCACATGTTCACACATGTAGTTGAATCAAATCAACATAGCCTTCACGATATTTATGTTCATGGTGGATTATATCCTACCCATGCTTGTACTCGGTGTAAATTAATTTTAATGCATGTTTACGACTGTTGTCGCTCTCTCAGTTGGTCGCTTCCCAGTCTTTTGCTAGCCTTCACCTGTACTAAGCGGGAATACTGCTTGTGCATCCAAACTCCTTAAACCCCAAAGTTGTTCCATATGAGTCCACTATACCTTCCTATATGCGGTATTTACCTGTCGTTCCAAGTAAATTTGTATGTGCCAAACTCTAAACCTTCAAATGAAATTCTGTTTTGTATGCTCGAGCAGCTCATGTTACAACTAGGGCTGCCTATATCTTCCATGCTAGGTGGGTTATTCTCACGAGGAGTGGACTCCGCTCCTCATTCACGAGAAAGGGCCGGTAACCGGGATGCCCAGTCCCATGATCCAAAAAGATCAAAGCAAATCAAAATAATTAAAAAAAATCCCCCAGGGCTGTTTTATGTTGGAGGCACTCGTTGTTTCGAGCAAGCCATGGATTGATGCTTGTTGGTGGTTGGGGGAGTATAAACCTTTACCATTCTATTTGGGAACTGCCTATAATGCATGTAGTATGGAAGATACAGCCATCTCATAGTTGTTGCATTGACAGTGAAAGTATGCCGCTCAAAATGTTATCCAATCTCTATTTTAAAATTGAGCTTTGGCACCTCTACAAATCTCTGCTTCCCTCTGCGAAGGGCCTATCTATTTACTTTTATGTTGAGTTATCACCCTTCTTATTAAAAGCACCCGTTGGAGAGCACACTGTCATTTGCATTCATTATTATTGGTTTACATTGGGTATGACATGACTAGATCTCTTTTACCATGAATTACAATGTTTAGTTAATCCTTGATCTTTAAAGGTGCACTGCATTTATGTTTTGCGGTCTCAGAACGGGCTAGCGAGAAACCATTTTGTTATATCATGTTATAATTATTTTGAGAAAGTGTTGTCATCCGAGTTTTATTATTATGGCTCGCTAGCTGATTATGTTATTGATATGAGTCATAGTGAGAGCTAAGTGTTATTGTGAGTATGGTTAGTTCATAATATTTGCTGAAACTTGAACGCTGGCTTTTCATGTTTACAACAACAAGAGAAAACAGAGTTTGTAAAAGTTTTTCTTTATCACTTTCAGTTTATCAACTGAATTGCTTGAGGACAAGCAAAGGTTTAAGCTTGGGGGAGTTGATACGTCTCCGACGTATCTACTTTTCCAAACACTTTTGCCCTTGTTTTGGACTCTAACTTGCATGATTTGAATGAAACTAACCCGGACTGACGCTATTTTTAGCAGAACTGCCATGTTGTTGTTTTATGTGTAGAAAAGAAAAGTTCTCGGAATGTCCTGGAAATCCACGGAGGCACTTTTTGGAATTAATAAGAATTTCTGGCGCAAGAATCAATGCCAGGGGGCCCAGGGCCTGTCCACGAGACAGGGGGCGTGCCCCCTGTAGGGCGCGGCCTCCTATCTCGTGGGCCCCCTGGACCTCCACCGACCTCAACTCCAACTCCATATATTCATGTTCGGGGAGAAAAAAATCAGAGAAAAAGTTTCATCGCGTTTTACGACACGGAGCCACCGCCAAGACCTAATCTCTCTCGGGAGGGCTGATCTGGAGTCCGTTCGGGGCTCCGGAGAGGGGGATTCGTCGCTGTCGTCATCATCAACCATCCTCCATTACCAATTACATGATGCTCACCGCCGTGCGCGAGTAATTCCATCGTAGGCTTGCTGGACGGTGATGGGTTGGATGAGATTTACCATGTAATCAAGTTAGTTTTGTTAGGGTTTGATCCCTAGTATCCACTATGTTCTGAGATTGATGTTGCTATGACTTTGCTATGCTTAATGCTTGTCACTAGGGCCCGAGTGCCATGATTTCATATCTGAACCTATTATGTTTTCATGAATATATGTGTGTTCTTGATCCTATCTTGCAAGTCTATAGTCACATATTATGTGTTATGATCCGACAACCCCGAAGTGACAATAATCGGGATACTTCTCGGTGATGACCGTAGTTTGAGGAGTTCATGTATTCACTATGTGCTAATGCTTTGTTCCGGTTCTCTATTAAAAGGAGGCCTTAATATCCCTTAGTTTCCGCTAGGACCCCGCTTCCACGGGAGGGTAGGACAAAAGATGTCATGCAAGTTCTTTTCCATAAGCATGTATGACTATTTACGGAATACATGCCTACATTACATTGATGAATTGGAGCTAGTTCTATATCACCCTATGTTATAACTATTGCATGAGGAATCGCATTCGGCATAATTATCCATCACTGATCCATTGCCTACGAGCTTTTCACATATTGTTCTTCGCTTATTTACTTTTCCGTTGCTACTGTTACAATTACTACAAAAACCCAAAAACATTTATCTTTGCTTTTGCTACCGTTGCCTTTATTACCATACCACTTTTGCTACTAAATACTTTGCTGCAGATACTAAGTTATCCAGGTGTGGTTGAATTGACAACTCAACTGCTAATACTCAAGAATATTCTTTGGCTCCCCTTGTGTCGAATTAATAAATTTGGGTTGAATACTTTACCCTCGAAAGCTGTTGCGATGCCCTACACTTGTGGGTTATCAAGTATTTGATACTGGTTTGGTTGCTAATATTTGTAACTCGAAATAGGAGCCGCAGAATAAATGAAGACTGGCTAAGGATGAGGTGATGATGCATGTCGAAAATGGTTCCAAGGTTGATGTGATCGCCATCAGCATGCTACCTCTACATCTACCTTAGGGATTAGTTTTAAACCTAAATAATTGTTATTTGGTGCCTGCGTTGAGCATGAACATTATATCTAGATTTTGTTTATTGCGAGACGGTTATTCATTTAAGTTAGAGAATAATGATTTTTCTATTTATATGAGTAGCATCTTTTATGGTCATGCACCCCTTCTGGATGGTTTATTCTTATTGAATCCCAACGGTAGTGATACACATATTCATAATATTGATGCCAAAAGATACAAAGTTAATATTGATAGTACCACATATTTGTGGCACTGTCGCTTAGGTCATATTGGTGTAAAGCGCATGAAGAAACTCCATGCTGATGGACTTTTGGAATTTCTTAATTATGAATCATTTGAGACATGTGAACCATGCCTCTTGGGCAAGATGACTAAAACTCCGTTCTCTGAAACAATGGAGTGAGCTAATGACTTATTGGAAATAATACATATTGATGTATGCAGTCCGATGAGTGTTGAAGCATGTGGTGGATATCGTTATTTTCTTACCTTCACAGATGATTTGAGTACATATGGGTATATTTACTTAATGAAACACAAGTATAAAACATTTGAAAAGTTCAAGGAATTTCAGAGTGAAGTGGAGAATCATCATAACCAGAAAATAAAGTTTCTATGATCTGATCATGGAGGTGAATAATTGAGTTACGAGTTTGGTATGCATTTAAGACAATGTGGAATTGTTTCACAACTTGCGCCACCGAAAACACCACAGCGTAATGGTGTATCCGAACGTTATAATCATACTCTATTGGATATGGTGTGTTCTATGATGTCTCTTACCGATTTGCCACTATCGTTTCGGGGTTATGCATTAGAGACAGATGCATTCACTTTAAATAGGGCACTGTCTAAATCCGTTGAGATGACACCGTATGAGTTATGGTTTGGCAAGAAACTGAAGCTATCATTTCTTAAAGTTTGGGGATGTGTCGCTTATGTCAAGATGCTCCAGCCTAATAAGCTCGAACCCAAAGTGGAGAAGTGCAACTTCATAGGATACCCTAAAGAGACCATTGGGTATACCTTCTATCACAGACCAGAGGGCAAGATCTTTGTTCTCAAGAATGGGTCCTTTCTAGAGAAGGAGTTTGAGGGAGTCCTGGACTAGGGGGTGTCCAGATAGCCGAACTATCACCGTCGGCCGGACTCCAAGACTATGAAGATACAAGATTGAAGACTCTGTCCCGTGTCCGGATGGGACTTTCCTTGGCATGGAAGGCAAGCTTGGCGATACGGATATGTAGATCTCCTACCATTGTAACCGACTCAGTGTAACCCTAGCCCTCTCCGGTGTCTATATAAACCGGAGGGTTTTAGTCCATAGGACGAACAACAATCATACCATAGGCTAGCTTCTAGGGTTTAGCCTCTTTGGTCTCGTGGTAGATCTACTCTTGTACTACCCATATCATCAATATCAATCAAGCAGGAGTAGGGTTTTACCTCCACCGTGAGGGCCCGGACCTGGGTAAAAACATCGTGTCCCTTGTCTCATGTTACCATCCGCCTAGACGCACAGTTCGGGACCCCCAACCCGAGATCCACTGGTTTTGACACCGACATTGGTGCTTTCATTGAGAGGTCCTCTATGTCGTCACCTTTAGGCCCGATGGCTCCTTCGATCATCAACAACGACGCGGTCCAGGGTGAGACTTTTCTCCCCGGACAGATCTTCGTGTTCGGCGGCTTTGCACTGCGGGCCAACTCGATTGACCATCTGGAGCAGATTGAAAGCTACGCCCCTGGCCATCAGGTCAGATTTGGAAGTTTAAACTATACGGCTGACGTCCGCGGAGACTTGATCTTCAACGGGCTCGAGCCACAGCCGAGCGCGCCGCATTGTCACGATGGGCATGATCTAGCTCTGCTACCGGACAGTGCCCTGGAGGCCGCACAAGTGTCCGCTCCGACCCTTAGCTCGGAGCCGACTGCGCCGATCGAGGACGGGTGGTTGGATACCGCCTCGAATGCTTCTACCTCTATGGCGATAGAGCCGAATACCAACCCTGTCCTTTGCGAAGCCCGTGACTCCAAGGTGTCGGACTCCTCTCCGGACTCCGAGCCTTCTGCACCCCCGCCAATCGAATCCGATCGGGCGCCGATCATGGAGTTCACCGCTGCGGACATATTTCAGCACTCGCCCTTTGGCGACATCCTAAATTCGCTAAAGTGTCTCTCTTTATCAGGAGAGCCCTGGCCGGATTATGGTCGGGACGGTTGGGATGCGGACAACGAAGAAATTCAAAACCGACCCACCACCCACTTCGTAGCCACTGTCGATGACTTAACCGACATGCTCGACCTTGACTCCGAAGACATCGACGGTATGGGCGACGATGTCGGAGACGACCAAGAACCAGCACCTACAGGGCACTGGAAGGCCACCTCAACTCACGATGTACACATGGTGGATACTTCTAAAGTAAGAGATAACGAGGAACAATGGGACGCTGCGAAGGATAATTCCCTTGAAAAACAGTCAAAACGGCGACGTAAGCGCCGCTCAAAGTACCGCCTCGACAAAGACAGCACCCATACAGACCCAACCATAGAGCAGGGCGAACCGATGGACGGCAAACATGCCCTCGAGCAACCATCAGAACAGGATAACTTGGATAGACAATCCGTCCCCAGCGAAGATAACAGTCCGGGCGATCCCACGCCGGACACAATGTTGGAGCAGAAGAACCTCCACAAAAGGCTTGTCGCCACTGCACGTAGTCTGAAGAAGCAGAAGCGGAAGCTCAAAACTACGGAAGACACACTCAGAATGAGATGGAGCAAAGTACTCAACACCGCAGACAAATACGGCGATAGTCGCCAAACAAAGAGCTACCTGAAGCGCAAACTACTACCCAAATTTGACGAGGAGGCCGTAGAGCCCCCACGATCAAAGAACAAAGAGGCCGCCCGGTCGGATGGACGACCACACGGCAAACATAGAGCAGCAAGCGGTGCCGCACACAAGCCGGCACGCGATCCGCATAAGGATCTGCACCAAAAGGATGGCCCAGTTAGGTCTATCTATGGGCCAAGAAAGCAAGCTTTAAAAAGCAATACAACACGTCGAGTATTCGAACATCACGGCACACCCAAATATAGGGGCGCCCCACACCCCGTATGTTTCACCGATGAGGTGCTGGATCATGAATTCCCAGCGGGATTTAAGCCCGTAAACATAGAGGCATACGACGGAACAACAGACCCTGGAGTCTGGATTGAGGATTACATCCTGCACATTCACATGGCTAGAAGAGATGACCTCCACACCATAAAATACTTACCCCCCAAGCTCAAAGGGCCAGCACGGCATTGGCTCAAAAGCCTCCCAGAAAATACCATTGGAAGTTGGGAAGAGCTCGAGGATGCGTTTCAGGCAAATTTTCAGGGGACTTATGTCCGCCCTCCAGATGTAGACGATTTAAGTCACATAACTCAACAGCCCAGAGAGTCATCCCGCAAATTCTGGAATAGGTTCCTCACCAAAAAAACCAAATAGTCGACTGTCCGGACGCCGAAGCCTAAGCAGCTTTCAAACATAACGTCCGAGACGAATGGCTCGCCAGACACCTCGGCCAGGAAAAGCCAAGAACAATGGTCGCATTAACAAGCCTCATGACCCGCTTTTGCGCGAGAGAGGATAGCTGGCTAGCAAGATGCAGCACCAGCGACCCAAGTACATCCGAGGTCAGGGATGGAAATGGGAAACCACGATGCAGCAAGGACCAGCGCCAGACCAAGGGAAACAATCCAAAGAGCACGGCAGTCAACGCCGGATTCAAAAACTCTTGGCAGAACAACAAAAAGCTGCCCCTTAAGGACAACAACGACGAGCTATCCAACCTAAACAAAATCCTGGACAAGATATGCCAAATCCACATTACCCCGGGAAGCCTGCAAACCATACCCACAGAGAATGTTGGGTCTTCAAACAGTCCGACAGACTTAACACCGAACACAAGGGGCTCGACACACCAAGTGACGACGATGGTGAACCCCACAAGAAGAACACGGGAAAACAAAAGAATTTCCCACAAGAGGTCAAAATAGTAAACTCACTTCAAGTGCCAAAAGGGAAAAACAAAGTGGCACTCATTGAAATACGCGCCGCACGGTCTACCCCAGCGGAGTCTCAACACTGGTTGTCAAAACCAATCACCTTCGACCATCAGGATTACTCCAGAAGTATCCGGAACGCGGGATGGACTGCTTTGGTATTAGATCCTATAATCAACGGGCTTCAATTTACACAAGTCCTAATGGACGACGGCAGTGATCTAAACCTGCTATATCAGGACACACTCCGCAGAATGGGGATAGACCCAACCAAAATTCGCCCTAGCAACACTTCCTTTAAAGGAGTGATGCCAGGCCCATATGCCCAGTGCACGGGCTCTCTACCACTAGAAGTTGTGTTCGGCTCATCCCACAACTTCCGTCGCGAAAAACTAGTCTTCCACATTGCCCCATTTAAAAGTAGCTATCAAGCACTATTGGGATGCGAAGCTTTCGCCCGCTTCAATGCAATACCGCATTACGCATCTCTTACACTTAAAATGCCCGGTCCACACGGCATCATCTCATTAAAGGGAAACTTTGAGTGTTTCTCGAATACGGAAGAACGTGAGACTGCCTTGACAGCCACACACTAATCCGGCTTTGCTGATCAAAGCACCTAAACAGGTCATTCAGACCCCGGACACGGTTAGGCGAGTCCGGTATAAATAAACAAGGGGCTTACTAGCCGCGTACCCCCTTACAAGGGGCTCCACGCATGTACAACAAGAGACAATAAAGCTCAATTTTATTCATTTTTTTGAATCATACTCTGTTTATTTTAAAATACATTTTTCGCACGATCCTTTCTAAGTTCTTCTCTTTTACACATGAACACCGTGCTACACCCGTCCAGGATACGGCATAGCGGAGACACAGGCGCAGACGTGCAGTAGGGACCCGTTGCAAGGATTCTTTTCAGATTAAGACCCTGCGTAAACCTTTTTTACTGTCTCTTGTTGATACACATCCCCCGGTTTGTTGCTATAACCGAGGAGGAGGCTGGCGTTTTGGCATCGGCCGCGTCAGAAATTTTTGCGCGTACCTGGACACTAGGGGCTTAGGGCATTGTTCTGCCCGTTTTCATAAAGACCGAATACCTTAGGGAGTGTTCGGCGTCTCGAGTTAGGACTTATATGCATCAGCTCCGAATCATGTCTTTGGTCAAATGTTGGCTTTGCCCGGCTCCTGTGTTTTGCTGCCTTACGTTCCACTCTATCAGCTAACGCGGCACCAAGAGAACTACTGTGATTGTGCCCCGGTTCGGCCGGGTGAACACCTAAGTAAAGAAAGCCGAAAACTAACTGTCATGATACAGCGTGAGACTGGTCAACCACTCGATGACCACCGGAATGTTTAGAATTCCTCCGCTTTAACGAAGGACCGTTTCCCGGTCAGGCACATACGCGCCTCGAATTCGGAGAGCGCGGTGCCCCTAGGGGCTATATAGTAGCCCCACCATCGAACTCCTATGGCTAAGTGAAAGTGATAAAGCATTATAGTCCGGTTGCCTAGTTTGCTACGCTATCACCTCCTTCACAGGACCAAAACGTTGGATTAAGTGTGAAAATGCGCTTTTTTTGCAAACACCCCCGCACTATGTGCGTGGGGGCTGAAGCCGAAGACTACCATCTTTCAGGTTATATACACATATACATTAACGGCCGCACAGGAGGTATTTCAATACTTGAACGCACAAGTATAAAAAAGCCCTTATATTATATTGAAACATGGTTTCACAAATCATACATGTCATTTGAACATAATATCCTTCGAGCACTGTGCCTCTATCAAACGAGCGCCCTGCAGGACTTCCTCAAAATAGTGCTCGGCAGGTACTCGGCTTCTGTCCGAATCCTGGGATGCAATGTCGGTGGCCTTCATCTCTGCCCAGTATGTTTTGACACGGGCAAGAGCCATCCGCGCACCCTCTATGCATGCCGACCGCTTCATTGCATCTATATGAGGCACCGCACCAAGGAGCTGTTGTACCAAGCCAAAATAACTCTTCGGCTCGGGCCTTTTTGGCCACAAAAGAGTCACAACATCCTTCATGGCAAGTCCGGACAACCTATTCAGCTCAGCCCATTCGGCCAAACGATCGGTCAATGAAAGCAGACGCTCTGGAGTATGGAACTGCAACCAAAAAAGCTCTTCCATTCCGAGATCCTTTTGGCCTCGGAAGTGTGCGACCGCGTCTGCGGCACTCGCCGCCAAATCCAGATAAGCATCCCCCGCACCCCACAGCTGGCCCAACTGAGCGTACTTCGATTCTGTGAACTTCCTCCGTAGCAGAAAGGGCTTTCCAGACGCGATATCCCTGGCTTGACGTAGCTCCTCCTTTATAGCTCTCATCGCGGAGCGGGCATCCTTGGCTTCGGCGGTGGCCTTCTTCAAGTCCTCTTGCTCCACTCAGTGTTATTTTTCTAGAAACTCGCAGCGGTCGGTAGCATTCTTTAACTTCCCGGCCATCTTGGCAATTTCCTCCCTGCTTCGGCAGTGAGCAGCCTGTTCGGCTCTTAGCTCCTCGGCCGCCCTCAAGGCAGCCGCATCACTTTTTCTGGCTTGCCCCTTGACTCGAGCTAGCTCCGCCCGAAGGTTCTCCATAGCAGCGGCACCATCTGCATAAAGCATACATGTTGTAAGGCATGGGCGTCAAGCTCCCTTACCAGGTGTCCGCGGAGAAGTTGCATACCTTGTGACTCGTCAAGCCGCTTATTGACAAGTGCGATGTCCGCATCTGCCACGTCAAGTTGCCGCTTCAGTTCGGCAAATTGATCAGTCCGGCTGGCCACTGGATGCTCCGCCACCTATATAGGATAGGCGACATCTTAAAAACTAAGATTATGATCCTCGGCGCGTTGTCACTTTCGACAACGTACCGAGTCTCAGGGGCTACTATCTATACAGGGCGCATTCTATATGCAAAACTGTCAGAAGGTATGTCATTTTCACGTACCTCAAACCCCGTCAGTAAACTTCTGACGGCTTCATGCAATCCGCGCTTAGTGGATGAAATCCTTTCAATCACTGTACCCATTAACGCATGGTGATCTTCTGAGATAGACGCTCGCCCCAGCAGATCCTTCAGCTCCTCCGACCGTACACCGGTTGGTGCTGGACCTTCCGGCCCCGCCGGACTCAGGGAAACCCTCCACGACGACACCTCAGGGTCGTCTGCCCCGTATGACGGTGCGGCAGATGGAGGTGTTTCGCTCTCCATCATCTCCGGACGAAGATCCCCCGAAGATGAGCTCTGCTGAGAAGGGCTGAGATCCGAACTACAAGGTAAAACTTCGGTTATCTTCAGAAATAAAAACAGGGATGTTTCTTGTTACAAAACTCCCCTTTGTACTTACGGCTCGCTGGAGGGCTGATTCGCTTGGGGAAATAGTGCGGCCGGGGCTTCTCCTGGCGTAGGACCCCCTGGTGAAGATTTCTTCCCCCGCTTTGAGGCCTTGGCCTCCGGATCTTCAGAAGCGGTCCTCTTCTCCCCCTGGAGGGAGGGACTCTCGGTCCCCCTTCTTTGAAAGCCTCCTTCACGGAGGCAGTAGTTTCCTTGTTCCCCCCTTTGCCCTCTTCCAAAGGCGCAGCCTTCAACATCTTGGTTAACACAGGATCCGGCGTGGTCTCAGGGAGGGGGGCCGGACACCTTATTAGTTTTGCTTTCTCTATCCACTCATGTTCAAGGGGCAGCTCTTTAAAGGTCAAGTTTATAATAAAGGTACGGATAGTGTGTCCGGGCACAGAACTACTTACTTGAGTATCCGGGCGATTGCAGCTCAGACCTGCATCCTCAGTCAAGTCCAGACACATCTCTTGTGATCCGAAGAACAGTTTATACATCTCCACGGTCGTCGCACCCATGAAGTGCTGGAGAGCTCGTGGTCCCTCCGGATTAAATTCCCACAGGCGGAGGGGGTGACGTTTGCAGGGCAGAATGCGCCGAATCAGCATGACCTGCGCCACTACGACCAGATTGATCTCTCTCTCTCTTGGAGGTCTTGAATATGGCCTTGCAACAGAGGAACGTCCTTGGACGGCCCCCAGTCGAGCCCTTTGTTGACCCATGACGCCGGCCGCTATGGAGGACCCGGGCGGAAGGCAGGTGGCACCACCCATTTGGTGCCCCTGGGAGCGGTGATGTAAAACCACTCCTGTTGTCATAAACCAAGCACCTCTTGAAAAGAGCCCTCGGGCCATGGAGCGTCAGCATCTTTGCTTATAACAGCCCCTCCGCACTCTGTCTGCCGCCCCTTGATCATCTTCGGCTCCACTTTGAAGGTCTTAAGCCACAATCCGAAGTGAGGGGTAATGCGGAGGAAGGCTTCACATACGACAATGAACGATGAGATGTGGAGGATGGACTCCGGATCCAAGTCGTGGAATTCCAGCCCATAGTAAAACATGAGCCCCCTCACGAAGGGGTCCGACGGGAAGCCTAAACCCCGAAGGAAGTGAGAAGCGAACACCACGCTCTCACCAGGCTCGGGGGTAGGAATAACCAGCCCTTGGGCAGGCAGCCTATGCAAAATTTCGCCAGTTAGATACCTGTCGTCTCTCAGCTTTAGCACGTCTTCTTCCGTGACGGAAGAAGGCATCCACCAGCCTTGCAGGTCGGAGCCGGACATTGTCAAAGGTCCGAAGCGCCTGAATCTGGAGCTTTGGGTGTTGGAACTCGCAGCGAGGGGCGGATTTGATTAAGATTGAAAGAAAGGAGCAGGCCTTGGTCTCGTTATAAAGAGATTGAATACCAAGAGCCCTCCCGTGGCCGTTTGGGACTCGCCTTCGATAGAGGGGGCGTGCCAACGGGCATGGTTGGGTTACCCACACCCATATTGATGAGAATCCCGGAATAAGGGGACACGATCTCTGCTTTGACAAGACGTGCCAAGGAAACCGCTTCGCTAAACGCGCTGAGGTGGAACAGTAAAAACGGTTCGAATAAAGGCTTGGCCATGGTGTGATGTCACGCCCCGGAATATGTCAGCAGATTGCACTTGTGTAAATATTATTCTTTCTACGGTGGTATGTGGAACTTATTTTGCAGAGCCGGACACTATCCTGGTGTTCAAAATCTTTTATGAAATATTAGGAGGAGGAACCCGCCTTGCAATGTCGAAGACAATATGCGCGCCGGACTCGTCGTCATTGAAGCCTGGTTCAGGGGCTACTGGGGGAGTCCTGGACTAGGGGGTGTCCAGATAGCCGAACTATCACCGTCAGCCAGACTCCAAGACTATGAAGATACAAGATTGAAGACTCCGTCTCGTGTCCGGATGGGACTTTCCTTGGCGTGGAAGGCAAGCTTGGCGATACGGATATGTAGATCTCCTACCATTGTAACCGACTCTGTGTAACCCTAGCCCTCTCCTGTGTCTATATAAACCGGAGGGTTTTAGTCCGTAGGACGAACAACAATCATACCATAGGCTAGATTTTAGGGTTCATACTCTTTGATCTCGTGGTAGATCTACTCTTGTACTACCCATATCATCAATATCAATCAAGTAGGAGTAGGGTTTTACCTCCACCGTGAGGGCCCGAACCTGGGTAAAAACATCATGTCCCTTGTCTCCTGTTACCATCCGCCTAGACGCACAGTTCGGGACCCCCTACCCAAGATCCGCCGGTTTTGACACGACAGAGTTTCTCTTGAAAGAAGTGAGTGGGAGGAAAGTAGAACTTGATGAGGTAATCATACCTTCTCTCGAATTGGAAGGTAGCACATCACATAAAGTAGGTCTCGTGATGCCTACACCAAACGAAGAGAAATCTAATGATGATGATCATGAAACTTCAGATCA
This sequence comes from Triticum timopheevii, assembly GCA_963921465.1. NCBI lineage: Eukaryota > Viridiplantae > Streptophyta > Magnoliopsida > Poales > Poaceae > Triticum > Triticum timopheevii. The sequence goes on from OY997271.1 coordinate 107,686,387, forward strand.
AGTTACTACCAAACTTCGTAGGTAAACCAGGGTACGTTCCGCACCAGAGTGGTATGGTAATAAAGTCTTGGAAATTATGTTGTTAGACAACGGTGAACCTATGGACTATGAAGAAGCTATGATGAGCCAGATTTCGACAAATGGCTTCAGGCCATGAAATCCGAGATAGGATCCATGTATGAGGATAAAGTATGGACTTTGTTGGACTTGCCCAATGATCGGCAAGCCATTGAGAATAAATGGATCTTTAAGAAGAAGACATACGCTGATGGTAATGTCATCGTCTATAAAGCTCGACTTGTCGCAAAGGGTTTTTGACAAGTTCAAGCGGTTGACTATGATGAGACTTTATCACCTGTAGCGATGCTTAAGTTTATTATAATTATGTTAGCAATTGTCGCATTTCATGATTATGAGATCTGGCAAATGGACGTCAAAACGACATTCCTTAACGGGTTTATTAAGGAAGAGGTGTATATGATGCAACCAGAAGGTTTTGTTGATCCTAAGGATGCTAAAGAAGTATGCAAGCTCCAGCGATCCATCTATGGACTTGTGCAAGCATCTCGTAGTTGGAATATACGCTTTGATGAGGTGATCAAAGCTTTTGGTTTTATACAAACTTACGAGAAGCTTGTATTTACAAGAAAGTGAGTGGGAGCTCTGTAGCATTTCCAATATTATATGTGGATGACATATTGTTGATTGGGAATGATATAGAATTTCTGGAAAGCATAAAAGGATATTTGAACAAGAGTTTTTCAATGTAAGACCTCGGTGAAGCTTCTTACATATTAGGCATCAAAATCTATAGAGATAGATTAAGACGCTTAATAGGACTTCCACAAAGCACATACCTTGACAAAGTTTTGAAGAAGTTCAAAATGGATCAGTCAAAGAAAGGGTTCTTGCCTACATTGCAAGGTGTGAAGTTGAGTAACACTCAAAGTCTGACCATGGCAGAACAAAGAGAAAGGATCAAAGTAATTAATTCCCCCTATGCCTCAGTCATAAGCTCTATAATGTATGCCATGCTGTGTACCAGACCTGATGTGTGCCATGCCATATGTCTGGCAGGGAGGTACCAAACTAATTCAGGAGTAGATCATTGGACAACAGTCAAGAATATCATGAAGTACCTGAAAAGGACTAAGGACATGTTTCTCATTTATGCAGGTGACGAAGAGCTTATTGTAAAGGGTTATGTCAATGCTAGCTTCAACACAGATCCGGACAACTCTAAATCTCAAACTAGATACGTATTTATATTAAATGGTGGAGCAGTCAATTGGTGCAGTTCCAAATAGAGCTTCATGGCGGGATCTACATGTGAAGCGGAGTATATAGCTGCTTCAAAAGCAACACAAGGAGTCTGGATGAAGGAGTTCATATCCGATCTGGGTGTAATACCCAGTGCATCTGATCCAATGACTATTTTTTGTGACAACACTGGACCTATTGCCATTGCCAAGGAGCCAAGGTATCACAAGAGAACCAAGCACATCAAGTGCCATTTCAACTCCATTCATAATTATGTTAAGGATGGAGACATAGAACTTTGCAAAGTACATATGGATCTGAATGTGTCAAATCATTGACTAAACCTCTTCCACGGGCAAAACATGATCAGCACCAAGAATCCATGGGTGTTAGATTCATAACTATGTAAACTAGATTATTGACTCTAGTGCAAGTGGGAGACTATTCGAAATATTGCCTAGAGGCAATAATAAATTGGTTATTATCATTTTTTCCTTATTCATGACAAAGTTTTATTATTCCTGCTAGAATTGTATTGACCGGAAACTTAAATACATGTGTGAATACATAAACAAATACTATATCCCTAGTGAGCCTCTACTAGACTAGCTCGTTGATCAAAGATGGTTAAGGTTTCCTAACCATAGACATGATTTGTCATTTGTTAATGGGAGCACATCATTAGACGAATGATGTGATGGACAAGACCCAACCGTAAGCTTAACACTTGATCGTATCAGTTTATTGTTATAGCTTTCTTCATGTCAAGTATCTAATCCTAATACCATGAGATTATGCAACTCCCTGACACCAGAGGAATACTTAGTGTGTATCCAAATGTCACTTCGTAACTGGGTGATCATAAAGGTGCTCTACAGGTATCACCGAAGGTGTTTGTTGGGTTGGCACGGATCAAGACAGGGATTTGTCACTCCGTGTGATGGAGAGATATCTCTGGGCCCTCTCGGTCATACAACATCGTAAAGAGCTTGCAAGCAATGTGCCTAATGAGTTAGTCACGAGATCTTGTATTACGGAATGAGTAAAGAGGCTTGCCAGTGATGAGATTGAACTATGCAAGGAGATACTGACGATCGAATCTTGGGCAAGTGACATATCGACGAACAAAGGGAATTGCATACAGGATTAACCGAATCCTTAACATCGTGGTTCAACCGATAAATGATCTTCGTGGAATATGTAGGAACCAATATGGGCATCTAGGTCGTGTTATTGGTTATCGATTAGAGAGGTGTCTCGGTCATGACTACATGATTCCTGAACCCGCAGGGTCGCACGCTTAACATTCGTTGATGCTACAGTAGTATTGTGATATTTGATGATTGGTAACTGAATGTTGTTCGGAGTCCTAGATGAGATCCCAGACATCATGAGGAGTCTTAGAATGGTCGAGAGGTAAAGATTTATATATGGGAAGTAACATTTTGGGTTCCAGAAAAAGATGTTGTTTTTCGGTATTGTACCGGGAAGCTTCCAGAAGGGTTTGGAGGATCAAGGAGGGGTCCACAAGTCCACAAGTGGGTCCACCATGTCCCAAGTTCTGGCATGGGCTGAAGGGAGGCACCCTGGCCTTATTGGGTCAGGCGCACGAAGTCCTTAAAAGCCCATGCGGCTAGGGAACGGAAAAAGGGGTGTCCTAGTTGGAATAGGATTGGACTTGGAGTCCAATTCCTCTCCCCCTTGGAACCAACTCCTATTAGGAGTAGGGCTAGACTCCCAGCCCACCCACGCATATAAATATAGGGGAGGGTCACAACAAGGAACCCCAAGACATTGGCCTTGGCTGCTGCCCCGTATCTCCCTCCCGGCATAGTTCTCGTCCACGGTTTTTTGCTTAGCGAAGTGCTGCCGTTGCTCCACCACCACCATCACCACCACACTGTAGTGCTAGTTGTGATCCCATCTACTTCTCCTCCTTCTCTTGCGTGTGTGCTAAACTCGGAGGTGCCGTCCGTTCGACACTAGATCGATTGGATCGTGATCGGATCACGAAGAGTACGACTACATCAACCGCGTAATATACGCTTCCGCTTTCGGTCTACGAGGGTAAGTATAAACACTCTCCCTTCTCGTTTCTATGCTTCTCCTAGATAGATCTTGGGTGTTCATAGGAAATTTTTGATTTTCATGCTTCATTCCCCATTAGGTCTGACTGCCTGGACGTGCCTCATAATTATCTCGCGGCTACCCTCCTGGTAAATCCGACTTCGGTAATTCTCGCGGGTACCCCTTTGGGACCGACATGACTTCGACAAGGGACTGAGGTTAAGTCAAGGCATCTTTGTGCCCATAACATCAAGGAGGAATCTGAGGAATCACCCTCGAAGGATTCTTACTCGATGGTCCATAACATCAACGGGGGATCTAAGGAATCACCCTCGAAGGATTCCTACTCGATGTAACCATCAAGGTGACCTTGGAGAAATCACCCTCGAAGGGTTCACACTTGAGGTGTTGCACGACAGAGTCATCATCGGGAGTGGTGGACGAGGAATCACCCTATGAAATCCACGACCAAATAGCTACATTACAGAGGTATCATTAGGAGTGCGTTACGAGGTATCACCCTTGGCACTCGATAGTAGATCTGCAAAGTCGTACAACTAGGGGGTGTCTGTGATGTGTCAGTCTCTGCATGTCGATCACATTGATCAACTCACCGTAACAAAAAGCAGGGCGACAAGGACAAGGATGAGGGGTCACTTGTGGATCACTAACCAACCTATACTAAGCATATAGGATATCGGGTAAAGTAACAACAACAGGTTACAAAAACAGGCTATGCATCAAAATAGGAGCTATTGATCAATAGTAGCAAAATCTAATGCAAGCATGAGAGAGAAGGAATGTGTGATATAGGAAGGATCAAGGGGGTTTTGCTTGCCTGGAAGCTCTGCTGAAAGGGGTTGGTCGTCTCTGGTGTAGTCGTAACCAGCGGCGTCAACGTCGATCTTGGGGTCTACCAGAGGGAAGAGTGAGAAGAAACAATAAATATAAAGCAAACATATGCATCATGATGCATCACATGGCAAAATTCTATGCTAGGGGTGACCTAACGCAGTGCTACACATTACAGACTAAGCATGAAAATATTTCTAGATATATCCCCGGCTTTAGGCAGTTATCAGGTAGATGAATCGGAGGGGAAGGATCTATGTTTGCAGTGATAGGGACATGTGATAGGTATGTGGATGGCATATTCGGATTCGTCATATTTTTCTGAGCAACTTTCATATATAAATTATTTTCATCTAAGCTATTATTTATTTTTTATTAATTTTCAAAGTTTAATTAATATTTTGGAATTAAATTAAGTTTGAAAACAGAGGCTAAAATGCTAAGTACACCCGAAAGTGTACCTAGCCAGAAGCCACACGGGCTGACAATGGACCCAGTTGACTGCGTCAACTGCCAAGTCAGCACAGGCTGACTGGCGGGGCCCCTGCTAAGTCAGCAGGCTGACTAGGTCAACCCTATCCATTTTAACAGTGCGAGGGCCCCACATGTAAGTGAGTACTAGCAATTTAGTTATTTAACCCTAATACTAATCGCTACAGTAAATGGGCCCCACATGTTAGTGGCTGGTTAGCGTGTTAATCAGCTCCTAATGAGCTGACGGGTGGGACCCACCGGTGTTTAAACGCCAGCACACGCACCGGTGACCAAAAGACGGTGGTACGGAGCGGGTCACCACCAGAAAAGCCCTACGGACCATAGTTTGCTCCTACGGAAATAGCACGACGAGGCGCGTCTACTAGTCCGGTCGACAACAGCGGGCGTGGTCAGAACGGCCCCTAGTGATGATCATAGGCGGCAGCTGGAGCACAGCCGTGACGGTTTCGACGCCACGGACACGCACCCGACGAACTAAGCACGTGAGTAGTACCTATGCAGCACCACTAGCACGACGGCATGCTCGGACGAGCCCGAGGGGCACTAGGGGGATGACAGGGAGCTCAACCGTAGTGGCGGAGCTCCGGCAATGGCAATGACAAAGCGGGGCTCAGGCGCGAGGGAAAAAGAGAGGGGTTCGGTGAAGGAGCTCACCTAATGGGCACATGAGGGCCCATTAGTAGCTTAGGAGCATAGACGATGGTGGATTTCGAAGGAGAAGTGGCGGTGACCAAGGCGAAGAAGAGCTCAATCCACACACGTTGGTGTGGCTTCGCTCGAATGGATGCGCGTAGTCGATGAGGACGAGCTCCATAGAGCTCTAGGACAAGCTCCATGGATGAGGGGACAATGGTGTCCGCAGCTACTCCGGTGGCGCGGCCATGGGCGCATTCGGGAACGGCGGAGAAGACGAGGGGAGAGTGAGTAGGAGTAGGGAAAGTGGAAGGGGAGGCGTCCGAGGAGGTGGGTGGAGGCCTTGTCCCCTTTGCGGCAGCACTGTAGCGACGGAGCCGGCGAGGTGGTTCAACGCGGATGGCCGCCAGCTCGGTCCGGCTCAACAGGTGGAGGAGGGAGAAAGGGAACGGCAGGGGAGTTAGCTGGGCCGGCTCGGGCCAGACATTGTGCACTAGGCCCAATGTACAGTGGCCTGTGCTCTTTCCTTTTTATTTCTTTTGTTTTCTCATTTTTCATTTTCTTTTATTACATCTGTTTTGCATTTTTTTTCAATAGCATTTGAGTTTTATAAAATATGGGACTTGGCCCATAATTCACATTGCAATTTTAGGCATAGCCTTTGAGGGAATTATAATTTCATTTGAATTTTGCATCAAAGAGAAGGGGATTAAATGAGTTGTTTTGGGGTACTGTTTTAGCTTATAGATTCCAAATGAGCAAACAAGTTGTGTGGTTTTGTTTAACCAATATTTGTTTTGTAAAATTTGCTAAATGGTGAACTATTTCCCACCATGTTTGTTAATTTAAATTGTCACTTTTAATTAGAACTAAATTCAGAGGTGGAATTTAAAATGAGATTTGAACACAGTGATCAAGCACTGTTAAGCAAAGTGACTTAGCATAATCATGAGGGATTACTATAGCTTAATACATGGGGGTGTTATAGTGTGTCCAGCAAAGATGATTGTGACAAACTAAAAACCAAACAAAGCAAAGACTCATATAATACACGACACTCCAAGCAAAACTCATATCATGTGAGGAATAAAAATATGCTCCAAGTAAAATTACCGATGGTCGTTAGAAGAAAGAGGGGATGCCTTCCGGGGCATCCCCAAGCTTAGTTGCTTGTGAGTCCTTGAATATTACCTTGGGGTGCCTCGGGCATCCCCAAGTTTAGGTTCTTGCCACTCCTTATTCCTTCATCCACTGTGATCTCACTCAAAACTTGAAAACTTCAATCACACAAAACTTAACAAAATCCTCATGAGGCCCGTTAGTGTAATAAAGCAAATCACTACTTTAAGTACTGTTGCAAACCCATTCATATTTTATTTTTGCATTATACCTACTGTATTCTAACTTCTCCATGGCTTATACCCCCCCTCCCCCAATACAAGCCATAGTTTTATCAAAACAAGCAAAACAATGCATCAAAAGCAGAATCTGTCAAAAACAAAACAATATGTAGCAATCTGAATATTGACTATATTCTGTAACTCCAAAAATTCTGAGAAATCTTTACAATGTAGGCAATTTGTATATCAATCATGTGTAAAACATTCAGAATTTTTCCACGCTCCAGCAAATTTTAACAATTCCGCTAATGGACGCAAAAGTTCTATTTTTGCACAGAATCGAAACAACTATCATCCAAATCATCCCAAAGGCTTTATTTGGCACAAACACTAATTAAAACATAAAACACAACCATAGCAGTAGCATAATTTTGTGAACGCAAGAAAACAGAAAAATAAACACAAAAATAAGATAACTATTGGGTTGCCTCCCAACAAGCGATATTGTTTTATGCCCCTAGCTAGGCATAATGCATAGTTTCAACTATTGTCATCTTTGGTTTTACTTCCACAAGTGGCCCTCGTGATTGATTCATATTGTGGCTTAATTCTAGTTCTAGGGAAATGTTCCATACCCTTCTTTAATGGAAACTGAAATTTAATATTCCCTTCTTTCATGTCAATAACAGCACCTATAGTTCGTAAGAATGGTCTACCAAGTATTATGGGGCAAGACGGATTGCAATCAATGTCAAGTACAATAAAATCAACAGACACATAGTTCCTATTTGCAAGAATAAGAACATCATTAATTCTACTCAAAGACTTTTTAATAGTAAAATCCGCCAAGTGCAAATTATGAGAACATTCATCCATATTGGTAAAAGCTAGCACATCACATAGAGATTTTGGAATTGTGGAAACGCTAGCACCCAAATCACATAAAGCATTGCACTCATAATTTTTAATTTTAACTTTAATGGTGGTTCCCACTCATCATATAATTTTCTAGGAATTGAATATCTAATTCTAGCTTTTCTTCTAAAGCTTTCATCATCACTTCTACAATATGTTAAGTAAAAGCCTTATTTTGTTCATAAGCATTGGGTGAATTTAGCATGGATTGTAACAATGAAATACATTCGATCAAAAACAACTATCATATTTAAAGTCTTTGTAATCCAGGAGAGTGGGCACATCACTAGTTAAAGATTTTACCTCTCCAAACCCACCTTTATCATTTTTTTTCATCAAGATTTTCACCCTCTGAATTATGGGGACGCCTTCTAGCTAAAGTTGACTCTTCTTCAGTTGCCTTTTCATCAATTTTTATATTGCTAAACAAGGAATCAATAGATGAAACACTAATCATTTTAATATCCTTGTCATTATATGATAGAAATCAGGAGGAATCACTTTTTCCAAAACTTTTCATTTAGCACTTAGCATTGCGGTTCTTTTCTTACTCTCATCCATGGAGACATATAAAGCTTTAATTGGTTCATTAATATTAGTTTTGGGTGGAAAAAAATTAGTCTTACGATTTTCCACATCATGAATAATTCTATCAATGCTCCTAGACATATCATCAGGTTTACTCAGTATTTCTTCTATCATAGTGTTGGAAACTTTTTGAGCATTAATAAGTTCTTTAATATTACTTTCAAGATCAGAGGGCATCCTATTATTATTATTATTATTATTATTATTATTATTATTATTATTATTATTATTGTTGTTGTTGTTGTTGTTGTTGTTATTATTATTATTATTATTATTATTATTATTATTATTATTATTATTATATTGTTGTTGTTGTTGTTGTTGTTGTTGTTGTTGTTGTAAGAATAACCATAGGAATTGCAATAATTATTGGAGGAATTTCCAGAAAACGGCCTACGATTAAAAATACCTCTATAAGCATTCCTATTAAAATTGTTTCGCGAGACAAAATTCACATTTACGGGATCATTATTTTGCTCAATCAAAGTAGACAAAGGCACATCATTATGATCAATAGGAGCATTTTTACTAGCAACCAATTTCATAAGCGCATCAACTTTTTCACTCAAAGTACTAATTTCTTCAACAGAATTCACTTTTTTTACTAGTACGAGCTCTTTCAGTATGCCATTGTGAATAACTTGCCATAATATTCTCAAGAAATTTAGTGGCTTCACCCAATGTAATCTTCATAAAAGTACCACCCACAGCAGAATCTAAAAGATTTCTATAAACAAAATTTAATCCCGCATAAAAAAATTGTATGGTCGTCGACAAATTTAAATCACGAGTAGGGCAGTTTCTTATCATCAATTTCATCATTTCCCAAGATTAGGCAGCATGTTCATGGTCAAGTTGCTTGAAATTCATGATTTGATTTCTAAGGGAAATAATTTTTGCGGGAGGAAAATACTTGGTAATAAAATCATCTTTACACCTATCCCAAGAATCGATACTATTTCGTGGCAAAGATGAAAACCAAATTTTTGCACGATCCCGCAATGAGAACAGGAATAATTTTAATTTCACAATATCATTATCCACATCTTTTTTCTTTTGCATGTCACACAATTCTATGAGAGTGTTAAGATGGGATGCAACATCTTCATTAGGACTACCAGAAAATTGTTCTTTCATGACAAGATTTAACAAAGCGGCATTAGTATCACAAGTCTCTGCACTAGCAGCAGGAGCAGCAATCAGAGTACTAATTAAATCATTACTATTAGTATTTAAAAGATCACATAATTTTGTATTTTCTTGAGACATCGTTGCTACGCAAACAAGATAACAAGCAAGCAAAGAAGCAAACGAAAAATATTTTTGTCAAAACTTTTTAGAAGTGGGGGATATGAAAATGAGAGGCAAATGGCAAATAATGTAAATGCAAGGAGATGAAAGTTTATGTGTAGGTACTTGATAGATGTTGATGATGTCTCCCCGGTAACGGCGCCAGAAATTCTTCCTGATACTTGTAAACTACGTTGGAATTTCCCTGAAGAGGAGATGATGATGCACTAAAATAGAGATAAGTACTTCCCTCAGTTAAGAACCAAGGTTATCAATCCAGTAGGAGAACCAAGCAACACCTCGTTAGCAGCACCTACACACAAACAACAAATCCTTGCAACCCAACGCGAACAAGGGGTGTCAATCCCTCGATGGTTACTAGCAAGATCAAATTGTATAATGTTTGATAGATAGATTAGACAAAAATACAATATAAAAAAATAAAGTAGAAATGCAACAAGGTATTTTTGGTTTTAATATATGATAAAAAAAATAGACCCGGGGGCCATAGTTTTCACTAGAGGCTTCTCTCTTGAAAATAGCATACAGTGGGTAAATAAATTACTATTGGGCAATTGATAGAAAAACAAATAATTATGACAATATCCAAGGCAATGATCATATATAGGCATCACGTCTGAGACAATTAGATCGACTCCTGCCTGCATCTACTACTATTACTCCACACATCGACCGCTATCCATCATGCATCTAGAGTATTAAGTTCATAAATAATGGAGTAACGTGTTAAGCAAGATGACATGATATAGACAAGATAAACTCACGTATGAATAAACCCCACCTTCTACCCTTAATAGCAACGATACATATGTGTCATGTCCCCTTCTATCAGTGGGATTGAGCACCGGAATATCGAACCATTACAAAGCACCTGTCGGGGAAACTGATCCACGAACACCTATGGGACCGGCGGACCAAGCCCCTTTCGGTTCGGCGGGGGGGCGGAGATCGCACGGTGAGCAGATCGAGGCGAAGCACACGAGCAATTTACCCAGCTTTGGAGCTCTCCAGAGAGATAATACTCCTACTGCTGCATGTATGTGTATATTGAGTTCTTGCTCGGGAGCGATGAGAGCTACCAGACCGAGCGTGAGAGTGTTTCCGGCGTTCGAATGTGCTGAACCTCTTCTACGTTGCGCATGGGCCTCCTTTTATATGATCAAGGGGTCACCGACAGGTGGCAACGCAGACAAAGGGCAAAAATGGAAAAAGAGATGCGGTAGGTACAACTACCTATACTATAGATACAGTGTATCACACCTAACTCTGACGGCAGGGGACAAAGGCATTAAATGCCCGTCTGTGTCGCCCAAACAGTGCAAACAGAGACCGTCAGGGGCGCCACCGCTCGCCACGATGGCTATCTTGTCAGCGCCGCTCGCCACTGTGCACCGCTGGCTGCACAGCCTCTTGCCACGCGCGCCTGGAAAGGCTCCTAGGGCGACATGTTGGTGGATGTGCTGGAGCGCGGGTGCGGAGTGGCCTCTTGCCGCGGCAAGTGCCTTGCCGCGGTCGTCGTCTTGTCGGGCCCGGGAGCTTGTCGCTCACCGAGCCTTGCCGGGACGCGTGGCGCGTCGCGGCAAGCTTCTTTGGGATGCCTTGGTTGGCCTTCCCGGCTAGCTCCTCTTGCCGGGGCCTTGTCTTCTTGGCTTGAATACTTTGTTCTTGAATGGCTTCCCGGCAAGCTCCTCTTGCCGGGGTCTTGTCTCCTAAGGAGCCACGGAGGATCTTGGCAGTCACCTGGCAAGCCTTGCCGCGGGGTGCTGCGACTGCCCGTGCACAAGTTCGGGATACTAGGGTACCCCTACTCTAGTACACCGATAGGAGCCCCTGGGAAGAGTGGCTGCTGTGGAAGTTGCTGGCGCTCTACCGCGCCCGCCAAGCCAAGCTGGAATCGCGGGAAGCGCTTGTGGCGAAGGCGGGGGTGGATATTGAGAAGCGTGCGGAGGAGCTCTGAGGCATGAGGCAGGAGGCTCTCCGGTCCCTGGCAGAGGAGCGGGAGCAGCTCTCCGAGGCGCGGAAAGCCTTCCTCCTCGAGAAGGCGGAAGCTGAGGAGCAACAACGGATGGCTGCTGAGAAGCTGTTTGCGCAGGAAGGTGAGCTGGCGCAGCGCAAGGTTAACCTTGACAGCTACGAGGAAGAGCTTGCCGCGCGGAAGCAAACATTTGGCGGGGCCCTAAAGGAAGCCAAAGATGCCGCCGCAGCTGCCGAGGCCGCCAAGAAGGAGCTGGAGGTGAAAGTGGCGCAGCTAGAGGCTGGTCTCAAGGCGAGCGGCGAGGAGCTTGCTGCGCTCAAGCTTGAGCGCGAGAAGGATGCCGCCGCCCACGGTGAGCTGTAGGGTCTCCTTGCCGAGAGTAGCAAAGAACTTAGCGCCGCCAAGGATTCCAACGCCGATCTCGAGCTGAAGCTGGCCACCTTAACCCAGACGCTGGACGGGGCCAGGGAGCGGGAGGCGACCTTGGCAGAGAAGGTCAAGGCCAACGAGGCGTTGCTGGCGAGCGCTGCCGCCGCCCAGAACACCTTCAGGGAGAACATGGAGCACTGGACGGAGGGCCTTGTGGATGTTGCCACCACATCGACGGGGAGCTGGCGCAGCTGGGAATGGAGGACCTTGGGTACTCCTCCGATGAGCGTCTCCAACCCAGCGCCAAGCTCAGCCTGTTCTTCAAAGGCGTGGCGACGGCGCTCCAGCGACTCCGGGAGAGGATTCCAAAGCAGCTGGCCGACGAGTCGCGCAAGATCTGTGCGGGAGCTCTTCAGAAGGTGCTGGTGAAGGTGGCCTTCCGCAACCCAGGCCTCAACCTCACCAACGTCCTCAGGTCTTTGCCGCCGGATGCCGATCTGGAAGCGCTCAAGGCCCTTGTCGCACCCATCGTGGACAAGGTGAGCGGGATCAAGAGGGTCGAGGGTGATCGCATAGATTAGGCTACCCGTTTTCTCTTTTCCTTGTCGCTGCTGGTCATGCCATGAGAACATTCTGTTAGAGCTGCGACAAGCTATTTTGTAATATAACTCTATTTTGGATATCGACTTCTATGTTATTTCCTTTACTTGATTCCTTCCTTTGTATATTTTTGCCCTACGCTTTTAGGGAACTTTCCGGCGCAGGCACCCTTGCCGCGAGCGCTGAGTGCGGAATGTCAGCAGCCTGCTGGCGGTGCCGCTACCGACAAGAAACCTTGTCGTAGCTAGTCGCAGCTCACTTAAGTTGTTGAGCGGACTCGAAACAAAGTAAGGGCGCAACTAGCTACGAGTTGGTTCCTCCGCGCACAGGTTTTCCATACAAAGCACGGTCGTTCAAGGAAGATAACTTAAAAAATTTAAAAACTGATTGCTCAAGCTTTGACAACTTAGCTTTTTTGTCATTTGCTTCCTGGTAAGGCGAAACTTTCTTGAACGATGTCTGGTCCACACCATTATCTTCTCCTCCCCCCCCCCCCCCGGCAAACTTGTGGGCGAGGGAACCTTCCTTCCTTTGAGAAAGAGAAAGAAGAGAAAATAAAGATATGGAGCCTTACGGCTCGTTATTGCTTACCGGAGGTAGGTGCTGCACAAAGTGTCAGATAATACATGCAAAAAGAAAGAAAGCATGAAATTGACAAGATGTGCGGAGCACATGAACTTTATTTATGCACGGGGTCTGCGCCTGGCTTTGTATGAAGGATTACATGCAACAGCGGCAAGACTTGTACAAAAGGTGGTTGCCGGAACAGGTTCCGGCAACCGCGCCCTACGGGTAAAACTTACGAAGATGCTCAATGTTCCAGGAGTTGCTCACCGGAATTCCATCTTCGGTCTCAAGGCGGACAGCACCAGGCCTAGTGACTCGTTTCACCCGGTAAGGGCCTTCCCACTTTGGCATCAACTTGTTGGAATTCTTGGCGGACTGAACGCGCCAAAGAACAAGGTCGTCTTCCTCGAAACTTCTGGCACAAACTTTGTGGCTATGGTAGCGGCAAAAAGCTTGCTGATATCGAGCAGCTCGTACAGCGGCCTGAAGACGGTCTTCCTCAAGGAGTAGCGTGTCATCTTGTCGCAGCTGCTCTTGCTCAAGCTCATCATAAGCGAGCACTCGAGGTGACCCGTATACGAGTTCCATGGGGAGAACTGCCTCTGCTCCATAGACTAGAGTGAAAGGTGTCTGGCCAGTGGCTCGATTTGGCGTCGTCCTGATCGACAAAAGAACCACCGGCAGCTCCTCGATCCAGTTCTTTCCGCACTTGCGTAGCCTGTCGAAAGTCCTGGTCTTGAGCCCGCGCAGCACTTCAGCATTTGCCCTCTCCGCTTGACCGTTGCTTCTCGGATGAGCAACAGAAGCGAAGCAGACCTTGGCGCCAAGATCTTGGACTTACTGCATGAAGGTGCGGCTCGTAAATGGCGTGCCGTTGTCGGTGATGATCCTGTTAGGGATCCCGAAACGGCAAACAATTGACCTGAAGAACTTGACTGCTGACTGTGCTGTCACCTTCCTCACTGGTTCCACTTCCGGCCACTTTGTGAACTTGTCGATTGCAACGAACAAGTACTCAAAGCCCCCAACTGCTCGGGGGAAGGGGCCGAGGATGTCGAGCCCCCAGACCGAAAATGGCCAGGACAAAGGGATCGTCTGGAGAGCTTGAGCTAGCTGGTGTATCTGCTTGGAATGGAACTGGCACGCTTCACACTTGGTTACTTGTGCAGTTGCATCCTGGAGGGCTGTCAGCCAAAAGAAACCTTGCCGGAACGCTTTGCCGGCAAGTGCTCTTGCACCAATGTGGTGACCACATATGCCTCCATGTATCTCTGCCAACAGTTGTTGTCCGTCTTCCGGCGAATGCACTTCAATTTCACACCGTTGAGTCTTCTTCTGTATAGTATGTTGTCGACAAACTTGTACATACTTGACTGCCGGGCTACTTTTTCCGCTTCTTCTTGCTCTTCGAGAAGTTCTCCTGTCTGAAGGAAACGGACAATCTGCTGCGCCCATGCTGGAGCCTGTGGCTCGACAACAAGGACTAAAGGCACATCTGCTGCTGCGGGAACATCCGCTTCTACAGCAAGGGCCGTTGGCCTAGCCGGAGCTTGATGTTCCCCGGCAAGCTTGCCGTAGCAAAACTTGTCGGGAGCGTCTGCTTCAACGGAACAAATCCTAGGGCTTGCCGGAGCAGACTGCTCCTCAGCACTCTTGGTGTTGATCTTGGGGACCTTCTTAGCGGCGGCTTCGGGGAGCTCTGCCGGAAAATAGTCACCACAAACCAATTTCCTCTTTTTGCTCTGTCCAATTGATGCTGTTACAGAAGGTTGAGTCAGCTTGAGCACAAAGATCCCTGGTTCCACAGGTAACTTAAGTGCGGCGCACTTTGACAGGCCATCGGCAATGTCATTCTGAGCTCTTGGGACATGTTCCATCTGCAGGCCATCAAAGTGCTCTTCTACCTTTCTCACTTCATCGACGTAAGCCTCCATCAACGGACTCTGATAATTCTTGTTCACTTGCGGACAACAAGCTGCGAGTCACCCCTGACAATGAGCTTCTTGATCCCAAGGTCTGCTATGATCCTGAGGCCGGCAAGCAAACCTTCATACTCTGCAGTATTGTTCATTGCTTGCTCCTTGGGAAAGTGCATCTGGACTACGTACTTGAGGTGCTCTCCGGTGGGTGCAACAAGTAGCACGCCAGCACCAGCGCCTTGCAGCGAAAAGGCACCATCAAAGTACATCAGCCACTCTTTGCTCACCTCCTTGACGGGGATGCTCGTCTCTGGAATTTCTTCATCTGGTGTTGGCGTCCATTCTGCTACGAACTCTGCCAATGCTCTGCTTTGGATAGTTGAAGTGCTTTCAAACTTGAGGCCAAAGCTTGATAGTTCCAGTGCCCACTCGACAATCCTGCCTGTTGCTTCTGGATTTTGCAGTATCCTCTTCAGCGGAAAACGAGTGACCACTGTGATCTCATGTGCTTGGAAGTAATGGCGCAGCTTTCTTGAGGCCATGAGAAGGCCGAAAAGCAATTTCTGCACACCAGAGTACCTTGACCTAGCCCCTTGCAGGAGGGAACTGACAAAGTAAACTGGGCGCTGCACCATCCTCTTCTGCATTCCTTCAGATGCCTGTGCAGATCCATCTTTGTCGGGACCAGAGCTTGTCGGTGAAGCCCCCTGCTTGTCGCTGGATGCGTCTGCACTAACCACTTGATTGGTTGCCGCTAGGTATAGCAGCAACTTTTCTTGTGGCATAGGTGCGACAAGTATTGGAGTGGAGGACAGGTATCTCTTTAAGTCCTGCAGCGCGGCCTCCGCTTCCGGAGTCCATTTCATTGGACCTGCCATTTTCAATATTTTGAAAAACGGCAGGGCGCGCTCAGCAGATCTAGAGATAAACCTGCTGAGAGCAGCCACGCAACCGGCAAGTCTTCGCACATCCTTGACGCGCTTCGGTGCTTCGATCTACTCGATGGCCTTGATCTTGTCGGGATTGGCTTCAATTCCCTGTTGAGACACGAAGAACCCGAGAAGCTTGCCGGAGGGGACTCCAAACACGCACTTCTCGGGGTTAAGCTTGAATTTGATCTTGCGCAGATTTGCAAAGGTTTCATCTAAATCTTGAATTAGGGTGGCCTTGTCCTTGCTCTTGACTACTATTTTATCCATGTAGGCTTCCACATTCCTGTGTATCTGTGGCTCAAAAGCGACATGGACTACCCTTGCAAATGTTGAACCAGCATTCTTTAAACCAAAAGGCATCGGTACAAAACAGTACGTGCCACATGGGGTGATGAATGCGGTCTTCTCCTCATCCTCTTCTGCCATGAAGATTGGATGGTATCCTGAATATGCATCAAGAAATGAAAGCAAATCACATCCGGCTGTGGAGTCAACAATCTGGTCTATGCGCGGCAAGGGAAATGGGTCTTTGGGACAAGCTTTATTGACATCGGTAAAGTCGATACAAAGTCTCCATTTCCCGTTGGCCTTGCACACAACTACAGGATTGGCCAACCACGTAGGATGGAGCACTCCTCTGACAAGGCCTGCTGCTTCCAGTTTCTTGATTTCTTCTGCAATGAACTCTTGGCGCTCCACTGCCTGTTTCCTGACTTTCTGCTTGACGGGCCGCGCGTGAGGACAAACGGCAAGGTGGTGCTCAATTACTTTCCCGGGAACGCCGGGGATATCAGACGGTTGCCATGCAAACACGTCGACATTCGCCCGCAGGAAAGCAACGAGCGCGCTTTCCTATTTAGGGTCAAGAGTGGCACTGATGGTGAAGGCACCACCAGTGCCGTCCTCCTTGGCGGACACCTTCTTGGTCTCTGGTGGAGCTGCCATCGTCTTCTTATACTTGCCGGTGGAGCTCGATGGTGCGTCCTCGACGGTAGCGCAGCACTCCGAAGAGGTGCGCTTGCCGGAGTGGGCATCAGAACTCTTGCCGGACTTGGTCTTCTTCTTCCCCCCGGGAGCTTCAACGGCAAGTGACTTGCGATCTGTTGCGGCTGCTGCTTCCCGGTAGATCTTGTCGGCGCAGATAAGGGAATCCTTCTTGTCGCTAGGGACATAGATGACACTTATTGGGCCTGGCATCTTCAGCATGTTGTATGCATAATGAGAGGCTGCCATGAACTTGGCGAGCGCTGGACGGCCGAGTATCCCATTGTAGGGCAATGGGAAGTCAGCAACGTCAAAAGTGACCCTCTCAGTCCTGAAGTTCAGCTCGCTACCAAATGTCACCGGCAGCGTGATCTTTCCCTCCGGCTTGCTCCTTCCCGGATTGATTCCTTGGAATGTGCCGGTTTCCTCGAGCTCGCTATCAGGGATCTGGAGTTTCTGGAGGACCGCAGAGGAGATCAGGTTCAAGCCGGCCCCGCCGTCAACTAGCATCTTTGTGACCTTGAGGTTGCGGATAGTTGGTGAAACCAACATCGGCAAGCACCCGACCATAGTTATGCGATTAGGGTGATCCTCAATATCAAAGATGATAGGCATGCTAGACCATTTCAGAGGCCTGCGTGACTCCATGGATGGTTCCGCTGCATTGACTTCTCGCATCCACTGCTTGAGCTGGCGGTGGGAAGTATGCAGGGAAGCACCGCCGTCAACGCACAGGACCTCTGTGGCTTTCTGGAACTCCTGCTCATCGGCCTCGTCATCATCCATATCTTCATCATCGTCGTCATCTTCATCCTTGTCGCGACCGCGTTGAGGTCTGTCTCCTTGCTGCTGTTTGGCCTTGCCGTGGCGTCCTCCCCGGTCGGGGCGTTTCTTGCCGGCTCCTCCAGCACCTTCCTGGGCCTTCTCCTTGTCGCGTCGCTCATATTCAGCCTTTTGCTGCTCAACAAGCTGCTCGACCTTCTTGCAGCTTTGGAGGTCATGGCCTTTGGTGTGGTGGATCTTGCAGTACTGCTTGCCGGAGCCGTCCTGCTTGTCGGCGGCCGCCACAGCCTGGATCTCCTTGCCGGAGCTACCAACTTTAGCTTTCTTGGCGCCACCTCCGTTGCCGGACTGCTCAATGACTAGCACCTCTTTGCTTTTCTTCTTCCTGTTGCTCCGCCGCCGGCCTTTCTTCGCCGGGGCAGCATCCTCACTGTCAGATCCTCCTGCTCCCGTAGTTTCTCCGGGGAGTTTCCTCCCTTCCTCAGCACGTGCACACTTGTCGGCCAGGGCATACAGCTCACTGACGTCTCTGATCTTGCACATCGCCATCTCCTCCCGCATCCTGCGGTTTCGCACGTTCTGATGGAACACGCTGATAACCGCGGCAGGGTGGACATCTGGGATGTTGTGCTGTACACGGCTGAATCTCTGAATATACTTGCGCAGAGGCTCTCCTTCCTTCTGGGCGAGCAGATGAAGATCGCTTTCTTGGCCATGAGGCTTGTGGCCGCCTGTAAAGGCGCTGACAAACTGATGGCATAGATCCGCCCAGGAAGATATGGAGTTGTCCGGCAAGTGCATGAGCCAGGATCTGACGTTGGGCTTGAGCACCAGCGGGAAGTAGTTGGCAAGGATCTTGTCATCTCGTCCCCCGGCAGCCTGCACCGCAATGGTGTAGATGCTAAGGAACTCCGACGGATGCGACTTGCCGTTGTACTTCTCTGGTACGTCTGGCTTGAAATTCTTCTTGCTGGGCTACTGGACTTGCCGCAGCTCATGAGTGAACGCAGGACAACCTACCACGTACGGCAAGTCGCCTGGTTCCCCTGGCGCATGCATGTCGACAGAGGGCCCAGTGCGCTGGTCAGATTGACGTCGCGCTTCTCTTTGGCGCTCGATGCGAGTACGAGCGTCCTCTTGTTGCCGTTCGTGAAGAACTTGGCGCTGATCGCGACGAGCTCGTGGATCCGATGACGCGGTGGAGTCGCTGTCGAGGTGGATCCGACGAGTCGGCGATCTTGTCCTTCGGGGTGGAGAGTGCATGGAGGTTGCACCCCCACTGGTCTTGTCACCATTGGTTCGCGTCCGACAGTCTTGCCGCGGTAGCGAGGTGCTTGGTTGTCGCGCAGTGTCGGCGAAGCCGATGAGACTCTGAATGGTGGCCCTCCATTCGTCGGTCTTGTCCGCCGTTGGAGGGTAATCCAGGAGCAGTTGAGCTCACACTAAAGCTTCTACTAGAGTGGTGGGCGGCAGTGGCGAACGGTGCGAGGAGTGGGATATGCTCGGACTTCTAACTATGTTAGAAGGAGCAGCATCCCGTCCAGGCGACCGTGCCTCGCTTGAGCCAGCACGTTGACGTGCATGCTGGTCTTGAGAAACCCGCGATCCACCAGCTTGATCTTGTTCCAACGAGCGCATGGTACTGCGAATACCGTGACGCTGTTGGTCCCGCGCCTCCTGAGATGGGCGCGGTGCGCGTACGGACGCCGAGGTCTGTGCAGCCTTGTCCTTGGACTTGGCAGCACTGTGAGCACCCTCGTCGACGCCCGTTCTTCCGCCGGCGTCTACCCCACCGCCCGTTTGCTCCGGTGGTGGCGGAATCGACGCGGACGGAACGGCTGCCTCCGAAGCCTTCTTCTTCGGTGGCATGTTGATGAAGAAAACGAAGATCTAGCTCGTGTGTACGCCGGATCAGGTCCACACAATCTCGACGCCCCCTACCTGGCATGCCAAAGATGTCGGGGAAACTGATCCACGAACCCCTATTGGACTGGCGGACCGAGCCCCTTTCGGTTCGGCGGGGGGGGGGGGGGGCGGAGATCTGTGACACTCCAAAATTTTTATTTTTGGTTTTCAGCAAAAACTTTGTGGTTTTTGAAAAGAGGCCATTTAAAATTTTCTAGAAAACCTTCCTCTTAAAAGCTTTCTTTTCTTTGGCAAGGATTTTATTTTTCTTCAGACTATGGTGTTTGATCTTTTGAAACTTCTTCTCTGTTGGTTCCCTCTCAAATTATTTTGGGAGTTTAATCTTTTCCTTTTAAAAAGAAACTCTATGAAAATTTGGGATTTTCATATCTTGGAAACCACCCATGACTTTGTATTTTGCCCATGTGGTAAAACCCCTCCAAAACCTCCCCTCCTCCTTGTAATCAACCTAAGTTCTCTGTCCCAACTAATCCAAGCAAGTTTTGGATTTTATTCTAATTTTCTTTCCCCTCAAACCATTTCTACAAATTATTTGGAGCCTGAGAGATTTTCAAAGCAAGTACCCTTTTGCATTTGAGTTTTGACCTCAAACCAACTCTCTTGGATAGTCCTTTGTACCCACAACCCAGAACCATCTTGATCCACTCCTCCTCTTTTCAAATTTTTCAAATTTCAATCTCTGCAAGTTTGGACCAGATTTGCCAAATTTGGTGAAATTCATATCTACACATTTTCAAAAATTCCACCAAAATTCAGGCAGCCTACTGGAGCAATGAGTAGCCACTCCACCAAAAATCAGCTCAAGGAAAAATCCCTAGATGCCTAGATCATTCTGTCGAACACCTGAGCTGCACTGTTCCTTTGCATTTTCAGAAAAGTTCAGAAAGTTCAGAGATTCAGTCGTTTTTCCTTCGTCAGACTCGGTCATGCGGCCACAGTGCGCCCTGGCGCGTTGCACGCAGCCTCTTCCTCTTGACCAGCACCCCGCACGCACGCTTGGCCGATTCCTGGCGTCGGTAGCGACGAGCCTCGCCGATGTTGGAAGCTTCTGCGGTGGCTGCACCTTCCGTGGCGGCCAGCGAGGGCCCGAGCCCGCTCTCCACGCCACCCGGCGCCGCCCAACGCCCCCTGGCTCTCCACGTGTCCCTGCCATGCCAGCGCACGCCCGTGGCACCGTCGCCGTGGCCCGGCAAGCACGGAACGTGCTCCCTGCCGCCGACGGGCCGCGCCACCCCGTTCTGTCAAGCTCGCCCTAAACCCCCAAATCCCGGCTAGTTTAGCACCCAAACGGACCCAGTGAACCCCCACGACGGCGCTCGACTCCCTAATCTCCCCCGACCAAACACTGCGCCGCCGTAACCTTCACCGGAAATGCACGTTCATGGCCACCGCCTCGGATCGCCTATAAAAAGGGCTCCCGAACTCGCTCTCGAGCACACACCCCCTCTGCATCTCACCAGCACCCCGCCAGGCCACTGGAGGAGCCTCGAGGAGGTCCCCTCCCCCGACTCCGGCCGCCCCGTTCCGCCTCGCCCTCCACCTCGATTCGCTCCGGTGAGGCCGTCTCCGGCGCCCAAACCCCGTCCGTCACCCCCTCTAGCTACCAGGAGTCTAACCCCCTCCTCAATTTGGCCTTCGCAGCTCCATCCGACGAGGCCCTCGACCACCCGAACCGCCGTCCGCCGGAGCAAGGCTCGCCGTCGACGTGGTGCTCGCCGGCGACCACCTCCACCACCAACCGACGCGGAATGGCGCCCTGAACACGGAGGTACCCTCCAATCTCCCTGCCTCGCCGTGGATCGCCGCCGGCAACCACCGCGGCTCTCGGGCACCGGCGAACTCTGCCGCCCTGTTTGAATATTCAAACCTGACGGGCGGGACCCGCCTGTCAGCCTCTCTGTCCTGTCTAAGCGAATCGTTTTCTGAAAGCGCCTTCGGGCAAAATACGCTTTCCCCTCTGGGCTGGCGTATTCAAGACTGGAACGTTTTCTGTTTTTATAAGCTAGCCCCTGAAAACTTTCTGTTTCATTACAGATGAGTCCCTGGACAAAAACCTTTATAACTTTTAAACAGAAAAGTATTTTTGATTGATTCTTTTTCTGTCCTCTTTAAAATTTTGTCTAGTTTTTTATCAGATTTATTTGAAAAATATTTGGAATACTTTTTGTGCACCTCTTGGTATTTACGATAGCGCATATATTTTCTTTATACCGTAGATACCGAAGGAGGTGACGGAGCCGCGAACTTCACCGAGCTAGGCTCCGACTACTCTGAACCAGGCAAGCATGTTTGAACTTTTGATATGCTGATTGTTTTGGCATGTTTGCATTAAGTGGTTTATGGCATGTTGATGAACATACCGACGAATGTCATGTTACCTGAGACGAAGAGGCAAGTGAGTTTCGAAAATCCATGAGTGGATGGATGTGAGTATGCATGGCCATGTGTTGGCATGAGGATGGGTAAGATGGCAGTGTTGTAGCATGCCAGGCTTATGCCAGACTATGTGACTTCAATGTCAACTCGTATCATTCTAGTTCTTTCCATTCTTCCTTCCTTGTACTACCACATGTTTTCCGCAAGGAATATGGCTTAGTAAGTTGTAAACCGCTTTCCTGGTACACACCAAAAAGGAGAGGCCGTGATGATGGTTCCATGGCCCTGGATTAAAGCCAGTCATCCGGTCAGGGGGCATGGGTGTTTCCGGTTGGGACCGAGAGGGGGGCACCCCTTAGAGCGCGCGTATATAAATTTGATCCCATGCTATTCGAGATTGTGATCTCCCTGTCTCAAAAGTTTTTCTTGGACGATGTCTAGGGTGATTCCTAGCATCGAGAGGTAGGATGGGTGTGTACTGGTTAGCTATGTTTCCTACCGAAAAACCGTAAACGGAACTAGTCCTTCATGACTACGGAAATCCGTTGGCTGTGGGAAAAATTTTGTACAAACTCTGCAGAGTCATATATTGTTTCGAATCATCTATTCCATGTCCAAGCTCGATATTATCTTATCCTGACCAAATGTCAGTTTTGATGACAGAGACTCCGGTGAATCGCATGAGTGCTAAGTCCGGTTTAATAGTCATTTCCGTGGATGGACTAACCCGTTTATTTTCATGAATTGAATGTTTATTATGAGTATTATTTACTTGTGAATAAAAGCCCTTTCTGCGATGTCGCTCAGACGTCCGACTGTGGCATTTCTTTTAAAGCCCTTTCTGCGATGTCGCTCAGACATCCGACTATGGCATTTCTTTTAAAGCCCTTTCTGCGATGTCGCTCAGACGTCTGACTATGGCATTTCATTTAAAGCCCTTTAGGTGGTGTCGCTAAGACGCCCGACTATGGCATTTCTTTTAAAGCCCTTTCTGCGATGTCGCTCAGACGTCCGACTGTGGCATTTCTTTTAAAGCCCTTTAGGTGGTGTCGCTAAGATGCCCGACTGTGGCATTTCTTTTAAAGCCCTTTCTGTAATGTCGCCCCGACGTCCGACTGTGGCATTTCTTTTAAAGCCCTTTATGTGGTTTCGCTAAGACGCCCGACTGTGGCATCATTTCCTTATATTTATTTGTTCACCTTTCGAGGTGTCGCTTCAGACACCCGATCGGTCTTCATTTACGTTTTGTTGGGATTTCAGGCGGACTACCGCCGTTTCCCTTTTACTTACCTCGTTATGCTAATTTTTTGAATGTACATTGGTGAATTAATCATGACGCATCCATGCATGCATTTGTTATATCTTACGTCTGAACTGTCTTGCGAGTACTTTCAAAGTACTCACTAGCTTGTTGATTTGGCCAGATGCTGACGAAGGCGATCTCATGGATGAAGAATTTGATAGCGAGTCCGACGCCTAGAGGAGTCCTAGTCAGTCTCATGCGACCCTGGATTTGGTCACTGTATTATATCCGCTTCCACTACCAAATAAATTCATCGAGCCTCACCTCGACGCTCGATGAGATGACAGTTTTAGAGTCTTGTATCCCTCTCCCTGCTGTGTTTTTTCCACCACCGTCCTATCCTCGAGTCAGTAGTATGCCTCCACACCACTGTGTCATGTCCGCCATTATGTATAATTATTGGCGTGCTTGTAATAATTTGGTTGAGCAACCGTAGTTCGACCCTGTAATATATTTTATGCTACTGGCTTATTGTATCGAGAATTTGTCTACCAACGAGGTGGATTTCTCTCATACTGGACTAAAAGATTGGTTTCTCAATAAATATTTTTATTGGAAAACCGGTCGTGACAAGATCGCACGGAGAGCAGATCGAGGCGAAGCACACAAGCAGTTTACCCAGCTTCGGAGCTCTCGGAGAGATAATACTCCTACTGCTGCATGTATGTGTATATTGAGTTCTTGCTCGGGAGCAATGAGAGCTACCAGACCGAGCGTGAGAGTGTTTCTGGCGTTCGAATGAGCCGAACCTCTTCTACGTTGCGCATGGGCCTCCTTTTATATGCTCAAGGGGTCACCGACAGGTGGCAACGCAGACAAAGGGCAAAAATGGAAAAAGAGATGTGGTAGGTACAACTACCTATACTGTAGATATAGTGTATCACACCTAACTCTGACGGCAGGGGACAAAGGCATTAAATGCCCGTCTGTGTCGCCCAAACAGTGCAAACAGAGACCGTCAGGGGCATCACCGCTCGCCACGATGGCTATCTTGTCAGCGCCGCTCGCCACCGTGCACCGCTGGCTGCACAGCCTCTCGCCACGCGCGCCTGGAAAGGCTCCCAGGGCGACACGTTGGTGGATGTGCTGGAACGCGGGTGCGGAGTGGCCGCTTGCCGCGGCAAGTGCCTTGCCGCGGTCGTCGTCTTGTCGGGCCCGGGAGCATGTTGCTCACCGAGCCTTGCCGGGACGCGTGGCGCGTCGCGGCAAGCTTCTTTGGGATGCCTTGGTTGGCCTTCCCGGCTAGCTCCTCTTGCTGGGGCCTTGTCTTCTTGGCTTGAATACTTTGTTCTTGAATGGCTTCCCGGCAAGCTCCTCTTGCCGGGGTCTTGTCTCCTAAGGAGCGACGGAGGATCTTGGCAGTCGCCTGGCAAGCCTTGCCGCGAGGTGCTGTGACTGCCCGTGCACAAGTTCGGGATACTAGGGTACCCCTACTCTAGTACACCGACAGCACCTCTCCCATTGCAAGAAGAATCAATCTAGTTGGGCAAATCAAATCAATAGATCAGAGAGAAATAGGAAGCTATAGTAATCATGCATAAAAGAGTTCGGAGAAAACTCAAATAATATTCATGGATAGATCTGATCATAAACTCACAATTCATCAGATCCCAACAAACACACCGCAAAAAGTGATTACATCGGATAGAGCTCCAAGAACATCGAAGAGAACATTGTATTGAAGATTAAATAGAGAAGAAGCCATCTAGCTACTAAGTATGGACCCGTATGTTTGTGGTAAATTATTCAAGCATCATCCAAAGGGCAGCAAGGATGATGTAGAGCCCCTCCGTGATTGATTCCTCCCTCCTCTGGCAGAGCACCAGAAAAGGCCTCCAGATGGGATCTCTTGAGAACAGGAACTTGCGAGGTAGAAAAAGTATTTCGTGGACTGCTCTGTTGATTTCCCAATTTTAGAGAATTTATAGAGGCTGAGTTAGGTCAAATGAAGCTATGTGGGCCCCACAAGCCACCAGGGCGTGCCCTGGTGCCTCATGTGCCACCGCTCCATCTTATCGTCCCCTCCCGAAGCTTCCAGGGTCTCTTATGTCCAGAAAAACCTCCAAAAGGTTTCGTGGAATTTGGACTTCGTTTGGTACTGATATTCTGAAAACCCAAAAACAGGCAAAAAACAGCAACTGCCACTGGCCGCTAAGTTAATAGGTTAGTCCCAAAAATGATATATAATTGCTTGTAAATATATAAAAAAAAACATCCAGGATTGATACTATAATAGCATGGAAAAATAAAAAATTATAGATATGTTAGAGACGTATCAAAAATCCCCAGGCTTAATTCATGCTCGACCTCGAGTAGGTAAATGATAAAAACAGAATTTTGATGTGGAATGATACCTAATATATTCATCCTATACTCTTTTCTTTTGTAGCATGGACATTTGGACTTGAATGATTCAAAGCAATAGTCTATAATTTGACATGAAGACATAAATACTCAAGCATACTAAAAAGCAACCATGTCTTCCAAAATATCAACGCTAAAGAAAGTTATCCCTAGCCCATTATGCTCAATCATTGATCCATTCAAGAAACACACTCAACATTAACTACACCCAATGCACAAGTGTGACAATAGTGTCCTCTAGTTGGTGCTTTGTAAGAGAAGATGTAGACTCACAATAAAAATAAAAATTGCATAAAAGTAAATAGATAGGCCCTTCGTAGAGGGAATCAGAGATTTGCAGAGGTGCCAGAGCTCAAGGCTTATATCAGAGATATAAAATTATTTTCAGATGCATGCTTTTCCAGTCAACGAAAACGGCCGAGAATTCCCAATATCTTCCATGCTAGACACATTATAGGAGGTTCCCAAGAAAATAAAGTTTATTTTCTTTTCACCATTATTTCACAATCCATGGCTAGCCGTATCCACGGGTGCCTTCCATACCAATACTTTCCAAGAAATTTATTATTACCATCATATTAATAGTTTTTTCTTTTCGGGATTGGGCACCACTATTACCTGCCACTCTCTCGTGCAATGACAAGTGATAAACACTCATCATCAGAATGACCCACCTAGCATGGAAAATATTGGCCACCCCTGCCTCTTCATGAGCGGTACGGGCACACAAAATGAAAATTTGTTTTGAGAAATTAGAGTTGACACATGCAAATTTACTTGGAACAACATGGAAATACCGCATATAGGTAGGTATGATGGACTCATTTGGCACAACTTTGGGTTTAAGGAATTCGATGCACAAGCATCATTCCCGCTTAGTACAAATGAATGCTAGCAAGACCGAGAAACGATCAACTAAAAAACAAAAATGGTAATAAACATGCATTGAACATAACTAACACTGAATAGTGCACCATAAGTATGATATAACTTTGTTGCATAACTATTGACTTTGTTTGGTACTGATATTCGGAAAACCAAAAACAGGCAAAAACAACAACTTGCACTGGGCACTAAGTTAATAGATTAATCCCCAAAAAGATATATAATTACTTATAAATGTATATAAAACATCCAAGATTGATACTATTGTTGGAAATATGCCCTAGAGGCAATAATAAATTAGTTATTATTATATTTCCTTGTTCATGATAATCGTTTATTATCCATGCTATAATTGTATTGATAGGAAACTCAGATACATGTGTGGGTATATAGACAACACCATGTCCCTAGTAAGCCTCTAGTTGACTAGCTCGTTGATCAATAGATGGTTACGGTTTACTGACCATGGACATTGGATGTCATTGATAACGGGATCACATCATTAGGAGAATGATGTGATGGACAAGACCCAATACTAAGCCTAGCATATAGAGATCGTGTAGTTCGTATGCTAAAGCTTTTCTAGTGTCAAGTATCTTTTCC
The DNA here is from genome assembly GCA_963921465.1 of Triticum timopheevii. NCBI lineage: Eukaryota > Viridiplantae > Streptophyta > Magnoliopsida > Poales > Poaceae > Triticum > Triticum timopheevii. The sequence continues at coordinate 107,713,434 of OY997271.1, forward strand.
TTAGACCATGAGATTGTGCAACTCCCGGATACCGTACGAATGCTTTGGGTGTACCAAACGTCACAACGTAACTGGGTGTCTATAAAGGTGCACTACAGGTATCTCCGAAAGTGTCTGTTGGGTTGGCACGAATCGAGACTAGGATTTGTCACTCCGTGTAAACGGAGAGGTATCTCTGGGCCCACTCGGTAGGACATCATCATAATGTGCACAATGTGACCAAGGGGTTGATCACGGGATGATGTGTTATGGAACGAGTAAAGAGACTTGCCGGTAACGAGATTGAACAAGGTATCGGTATACCGACGATCGAATCTCGGGCAAGTACAATACCGCTAGACAAAGGGAATTGTATATGGGATCGACTGAGTCCTTGACATCGTGGTTCATCCGATGAGATCATCGTGGAACATGTGGGAGCCAACATGGGTATCCAGATCCCGCTGTTGGTTATTGATCGGAGAACGTCTCGTGTTGGGGAACGTTGCAGAAAATTAAAAATTTTCCTACGGTTTCACCAAGATCCATCTATGAGTTCATCTAAGCAACGAGTCATGGGAGAGAGATTGCATCTACATACCCTTTTAGATCACTAAGCGGAAGCGTTCAAGGGGATGGGGTTGAAGGAGTCATACTCGTCGTGATCCAAATCACCGGAGATCCTAGTGCCGAACGGACGGCACCTCCGCGTTCAACACACGTACAGCCCGGTGACGTCTCCCACGCCTTGATCCAGCAAGGAGAGAGGGAGAGGTTGCGGAAGACTCCATCCAGCAGCAGCACAACAGCATGGTGGTGATGGAGGAGCGTGGTGATCCAGCAGGGCTTCGCCAAGCACCGCGGGAGAGGAGGAGGGAGAGAGGTAGGGATGCGCTGGGGAGAGGTGAAAACTCATGTGTTGGCAGCCCTCAAGACCTCAAGTATATATAGGGGGAGAGGGGGGCTACGCCCCCACCTAGGGTTCCACCCCTAGGGGCGGCGGCCAGCCCAAACCCATCTAGGGTGGCGGCCAAGGGAGGGGAGAGGGGAAACTTGCCCCCCAAGTTAGGTGGAAGCACCCCCTCCCCAAACCCTAGGCGCCTTGGGCCCTTGTGGGGGGGTGCACCAGCCCACCTGGGGCTGGTCCCCTCCCACACTTGGCCCATGCAGCCCTCGGGGCCGGTGGCCCCACTTGGTGGACCCCCGGGACCCTCTCGGTGGTCCCGGTACGTTACCGATAAAACCCGAAACTTTTCCGGTGACCAAAACAGGACTTCCCATATATAAATCTTTACCTCCGGACCATTCCGGAACTCCTCGTGACATCCGGGACTCCGAACAACATTCGGTAACCACATACAAACTTCCTTTATAACCCTAGCATCATCGAACCTTAAGTGTGTAGACCCTACGGGTTCGGGAGACATGTAGACATGACCGAGACGTTCTTCGATCAATAACCAACAGCGGGATCTGGATACCCATGTTGGCTCCCACATGTTCCACGATGATCTCATCAGATGAACCACGATGTCAAGGACTCAATCGATCCCGTATACAATTCCCTTTGTCTAGCGGTATTATACTTGCCCGAGATTCGATCATCGGTATACCGATACCTTGTTCAATCTCGTTACCGGCAAGTCTCTTTACTCGTTCCGTAACACATCATCCCGTGATCAACCCCTTGGTCACATTGTGCACATTATGATGATGTCCTACCGAGTGGGCCCAGAGATACCTCTCCATTTACACGGAGTGACAAATCCCAGTTTCGATTCGTGCCAACCCAACAGACACTTTCGGAGATACCTATAGTGCACCTTTATAGCCACCCAGTTACGTTGTGACGTTTGGTACACCCAAAGCATTCCTACGGTATCCGGGAGTTGCACAATCTCATGGTCTAAGGAAAAGATACTTGACATTTCGAAAAGCTTCAGCATATGAACTACACGATCTTTATGCTAGGCTTAGGATTGGGTCTTGTCCATCACATCATTCTCCTAATGATGTGATCCCGTTATCAATGACATCCAATGTCCATGGTCAGGAAACCATAACCATCTACTGATCAACGAGCTAGTCACCTAGAGGCTTACTAGGGACATGGTGTTGTCTATGTACCCACACATGTATCTGAGTTTCCTATCAATACAATTATAGCATGGATAATAAACGATTATCATGAACAAGGAAATATAATAATAACTTATTTATTATTGCCTCTAGGGCATATTTCCAACAGTCTCCCACTTGCACTAGAGTCAATAATCTAGTTCACATCGCCATGTGATTAACACTCACAGGTCACATCGCCATGTGACCAACATCTAAAGAGTTTACTAGTGTCATTAAACTAGTTCACATCATCATGTGATTAAGACTCAATGACTTCTGGGGTTTGATCATGTTCTGCTTGTGAGAGAGGTTTTAGTCAACGGATCTGTAACATTCAGATCCGTATGTACTTCGCAAATCTCTATGTCATATTGTAAATGCTGCTTCCACGCTCCACTTGGAGCTATTCCAAATGGTCGTTCCACTATACGTATCCGGTTTGCTACTCAGAGTCACTCGGATAGGTGTTAAAGCTTGCATCGACGTAACCCTTTACATCGAACTCTTTATCACCTCCATAATCGAGAAACATATCCTTTTTCCTCTAAGGATAATTTTGACCGCTATCTGGTGATCCACTCCTTGATCACCTTTGTACCCTCTTGCCAGATATGTAGCAAGGCACACATCAGGTGCGGTACACAGCATAGCATACTATAGAGCCTACGTCTAAAGCATAGGGGACGACCTTCGTCCTTTCTCTCTTTTCTGCCGTGGTCAAGCTTTAAGTCTTAACTTCATACCTTACAACTCAGGCAAGAACTCCTTCTTTGACTGATCCATCTTGAACTCCTTCAAGATCACGTCAAGGTATGTGCTCATTTGAAAGTATCATTAAGCGGTTTTGATCTATCCTCATAGATCTTGATGCTCAATGTTCAAGTAGCTTAATCTAGGTTTTCACTTGAAAAACACTTTTCAAATAACCCTACATGCTTTACAGAAATTCTACATCATTTCTGATCAACAATATGTCAACAACATATACTCATCAGAAATCCTATAGTGCTCCCACTCACTTCTTTGGAAATACAAGTTTCTCATGAACTTTGTATAAACCCAAAATCTTTGATCATCTTATCAAAGTGAATATTCCAACTCCGAGATGCTTACTCCAGTCCTTAGAAGGATCGCTAGAGCCAGCATACCTTTTAGCATCCTTAGGATCGACAAAACTTTTCTGACTGTATCACATACAACATTTCCTTACGAAAACTGGTAAGGAAACTCATTTTGACATCCATCTGCCAGATTTCATAAATGCAGCTTGTGCTAACATGATTCCGACGGACATAAGCATCGCTACGGATGAGAAAATCTCATCGTAGTCAACTCCTTGAACTTGTGAAAAACTCTTCACCACAAGTCGAGCTTCATAGATGGTGACATTACCGTCCACGTCTGTCTTCTTCTTAAAGATCCATTTATCTCAATGGCTTGCCGATCATCGGGCAAGTCCACCAAAGTCCATGCTTTGTTCTGATACATGGATCCTATCTCGGATTTCATGGCTTCTAACCATTTGTCGGAATATGGGCCCACCATCACTTCTCCATAGCTCGTAGGTTCATTGTTGTCTAGCAACATGACCTTCAAGATAGGGTCACCGTACCACTCCGAAGCAGTACGCGTCCTTGTCGTCCTACGAGGTACGGTAGTGACTTGATCCGAAACTTCATGATCACTATCATAAGCTTCTACTTCAATTCGTGTAGACGCCACAGGAACAACTTCCTGTGCCCTGCTACACACTAGTTGAAGTGACGGTTCAATAACCTCATCAAGTCTCCACCATCCTCCCACTCAACTTTTCGAGACAAACCTTTTTCTCGAGAAAGGACCCGATTCAAGAAACAATCCCTATTGCTTTCGGATCTGAATTAGGAGGTATACCCAACTATTTTGGGTGTCCTATGAAGATGCATTTTATCCGCTTTGGGTTCGAGCTTATCAACCTGAAACTTTTTCACATAAGCGTCGCAACCCCAAACTTTTAAGGAACGACAACTTAGGTTTCTCCAAACCACAGTTCAAACGGTGTCGTCTCAACGGAATCACATGGTGCCCTATTTAAAGTGAGTGCGGTTGTCTCTAATGCCTAACCCATGAACGATAGTGGTAATTCGATAAGAGACATCATGGTGCGCTCCATATCCAATAGGGTGCAACTATGATGTTCGGACACACCATCACACTATGGTGTTCCAGGCGGTGAAACAATTTCCACAATGTCTTAATTGCGTGCCAAAGCCCGTAACTCAGATCCTCATCTCTATGATCATATCATAGACATTTTATCCTCTTGTCACGATGATCTTCAACTTCACTCTGAAATTACTTAAACCATTCAATAATTCAGACTTGTGTTTCATCAAGTAAATATACTCAACATCTACCCGAATCATCTGTGAAGTAAGAACATAACGATATTCACTGCATGCCTCAGCACTCACTGGACTGCACACATCAAAATGTGTTACTTCCAACAAGTTGCTATCTTGTTCCATCTTACTGAAAACGAGGCTTTTCAGTCATCTTGCCTATGTGGTATGATTTGCATATCTCAAGTGGTTCAAAATCAAGTGAGTCCAAACGATCCATCTGCATGGAGTTTCTTCATGCGTATACACCAATAGACATGGTTCGCATGTCTCAAACTTTTCAAAAACCGAGTGAGTCCAAAGATCCATCAACATGGAGCTTCTTCATGCATTTTATACCAATATGACTTACATGGCAGTGCCACAAGTAAGTGGTACTATCATTACTATCTTATATCTTTTGGCATGAAAATGTGTATCACTACTATCGAGATTCAATAAACCATTCCTTTAGGTGCAAGACCACTGAAGGTATTATTCAAATAAATAGAGTAACCATTATTATCCTTAAATGAATAACCGTATTGCAACAGACATAATACAATCATGTCTATGCTCAATGCAAACACCAAATGACAATTATTCAGGTTTAATACTAATCTTGATGGTAGAGGGAGCGTGTGATGTTTGATCACATCAAACTTGGAAACACTTCCAACATATATCGTCAGCTCACCTTTAGCTAGTCTCCGTTTATTCCGTAGCTCTTTTATTTCGAGTTACTAACACTTAGCAACTGAACCGGTATCTCAATACCCTGGTGCTACTAGGAGTACTAGTAAAGTACACATTAACATAATGTATATCCAATATACTTCTATCGACCTTGCCAGCCTTCTCATCTACCAAGTATCTAGGTTAATTCTGCTCCAGTGGTAGTTCCCCTTATTACAGAAGCACTTAGTCTCGGGTTTGGGTTCAACCTTGGGTTTCTTCACTAGAGCAGCAGCTGATTTGCCGTTTCATGAAGTATCCCTTCTTGCCCTTGCCCTTCTTGAAACTAGTGGTTTCACCAACCATCAACAATTGATGCTCCTTCTTGATTTCTACTTTTGCGGTGTCAAACATCGCGAATACCTCGGATCATCATATCTATCCCTGATATGTTATAGTTCATCACGAAGCTCTAGCAGCTTGGTGGCAATGACTTTGGAGAAACATCACTATCTCATCTGGAAGATCAACTCCCACTCGATTGAAGTGATTGTTGCACTTAGACAATCTGAGCACAAGCTCAACGATTAAGATTTTCTCCCTTAGTTTGCCGGCTAAGAAAATCGTCGGAGGTCTTATACCTCTTGACGTGGGCACGAGCCTGAAATCCCAATTTCAGCCCTCGAAACATCTCATATGTTCCTCTACGTTTTGAAAATGTCTTTGGTGCCTCAACTCTAAACCGTTTAACTGAACTATCACGTAGTTATCAAAACGTGTATGTCCAATGTTCACAACATCCACAAACGACGTTTGGGGTTCAGCACACTGAGCGGTGCATTAAGGACATAAGCTTTCTACTGTCCGCATAATCGCTACTGTCAACTTTCAACTATATTTTCTCTAGGAACATATCTAAACAGTGGAACTAAAACGCGGGCTTACGACATAATTTGCAAAGATATTTTGACTATGTTCAGGATAATTAAGTTCATCTTATGAACTCCCACTCAGATAGACATCCCTCTAGTCATCTAAGTGATCACATGATCCGAGTCAACTAGGCCGTGTCCGATCATCACGTGAGACGGACTAGTCATCATCGGTGAACATCTTCATGTTGATCGTATCTACTATATGACTCATGCTCGACCTTTCGGTCTCTGTGTTTCGAGGCCATGTCTGTACATGCTAGGCTCGTCAAGTTAACCCTAAGTGTTTCGCGTGTGTAAATCTGTCTTACACCCATTGTATGTGAACGTAAGAATCCATCACACCCGATCATCACGTGGTGCTTAGAAGCGACGAACTTTAGCAACGGTGCACAGTTAGGGGAGAACACTTCTTGAAATTGTTGTAAGGGATCATCTTATTTACTACCGTCGTTCTAAGTAAACAAGATGCATAAACATAATAAACATCACATGCAATTATATAGTGGTGACATGATATGGCCAATATCATATAGCTCCATTGATCTCCATCTTCGGGGCTCCATGGTCATCTTGTCACCGGCATGACACCATGATCTCCATCATCATGATCTCCATCATCATGTCTTCATGAAGTTGTCACGCCAACGACTACTTCTACTTCTATGGCTAACACGTTTAGCAATAAAGTAAAGTAATTTACATGGCGTTCTTCAATGACACGCAGGTCATACAAAAAATAAAGACAACTCCTATGGCTCCTGCCGGTTGTCATACTCATCGACATGCAAGTCGTGATTCCTATTACAAGAACATGATCAATCTCATACATCACATATCATTCATCACTTTCTTCTTGGCCATATCACATCACATAGCAATTGCTGCAAAAACAAGTTAGACGTCCTCTAATTGTTGTTGCATCTTTTACGTGGCTGCAATTGGGTTCTAGAAAGAACGTTTTCTTACCTAAGAATAACCACAACGTGATTTTGTCAACTTCTATTTACCCTTCATAAGGACCCTTTTCATCGAATCCGCTCCAACTAAAGTGGGAGAGACAGACACCCGCCAGCCACCTTATGCAACTAGTGCATGTCAGTCGGTGGAACCGGTCTCACGTAAGCGTACGTGTAAGGTTGGTCCGGGCCGCTTCATCCCACAATACCGCTGAAGCAAGATAAGACTAGTAGCGGCAAGCAAGTTGACAAGATCTACGCCCACAACAAAATTGTGTTCTACTCGTGCAATAGAGAACTACGCATAGACCTAGCTCTGATACCACTGTTGGGGAACGTTGCATAAAATTAAAAAATTTCCTACGGTTTCACCAAGATCCATCTATGAGTTCATCTAAGCAACGAGTCATGGGAGAGAGATTGCATCTACATACCCTTGTAGATCGCTAAGCGGAAGCGTTCAAGGGGATGGGGTCGAAGGAGTCGTACTCGTCGTGATCCAAATCACCGGAGATCCTAGTGCCGAACGGACGGCACCTCCGCGTTCAACACACGTACAGCCCGGTGACGTCTCCCACGCCTTGATCCAGCAAGGAGAGAGGGAGAGGTTGCGGAAGACTCCATCCATCAGCAGCACAACGGCATGGTGGTGATGGAGGAGCGTGGTGATCTAGCAGGGCTTCGCCAAGCACCGCGGGAGAGGAGGAGGGAGAGAGGTAGGGTTGCGCCTGGGAGAGGTGAAAACTCATGTGTTGGCAGCCCTCAAGACCTCAAGTATATATAGGGGGAGAGGGGGGGGCTGCGCCCCCACCTAGGGTTCCACCCCTAGGGGCGGCGACCAGCCCAAACCCATCTAGGGTGGCGGCCAAGGGAGGGGAGAGGGGAAACTTGCCCCCCAAGTTAGGTGGAAGCACCCCCTCCCCAAAACCTAGGCGCCTTGGGCCCTTGTGGGGGGGCGCACAGCCCACCTGGGGCTAGTCCCCTCCCACACTTGGCCCATGCAGCCCTCCGGGGCCGGTGGCCCCACTTGGTGGACCCCCGGGACCCTCCCGATGGTCCCCGTACGTTACCGATAAAACCCGAAACTTTCTGGGTGACCAAAACAGGACTTCCCATATATAAATCTTTACCTCCGGACCATTCCGGAACTCCTCGTGACGTCCGGGATCTCATCCGGGACTCCGAACAACATTTGGTAACCACATACAAACTTCCTTTATAACCCTAGCGTCATCGAACCTTAAGTGTGTAGACCCTACGGGTTCGGGAGACATGTAGACATGACCGAGACGTTCTCCGATCAATAACCAACAGCGGGATCTGGATACCCATGTTGGCTCCCACATGTTCCACGATGATCTCATCGGATGAACCACGATGTCAAGGACTCAATCGATCCCATATACAATTCCCTTTGTCTAGCGGTATTGTACTTGCCCGAGATTCGATCGTCGGTATACCGATACCTTGTTCAATCTCGTTACCGGCAAGTCTCTTTACTCGTTCCGTAACACATCATCCCGTGATCAACCCCTTGGTCATATTGTGCACATTATGATGATGTCCTACCGAGTGGGCCCAGAGATACCTCTCCGTTTACACGGAGTGACAAATCCCAATCTCGATTCGTGCCAACCCAACAGACACTTTCGGAGATACCTGTAGTGCACCTTTATAGCCACCCAGTTACGTTGTGACGTTTGGTACACCCAAAGCATTCCTACGGTATCCGGGAGTTGCACAATCTCATGGTCTAAGGAAAAGATACTTGACATTTAGAAAAGCTTCAGCATACGAACTACACGATCTCTATGCTAGGCTTAGGATTGGGTCTTGTCCATCACATCATTCTCCTAATGATGTGATCCCGTTATCAATGACATCCAATGTCCATGGTCAGGAAACCGTAACCATCTATTGATCAACGAGCTAGTCAACTAGAGGCTTACTAGGGACATGGTGTTGTCTATGTACCCACACATGTATCTGAGTTTCCTATCAATACAATTATAGCATGGATAATAAACGATTATCATGAACAAGGAAATATAATAATAACTTATTTATTATTGCCTCTAGGGCATATTTCCAACATCTCGGTCATGTCTACATGTCTCCCGAACCCGTAGGGTCTACACACTTAAGGTTCGATGACGCTAGGGTTATAAAGGAAGTTTGTATGTGGTTACCGAATGTTGTTCGAAGTCCCGGGTGAGATCCTGGACGTCACGAGGAGTTCCGGAATGGTCCGGAGGTAAAGATTTATATATGGGAAGTCCTATTTTGGTCACCGGAAAAGCTTCGGGTTTTATCGGTAACGTACCGGGACCACCGGGAGGGTCCCGGGGGTCCACCAAGTGGGGCCACCGGCCCCGGAGGGCTGCATGGGCCAAGTGTGGGAGGGTACCAGCCCCAGGTGGGCTGGTGCGCCCCCCCACAAGGGCCCAAGGCGCCTAGAGTTTGGGGAGGGGGTGCTTCCACCTAACTTGGGGGGCAAGTTTCCCCTCTCCCCTCCCTTGGCCGCCACCCTAGATGGGTTTGGGCTGGCCGCCACCCCTAGGGGTGGAACCCTAGGTGGGGGCACAGCCCCTCCTCTCCCCCTATATATACTTGAGGTCTTGAGGGCTCCCAACACATGAGTTTTCACCTCTCCCAGGCGCAGCCCTACCTCTCTCCCTCCTCCTCTCCCGCGGTGCTTGGCGAAGCCCTGCTGGATCACCACGCTCCTCCATCACCACCATGTCGTTGTGTTGCTACTGGATGGGGTCTTCCTCAACCTCTCCCTCTCTCCTTGCTGGATCAAGGCGTGGGAGACGTCACCGGGTTGTACGTGTGTTGAACACGGAGGTGCCGTTCGTTCGGCACTAGGATCTCCGGTGATTTGGATCACGACGAGTACGACTCCTTCAACCCCGTTCTCTTGAACGCTTCCGCTTAGCAATCTACAAGGGTATGTAGATGCAATCTCTTTCCCATGACTCGTTGCTTAGATGAACTCATAGATGGATCTTGGTGAAACCGTAGGAAAAATTTTAATTTTCTGCTACGTTCCCCAACAGTGGCATCATGAGCCAGGTCTATGTGTAGTTCTCTATTGCAGGAGTAGAACACAATTTTGTTGTGGGCGTAGATCTTGTCAACTTGCTTGCCGCTACTAGTCTTATCTTGCTTCAGCGGTATTGTGGGATGAAGCGGCCCGGACCAACCTTACACGTACACTTACGTGAGACCGGTTCCACCGACTAACATGCACTAGTTGCATAAGGTGGCTGGCGGGTGTCTGTCTCTCCCACTTTAGTTGGAGCGGATTCTATGAAAAGGGTCCTTATGAAGGGTAAATAGAAGTTGACAAAATCACGTTGTGGTTATTCGTAGGTAAGAAAACGATCTTGCTAGAACCCAATTGCAGCCACGTAAAAGATGCAACAACAATTAGAGGACGTCTAACTTGTTTTTGCAGCAATTGCTATGTGCTGTGATATGGCCAAGAAGAATGTGATGAATCATATGTGATGTATGAGATTGATCATGTTCTTGTAATAGGAATCACGACTTGCATGTCGATGAGTATGACAACCGGCAGGAGCCATAGAAGTTGTCGTTATTTTTTGTATGACCTGCGTGTCATTGAAGAACGCCATGTAAATTACTTTACTTTATTGCTAAACGCGTTAGCCATAGAAGTAGTCGTTGGCGTGACAACTTCATGAAGACACGATGATGGAGATCATGATGATGGAGATCATGGTGTCATGCCGGTGACAAGATGATCATGGAGCCCCGAAGATGGAGATCAATGGAGCTATATGATATTGGCCATATCATGTCACTACTATATAATTGCATGTGATGTTTATTATGTTTATGCATCTTGTTTACTTAGAACGACGGTAGTAAATAAGATGATCCCTTACAACAATTTCAAGAAGTGTTCTCCCCTAACTGTGCACCGTTGCTAAAGTTCGTCGCTTCTAAGCACCACGTGATGATCGGGTGTGATGGATTCTTACGTTCACATACAACGGGTGTAAGACAGATTTACACACGCGAAACACTTAGGGTTAACTTGACGAGCCTAGCATGTACAGACATGGCCTCGGAACACAGAGACCGAAAGGTCGAGCATGAGTCGTATAGTAGATACGATCAACATGAAGATGTCACCGATGATGACTAGTCCATCTCACGTGATGATCGGACACGGCCTAGTTGACTCGGATCATGTAATCACTTAGATGACTAGAGGGATGTCTATCTGAGTGGGAGTTCATAAGATGAACTTAATTATCCTGAACATAGTCAAAAGTTCTTTGCAAATTATGTCGTAAGCTCGTGCTTTAGTTCCACTGTTTATATATGTTCCTAGAGAAAATATAGTTGAAAGTTGACAGTAGCGATTATGCGGACAATAGAAATCTTATGTCCTTAATGCACCGCTCAATGTGCTGAACCCCAAACGTCGTTTGTGGATGTTGCGAACATCGGACATACACGTTTTGATAACTATGTGATAGTTCAGTTAAACGGTTTAGAGTTGAGGCACCAAAGACGTTTTCGAAACATCACGGAACATATGAGATGTTTCGAGGGCTGAAATTGGGATTTCAGGCTCGTGCCCACGTTAAGAGGTATGAGACCTCCGACGATTTTCTTAGCCGGCAAACTAAGGGAGAAAAGCTCAATCGTTGAGCTTGTGCTCAGATTGTCTGAGTGCAACAATCACTTGAATCGAGTGGGAGTTGATCTTCCAGATGAGATAGTGATGTTTCTCCAAAGTCATTGCCACCAAGCTGCTAGAGCTTCGTGATGAACTATAACATATCAGGGACAGAGATGATGATCCTTGAGGTATTCGCGATGTTTTGACACCGCGAAAGTAGAAATCAAGAAGGAGCATCTATTGTTGATGGTTAGTGAAACCACTAGTTTCAAGAAGGGCAAGGGCAAGAAGGGATACTTCATGAAACGGCAAATCAGCTGCTGCTCTAGTGAAAAAACCCAAGGTTGAACCCAAACCCGAAACTAAGTGCTTCTATGGTAAGGGGAACAGTCACTAGAGCGGAATTACCCTAGATACTTGGTAGATGAGAAGGCTGACAAAGTCGATAGAAGTATATTGGATATACATTATGTTAATGTGTACTTTACTAGTACTCCTAGTAGCACCAGGGTATTAAGATACCGGTTCGGTTGCTAAGTGTTAGTAACTCGAAATAAAAGAGCTACAGAATAAACGGAGACTAGCTAAAGATGAGCTAACGATATGTGTTGGAAGTGTTTCCAAGTTTGATGTGATCAAACATCACACGCTCCCTCTACCATCAAGATTAGTATTAAACCTGAATAATTGTCATTTGGTGTTTGCGTTGAGAATAGACATGATTGGATTATGTCTATCGCAATACGGTTATTCATTTAAGGAGAATAATGGTTGCTCAATTTATTTGAATAATACCTTCAATGGTCTTGCACCTAAAGGAATGGTTTATTGAATCTTGATCGTAGTGATACACATTTTCATGCCAAAAGATATAAGATAGTAATGATAGTACCACTTACTTGTGGCACTGCCATGTAAGTCATATTGGTATAAAACGCATGAAGAAGCTCCATGTTGATGGATCTTTGGACTCACTCGTTTTTGAAAATTTTGAGACATGCGAACCATGTCTATTGGTGTATACGCATGAAGAAACTCCATGCAGATGGATCGTTTGGACTCACTTGATTTTGAATCACTTGAGATATGCAAATCATACCACATGGGCAAGATGACTGAAAAGCCTCATTTTCAGTAAGAAGGAGCAAGATAGCAACTTGTTGGAAGTAACACATTTTGATGTGTGCAGTCCAATGAGTGATAAGGCATGCAGTGAATATCGTTATGTTCTTACTTCACAGATGATTCAAGTAGATGTTGAGTATATTTACTTGATGAAACACAAGTCTGAATTATTGAATGGTTCAAGTAATTTCAGAGTAAAGTTGAAGACCATTGTGACAAGAGGATAAAATGTCTATGATATGATCATAGAGATGAGTATCTGAGTTACGAGCTTTGGCACGCAATTAATACATTGTGGAAATTGTTTCACAATGAATACCGCCTGGAACACCATAGTGTGATGGTGTGTCCGAACATCATAGTTGCACCCTATTGGATATGGTGCGTACCATGATGTCTCTTATCGAATTACCACTATCGTTCATGGGTTAGGCATTAGAGACAACCGCACTCACTTTAATAGGGTACCACGTAATTCCGTTGAGACGACACCGTTTGGAGAAACCTAAGTTGTCGTTTCTTAAAAGTTTGGGGCTGCGACGCTTATGTGAAAAAGTTTCAGGTTGATAAGCTCGAACCCAAAGCGGATGAAATGCATCTTCATAGGACACCCAAAACAGTTGGGTATACCTCCTAATTCAGATCCGAAAGCAATAGGGATTGTTTCTTGAACCGGATCCTTTTTCGAGGAAAAGTTTGTCTCGAAAAGTTGAGTGGGAGGATGATGGAGACTTGATATGGTTATTGAACCATTACTACAACTAGTGTGTAGCAGGGCACAGGAAGTTGTTCCTGTGGCACCTACACCAATTGAAGTAGAAGCTTATGATAGTGATCATCAAACTTTGGATCAAGTCACTACCGTACCTCGTAGGGTGACAAGGATGTGTACTGCTTCAGAGTGGTACAGTAATCCTGTCTTGAAGGTCATGTTGCTAGACAACAATGAACCTACGAGCTATGGAGAAGCGATGGTGGGCCCAAATTCTGACAAATGGTTAGAAGACATGAAATCCGAGATAGGATCCACGTATCAGAACAAAGCATGGACTTTGGTGGACTTGCCCAATGATCGGCAAGCCATTGAGATAAATGGATCTTTAAGAAGAAGACGGACGTGGATGGTAATGTCACCATCTATGAAGCTCGACTTGTGGCGAAGAGTTTTTCACAAGTTCAAGGAGTTGACTACGATGAGATTTTCTCATCCGTAGCGATGCTTAAAGTCCGTCGGAATCATGTTAGCATTAGCTGCATTTATGAAATCTGGCAAATGGATGTCAAAACGAGTTTTCCTTACCAGTTTTCGTAAGGAAAGGTTGTATGTGATACAATCAGAAAGGTTTTGTCGATCCTAAGGATGCTAACAGGTATGCTAGCTCCAGCGATCCTTCCATGGACTGGAGTAAGCATCTCGGAGTTGGAATATGTACTTTGATAAGATGATCAAAGATTTTGGGTTTATACAAAGTTCATGAGAAACTTGTATTTCCAAAGAAGTGAGTGGGAGCACTATAGGATTTCTGATGAGTATATGTTGTTGACATATTGTTGATCAGAAATGATGTAGAATTTCTGTAAAGCATGTAGGGTTATTTGAAAAGTGTTTTTCAAGTGAAAACCTAGATTAAGCTACTTGAACATTGAGCATCAAGATCTATGAGGATAGATCAAAACCGCTTAATGATACTTTCAAATGAGCACATACCTTGACGTGATCTTGAAGGAGTTCAAGATGGATTAGTCAAAGAAGGAGTTCTTGCCTGAGTTGTAAGGTATGAAGTTAAGAGCTAAAGCTCAACCACGGCAGAAAAGAGAGAAAGGACGAAGGTCGTCCCCTATGCTATAGACGTAGGCTCTACAGTATGCTATGCTGTGTACCGCACCTGATGTGTGCCTTGCTACATATCTGGCAAGAGTGTACAAAGGTGATCAAGGAGTGGATCACCAGATAGCGGTCAATATTGTCCTTGGAGTAATAAGGACATGTTTCTCGATTATGGAGGTGATAAAGAGTTCGGCGTAAAGGGTTATGTTGATGCAAGCTTTAACACCTATCCGAGTGACTCTGAGTAGCAAACCGGATACGTATAGTGGAACAACCATTTGGAATAGCTCCAAGTGGAGCGTGGAAGCAGCATTTTCAATATGACATAGAGATTTGCGAAGTACATACGGATCTGAATGTTATAGATCCGTTGACTAAAACCTCTCTCACAAGCAGAACATGATCAAACCCCAGAACTCATTGAGTCTTAATCACATGATGATGTGAACTAGTTTAATGACACTAGTAAACTCTTTGGATGTTGGTCACATGGCGATGTGACCTGTGAGTGTTAATCACATGGCGATGTGAACTAGATTATTGACTCTAGTGTAAGTGGGAGACTGTTGGAAATATGCCCTAGAGGCAATAATAAATTAGTTATTATTATATTTCCTTGTTCATGATAATCGTTTATTATCCATGCTATAATTGTATTGATAGGAAACTCAGATACATGTGTGGGTATATGGACAACACCTTGTCCCTAGTAAGCCTCTAGTTAACTAGCTCATTGATCAATAGATGGTTACGGTTTCCTGACCATGGACATTGGATGTCATTGATAACGGGATCACATCATTAGGAGAATGATGTGATGGACAAGACCCAATCCTAAGCCTAGCATATAGAGATCGTGTAGTTCGTATGCTAAAGCTTTTCTAATGTCAAGTATCTTTTCCTTAGACCATGAGATTGTGCAACTCCCGGATACCGCAAGAATGCTTTGGGTGTACCAAATGTCACAACGTAACTGGGTGGCTATAAAGGTGCACTACAGGTATCTCCGAAAGTGTCTGTTGGGTTGGCGCGAATCGAGACTGGGATTTGTCACTCCGTGTAAACGGAGAGGTATCTTTGGGCCCACTCGATAGGACATCATCATAATGTGCACAATGTGACCAAGGGGTTGATCACGGGATGATGTGTTATGGAACGAGTAAAGAGACTTGCCGGTAACGAGATTGAACAAGGTATCGGTATACCAACGATCGAATCTCGGGCAAGTACAATACCGCTAGACAAAGGGAATTGTATACGGGATCGATTGAGTCCTTGACATCGTGGTTCATCCGATGAGATCATCGTGGAACATGTGGGAGCCAACATGGGTATCCAGATCCCGATGTTGGTTATTGATCGGAGAACATCTCGGTCATGTCTACATGTCTCCCGAACCCGTAGGGTCTACACACTTAAGGTTCGATGATGCTAGGGTTATAAAGGAAGTTTGTATGTGGTTACCGAATGTTGTTCGGAGTCCCGGATGAGATCCCGGACGTCACGAGGAGTTCCGGAATGGTCCGGAGGTAAAGATTTATATGTGGGAAGTCCTGTTTTGGTCACCGGAAAAGTTTCGGGTTTTATCGGTAATGTACCGGGACCACCGAGAGGGTCCCGGGGGTCCACCAAGTGGGGCCACCAGCCCCGGAGGGCTGCATGGACCAAGTGTGGGAGGGGACCAGCCCCAGGTGGGCTAGTGCGCCCCCCCACAAGGGCCCAAGGCGCCTAGGGTTTGGGGAGGGGGTGCTTCCACCTAACTTGGGGGGCAAGTTTCCCCTCTCCCCTCCCTTGGCCGCCACCCTAGATGGGTTTGGGCTGGCCGCCGCCCCTAGGGGTGGAACCCTAGGTGGGGGCGCAGCCCCCCCTCTCCCCCTATATATACTTGAGGTCTTGAGGGCTGCCAACAGATGAGTTTTCACCTCTCCCAGGCGCAGCCCTACCTCTCTCCCTCCTCCTCTCCCGCGGTGCTTGGCGAAGCCGTGCTGGATCACCACGCTCCTCCATCACCACCATGCCGTTGTGCTGCTGCTGGATGGAGTCTTCCTCAACCTCTCCCTCTCTCCTTGCTGGATCAAGGCGTGGGAGACGTCACCGGGCTGTACGTGTGCTGAACGCGGAGGTGCCGTCCGTTCGGCACTAGGATCTCCGGTGATTTGGATCACGACGAGTACGACTCCTTCAACCCCGTTCTCTTGAACGCTTCCGCTTAGCGATCTACAAGGGTATGTAGATGCAATCTCTCTCCCATGACTCGTTGCTTAGATGAACTCATAGATGGATCTTGGTGAAACCGTAGGAAAAATTTTAATTTTCTGCAACGTTCCCCAACAACTATAATAGCATGAAACAATTAAAAATTATAGATACATTGGAGACGTATCACTTTTATCCAGTAAGGACACAAGATAGATTCATTTGCGAAAAACGAACACAATGTAGATCATTTTCTTTTTGCGCGACATCCGCTCGGTGTCCGATATATATACACTTTTTCTGTTTATTTCTTTTCCTTTGTTCATTTCACTACATGGTGAAACTCGTGTCTGGTTGTTTGTATTTTCAATATTCTTCTTATTTGTTTCTATGTGTTTTTGTATCATTTTTGTTTCGGTTATTTTTTTATATTTCGAAACACTTCCACTGTTTTCAATACACGTTGTACATTTTCTATATTCACACGTTTGTTTTGATACATGGTGAACATTTACATGACAAACATTTTCTTCCAATACATTTTTTGTACTTTTTTAATACATGTTAATCATATTTCAAATACACATTGATTTTTTTAACATCTTATAGAGATTTTTTCAAATACATGATGGTCATTTAAAAAATGTAAGTTTGAATAGTTTTTGAATATATTTTTTTCCAAATACTGGTTCAACATTTTCTTGAATGGTACAGAATGTTTTTATTAATTCAAACTTTTTTATATTGCATATTTTTTATAAAGTTATCATGAACATATTTATTTAACTCGTGAACCTATCACGAACATTTCTTGAGTGGTAGAGTATTTGTTGGAATTAGGCAAACATTTGTATACTTTTCTAAATGTCAAAATGTTTTTGAAGGACGTGAACATCTTTTAAAATGGCACAAACATTATTTTGTAAAAGTTGCGCAAACATTTGTTTACACTACATGAACATTTTAAAAATATGCAATTTTTAAAAAAAGTTATAAGTAAGAAAAAAGAAAGAAAAGGAAAAGAAAACATATGCTAAAAAACATTGAAAAAATGTTGTTAGTGGGCGAGTGCTCTGTTGCTTCAACTGTTCTGACTTGGTAGTAGGCCGGGCCACCATGGTGCCATTGCAGATGAGCACTCACTGTAGCTCGCTAAACGGCGAGATATAGCCGCTCCTCCTAGCACAACCCTTACAAATTGCACATGGGATGCGTTGTGTGCGTGGCGGGGAGGGGGACAACACACATGCAAGAAAAAAGGCCTGCAGCAATTATGTGTGGGTTGTGACGCTTGCAATTATGTGTGCGGATGATTATGTGCAACTAGATCGCCACATTTAAACATGTGTTGATGTTCATGCAGTTGCACATGCGAAGTATCACTTGCAATTGTGTGTGGGATGTGGCATGTGCAAGTAGTAGCTGTCTTTTTCGGAGCATACAAACTTAGACTAGTACATTAGAGAAGGCCTAATAAACCATTTGAGCCGAGCCGGGCTGGAAGCATCTCCGAGATGCGTTCATAACCAACTTACAATGTCTCGCCCTGAACAAAACTTATACTTTCTCGCAAACCAAACAAATATTTAAACTTGCTTTCGGAGCATACAAACTTAGACCAGTACATTAGAGAAGGCCTGAATTCAGCATGTGACACTGTAAAAATAGAAAGAAGCTAGAAAATTGTCTCTGGCCGATTTCGTATGTAGCTGTGAGCATTGCTAATTTCTGTCAACGTGAACGAGATCTGGACTATTTATATAGCTACCATGTGCTCAACAAATTGTCTGATAATGTAACACTCCTGAATAGATTGATGTATGATAAGCACATGTGTTAATTTTGGAGCAGATGATAGATTGTCAGTTGTGTTGAATTGATATTTAATGACTATTCATATCAATGTTTTAAATAGCCCGCTATAGGCTAGCTATAGCGTGTCTATAACGGTTTGATCAGCCAGAGACAATGGCATAACCCGCTAAACTTGCAAAATAGCTGGGTATAGCGGTCTATAGCGTCACAATAGATGATATGGAGGGCCGCCACTATTTGGCATAGTCCGCTATTTAGAACATTGATTCATATCAATGTATGACTCCTACATGACATTTCTCTTTGTATATACATTTTTGTTAGCATGTTTATCTTTCTCAGATGTTTTGTTAGCCCGTGGCAACGCACGGGCAGTCTACTAGTTAGAAGTAACGTAACAGGAGCACCATCTTCAAAACTTCTCGGGATTCGAAGTTTATGGATAAGAGGTTACATTCTTCAATATCATAATTGGGTCAACCAGGCCAAATCATAAGTGAAATAGTTTGATCGGGTTGACCAGGTCAGGCCCTATCATGAGTGAATAGAAAATTGAAAATGTGCATAACTGTTCCAACGGAAATACTTTGTTTAATTTTACCATTTCTACTAGGACAAGCCTTCTTAGTGCTGGCTGAACACAAAGTAATGGTTTTTTGTGCAACGCCAAAAGGGTCCTGTCGTAGTGATGTTTACGATAAGCTAATGAGCAGCCGATCACCTAGTTCGATTCAAAGTCAAAAAAATCAGCTGTAAATCAATTAACAACCTATATACCGCAATGTTTGAACCAATTAAGAAAAGATTGCTGAAAAATTGGGCATGGCTGTGCATCGAGCCAAAATCAGAAGTCGCACCATTGTCCAGTGGTCACTTGTGATATCCTGTCGTTTTTCTGTTTTTTCCACCACACACTTTTGGCTGATAGTAAAATATGTGCGGCCGGCGTGAAGATTTCCTACCGTTTTCCTTAAAAAAAATATTGACCCAGCATATATCATTGGATTTCCTACCTTTTTCTATTGTTGTTGAGATCCCTGAGACTCCCTTTGTTGTTTCTGTCAAAAGGTGTTCCCTCGCGGATTTCGTCGACGAAGAAAGCGGCAAAAGTCATCACAAGCGGCTCAAACGGAAGCTTCGTTGCATTCCACATTCCACATTCCACACTCCACTTGTACTCGGCTCTCCACTCCCGGTCTTGGTCGTCGTCATCCGCATCTCTCCACCCCGCCGCCTCACATCCTCCTCGGCTCCTCCTCCTTCTCCCCCGACGAGCCGGGCCGGCGGCCGCACGCCGCTCAGGCGAGGTAGGAGCTACTCTACCTACCTGCCCTACAACTCATCCGCCACCTTGTACGTTCCTCCTCTTCCTCCGGTCCTCCCCGAAACCATCATGCATTCAAGGTGTTTGGTCGGCGGACCATACGCACTCCCATGGTTCTGTCGAGTGCGCTCTACTTGTACATTTCCCTGCGCCAAATCTGATTGATATCAACCGTGCTAGATGATTGGTTGGACACTCTATCCACAACGATTTCCCCTGGAAAATACTAGTTCTTATCAGTAAAGTCACGCTCTTGCTTGTTTTCTTGTGTGGATAAACCGTGGATGTTTGGGCCCCCTGTCTTGCTCTCATTTGCTAGGCTGCTGCTGCCCGTTTCTTGTTTGCCATAGTTGTTTAAGTAATCTGTAGCCATTTATTTCTCGTGTATATGAATAAAACAGACCTTACCGACGGATGACCGATGAAATAGTTTATTTAGTTTAAAAGCAGGGGAAATAGTTGTCCTGCTTGTCTTGGTTCGCTGTCTTGCTCTACCTGCTGCTGACAGTTTCTCGTGTGCTATAGTTTAAAATTTTATCTGGAGCTATTATTTCCTTTTACAAAAAATAAAGACCCTACCAGCAGATGACCGAGGAATAGTATAAAAGCAGGAGAAATGCTTGTTGTTTCAGAGAAGTGTCCAGGCAGACGCATCAAACTTCTCAGCAGCCTCTGCAGCACTATTGCTCTGCAGGGTCTTCTTCAGCTTCTGCGCCGCAAGCAAGGATGGATAGGCTCGACGGCTCTGCGCGCCTTATGATCGTTTCGGATCTTGACCAGACGATGGTGGGTATCTCAGTTCGATCCTTTGGTTTGTCCAGAAAGAACAAACCCGGACTGCTGTGTCTGAACAATGTTTGACTTTTTGGATTGTGCACTTGCAGGTTGATCACTGTGATCCGGAGAACTCGGCCTTGCTCCGTTTCGAGGCGCTCTGGGAGTCTGAGTACTCCCAGGATTCTCTGCTGGTGTTCTCCACTGGAAGAACGCCGGTCAGTTACAAGAGTCTGAGGGAAAGAAAGCCTTTGCTCACACCGGACATCACCATCATGTCTGTGGGCACTGTGATAGCATATGGCCAGGAGATGACTCCTGATGTTGGCTGGGAGGAATTTCTGAATAATAAGTGGGATAGGGATATTGTTGTTCAGGAGACAGCTACGTTCCCTCAGCTAAAGCCACAGGCATGTCCAATGAGTTGCCTGTCTAGTTTTTCCTGGGTTTTTTCAAATTTTACTACTAGCTGAACTAAGATATTTGTGTTACTTTGTCTTCGTGCTGTGCAGTCAGAGAGGAATCAGGGTCCTCATAAGGTCAGTTTTTCCGTTGACAAGCAGGATGCTCAGGAAGTGATTAATTCACTCCCTCAGAAACTGGAACAGCTTGGGGTAAGACAAGGCAAACCCTTGGTGACCTTCTTTTTCTCTGTTCTTCTTTTTGACAGGGCTTTGTTCAGATTAGAGTATTGCTTAGTTGTTTTATTGATTTCATTGCTTTCTTTTTGGGATCAGCTAGATGTGAAGATAATCTATAGTAGCGGAGAAGCCCTAGATGTATTGCCACGAGGCGCAGGGAAAGGGCAAGCTCTTATATATTTACTCGAGAAGTTCAGTTCGTGCGGAAAATCACCGAACAATGTTCTTGTGTGTGGTGACTCTGGCAATGATGCAGATTTATTCAGTGTTCCATCTGCCTATGGTGTCATGGTCAGTGTATAAGTTGCTTGGTTTCAGTGTAGTTCATGGGTGATGATGATTACTCATATGGGCTTATTACAGAGTTTTGGAATCATATTCAGGTTAGCAATGCCCAAGAGGAGCTTCTTCAGTGGTACGAAGAGAATGGAAAAGATAATCCTAAGTTGCTTCATGCAACTGAGAGATGCGCTTCCGGTATCATGCAAGCTATCGGTCACTTCAAACTAGGACCTAGTTTTTCTGTAAGAGATCTTGAATTCCCATATCCAAAGGTAGACACCATCAAGCCTGCAGATGTAGTGGTGAAGTTCTATGTTCTTTACGAGAAGTGGCGGAGGGGTGAGGTTCAGAAGTATCCATCAGTTATACAATACTTGAAAAGCATTACTGTAAGTACATTTCCTTGTCGAACTCTTGGATTAACTCATCAATGTTTGTTCGTACCACTCTGTCTTTTAATATGCAATTTCTTTTGTACATTTTAATATTACTGATCCCAATACTGCACGTTCGAATTGGGATCTGGATCTCATTTATGATTTCCGAGAAGCAAATTTCGGTTGTTTCTTGAGCTTACTTTAGATCAATCGTCTATTTTGGATAGCACCAGAATGGCACACTGATTCATCCTTGTGGAATGGAGAGGTCACTTCATGCATCCGTTGACGCACTGAGTTCATGCTATGGTGACAAACAAGGCAAAAAATTCCAAGCATGGGTGGACCGACTTGTTACATCACCAATTGGTACAAGTAACTGGTTGGTGAGGTTTGACAACTGGGAGATGGAAGGTATACCCGACGAACTCTTCACATAACAAAGTTATTCCACACCATCAGTTATCAGTTTGTTCAAAGATGCTTGACATAATTTTTCAATTGTACCGAGCCCTTTCCATAATCTTGGGATGCGCCACAATTACTCGCCTTGTGTTATCTCATTGACTTGTGTGTCGATGTTATTGATTCTGTCACACTCAGGTGATGTGCAATATTGCTGCCGGACAACTCTTCTGCTGAATACAAAGGTAAATTCTCGCATTCCCCCGGAAATTCTTACGCACCATGCAGCTATATAGAATCTTTTCCACACAGTTTATGCTGAACCACCCAACTGCCTGAACTCGCAGCCTGAGACTCCAGAGGGCTTGGAACTGACACACATCCACAAGACTTGGCTTGAAGGATACTCAGCTGGGAATGATCATACCTTCATCTTATAGATCATTTAACCACTCGCCATATATGCACGGACCCTCTCAGAGTCGGGATAGATTTACAAATGTACTGGTTCTTGTGTAAATGGATCTCTCGGCTGATTCAAACTACTGTACTGTTCCGACGCTCCCAGAGAGGGTCAATCTTCATGTTGATCTCATGCACTAATAAGAAATGTTCAATGGTTCTATCTCATGAACTTAATGAGATCCATAAGTTAAGTTCTTACTGCACCAGAATGTTGTAATTACAGAGAATCATTTCTCGATGTACTTGATGCTCACGAGCTGGTGCATCTAGGGGCAGAACCTTGCCCATGACAGTTGAAGCTGTTAATCTGTTCCTGACAGATAACTCCAATGTTTCCTTAGGTTACCGAGGTTGATTTTTTTTGGAAGACGACCCTTGTCTCTCTCAACACTTTCGTCCACATAAACATCAATGCCAGAAATTTCTGCCTTCATTGGTTTATAAATGACACCTTGCTTGTTCAACCTCTCAATGACTTTCTGCAAGAATTTGCACCCAAAAAAAAACTGCATGGACAAATGCAACATTCATGACATGTGCAAATAGATGACACAAAATGAAATACAGGACAACACGTGCTTCCGCCAGCGGCGTTGAGGCGACGCCGAGACTGCGGGTGGACGGTGGATCGGGGGATGGCCTGCAGGCTCTGAGGAGGAAGATTCTCCTCCAAGCCGTGCTCGCTGGTCGCTGACCAAGCTCGCCGTCGTTGAACTCCAGGTTTTTGGAATTTCGCTGGCGTGACCGCGATTCCTGCGTTGGATAACTTCTCCGCGAGTGCTCTACCGCATCATGGTCGTCCGCCAGTTCGGGTTTGGACGAAAAAAAGCTCAGTCTTTTGCGCCCGTTCAAAAGGAATCTTTTGCCGAGAGCTTCTTTTTAGAGCCGTGGTTCTCCTCAGATTTTTGAGCAGCTAAACCGAAAAGAAGTTTGGCTAGCTGCTGCTTAACTCCTCAAAAGGGGATCTTTTAAGGAATTAAACCCTTGTACGGGTTCGGCTAGAGATACTCTAAGGCCTTCCACTACGTTATCGGTGCCATATTGGTAAAAAAAGATGCCACATCATCACAGATGCCCAATGTTTTAAATAGCGGGCTATGAAAAATAGTGGCTGCAAATCAGCTATAGCGAAGCTATAGCGGGCTATTTGTGAGGGCGACCATTTAGCGGCACCCTGCTGAAAAGGCTATAGCCGGCTATTTAAAACTATGCCGATGCTTGAAGAAAATTTGATGGCACAAACTCCACAATGTAGGGCATCGCTCCGCTTCGTATAAAGGAACCGATATGAAGGAAATATGCCCTAGAGGCAATAATAAAGTTATTATTTATTTCCTTATTTCATGATAAATGTTTATTATTCATGCTAGAATTGTATTAACCGGAAACATGATACATGTGTGAATACATAAACAAACATATAGTCACTAGTATGCCTCTACTTGACTAGCTCGTTTATCAAAGATGATTATGTTTCCTATCCATGGACAAAAGAGTTGTCATTTGATTAACGGGATCACATCATTAGGAGAATGATGTGATTGACATGACCCATTCCGTTAGCCTAGCACTTGATCGTTTAGTATGTTGCTATTGCTTTCTTCATGACTTATACATGTTCCTGTAACTATGAGAGTATGCAACTCCCGTTTACCGGAGGAACACTTTGGGTGCTACCAAACGTCACAACGTAACTGGGTGATTATAAAGGAGTACTACAGGTGTCTCCAAAGGTACATGTTGGGTTGGCGTATTTCGAGATTAGGTTTGTCACTCCGATTGTCGGAGAGGTATCTCTGGGCCCTCTCGGTAATGCACATCACTATAAGCCTTGCAAGCAATGTAGCTAATGAGTTAGTTACGGAATGATGCATTACGTAACGAGTAAAGAGACTTGCCGGTAACGAGATTGAACTAGGTATTGGATACCGACGATCGAATCTCGGGCAAGTAACATACCGATGACAAAGGGAACAACGTATGTTGTTATGCGGTTTGACCGATAAAGATCTTCGTAGAATATGTAGGAGCCAATATGAGCATCCAGGTTTCGCTATTGGTTATTGACCGATAATAGTTCTAGGTCATGTCTACATAGTTCTCGAACCCGTAGGGTCCGCACGCTTAAGGTTTCGATGAGAGTTTTATTATGAGTTTATGAGTTTTGACGTACCGAAGGAGTTCGGAGTCCCGGATGAGATCGGGGACATGACGAGGAGTCTCGAAATGGTCGAGACGTAAAGATCGATATATTGGACGACTATATTCGGAGTTCGGAAAGGTTCCGAGTGATTCGGGTATTTTTCGGAGTACCGGGGAGTTACGGGAATTCGCCGGGAGAAGTATTGGGCCTTTTTGGGCCATACGGGAAAGAGAGAGGGGCTGCCTAGGACAGGCCGCGCGCCCCCCCAAGGCCTAGTCCGAATTGGACTAGGGGGAGGGGCCGCACCCCCTCCTTCCTTCCCTTCTCTCTTCCCTTTCCTTCTCTCCTACTCCTACTACACGGAAGGTCTCCTAGTTGGACTAGGAAAGGAGGGAGTCCTACTCCCGGTGGGAGTAGGACTCCTCCCTGGCGCGCCCTCCTTTGGCCGGCCTCCCCCTCCCCCTTGCTCCTTTATATACGGGGGCAGGGGGGCACCCCATGACACACAAGTTGATCTACGGATCGTTCCTTAGCCGTGTGCGGTGCCCCCCTCCACCATATTCCACCTCGGTCATATTGTTGCGGAGTTTAGGCGAAGCCCTACGCCGGTAGAACATCATCATCGTCATCACGCCGTCGTGCTGACGGAACTCATCTCCGGAGCTTTGCTGGATCGGAGGCCGGAGATCGTCATCGAGCTGAACGTGTGCTGAACTCGGAGGCCCCGTACGTTCGGTGCTTGGATCGGTCGGATCGTGAAGACGTACGACTACATCAACCGTGTTGTGCTAACGCTTCCGCTAACGGTCTACGAGGGTACGTGGACATACACTCTCCCCTCTCGTTGCTATACCATCACCATGATCTTGCGTGTGCGTAGGAAATTTTTTGAAATTACTACGTTCCCCAACAATGGCATCCGAGCCTAGGTTTTATGCGTTGATGTTATATGCACGAGTAGAACACAAGTGAGTTGTGGGCGATACAAGTCATACTGCTTACCAGCATGTCATACTTTGGTTCGGCGGTATTGTTGGATGAAGCGGCCCGGACCGACATTACGCGTACGCTTACGCGAGACTGGTTTTACCGCCGTGCTTTGCACACAGGTGACTAGCGGGTGTCAGTTTCTCCAACTTTAGTTGAACCGAGTGTGGCTACGCCCGGTCCTTGCGAAGGTTAAAACATCACTAACTTGACGAACTATCGTTGTGGTTTTGATGCGTAGGTAAGAACGGTTCTTGCTCAGCCCGTAGCAGCCACGTAAAACTTGCAACAACAAAGTAGAGGACGTCTAACTTGTTTTTGCAGGGCATGTTGTGATGTGATATGGTCAAGACATGATAAGATATAAGTTGTTGTATGAGATGATCATGTTTTGTTGAAGTTATCGGCAACTGGCAGAAGCCCTATGGTTGTCTCTTTGTTGCATAAAGATGCAAGTGCCAAATAATTGCTTTACTTTATTGCTATGCGATAGCAATAGTTGCAAGAGCAATAGTTGGCGAGTCGACCATGTGATGACACATTGATATAGATCAAGATGATGAAGATCATGGTGTCGTGCCGGTGACGATAGAGATCATGACAGTACTTTGGAGATGGAGATCAAAGGCGCAAGATGATCATGGCCATATCATGTCACATATTTTGATTGCATATGATGTTTATCTATTATACATCTTATTCTTGCTTTGATTGACGGTAGTATTTTAAGATGATCTCTCACTAATTATCAAGAAGTGTTCTCCTTGAGTATGCACCGTTGCCAAAGTTCGTCGTGCCCAGACACCACGTGATGATCGGGTGTGATAAGCTCTACGCCCATCTACAACGGGTGCAAGCCAGTTTTGCACACGCGGAATACTCAGGTTAAACTTGACGAGCCTAGCATATGCAGATATGGCCTCGGAACACGGAGACCGAAAGGTCGAACGTGAATCATATAGTAGATATGATCAACATAGTGATGTTCACCATTGAAAGCTACTCCATTTCACGTGATGATCGGTTATGGTTTAGTTGATTTGGATCACGTGATCACTTAGATGACTAGAGAGATGTCTGTCTAAGTGGGAGTTCTTAAGTATTATGATTAATTGAACTTAAATTTATCATGAACTTAGTCCTGGTAGTATTTTGCAAATTATGTTGTAGATCAATAGCTTGCGTTGTTGCTTTCATATGTTTATTTTGATATGTTCCTAGAGAAAATTGTGTTGAAAAATGTTAGTAGCAATGATGCGGATTGGTTCCATGATCTAAGGTTTATCCTCATTGCTGCGTAGAAGAATTATGTCCTTGATGCACCGCTAGGTGACAAACCTATTGCAGGAGCAGATGCAGACGTTATGAATGTTTGGCTAGCTCAATATGATGAATACTTAATAGTTTAGTGCACCATGCTTAACGGCTTAGAATCGGGACTTCAAAGATGTTTTGAACATCATGGGCCATATGAGATGTTCCAGGAGTTGAAGTTAATATTTCAAGCAAATACCCAAGTTGAGAGATATGAAGTCTCCAACGAGTTCTATAGCTAAAAGATGGAGGAGAATCGCTCAACTAGTGAGCATGTGCTCAGATAGTCTGGGTACTACAATCGCTTGAATCAAGTGGGAGTTAATCTTCCAGATAAAATAGTGATTGACAGAATTCTCTAGTCACCATCACCAAGTTAGTAGAACTTTGTGATGAACTATAATATGCAAGGGATAACAGAAATGATTCCCAAGCTCTTCGTAATGTTGAAATTGACGAAGGTAGAAATCGAGAAAAACATCAAGTGTTGATGGTAGACAAGACCACTAGTTTCAAGAAAAAGGGCAAAGAAAAAAAAGGGGAACTTCAAGAAGAACGGCAAGCAAGTTGCTGCTCAAGTGAAGAAACCCAAGTCTGGTCCTAAACCTGAGACTAAGTGCTTCTACTGCAAAGGGATTGGTCACTGGAAGCAGAACTACCCCAAGTATTTGGTGGATAAGAAGGATGACAAAGTGAACAAAGGTATATTTGATATACATGATATTGATATGTACTTTACTAGTGTTTATAGCAACCCCTCGGTATTTGGTGCTAGTTCAGTTGCTAAGAGTAGTAACTCGAAACAGGAGTTGCAGAATAAACAGAGACTAGTTAAGGATAAAGTGACGATGTGTGTTCGAAGTAGTTCCAAAATTGATATGATCATCATTACACACTCCCTATACTTTCGGGATTAGTGTTGAACCTAAATAAATGTTATTTGGTGTTTGCGTTGAGCATGAATATGATTTGATCGTGTTTATTGCAATACGGTTATTCATTTAAGTAAGAGAATAAACTATTGTTCTGTTTACATGAATAAAACCTTATATGGTTACACACCCAATGAAAATGGTTCATTGGATCTCGATCGTAGTGATACACATATTCATAATATTGAAACCAAAAGATGCAAAGTTAATAATGATAGTGCAACTTATTTGTGGCACTGCCGTTTAGGTCATATTGGTGTAAAGCGCATGAAGAAACTCCATGCTGATGGGATTTTGGAATCACTTGATTATGAATCACTTGATGCTTGCAAACCATGCCTCATGGGCAAGATGACTAAGACTCCGTTCTCCGGAACAGTGGAGTGAGCAACAGACTTATTGGAAATAATACATACCGATGTATGCGATCCGATGAGTGTTAAGGCTCGCGGCGGATATCGTTATTTTCTGAACTTCACAGATGATTTGAGCAGATATGGGTATATCTACTTGATGAAACATAAGTCTGAAACATTTGAAAAGTTCAAAGAATTTCAGAGTGAAGTGGAAAATCATCGTGACAAGAAAATAAGGTTTCTACGATCTGATCGCGGAGACAAATATTTGAGTTACGAGTTTGGTCTTCAATTAAAACAATGTGGAATAGTTTCACAAATTCATGCCACCTAGAACACCACATCATAATGGTGTGTCCGAACGTCATAACCGTACTTTATTGGATATAGTACAATCTATGATATTTCTTACCGATTTACCAATATCGTTTTGGGATCATGCATTAGAGACAGCTGCATTCACGTTAAATAGGGCACCATCTAAATCCGTTGAGACGACACTATATGAACTGTGGTTTAGCAAGAAACCAAAGTTGTCGTTTCTTAAAGTTTGGAGTTGCGATGCTTATATGAAAAAGGTTTTCAACCTGATAAGCTCGAACCCAAATCGGAGAAGTGCGTCTTCATAGAATACCCAAAGGAAACTGTTGGGTACACCTTCTATCACAGATCCGAAGGCAAGATATTCGTTGCTAAAAATGGATTCTTTCTAGAGAAGGAGTTTCTCTCGAAAGAAGTGAGTGGGAGGAAAGTAGAGCTTGATAAGGTAATTTGTACTTTCGCCCGAATTGGAAAGTAGTGCATCACAGAAATCAGTTCCAGTGATTCCTACACCAATTAGTGAGGAAATTAATGATGATGATCATGAAACTTCAGATCAAGTTGCTACCAAACCTCGTAGGTCTTCCAGAGTAAGATCCGCACCAGAGTGGTACGGTAATCATGTTCTGGAAGTCATGTTACTAGACCATGATGAACCTACGAACTATGAGGAAGCGATGATGAGCCCAGATTCCACGAAATGGCTTGAGGCCATAAAATCTGAGATATGATCCATGTATGAGAACAAAGTATGGACTTTGATTGACTTGCTCAATGATCGGCAAGCCATTAAGAATAAATGGATCTTCAAGAGGAAGACGGACGCTGATAGTAGTGTTACTATCTACAAAGCTAGAATTGTCGCAAAAGGTTTTCGACAAGTTCAAGGTGTTGACTACGATGAGAGTTTCTCACTCGTATCTATGCTTAAGTCTGTCCGAATCATGTTAGCAATTGCCGCATTTTATGAAATCTGGCAAATGGATAAACAAAACTGCATTCCTTAATGGATTTATTAAAGAAGAGTTCTATATGATGCAACCAGAAGGTTTTGTCAATCATAAAGGTGCTAACAAAATATGCAAGCTCCAGCGATCCATCTATGGACTGGTGCAAGCATCTCGGAGTTGGAATATACGCTTTGATAAGTTGATCAAAGCATATAGTTTTATACAGACTTGCGGTGAAGCCTGTATTTACAAGAAAGTGAGTGGGAGCACTACAACATTTCTGATAAGTATATGTGTATGACATATTGTAGATCGGAAATAATGTAGAATTATTCTGCAAAGCATACAGGAGTGTTTGAAAGGAGTTTTTCAAAGAAAGACCTCGGTGAAGCTGCTTACATATTGAGCATCAAGATCTATAGAGATAGATCAAGACGCTTGATAAGTTTTTTCAATGAGTACATACCTTGACAAGATTTTGAAGTAGTTCAAAATGGAACAGTCGAAGAAAGAGTTCTTGCCTATGTTACAAGGTGTGAAATTGAGTAAGACCCAAAACCCGACCACGGCAGAAGATAGAAAGAGAATGAAAGTCATTCCGTATGCCTTGGCCATAGGTTCTATAAAGTATGCCATGCTGTGTACCAGATCTATTATATACCCTACACTGATTTTGGCAAGGGAGTACAATAGTGATCTAGGAGTAGATCATTAGACAGCGGTCAAAATTATCCTTAGTGGAATAAAGGATATGTTTCTCGATTATGGAGGTGACAAAAAGGTTCGTCGTAAAGGGTTACGTCGATGCAAGTTTTGACACCGATCTGGATGACTCTAAGTCTCGATCCAGATACATATTGAAAGGTGGGAGCAATTAGCTAGAGTAGCTCCTTGCAGAGCATTGTTGACATAGTAATTCGCAAAACACTTACGGATCTGAATATGACAGACCCGTTGACTAAGCTTCTCTCACGAGCAAAACATGATCATACCTTAGTACTCTTTTGGGTGTTAATCACATAGCGATATGAACTAGATTATTGACTCTAGTAAACCCTTTGGGTGTTGATCACATGATGATGTGAACTATGGGTATTGATCACATGCAGATGTGAATATTGGTGTTAAATCACATAGCGATGTGAACTAGATTATTGACTCTAGTGCAAGTGGGAGACTGAAGGAAATATGCCCTAGAGGCAATAATAAAGTTATTATTTATTTTCTTATTTCATGATAAATGTTTATTATTCATGCTAGAATTGTATTAACCGGAAACATGATACATGTGTGAATACATAAACAAACATATAGTCACTAGTATGCCTCTACTTGACTAGCTCGTTTATCAAAGATGGTTATGTTTCCTAGCCATGGACAAAAGAGTTGTCATTTGATTAACGGGATCACATCATTAGGAGAATGATGTGATTGACATGACCCATTCCGTTAGCCTAGCACTTGATCGTTTAGTATGTTGCTATTGCTTTCTTCATGACTTATACATGTTCCTGTAACTATGAGAGTATGCAACTCCCGTTTACCGGAGGAACACTTTGGGTGCTACCAAACGTCACAACGTAACTGGGTGATTATAAAGGAGTACTACAGGTGTCTCCAAAGGTACATGTTGGGTTGGCGTATTTCGAGATTAGGTTTGTCACTCCGATTGTCGGAGAGGTATCTCTGGGCCCTCTCGGTAATGCACATCACTATAAGCCTTGCAAGCAATGTAGCTAATGAGTTAGTTACGGAATGATGCATTACGTAACGAGTAAAGAGACTTGCCGGTAACGAGATTGAACTAGGTATTGGATACCGACGATCGAATCTCGGGCAAGTAACATACCGATGACAAAGGGAACAACGTATGTTGTTATGCAGTTTGACTAATAAAGATCTTCGTAGAATATGTAGGAGCCAATATGAGCATCCAGGTTCCGCTATTGGTTATTGACCGAGAATAGTTCTAGGTCATGTCTACATAGTTCTCGAACCCGTAGGGTCCGCACGCTTAAGGTTCCGATGAGAGTTTTATTATGAGTTTATGAGTTTTGATGTACCGAAGAAGTTTGGAGTCCCGGATGAGATCGGGGACATGACGAGGAGTCTCGAAATGGTCGAGACGTAAAGATCGATATATTGGACGACTATATTCGGAGTTCGAAAAGGTTTCGAGTGATTCGAGTATTTTTCGGAGTACCGGGGAGTTACGGGAATTCGCCGGGAGAAGTATTGGGCCTTTTTGGGCCATACGGGAAAGAGAGAGGAGCTGCCTAGGGCAGGCCGCGCGCCCCCCCAAGGCCTAGTCCGTATTGGACTAGGGGGAGGGGCCGCACCCCCTCCTTCCTTCCCTTCTCTCTTCCCTTTCCTTCTCTCCTACTCCTACTACATGGAAGGTCTCCTAGTTGGACTAGGAAAGGAGGGATTCCTACAGGACTCCTCCCTGGCGTGCCCTCCCTTGGCCGGCCGCCCCCTCCTCCTTGCTCCTTTATATACGGGGGCAGGGGGCACCCCATGACACACAAGTTGATCTACGGATCGTTCCTTAGCCGTGTGCGGTGCCCCCCTCCACCATATTCCATCTCGGCCATATCGTCGCGGAGTTTAGGCGAAGCCCTGCATCGGTAGAACATCATCATCGTCATCACGCCGTCATGCTGACGGAACTCATCTCCGGAGCTTTGCTGGATCGGAGGCCGGAGATCGTCATCGAGCTGAACGTGTGCTGAACTCGGAGGCCCCGTATGTTCGGTGCTTGGATCGGTCAGATCATGAAGACGTACGACTGCATCAACCGCGTTGTGCTAACGCTTCCGCTAACGGTCTATGAGGGTACGTGGACATACACTCTCCCCTCTCGTTGCTATACCATCACCATGATCTTGCGTGTGCGTAGGAATTTTTTTGAAATTACTACGTTCCCCAACATGATAATCAAGTCCACTGATCCAGCTGCCGGTGCCCTTCGAGCTAGCTTTGGAGAATTTAGCATCGGAGCACCTACTTACTAGGATGCCGAGTTTTTTTTGGGCTCCGGCTGGGCTATGTACGGAAAAAGGCTTTCGTCCCGCTTTATATATAAAGTAAAACATCAGAACCACAAGATCCAACAAAGGTTCACACCGCACTCACACAGGTAGCACACAAGGCTGGGCTATGTAGGGCATGGGTGCCCAAAGACTAGAAAATGAATTTGGCATCAATTTTGGTCTACATAGTTGAGAGTCTAAGTTTATTAGAGCATCTCCAACAGCGGCGCTAAAAGAGACGCGCACGTGGTAAACTGCAATTTTAACGCGTGGGGAACGTTTTCGCGCGCTCCAGTGGAGGCGGGAAACTAGTGCGTGCGGGAAACGATTGCGCGAGCGGGAGAAAGCGGGCGGTCGCGCGCTAGATTTGGCGCACTGCTACCGGCGCGCCTATAAATTGCGGCGCTCAACACGCGGCCTCCCATCGCTATCCACACTGCCATGCGCTCTCTCCCCGCTTTCTCTGCTTCCTCTGCCGCTTCCTCGCCCCGCCACCGACGCGCCACCACCGCGCCATCATGCCGCCGCATTGCCAGGGATCTTCGGGCTACCGCGGCGTCCGCGAGCGCCCCTCCGGCGCCTTCTATGCTGAGATCCGGTTCGGCAACGTCCGCCTCGGCCTTGCCATGTTCGAGACCCCGCACGAGGCCGCCCACGCGTACGGCGCGGCGGCGTGGCGCCTCCAGAGGCCTCGCGCGCAAATGAACTTTCACGACGTCTCAACACGCGAGCAGGCGCAGGTCGTTGCCCTCTGCCTCGTCTTATAACAGACCAGTACCGTGAGGAACACCGTCGGCGGCAGCGCCGCCTCCTCATCGCCGAGGAGGACGAGCGAGCCATGGCGGAGTGGCGTCGGCGCTACCCGCAGGACGTCACCGACGAAAACGCCTTCTAGGCAGATAGGACGGCAAGGCGCCGCGCGGAGTGGGCGGACAGGCGTCGGCGGAAGGCACTCGCGGAGGCGCAGTGCAATCTCATTAACGCGGGTGGGGAGTCGTTCTTCAACTCAGACGATCCTCGTTGGGAAGACGTCTGGCTCTCTACCTCGGATGACACCAGCGAGAATCATGACAACTTGGAGTAGGTTCTAGTTGGACAATAGTTTTTATCTAGTTGCAGCGTGGTAGTTTTTATTTATCTAGTAGTTTCATCATGTGAAATATCTATGTATCTACCCGCAAAAAAAAAAAGAAATATCTATGTATCGGCTTTTTATCTATTTTTAGTCTATGCATGTGAATTTTTATATTAGTTCGAAATGCATATGTTGTTTGTGCGAGAGCGCGCGTGCAGTATTTTTGCAGCGCCTGCTGAAGCTACTCACGCGCGCTAAAGTTTACAGCGGCCGCTGGAGCCAGCGCTCCGCGCCGCGTAAAAACAGGCGTTCGACGCGCTGCATACGTTTTTTTAGCGCGCCGCGCGTTGGTGTGGCTGTTGAAGATGCTCTTATAATTGGGTAGAGGAACAGAGTTGCAAACTCGGGGAGAAGAATCCTGAGCTGATATAAACTTGGTACTGTATTTTTATGTCTTGTTACATTACAAACATATATAATACGACGATCACGAACAAGTACAGAGTACTGGTAGCGAATGCATATGTTACAAATACATTACACACGTGAAAATTTAGCAACAGAACATAGTAGTAGTGTTACTAGTGTATCTTGCTTGCTTGTAACTAGTGCATATCTTGCTTGCGTTGCGTGTAACGAAGTGCATATCTTTGTGGTCTACTAGTAGGACGATAAAGTCGGCGACGCAGGTTTCTGACTCTGCCCCATGGCAGCAGCACAGGCACCCACAAAGGCGGCGTTGATGTAGGTCGCCGGCTCGGAGTGCGCGGAGTCCCGCCTGTTGTCGCCGAACTGGTCATTCTCATCGGGCCCTCCGACGATGGCGCCGACATGGACGTTCGGGTTGGGGTCGCTCGTCGGCAGCCACGAGGAGAAGCCCTCGTTGCAGGGGACCCTCCTGCTGAGGACCTCGATGGAGGGGATGGACGCCGCGCGGTGGTGGATGCGCCGCGGGAACGCGCCGCCGAAGCCCACCATGTACGACATGCCCATCGGGTTGCTCCCCAGGATGTAGTCGACCTGTGATGCGGCGAACGAGGCGATCTGGTCCTGGGAGAAGCTTGCGGCGCTGCAGCGGACTCCGTCGGAGACGTCCCAGGACTGGAGCGTCTTGGAGTAGATGGAGAGCACGAGGGCCGCCGTGGTGGTGTACTGCATGTTCACCGAGTCGCGCGTGAAGAGAAGCCCTCCTGCAGCACGGGTCATGCGGAGAAGGTAAGAGGTTTTGGGCGGGCTGTTCTTCATAGTTCAGACTGAGGCAGGGAGGTACTAGTACGTGCCACGAGTTGTGCGTATCTGCGTATTGCCGCTGTCAGGCATGAGGGAGCAGACGAAGGAGTCCAGGTTGGCCTTGTACCTTGCTAGCTCTCTCCTTCCTTTCAGATACTCCTGAAATCACCCCGCAAAATATGAAAAAAAAAAGGACAAAAAACTCCTGAATTCGTCTGAACCCATGCATGGAGGCATGAATAATCAATGTGCGACCCACCTGTGCTACGAGCATCTGGGCTCCAACCTGCTTGTTGTCCCAGCTGAACTCGTTGACAGGGTTGCTGGAGCCCTGGTTCTGACGCAGGAAGTCGAGGTACTTGCCGTCCTTGGTCGCCCGGTAGAGCCATGCCGAGGCCCACAGCAGCTCATCCTGTGGTACGAACTTAGATTAGAGTTTTTTTCTCAGCCAATTAACAGACCCAGTAGTGAGGTCTCTACCTGGAAGCCGGAGTAGGAGCAGTAGAAGGGGCAGGACGACTGGAAGGATCCCCTGTAATTGTTGGCCAACTCAAAGAGCTGACCAAGCCAAAAATAAATAAAAAACCGTTATCGTGATTCCTTCAACTTAACCAACGAGAAACAACACCACATGCATGCTTCGTGCGTACCGATTTGGACGCGGCCAGGAGCCGCGAGGCGAACGCCTTGTCACCGTCTTCCTTGAGCACTAGGTAGGCCGCTGCGAGCGCCGCAGCCGCCTCGCCGGCGGCCTCCGATCCGGGCGAGTCCGCGGTGATCTTGTACAGAGTCCTCGGCGTGTCCATGTCCTCCGGCCGCTCCCAGCACCCGTGGTCGGCGTTCCCGTCCCCCACCTTCAAGGCAACAACAACAACGATAAGTAAATCTAGTCCATCTCATGGTCTCATTCGTTGACGTGCTTGTTCTTTAACCGTTAAAATTAGTAGCAAACCAACCAGACCTGGGTATAGAGGGTGGTGGGAGATGCGTGCGCGCGGAGCAGGAAATCGGCGCCCCAGTGGATGGCGGCCCGGAGGTTGGCCAGCTGCCCCGCCGCCGCGACGTCGCCGCGGAACTCGATGGCGCTCCAGCTCAGCAGGGTCACCGTGAAGGACATCGGGAACCCAAACTTGACGTTGTCGCCGGCGTCGTAGTACCCACCCGTCAGGTTAACCTGTGATCGGCGTTCTACTATCATCAAATATGTCATTAATCAAATTTCATGGTTTTTCTTTCATTTTTCTGCCTCATCATTCCATTGATTAATTGCCTCAAGTATATATTTCACACTGGGTCCATGGTGCCAAAATAAGGCCCGCTTTTGTTTTGCATGTGCTGAAGAGAAAACTCATATCTAGATATAAAACACACAGATTCAAACGTAGGGGAGGAGCAGTGGCTCATGATCATGAGTTAACTATAAGAGCGTGGCCATACGTTTTCAGGCCGGCCGTCGGCGAGCGCGGAGTTGCCGCGCCACCTGGCTCTCTGGTTAGCCGGCAGCCGGCCCGACCGCTGCCCCTCGAAGAAGAGGATGGCCTTGGCCAGCGCGTCGCCGTAGTCGGGCGAGCCCAGGCACAGGCCATCGCCTCCAGCTCCGAGCCCTCCGTCGAAGCAGTGCACAACCAGCATCATTGCCACCACCCATGCCTTAACCGCCATTGTCGCCATCTATCTAGGTTGTAGCTAGCAAACAATGTGTGTATATGTAGCGTGTAAGCGCGCGCGCGTGTCTCTTCTTTTCTTTTCCTTCTTGTGACGGATGCAAAGTGCCATGCGCTTCAGCCATGTATTTATAGTGTGATGAGAATCGAGATTCCATGGAGCTGCATGTGCATGTGGTGTGCTGGGGCAAAGCAAAACGCAAAGAGTGTAGCATTTGTGCACTAATTTGCCCTAGAAATGCTTGACCTCATAATAGTAAGGCCCATGCCCATGCATTTATCACACTCGTGCAGAATTCTGCACCGCACACGGCAAAATAAAATAAAAATAAAAAACCATCACACACGGCGTCGGGAAACCGTCGCACAAAACTATCGGGGTTGAACCCAAACCAAACGAATTTGAAGCGTTTCTTTGAACAGCACCTAATCATCCCACCTCGGATGAGGAGTAGTTTCAAATAGAAGTTAAAGTAAACAAATGCAAGTTATACCGGTCTGAGACCTTGAAAACTAGTTCAAATCAAACTCAAAAGCAACTAGTCAATCCAACTTCCATTAAGGTGTTTGTAAAGATAAAGATTGTCTTGCATGCCATGCCAAGCCACCAACTTTACCTCCCAGAGTGGTTAAAAATCTCAATTCCACTTTATGCAAGGTTAACATTCTGGACACCAATAAAGAGAAGCTGACCAATAGGAATAAGAAGCCCAAAGGAACACAGGTTGCTGCAAAGGAGGGAACCACTACTGCCAAAGAAGTGAACAAGAGCCAGCACTAGTTCAAGAGACATCTTAGCTCTATTTAGTTTTTCTGGGTCTGTAATGAATATGTTAATTCTATTTTGGTCCCTTGCTGCCACTTTGCTTGTAAGGTTGGTAAAAGAACGGTGAAAGACGGTAGTAAGATTGGGAGTTTCTCTATGTCAGCTGATTTCGGATGCTACCTCTTGGACAATGGCTAGAACTTGGAATATTTTAAATTGGAATGTGAGAGGCCTGAATGATCCTAAGAAACGGACTGCCATATCTAATAAAATTGAAGAACCTGTGTGCTCTATTATCTGTTTGCAAGAAACCAAAAGAGAAATTTTTGATAGTTTGCAGAAATTTCTGTCCTAGACAGCTATCCAAATTTGAATTTTTGCCATCCACTGGGGCCTCAGGGGGTTTACTGATTGCATGGTCAGACACTTCTAGGGACAACTCTTTCATGTTAATGTTTTTTCTATCACTATTCATTTTACATCCACACAGTCGGGGGAATCATGGTATCTGACACATGTTTATGGTCCCTGTCAACCTGACATCAGACCTGAATTCATAAACTGGTTTCATAATTTTCAAATGAAAGATGATGCCAACTGGATGATTTTGGGTGACTTCAACTATGTGAGATATCCACATAACAGGAGCAGAGAGGGAGGGAGCATTCAGGACATGCTTATATTTAATGAAGCCATCAACCACCAAGAACTGGTTGAAATCCCACTGAAAGGGAGAAACTTTACATGGAGCAATATGCAAGAAGCACCCCTTCTAGAGAAATTAGACTGGTGTTTCACTTCTGAAGCATGGAACCTCTCATATCCAGACACATCAGCTATCCCCATAGCTAAATCAACCTTAGTTCATGTCCCTATTATGATTAAATTGGAACTTCTATCCCCAGAGCAAAGATATCCAGATTTGAGAACTACTGGATGGAACATGGTCAATTTAAAGAGGTGGTAAAATCCATATGCGAACATGACACTGCTGAGACTAACAGTGCTAAAATCATTGTTGCCAAGTTCAAAAGACTGAGAAAGGGCCTGAAAAACTGGGCCAGAGCAATTTCTGATCTGAAGAAAATAATCACATATACCAACTATTGGATTCTATGCTAGGATACTATGGAAGAATTCAGACCTCTCTCTCCTTGGCTGAATTTAATAGCAGGATGATACTTAAAGGCCATTTGGCTCAAGTTTTGGACAATCAAGGAATTCATTGGAAGCAAAAAGCCACCATCAGAAATATCAAAGTGGGTGAAGCTAATACAAATTTTTTCCAAGCTAAGGCAACCATCAAACATAGAAATAACTAGTTTGCCATGCTGAGAGATGAAATGGGACAAGAACATAGTGATCACCAGACTAAAGTTGATATCCTTCATAGAGCTTTTAAGGAGAGATTACGCACATCCATTTCTAGTCAGAACCCGCTCCAACTGCATTCCCTGCTTTAGCACCAGGGGGATCTACATGCTCTAGAGGCACCATTCACTAAGGCTGAAATTGATGAGATCATTAAGAATATGCCTGCTGATAAATCACCTGGACCGGATGGTTTCAATGCAGTTGTCCTTAAAAGATGTTGGGATATTGTAGCACCAGACTTCTACAAGCTGATTGAAGGTTTTCATCAAGGCACAGTGAACATTCAATGCATCAACTGCTCCTTTATCACTCCGATACCCAAGAAAGATTTTGTAGCCACTCCTATTGATTTCAGGCCAATATCTTTACTTAACTGCACTCTGAAATTACCAAGCTCTTGTCCAACAGGCTACAAAAAGAGATACTTAAGTTCGTACATAGGAATCAATATGGTCTCCTCAATAACAGATGCATACAAGATTGCTTGGCCTGGTCCTATGAGTATATACAACAATGTAAGTGTTGGGGAACGTAGGAGAAATTCAAAATTTTCCTACGAGTCACCAAGATCTATCTATGGAGAGACTAGCAACGAGGGGAAGGAGAGTGCATCTACATACCCTTGTAGATCGCTAAGCGGAAGCGTTCAAGAGAACGGGGTTGAAGGAGTCGTACTCGTCGTGATCCAAATCACCGGAGATTCTGCTGCTGAACGGACGGCACCTCCGCGTTCAACACATGTACAGCCCGGTGACGTCTCCCATGCCTTGATCCAGCAAGGAGAGTGGGAGAGGTTGAGGAAGACTCCATCCAACAGCAGCACGACGGCATGGTGGTGGTGGAGGAGCGTGGCAATCCTGCAGGGCTTCGCCAAGCACCGCGGGAGAGGAGGAGGACTTGTGAGAGGGGGAGGGCTGCGCCAGGGGCAAGGGTGAAGCTCCCATGCACCTCCCCACTATATATAGGGGTGGAGGGGGCTGGTTTCTTGCCCTCCAAGTCCATTGGGGCGTTGGCAAAGGTGGGAGGAAAGAAATCCCATCATTTCCTTCCCCACCGATTGCTATCCCCCCTTTTTAGGGATCTTGATCTTATCCCTTCGGGATATGATCTTATTCCTTCTAAGGGGGGATCTTGGTGCGCCTTGACCAAGGGTGTGGGGCCTTGCCCCCACTACCCACGTTCATGTGGGTACCCCCATGCAGGTGGGCCCCACTCCAGAACCTTCTAGAACCTTCCCGGTACAATACCGAAAAATCCCGAACATTTTCCGATGGCCAAAATAGGACTTCCCATATATAAATCTTTACCTCCGGACCATTCCGGAACTCCTCGCGACGTCCGGGATCTTATCTGGGACTCCTAACAACATTGGGTAACCACATACAAACTTCCTTAATAACCCTAGCGTCATCAAACCTTAAGTGTGTAGACCCTACGGGTTCGGGAACCATGCAGACATAACCGAGACGTTCTCCGGTCAATAACCAACAGCGGGATCTGGATACCCATGTTGGCTCCCACATGTTCCACGATGATCTCATCGGATGAACCACGATGTCAAGGACTCAATCGATCCCGTATACAATTCCCTTTGTCTAACGATATTGTACTTGCCCGAGATTCGATCGTCGGTATACCGATACCTTGTTCAATCTCGTTACCGGCAAGTCTGTTTACTCGTTCCATAACACATCATCCCGTGATCAACTCTTTGATCACATTGTGCACATTATGATGATGTCCTACCAAGTGGGCCCAGAGATACCTCTTCGTCACACGGAGTGACAAATCCCAGTCTCGATTCGTGCCAACCCAACAGACACTTTCGGAGATACCTGTAGTGCACCTTTATAGCCACCCAGTTACGTTGTGACGTTTGGTACACCCAAAGCATTCCTACGGTATCTGGGAGTTGCACAATCTCATGGTCTAAGGAAAAGATACTTGACATTAGAAAAGCTTTAGCATACGAACTACACGATCTGTGTGCTAGGCTTAGGATTGGGTCTTGTCCATCACATCATTCTCCTAATGATGTGATCCCGATATCAACGACATCCAATGTCCATGGTCAGGAAACCGTAACCATCTATTGATCAACGAGCTAGTCAACTAGAGGCTTACTAGGGACATGGTGTTGTCTATGTACCCACACATGTATCTGAGTTTCCTATCAATACAATTATAGCATGGATAATAAACGATTATCATGAACAAGGAAATATAATAATAACTAATTTATTATTGCCTCTAGGGCATATTTCCAACAGTAAGCAGTCTAAGAAGGACATTATTTTCCTCAAGCTTGATTTTGAGAAGGCTTTTGACATGTTAATTAAACCACAAAACCCTTATTGAAATTCTTGGAGCCAATGGATTTGAGAGAAATGGTTGCATTGGGTTGGTATGATTTACATCACTGGTTTCTCATCTGTTCTGCTCAATAGTG
The DNA here is from genome assembly GCA_963921465.1 of Triticum timopheevii. NCBI lineage: Eukaryota > Viridiplantae > Streptophyta > Magnoliopsida > Poales > Poaceae > Triticum > Triticum timopheevii. The sequence goes on from OY997271.1 coordinate 107,754,945, forward strand.
TGCCCGGGAAGCAATTCTTATGCAAGAAAGCGCTAAGACAGGGTGACACTAGTAGAAAAGGGGGCATCAGTCCCGGTTCGTAAGGGCCTTTGGTCCCGGTTCTTGAACCGGGACTAAAGGGTCGTTACTAATGCCTCCGCCCTTTAGTCCCGGTTCAAACTGGAACCGGGACTAAAGGTCGCGGCCACGTGGAGCTCCACCTTTAGTCCCGGTTGGTAACACCAACCAGGACTAAAGGAAATTTTATGATTTTTCTTTTTTGAATTTTTTTATTTTCAAATTTCTGAATTATTTTAACCTCTAATCTCTAATCACCACCCCTCATCACTGCTCAATTTATCCTCTAATCTCTAATCACCCCTCATCATTCCTAATCATCTAACTTCCCGAAAGGTCACCCATCCTCCCACTCCCCCAGCCTAAGCACGCTTAACTTCCGGGTTCTATTCTCCCTCGTTTCCAAGTCTGCACTTGTTGTTTTCCTGACAATAGTAAGATGTCAATCCTATTAACCCTCAGGAATTTTGCATGAGCATGAAGTGACACATTTCAATGTTTGAGTTTGAAACTATTGTTTTAAAAAACAATAATTATTTAGTAACACGTATAATTTTTGAATAATTAGTTTGACCATTGTTTGACCACAGTTTGACCAGATTTGACCAAAATTCAAAATAACTGAAATAATTATGTAGTAACACTAATATTCTAGAATAATTAGTTATACCATTGGTTGACCACAGTTTGACCACACCGTTTGAAATTTTTTCGATTTTTTCCACTCTAGATCTTAAAAGCCCCGTAACTTTTTTTCTGTTAGGTTTTTGAGGATTTTAAAAATGTTTAATAAATTTGGATGTAACTTTTGGAGTAGATGATTTTTCATATAAAAAACTTTTTCATCCGAGTTAGTATGCAAAAGTTATGCCCATTTTACTAAATTCTAGAGAGATTTTGCAAATAAAGTCGAAATTCACATTTGCAAATTTTCCCAACAACTAGACCACATATCACATGGGAAACTTATTTTCTTTTATTGTTTTGACATTTTCACCATTTTCTTTTACTTTTTTGAAAACTGAAAAGGCGATCCACCGGGGGGGGGGTAGAGTTTGAAAATGGGACCTTTAGTACCGGTTCGTGCCATGAACCGGTACTAATGCCTCAAACCCCATTAGTACCGGTTCGTGGCACGAACCGGGACTAAAGGTCTAACCCTTTAGTCCCGGTTGGTGCCACGAACCGGTACTAATGGGCATCGCACCCTTTAGTCCCGGTTCGTGGCACCAACCGGGACTAAAAGGTCCAGACGAACCGGGACAAATGGCCCACGTGGCCCGGCCGGCCCCCTAGGCTCACGAACCAGGACTAATGCCCCCATTAGTCCCGGTTCTGGATTGAACCGGGACTAATGGGCTAAATCGGCCTGGACCAAAGCCCTCTTTTCTACTAGTGTGACCCCCTCTACCATGAGATGCTCTTCGTCCTGGGCGTCGGCGCCGGCTTCCTCCTCTAGCAGCGCTGCGAGTGCCTCCTCGTTGTTCGAGTCCATTGCAGAGCAGACAAATTGCCGAACACCTGGCAGGCGTGGTAGGCGCGCAGCCGCCGGTATCCCGCCCTGCGCGGCGAGCGCCGGAAAGCTCGGCCTGGAACAGGGTGGATGATGCCGTGGCGAAACCCTCTCTCCTTTTCCAACGGGGGATGGCCTATCTAGCGGTGGTGGGGGGTGGTCGGCGCCGGGATCAGCAAGGTGGCGGGAGGCCGTGCGCGCGGGGTGGGGGTGTGAGGGAGGGAATCTGGGCGTGCAAGATGCATTTTCGCCTGACAGTGGTGGCCCAGACGCAGATTTCCCTTCCGTCGGAGCCCCCAAGCGTCACCCAGTGCGCTGGGTTTGGCCTGGGATCGCCGGGCCCAAAAGCAGGCCGAGCCGGCGGATTTCGGCGCCTTGGGGGCGCGACTGGGTTTTTGGCGTCGGCGCGAAAAACGTCGCCCTTTGGGGGGGGGGCTGTTGGGGGCGCGGCTGGAGATGCTCTCTGTCCGCATATCACGGCGGCTCGAAGAAGCTGGCCATCAGGCCAGTCCCGCGAGCAGCCAGGTCCTCGCCTCGTCGACAATTCTACCGTGGACATGTGGGACACAGAGCTAGCCCTGGCGTTGAAGATCCTTTTTTTCCTTCCAAATGCACCATAAGACAAGGAGGCAGGTTGACTTCCACGTGGCCCTACGAGTCCTCGGCAGCGACCTGGTCTGCACTCTGAACCGCGACTTGATGCAATTGTCGATCGTCATGTCCAGGTCTGAGAAAGGCTGCCTTAGTGACTGTGCTGTCTTGGTCCATAGCTGCACCGAGAACGGGCAAGTTACAATGACGTGGTGTGTCGTCTCCGAGGCAACACGATGACACACCACCGTAAAGCGTGCAGATCAGATCGAGAGGGATATGCCGGCGTTCAAGGTTCACATGCATAGATCATCTAACGGCTACAACAATTTTGATGATGTGAAAACATGCATGTTAAGACTGTACGCTATCATGTTAGCTATTGCTGCATTTCATGATTATGAAATTTGGCAAATGGATGTCAAAACTGCATTCTTGAATGGATTTCTGGAAGAAGAGTTGTATATGATGCAGCCAGAAGGTTTTTTTGATCCAAAAGGTGCTAACAAAGTATGCAAGCTCCAGCGATCCATTTATGGACTGGTGCAAGCATCTCGGAGTTGGAATAAACGTTTTGATAGTGTGATCAAAGCATATGGTTTTATACAGACTTTTGGAGAAGCCTGTATTTACAAGAAAGTGAGTGGGAGCTCTGTAGCATTTCTGATATTATATGTAGATGACATATTATTAATTGGAAATGATATAGAATTTCTGGATAGCATAAAGGGATACTTGAATAAAAGTTTTTCAATGAAGGACCTCGGTGAAGCTGCTTACATACTGGGCATCAAGATCTATAGAGATAGATCAAGACGCTTAATAGGACTTTCACAAAACACACACCTTGACAAAATTTTGAAAAAGTTCAAAATGGATCAGGCAAAGAAAGGATTCTTGCCTGTGCTACAAGGTGTGAAGTTGAGTCAAACTCAATGCCCTACCACAGCAGAAGATAGAGAGAAAATGAAAAATGTTCCCTATGCTTCAGCCATAGGCTCTATCATGTATGCAATGCTGTGTACCAGACCTGACGTATGCTTAGCAATAAGCTTGGCAGGAAGGTACCAAAGTAATCCAGGAGTGGATCACTGGACAGCGGTCAAGAACATCCTGAAATACCTGAAAAGGACTAAGAATATGTTTCTCGTATATGGAGGTGACAAAGAGCTAGTCGTAAATGGTTACGTCGATGCAAGCTTTGACACTGATCCGGACGATTCTAAATCGCAAACCGGATACGTGTTTTTATTAAACGGTGGAGCTGTAAGTTGGTGCAGTTCTAAACAAAGCGTCGTGGCGGGATCTACATGTGAAGCGGAGTACATAGCTGCTTCGGAAGCAGCAAATGAAGGAGTCTGGATGAAGGAGTTCATTTCCGATCTAGGTGTCATACCTAGTGCATTGAGACCAATGAAGATCTTCTGTGATAATACTGGTGCAATTGCCTTGGCAAAGGAATCCAGATTTCACAAGAGGACCAAGCACATCAAGAGACGCTTCAATTCCATTCGGGACCAAGTCCAAGTGGGAGACATAGAGATTTGCAAGATACATACGGATCTGAATGTTGCAGACCCGTTGACTAAGCCTCTCTCACGAGCAAAACATGATCAGCACCAAGACTCCATGGGTGTTAGAATCATTACTATGTAATCTAGATTATTGACTCTAGTGCAAGTGGGAGACTGAAGGAAATATGCCCTAGAGGCAATAATAAAGTTATTATTTATTTCCTCATATCATGATAAATGTTTATTATTCATGCTAGAATTGTATTAACCGGAAACATGATACATGTGTGAATACATAGACAAACATATAGTCACTAGTATGCCTCTACTTGACTAGCTCATTAATCAAAGATGGTTATGTTTCCTAACCATAGACATGTGTTGTCATTTGATTAATGGGATCACATCATTAGGAGAATGATGTGATTGACATGACCCATTCCGTTAGCCTAGCACTTGATCGTTTAGTATATTGCTATTGCTTTCTTCATGACTTATACAAAGTTCCTGCAACTATGAGATTGTGCAACTCCCGTTTACCGGAAGAACACTTTGTGTGCTACCAAACATCACAACGTAACTGGGTGATTATAAAGGTGCTCTACAGGTGTTTCTGAAGGTACATGTTGGGTTGGCATAATTTGAGATTAGGTTTTGTCACTCCGATTGTCGGAGAGGTATCTCTGGGCCCTCTCGGTAATGCTCATCACCTAAGCCTTGCAAGCATTGTAACTAATGAGTTAGTTATAAAGATGATATATTACGGAACGAGTAAAGAGTCTTGCCGGTAACGAGATTGAACTAGGTATTGGATACCGACGATCAAATCTCAGGCAAGTAACATACCGATGACAAAGGGAACAATGTATGTTGTTATGCGGTTTGACCGATAAAGATCTTCGTAGAATATGTAGGAACCAATATGGGCATCCAGGTCCCGCTATTGGTTATTGACCGAGAATGGTTCTAGGTCATGTCTACATAGTTCTCGAACCCGTAGGGTCCGCACGCTTAACGTTACGATGACAGTTTTATTATGAGTTTATAAGTTTTGATGTACCGAAGTTTGTTCGGAGTCCCGGATGTGATCACGGACATGACAAGTAGTCTCTAAATGGTCGAGACATAAAGATTAATATATTGGACGACTATATTCGGACACCGGAAGTGTTCCGGGTGATTTCGGAGAAAACCAGAGTGCCGGAGGGGTTATCGGAACCCCCCGGGAGAGTATTGGGCCATATGGGCCTTAAGGGAAAGGAGAGAGGGGCGGCCAGCATGGGCCGCGCGCCCCCTTCCCCCTCTGGTCCGAATTGGACTAGGATGGGGGGCGGCGCCCCCCCCCCTTTCCTTCCCCCTCTCCCCCTTCCTTCCCCCTCCTAGTAGGAGTAGGAAAGGAGGAGTCCTACTCCTACTAGGAGGAGGATTCCTCCTCCCTTGGCGCGCCCAAGGGGCCGGCCGGCCTCCCCCCTTGCTCCTTTATATACGGGGGCGGGGGGGGGGGGCACCCCATGGACACAAGTTGATCTACAGATCGTTCCTTAGCCGTGTGCGGTGCCCCCTTCCACCATATTCCACCTCGGTCATATCGTCGCGAAGCTTAGGCGAAGCCCTGCGCCGGTAGAAAATCAACATCGTCACCACGCCGTCGTGCTGACGGAACTCATCTCCGGAGCTTTGCTGGATCAGAGGCCGGAGATCGTCATCGAGCTGAACGTGTGCTGAACTCGGAGGCCCCGTACGTTCGGAGCTTGGATCGGTCGGATCGTGAAGACGTACGACTACATCAACCGCGTTGTCATAACGCTTCCGCTTTCGGTCTACGAGGGTACGTAGACACACTCTCCCCTGTCGTTGCTATGCATCACCATGATCTTGCGTGTGCGTAGGAATTTTTTTGAAGTTACTACGTTTCCCAACAATAACCTCATCAAGTCTCCACCATCCTCCCACTCAATTCTCGAGACAAACCTTTCCTCGAGAAAGGACCCGATTCAAGAAACAATCCCTATTGCTTTCGGATCTGAATTAGGAGGTATACCCAACTATTTTCGGTGTCCTATGAAGATGCATTTTATCCGCTTTGGGTTCGAGCTTATCAACCTGAAACTTTTCCACATAAGCGTCGCAGCCCCAAACTTTTAAGAAACGACAACTTAGGTTTCTCCAAACCATAGTTCAAAGGGTGTCGTCTCAATGGAATTACGTGGTGCCTTATTTTAAAGTGAATGCGGTTGTCTCTAATGCCTAACCCATGAACGATAGTGGTAATTCGATAAGAGACATCATGGTACGCACCATATCTAATAGGGTGCAACTATGATGTTCGGACACACCATCACACTATGGTGTTCCAGGCGGTATTAATTGTGAAACAATTTCCACAATGTCTTAATTGCGTGCCAAAGCTCATAACTCAGATACTCATCTCTATGATCATATCATAGACATTTTATCCTCTTGTCACAATGATCTTCAACTTCACTCTGAAATTACTTGAACCATTCAATAATTCAGACTTGCGTTTCATCAAGTAAATATACAGTATCTACTCAAATTATCTGTGAAGTAAGAACACAACGATATCCACTGCGTGCCTTAGCACTCATTGGATTGCCACACATCAAAATGTATTACTTCCAACAAGTTGCTTTGTTGTTCCATTTTACTGAAAACGAGGCTTTCAGTCATCTTGCCCATGTGGTATGATTTGCATGTCTCAAGTGATTCAAAATCAAGTGAGTCCAAGCGGTCCATTTGCATGGAGTTTCTTCATGCATATACACCAATAGACATGGTTCGCATGTCTCAAACTTTTCAAAAACGAGTGAGTCCAAAGATCCATCAACATGGAGCTTCTTCATGTGTTTTATACCAATATGACTTACATGGCAGTGCCACAAGTAGGTGGTACTATCATTACTATCTTATATCTTTTGGCATGAACATGTGTATCACTACGATCGAGATTCAATAAACCATTCCTTTTAGGTGCAAGACCATTGAAGGTATTATTCAAATAAGCAGAGAAACCATTATTCTCCTTAAAATGAATAACCGTATTGTGATAGACATAATCCAATCATGTCTATGCTCAACGCAAACACCAAATAACAATTATTTAGGTTTAGCACCAATCTCGATGGTAGAGGGAGCGTGTGATGCTTGATCACATCAAGATTGGAAAACACTTCCAACACATATCGTCAGCTCACCTTTAGCTAGTCTCCGTTTATTCCGCAGCCATTTATTTTGAGTTACTAACACTTAGAAACCGAACCGGTATCTAATACCCTGGTGCTACTAGGAGTACTAGTAAAGTACACATTAACATAATGTATATCCAATATACTTCTATCGACCTTGTTAGCCTTCTCATCTACCAAGTATCTAGGGTGCTTATGCTCCAGTGGCTGTTCCCCTTATTACAGAAGCACTTAGTCTCGGGTTTGGGTTCAACCTTGGGTTTCTTCACTAAAGCAGCAACTGATTTGCTATTTCATGAAGTATCCCTTCATTGCCCTTGCCCTTCTTGTTCCAGTGGTTTCACTAACCATCAACAATTGATGCTCCTTCTTGATTTCTACTTTCACGGTGTCAAACATCGCGAATATTTCAAGGATCATCATATCTATCCCTGATATTTTATAGTTCATCACGAAGCTCTAGTAGCTTGGTGTAATGACTTTGGAGAAACATCACTATCTCATCTGGAAGATTAACTCCCACTCGATTCAAGTGATTGTTGTACCCATACAATCTGAGTACAAGCTCAACGATTGAGCTTTTCTCCCTTAATTTGTAGGCTAAGAAACTTGTCGGAGGTCTCATACCTCTTGACGTGGGCATGAGCCTTAAATCCCAATTTCAGCCCTCGAAACATCTCATATGTTCCGCGACGTTTCGAAAACATCTTTGGTGCCTCTACTCTAAACCATTTAACTGAACTATCATGTAGTTATCAAAACGTGTATGTCAGATGTTCGCAACATCCACAGACTACGTTCGAGGTCCAGCACACCGAGCGGTGCATTAAGGACATAAGCCTTCTACGAAGCAATGAGGACAATCCTCAGCTCACGGACCTAGTCCGCATAATTGCTACTATCAACTTTCAACTATGTTTTCTCTAGGAACATATCTAAATAGTGGAACTAAAGCGCGAGCTTACGACATAATTTGCAAAGATATTTTGACTATGTTCAGGATAATTAAGTTCATCTCATGAACTCCCACTCAGATAGACATCCCTCTAGTCATCTAAGTGATTACATGATCCGAGTCAACTAGGCCGTGTCCGATCATCACGTGAGACGGACTAGTCATCGTCGGTGAACATCTTCATGTTGATCGTATCTACTATACGACTCATGCTCGACCTTTCGGTCTCTTGTGTTCCGAGGCCATGTCTGTACATGCTAGGCTTGTCAAGTCAACCTAAGTGTTTCGCGTGTGTAAATCTGGCTTACACCCGTTGTATGTGAACGTAAGAATCTATCACACCCGATCATCACGTGGTGCTTCGAAACGACGAACTTTCGCAACGGTGCACAGTTATGGGGAACACTTTCTTGAAATTTTTATGAGGGATCATCTTATTTACTACCGTCGTTCTAAGCAAATAAGATGCATAAACATGATAAACATCACATGCAATCAAATAGTGACATGATATGGCCAATATCATATTGCTCCTTTTGATCTCCATCTTCGGGGCTCCATGATCATCGTCGTCACCGGCATGACACCATGATCTCTATCATCATGATCTCCATCATCGTGTCTTCATGAAGTTGTCTCGCCAACTATTACTTCTACTACTATGGCTAACGGTTTAGCAATAAAGTAAAGTAATTACATGGCGTTGTTCAATGACACGCAGGTCATACAATAAATTAAGACAACTCCTATGGCTCCTGCCGGTTGTCATATTCATCGACATGCAAGTCGTGATTCCTATTACAGGAACATGATCAATCTCATACAACACATATCATTCATCACATTCCTTTTTGGCCATATCACATCACATAGCATACCCTGCAAAAACAAGTTAGACGTCCTCTAATTGTTGTTTGCATGTTTTACGTGGCTGCTATGGGTTTCTAGCAAGAACGTTTTTTACCTACGCAAAACCACAACGTGATATGCCAATTGCTATTTACCCTTTAAGGACCCTTTTCATCGAATCCGTTCCGACTAAAGTGGGAGAGACTGGCACCCGCTAGCCACCTTACGCACAAAGTGCATGTCAGTCGGTGGAACCTGTCTCACGTAAGTGTACGTGTAAGGTCGGTCCGGGCCGCTTCATCCCACAATACCGTCGAAACAAGATTGGACTAGTAACGGTAAGCATATTGACCAAAATCAACGCCCACAACAACTTTGTGTTCTACTCGTGCAGAGAATCTACGCAATAGACCTAGCTCATGATGCCACTGTTGGGGAACGTAGCAGAAATTCAAAATTTTCCTACGAGTCACCAAGATCTATCTATGGAGAGACTAGCAACGAGGGTAAGGAGAGTGCATCTACATACCCTTGTAGATCGCTAAGCGGAAGCGTTCAAGAGAACGGGGTTGAAGGAGTCGTACTCATCGTGATCCAAATCACCGGAGATTCTGGTGCCGAACGGACGGCACCTCCGCGTTCAACACACGTACAGCCCGGTGACGTCTCCCATGCCTTGATCCAGCAAGGAGAGTGGGAGAGGTTGAGGAAGACTCCATCCAGCAGCAGCACGACGGCATGGTGGTGGTGGAGGAGCGTGGCAATCCTGCAGGGCTTCGCCAAGCACCGCGGGAGAGGAGGAGGACTTGGGAGAGGGGGAGGGCTGCGCCAGGGGCAAGGGTGAAGCTCCCATGCGCCTCCCCACTATATATAGGTGTGGAGGGGGCTGGTTTCTTTCCCTCCAAGTCCATTGGCGCGTTGGCAAAGGTGGGAGGAAAGAAATCCCATCATTTCCTTCCCCACCGATTGCTATCCCCCTTTTTAGGGATCTTGATCTTATCCCTTCGGGATATGATCTTATTCCTTCTAAGGGGGGATCTTGGTGCGCCTTGACCAGGGGTGTGGGGCCTTGCCCCCACTACCCACGTTCATGTGGGTCCCCCCATGCAGGTGGGCCCCACTTCGGAACCTTCTAGAACCTTCCCGGTACAATACCGAAAAATCCCGAACATTTTTCGGTGGCCAAAATAGGACTTCCCATATATAAATCTTTACCTCCGGACCATTCCGGAACTCCTCGCGACGTCCGAGATCTTATCCGGGACTCCGAACAACATTAGGTAACCACATACAAACTTCCTTTATAACCCTAGCGTCATCGAACCTTAAGTGTGTAGACCCTACGGGTTCGGGAACCATGCAGACATGACCGAGACGTTCTCCGGTCAATAACCAACAGCGGGATCTGGATACCCATGTTGGCTCCCACATGTTCCACGATGATCTCATCGGATGAACCACGATGTCAAGGACTCAATCGATCCCATATACAATTCCCTTTGTCTAACGGTATTGTACTTGCCCGAGATTCGATCGTCGGTATACCGATACCTTGTTCAATCTCGTTACCGGCAAGTCTCTTTACTCGTTCCATAACACATCATCCCGCGATCAACTCTTTGATCACATTGTGCACATTATGATGATGTCCTACCAAGTGGGACCAGAGATACCTCTTCGTCACACGGAGTGACAAATCCCAGTCTCGATTCGTGCCAACCCAACAAACACTTTCGGACATACTTGTAGTGCACCTTTATAGCCACCCAGTTACGTTGTGACGTTTGGTACACCCAAAGCATTCCTACGGTATCCGGGAGTTGCACAATCTCATGATCTAAGGAAAAGATACTTGACATTAGAAAAGCTTTAGCATACGAACTACACGATCTGTGTGCTAGGCTTAGGATTGGGTCTTGTCCATCACATCATTCTCCTAATGATGTGATCCCGATATCAACGACATCCAATGTCCATGGTCAGGAAACCGTAACCATCTATTGATCAACGAGCTAGTCAACTAGAGGCTTACTAGGGACATGGTGTTGTCTATGTACCCACACATGTATCTGAGTTTCCTATCAATACAATTATAGCATGGATAATAAACGATTATCATGAACAAGGAAATATAATAATAACTAATTTATTATTGCCTCTAGGGCATATTTCCAACAGTAAGCAGTCTAAGAAGGACATTATTTTCCTCAAGCTTGATTTTGAGAAGGCTTTTGACATGTTAATTAAACCACAAAACCCTTATTGAAATTCTTAGAGCCAATGGATTTGAGAGAAATGGTTGCATTGGGTTGGTATGATTTACATCACTGGTTTCTCATCTGTTCTGCTCAATAGTGTGCCCGGGAAGCAATTCTTATGCAAGAAAGCGCTAAGACAGGGTGACACTAGTAGAAAAGGGGGCATCAGTCCCGGTTCGTAAGGGCCTTTAGTCCCGGTTCTTGAACCGGGACTAAAGGGTCGTTACTAATGCCTCCCCCCTTTAGTCCCGGTTCAAACTGGAACCGGGACTAAAGGTCGCGGCCACGTGGAGCTCCACCTTTAGTCCCGGTTGGTAACACCAACCGGGACTAAAGGAAATTTTATGATTTTTCTTTTTTGAATTTTTTTATTTTCAAATTTCTGAATTATTTTAACCTCTAATCTCTAATCACCACCCCTCATCACTGCTCAATTTATCCTCTAATCTCTAATCACCCCTCATCATTCCTAATCATCTAACTTCCCGAAAGGTCACCCATCCTCCCACTCCCCCAGCCTAAGCACGCTTAACTTCCGGGTTCTATTCTCCCTCGTTTCCAAGTCTGCACTTGTTGTTTTCCTGACAATAGTAAGATGTCAATCCTATTAACCCTCAGGAATTTTGCATGAGCATGAAGTGACACATTTCAATGTTTGAGTTTGAAACTATTGTTTTAAAAAACAATAATTATTTAGTAACACTAATAATTTTTGAATAATTAGTTTGACCATTGTTTGACCACAGTTTGACCAGATTTGACCAAAATTCAAAATAACTGAAATAATTATGTAGTAACACTAATATTCTAGAATAATTAGTTATACCATTGGTTGACCACAGTTTGACCACACCGTTTGAAATTTTTTCGATTTTTTCCACTCTAGATCTTAAAAGCCCCGTAACTTTTTTTCTGTTAGGTTTTTGAGGATTTTAAAAATGTTTAATAAATTTGGATGTAACTTTTGGAGTAGATGTTTTTTCATATAAAAAACTTTTTCATCCGAGTTAGTATGCAAAAGTTATGCCCATTTTACTAAATTCTAGAGAGATTTTGCAAATAAAGTCAAAATTCACATTTGCAAATTTTCCCAACAACTAGACCACATATCACATGGGAAACTTATTTTCTTTTATTGTTTTGACATTTTCATCATTTTCTTTTACTTTTTTGAAAACTGAAAAGGCGATCCACCGGGGGGGCGGGGGTAGAGTTTTAAAATGGGACCTTTAGTACCGGTTCGTGCCATGAACCGGTACTAATGCCTCAAACCCCATTAGTACCGGTTCGTGGCACGAACCGGTACTAATGGGCATCGCACCCTTTAGTCCCGGTTCGTGGCACCAACCGGGACTAAAAGGTCCAGACGAACCGGGACAAATGGCCCACGTGGCCCGGCCGGCCCCCTGGGCTTACGAACCGGGACTAATGCCCCCATTAGTCCCGGTTCTGGATTGAACCGGGACTAATGGGCTAAATCAGCCTGGACCAAAGCCCTCTTTTCTACTAGTGTGACCCCCTCTACCATGAGATGCTCTTCGTCCTGGGCGTCGGCGCCGGCTTCCTCCTCTAGCAGTGCCGCGAGTGCCTCCTCGTCGTTCGAGTCCATTGCAGAGCAGACAAATTGCCGAACACCTGGCAGGCGTGGTAGGCGCGCAGCCATCGGTATCCCGCCCTGCGCGGCAAGCGCCGGAAAGCTCGGCCTGGAACGGGGTGGATGATGCCGTGGCGAAACCCTCTCTCCTTTTCCGGCGGGGGATGGCCTATCTAGCGGTGGTGGGGGGTGGTCGGCGCCGGGATCAGCAAGGCGGCGGGAGGCCGTGCGCGCGGGGTGGGGGTGTGAGGGAGGGAATCTGGACGTGCAAGATGCATTTTCGCCTGACAGTGGTTGTTGGAAATATGCCCTAGAGGCAATAATAAATTAGTTATTATTATATTTCCTTGTTCATGATAATCGTTTATTATCCATGCTATAATTGTATTGATAGGAAACTCAGATACATGTGTGGGTACATAGACAACACCATGTCCCTAGTAAACCTCTAGTTGACTAGCTCGTTGATCAATAGATGGTTACGGTTTCCTGACTATGGACATTGGATGTCATTGATAACGGGATCACATCATTAGGAGAATGATGTGATGGACAAGACCCAATCCTAAGCCTAGCACAAAGATCGTGAAGTTCGTATGCTAAAGCTTTTCTAATGTCAAGTATCTTTTCCTTAGACCATGAGATTGTGCAACTCCCGGATACCGTAGGAATGCTTTGGGTGTACCAAACGTCACAACGTAACTGGGTGGCTATAAAGGTGCACTACAGGTATCTCCAAAAGTGTCTGTTGGGTTGGCACGAATCGAGACTGGGATTTGTCACTCCGTGTAAACGGAGAGGTATCTCTGGGCCCACTCGGTAGGACATCATCATAATGTGCACAATGTGACGAAGGGGTTGATCACGGGATGATGTGTTACGGAACGAGTAAAGAGACTTGCCGGTAACGAGATTGAACAAGGTATCGGCATACCGACGATCGAATCTCGGGCAAGTAAAATACCGCTAGACAAAGGGAATTGAATACGGGATCGATTGAGTCCTTGACATCGTGGTTCATCCGATGAGATCATCGTGGAACATGTGGGAGCCAACATGGGTATCCAGATCCCGCTGCTGGTTATTGACCGGAGAACGTCTCGGTCATGTCTACATGTCTCCCGAACCCGTAGGGTCTACACACTTAAGGTTCGATGACGCTAGGGTTATAAAGGAAGTTTGTATGTGGTTACCGAATGTTGTTCGGAGTCCCGGATGAGATCCCAGACATCACGAGGAGTTCCGGAATGGTCCGGAGGTAAAGATTTATATATGGAAAGTTGTTGTTCGGGTTCCGGAAAAAGTTCGGGTTTTTTCGGTATTGTACCGGGAAGCTTCCAGAAGGTTCCGGAGGATTCCGGAGGGGTCCGGAGGTCCGGAAACTGTTCCACCACGTCCAATACAGCAGCATGGGCTGTAAGGGGGCGCCCTAGCCTTAATGGGCTAGGAGCACCAGCCCCCCAAGGCCCATGCGCATGGGAGGGGGGAAACCCTAAGGGGGAGGGCCTCCACTTGACTTGGGAGGCACTCCTCCCCCCTTGGCCGCACCCCTTCCTTGGAGGAAGGGGCAAGGCTGCGCCTCCCCCTCTCCCTTGCCCCTATATATAGTGGAGGGGAGGGAGGGCAGCCGCACCTGAAGCCCTGGCGCCTCCCTCCCTCCCGTGACACCTCCTCCTCTCCCGTAGGTGCTTGGCGAAGCCCTGCAGGGTTGCCACGCTCCTCCATCACCACCACGCCGTTGTGCTGCTGTTGGATGGAGTCTTCCTCAACCTCTCCCTCTATCCTTGCTGGATCAAGGCGTGGGAGACGTCACCGGGATGTACGTGTGTTGAACGCGGAGGTGCCGTCCGTTCGGCACTCGGATCTCCGGTGATTTGGATCACGACGAGTACGACTCCTTCAACCCCGTTCTCTTGAACGCTTCCACTTAGCGATCTACAAGGGTATGTAGATGCACTCTCCTTCCCCTCGTTGCTGGTTTCTCCATAGATAGATCTTGGTCACACGTAGGAAAATTTTGAATTTCTGCTACGTTCCCCAACAGTGGTGGCCCAGACGCAGATTTCCCTTCCGTCGGAGCCCCCAAGCGTCACCCAGTGCGCTGGGTTTGGCCTGGGATCGCCGGGCCCAAAAGCAGGCCGAGCCGGCGGATTTCGGCGCCTTGGGGGCGCAACTGGGTTTTTTTTGGCGTCGGCGTGAAAAACGTCGCCCTGGGGGGGGGGGGGGGGCTGTTGGGGGCGCGGCTGGAGATGCTCTCTGTCCGCATATCACGGCGGCTCGAAGAAGCTGGCCATCAGGCCAGTCCCGCGAGCAGCCAGGTCCTCGCCTCGTCGACAATTCTACCGTGGACATGTGGGGCACAGAGCTAGCCCTGGCGTTGAAGATCCTTTTTTTCCTTCCAAATGCACCATAAGACGAGGAGGCAGGTTGACTTCCACGTGGCCCTACGAGTCCTCGGCAGCGACCTGGTCTGCACTCTGAACCGCGACTTGATGCAATTGTCGATCGCCATGTCCAGGTCTGAGAAAGGCTGCCTCAGTGACTGTGCTGTCTTGGTCCACAGCTGCACCGAGAACGGGCAAGTTACAATGACGTGGTGTGTCGTCTCCGAGGCAACACGACGACACACCACCGTAAAGCGTGCAGATCAGATCGAGAGGGATATGCCGGCGTTCAAGGTTCACATGCATAGATCATCTAACGGCTACAACAATTTTGATGATGTGAAAACATGCATGTTAAGACAATTAAAAGTACTGGGGATGACTCTTTTAGATGGATTCATATGCTTTTCTATGGCGTGTTCTCAAAAGAATATGATCTTGGGTGTCAGATATGGTCAGTTTCTCCATCTTGCAACGCAGGCCATTGTTGGTTCATCGTTGCTATTCATACTAGCTGCATGTATCAGCGATAACTTAATACCACATGCAGATCATAAAACAAAGTGAAGGCTTGTCGACTCAGGTATCCAATCAATGCACACATACATAAGTGAACAGGAAAGATGACCTTCCCAGCGTACTAAAAACTGAACGAAATAATTGATCATGGAGAAAAGCAGATCTGCAGACATAAACAGTACCGTTTGAGTCAATTTCATTCATTCTAAGAAAGGGTATTTCCAGTGGCGGACAAGCACCTTTGGCACTATATATATTTTTTGGCACCTTTGGCACTATATATGTAAAAGAGTAATTTTAAAAACTGTCAAAAAATTATAAAACTTTTTGAGAAACAAACTTGACCTTCTGGTGTATTTGTATACAAAGTTTAGCCATGAATGACTTTAATGGTATTCTGGGTGAAAAATTAAAATCAACACTATTACAAGTTACTATTACTATTCATGCTTTTTGTCCTTGATTTTTTTCCCTAGAAGTCTACCCGAGTTTTTTCTTGGTGAAACTTTTTATACGAGTGCAACAAAAGGTTAAATTTGTTCCCGAAAAAACTACAGAATTATTTGATTTTTTAAGTTAGTATTTATTTCCCATATAGGGTGCACCTACACCAGAGAGAGAAATGGCTGAGGCACATATTTTGCATAACTGCTTTCTATACTAAAAAAACTATTCTCTCTGTCTGGAATCAATTGACGCTCAAACAGATGTATCTAGCCGAGGAAGGAAGTAGTAGCTTAATACTCCCTCTGCAAACTAATATAAAACCGTTTAGATCACTACTAATATACTCCCTCTGCTCCTTTCTCGGAGAAAGAGGTGTTTGAGGCTATTGCACAAATGGATAATAATAAGGCTCCAGGACCGGATGGATTTCCGGCGGAGTTCTACAAGAAGTGCTGGCATTTTATCAAGGGAGATTTGATGCTCATGTTTCAGGAGTTTTTTGAGGGACAGCTTCAGTTGTTTAAGCTGAATTTTGGGACGATAACTCTTCTTCCTAAGAAGACAGAGGCTGTTCGCATTGAGCAGTTCAGACCTATATGTCTGCTTAATGTGAGTTTCAAAATCATCACCAAGGTCGGGACAAATAGACTTACGCAGATTGCACACTCAGTAGTTCAGCCGTCTCAGACTGCTTTCATGCCTAATAGAAATATCCTTGAAGGGGTTGTTGTCTTGCATGAAACGCTCCATGAGATCCACTCCAAAAAACTTGATGGCGTAGTTTTTAAAGTGGATTTTGAAAAATCATATGATAAAGTTAAATGGCCTTTCCTTCAACAAGCTTTGCGTATGAAAGGTTTTGATCTGGCCTGGAGAAACCAAATTGATTCCTTTACGCAAAAAGGGAGTGTCGGGATTAAGGTGAATGATGAGTGGGTCACTATTTCCAAACACACAAGGGGCTACGGCAAGGAGACCCTATGTCACCGATCCTGTTTAACATAGTGGCTGATATGCTGACTATTTTAATAGGTCGGGCAAAGGATGCAGGGCAGGTAGGTGGCCTGGTTCCACATCTAGTTGACGGCGGGATTTCCATTCTTCAGTATGCTGATGATACTATCATCTTTATGGAGCACGACTTGGCGAAAGCAAGAAACATGAAGCTGCTGTTATGCTTATTTGAACAATTGTCTGGGCTCAAAATCAACTTCCACAAAAGCGAATTGTTTTGCTTTGGAAGAGTCAATGATGACCGGGAGTCGTATCAACAATTGTTCGGATGTGAATTGGGCTCATTACCGTTTACGTACTTAGGTATACCCATTCATCATCGTAAGCTGACTAATATTGAGTGGAAATGCATTGAGGATCGTTTTGAAAAGAAACTGAGCTGTTGGAAAGGAAAGCTCATGTTATACGGAGGACGATTGATTCTGATTAATTCGGTCCTTACTAGTATGCCTATGTTTCTTCTATCCTTTTTCCTGGTTCCGGTGGGCGTCAGGAAAAGGTTAGATTTCTACCGATCTCGATTCTTTTGGCAAAATGATGAGCTTAAACGAAAGTATAGGCTTGCTAAGTGGGATATTATCTGTAGGCCTAAGGACCAAGGAGGTCTAGGTATTGAAAATCTGGAAGTCAAAAACATATGTCTCCTTAGCAAGTGGCTATTTAAGCTGTCATCTGAGACGGAGGCTACTTGGGCACAGATTTTGCGCAATAAGTATCTCTATGCTAAAACCTTGGCTCAGGTGAATGTGAGGCCTTCCGACTCTCCCTTTTGGAAGGGTTTGATGAGAGTTAAGCAACTCTTTTTCAACAAGACAAAATTTATTGTTGGGAATGGTGCCACTACGAGGTTTTGGGAGGATGCGTGGCTTGGGGAGACCCCCCCCCCCCCCTTGCACTTCAATATCCTTCTTTGTACAACATTGTACGACGTAGAGAAGCCTATGTTGCTAATGTTTTACAACCCGTTCCCCTCAATATTAGTTTTAGACGGACGCTTGTTGGAAATCGTTGGGAGGCCTGGCTTCATCTCGTTAGACGTTTAATGGAAGTCCGGCTGTCTCAGCAGCCAAATCAGCTGCATTGGAAACTTACTAAGAACGGTGTGTTCTCGGTCAAATCAATGTATTTGGATGTCATTAACTCTAGCATCATCCCTACCTCGTTACATGTTTGGAAAGTTAAGGTACCCTTACGTATCAAAGTGTTTATGTGGTTTGTGCATAAACAAGTCATTTTGACTAAGGATAACCTTGCAAAACGAAATTGGGTGGGCTCGTCTAGATGTAGCTTTTGTGATCATAATGAAAACATCAAACACCTCTTTCTCGATTGTCCGTTGGCTAAGATTCTGTGGCGGTCAGTTCATATTGCGTTTAATATTAATCGGCCCACCTCTATCAGCATGTTATTTGGAACATGGCTTGATGGGGTGGATTCTGACTCTGCAATACACATTCGGGTTGGCGTTTGTGCTTTATTGTGGGCAATATGGAACTGCAGAAATGATTTAGTCTTTAACAGATCAACAACCATTCACTTTTTGCAGGTTATCTTCAGGGCCACGGCGTTCATCCGTATGTGCTCGCTACTCACTCCGACGGAGGCCAGGGAGCGTTTGGTTACTGCGTCTACCCGATGGGAGATGGTAGTTCGGGATATTTTCAACCGGTTTGGATGGCGGTTATGTAATAGGATAGACATGTAGTGATCCTATTGTTTTGCCAGCCGGTTGTGGCTTTGGGTCTTTCCTCTTTTGAGCTTTTGTTTATGATTGCACTACGACCTTTCGAGACTTTGTTACTGGATTATCCTATTAATAATATGAGCCGTATGCATCTTTCTGATGCAGAGGCTGGGGTACAACCCCTTTTTCAGAAATAAACTACTAAGCGCGATATAAAATTTATGCACCATTGCATGATGGCGTACTAGTGTACTACACAACCATATAACTTAGGTAACCACCACGTAAACTGGAATTTCGCTGAGCTAAAATACATTATATTGATCCATGATACTAGTTGTCTTGCCTTATTTGCTCGCTTTTGGATAAGAATTGATCAAATCACTATATTGGAAAGGCTGTAACAGTTGACTTAGCCGCAGTGCAACCAACCATGTGCATCGGAAGCCATGCTCCGCTTTAATTTTGTATTTTTCTTTATTTTCCACAGACATTTCCTTGTCAACTCATTTTGTGTGTAATATCAGCTAACACTCAACGTGTGCACGCGCTCCTTGTTTCTTGCCCTTGGCCTAATTCACAAGGAAATCGGCTCTTTGAATAGTACTCTCCCTCGTCTTTTTTAATCTGTATATAAGTTTTGTCCGAAGCCAAAATATCTCTACCTTCCAAACTTATAAAAGAAATATCAACATTCACAATACCAAATCAATATGTTAGATTCATCGAGAAATGTAGTTTCATAGTATATATATTTTGTATTGTAGATGTTGATATTTGATATTTTTTAATATAAATTTGGTCAAATTTTGTAAAATCTGACTTGACAAAAATCTAATACACAGAGTAGAAATGACCGGAGAGAGTACTGGAATATATATAATCGTGACATTTGGCCAAGCTAGGATCTACAATTTTCCCGTGCACTGACAAATTTGTCGGCTCGGCTGGTACACAGACTAAGGGCTGCTCAGTGTGTGCGCTCCGGGCGGCGGCTCCATGTCGTGTTGTGGAGTGCGACTCTGCTGGCTTGGATGGCTGCGTTGTTTGTGATTAACTCGCGGTTATGTTCGTTTCGGTTTAATTTTCTTTACAAACTAGGATAATGCCCGTGCGTTACAATGGGATATTAATATTCTACTCCCTTCATTTTTTTACTAAGATATATTTTTTGGGTGCTGTGACCAAGGCATATAATTTAGAAGAATTTTAGACCCATTAACTAATTAGGTAGGTAGGAGCTTAACTAGCAGCAACTAAATAAGGTTCCATGTTTTATATGAAGTAGAGAAGATACTAGTCAATCCCCTTATTTTATATGAAAAGACAAAGCTTATTTTAGTTGCTTGAAAGAAAGAACTTGATCGATCATAGCACCTATTCCCAAAGCGCGCGGGGATGAGGAAATTGTAAGGGCTTTCTTCTCCGACGGAGTGGCGAATGATATACTTCAAATTCCTATCAACCTGGAGTGGGGATCGGATTTTGCCCGGTGGCCTTTCACAAGGCTTGGTGAGTATACTGTCTGGTCTGCTTACAACATGGCTCGGACGGCTCGTTTCTTGTCTGAACGAAGCGCGGGAGGGAGGGGCCTCCCTTCGGACTGGTCTATGGAAGAGTGACTGTGGAAGAAGTTGTGGAAAGTTCAGGCCCCAAACAATATGAAAATTGTGCTCTGGAGGCTTGCTCATGACTGCCTACCTTCCGGCGAGCAATTGCAGCGGCGTCAGGTCCCCACGAGGACGGATTTCTTCTTCTGTGGTCGTCAGGAAGGTATCGAGCACGCGCTTCTCATATGTCATCATGCCCGAGCAGTCTGGGATGAGATCAAAGTGGCGTTCGGGATCAAGTTATGTCACTCGTCTTTCACACCTCTCCCAAGCAGTGGCTCTTCAACCTGCTGGAGCGTGGCTCTGATTAAGACTTATCCGTCATTATGGTCACTTTGTGGCATATTTGGGAAGCCAGAAACTCTGCCCGGAATGAGCCTGAAGCTCCTTCACCGAAACGAACAGCGGCAAGGGTGCGTAGTTACATTGACATGATTTTTCTGCATCTTTTCAAATCTGCAGCTGCTGGTTCCCAGGTGACTCCGACGTCTTGCTCCAGCTGGTCTCCTCCTCCACATGGATCGCCGCTCCTTTCTGCAGATGTTGCGGTCAGCTTGGAGCATAACGCTTCGGCTGTGGGCGTTGTGGTGCAGGACCACACCGGCCAGTGTGTGGCGGCGGCCTCTAAACCTCTGCCGGGAGTCTCGTCCTCGGAATTGGCTGAGGCGCTCGCTCTTCGCCGTGCTGCAGCTTTGGCTCGTCAGAAGAACTACATGCATGTCATCTTCCAGTCTGACTGCCTCTCGGTGATTCGAAGGCTGCTCTCTTCGACCCATGACCGATCCGTGGTGGGCTCGATCATTTCTGATATGAGGACGGCCTGTGGAGCTCTGTCGTCTGTATCTTTCAAGCATGTTCGTCGGCACCGTAATGTCTTAGCTCATGTTTTAGCTAGGTCTACTTTGAACTCTGTGAATCTTTATTTTTATGACTCTGCACCGGATTGTAACCGGGAGACTCTCTGTAATGTGTTTACATGATTAATAAAGGCTGACGTTCTCTTAAAAAAAGCGCACGGGGATCAAGGATTTACCATTAGTATTGCGGGAACAAGTAGCACGTCGCATTATTGATGAGACGTGGCCTAAGTGGGAACCCAACGCACACTCACAAGTCATGTTGAACAACGGTCAGTCCTCACACATGGTCTGATTCAACCAGTTGGGGAGCCTGATCCGGTCTGACTAACACAAGACCGGGCTTGTAATTTTCAAAGGTGCTACGCGAGAGTTCAGCTTGCGGGGGCCGGTTGTGCAAAGAAGCTCTCTGGCGTAGGTCGGCTATCTTCATCAACAAATCAAGACCGGGGTGTTTCCTCCGGCTTTGCGAGCAGGCTGACCATATATAGGTGGTCCGCGATAATTATTCACTTTCAGGGGAGCTTTAAAGAACCAGTTTAAACCTCAGCAAGTGATAAGACAGCGTTGAAGATCGGTGCTGATTAGGATGCAGCCAAGCTTAAGACCGATTCAGGGGCTACTGATGGTGTTACGGCTCAGGGGTGCCTCACCTCTCTGGTTGTCAGCCCAATTAGGCCAGCCCGAGGCCCCTTAGGCCCATTTCCGGCCTACGCCATCATGCTAGCCCATGGGCCCTATAGAAGGAAGACTCTGGAGGCTTTGTTGTTCCATACGAGGAAGCGGGACTGTGGAGGACTCACCTCCACCAACATAGCTCACTAGGTTCATGCAACCCTAGGGGTCGGTATCTTATATAAGACGGAGCAAAACTAGTCGATAGGGAGAACATTGTAAGTTAGAATATCTCTGTACTTTGTACACCCTCGTTGCAATATACAACACGAGCAAGAATAGTGTTCTAGGAGTACCTCGTAAGGAGGGCCTAAACATGGATAAGTGGCTACTGGCTGCTCCTCTCAATCATCTGCTGGCTCCTCCATGATCCTTTGGAGTGGCGAATCCGTACCTTACTAGACGGCGGCGGGCGTGGAGGAGCCTCGGCCGGCAAACGGCTGAACACCTTGTGGGCGGTGATGGAGGCGGGTGTGCACAAATCGTGGCCGATGAAGGGCATCATCCTTGGCCCGTTCATGCAGCAGGTCTATCGAAGCTCGCGTCCTCCGACAATGACCGTGAGGTAGAGGTGGTATGCAGAGGGCTGCCGGCGACCCTGGGTAAGGGGGTTTTGTAGTACTCCGACGGAGCGAGAAGCGGCCACAATGCCGGCAAGAGTGGGCGTTGGTGGATGCGGTGGCGGTGGCCTCGTCGATGGATGCGACTATGGTGAAGAGGCCGAAATTGGTGATGGCGACAAGGATGACAAAGCCGGGGTGTGGAAGGGGGTAATGGTCGTTGTGTCACAAACGGGCCAGGGGAGGACACGGGCTTTTGCTCGAAGTCCACGAGCCCCTTTGTGTCGACGCGTTAGGCAGCTTTTTTTTTGTCTACCTGAATGGGTGTGGAAGGGGGTAATGGTCGTTGTATCACAAACGGGCCAGGGAAGGACACGGGCTTTCGCTCGGAGTCCACGAGCCCCTTTGTGTCGACGCGTTAGACAGCTTTTTCTTTTTGTCTATCTGAATCCAAACAGACACAATGACATGGGTCGATGCTTGCATCGTCAAATATCTCGATCGGAATACATACGCCGTGACCACTTTACTCTGGCCCTGCCATCTCGTTATTCTCCGCCCCCAAACCCGCGAAACCCCTAATCGCGCGACCTCTGCCAGAAATCCATGGGTGGCGGCAGCGGCGACCTCAGCCCCACCAGCATCCCCGCCTCCCCTTCTTCGTCCTCATCGGAGCCCCTTCCACGAGGTGATTCGCTCTGCTAGTAATCGATTGATCCCAATTTCCATCTGCTAGTACGATCGGTTCTGTTCTTGACCTGTTGGCGCATGGACCGCTTAATTATGTGGTGGCAGAGTTTGCCGATTATGTGCCGGTCTCTGACGGCGACTCCGAAGGGGGCTGCATCTGCGACGACCCCGAGGTGGAGGCACTTCTCTACGGCACCCAATTTCAGCACCGGTCGCTGCGGGAGGCGAAAGACCTCATCAGGAGGTAGCGCCACCCTTTTAATTTGTTTGTTTATCTCTTGTGCTCTGCTCCTGTGATATTTACATCTACACTGAAGGGTTAGTGGTTGTTGAAAATAGGCCCCAGTCTCTGTGTGGAGAACTTAAGATGCTACTATTGTTTGAAAATACCGAGTGCTACTGCTAGAAGCCTAGAACATGTAATTTGACGCGCCACATGCATGATTCTCTAAAAGGTATGCTGGAAAGGGCTGTCATGTCTCTGGTTTTGGAATGAGCGTATGTTCATGTGTATTCACTTTACACATGATCATCACGGAAGTCTGCGTTATGGGACAGCAATATTTCAGTCCCACCTTGGGGTTGGTTTAGACTAATTTGTCCTCTTAAATCGGGATACCATTTTGAACCTCAGTTTACAGAACTTACGTTTTATAAACCTGTAAGTTGAAATGGTTGGTACCTATCTTAAAAAACTAGTTTGGTGTTATTTATGGTGTATATCCAAATGTAATACAGTGTCGCTACGTATTATGTATCTACTCCAATGAGTTCTTTGCTTTGAGTGAGTTCATAGGCGATTAT
Source organism: Triticum timopheevii (assembly GCA_963921465.1). Lineage (NCBI taxonomy): Eukaryota > Viridiplantae > Streptophyta > Magnoliopsida > Poales > Poaceae > Triticum > Triticum timopheevii. The sequence continues at coordinate 107,778,726 of OY997271.1, forward strand.
GTAAACAAACATGGAGAAAAAAAATTCTACTGTATAAATATTTTTCATGACATGACGCTGAAGTAGCAAAGCTAGTTAAAAAATCTTGTAGATAAAGATCATAGAGAGGTCAGCATGTTCTTTCAGTCATTTCAACCTATGAGCAGGTATAAGCCTGGGTACTGGATTGAAGGAGTTGGCGACACAAAAGCTGGGGATTATTTGTTGCCTGACACCACCACATTGTTATTGGTGGGTCCCAGAGGTGCTGGGAAAAGTACACTTGTGAACCGAATTACACGGGTCTTTGACAAAGATGACGATCCGTTTGCACCAGAGCGGGCGCAGGTTTCCTGTAAGTCTTATCAATTTTGGGCGCACTGCTTCGACATGTGTGATTGCAGCTGATTTTCCTACTGCTGTTTACATTGCTAGACAATTCCAAATCAAATGGTACAAGCTTCGTCCGGGAGTACACAATTCCAAGGAATTCAAACGGTATATGTATTTGTGATACAAGAAGCTTGTCCAGAAACCCAGAAAAGGATTTCAAAATGCTGCAACGTTGGATGACGAAGGGAATTAGTCATGGGGAGATGGTGACGTGGTAAGAGGTGACCCTTAATTCAATTATATACTGTCCTGTAGGTGTTCTGTGCATTAGGATTTTCGTTGGGAGAAATTTGTTGTCATCCAACACTTGTAATTTTCTCGCAAAAAAAAAATTTACACTTGTAATTACGGGGATGAGTATTCTAGGGCTTTTAATTCTTCACACCAAAAGATACATTATCAAGTGGATCTTTGTGTCAGTCAAAAAAATCTGTGATTGTCAACATTTCGTCATTCAAGATTTCTACAGAATTTGATGTCACAATATGTTTTAGTATCTTAAAGGGAACACATGGAGAATTATTTGAAATGTTTCCTGCATTTACTATCCTGAAAAATTATTTCTTGTGCTTCCTGCAAGTACTATCCTTCAGAACATGCATAGAGTGGTGTCCAGTTTATTCTTATGTTTCAACATTGTTTTGTCATTTCCTTTTAAGTTATCCATAAATCTTATTTAGTCTTAAACGAAGCAATATACAACATATTAAAACTAACTACTCGATATAGCACTAGCTAACTTTTTTCACAACACATTTTTTTGACAGGGATACTGATGATAACACTAAGATTAAGAACCTCAAATCAATGGGGAGGCAATACAGTTTTTTGCCTTGCAAAACCAGGAAGGTCAACTTTGTGATATTTGTGGTTGATGGTGTTTCTATCCTAACATCAATTGGAAGTGATAAGAAAGGATACATGGATATGCTCCGTGCGACATTTATGAATCCATTCTTGTCTTTTGGAGGTATGAGAAGCTATGATGCTTATAGTTTTATGTAGTTCCTTAATGTGCTAAATTTGTAATAAAAATATGCATATACAAATGAACACATATGTATTTGTTACTAATACGCCTTTGAATAGTTTGAAACATATTTCCTTTGAGCAGGTTTGTATACAGATTTGTGATTTATGTAATGTATATTTGTTGTATAGAATTATTGCCTTTTTATTCTCAGCATGCTCATTGAACAATGTGTTTCATTAATTAACCGGTATGATAAATTTATATTTGGTACTGTCAGCATCAGAGTGATTATAGCAAATGTGATTGCAGATGACAAGCCTGCTGTTGTGGTTACTCATGGGGATAGACTATCATTTCAACAGCGTTCCCAAGTTCAGAATGAGTTAGCAGAGACACTTGCCATTCCACCCCAACAAATTTTTGATATACCAGGTATTGCACAGTTGCTTTTGCCACATTCTCAATATGATGCATAACTAAGAAATACACCTTATATCTTCTACACAGGTTCTGATGACTATGAAACTGATATAGCTGTGTTGGATATGTTGCGTTACTGTATCCAACATGCTGAGCAGAACTTCTCTATGAAACTGAAGAATCTTGTAGAGGTTTGATTTATTCCCCCTGATATATCATTCATCTATTGTTCATACTGTATATGAAGTTCACATGTACATTGCAAACTTAAATTGATTTTTCGTACAAGTCATACTCATGTAAGTGAAGACCCACTTGATTTATTTTTACTGGGGTTACGGAGTGCATGTAAACAGTAAGAGTACCAATTGTAACCTTCATAGATAGGCCCCAATTTTCTGCCAATCAAGGAAAATTGCTGGACCTGCTCTCGTTCAATCTTTACCTTTTTACTTGTTGGCTATTAAGATTTATATGGATGTTACAAAGTACAAACTGCCTTAATTTATGGTGAGAAAGCACTCCCGTCCGGCTCTTACGTAGTACTAGAGGTGAGATGTGATCTCTCTTATTTATGAACCCACACATATTTATGGGGCAATCACAAATATGACGCTCAGAAAAATACAAATTGGAATCTTTTGGCAGAACAAGTGTCAGGTCTCTAGTTAAGCACTAGGGGTCAAGCGAAAACTTGGTTAGGCAAGAACTCATCAGAACTGCCACACTGAGGTTTGGCCTAAGCTCCAGAAGTTGGCTGGCTCCACCTCTGGGTTGTCATTAACAACAAATGAACACAGAAATGACATTAGATATACAGTCCTAAATACTCCCTCTGTATTAAAATATAAGATGATTTTTTGACACTATCATAATGTCAAGACAGTCTTATATTTTGATACAGAGAGAGTACAACTGAATGTGAAAGATAGAAAGGAAAAAATGCAGTTGCTTATCTTCGTTTGAACATTTCTTTAGTGGGTACTTACTTGAAACCTCATGTTTGGCAGATGCACGGGCGCGAAACCCTCGCAGAGATGATGGCGCGGTTGATGGGACTAGATGCAGTCATGGATGCCACCATTGTTTTCCTATGCGCCATAGCCCTTCTACTTCGTGTATCGGATAACATACTGTAGTGGTAACTGGTGTTTTGCTATTGTGGATTGTAAATAAAGCTGTGTGATCAAAGGGAGTGCTCGAGAGTAGCATATATCACTCACGATATGCGACTCACTTTCTTGCCACCATCGAAGAAGATGGTGTCACTTCACCGTATTTGATATGTACTGTCTGAACATATATATGCAAGAAGCTTTGCACTGCAGTGTATAGTACTATAGTTTCTGAAATCTGCCCATGGAGGGTACCTGGGCAAAGGCATCAATGGCATGGTTGAAGAACATAGATGATGTGCTAATCAAAGATTTTGAAGTGGAGGTGCAAACCTTTGACTTAATTGCTTGTTGCTTCTATTCTTCTCCTTTATTTTTGTTGCACTTGTTGCAATAGAAACTTGCACACCATTCTTGTTTTGACTGCTTCCGTTGGTTATCCATGCCCTGTTCCTCTTTTTCAGCCCTTGTGCACCAAGGTTTTGCAAAAAAAATTCCACCAAAGAATTAACCTTGGTTGCGTTTCCATTTTAGACAATGGCAACTCTTTCTTGAACTTGTGCACTCTCAGTTTCTTTTGTTTAGACTTACACCTTGATTTTTAACAATCGATTGCTTCACCTCAATGCCTTTGCAAATGTCAACATCTGCATTGGCCTTTCATCATTTGAAATAAAATCTGTAGTTGCACACTTGCAACATCTTTCTTAACACGATAAACTTACTTGATGTCATACCATACGTACAGGTAACTTGGCCTGAGTGAACATGGGTTGTGGGTCCGCTACAACGGACTTCTTAGTTCAGTGGCTATAAGAGGAGAGCAGCTGCAAGCGAAAGGGGATCATGCTAATGCCTTCTTCCTCCTCCAACTACTCTGCCTCCTCTAGTATCCGACCAATGTATCATCTGCTGCTCTTGTACCTTTGATCTATGATCTTCTTATCCTTAATTCTCGTATCCGGATTGTAGCCCCTTCGTGATCCTTGGTTTGGTGAATTAATTCATACGTCGGGAGCACTTGTATTCATTGATTTGTGTTTGTCGATATCAAATTGTTGCCTCCGATTCACGGGATACGCCACTTGACCACATCTTTTCTTAATTCTTGAGCTCTAGACCGATTCTTTTTTATTGAAACAGTCTTTAATATATGATTGTTCATTGAATGTTGGTCTACTTGGAGTTGCATAATCTTGGTGAGATGGTTTAAAATAAGATGGAGAATACACCCTTGAATCATACATGTACCATGATGAATATGAATAAAAATTAGCATAAGGAGGCATCCATGGCATTGGCATTGGGGACCCAAAAGTAGGATATGAATATGCAGCATTAAAATTGTTCCTTTTTAGTACCGCTCCTCAAACTTGCGCCTAAGGAAGTAAGGAGTGACCTTGACTTCTTTGGATTATTTGGCGGATAAGTATGTTTCTCTTCACTCTTTTGATATTTATCTAATAATTTTGCGAAAGTGACTTTCGATTTCTTACTCTTGTGCTTATTGCGGCCTTTGTCTCCTTTGGTTTTGCTTGCATCGATCTTTGGATTTTTCCTGTTGTCCCCAGTGTTTGGCGTCTTCATTGTAACTTTGATTGAATTCGCACCTTCAAGAATATCTTCATTGTGCACTTGAACAATCTCTTTACTTGAAACAATTGATTCCATCATATGCAACTTTTTACCTTCTCATCTTTAAATGAATCTGCTTGAGTTAGTCGATGCAATAGCTTTTGTCCATCATGACCAATAGGTGTAGATTGGTCATTCATTTGTGTTTCAAGAAGTTTCAAACATCCTTTATCAATGGCTCATTGTACTATTTGATGAAACATGTTGCAATCTTCAAAATTATGTTCGAAAGAACCATGCAACTTGCAACACATTCATCCTTGCATTGATGTCTCTACATGGTTATAAAGAATTCTAATATAATCATTTTTTCAGTAGTAAATCAGAGATATGATTACACATGCTCGAATTGAAGGTATACTTATCAATCTTTAGCCAATCTTGTTGTGAGATCGAATTTGGAACTAAGCGATCAAATGGTTCAGATTTACCGAAAAAGGCTTTCGCCCCGCTTTATAAGTAAAGCAAACCGCCAGAGAGCACACATACAAGGACTAGTCCACATACATACACCCAAGTCTCACAAATGAATATAGAGGTTCTGCTGAGGGCACAACTCAACAAGCCCAGACAAAATAAAAGAAAAGAGCTGGAGAACGGGACATGCGTCTAGTCAGGTTTCGGCGGAGGCGGCGGGGGCGGCGGCGACAGACGGACGACCATCAAGCGTAGGTCGGCGATGAAGTCGGAGATGGCGTCGCGGTCCTGAGGGCGGCTAAGTGGCTGCCAAAGCTGCAAGAAACCAGAAAGTTTGAAGATAGCGCCAGTAGCTCATCGCAGAGGAGTGCGCTGGATCACAAGCTTATTGCGGATCGTCCAGAGGGTCCAAGCAATGACCCCAATCTCAAGCCACCTAATGTGGCGAGACGTCAAGGGGGAGTTCTGGAGTTCGGCAAATAGGTCGGGGAAGTTGGTGTGGCACTAATTTCCACCGACCGCTTCGTGAAAGCAGCTCCAAACGAATTGAGTGGACACGCAGGAGAAGAAGATGTGATTCGAGTCTTCGGGGATACCGCACATCGGGCAGATGCTAGTGCCTGGGCCATTTCTCTTGCGAACCTCGACCCCAAACGGGATCCGACCGCGAATCCATTGCCACATGAAGATCTGGATCTTCAGGGGCAGACGGATGGACCACACCATCGTAGGGGGGGGGCGGAGGAGGGTGCGATGGCCTGGTAGAGAGACTTGGTGGAGCATTGGCCAGAAGGCTCCAGGCGCCAACGTCCACCATCGGCTTGTGGAGAGCATCACAATCCAGTAACTCACGCCAAGCGGCGGACTCCGGGGGCCCAAATGGCCTCCGGAATGCGAGGCGCCCTAAGTCAATAAGGGCCTTCTCGACTGAGATCACAGGATCGACGGAGATGGAGAAGAGGACGGGAAAGCACGCAGCGAAGGGAGCGTCTCCGGCCCACTGATCAAACTAGAAGAAAGTCGACGCCCTGGAGCCCACCGAGATGGAAGTCCCGATGCGGAGAACCGGAAGAAGTTGGACGACTGACTGCCAGAACTAGGAGCCGCCAGATCTCTGACAGAAGGCGAGGGGCTGTCCGCTCAGGTATTTGTTCTGGATGATGTCGAGCTAGAGGCCACCGCTCCCTTGTGAAATGCGCCAAAGCCAAAGGGAAAGGATGGCGATATTCATGCTCTTAGAGCACATAATGCTAAGGCCTCCTTGTTCCCTGGGCTTGCAAATGTCAGGCCAACTGACCATATGATACTTCTTCTTATTGTTGTCGCCAGCCCAGTAGAAACATGACTGGACTTTGGCGATCTCATGGTGCAGAGTCTCGTGAAGGCTGTAGAAGCTCATGAGAAACAAGAGGAGACTGGAGAGGGAAGAGTTAATGAGGAGGCTGAATGCTGTAGAAGTTCATGGTCCAGATTTTACATCACCCATTCGGCTAGTATCGCGTTTTGCATTCTCCCTCAGATGTCTTTGAATAAGAAGTTATACTATCATCTTTTTCTCACATATTTAAACTTTGGCTTTATGTTTTTGAGCCAAAGATAGTTAGAACACACATGTCTTATTTGAGACCAAATATAAACCAAGTATGGAAGAAGCAAAACTACCCATGTAGATATAAACTCTAAATGAAACAATGGGGGGAAGCTTTGGCTGTAATAAATTGTCACCATCGGCCTCTCTAAATAGTACAATATGTTGACTGATATGCTTTGTAACAATATTATTGCTAACAAATAAATTATCCTTCTTCATTGGCCTCTCAAGATTTCTTATGAAGATTTTTCTAATATATGCATCAACAACAAAATTATGAGAAAATCAGAAAATAAGTAAATTACTTTTTAGATATACCTCTTCGAATATGTTGAGAGAGCATGATGGTTGCATGACCAAACATATCTTGTTTCTCTTTTGGATGGCTCCCTAACACCTTGTCATGTTCTTTTTCTGTATTCCATGCCTCATCACCTTGAAGGTCCTTGTCAAACGAACTTTGTTCGGCCACATATTGTCGCTCTTGATGCTCATCAAGTTCTTTAGTTCAGAACTCATAGGGCAAGAAATATGTTCCCTTAACTTCATAAAAATCAAGCACAACTGTTTTGCTATGCTTGACATGCCCTTTCTCAATGATAATTGCCTCTTTGGATTGATGGATTAGAAACATGCACTATTTTGATTTGGTTTTCTCAACCAAAGCACCTTAATTTCTGAATCATCGTTCTTTAGATCAATTATATAAATTGGCGAGCTACTTTTGTTTGAGACAATTATTTTTCTATTTGCTCCTTGCGGCGAGTGGAAAGATAGGCTTTAAGTTTTCTCTCTCAATTTCTCCCCACTCCGTATATGATTGCCCCCATAATGTTTTTAGAATCTTTCGGCAATGAGATATGCTTGTTGCCGAAACTTTGTAATTGTGCACGGCTGCATAATATGTTACAGTACTAGTTGAAGGCATATGCATTTTGTAGAACCATATTTTTGCTCACCAATTCTATCAATTGACAAAGATTCATATTCTTGTGAAACTCTAGCTTCTATTGCATTATAGTAAAGAAATAACCTCTTTTCATGTTGTTAAGGCAAAGAGCACTAATCCTCTCATTTTTGGCTAAACTCTTTGGCTAAAGCTTTTTTAATGCAACGACAACCGCTTCTAGCAGGGATTGTTCCACAAGACTTTTAGATTCTTTCAGCAATAATTTATGTGTGTTGCCAAAATTCTGCAATTGTGTAGAGGAACCATTACACACTACAATATTATGTGAAGGCATATGTGCTCCTATATAATTTTCACAAATTTGGCTATGTCAACGAAGGTGTGGAGCTGAATTATGAATACCTACATTAGCGTAAGGGGCCGAAAAATTACCAACATGGGGCGATGGAGTCAAATCCACCAGATCTCGGGTAGGGGGTCCCGAACTGGTAGCCTTGGCACGATAGTAATAGGGACACGTGATTTTACCCAGGTTTGGGATTTCTCGAAGAGATAATACCATACATCCTGCCTTGATTGTATATATTGATTGAGGGGGTACAAAAGTACACGTTGATCTACTACGAGATCGTGTATGTATGCGTTGTTTCGTCTCTAGGATGTGTTGAGATTCTAATGGTCTATCGACTAGCCTAGCCTTGGCTTTTATAATGTACCAGAGGCCTAGGATAACAACAATCGTAGTCGGCTACGTCGGTGGAGAGAGTCCTTGTCTTGAATAGCCAAGGCTTCTTAATTCTTCCTTGTACGCGTCATGGTCCGTCTTGACGTGGCCCCTTGATAAACCGCCATGGGGGTCCTAGGCCCGGCCCACCTGGTCAGGAGACGATGTGGTAAGTGACCCCTAGTCCGGGACACCATCATTAGCCCCTGAAACAGTCTTCAAGTTGGGGACGCTCCTCGATTTTTCTGAACTGCTTTTCGTCTTTGGTCATCGATCTTGAAAGTTGGTTCAACAAATCTTCCCACTTTCATCCTTGTGGATCATCGAAGTACATTTGAGGAGTATATATGCCGGACATCCGAGGATCATCTTTAAGTTCTCGGCCTTTATCAAATGCCTTGCTATTTTCACACCACATCTCAGGTTCGAAGTTTGTTTCCGGCGTAGAGGTGCCTCTCGCTGCCGGTCTCCATGCCATACTGCTTCCGAAGTGGTGCACCACCTTGGTTTTGAGTTATCGATGTAGAGGCCGGCCTCTGTTGAATTATTTTTTCCCTCCAAGATGGCTTCCGCTACTATTCATGTGCTTTTAGCAGTAAAAAGAAGCAGAGATTCATCCATTGTAGCAAGCTGGATCAAATAACCAAAGAGATTAGATGAACTACATATGAATAGAAACCGGAACATGATTTTCAGTAGCCATGTAAATTCAGTTGCGTTAAATTTTCATTTCATTATAGAGAACAATTTCAAAATAGGAGGATGCATGTTAATCAAAATGCAGTCAAACAAAATCTTACTTCGAATATTACCAAGACCAATTCCAAATCACTCATCGTGTTAACATCTTGTCAATCAAGCTGCTCTCAACATATACTGGTAGGACTTGAGGTTATGGCCTTTCACATAGAAAAGGCAAGAAAGAAGAGAAAACAAAGAAAAGGAACCTCACCTCATGGGCATAGCCGAGTAGCCCTTTCTCGGAGAGCAGCACCATCTTGCCCGCCGTTGGCTAGTTGGCCCACTCCAACACCCTGGAACGTCCATCACTATCTGCAAGAACCCTACAAAATCAACAAGATCCGGGACAGGGGCAAGATCTTAGCATAAAACGACCAATGAATCAAATAAATCACTGCACCTCTGCAACTCGCCGCCCTGAGCTAGGGTCTCCATCGGCACCTTGATTCCATCCCCTTCCTCCCCTCCCCTGCAATCATCATGAAGCCGGGTGGAATGCAACGTCGAGAAGGTCTGGGGAGAGGTGGACTTGAGGAGGGCGCCTACTCTGGTGGTGGGCGCCGGAGGAGCTGGGATGCGCCGACGGGGCGGCGACGGCAACCCTAGTTTGCGTGATGCGATTTTTTGGGGAGAGAAATATGTAAGTACTACAGTGCTTACGATGGACATCAACCAAGGGAGAAGGCGTAACCAGATGATGAAGAAGGCGTAACCAAGGCGCGGGAGAGTTTAAATGAGTGGAGAGGAATTTGGGCTTTAGGCCTTGTAATAGTTTGGGCCATGGGGCTTGTAACGAGGGAGCTGGACTGGTGGATATAAACCAGCCAGGTAGCGTGTGGGAAAGGCATCGAAAATGAAATAGATCATTATCCCGAGCCACTGGCTCTTCTCTCTCCTTCCTCGCTATCTCTTCCTCCTCTCTGGCGATTTCAAATTCTCTCTTACCTGAGCCCTCTTCCACTCGCTGGTGACGAACCTGTCCGATCCCTAGGTCGTGACAGTCTGGTATCAGAGCCACCGCTTCCGTCCACGTGCCCAAATTTTTTCCCCACTTTGTACCCAGCAAATCTGACGTGAAGGTTTCAGATCGCTCTCGGGCTTGATCTGAGTAGTTCCGGACCTGAGGTGGGTTGATTTGGGCGAAATCGCAGCCACGACGGCATTCAAGCCTAATCCACAGACTAGGTTCCTAGCGGACGAGATGGAGGCGCTCCAGGAGAGGATGCTCACGGAATTCGACGTGCTTCACAAAAACCAGAGCAAGTTGGCAGTCGTGGATGACATCTGTGCGAAGCTGGTGTTGCTGAATGCGAAGCTCACGGAGCAAGCGGCGCACCTAGATCAAGTGCATGTCAAGGTGGATCTGTCCTGCGACACGTTGGGGCAAGTGCAGCAGGGACAGCTTCATGCGGCGAGAGGAGACAAGACCACAGGGCAGGGCGAGAGCTCTTCACCCACAACATCTGAGGTCTCGGATGGGATTCTAGGCGCAGGACCGCGGTATAGGCAGCCACCACCACCACCTCCACCACCACATCAGGTACCTGTTACACTGCCTGTTGTTCAGTTGCCGATGCTGTTCGCAGTCGAGGAGAGTGGTAACAAACACCAGTGGATGCCTAAAATGGATTTTCCGAGGTTCGATGGTTCTGATGTGCGGATTTGGTTGGATAGATGCGAGGCTTACTTCCAGTTATATCACATACCTGAAAATTTCAAGGTTACTTCTGCTTCTCAGTACCTGACAGATAACGCTGCACATTGGTACCAAGCGTTCAAGCAGAATGCGGCATTCCATACTTGGGAACAATTTTGTGAGGCCATTATGAAGGAATTTGATGTGGACGTTTACCGTCAGAAGACGAAGGAGCTGATGCTACTCAAGCAGACTGGTACCGTCGAAGAATATAAGCACCAGTTCCTGCACTTGGTGTATACGGTCAGGTTGTATGAGCCGACAATCAGCGACACATTTCTGATCACTCGATTTGTGATGGGATTGAAGGATGAACTTCGAGCTGGGGTAGAAGTTCAGATACCTTCTACAGTACAAATGGCTGCCCTGTATGCCTCAGTTCAGGAAGGATTATTGCAGCAACAAAAAACTCCTAAGCCACCTTTCTCCAAGAGTTCATACACAAGGACTGACAGTAAACCTCAGCTGGCCACATGTGACTTGTGGAAAGCAAAACAGTTAAAGGAGTACAGACGTGCTAATGGGTTATGTTATAAGTGTGGAGAGAAATTCATGCCAGGTCACACGTGTAACCAACCCACTGTTCGAGCAGGTCAACTCAAGGCTGCAGAAATGGTGGATCCTCATGAGATTATCTCTGATGCAGTGTTAGATGCTCTTGTGACAAATGGCCATGAGGAATGTGCAGCCTTATCAGCAACAGCATTGTCAGGAGCACCTCACCCCAGAACAATTCAGTTGAGGGCATTGGTTGGAAATCAGGTTGTTCTCATTCTGGTAGATTCGGGCAGTACTCACTCATTTGTGGATCAGCCTCTGTTGAGCAGAATTTCTATGACTACAGTAAAGCTACCAGTGCCAATGCAAGTCAGAGTGGCTAATGGAAATCTTGTTAAGTGCACTGAATGTGTCCCTCAATTAACCTAGTGGTTGCAAGGGCATAGTTTCACCAGTCCTATGCACGTTTCCCCCCTGGGTGGTCATGACATTATTCTGGGTATAGATTGGCTTGAGCAATGGGGTGTTATGCAGTGTCACTGGGCAGCAAAGTGGATACAATTCCAATATGAAGGACAAGAGGTCAGGCTACAGGGAGTGTTGCCAGGACAGCAAGACCATATTGAAGAAATATTAGTTGAGCAATTACTGAAATGGGAAAAGGGTAATGATGTCTGGGCAACAACACTTCTGAACCGCATTGTTATGGAACCTGCTGTAGAAATTTCTCCTGCAGTGCAACGGATCTTGGATAGAAACAAAGAAGTATTTCAAGAACCAAAGACACTTCCTCCTCACAGAGCCCTGGACCATGCAATCCATTTGAAACCTGATGCTGTACCAGTCAACTGTGGGCCATACAGGTACTCTCCTCTGCAAAAAGATGAAATAGAGAGGCAGGTCTCTGAAATGTTACAAGTAGGGCTGATTACTCCCAGTATAAGTCCATTTGCTTCTCCTGTTTTGCTGGTGAAGAAGAAAGATGGAACTTGGAGATTCTGTGTGGATTATAGAAGGTTGAATGACCTGACAATCAAAAGTAAATTTCCCTTGCCTGTGATTGATGAGTTATTGGATGAATTAGGAGGCTCCAAGTGGTTTTCCAAGTTAGACCTTAGAGCTGGATATCACCAGATCAGGATGAAAGAGGAAGATGAGCACAAGACTGCATTTAAAACTCACCATGGCCAGTTTCAGTTTAGAGTTGTTCCATTTGGACTGGCCACTGCTCCTGGCACATTTCAATGTGTAATGAACTTTGTGTTTGCAGGACCAAACAGGAAGTTCGTCTTGGTGTTTATGGATGATATTCTGGTGTTCAGTCAGACATTTGAGGAACATTTAGAGCACTTACAGACTGTGTTTGATCTTCTGAAAGAGCACCAGTTCTATGTGAAGGAAAGTAAGTGTGCTTTTGCACAAAAATCTATGGAATATCTGGGTCACATTATTTCTGATCAAGGAGTGGCCACTGACCCAGCTAAAACAGAAGCTATGGTGAATTGGCCTGTTCCCACATTAGTCACTGAATTGAGGGGATTTTTGGGATTAACAGGTTATTACAGAAAATTTGTTCAGCACTATGGTCTGCTTGCCAAACCCCTGACTACTTTACTGAAGAAACAAGCTTTTGTGTGGTCTGAATCTGCTCAGCAGGCTTTCCAAATGTTGAAGAGAGCTATGGCAACTACTCCAGTACTTACTCTTCCTGATTTCAACAAGATATTTACAGTAGAGACAGATGCTTGCAACACTGGAGTGGGAGCTGTACTTACTCAGGAGGGTCACCCTGTGGCTTATTACAGTAAAGCATTGGGAGTAGCCAGTCAGAAAACTTCAATCTATGAAAAAGAGTTCCTAGCTATTATGATGGCAGTGGATAGGTGGTGTCATATCTGTCTAGAGCACCGTTTGTTATCAAAACGGATCATCAGAGCTTATGTCATTTGGGGGACAAAAATCTGACCTCAGATCTTCAGAGAAAAGCAATGACAAAGTTGGTGGGGCTCCAGTTCAGCATACAATACAAAAAAGGGGTGGAAAATACTGCATCAGATGCTTTGTCGAGGGTGGCTCATCTGTTTGTTGCACAGGCAGTATCCACCAGCAAACCTGTGTGGATTCAGGAAATCCTCAATTCATATACTGTAGACCCTAATACTCAACTTATGCTACAAAAGTTAGCAGTGGACAGCAAGGCTTGTCCTGGTTTTCAGTTATAGGAAGGCCTCATCAAGCAATAAGGGAAGATCTGGGTGGGAGCAAATACAGGCTTGCAGACCAAGTTAATATAGGCTTTCCACTCCAGTCCCATAGGTGGTCACTCTGGTATCTTACCAACTTATCACAAAGTAAAGCAGTTGTTTAGCTGGCAAGGTATGAAAGCAGATGTGGAAAGTTTTGTCAAGCAATGCAGTGTGTGTTAGCAAGCTAAGCATGAACTCTGTAAAAGCCCTGGTATGTTGCAACCACTTCCTATACCTGACAGTCCTTGGCAATCAATTAGTATGGACTTTATTGAAGGATTACCCAAATCTGATGGATATAATGCAATTCTGGTTGTGGTGGATCGACTGACCAAGGTGAGTCATTTTTTCCCTTGAAACATCCATTCATTGCTGCTTCTGTTGCCAGAGTCTTTCTCAATACCATTGTCAAGCTGCATGGGTTACCACTGGTTATTATATCAGACAGAGATAAGATATTCACGAGTGCCTTTTGGAAAGAGCTGTTCAGAGTATGGGGTACAGAATTGCATATGAGCACAGTGTATCATCCCCAAACGGATGGGCAGACAGAGTGTGTTGGAAATGTATTTGCGCTGTGCTGTGAATGAGTTTCCTGCTAAGTGGTCCACCTGGTTATCTCAAGCTGAGTTTTGGTACAACACAACGTACCATTCTTATCTAGGTTGTACTCCTTACAAAGCACTATATGGCCATGATCTGAACATTGGACAATTGTTGGGACACAGCTCGTCGCTCAATACAGATGTGCAAACCTGGTTGACTGAACATCAGCATCATAATGCAGCATTGAGAGACCATTTGGCTCGCGCTCAGTGCAAGTACAAACAGTTCGCTGATAGGAAAAGATCAGAGCGTGTGTTTGCTGTTGGTCAGATGGTTTATTTGCATCTCCAGCCATATACACAGTCTACAGTGGTCAACAGGCCGTGTCCCAAACTTGCACTCAAGTATGTTGGGCCATACAAAGTGCTGGACAAAATTGGAGAAGCAGCTTATCGACTTGAGTTACCCAAAGGCAGTCAGGTACACCCAGTTTTTTATGTACCCCAGCTCAAAGGGTATGTTCCTGATCATACCCCTGTCTTCGTCAATTTGCCCGAGCCGTTGGATCTGTCTCTACCGGGTATAATTCCAGAAGCAGTGCTCGATCGACGACTGGTGAAAAAACGGAACAACTCTCACTTGCAAGTGTTGATAAAATGGGCTACTGTACCACCATCGTCAGCCACCTGGGAAGATTATGACGTGCTCAAGGCGCGTTATCCAGCGGCACCAGCTTGGGGACAAGCTGGTTCTTCAGGGGCGGGTACTGTAAGTACTGCAGTGCTTACGATGGACGTCAACCAAGGGAGAAGGCGTAACCAGGTGATGAAGAAGGCGTAACCAAGGCGCGGGAGAGTTTAAATGAGTGGAGAGGAATTTGGGCTTCAGACCTTGTAATAGTTTGGGCCATGGGCCTTGTAATGAGGGAGCTGGAGTGGTGGATATAAACCAGCCAGGTAGCGTGTGGGAAAGGCATCGAAAATGAAATAGATCATTTTTTTCGTAAGGAAGAATATAGTTACTTCATGAGGAAGGGAAAGTAAGGGAGGGAAAGTAAGGGAGGTGTTATCTGACACAACCAACCGCTGCTCTCGACCTATGTTCTTTTTTTCGTTCCTGTGATGATGTGGAACGAGCGAGCAGGCGCCATTGATGAGTATCTTATTGCTTGCAAAGCCCCCCCCCCCCATGTTTGTCTCCAGTTTACAAACGAAAGTATGTCCGGACCATGCTACCTACGACCGTGTTGGATGACTTCCGCGGTCCGAGCAATGCGGTGCAAACGTATGTGGGCGGTTTGTGGATCGCCGTTGGAGATGCCCTTACGAAGATTTTGCTAAACTTTTCTTTCATGCTTATGGTTCTTTTTTGACAAAGAATGGTTTTATTATATTAAAATGTAGCATCAAGTGGATAATAAGCATATTGAACGATATATGACCTCTTCATCGTTAAAATGCACACAACCAACTAAATGAACCATCTAAGAAAGAATATAAAAATGATAAATTGGTAACACCGCAACAGTAAATCCATATGAGACCGAAACTATTCCTATATCGACAAAGGAGGTGGACTGATCCGGAGATTATGCTGCCACCCTTGTTGGTTAAAACCATTCTCGCCACCCACTTCAACTGCATACACACTGTCGCAAACAACGATATATACTTTGTTCGATGCAACAAGACTATATACAAAGCATGTGCGTACAACGGAAATAACCTGCATAGAAAAAGAGATTTTTTTCCCATTAACCTGCCTAACACGCTCATACCATCGGTGTAGGTTGCCGCTTGTCGGCTGAGCTACAACACTGTAGCCAGCCACCATGGAGCACCGATGACAGAGCCGGGAGGCGGTGGCGAAGGGAGCTTGTCGGAGAGGGTTTCTCCTGCAATTGAGGGGTTGGGTGGTTAGCTAGGTCAAATAGATGGTGCATACATGAGGACTTTACGAAAGAGCCGCCGTGGTGGATGCTGGGAGCTACTCGCCGGGGTTGGACATTGGTCGTTGGAGCCAAAACATATTGTAGAGCACCTGCACCCTAGCCCTTCTTATCTAGACATCCATTCTCCGCATCAAAGATCCGTGCAAGTACATTTATCTTTTTTGTTTCTTCCCGTTTGCTTGTATCCGCGTTGGTATTTTCCCGAAGAGGTGGGGATGATGCAGCACAACAACGGTAAGTATTTCCCTCATTTATGAAACCAAGGTTATCAATCAAATAGGAGAACCAAGCAACACTATGTAAACGGATCCTGCACACAAATAACAAATACTTGCAACCCAACACGTAAGAGGGGTTGTCAATCCCTCCCTGGTATTAAGATAGATAAAATTGTATGAGCTTTGATAAATAGATCTTGCAAAAACACAAAATAAAATAAATAAAGAAAAAGTGCAGCAAGCAAAAACACAAAATAAAATAAATAAAGAAAAAGTGCAGCAAGGTATTTTTGGGTTTTTGAAATAATAGATGTGAAACAATATGATAGAAAATAGACCCGGGGCCGTAGATTTCACTAGTGGCTTCTCTCGAGAAAATAGCATATGATAGAAAATAGCATAGTGAGGCAATAATCATGTATATATGCATCACGTCCAAGATTAGTAGACCGACTCCTGCCTGCATCTACTACTATTACTCCACACATCGACCGCTATCTGACATACATCTAGTGTATTAAGTTCATGGAGAAATAGAGTAATGGAATAAGAACGATGACATGATGTAGACAAGATCTATTCATTTAGGAGTAGACCCCATCTTTTTATCCTTAATAGAAGTGATACATGCGTTCCTTGCTACCCCTTCTGTCACTGGGTGAGGACACCGCAAGATCAAACCCATCACAAAGCACCTCTTCCCAATTTATTCTCTGCCGATATGTATAGCCAGTAGCCCTAAAGGTGTGTGCTAGCCTAAAAGTCTGGTATGCACCTGAAGAATAGAATAAAACTGATGATCCAAGTAGCCCCTAGGACTCAGGTCAATTTGCAAAATCGGCTTGAGGATCAACTCCTTGATCGACAACATACTTTAGGAACAGAAATATGGTGTGCAGTAGCCCCCAGACTTAGGTCGGGTGCGGCCGACTGACCCGAGGATTGTAATCTCCTCGAAAACCATACTGCACTTTAAATTTTCTACATTGGATTGCCAATGTAGTAGCCCCCGAGACTTGGGTTGGGCAACATGTCTGACCCTAGGATCGTATCTCCTAAAAAACTAGTTCAGCCGTCGTGCGCGTTTCGCCAACACCGAGGTGCGGCCCGGGGGAAGATGCAGAACTGCTGTTCAGGAAAGATCTTTCTTTCATAGAATTACCATGGGTAGTACACCTCGACCAAGAGGATATCCTGCCTCGTGAAAAACGCTTTCAAATAGGTTAAACGTGTTATAAGCTCGAAAAACCATAAAAAACTTACTTAAATACTTTACATTTGAATTAAGTCAAGTTTTTTGGTGCCAATCCGAGATTGATCTTATAATTAATTTGTGCTTCCATCGTGTTTTAACATTACCTCCGATCTCCAAGATTTGAGTGGGCCAGCCTTTGGCTTCAACCTCCTTATCCCAAAGGCGGAGTGCTTCTCAGACCAATTTATACGAACCAAACTCAAGTGGCATATAGAGAAGCCAGGCTATCCGGCAGTTTGACCATGAACTCAAGCCAAAAAATGAGTAGTGGAAAAACACTTTGCAACGACTTAGAAGAAAACACTTAAAAAAAGACACATGTTAGTCACGACATGTAGCTTGTGGTGAGTAAGGGTAATTGACCAAATAACTATTGGTAACATGGTCAATTCCACCATCCACTGGCATATTGGGATTTCACATATTGCAGGTTAGTTGCTGCTTTATAAAAGGGTGAAATGCTTTCTTGCAGAATATTGGTAATTTTTATATTAGGTGATTTAAATTGATTAACCAAACTCATCATGTTATTCATCGACATATGGATTTGTGTGACTGCCAGTGCATGATGGTTCGAATACATATATTTCATGTTACTAGAATTACAAGAATTTGAAGCATGGAGATTATTTTGCATCTACTCTTGCACATAACTAGATGCATGATTATTAAAACTAGGCTAGCCGATACATTATGCTCATTAAACGATATAGCAACAACATATGAACTTTTTGCATCTACATAGATGAATTGGGTATTCATATTACCTTTATAGATCATAGCTCTTGATGATGATCTCTTCATAGCCACAATGGTCATGATGGACGTTAGAAACTTCGTCCCCAACAGATTCACGAAAAAGTGTGTTCGCACACGAACACTTCATCGTGTACGCAAGCAGGACATGTAGGGCACGTCGGGGGAGGAGCCTCATCGGGAGCGTGATATGAAAGACACGCCGACAAGAACTCTTGTATACCCAAAACCCCACATGCCCAGGAGGGACCCTGCTAGGTTGCGGGATGGCTATTGGCTTCACTATGTTGACCTGATCATTCCCAAGACCTCGTGGATCCCTGTTGTCGAACATGAAGAACAACTAAGAGAAAGAAGAAATAAAGGTTAAAGGATAAAATATAAATAGTGGTACATGTGTTTGTTGACCATGTGTTGTTCAATTTGCATCCCTCTCATCTAGATATGAGGTGTCTAGACTTCCGGTACAAGCAAAAGACTCCAAAACGCGTCCAAAAGTTCTAAAATCCTAGGTTGACTCGGACAGAATCTTGTGCAACCTTCTGGATCCATTCAGAACCTTCATGTGGGTTTGCTTGGAATTTTCGATTCAACCAAGTGCTCCGTGGCAAACCTTCTGAATTCCGATTGGAATTTCCAAGTCATCCACTCGGAACTTCTGAGATAACTCTGCAACTTTTAACTTTGACTTTTTTTGGCTTTCCAGGTTGCGTACGACCTCGGATTGAGATGATCCAAAAAGCGAAATTGTTCATTTCAAAAGAAGAAGAATTTCTACGTTGGGGACTTCCCATTTTTGAAGTCACCTTAATTGTGCTTTATGACATGTCATAATTGGGTGTCAACATGTGCATCTCTTAATTTGTTATAACTTTTGCATCGGAGCTCCATTTTGGATCATCTTTATACTTGTTTTGATCATTTCAAAGAGGGTCTTCCAATGGCGAGTTACAATCATAAATTTGATTTCATCTTGCTATAGTTTTGAGCCACCATTTGCAAGCATGCCACTTTTGAGCATCAACGAAGCATGATCCCAACATGGAGCTACCGTGGTTGGTTGCCGAGGCTAGCCTCATTCTTCGGTTGGGAGATTCCCCATTTCATACGTCCATCTTGCATCATGTTTTCTTACTGTTATTTATAATGTTTTTGGTCATTATTTCTCGTTATGATGCAATTCTAATGCTTTTTTCTCTTAATTTGCAAGGTCTATATGAAGAGGGAAATTACCGACAACTGGATTTCTGGACCTAAAAGAGCTACAATAGAGATAGCTATTCTACAGAGCTCCAAATGACCTGGAATTTCACGGAGATTTTTTATTGAATATAAAAAAAATACTGGAATGAAGAACCACCAGAGGGGGTGCATCTACTGTCCACAAGACAACAGGGCGCACTGTAGGATCAAAAGTATGTCTAGAGGGGGGGGGGGGGGGGTGATTATACTAGACAAATTAGTACCTAGGTTTTTTCCAATTTTAATTGTAGGCAAATTTTAGCAATTATGACAAGTCAAGCAATCAACCTACACATGCAATTCTAAGAGTATAGCAGTGGAAAGTAAAGCATTGCACATGAAGGTAAAGGGAAGGGTTTGGAGAAGGCAAACGCAATGGGGACACGAAGATTTTTGGCGTGGTTTCGATAGGTGGTGCTATCGTACATTCACGTTGATGGAGACTTCAACCCACGAAGGGTAACAACTACACGAGTCCACAAAGGGCTACGCCCATGAAGGGTCCACGAAGAAGCAACCTTTTCTATCCCACCATGGCCATCGTCTACAAAGGACTTGCCTCACTTGGGCAAATCTTCCCGAAGTAGACAATCTCCTTGCCCTTACAAACTTCTTGGTTCAACTCCACATCATGTCAGAGGCTCCCAAGCGACGGCTAACCAATCTAGGAGACACTACTCTCCAAAAGGTAATAGACGGTGTGTTGATGGTGAACTCCTTGCTCTTGTGCTTAAAATGATAGTCTCCTGATACGTCTCCGTCGTATCTACTTTTCCAAACACTTTTGCCCTTGTTTTGGACTCTAACTTGTATGATTTGAATGGAACTAACCCGGACTAACACTGTTTTCAGCAGAATTGCCATGGTGTTGTTTTATGTGCAGAAAACAGAAGTTCTCGGAATGACCTGAAACTCCACGGAATATCTTAGAACAAATAATAAAAAATCCTCGCCAGAGATGAAGGCCAGGGGGCCCACACCCTGTCCACGAGGGTGGGGGGCGCGCCCCTACCTCGTGGGCCCCCTGGTGGCCCTCCGACGCCAACTCCAACTCCATATATTGGCTTTCGGGGAGAAAAAAAATCAGAGAGAAAGTTTCATCGCGTTTTACGATACGGAGCCGCCGCCAAGCCCTAATCTCTCTCGGGAGGGCTGATCTGGAGTCCGTTTGGGGCTCCGGAGAGGGAGATTCGTCGCCGTCGTCATCATCAACCATCCTCCATCACCAATTTCATGATGCTCACCGCCGTTCCTGAATAATTGCATCGTAGGCTTGCTGGACGGTGATGGGTTGGATGAGATTTATCATGTAATCGAGTTAGTTTTGTTAGGGTTTGATCCCTAGTATCCATTATGTTCTGAGATTGATGTTGCTATGACTTTGCTATGCTTAATGCTTGTCACTAGGGCCCGAGTGCCATGATTTCAGATCTGAACCTATTATGTTTTCATGAATATATGTGTGTTCTTGATCCTATCTTGCAAGTCTATAGTCACCTACTATGTGTTATGATCCGGCAACACCGAAGTGACAATAATCGGGACCACTCCCGGTGATGACCATAGTTTGAGGAGTTCATGTATTCACTATGTGCTAATGCTTTGGTCGGTTCTCTATTAAAAGGAGGCCTTAATATCCCTTAGTTTCCAATAGGACCCCGCTGCCATGGGAGGGTAGGACAAAAGATGTCATGCAAGTTCTTTTCCATAAGCACGTATAACTATATACGGAATACATGTCTACATTACATTGATGAACTGGAGCTAGTTCTGTGTCACCCTATGTTATGACTGTTACATGACGAATCGCATCCGGCATAATTATCCATCGCTAATCCGGTGCCTACGAGTTTTCCATATACTGCTTCTCGCTTATTTACTTTTCTGTTGCTACTGTTATAATCACTACAAAATACCAAAAACATTACTTTTGCTATCTTTACTTCTGTTACCGTTACCACCACTATCATATTACTTTGCTACTAAACACTTTGCTGCAGATATTAAGTTTCCAGGTGTGGTTGAATTGACAACTCAGCTGCTAATACTTGAGAATATTCTTTGGCTCCCCTTGTGTCGAATCAATAAATTTGGGTTGAATACTCTACCCTCAAAAACTGTTGCGATCCCCTATACTTGTGGGTTATCAAGATCTTTTTCTGGCGCTTTTGCCGGGGAGGATAGCTCTATTCTTTGAGTCACTTGGGATTTATATCTGCTGGACACTATGAAGAACTTGAAAGATAATCGAACTACTATTTTCCCCTCAACTACGAGGGGAGGTAAGAGATTGCCATCTAGCCTTGCACTAGATTCTCCTTCTGTTATGAGTAAGTTTGCGACACCTAAACCTGCTTCTGCTATTCTTCTGATATGTTGCATGTTATTGATGATGCCACTTATGCTATGCATGATACTTATGATGAAACTACTTCTAAGCTTGATATTACCGTGCCACTTGGTGAATTTCTTGATGAGCAAATTGCTAGGTCTAGAGAAAGAGAAATTATTGAACCTGAACACGATGATATTAGTGATGATGAACCTATGCCTTCTATTCCCGAGGGTTATCTTTTTAATGTTGAATCTATTGAAGCTGTTCTTGCTTGCCAGGATAGTCTTGAACATAAGAGGTTGCTAATTAAGTGGAGTAAAGAATCTTTTAGAGGTAGGATGAGACCCGACCCTGCTTTTGCTACTTCACCTGTCTGTGTTCCTGATGAGGATTATTATGATATTTCTGCCGATCCACATATAATTACTTTGGTTGAATCTGATCCTTTTTATGGCTATGAATCTGAAACTGTTGTGGCACATCTTCGTAAGTTAGATGATATAGCTGCCCTGTTTACTAATAATCTGAGATCACGCCACCTTTATTTACTCAAAATATTTCCGTTCTCATTAAAGGGTGATGCTAAGAAATGGTTTAATTCTCTTGATCCTGGTTGTGTGCAAAGTCCCCAGGATATGATTTATTACTTCTCTGCTAAATATTTCCCTGCTCATAAGAAACAAGCTGCTTTGAGGGAAATATACAATTTTGTGCAAATTGAAGAAGAGAGTCTCCCACAAGCTTGGGGGAGGCTTCTCAAGTTACTTAATCCTTTGCCTGATCATCCTCTTAAGAAACCTGAGATATTTGATATCTTTTATAATGGACTAACTGATGCTTCCAGAGATTACCTGGATATTTGTGCTAGTTCTCTTTTCAGGGAAAGAACACCGGATGACGCTGAAATTCTATTGAATAATATGTTGGCAAATGAAAATAATTGGGCACCTCCCGAGCCAACTCCTGAGCCAATTACTGAGCCTATTCCTAAACCCACTCCGAAGAAGAGAGGTGTTCTATTTCTCAGTCCCGAAGATATGCAAGAGGCAAAGAAATCTATGAAAGAAAAAGGTATTAAAGCTGAAGATGTTAAGAATTTACCTCCTATTGAAGAAATACATGGTCTTAATTTACCGCCTGTTGAAGAAGTATATGATCTCAATTACTTATTTACTGAAGAACCTCCCGATATCCCGACATAGGTAGTAAAGGTAAATTCTCTCTATAGGTATGATAAAGCTGAAGTCCCTCCTACTGAAATTGCTAGTCAGTGCTTGGATGAGTTTGATGACTTTATGTTTAAGCAAGATGACTTTAATGCTTATTTTGGTAGACAATTAAAACAGAATGCCTTTATGATTAAACGCTTGGATGATTATATGGCTTATATTAGAGGTGAACTTAAACTTGTTAGCAAACATGCTTCTATGGTTGCCACTCAAGTAGAATAAGTACTTAAAGCTCAGAAAGAAGTGCTTGATGAAATGAATAGTAAGAAAAATGATTATGCTGTTAGAGTGGCTACTAGAACTGGTAGAATGACTCAGGAACCTTTGTATCTTGAAGGCCACCCGAAGAGAATCGAGCAAGATTCTCAGAGAAACAATATTGATGTACCTAGTTCTTCTAAGAGGAAGAAAAAGGAAAATGATAGGACTATGCAAACTTCTAGTGAACCTATTGCTGAACCACCTGAGAATCCAAATGATATCTCTATGTCTGATGCTGAAACATAATTTGGTAATGAACATGAACCTAGTGAAAATGTTAATGATAATGTTCATGATGATGCTCAACCTAGTAATGATAATGATGTAGAAGTTGAACCTGCTATTGATCTTGATAACCCACAATCAAAGAATCAACGTTATGATAAAAGGGACTTCGTTGCTAGGAAACATGGTAAAGAAAGGGAACCATGGGTTCAGAAACCCATGCCTTTTCCTCTGAAACCATCCAAGAAAAAGGATGATGAGGATTTTGAGCGCTTTGCTGAAATGATTAGACCCATCTTTTTGCGTATGCGATTAACTGATGTGCTCAAAACAAATCCTTATGCTAAGTATATGAAGGAATCATTACAAATAAAAGAAAGATACTGGAAGCTGAAATTTCCACCATGCTTGCTATTTACACTTTTAAGGGTGGAATACCAAAGAAACTTGGAGATCCGGGTGTGCCAACTATACCATGTTCTATTAAAAGAAATTATGTTAGAACTTCTTTATGTGATCTTGGAGCCGGTGTTAGTGTTATGCCTCTCTCTTTATATCGTAGACTTGACTTGAATAAGTTGACACCTATTGAAATATCTTTGCAAATGGCTGATAAATCAACTGCTATACCTGTCGGTATTTGTGAGGATGTGCCTGTTGTGGTTGCGAACGTTACTATTTTAATGGACTTTGTTATTCTTGATATTCCCGAGGATGATAGTATGTCTATTATTCTTGGAAGACCTTTCCTTAATACTGCAGGGGCTGTTATTGATTGCAACAAAGGCAATGTCACTTTTCATGTTAATGGCAATGAGCACACGGTACATTTTCCGAGGAAACAACCTCAAGTTTATAGTATCAACTGTATTGGAAAAATTCCATCGATTATATTTGGAGGCTTTGAATTTCCTCTCCCTACTGTCAAGAAAAAGTATGATATTCTTATTGTTGGGTATTTTCATATCCCCATTGAGGTAACTTAGTGTTATTCAAAATTTCTCCGGTTCTGTGATTATTCGGAATGAGTGTGTTAACAAGACTTGATCAACCTTGTTAGCGGGTTCATTTTGATGATCACGAGATGGATGAAACTAGAAGCACAACCTTCTGTACCCTCTTTATATTTTCTGTTATTTAGTAGAAATAAAGTAAAATAGTATTTTTCTGTCTGTCTCCTGACTTATCCGTGCAATATAAAAATATCCCAAAAATAAAAGTCCTCAGAATTCTATGCCAATTTAATATGATTTTTTCGGGAATATTTGAGGATTTTTAGTGCAAAAATTATCGCGGGGGGAGCTGCCACCTGGTCACGAGGGTGGAGGGCGCGCCCTACCCCCCTGGCGCGCCCCCCTGCCTTGTGAGCCCACGGTGACCCTCCTCCACTTATTCCTGCACCCATCTTCTTCCTCTGCCTCACACAAACACGAAAAACCAACTCAAGTATGAGTTCCAGCCCTGTTGCTGTGATTTTCGATCTCCTTGCTCAAAGCACCTCTCGCAAAACTGCTTTGGGAGATTGTTCCTTGGTATGTGACTCCTCCATTGGTCCAATTAGTTTTTGTTCTAGTGCTTTATTCGTTGCAAATTTGTGCTGCATAGATGACCATGTTCTTGAGCTTGCATGTCAAATTTATATGGTTCCAAGTAGTTCTAATGCTTTATATAGGCTCTAGGCACTTGTGGGAGTTGTTACTATCAATTTTATTGAAGTTGGTTCACTTTTATTTGAAGTTACTAAAAATTTCAGATTGTTTCGGAAATAATGAAGAGACTTTTGAGGGGCTCGTCGAGCCGAAGCTCTAAGGAAAAACAAAAGGAAGAAGAGGAGAAGCCCAAATTTAATTTACCTTGCACCGCGGAGGTCCGGCCTTGTGAATGGCCTTCCGATGACTTCTTGAGGAGAGCCGGGATTTATGATGATTTCTATATATTGATTGAGAACGGCGGCCTCACCAACTTCCTCCGCGACCAACGTCATCAGTATCTCTTACTCACAAATACTTTTGTGCAAAACTTCTACTTTTTCCCTAAGAAATCACCTCCAACAGTAGAGTTTCATTTATATGACGTTGCTAAAGAGATGACTTTAGCAGAATTCTGCGAGGTTTGCAGAATACCCTTTGAGGGTACCTTAGATGAACCCCACCGTAACGAATTAGAAGCTTTTGTCAACACTATCACAGTGGGAGAAACCAGGAAGGTTTCTGATGCAAGGATCACTAGCATACATTATCCTGTTTTATGCTACTTTGCCTTATTTGCTAGTCGTTGCTTGATTGGACGCGGGAACTGTGGGAACCTTAGTATTCTTGATATTACTATTTTGCTCCATGGTTTATACCGCGATAACTCTGTTAATATGGGTGTAATTGTTGCTAGACTGTTAAGTCTGAACCGTACTAAGGGCCCCACCTTTGGAGGCATTTATGCTTCATGCCTAGCTGAACATTTTGAAATACCTATTAGGCATGCGGAGAAAGAAGAAACAGCGCTTCCCCATGCTTATTTAGATTACAGGAGTATGATAGCACATGATTTTCTTGTTAAGAGTCGCGATGGGGAGCTCAAATATAAATTATACTTTGATAAACATCACCCTGAGACTATTACCTTGCCTGCTCCTTCTTTGTTTAACTTGTTTACAGAACCTCACATCGTTCCGTGGTCGGCTGTTCAAGCCTTTCGGAACCCTGCACCAACCCCGGAGCCACAAGATGAGCCTCCACGACTATCTGTTTATTCTTGGGATCCAAAGGAGGCTGCCAGCCAGTGGCAGTCAGAGTCTTCTTCGTCACACTACGACCCCAGCTTCACGTACGGATATCCGCCAGGCCATCCCTGGCAATAGACCAACTTAGGCCAAAAGCCTAAGCTTGGGGGAGTACGTATTTCCCACCGACATTACATTTATGTTCACACACACTCATTGCTAGATGTCGGTGCTCATACTCTTTCACTATAATATCCATGCTAGTTTATTTTCTTTTTCCTGCTTTCTTCTTGTGTGTTTGTTAAACCTTAAGAAAAAACCAAAAAAAAAAATTAGTGAGTTTACTTTTCATGCTTGGAGTAGAATTAAAAATAAAACCCAAAAATATTTTCCATTCTTATTTTTCTTGTTGGGAGCTTTCCCGTGTAAATAGTTTTTATTTCTTTTCCTTTCTTTGGGGGTCGAGAATACCATATTGAAAATGCTTAGTGGCTCTTATATGCATGATTGATTATTTAAACTTAGTGCCCATATTACTTGTCTTCTCTCTTGAGTTGAATGCTTGCAGATTCCAGCTTAGTCCAATGCACGTGCACTCTTATCATTATACACACCGTTCGGTCGTGCAAGTGAAAGGCAATAATGATGATATATGATGGACTTATTGGGAAGAGAAAAGCTGGTATGAACTCGACCTCTCTTGTTTTTGTAAATATGATGATTCATCGTTCTTGATTCAACTATTATGAAGTAAACATATTTGCAATGACATTTAGAGATTATAGTTGCTTGTGCCATGCTTGATTAGCTATGAGTTATAATGGTTTACCTTGCGTGCCAACATGCTATTAGAATGATTATGATGTGGTATGATGGGATGGTATCCTCCTTTAAATGAATTGAGTGACTCGACTTGGCACATGTTCACGCATGTAGTTGAATCAAATCAATATAGCCTTCATGATATTTATGTTCACGGTGGATTATATCCTACTCATGCTTATATTCGGTGTAAATTATTTTTAATGCATGTTTACGACTGTTGTCGCTCTCTCAGTTGGTCGCTTCCCAGTCTTTTGCTAGCCTTCACCTGTACTAAGCGGGAATACTGCTTGTGCATCCAAACTCCTTAAACCCCAAAGTTATTCCATATGAGTCCACTATACCTACCTATATGCGGTATTTACCTGCCGTTCCAAGTAAATTTGTATGTGCCAAACTCTAAACCTTCGAATAGCTCATATGTCAACTAGAGCTGCCCTTATCTTCCGTGTTAGGCGGGTTATTCTCAAGAGGAGTGGACTCCGCTCCTCATTCACGAGAAAGTGGCTGGTATCCGGGATGCCCAGTCCCATGCCTTGTGCAAACTAAATCAAAATAACTGCAAACAGAACTCCCCTTGGGACCCGTTGAATGTTGGAGGCACTCATTGTTTTGAGCAAGCCATGGATTGATGCTTGTGGAGGAAGGGGAGTATAAACCTTTACCATTCTGTTTGGGAACCGCCTATAATCTGTTGAGCATGTAAGATATCGTCGTCTTTTAGTTGTTATGTTGACAATGAAAGTATGCCGCTCAAAATATAATTTATCTCTATTTCAAAATCGAGCTCTGGCACCTCTACAAATCCCTGCTTCCCTCTGCGAAGGGCCTATCTATTTACTTTTATGTTGAGTCATCACCCTTCTTGTTAAAAAGCACCCGCTGGAGAGCACACTGTCGTTTGCATTCATTATTATTGGTTTATATTGGGTATGACTTGACTGGATCTCTTTTACCATGAATTACAATGTTTAGTCAGTCCTTGATCTTTAAAGGTGCTCTGCATTTATGTTTTGCGGTCTCAGAAAGGGCTAGCGAGATACCATTTTGTTATATCATGTTATGATTATTTTGAGAAAGTGCTGTCATCCGAGTTTTATTATTATGGCTTGTTAGCTGATTATGTTATTGATATGAGTAATTGTGAGACCTACGTGTTATTGTGAGTATGGTTAGTTCATAATAATTGTTGAAACTTGAATGCTGGCTTTTCATGTTTACAACAACAAGAGCAAACAGAGTTTGTAAAAGTTTTTCTTTTTCTCTTTTAGTTTGTCAACTGAATTGCTTGAGGACAAGCAAGGGTTTAAGCTTGAGGGAGTTGATACGTCTCCATCGTATCTAACTTGTATGATTTGAATGGAACTAACCTGTACTGACGCTGTTTTCAGCAGAATCGCCATAGTGTTGTTTTATGTGCAGAAAACAAAAGTTCTCGGAATGACCTGAAACTCCATGGAATATCTTAGAATAAATAATAAAAAAATCCTCGCCAAAGATGAAGGCCAGGGGGCCCACACCCTGTCCACGAGGGTGGGGGCGCGCCCCTCGCCCCTGGGCGCGCCCCCCTACCTCGTGGGCCCCCTGGTGGCCCTCCGATGCCAACTCCAACTCCATATATTGGCTTTCGGGGAGAAAAAAATCAGAGAGAAAGTTTTATCGCGTTTTACGATACGGAGCCGCCGCCAAGCCCTAATCTCTCTCGGGAGGGCTGATCTGGAGTCCGTTCGGGGCTCCGGAGAGGGGGATTCATTGCCGTCATCATCATCAACCATCCTCCATCACCAATTTCATGATGCTCACCGCCATGCGTGAGTAATTGCATCGTAGGCTTGCTGGACGGTGATGGGTTGGATGAGATTTATCATGTAATCGAGTTAGTTTTGTTAGGGTTTGATCCCTAGTATCCATTATGTTCTGAGATTGATGTTGCTATGACTTTGCTATGCTTAATGCTTGTCACTAGGGCCCGAGTGCCATGATTTCAGATCTGAACCTATTATGTTTTCATGAATATATGTGTGTTCTTGATCCTATCTTGCAAGTCTATAGTCACCTACTATGTGTTATGATCCGGCAACACCGAAGTGATAATAATCGGGACCACTCCCGGTGATGACCATAGTTTGAGGAGTTCATGTATTCACTATGTGCTAATGCTTTGTTCGGTTCTCTATTAGAAGGATGCCTTAATATCCCTTAGTTTCCAATAGGACCCCGCTGCCACGGGAGGGTAGGACAAAAGATGTCATGAAAGTTCTTTTCCATAAGCACGTATGACTATATACGGAATACATGCCTACATTACATTGATGAACTGGAGCTAGTTCTGTGTCACCCTATGTTATGACTGTTACATGACAAACCGCATTCGGCATAATTATCCATCTCTAATCCGGTGCCTACGAGTTTTCCATATATTGGTTCTCGCTTATTTACTTTTCCGTTGCTACTGTTATAATCACTACAAAATACCAAAAACATTACTTTTGCTGTCTTTACTTTTGTTACCGTTACCACCACTATCATATTACTTTGCTACTAAACACTTTGTTGCAGATATTAAGTTTCCAGGTGTGGTTGAATTGACAACTCAGCTGCTAATACTTGAGAATATTCTTTGGCTCCCCTTGTGTCGAATCAATAAATTTGGGTTGAATACTCTACCCTCGAAAACTATTGCGATCCCCTATACTTGTGGGTTATCATCTCCCCAACATTCAACTCTCTCTCGTGGATTTGGCTATTGTGGAAGAATTATTTGAGTGGAAAGCAACTTGGAGAAGGCTAGAAATCAAGGTTCAAATGGTAGGAATCAAATATCTTAATCTCAACACATGAGTAGGTGGTTCTCTCTCTCAGAAAATGAATGGTGGAAGTGTAGGCTTCATTCTGATGGATCTCTTTCTAAGTAAGAGGGGTTGGAGGGGTATATATGTAGGAAATATGCCCTAGAGGCAATAATAAAGTTGTTATTTATATTTCCTTATATCATGATAAATGTTTATTATTCATGCTAGAATTGTATTATCCGGAAACTTAGTACATGCATGTGTGAATACATAGACAAACAAAGTGTCCCTAGTATGCCTCTACTTGACTAGCTCGTTAATCAAAGATGGTTATGTTTGCTGACCATAGACATGTGTTGTCATTTGATAAATAGGATCACATCATTAGAGAATGATGTGATGGACAAGACCGATCCATTAGCTTAGCATAATGATCGTTAAGTTTTATTGTTACGGCTTTCTTCATGACTTATACATGTTCCTCTGACTATGAGATTATGCAACTCCCGAGTACCCGAGGAACACCTTGTGTGCTATCAAACATCACAACGTAACTGGGTGATTATAAAGATACTCTACAGGTGTCTCCAAAGTTGTTTGTTGGGTTGGCATAGATCGAGATTAGGATTTGTCACTCCGTGTATCAGAGAGGTATCTTTGGGCCCTCTCGATAATGCTCATCACTATAAGCCTTGCAAGCAATGTGACTAATGAGTTAGTTGTGGGATGAAGCATTACGGAACGAGTAAAGAGACTTGCCGGTAACAAGATTGAACTAGGTTGATGATACCGATGATCGAATCTCGGGCAAGTAACATACCGATGACAAAGGGAACAATGTATGTTGTTGTGCGGTTTGACTGATAAAGATCTTCGTAGAATATGTAGGATTCAGTATGAGCATCCAGGTTCCGCTATTGGTTATTGATCTGAGATGTGTCTCGATCATGTCTGCATAGTTCTCGAACCCGTAGGGTCTGCATGGTTAATGTTCGATGACGATTTGTATTATGAGTTATGTGTTTTTGATGACCGAAGTTTATTCGGAGTCCTGGATGAGATCACGGACATGACGAGGAGTCTTGAAATGGTCGAAAGGTAAAGATTGATATATTGAAAGGTTATGTTCTGACACCGGAATAGTTTCGGAGAGGTTCGGACATTTTTTAGAGTACAGGGAGGTTACTGGAACCCCTCGGGAAAGTTAATGGGCCTTAGTGGAGAGAGGAGGCAGCGGCCAGGAGGTGGCACACGCCCCCAAGCCCAAACCAAATTGGACAAGTGGTGGGGGCGCGACCACCCTTTTCCTTCTCCCTCTCCACTTCTTTCCCCATTTCCCATTGTGGAAAAGGAAGGGGGAATCCTACTAGGACTAGGGAGTCCTAGTAGGACTACCCCCTTGGCGCCCCCCTCTAGGCTGGCCGCCCCCTCCTCCCCTCCTTTATATACGTGGGCAGGGGGCACCCCAAAGGCACATCAATTGTTCTCTTTACAGTGGGCGGTGCCCCCCTCCACAATTTACTCCTCCGGTCACAACGTCGTAGTGCTTAGGCGAAGCCTTGCACGGATCACATCATCAACACCGTCACCATGCCATCGTGCTGACGGAACTCTCCCTCGACCCTCTACTGGATCAAGAGTTTGAGGGACGTCATCAAGCTGAACGTGTGCTAAACACAGAGGTGCCGTATGTTCGGTACTTGGATCGGTTGGATCGTGAAGACATTCGACTACATCAACCACGTTAATTAACGCTTCTGCTTTCGGTCTACGAGGGTACATGGACACACTCTCCCCTCTTGTTGCTATGCATCTCCTAGATAGATCTTGCATGAGCGTAGGAATTTTTTTGAAATTGCATGCTACGTTTCCCAACATGCAGAAGGTAGAGAGAAAATGGAAGTCATTCCCTATGCCTCAGCCATAGCTTCTGTCATGTATGCAATGTTGTGTACCAGACCTGATTTGTGCCTTGGGACAAGTTTAGCAGGGAGGTACCAAAGTAATCCAGGTGTGGATCACTGGGCAGCGGTCAAGAACATCCTGAAATACCTGAAAAGGACTAACGATATGTTTCTCGTTTAGGGAGGTGACAAAGAGGTTGTTGTGAATGGTTACGTCGATGCAAGCTTTGACAATGATCCAGATGACTCTAAGTCACAAACCGGATATGTATTTATATTGAATGGTGGAGCTATCAGTTGGTGCAGTTCCAAGCAGAGCGTCGTGGCGGGATCTACGTGTGAAGCGGAGTACATAGCTGCTTTAGAAGCAGCAAATGAAGGAGTCTGGATGAAGGAGTTCATATCCGATCTAGGTGTAATACCTAGTGCATCGGGTCCAATCAAAATCTTTTGTGACAATACTGGAGCAATTGCTTTGGCAAAGGAATCCAGATTTCTGTGAAGCCCCCGATTCAATCGTACACTAATCATACACGCAAATGTGTACAATCAAGATCAGGGACTCACGGGAAGATATCACAACACAACTCTAGACACAAATCAAAATAATACAAGCTTTATATTACAAGCCAAGGGCCTGGAGGGCTCGAATACATTGCTCGATACACAAGAGTCAGCAGAAGCAACAATATCTGAGTACAGACATAAGTTAAACAAGGATGCCTTAAGAAGGCTAGCACAAAAGCAACACGATCGAAAAGGCAAGGCCTCCTGCCTGGGACCTTCTAACTACTCCTGGTCGTCGGCGGTCTCCATGTAGTAGCATCCATCTGCGGTGGCATCTAGCTCTAGGGATCCACCATCTGGTTGCAACAACCGGAAAGAAGAAAGAAGGGGCAAAAAGGGGGTAGCAAAGCAACCATGAGTACTCATTCAAAGTACTCGCAAGCATCGGATCTATACTAAGTATGCATTGGTATCAAATGGAAGGTTTGTATCTGTGGACTGAACTGCAGAATGCCATAATAGAGGGGAAGGCCTAGCCTATCAAAGACTAGCATCTTCAAGCAACTCTAAGCATCTTGCAGCATGTAGAAGAGTAAAGAATAGAAGTTTATATATAACAAGCATGTTGTAGCATTAACGCCCAGAGATCCTTCCTCGACTCCCTGCGAGAAAGCAATCCCGGAGCCACATATCCATCACATATCTCAAGTATCCATTTCTAGTTATATAAGATCAGGATACAAGTTTGAACGTCCATTACCGTGGAGACGGTATTCGAATATATATCTTCCCTGCAGGGGTGCACCACATTACCCAACATGCTCGATCACTCTGGCCGGTCACACTTTTCTGGATCAATGCCCAGCCTCGGAAGATCAACACGTCGCAACCCTACCTAGGCTCAACAAAGAGGTCCCCGCTGGTCTACCTCCTAAGCACTCTGGGGTCTGGGCCCATCGCCCGTTGCACTCCAGGTCGTTGCGAGCAGGGCGGACCAGGCTCCACCACTATAGGATGGTGCCGGCCCAGCCGTGCCGCACTGCTGAACTGGACGTCTGACAAAGCTTCGGCTGATACTGCGACGTCGAGGCCCATATCTATTCTCGTGTGGCGGTTAGTGCATAAAGGCTAGAGACCAAATCAAACAAATACCCAAACCTGTTAGTGCATTGGGGGCTCACGGAGACGAGCAGACACTCACGATAATGTGACCCCATCGCCCGTCTCATGGACTTACGGCAAGGGTCCAGACTGCCCGGCCGTGCCACGTAGAAAACTCGCGGGTGCTCAACGGGCCCGCCCGACTTTCACATCAACTCGCGGGCACCCCTCAGGGCTGACACGACTTCAACAATGGTCTCAAGTAAAGTCAAGGTAACCGTGTGTCCAGACATCAAAGGGAAAACCCGAGGAATCACCCCTGGTGGATTCCACTTGATGTGTCATCAAGGTGAATGTAAGAGGATCCACCCTCGAGGTTCACACTTGAGGTGTTGCATGACAGAGCCGTATCAGGAATGGTGAAAGAGGAACCACCCTCGATGACCACGAACGAATAGGTACACTACAAAGATCTTGTCATGAGTGATGTAAGAGGTTCCACCCTTGGCACTCGATGGTAACTCTACAAAGTCGAGCAACAAAAGGGGCGTGATGTGATGTGAGGTGTCAGGCTCTGACCGTCGATCACGTTGATCGAGTAGTCAATGATGAAGAAGGGGCAACAAGGACAAGGTGGGGGTCACTGATGGATCACTATCCAACCTATACTAAGCAGCTTAGGATAAGCAGGTAAGGTACAATAGCAGGTTACAAAAGCAGGCTATGCATCAGAATAGGAGCAATCAATTACAGTAGCAAAATCTAATGCAAGCATGAGAGAAAATGGGCAATATTGGAATGATCAAAGGGGGGGTTTGCCTAGTTGCTCAGACAAGAAGGAGGGTCGTCGTCGACGTAGTCGATCACAATGGCATCAGCAACGGTCTCGGGGTCTACCGAAGAGAAGAGGGGGGAGAATAGTAAATACACGCAAACATAAGCATAACATGACAATAAGCAATGATAGAGGTGTTCTAACGCAGTGCTAGGTGATACTGGCGAAGGAGGAAAACATCCAGGAAAGTTTTCCCGGTTCCGGACGTCTGTCAGACAGATGAACCGGAGGGGAAAGGTTGCATGTTCGCTATGCTAGGGGTGTGCGGCGGACGAAGGCACCACGTGTTCAGATTAGTCTCGTTGTTGTGAGCAACTTTCATGTAGAAAACTTTTTCATCCGAGCTTCGGTTTAATTTCTATGAATTTTCAAAGTTTTAAATAATATTCTGGAATTATTAACAAATTCAAAATTGGAATTATGACGTCAGCCTGACGTCATCATGATATCAACAGTCAACTGACCAGTTGGCCAGGTCAAACCTGACATGTGGGGTCACTAGGACCCACATGTCAGCCTCTGTTAGTACTAAACGGAGTTAAAATTAATCTAACTACTTAATTAGATGGTGGGCCCTACTAGTAAGTGTTTAATTAGTGTTTCAAGTAGCTAATTAATTAAATAACCTATTTTCTATTTAGTTAATTTTGTTTATTTAGGTGGGACCCACGTGTCATAGACACAGGGCCTGCCCAATCAGCGTTGACCCTGGTTAAAGGGTCAACTGGGGCCCGGGGGCCCGCAGGCAGTGGCACATAGGCGGGGCCCATGGTGCCAGGTTAGCGGCGTCACCAGAGTTGCTCCAGCGGGCCTGCGCGTGGCGGCCAAACGGCGGCGAGCGCCGGAATCACGCTGTAGTGCCCCGTTTTGTGCGTTCTTGGTCGCATTCGAATGGGCAGAATGCGCCGCATAGATCTGT
The DNA here is from genome assembly GCA_963921465.1 of Triticum timopheevii. NCBI lineage: Eukaryota > Viridiplantae > Streptophyta > Magnoliopsida > Poales > Poaceae > Triticum > Triticum timopheevii. The sequence goes on from OY997271.1 coordinate 107,813,678, forward strand.
GGCATCGGTTGGTGCAGGGGCAACCGAAATCATGTACGGCGATGAGGTTCGCGGTGGCGAGCGGGCGACGACGCAAATGGTGATGCAGCCCGCAGTAGTTCAATCTAAAGCTTCGAGCATGCTCTACGTGCGCGCGAGGACAACGGACACATGCCCTTGACCAAAAGGTCATCGGAGACACGCCGACGACCAAACGAGGTGGCAGTGGTTTGGGCTTCGTCAGGACAGTGGCTACGGGCAGCTAGAGGGGGGCAGGGGACGTCGCGTTCAGCGCAGGAGCTCACCGTGGGAGCGTGGGGTCTAGGCAGAGGGCTCGAGGAGGTCCGATGAAGCAGATCGGCCGCGAGGTCGTGTGGTGGCCGTCAAGGAGGAAGACAAAGGGGATCGAATGCTGGGGTGGCTCCCGCCTTGAGGTCGTTGGTGCAGACGAAGCAGAAGACGGCCGTGGAGCTCGTGGACACATCGGGGCAACGAGGAGGTCAGGGTGGCCGCGGTGGCGCAGCAACACGGCGGCGACAGTGCATCGGGGCGAGGTGGATCTAGAGAAGGGGGCGAGGCCAGAGGGAGAGAGGGGAGAGGGGGCGTCCAGGGGGAGTGAGTGGGTGCGGGGAGCCCGAGGGGTCGTGGGACTCGACCTTATCCCCCAACGCGTCGACGCTGGTGAGCTTGTCCGGCGGGGTGTCGCCCCTGTTGCGACCTCGGTCGGGGGAACAGGGAGGCGACCGTTGGGGGGGGGGGGATTAGGTGGGCTGGCTGGCGCATGAGGGAGCTGGGCTAGCCCAGGCAGCTGGGCCAGTTGGCCCAGGGGGAGTCAGGGGGGGTTTCTTTGTCTTCTTTTTTTTGCATTTATTTATTTCTGTTCTACTCTGCATTTTAATTGAGCTACTAAAAGAGTTTTGTTTAATACAAAACTTGGCACAAAAATACAGGGCAGTAACCTGGGTTGGTACAAAAAGTTTCAAAGCATTTGGGAGTGTTCAATTATTTTTAGAAATTGAAAAGGTCGGATAATTGGCTGATGGTTCACTGAATAAATTTCCAAGGGCACCTGGGAATCGAACAGTGGTTGGTTCCAACATGAAAAATAACCAGAGATTATTTTCCACACTTTGAACATTTTAGATTTAATGTTTGAGAATTTTGAATTTAGGACTTTAATTTGAATTTGAAAAAGAATAGAGATTTGGATCGACTGAGGATTAGCAACAGTAATGTGATGACATGGCACCATTAACATGGGATTACTGTGGCTTAATTATCCAGGCGTCACAATTCTCCTCCACTACAAGAAATCTCATCCCGAGATTTAAGGGGGTGGAGTAAGGGGGAAAGACTTGGGAAGGACGGAGCTCAACACAAGATAGGTACCCGGGGGCTATCTCAATGAACGTGGCATAGAGGCATCTCTCGAGTTGAAAATAAAGAAATTCATCAAGAGCAAGGTAAGGAGGTGCAAAAAGAAGCTTCAACCGGGCAGGCAATTGTTTGATGTCTGCAACATAGTGCGAAAGAGGCTTAGAGCATCGAGAATAAGTATTGCATTTGATACCAAAAGAGATCACAAGGAAGATGGCTCGCGAATTACATACGAAGCCAAGCCCGAGGGATAACTTAGAAAACAAGGATGTATAGGAGAGTCAGGTTTCGATCCCGTGGAACTGTGGGTTATGGGCCCACCATGTGGGTTAAAAGCAGGAAGGGTGCTAACATTTTGTACGGTTAAGGTAGCAAGGCATGTTAGAGGACAACCTGTCAGTTATGTTGGCAACAACGTTGGTACCAAAGGCAAGGGACGAAGAGAACCATTTTCCTGCTTGTTAAGATGAGGCGGACCAATAGGCAAAGTTCTCATCCATCGGTGGCTACCGGAATTTCATGAACAATAGTAACAAGGTCTTACAGACAGAGCTTGTACACCGAGGTGTTAAATAAGCATGGAATTATCACTGCTCAGGTATGTTAGGTTCCAAGAAAGGTTATACAAAACAAGGGAAAGGGAAGTGTAGACTCAAATCAGTTAACGGTGTCCTCGAGTGTCTAACAACTCAGAACCCGTGGAAAATTTGAATCGGCAAGAAATAATAGTTGTGGAAGAACTCATCAGAAGTTACATAGTTCCGTGATATTCTCGAGATACCAGTGGGTAATAATCTAAGGTAGATCAAAGTAGAGGTTGGACTGGTGAAATGATCTGCAGAAGACAAGTACTTCAACTTGTCCGAGAAATGGGATCAAAGAAGAACAATATGGTCAGAACCACTGTTGCAAAGGACCAAACATAGATACAAGATGAACTTATCAAAGGGGATAATTAATATTATAAGAAGCTTCCATGATAAGATCTACATCGTTTCCATGGGCATGAACACAAAATTCAAGGTCCACTCCCACTTCTCCAATGCATAACCTTTCATTCACTTCTCGTTTTCGAAGAAGTTGTAGCATTGAAATTTACCTGACGAAAAGCCAATAGAGTATAACCTGCATAACTTTTGAGTTCACACGGATTAGGGAAGGCGTAGGTTCAACCCACTAGGGCATCTTAGGAGCATACACCACAAACTACACGAGTAAATAACTCAATCCCGGAAGTAGAGTATGGTTGATAAGAGCTGGGGATACAATTTACCAGAGGCATTATGTATCCAAGGAAAAGCTCACAAGGTTACTGAATAAGAAGGACATTGTCGGATAGAACCCAACAAAGGACCTGGTGGTCCACGAGGGATCTGATGTGAGCAATGGTACTCAACCAGAAGAAGAAATGATGCAAGGAGACTAGGTTATAGAAACAACTAACTAATTCAAAGCTCAATGCAACGAAATTATGATTTCCAATTCAAGGGGACAGAAGCAGAGGCTTTGATCAAAGACAAGTAAGTTGTATAGACATAGATCGACAATCAATCAAGGTTTGATTTGTCGAACACCAGCTCATGTCCGGAGTGACATCTGAGCCAAGGGAAGAATTATAATTAGGACCGATGATTGCGAGCATTCACAAATTTATCGAATCAAATGCTCGAAATTACGATGACAAGGGATGGTAATGAGTATTGCTAGACATATGGAAAGTATCCATAATGCAAGCATACAAGTATTTGTAGATCAATAGTTGCAGAGGGTGATCGGAAGATCGGATAGTATTTCAGAGTATCTTGTGAATCACTTGATCAACTAGGAATGATCAAATCCTTGATAGGTGTGAGGAATTACCGTAGGGGTATGCAGGTGGGGTAGTAGGCTCAAAGTATTCTCAGAACAATAAGGAGAAATTCAGGGTATCTTGTAATAACAAGATCAACGGGGGAGGAATGTATGAACGACAATGTGGGTAGTTACACTTAAGGATTTATCGGTGGTAGGGATCGCAGTGACGAAGGGTACAAGGGACTCGGTAAAACATTGGAGAGTATCTTCATAATCTTCTGGTGCACCAAGCAATCATCTGGAGTGAGGGGCTCTCCGGGAGAAAGTATTTACGAGATCCTAGAGTTAGAGTTAACAAAATCATTTAACCTGAATAGAAGAGAGATCAGAGTCCCAGAGTATAGATGAGGAGTAAAAGATCCTAATACCACCCAATGGCGAGGTGGGCCCGTAAGCCACACAGCCATGTTAGTAAAACAGTTTTTTCAAAGACTAGACTCAACTTCGGCCAAGGAGTTGGAAAGGGCATCCTACAGGCAGTCGGCTCTGATACCAACTTGTGACGCCCCCGATTCAATCGTACACTGATCAGACACGCAAATGTGTATGATCAAGATCAGGGACTCACGGGAAGATATCACAACAGAACTCTCGACACAAATCAAAATAATGCAAGCTTTATATTACAAGCAAGGGGCCTCGAGGGCTCGAATACATAGCTTGATACACAAGAGTCAGCGGAAGCAACAATATCTGAGTATAGACATAAGTTAAACAGGGATGCCTTAAGAAGGCTAGCACAAAAGCAACACGATCGAAGAGGCAAGCCCACCTGCCTGGGACCTCCTAACTACTCCTGGTCATCAGCGGTCTCCATGTAGTAGCATCCATCGGCGGTGGCATCTGGCTCCAGGGATCCACCATCTGGTTGCAACAATGGGAAAGAAGAAAGAAGGGGGGAAAGCGGGTAGCAAAGCAACTGTGAGTACTCATCCAAAGTACTCGCAAGCATCAAATCTAAACTAAGTTTGCATTGGTATCAAATGGAAGGTTTGCGTATCTGTGGACTAAACTACAGAATGCTAGAATAGAGGGGAAGGCCTAGCCTATCGAAGACTAGCATCTTCAAGCAGCTCCAAGCATCTTGCAGCATGTAGAAGAGTAAAGAATAGCAGTTTATATATAACAAGCATGTTGTAGCATTAACGCCCAGAGATCCTTCCTCGACTCCCTGCGAGAAAGTAATCCCAGTGCCACATATCCATCACAGATCTCAAGTATCCATTTCTAGTTATATAAGATCAAGATACAAGTCTGAACGTCCATTATCATGGACACGGTATTCTAATATATATATCTTCCCTGCAGGGGTGCATCATGTTACCCAACATGCTCGATCACTCTGGCCGGACACACTTTTTTGGGTCAATGCCCGACCTCCGAAGATCAACACGTCGCAGCCCTACCTAGGCTCAGCAGAGAGGTCCCCGCCGGTCTACTTCCTAAGCACTCCGGGGTATGGGCCCATCGCCCGTTGCACTCCGAGTCGTTGTGAGCAGGGCGGACCAGGCTCCATCACTACAGGATGGTGCCAGCCCAGCCGTGCCGCACTACTGAACTGGAGGTCTGACAAAGCTTCGGCTGATACTGCGACGTCGAGGCCCATATCTATTCACGCGTGGTGGTTAGTGCATAAAGGCCAGAGGCCAACTCAGAACAAATACCCAAACCTGTTAGTGCATTGGGGGCTTGCAGAGACGAGCAGAGACTCACGATAATGTGACCCCGTCGCCCCGTCTCATGGACTTACGGCAAGGGCCTAGACTGACCGGCCGTGCCACATAGAAAACTCGCGGGTGCTCAACAAGCCCGCCCGACTTTCACATCAACTCGTGGGTACCCCTCAGGGCCGACCCGACTTCAACAATGGTCTCAAGTAAAGTCAAGGTAATCGTGTGTCCAGACATCAAGGGGAAAACCCGAGGAATCACCCCTGGAGGATTCCACTCGATGTGATCATCAATATGAACATAAGAGGATCCACCCTCGAGGTTCACACTTGAGGTGTTGCACGACAAAGCCGTATCGGGAATGGTGAAAGAGGAACCACCCTCGATGACCACGACCGAATAGATACACTACAGAGATCTCGTCATGAGTGATGTAAGAGGTTCCACCCTCGGCACTCGATGGTAACTCTACAGAGTCGAGCAACAAAAGGGGCGTGATGTGATGTGAGGTGTCGGGCTATGGTCGTCGATCATGTTGATCGAGTCATCGATGATGAAGCAGGGGCAACAAGGACAAGGTGGGGGTCACTGATGGATCACTATCCAACTTATACTAAGCAGCTTAGGATAAGCAGGTAAGGTACAATAGCAGGTTACAAAAGCAGGCTATGCATCGGAATCATGGACGGCGACGAGGTCCGTGGTGGCGAGGTTTTGGGCGACGACGCAAATGGCGATGCAGCCCGCAGTAGTTTAATCTAAAGCTTCGGGCGTGCTCTACGCGCGCGCGAGGACAATGGACACGGGCCCTCGACCAAATGGTTACCGTAGACGCGCCGGCGACCAAACGAGGCGGCGGTGGTTCGGGCTTCGTCGGGGCAGTGGATACGAGCAGCTAGAGGGGGCAGGGGACGGCGCCTTCGGCGCAGGAGCTCACCGCGGGAGCGTGGGGTCTAAGCAGAGGGCTCGGGGAGGTCCGGTGAAGCAGATCGGCCGCGAGGTCGTGTGGTGGCCGTCAAGGAGGAAGACGAAGGGGATCCGGCGCTGGGGTGGCTCCCGCCTTGAGGTAGTTGGTGCAGACGAAGCACAAGATGACCGTGGGGATCATGGACACATCGGGGCGGCGAGGAGGGCGCGGTGGCCGCGGTGGCGCAGCAACGCGGCGGCGACAGTGCGTCGGGGCGTGGTGGATCTGGAGAAGGGGGTGAGGCCATAGGGAGAGAGGGGAGAGGGGGCGTCCAGGGGGAGTGAGCGGGTGCGGGGAGCCCAAGGGGTCTGATACGTCCATTTTGCATCATGCTTTTATATCGATATTTATTGCATTATGATCTGTTATTACACATTATGTCTCAATACTTATGGCTATTCTCTCTTATTTAATAAGGTTTATCATGAAGGGGGAGAATGCCGGCACCTGGAATTCTGGCTGGAAAAGGAGCAAATATTGAAAACCTATTTTGCACAGCTCCAAAAATCCTGAAACTCCACAGAAGTCACTTTTGGAATTAATAAGAATTATTGAGCAAAGAAAATACCAGAGGGGCCCACACCCTGGCCAGGATGGCGGGGGGCGCGCCCACCCCTACTGGGCGCACCCCTGTCTCCTGGGCCCCCTGGTGGCCCTCCGGTGCCCATCTTCTGCTACATGAAGGATTTTACCCTGGAAAAAAAAATCATAAGCAAGCTTACAGGACGAAACTCCGCTGCCACGAGGCGGAACCTTGGCGGAGCCAATCTAGGGCTCCGACGGAGCTGTTCTGCCGGGGAAACTTCCCTCCGGGAGGGGGAAATCATCACCATCGTCATCGCCAATGATCCTCTCATCGGGAGGGGGTCAATCTCCATCAACATCTTCACCAGCACCATCTCCTCTCAAAACCCTAGTTCATCTCTTGTATCCAATCTTGTATCAAAACCACAAATTGGTACCTATGGGTTGCTGGTAGTGTTGATTACTCCTTGTAGTTGATGCTAATTGGTTTACTTGGTGGAAGATCATACGTTCAGATCCTTAATGCATATTAATACTCCTCTGAGTAGTTACATTTGTTCCTGAGGACATGGGTGAAGTCTTGCTATTAGTAGCCATGTGAATTTGGTATTCGTTCGATATTTTGATGAGATGTATGTTGTCTCTCCTCTAGTGGTGTTATGTTAATGCCGACTACATGACACTTCACCATTATTTGGGCCTAGAGGAAGGCATTGGGAAGTAATAAGTAGATGATGGGTTGCTAGAGTGACAGAATCTTAAACCCTAATTTATGCGGTTCTTCGTAAGGGGCTGATTTGGATCCACTAGTTTCATGCTATGGTTAGGTTTACCTTAATACTTATTTTGTAGTTGTGGATGCTTGCAATAGGGGTTAATCATAAGTGGGATGCTTGTCCAAGAAAGGGCAGTACAAGCACCGGTCCACCCACATATCAAATTATCAAAGTACCGAACGCGAATCATATGAGTGTGATGAAAACTAGCTTGACGTAAGGTTGGAAAAAGCGGTAGGCGTAAGCGAGGCGGTTGGCCTTCGCCTAGTGCCTAGGTGGTGCCGAAGCGCCCTAGGCGCGGCCTAGGCGGTAATATAGTTTTTACTCGTAGTGTATTTGTGACTATTATATGGGTGTTGATATTAGTTTAGGGCACATAAATAAGTTAATTGATGTCTCCTGCCATTGGAACTTAACCAGTTTGGCATATTAGTGCTGTATGTGACATGATTTATTGCTTGGGTAGGCAATTCCTTGCTTGCCCCACCTAGACCTCCATTTATGCCCTAGGCGAGGCGTTTGGGCATTGCCTAGTGCCTAGGCGTGCCTAAGCGCCACCTAGGCACTGCCTTTTCCAACAGAGCTTGACGATAATTCCCATGTGTCCTCGGGAGCGCTTTTCTCATTAGAAGAAATTGTCCAGGCTTGTCCTTTGCTACAAAAAGGATTGGGCCACCTTGCTGCACTTTATTTACTTTCATTGCTTGTTACCCGTTACAAATTATCTTATAACAAACTATCAATTTCAGTGCTTGCAGAGAATACCTTAGTGAAAACCGCTTGTCATTTCCTTCTGCTCCTCGTTGGGTTCGACACTCTTACTTATCGAAAGGACTACGATAGATCCCCTATACTTGTGGGTCATCAAGACTCTTTTCTGGTGCCGTTGCCGGGGAGTGAAGCGCCTTTGGTGAGTGGAACTTGGTAAAGAAACATTTATATAGTGTGCTGAAATTTTCTGTCACTTGTTACTATGGAAACTAATCCTTTGAGGGGCTTATTAGGGGTATCTTCGCCCCGACCAGTAGAGCAAAGAGTTGCTCCTCAACCTATTGAACCTACTGAAAATGTTTACTTTGAGATTTCTTCGGGTATGATAGAGAAACTGCTAGCTAATCCCTTTGCAGGAGATGGAACATTGCATCCCGATTTACACCTTACCTTTGTGGATGAAGTTTGTGGATTATTTAAGCTTGCAGGTATTCCTGATGATGTTGTCAAAAGGAAGGTCTTCCCTTTATATTTAAAGGGAGATGCATTGACATGGTATAGGCTATGTGATGATACTGGATCTTGGAACCATAAACGATTGAAGTTGGAATTTCACCAGAAGTTCTATCCTATGCATCTTGTTCATTGTGATCGTAATTACATATATAATTTCTGGCCTCGCGAAGGAGAAAGCATCGCTCAAGATTGGGGTAGGCTTAAGTCAATGTTATATTCATGCCCCAATCATGAGCTTACAAGAGAAATTACTATTCAAATTTTTTATGCTCGACTTTCTCTCAATGATCGCACCATGCTTGATATTTCCTGTGCTGGTTCTTATATGCTGAAGACTATTGAATTCAAGTGGGACTTATTGGAAAGAATTAAACGCAACTCTGAAGATTGGGGTTCCGACGATGGTAAGGAGTCAGGTATAACACCTAAGTTTGATTGTTTTAAATCTTCTATGGATACCGATGCTTTTCGTGGATTTAGTGCTAAGTATGGACTTGACTCTGAGATAGTAGCTGCTTTTTGTGAATCTTTTGCTACTCACGTTGATCTCCCTAAGGAAAAGTGGTTTAAATATAACCCTCCCACTGAAGTAAAAGTAGTTGCACCTATTACAGTTGAAGAAAAGACTATCACTTATAATGATCGTATTGTTCCTACTACTTATGTTGAGAAACCACCTTTTCCTGTTAGGATAAAGGATCATGCTAAAACTTCAACTGTTGTTCGTAAGAGTAATACTAGAACTTACACACCTCCTGAGAAAATTAAGGTTGAACCTAGTATTGCTATGGTAAATATCTCTTGGATGATAATTTAGATGGGCATGTTATTTATTTCTGTGGTGAAACTGCTAATATTGCTAGACCAGATGCTAAGATACATAGACCTGTTGTAGGCATGCATGTTATTTCTGTTAAAATAGGAGATCATTGTTATCATGGCTTATGTGATATGGGTGCTAGTGCTAGTGCAATACCCTTTGACTTATATAAAGAAATTATGCGTGATATTGCACCCACTGAAATGGAAGATATTGGTGTTACTATTAAGCTTGCCAATAGGGATACTATTAAGCCATTTGGGATTGTTAGAGATGTAGAAGTCTTGTGTGGGAAAGTTAAATATCCCGCTGATTTTCTTGTTCTTGGTTCCCCACAAGATGACTTTTGTCCCATTATATTTGGTAGACCCTTCTTGAATACTGTTAATGCTAGGATTGATTGTGAAAAGGATATTGTTACAATTGGCTTAGGGGATATGTCTCATGAGTTTAATTTTGCTAAGTTTCGTAGACAACCCCGTGATAAAGAATCACCTAGTAAGGATGAGATTATTGGTCTTGCTTCTATTGCTGTACCTCCTACTGATCCGTTAGAACAATATTTGCTAGACCATGAAAATGATATGTTTATGAATGAAAGAAGGGAAATAGAGGAAGTATTCCTTCAACATGGTCCTATTCTGAAACACAACGTACCTGTTGAAATCCTAGGGGATCCCCCTCCACCCCAAGGGTGATCCCGTGTTTGAGCTCAAAACTTTACCTGATAATCTTAAATATGCTTATATTGATGAAAAGAAGATATATCCTGTTATTATTAGTGCTAACCTTTCAGAGCAGGAAGAGGAAAGATTATTGAAAACTCTAAAGAAGCACCGTGCTGCTATTGAATATACTCTGGATGATCTTAAGGGCATTAGTCCCACTCTATGCCAACACAAAATAAATGTGGAGAAATATGCCAAACAAGTTAGAGATCCTCAACGACGATTAAATCCTAAGATGAAAGAAGTGGTAAGAAAGGAGATACTAAAGCTCCTTGAGGCAGGTATAATTTATCCCGTTGCTGATAGTGATTGGATGAGTCCTGTCCATTGCGTTCCTAAGAAAGGAGGTTTTTACTGTTGTTCCTAATGATAAAGATGAATTGATTCCGCAAAGAATTATTACAGGTTATAGGATGGTAATTGATTTCATAAATTAAATAAAGCTACTAAGAAAGATCATTACCTTTACCTTTTATTGATCAAATGCTAGAAAGACTATCCAAACATACACATTTCTGCTTTCTAGATGGTCATTCTGGTTTCTCTCAAATACCTGTGTCAGCGGAGGATCAATCAAAAACTACTTTTACTTGCCCTTTTGGTACTTTTCCTTATAGACGTATGCCTTTTGGTTTATGTAATGTACCTGCTACCTTTCAAAGATGCATGATGGCTACATTCTCTGACTTTTGTGAAAAGATTTGTGAGGTATTCATGGATGATTTCTCCGTTTATGGATCCTCTTTTGATGATTGCTTGAGCAACCTTGATCGAGTTTTGTAGAGATGTGAAGACACTAGTCTCGTCTTGAGTTGCGAAAAGTGCCACTTTATGTTTAATAAAGGCATTGTCTTGGGGCATAAGATTTCTAAGAGAGGTGTTGAAGTTGATAAAGCTAAAGTTGATGCTATTGAAAAGATGCCATGTCCCAAGGACATTAAAGGTATAAGAAGTTTCCTTGGTCATGCCGGTTTTTATAGGAGGTTCATTAACGACTTTTCTAAAATCTCTAGGCCTCTAACTAATTTATTACAAAAAGATATTCCTTTTGTCTTTGATGATGATTGTGTAGAAGCATTTGAAATACTTAAGAAAGCTTTGATCACTGCACCTATTGTTCAGCCACCTGATTGGAATTTACCCTTTGAAATTATGTGTGATGCTAGTGATTATGTTGTAGGTGCTGTTCTAGGGCAAAGAGTTGATAAGAAATTGAATGTTATCCAGTATGCTAGTAAAACTCTTGATACTGCCCAAAGAAATTATGCTACTACTGAAAAAGAGTACTTAGTAGTTGTGTTTGCATGTGATAAGTTTAGACCTTATATTGTTGATTCTAAAGTTACTATTCACACTGATCATGCTGCTATTAAATATCTTATGGAAAAGAAAGATGCTAATCCTAGGCTTATTAGATGGGTTCTCCTGCTCCAAGAATTTGATTTGCATATTATTGATAGAAAGGGAGCTGAGAACCCCGTTGCAGACAACTTTTCTAGGTTAGAGAATGTTCTTGATGACCCACTACCTCTTGATGATAGCTTTCCTGATGAACAATTAGCGGTCATTAATGCTTCTCGTACTGCTGCATGGTATGCTGATTATGCTAATTACATTGTTGCTAAATTCATACCACCTAGTTTCACATACCAGCAAAACAAAAAGTTCTTTTATGATTTAAGACATTACTTCTGGGATGACCCACACCTTTATAAAGAAGGACTAGATGGTGTTATTAGACGTTGTGTACCTGAGCATGAATAGGAACATATCCTATGCAAGTGTCACTCCGAACCATATGGAGGACACCACGCTGAAGATAGAACTGCACATAAGGTATTGCAATCCGGTTTTTATTGGCCTACTCTCTTCAAAGATGCTTGTAAGTTTCCGTTCTTGTGATGAATGTCAAAGAAAAGGTAGTATTAGTAGACATCAAGAAATGCCTATAAATTATTCTCTTGTTATTGAACCATTTGATGTTTGGGGCTTTGATTATATGGGACCTTTTCCTGCCTCTAATGGTTATACACATATTTTAGTTGTTGTTGATTACGTTACTAAGTGGGTAGAAGCTATTCCAACTAGTAGTGCTGATCATAACACCTCTATTAAGATGCTTAAAGAAGTTATTTTTTCGAGGTTTGGAGTCCCTAGATATCTTATGACCGATGGTGGTTCACATTTTATTCATGGTGCTTTCCGTAAGATGCTTGCTAAGTATGATGTTAATCATAGAATTGCATCTCCTTATCACCCGTAGTCTGGTCAAGTAGAGTTGAGCAATAGATAGCTCAAATTAATTTTGCAAAAGACTATGAATAGATCTAGAAAGAATTGGTCCAAGAAACTTGATGATGCATTATGGGCCTATAGAATTGCATATAAAAATCCTATGGGTATGTCTCCGTATAAGATGATATATGGGAAAGGATGTCACTTACCTCTAGAACTTGAACATAAAGCATATTGGGCTATTAAAGAGCTCAATTATGACTTCAAACTTGCCGGTGAGAAGAGGTTGTTTGACATTAGCTCACTTGATGAATGAACAACCCAAGCCTATGAGAATGCCAAACTGTTCAAAGAAAAAGTTAAAAGATGGCATGAAAAAAGGATACAAAAGCGTGAGTTTAGCGTAGGTGATTATGTGTTGCTATTTGATACGTATCCAACGTATCTATAATTTTTGATTGTTCCATGCTATTATATTACCCCTTTTGGATGTTTATGGGCTTTATTTTACACATTTATTTCATTTTTGGGACTAACCTACTAACCGGAGGCCCAACCCATATTGCTGTTTTTTTTGCCTATTTCAGTATTTCAAAGAAAAGGAATATCAAACGGAGTCCAAACGGAATGAAACCTTCGGGAGAGTGATTTTTGGAACGAACGTGATCCATATGACTTGGAGTGCAAGTCAAGAAGCAGCCGAGGCAGCCACGAGATAGGAGGCCGCGCCCCCCTGTAGGGCGCCCCCTGTCTCGTGGGCCCCTCGGGCGGCCACCAACGTACTTCTTCCTCCTATATATACCTACGTACCCCGAAAACATCTAGGAGCACCACGAAACACAATTTCCACCGCGGTAACCTTCTGTATCCGCGAGATCTCATCTTGGAGCCTTCGCCGGCACTCTGCCGGAGGGGGAATCGACCACGGAGGGCTTCTACATCAACATCCTTGCCCCTCCGATGAGTTGTGAGTAGTTTACCACAGACCTACGGGTCCATAGTTATTAGCTAGATGGCTTCTTCTCTTGTTTTGGATCTCAATACAATGTCCCCCCTCTCTTGTGGAGATCTATTCGATGTAAACTCTTTTTGCGGTGTGTTTGTCGAGATCTGATGGATTGTGGGTTTATGATCAAGTTTATCTATGAATAATATTTGGATCTTCTCTGAATTCTTTTATGTATGATTGAGTTATCTTTGCAAGTCTCTTCGAATTATCAGTCTGGTTTGGCTTACTAGATTGATCTTTCTTGCCATGGGAGAAGTGCTTAGCTTTTGGTTCAATCTTGCGGTGTCCTTACCCAGTGACAGAAAGGGTTGCAAGGCACGTATTGTATTGTTGCCATCGAGGATTACAAGATGGGGTTTATATCATATTGCATGAGTTTATCCTTCTACATCATGTCATCTTGCTTAATGCGTTACTCTGCTCTTATGAACTTAAAACTCTAGATGTAGGCAGGAGTCGGTCGATGTGTGGAGTAATAGTAGTAGATGTAGGAAGGAGTCAGTCTACTTGTTATGGACGTGATGCCTATATACATGATCATTCCTAGATAATCTCATAACTATGCGCTTTTCTATCAATTGCTCGACAGTAATTTGTCCAACCACCGTAATACTTATGCTATCTTGAGATAAGCCTCTAGTGAAACCTATGGGCCCCGGGTCTATCTCTTATCATATTTGCTTTCAATCTACTTTTATTTGCATATATATTATAAAATACCAAAAATATATTTATCTTATCATACTATCTTTATTAGATCTCACTTTCGCAAGTGGCCGTGAAGGGATTGACAACCCCTTTATTGCGTTGGTTGCGAGTTCTCAGTTTGTTTGTGTAGGTGCGTAGGACTTTTGAGGAGCCTCCTACTGGATTGATACCTTGGTTCTCAAAAACTGTGGGAAATACTTACGCTACTATTGCTGCATCACCCTCTCCTCTTCAAGGAAAACCAACGCAAGCTCAAGACGTAGCAAGAAGGATTTTTGGCGCTATTGCCGGGGAGGTCTTCGCTCAAGTCAAGACATACCAAGTACCCATCACAAACCCATCTCCCTCGCATTTACATTATTTGCCATTTGCCTCTCGTTTTCCTCTCCCCCACTTCACCCTTGCTGTTTTATTTGCCCTCTTCCCAATCTCCTCTCTCTTCTTTCGCTTGACTTTTCCGTTTGCTCGTGTGTTAGTTTGTTTACCTTGTCATTATGGCTAGTCCTCCTATCCTTATTCTCACTCCCGAACAAGAAAATCTCAATTTTAAGCAAAGGAAGAGAGCAAATTTAAAAGATGCTTGGCATAGAATTTGCAATGCTCAATATAAAGCTACTAGGAAGCTTGCTACTTCCGTTCTTCTTCGCAATTTTTATGTGGGCATTACTCCTTGGAATAGATGTGTTCTTGATATTGCTACTGGTGGTGACTTCATGAGTAGCCATACGTTTGATGCTTATAGTGCTATGTTAGATTTGTTTGGCCCACCACCTCTTTTGATCAATGGAACCTTTTTAACTTTAGAACACGTTATGCAACGGCTTGAGATTATTGAAAATAAAATTGGATCTAGGGTTGGAGTTACTTTGAAAAATCTTAAAGAAAAAGAACCTATAGTCAATGAAAAAATAGACCTAGACTCTGCTAGAATCGGTAAACTTGAGGATATCATTACAAACTTAGGTTCTGCGTTTCCCCCCACGAAAAACACTCCAAAACCCCCTATTAAAACTGCCAAGTTTATTTATGTCCCTAAAAATAATGGTGAATCTTCTAGTAAGAGAGACGCGGATCTCAAATCCATAAGTGTTCTTCCCAATTGTCTGTCTATCATTAAGGAACCTTTTGCTACAATGAATTTATTGAATTTTTGCCTAAAGGTTTAGCCATTGCTAAAAGGGGGGAAATCCCTAGAGATCACAAGCGCCCTACTTATGAATTTAGTGCCAAAGATGGCACTTGTTAGATCTATCTTCGCTTTTATGCCTAGCTAGGGGCGTTAAACGATAGCGCTAGTTGGGAGGCAACCCAATTTTCTTTATGTTTTTTGTTTTTGATCCTGTTTAGTAATAAATCTTGCATATAGCTTCTGTTTAGATGTGTTTTTAATCTTTTAATTAGTGTTTGTGGCAAGTAGAACCTATAGGATAACCTACGATGATAGTTGATTTGATTCTGCTGAAAAACAGAAACTTTGCATGCAGGAATATAATTTTTTTAAATCACAGGAACGTGCTTTTGCGTTGATTCTTTTTGCTACTGATCAATAAACAAATTTTCCAAGACTTCCTATTTTGGTAGGATTTTTAAAGGTCCATAAGTTTGCGTTAGTTACAGATTGCTACAGACTGTTCTGTTTTTGACAGATTCCGTTTTTCGTGTGTTGTTTGCTTATTTCGATGCATCTATGGCTAGTAAATTAGTTTATAAACCATAGGGAAGTTGGAATACAGTATGTTTAACACCAAAATAAATAAATAATGAGTTCATTACAGTACCTTATGTGCTAGTTTTGTTTTCTTTCACTAACGGAGCTTATAAGATTTCCTGTTGAGTTTTGTGTTGTGAAGTTTTCAAGTTTTGGGTAAAGCTTTTATGGACTATGGAATAAAGGGTGGCAAGAGCCTAAGCTTGGGGATGATTATGGAACCCCAAGATATTAAAGAATAGCCAAAAGACTAAGCTTGGGGATGCCCCGGGAAGGCATCCCCTCTTTCGTCTTCGTTCATTGATAACTTTACTTGGAGCTATATTTTTATTCGCCACATGATATGTGTTTTGCTTGGAGCATCGTGTATTATATTAGTCTTTGCTTTTTAGGTTACCACAATCATCCTTGCTGTACACACGTTTTGGGAGAAGCCTATTTGATTAGAATTTTGCTATAATACTCTATGTGCTTCACTTATATCTTTTGAGCTTGATAGTTTTTGCTCTAGTGCTTCACTTATATCTTTTAGAGCACGGTGGTGTCTTAATTTTGAAGAAATTACTAGTCTCTCATGCTTCACTTATATTATTTTGAGAGTCTTTTAGAACAGCATGGTATTTGCTATGGTTATAAAATTGGTCCTAGAATGGTAGGCATCCAAGTTGGGTATAATAAAAACTATCATAGGAAGTGAATTGGATGCTATGATCAATTTGATACTTGATAATTGTTTTGAGATATGGAGGTAGTGATATTAAAGTCATGCTAGTTGGGTGCTTATGAATTTAAAGAATGCTTGTGTTGAAGTTAGCAAGTCCCATAGCATGCATGTATGGTTAAAGTTGTGTAACAAATTTGAAACATGAAGTGTACCTGGCTTGTGCATCCTTATGAGTGGCGGTCGGGGACGAGCGATGGTCTTTTCCTACCAATCTATCCCCCTAGGAGCATGCGCATAGTACTTGGTTTTTGATGACTTCTAAATTTTTGCAATAAGTATATGAGTTCTTTTGACTAATGTTGAGTCCATGGAATATACGCACTTTTACCTTTCCGCCTTTGCTAGCCTCTTCGGTACCGTGCATTGCCCTTTCTCACCTTGAGAGTTGGTGTAAACTTCACTGGTGCATCCAAACCCTGTGATATGATACGCTCTATCACACATAAACCTCCTTATATCTTCCTCAAAACAGTCACCATACCTACCTATTATGTCATTTCCATAGCCATTCCGAGATATATTGCCATGCAACTTTCCACCGTTCCGTTCATCATCATCATGACATACTTTACTTTTGTCATATTGCCATTGCATGATCATGTAGTTGACATCGTATTTGTGGAAAAGCCACCATGCATTATTTTTCATACATGTCACTCTTGATTCATCGCACCATCCCGGTACACCGCCGGAGGCATTCATATAGAGTCATACACTACTAGGGAAAACCTTATACACATAATCTTAGCAGCAGCGTGGCACAAAAAGAAGCGCTACTGCTAGTTATTAGTAGCGCGGGTTTTTAACCCTCGCTACTGCTAAGTTGATAGTAGTAGCGCGGGTTTTTAACCCTCGCTACTACTAAGCGGTCTCTACCGTGCCCCCCGACACATGCCATAGTAGTAGCGAGTGGTATAAACCCGCGCTACTACTAAGTTGATAGTAGTAGCGCGGTTTTATACCCCTTGCTACTACTAAGTACGAGGTAGGTGAAAACCCCATATCCTCGGCCGAATCCCTCCTCTCTCCCTCACTTTCCCCCTCTCTCACTTTCCTCGTCTCCCCCTCATACTCCAGCAGTGGCCGCCGCTGGTACACTCTGCTTTCTTTCCCCCTCCCTCTCCGAGATCCCTCCAGTGGGCAGTCGCCAGAGCTCCTCGCCGCTGCCAAGATGCGGAAGCGCGACCTCGGCATCCTCCTCCTCGCCGCCTTCACCGTCTTCTTCTCGCTCCAGGTCAGCCCTTCTCTCCGATTCAATCCGGAACCCTAGCTGACACATCCCCCTCCTCCTCCAGCAGCACGAGGGCGACTTCTCGTTCCGAGAGGTGTGGTACCACCTGTCGGACGATGGATTCCGGGTCAAGCACAACGTGGGCCGCCTCCAGCCGCCGCTCATTGCCGACCTCAACGGCGACGGCTGCCGCGATGTGCTGCTCCCCACGCACAATGCCAAGATCCAGGTCCTCGAGCTCCCGGCCCACACCGGGCTGGCCTCCGCGTCCGCCCTCGACGGCTTCCACGAGGCACGCGTCATGGCCGAGATCTCCCTGCTCCCGGCCAATGTGCGCGCGTCATGGGGTCGAGATTTTTTTTGGTTTTTCAAATTAATAGTAGTAGCGCGGGTCACAGACACGCGCTACAGATAGTTAGTAGTAGCGCGTGTCAGAACCCATGCTACTACTAACACACGTACTAGTAGCGCAGGATGCACCGCGCTACTACTACTAGTTAGATGTAGCGCCGTAGTAGTAGCGCAGGCACGCGCGCTACTACTAGCTTTTAACCCGCGCTACTACTAGGCTTTTTCCTAGTAGTGATATCTTGTTCTAGTTTCGAGTTGTAATTCTTATGTTGTAATCAATAGAAGTGTGATGATCATCATTATTAGAACATTGCCCAAAAAAGAAAAAAAAGAAAGGCCAAAAAAGAAAAAAAAGAAAGAGAAAGGCCCAACAGAAAAAAAAGAAAAAAAGAAAAAAAAGAGAAAAAAAATAAAAAGGGCAATGTTACTATATCTTTCCACACTTGTGCTTCAAAGTAGCACCTTGTTCTTCATGTAGTGAGTCTCATATATTGTGCTTCAAAGTAGCACCATGTTTTTCATATAGTGAGTCTCATAAGTTGTCTTTTTCATACTAGTGGGAATTTTTCATTATAGAACTTGGCATGTATATTCCTATGATGGGCTTCCTCAAATGCCCTAGGTCTTCATTAGCAAGAAAGTTGGATGCACACCCATTAGTTTTCCTTTGTTGAGCATTTATCTATAGCTCTAGTGCATCCGTTGCATGGCAATCCCTACTCCTCATGTTGACATCAATTGATGGGCATCCCCATAGCCCGTTGATTATCCTCGTCAATGTGAGACTTTCTCCTTTTTTGTATTCTCCACACAATCCCCATCATCATATTCTATTCCACCCATAGTGCTATATCCATGGCTCACGCTCATGTATTGCATGAAGGTTGAAAAAGTTTGAGATTATTTAAGTATGAAACAATTGATTGGCTTTTCATCGGGGGTATAGAAGTTGGGAACATCTTTGTGTGACGAAAATGAAGCATAGCCTAACTATATGATTTTGTAGGGATGAACTTTCTTTTGCCATGCTATTTTGAGAAGACATGATTACTTTGATTAGTATGCTTGAAGTGTTACTATTTCTTTTATCAATATGAACTTTTATTTTGAATCATTTGGATTCGAACATTCATGCCACAATAAAGAAAATTACATTATGAATTATGCTAGGTAGCATTCCACATCAAAAATTCTCTTTTTATCATTTACCTACTTGAGGACGAGTAGGAATTAAGCTTGGGGATGCTTGATACGTCTCCAACGTATCTATAATTTTTGATTGTTCCATGCTATTATATTACCCCTTTTGGATGTTTATGGGCTTTATTCTACACATTTATTTCATTTTTGGGACTAACCTACCAACCGGAGGCCCAGCCCATATTGTTGTTTTTGCCCTATTTCAATATTTCGAAGAAAAGGAATATCAAACGGAGTCCAAATGGAAGGAAACCTTCGGGAGCATGATTTTTGGAACGAACGTGATCCAGAGGACTCGGAGTGCAAGTCAAGAAGCAGCCGAGGCAGCCACGAGATAGGAGGCCGCGCCCCCCTGTAGGGTGCCCCCTGTCTCGTGGGCCCCTCGGGCGGCCACCGACGTACTTCTTCCTCCTATATATACCTACGTACCCCGAAAACATCTAGGAGCACCACGAAACACAATTTCCACCGCCGTAACCTTCTGTATCCGTGAGATCTCATCTTGGAGCCTTTGTCGGCACTCTGCCAAAGGGGAAATCGACCACGGAGGGCTTCTACATCAACATCCTTGCCACAGACCTATGGGTCCATAGTTATTAGCTAGATGGCTTCTTCTCTCTTTTTGGATCTCAATACAATGTTCCCCCCTCTCTTGTGGATATCTATTCGACGTAAACTATTTTTGTGGTGTGTTTGTCGAGATCCGATGAATTGTGGGTTTATGATCATGTTTATCTATGAATGAGATTTGAATCTTCTTTGAATTCTTTTATGTATGATTGAGTTATCTTTGCAAGTCTCTTTGAATTATCAGTTTGGTTTGGCCTACTAGATTGATCTTTCTTGCCATGGGAGAAGTGCTTAGCTTCGGGTTCAATCTTGCGGTGTCCTTACCCAGTGACAGAAAGGGTTGCAAGGCACGTATTGTATTGTTGCCATCGAGGATAACAAGATGGGGTTTATATCATATTGCATGAGTTTATCCTTCTACATCATGTCATCTTTCTTAATGCGTTACTCTGTTCTTATGAACTTAATACTCTAGATGCAGGTAGGAGTCGGTCGATGTGTGGAGTAATAGTAGTAGATGCAGGCAGGAGTCGGTCTACTTGTTATGGACGTGATGCCTATATACATGATCATGCCTAGATAATCTCATAACTATGCGATTTTCTATCAATTGCTCGACAGTAATTTGTCCACCCACCGTAATACTTATGCTATCTTGAGAGAAGCCTCTAGTGAAACCTATGGACCCCGGGTCTATCTCTTATCATATTTGCTTTCAATCTACTTTTATTTGCATCTATATTATAAAATACCAAAAATATATTTATATTATCATACTATCTTTATTAGATCTCACTTTCGCAAGTGGCCGTGAAGGGATTGACAACCCCTTTATTGCGTTGGTTGCGAGTTCTTAGTTTGTTTGTGTAGGTGCGTGGGACTTTTGAGGAGCCTCTTACTGGATTGATACCTTGGTTCTCAAAAACCGAGGGAAATACTTACGCTACTATTGCTGCATCACCCTCTCCTCTTCGAGGAAAACCAACTAAAGCTCAAGACGTAGAACTATTCAACTGTCATGTAAGATTTTTTGCAGGAAAACTTCTCTCTAAATGGGAAGGTCCTTACGTTATCGAGGAGGTCTATCGTTCCGGTGCCATAAAAATCAACAACTTCGAAGGCACAAGTCCGAGGGTGGTGAATGGTCAAAGAATCAAGCATTATATCTCAGGTAATCCTATCAATGTTGAAACTAATATTATTGAGACCGTAACCCCGGAGGAATACATAAGGGACACTTTCCAGAACGTTTTAGACTCCAAAAAGGAATAGGTATGTGGTAAGGTAAGTAAACCGACTCCAAAACAATTCTAATGGCAATTTTTCTCCATTTTGGAATATTTAAGAATTTTAGGAAGCAAGAAGTAATCCAGGAAGGACATGAGGCCTCCACGAGGGTGGAGGGCACGCCCACCCTTACTTGGCGCGCCCCTGTCTCGTGGGCACCTCGTGTGCCTCCCGGATTACGTATTTTGGTCGGTAAAAATTCATTATATAATCTCCCGAAGGTTTTGACCACCGTATCACGCAAATATCCTCTGTTTTCATTTTGAGCTATTTTTCTGGCAGATCTAGAGCATCATGATGTCACCCTCCTTCAACAATGAAGACAAGGATGCTTGGCTATTGAAGATAGAGCTGAAAAGAGAAGAACCGAAGGAGAGCAGCAAGGATGAAGGGATCAAGAAGGCCATGGAGGATCAAGATCCGGCGGCAGAAGAAGAAGACATCCCTCAACCTCTACCTAACCTCTTTACTCCAACTGAGATTGAAGCTTTCAAGATGGTTGAGTTAGCTTGCATACAAAACAAGTATCTCACACAGGAAAATATTTTGTTGAAGGATCATATCATCAGACTCAAGGGCATTATCCGCAAGTTGGAGGAGCTTTTACGCTCAATGTGCGATTACCCACCATCATCATCACCACCTTCATCACCTCTGAGGACATAATCACATGAGTATGGGCACTCCCCTTGGCAACTACCAAGCTTGGGGGAGGTGCCCCGGTATTGTATCACCATCACACTCCTATCTTTACTGTTTTACTTAGTTCGATCCTTTTAGTAATATCTTGAGCTAGTAGATTGAAGTTTTGGTATGAATTAGTTTTGAGTTTTGCTTTGTGATCTCTTTGTGTAATCGAGTCCGTGAGCTATATAATAAAGATTAGTGTTGAGTCAAGGGCTTTGCTATTTTGCTATGATCTTGAGAAAAATAAAAAGAATAAAAAAATAAAAGAGTTCATATTGATCTTATGGATAGTAATGACTTCACACATAAAGAGTATGAGGCATAAAAGTTGTTGAGAGTTGACAAATGTAGTTTTGGTCATCGTTGCAATTAATAGGAAGTAATAAGGAAAGAGAGGTTTTCACATATAAATATACTATCTTGGACATCTTTTATGATTGTGAGCACTCATTAAGTATGACATGCTAAAGAGTTGATGTTGGACAAGCAAGACAACGTAATGGTTTCTGTTTTCTCACATCTCAGTTAAAGTATATTGTCATGGATCTTTCAAACATGTTGAGCTTGCCTTTCCCCCTCATGCTAGCCAAAGAAATTCCTTTCACGAAGTAGAGACACTACTTGTGCTTCCAAATATCCTTCAACCCAGTTTTTGCCATGAGAGTCCACCATACCTACCTATGGATTGAGTAAGATCCTTCAAGTAAGTTATCATGTTGCAAGCAATAAAAAATGCTATCTAAATATGTATGACTTACTAGTACGGAGAAAATAAGCTTTATATGATCATGTGATATGGAAGTAATAAAAGCGACGAACTGCATAATAAAGGTTCATATCACAAGTGGCAATATAAAGTGATGTTCTTTTGCATTAAGATTTTGTGCATCAACCTTAAAAGCACATGACAACCTCTGCTTCCCTCTACGAAGGGCCTATCTTTTACTTTATGTCTTTACTTTATGCAAGAGTCAAGGTGATCTTCACCTTTCCCTTTTTCATTTTATCCTTTGGCAAGCACCTCGTGTTGGTAAGATCCCAATATATATATATATGTATATATATATACATCCAATTGGATGTAAGTTAGCATGAACTATTATTGTTGACATCACCCAAAGGTGAATACGTTGGGAGGCAACACAATAAGCCCCTATCTTTCTTAGTGTCCGATTAAAACTCCATAACCATAAGTATTGCGTGAGAGTTAGCAATTGTAGAAGACTATATGATAGTTGAGTATGTGGACTTGCTGAAAAGCTCTATTCTTGACTCTTTCTGATGTTATGATAAATTGCAATTGCCTCAGTGACTGAGATTATAGTTTGCTAGTTCTCAATGAAGTTTCTGAACCATACTTGACATTGTGAATTGATTGTTACTTGAGTATAAGAAATCATATGACAAAATGCTATATATGTTGTTGTTATAAGAATGATCATGATGCCCCCATGTCGACACCTCTATCTCTAAACACGTGGACATATTTTTCGATTACGGCTTCCGCTTCAGGACAAGCGAGGTCTAAGCTTGGGGGAGTTGATACGTCCATTTTGCATCATGCTTTTATATCGGTATTTATTGCATTATGGGTTGTTTTTACACATTATGTCTCAATACTTATGGCTATTCTCTCTTATTTTACAAGGTTTATCATGAAGAGGAGAATGCCGGCAGCTGGAATTCTGGCTGGAAAAGAAGCAAATATTGGAAAACTATTCTACACAGCTCCAAAAATCCTGAAACTCCACGGAAGTCACTTTTGGAATTAATAAGAATTATTGAGCGAAGAAAATACCAGAGGGGGCCCACACCCTGGCCAGGAGGGTGGGGGTGGGCACGCCCCCTGTCTCCTGGGCCCCCTGGTTGCCCTCTGGTGCCCATCTTCGCCTATATGAAGGATTTTACCCTGGAAAAAATCATAATCAAGCTTATGGGACGAAACTCCGCCGCCACGAGGCGGAACCTTGGCGGTACCAATCTAGGGCTCCGGTGGAGCTGTTCTATCGGGGAAACTTCCCTCTGGGAGGGGGAAATCATCACCATCGTCATTACCAACGATCCTCTCATCGGGAGGGGGTCAATCTCCATCAACATATTCACTAGCACCATCTCCTCTCAAAACCCTAGTTCATCTCCTGTATCCAATCTTGTATCAAAACCACAAATTTGTACCTGTGGGTTGCTAGTAGTGTTGATTAATCCTTGTAGTTGATGCTAATTGGTTTACTTGGTGGAAGATCATATGTTCAGATCCTTAATGCATATTAATACTCCTATGACCATGAACATGAATATGCTTTGTGAGTAGTTACGTTTGTTCCTGAGGACATGGGTGAAGTCTTGCTATTAGTAGTCATGTGAATTTGGTATTCGTTTGATATTTTGATGAGATGTATGTTGTCTCTCCTCTAGTGGTGTTATGTGAACGTCGACTACATGACACTTCTCCATTATTTGGGCCTAGAGGAAGGCATTGGGAAGTAATAAGTAGATGATGGGTTGCTAGAGTGACAGAAGCTTAAACCCTAATTTATGCGGTTCTTCGTAAGGGGCTGATTTGGATCCACTAGTTTCATGCTATGGTTAGGTTTACCTTAATACTTCTTTTGTAGTTGCGGATGCTTGCAATAGGGGTTAATCATAAGTGGGATGCTTGTCCAAGAAAGGGAAGTACCCAAGCACCGGTCCACCCACATATCAAATTATCAAAGTACCGAACGCGAATCATATGAGTGTGATGAAAACTAGCTTGACAATAATTCCCATGTGTCCTCGGGAGCGCTTTTCTCATTATAAGAAATTGTCCAGGCTTGTCCTTTGCTACAAAAAGGATTGGGTCACCTTGCTGCACTTTATTTACTTTCATTGCTTATTACCCGTTACAAATTATCTTATCACAAAACTATTTGTTACCCACAATTTCAGTGCTTGCAGAGAATACCTTACTGAAAACCGCTTGTCATTTCCTTCTGCTCCTCGTTGGGTTCGACACTCTTACTTATCGAAAGGACTACGATAGATTCCCTATACTTGTGGGTCATCAGGGTCGCGGGACTCGACCTTATCCCCCAACGCGTCGACGCCGGTGAGCTCGTCCGGCGGGGCGTCGCCCCTGTTGCGACCCCGGTCGGGGGAACAGGGAGGCGACCGTGGGGGGGGGGGGATTAGGTGGGCTAGCTGGCACGGGAGGGAGCTGGGCTAGCCTAGGTAGGCAGCTAGGCCAGTTGGCCCAGGGGGATTCAGGGGGGTTTATTTCTCTTCTTTTTTTGGATTTATTTATTTCTGTTCTACTCTGCATTTTAATTGAGCTACTAAAAGAGTTTTGTTTAATACAAAACTTGGCACAAAAATACAGGGTAGTAACCTGGGTTGGTACAAAAAGTTTCAAAGCATTTGGGAGTGTTCAATTATTTTTAGAAATTGAAAAGCTCAGATAATTGGCTGATGGTACACTGAATAAATTTCCAAGGGCACCTAGGAATCCAAAAGAGGTTGGTTCCAACATGAAAAATAACCAGAGATTATTTGCCACACTTCAAACATTTTAGATTTAATGTTTGAGAATTTTGAATTTAGAATTTTAATTTGAATTTGAAAAGGAATAGAGATTTGGATCGACTGAGGATTAGCAACAGTAATGTGATGACATGGCACCATTAACATGGGATTACTGTGGCTTAATTATCCGGGCGTCACTATTTCACAAGAGAACCAAACACATCAAGAGACGCTTCAATTCTATCCGCGATCAAGTCAAGGAGGGAGACATAGAGATTTGCAAGATACATACGGATCTGAATGTTGCAGACCTGTTGACTAAGTCTCTTCCACGAGCAAAACATTATCAGCACCAAGACTCCATGGGTGTTAGAATCATTACTATGTAATCTGATTATTGACTCTAGTGCAAGTAGGAGACTGAAGGAAATATGCCCTAGAGGGAATAATAAAGTTGTTATTTATATTTCCTTATATCATGATAAAAGTTTATTATTCATGCTAGAGTTGTATTAACCGAATACTTAGTACATGTGTGAATACATAGACAAAACAAAGTGTCCCTAGTATGCCTCTACTTGACTAGCTCGTTAATCAAAAATGGTTATGTTTCCTAACCATAGACATGTGTTGTCATTTGATAAACGAGATCACATCATTAGAGAATGATGTGATGGACAAGACCCATCCATTAGCTTAGCATAATGATCTTAAGTTTTATTGCTACTACTTTCTTCATGACTTATACATGTTTCTCTGACTATGAGATTATGCAACTCCCGAATACCGGAGGAACACCTTGTGTGCTATCAAACGTCACAACGCAACTGAGTGATTATAAATATGCTCTACAGGTGTCTCCGAAGGTGTTTGTTGGGTTGTCATAGATCAAGATTAGGATTTGTCACTCTCTGTAATGCTCATCACTATAAGCCTTGCAAGCAATGTGACTAATGAGTTAGTTGCAGGATGAAGCATTACAGAACGAGTAAAGAGACTTGCCGGTAATGAGATTGAACTAGGTTGACGATATCGACGATAAAATCTCGGGCAAATAATATACCAATAACAAAGGGAAAAACGTATTTTGTTGTGCGGTTTGACCGATAAAGATCTTCATAGAATATGTAGGAGCCAATGTGAGCATCCAGGTTCCGCTATTGGCTATTGATCGAAGATGTTTCTCAATCATGTCTGCATAGTTCTCGAACCCATAGGGTCCGCACGCTTAACGTTCGATGACGATTTGTATTATGAGTTATGTGTTTTTGATGACTGTCGGTGTCAAAACTGGCGGATCTCGGGTAGGGGGTCCCAAACTATGCGTCTAGGGGGATGATAACAGGAGACAAGGGACACGATGTTTTTACCCAGGTTTGGGCCCTCTCGATGTAAGTAAAACCCTACTCCTGCTTGATTGATATTGATGATATGGGTAGTACAAGAGTGGATCTACCACGAGATCAAGGAGGCTAAACCCTAGAAGCTAGCCTATGGTATGATTGTTGTTAGTCCTATGGATTAAAACCCTTCGGTTTATATAGACACCGGAGAGGGCTAGGGTTACACAGAGTCGGTTACAATGGTAGGAGATCTACATATCCGTATCGCCAAGCTTGCCTTCCACGCCAAGGAAAGTCCCATCCGGACACGGGACGAAGTCTTCAATCTTGTATCTTCATAGTCTTGGAGTCCGGCCAATGATGATAGTTCGGCTATCTGGACACCCCCTAGTCCAAGACTCCCTCAGTAGCCCCCGAACCAGGCTTCAATGACGACGAGTCTGGCGCGTATATTGTCTTTGGCTTTGCAAGGCGGGTTCTCCTTCAAATTCCATGTGCTTGCCGAATAGTGTCCGGCTTCCTTATAAATGTTGCGCTCCTTGGCTTCCACGTCCAATAATGGCCCTCTTCCACTTGTCGTATGAATGCAAAAAGCCAGGGTATTTTTACGTTTCACCCCCTAGCCGCGCGAATAAGCTGCCTATAAGAGAGGCGAGGATCTAGATCCGAATCACACCATCCTCCTTCCACAAGTACTCATTGAAGCGCTTCTGACAAAAATCCATTCCATCATGGACAGTCGACGCGACTCCTCCTCTCGCGCTCTCAGCCCTCAGCCAGGAGATTGGAGGAGATGTTCAGTCCTGCATAGCGAGCTAGTGACGCTCCAAGTAGAGGGATATCTTCCCCCCGCCTTCATGGTTCCGGTTCGAGACGGACTGGCCACGCACAAGGGTGGAAAGTAGGCGGAGAGTGTCCCCAATCCCTCCAGAGGAGAGCGGGTATGCTTCGTCCCTTATCTAATAAGGGGACTCAGATTTCCCATACATCCGTTTCTCCGGGGGCTCCTGGAGTTCTATGGACTCCAGCTTCACCACCTTACACCTGCCTCCATTTTGCACATCGCGGGCTTTGTAGCCCTTTGCGAGCTGTTCTTGGGCATCGAGGCCCACTTTGTGCTGTGGAAGAGATTGTTTTGCCTCGTACCCCGTTCTCGTGAGGGGTCGATATATCAAGTGGGCGGAGCCGAAATATGGCACATCGCCGGGACCGGATATCTATCCGGAACCCCAAAGAAGGCGTCCAAAGACTGGCCTTCGGAATGGTGTTATATGGAAGACGCCCCACTGCCGGACCCAGTTCGGATCGGCCTCCCGGAGTTCAGCAACGCTCCTCTGAAGAAACGCCTGAGCTGGCGCCCACAGAGCCCTCAACGGGAGAATGACAGGGGCGTCAAATATCTGATGGGCCGGATAAGGTTACTGGCCCATTCCGGATTGACCATGATTGGAGTCATGGCAACGTGCATCATGCGAGGGGTGTAGCCGCTCCAATATAGGGGCACCCCATGTGGGATTTCAACGGGCAGGATGACGCCACCCGTCACGGCCGCAAGGGGCCAGGATCGGTTGACGATCTCGTGAAGATCCTGTCCGGCTTGTACAAGGGGGAGAAAGAGGACTTCCTCCGTGCGAGTCCATTGAATGGATTCTCCATGAATAACCCTCGGAGCTAGGTAAGCGGACGTTTATCTATCCGATCCATATTCCCAAAGTTAAGTGTCTCACTTTGTGATTTTGACGCAGGAGCTGCGCCGGGACGTAGAGGGCATACACAGCCTGACTCCACAGCCCGAGGATCCGGGACGATCCCTTGATCCGGCCTCCGAAGAGGATCCGGACATAAAGGTGGAGCTAATCGATGGGGTGTTCCACCAACTTAGCATGGACAATGCTTTGGTCGCCATTACGGCCGACTACCCCGGTTTAACTCCGGCTTCGCAGGTAACTATGACCGGAGTCCTGACATCATTGCTTATCCATGCTCATTTCTAACCATTTTATACCAACGGTGCTCCGCAGGAGGCGCTTTTAAGGCGGGAAGCCGAACCCGCGGCGGCTGACCAACAAGGTTTAGTTCGGCCCAGCAGGAGGAAGAGGAGTGCGGCGCGAATTGAAACGTCGCCGCAACGGTACGGCGCACCATCATTTTTAAGGGAAAGATTCCTAGGAGGTATATTAACACTCATGATTTTTCCAGGAGAAAGAGCGCTCGCCGGACAGTGTCCGGAGAGGTTGCCAATCAAGCCTCCGCCAGCCATGCTCCAACGCCTGGTCCGGAGGGGGAGGCGAACACAAGGCATGAGCCGGATGCTCCTCCAACGGAGGATGCCGACAGGCTGTCCGCCACCAGGTCTGAGGTGGAGAGCGCCATGAATCACAGGCGCCACCGGACAGTTCTTCGTGACACGTGTTTCTCCCCGGAGGCACTGAATGCCTTTAATGCGGGAGACGCGCACCTCCGCGCCACTCAAGATGGTCTAACCAGAGCCATGGAGCAGTTTGTGAAAGACATACAGGTGAGGAATTTTAATAGTTATATATGCCAGTAGCCCCCGAGACTTAAAATAGTTAGAATAACTGATTTAAGGATCATTTGTTATGCAGGATCTTATGGAGAAGAATACCCACCTGTCCCAGGAGCTTCAAGACTGCAAGGCCCAACTTGAGGCCGCACTAGCCGCCGCGGGGGAGCCACAGAGACCCCCTCTGGTAATGAATATTTCGAAAAGATAAGTCGTTTATGAAGTGCGGCGTATGTATAAGTCTGACAATAATATTGCAGATGGTGCCGTACTAGATCCGGACAAGCAACATCTACTGCTCCAGCTGAAGGCCGGCGAGAAGGTGCTTATGAGGGTGCAACAGGATAGGAACAAACTCCAAGATGCCAACACCCAGCTGGGCGAAGAACTAAAAGATGTTCGAGTCTAGCTGTCTGACTCCGTGAAGGAGAATCGGCGGCTTCGTCGCGGCATTTACAGTAAGTGCTTGAGCAAACTCTTTTGAAAAGAAGAGTTCGGCGAGGAAGTCGATTGACAGAAATGTGTCTATAGGTGTGCTGACAGGTCGTCCTGCGGAGGAAATGCCCGGTTCAACGGGTGACCTACTTCCCGAGCTGCTGCAACTGCACGAACGTGTTCGGCAGGCGATGAGCAGCGTCGCCCAGGCCTTATGGCCGTCTGTCTCCCTACCCGAGGGTCTTGGAGGGCTTGCGAAGAAGCTTCAGGGAGCATGGCAGCACTTCCGTTTGTGGAAGATATCGGCCTGCCGTCAAGTTGCCAGGGAGGCCTGGGCCATGGTGAAGACGCGGTACACGAAGGCTGATCCGAACCTCATGGCCGAGGTCGGACCTGTGGGGCCTGATGGGAAGGAGATCCCTGTGAGCTTAATATATGGCCAAGTAGAGTTGGCCGCTAAGTATTCCCAACGGGACTGTAAACTAGACAGCCTGGTAGACGGGATTGAAGAGGAGTACAATCAGTCAAGTTGACAATGTAATTTAAAATGACATGTAAAATGCCTTCTAGCCGGATTGTAGATCGTTTGTCTTTGCGGACCTGTTCGCTTCAACCTCTGGACCCAACAGTCTGGAGTGTGTCCGAATACCCTCATGGTTATGTAAAAACCGGGGCATGCATGGAGACCAGGCGTAGGGGTCATTAGTGCTTTATCAGACAAGTACCCAACTAGTTATGTTATATTACATGGTTAGTAAGAAACATCTTCCAGGGAGAATAGTTCCGTTAGGGGTTCCTTTCCCTGGGAGGCATGCCCTAAAGTGCATGTCCGGACTGCGAAAAGAGCAGAAAAAAAGCGTCTGGGGGCAGATAAATAAATAATTAAGAAATCATCTTTCAAGTCACCGACCGAATATTCCCTTAAGAACGCTAGCTTTCGGCTTCACCCAGTCTGAGGTACACATCTGGCTCACCCGGCAGTAACAATCGCAGAGGTGCTCCCTTTACCTCCTAGCCGAACAATCGGGAACGTAGGGGTAAGCACAGGAGCCAGGCAACCCAGCTTGGCCAAAACTTAAGTCATATCGATGCATATAATGGTGAATAAAAGGTACATGCGAAAGTGTGATACATGTTTTGGGCATGAAGCCCTTATAAATAAGCTTCTGTTAAAGAAGGCCCCAGGTATAATGAGTGCGAGCCGCATATCAAGTGTGTGCGCACAATGCGCAGATCAGCCCTCAAAGGCTTTACGAAAAAAGGAGGAAGAAAGAGAAAAACAAAAGACAGCTAAAGTATAAAATGTGGACGGAGGAAGGAGACGAACTCTGAGTCCGGCGCTAGGCGTAGAATCTTCGGAGACGGTCTGCGTTCCATGGGTTCGGCTCGAGTCAGTTGTCCGATGCGTTTCATAGACGGTATGCTCCGCCGGTCAGGACTTGGTCGATGATGAAGGGACCTTCCCATTTGGGCTTGAGTTTGTCCTTTTTCTTGTCCGGAAGGCGTAGAACTAATTCGCCAACATTGTAAGTTTTGGCCCGTACTTCTCGTCTTTGATATCTTTGAGCCTGCTGTTGATAGAATGCGGAACGAGCTTTTGCCATGTCGCGCTCCTCTTCTAAGGCGTCCAAACTGTCCTGCCGATCCAGCTCGGCTTCTCTTTCTTCGTACATGCGCACGCGAGGTGAGTCATGAATTATATCGCAGGGCAAAACTGCCTCTGCGCCGTACACCATAACAAATGGTGTGAATCCGGTAGTGCGGTTTGGCGTGGTCCGCAGCCCCCAGAGTACGGAGTCGAGCTCCTCCACCCAGTGCGTGTTAGATTCCGTGAGGGAGCGCACTAGCCTGGGTTTGATGCCGCTCATGATTAGACCATTTGCTCGTTCAACTTGACCGTTAGTTTGAGGGTGATAGACTGAAGCGTAGTCGAGCTTGATGCCCATATTTTTGCACCAGAGTTTAACCTCGTCGGCCGTGAAGTTCGTGCCGTTATCAGTGATGATGCTATGGGGGACGCCATAACGGTGTACCACCCCATATATGAAGTCTATCACAGGTCCGGATTCGGCCGTTTTAACTGGCTTGACCTCTATCCATTTGGTGAATTTGTCCACCATGACCAATAGGTATTTTTGCTTGTGGGTTCCCCCTTTAAGGGGGCCAACCATCTCAAGCCCCCAGACCGCGAACGGCCAGGTGATGGGTATAGTTTTGAGGGCGGTTGGTGGCATGTGGCTTTGATTAGCAAAGAGCTGGCAACCGACGCATCGTTGGACTAAGTCCTGAGCATCTGCCCGGACCGTCGGCCAATAAAATCCTGTACGGAAGGCCTTGCCTATAGGGGCCCGGGCTGCGGCGTGGTGCCCGCCGAGTCCGGCGTGAATTTCAGCCAGAATATTTCGCCCTTCCTCTTCGGAGATGCACCTTTGAAGGACTCCGGTTGTGCTTTTCTTATAAAGCTCTCCCTCATGGACCTTGTAGGCCTTAGATCGCCGTACTATGCAGCGGGCCTCGTTTTGGTCTTCGGGGAGTTCCTGCCTAATTAAGTAGGCTAGGAATGGTTCCGTCCATGGGGCAATGACTGCCATTATTTCATGGGCTGAAGGTGTTATTTCATTGGCTAAGCCACCGATTGTGTCAGAATGTTCGATGTTGGGACGTGCAGCTGTTTCCGGGTTGTTGTTTCCGGACTCCTCTTCCCATAATACAGATGGCTTAAAGAGCCGATCTAGGAAGATGTTTGGAGGGACAACATCATGTTTTGCGCTGATGCGTGCCAACACGTCGGCCGCCTAGTTATTATCCCGGGCTACATGGTGGAATTCGAGCCCTTCGAACCGAGCTGACATTTTTAGGACGACGTTATGGTAGGCTGCCATTTTCGGATCCTTGGCGTCAAAGTCTCCATTTACTTGGGATATTGCGAGGTTTGAATCCCCGCGGACCTCCAGGTGTTGAATGCCCATGGAGATTGCCATCTGGAGACCGTGTAGAAGGGCCTCGTATTCGGCTGCATTGTCGGAGTCTGTGTACATTATCTGAAGTACGTATTGGACTGTGTCTCTGGTTGGGGACGTCAAGACAACGCCAGACCCCAAGCCGGCCAACATTTTAGAGCCGTCGAAGTGCATGATCCAATTGGAGTATGCGTCGTACTCTTTAGGGAGTTCGGCTTCGGTCCATTCAGCGATGAAGTCGGCCAAAACTTGTGACTTTATAGCTCACCGTGGATTGTAGGTTATGTCGAATGGTAAGAGCTCAATGGCCCATTTTGCAATCCTGCCCGTTGCATCGCGGTTGTTTATGATGTCGTTGAGAGGTACTTCGGAGGCTACTGTTATCGAACACTCTTGGAAGTAGTGTCGCATCTTCCGGGATGCCATGAACACCGCATACGCTATCTTTTGATAATGTGGATGCCGGGACTTGCATGGAGTTAAGACAGTGGATACGTAGTACACTGGTTTTTGAAGAGGGAATTTGTGTCCTTCTGTTTGTCGTTCGACGACGAGCACCGTGCTTACAACCTGATGTGTTGCCGCGATGTATAATAACATTGGTTCGCCCAAGTTGGGCGCGGCCAGGACCGGATTTGTTGCCAATATGGCCTTTATTTCTTCGAGTCCAGCCGTGACAGCATCCGTCCATTCGAAGTGTTCGGTGCGCCGGAGGAGGCGATAAAGGGGCAATGCCTTTTCTCCTAAGCGGGAGATGAAGCGGCTTAGAGCCGCCACGCATCCAGTCAATTATTGTATTTGTTTGAGGTCTTTTGGGATATCCAACTGTGACAGAGCTCGGATCTTGGCTGGGTTTGCCTCAATTCCTCTACAGGATACAATGAAGCCCAAGAGCTTTCCGGCTGGTACGCCGAACACGCATTTTTCCGGGTTGAGCTTAATATCATATGCTCGGAGGTTGTAAAATGTGAGCCTCAAATCGTCTACTAGAGTTTTGACGTGTTTGGTCTTGACGACCACATCGTCTACGTATGCCTCCACTGTTTTGTCGATCTGGGTTGCCAGACATGTCTGAATCATGCGCTGACATGTTGCGTCGGCATTTTTGAGCCCGAAGGGCATTGTGTTGAAGCAGAATGGTCCGTATGGAGTAATGAATGCCGTTGCGGCTTGGTCTGTCTCCGCCATCTTGATTTGATGGTAGCCGGAGTATGCGTCGAGGAAGCACAATGAATCATGCCCTGCGGTAGCATCGATGATTTGATCGATGCGGGGAAGGGGGAAAGGATCCTTTGGACAAGCCTTGTTAAGGTCTTTAAAATCGACACACAGGTGCCAGGATTTGTCCTTTTTTGGTACCATTACCAGGTTTGCTAGCCAGTCCGGATGTTTTATGTCTCTGATGAATCCGGCTTCTAATAGTTTGGCTAGCTCCTCTCCCATTGCCTGTCTTTTGGGTTCGGAAAATCACCAAAGAGCCTGTTTGACTGGATTCAATCCTTTTAGGATGTTTAGGCTGTGTTCTGCCAACCTGTGTGGGATTCCTGGCATATCTGAAGGGTGCCAGGCAAAGATGTCCCAATTTTCCCGAAGGAATTCTCGTAGTGCGGCGTCTACATCAGGGTTTAGTTGTGCCCCAATGGAGGCCGTCTTTGTGGGGTCCGTTGGATGGACTTGGAATTTGACTATTTCGTCCGCTGGCTTAAAAGAGGTGGACTTGGATCTCTTATCGAGTATCACATCGTCCCTGTTCATCGTGGAGCGCAGCGCAGTGAGTTCCTCTGCCGCTAGGGCTTCGGATAGTGCCTCTAGGGCTAGTGCCGCTGTCTTATTCTCGGCGCAGAGTGCTATGTCCTGATCACTGGCAAGAGTGATGATTCCATTGGGCCCGGGCATTTTAAGCTTCATGTACACGTAATGGGGTATAGCTTGAAAAATTGTGAATGCCTCTCGCCCTAATAAAGCGTGATATCCGCTGCTGAACGGGGCCACTTGGAATGTGACCTCCTCGGACCTGTAATTGTCCGGCGAGCCGAACACCACATCCAGTGTAATTTTTCATGTGCAGCGTGCTTCCCGACTAGGGATTATTCCTCTAAAGGTTGTGCTGCTTCGCTCAATGCGTCTCCAGTCTATTTCCATTTTTCGAAGGGTTTCTTCGTAGATGAGGTTTAATCCGCTGCCCCCATCCATGAGTACCTTAGTAAGGCGAAAGCCGTCCACTATTGGACTGAGGACCAATGCGGCTGGTGCTCAGGCTGTTCGGAATTTAGGTTCGTCGCTGGCATTGAAGGTGATAGCCGTGTCGCTCCATGGGTTTATTGTTGCTACTTGGTAGACGTCGGCGAGGCTGCGGAGTGTTCGTTTCCGCATATTATTTGATACAAAAGTCTCGAAGACTGTTAATACCGTACTGGTACTGTTGGGGTGGTTCTCTGGGGCTAGAAGTTCTTCCCCACTTTTGGCCACCTGCCGTAGTATCCAACATGCTCGAAGGCTATGTGTTGGAGTGGCGCCCTCTGTACTATGGATTTTACAGGGTCCGCTGAGCCATCCCTCCAGTACGGTTCCGTGCCCTTTAGGGGTTTTTTGCTTTTTGGTTTTTGTCCCAGGTGCTTGAGCATGATGCACCCTTTTATTTCGGACTAGGGTTGTGTTCGGAGCCGGATGGTCCCAAAACTTGGTTTCGGTTTTCCAGGCACTCTCCATCGCACAGTACTTTCGTACTATGGATGCCAGGTCGGCGAAGCGTGTAATTTCACGACGACTTATGGCGTTCATGATTCCCTTGTCCGTGCAATTGTTGCAGAAAATTAAGATTGTGCTTTCCTCACAGCAGTCCTTTATCCTGTCCATAACCAGGAGGAATCTGGCCCAGTAATGATGTACTGTTTCATCGGGCTCTTGTCGTATTTGAGATAGATTGCTTGTGTTTGGGTGGGTGGGTGGAATTAAATTCAGAACCCCGCCCAATCTGAGGCTCAAGGGCCGAGGAGTTTCCAGATTTGGAAGCTTGGATTGCTGGATGTTGTCCAACGAATCTGGTCCGCTGCCTGACTTTAGGTTTAGTACTTGACTGACGTCCGTCCCTCCGTGGGAATCCGGCAGGGAGGGATCAGGAATCCGGACATAACTGGTCTTTAATATAGAAGAAGAGTCGCCGCGCTGTTCCTCTACCATGGCAACGTGGTGGGTAGCCTGGGGAGAGTTGATCTCTCTCAGATCGGTTTTAAACCCAATCTGATCATAGTCTGTAGTGACTCCCAGGGCGGCGATGCGATCCAAGAGCTCGTTTACGGAGGAAAGCTCCATCGGATCTAGCTGCTCGGAGAGTTCCGAGTTGACGTGAAGATCGCTTTTGATGACCCGAGAGGTCATTATCGGAGCGGTGGCTGAACATGCGGTCATAAGAAAACCACCTAGCCGGATAGTTTGGCCGGTGGCCAAAGCTCCTTTGGCAACGGTACCATCTTTAAAGATGGGAAGAGGCATCCTTCCTGATTGCGACGGCACAGAGGAACTCTCAATGAAAGCACCAATGTCGGTGTCAAAACCGGCGGATCTCGGGTAGGGGGTCCCGAACTGTGCGTCTAGGCGGATGGTAACAGGAGACAAGGGACACGATGTTTTTACCCAGGTTCGGGCCCTCTTGATGGAGGTAAAACCCTACTCCTACTTGATTGACACTGATGATATGGGTAGTACAAGAGTGGATCTACCACGAGATCAAGGAGGCTAAACCCTAGAAGCTAGCCTATGGTATGATTGTTGTTCGTCCTATGGACTAAAACCCTCCGGTTTATATAAACACCGGAGAGGGCTAGGGTTGCACAGAGTCGGTTACAATGGTAGGAGATCTACATATCCGTATCGCCAAGCTTGCCTTCCACGCCAAGGAAGTCCCATCCGGACATGGGACGAAGTCTTCAATCTTGTATCTTCATAGTCTTGGAGTCCGGCCAATGATGATAGTTCGGCTATCCGGACACCCCCTAGTCCAGGACTCCCTCAATGACCGAAGTTTGTTCGAAGTCCTAGATGAGATCACGGACATGACGAGGAGTCTCGAAATGGTTGAGAGGTAAAGATTGATATATTGAAAGGTTATGTTCAGACATCGGAATAGTTTCGGAGAGGTTCGGACATTTTTCGAATTAGCGGGAGGTTACCGGAACCCCTCGGGAAAGCTAATGGGCCTACATGGGCCTTAGTTGAGAGAGGAGGCAGCGGCCAGGAGGTGGCGCACGCCCCCAACCCCAAACCGAATTGGACAAGGGGTGGGGGTGCAGGAATTTCCTATTTGGCGCCACAGGCGCCAGTTAACGTGCATTTTGTTAACTAGCGCGTGTGGCGTCCGTAAATGGGCCGGCCCATTTAGGCACCGGTTGAAGATTTTTTTTGTTGAAAATCCTGTGAGTGTTTTTTGAGATTGATGAACTTTTTAGAAATTTAATGAAGATTTGTCTTGAAAGTGGATGAACTTTTCTTGATTTATTAACTTTTTTTTCAGTTCATGAATTTTTTTTCTAAAAATACAAGAACTTTTTAAATTCCTATGAACTTTTTTCAAATTTAATGAACTTTTGCTAAATTGGATGAACTTTTTTTTTCAATTTGAATGAACTTTTTTCAAATTGATGAACTTTTTCAAAATTTATGATCCTTTTTTAAAGATATGAACATATTTCTTCAAATGGATGAACTTTTTTTCTTATGTCTGTAAACCTTTCTTCATTTCATATTTCTGTTTTCATAAGAAAAAACTAAAAAAACTTAGGGCAGCACGCTAGTGGGCCGGCCCATGCTAGCTACGCTGTAGGCGCCGGATCATTAACGGGCGCCTGGAGTGCTGTATAGGAGCTCCCGGGGGTGCGGCCCCCCTTTTCCTTCTCCATTTCCACTTCTTTCCACCTTTCCCACTCCGGAAAAGGAAGGGGGAATCCTACCAGGACTAGGGAGTCCTAGTAGGACTCCCCCCTTGGCGCGCCCCCTCTAGGCCGGCCCCCTCCTCCCCTCCTTTATATACGTGGGCAGGGGGCACCCCAAAGGCACATCAATTGTTCTCTTTGCCATGTGCGATGCCCCCCTCCATAGTTTACTCCTCCGGTCATAGCATCACAGTGCTTAGGTGAAGCCCTGCGCGGATCACATCATCAACACCGTCAACACGCCGTCATGCTGACGAAACTCTCCCTCGACCCTCTATTGGATCTAGAGTTCGAGGGACGTCATCGAGTTGAACGTGTGCTGAACACGGAGGTGCCATACGTTCGGTACTTGGATCGGTTGGATCGTGAAGACGTTCGACTACATCAACCGCGTTAACTAACGCTTCTGCTTTTGGTCTACGAGGGTACGTGGACACACTCTCCCCTCTTGTTGCTATGCATCTCCTAGATAGATCTTGCGTGAGCGTAGGAATTTTTTTGAAATTGCATGCTACGTTTCCCAACAATATATAGCCTCCACACAAAATCCAACCATTTACACACTTTTGACCCAACTCGGCATCACCGATCAGAAATCTTGGTGGCACTGACTTGTGTAAAAATTTAAACGTTGGGAATCTCAGTGAGAATGACTGGAACAACTCAGAGGGACCAATGTGCAATGGCAAGGGAAAACCTCGTTTCGGTGGCACCAATTGCATCAACTAGGTAGGACCAAAGTGAAGCAATAAAGTAACAGAAAGTTAGCTAGCCATCTCGGTGGTACCGATTGCAAAACTTGGTGGGACCGAAATAATTGCAACTAGCAACAAAGAGTTGGCAAGGCCATCTCTATGGGACCGAGATCCATATCGGTGGATCAATTTGTTAGGGTTTGACAGTGGGCATGTCCAGAAAAACTCGATGGATCAAGATAGGGAAAATCGGTGTGGCCGAGTTGGAATGTAGAATTTGGACATATATGGATAGAGAAACTGGCTGAGGGTCTTGGAGAAATATTCACTAAGCACTTGAGCAAATGAACCATTAAGCAACACCTCATCCCCTTTTAATAGTATTTGGTTTCCTATGGACTCAATGTGATCTTGGATTACTTAACCAAATATGTAGAGTCTTGAGCTTTTGCCAATCCATTTCCTTAGCATTTTGAGGGGTCCACAATCACTAGTCCTTGCCATGCCAATCATTGTACATCCTAGAATCTTTAACTTGAATGGACATAAGTTCAATGAGATATATGTTGTTATGAATTACCAAAACCACCCGGGGATTAGTTGCACTTTCAATCTCCCCTGTTTTGGTAATTGATGACAACATATAGATCAAAGCTTCGACAAATGATTAAATTAATGAAATACATCTTCGCTTTGGGAAGTATGCAATAAGCAAGAACTCCCCCTAGATTTGTGCATTATTAAAAATTTGTGTTTGAATGCAAATGCACAATCGATTAGGATCATGGGTCACTCTTCCGTGTCACATACAACTTGGTGGAGCACTCAAAATGATATGATTGGGATAGTAAGCACTCATCACCAAAACACAAGTGAATGATCATACAAGGATAATCATAGGATAAGCATTAAGCATATCATGAAGCATAGTATGATCAAACACAACCAACATAATATGTCACAAGCATAACGAACAAGTAGCATGAACCAAAGAGTAGCAAAAACTCGAGAAAACCAACAAGCAAAAGCAATGCACTCTCTCTCTCGCTCTCTCTCTCTCTTGAAGCATAACGATCTATACATATTCTCCCCCTTTGGCGACAAGTACCAAAAAGCTTGAATAAGCATAGAGCTATACGTATCTCTAGGCATGATCCTCGGCAGCTCCTGGCGGTGAAGTCCTCTGGCTGGCAGCTTCGGTGTGCGTAGATGGCATTGAGAGAAGTGTGTCCGCAAAAGCTCCGTCTGAAGTTGGCTGGGTAGGTGTAGTCGAAACTAGAGGTGGCACTGTAGAAGCAGCAGCAGGTGCAGGAACTATAGCTCTCGTGTTTGTAACAGGTACATCTACGGATCTGGATGCCCTAGGCACTGCCTGGAATCTGTCTATAGTGGGTAAGTCATCTCCACTGTCCTCTGCAGCAGCTCGAGTTGTGTCAACATCTTCCTTCAGCTTTGTCACTACTGACTGAACCTTGGTGATTGACGGTGTCCTGGACTAGGGGGTACTCAACGCGTCGTATCCCGATCAGTTGGATTGGGCCGAGGACCCCCATGGCCTATACTCATGGGCCAGTCCAGACAGCTGCCGCATACAAGGAAGAATCCACAAGACTTGGCGATCAAGACAAGGACTCCTCCCCCACCGGCGTATTCGGCTAGGACTCTTGTTATCCTACGCCTCTGGTGCATTATATAAACCGAGGCCAGCCTAGTCGATAGACATATACAACAACAATCATACCATAGGCTAGCTTCTAGGGTTTAGCCTCTCTGGTCTCGTGGTAGATCAACTCTTCTACCACCCATATCATCAATATCAATCAAGCAGGAGTAGGGTTTTACCTCCATCGAGAGGGCCCGAACCTGGGTAAACATTGTGTCCCTTGCCTCCTGTTACCATTGATCCTAAGACGCACTGCTTGGGACCCCCTACCCGAGATCCGCCGGTTTTGACACCGACATTGGTGCTTTCATTGAGAGTTCCGCTGTGTGATCGGCGAAAGGATCAATGGCTCGACTGCAGGTCAACTGCGACGTCGGCTTCTTCGTCACCAGCTCGAATGGTCACCTTGGCTTGACCGAGGACTGCACCCTACCTACGATCGTCATGTTCGGATGAAGGCCTTCATCAACACCAACTCCGATCTCTATCAAGATCATGGAGGAGTCATCCATGGAGCTCGGGGGCTCAACGTCAACATTGCCCTCAGGCGACCGTGCTATTTTTCTGGACAGCAAATTTGTATCCGCCGCCACCGCCTCCTCGAGTGTCGCTTAAACGATTACTTTAGTGGAATTATGCCGAATTAAGTCTACAACAACGCTACAAAAATTTTGTCGAGTTCCGATGGAGGAATCTCCGGCAATCTCCGATATACCGGAGCCATGTTGAATCTGGACGAGAATCCGGACGAGTTTAGGGCGTGGTATCAAGCATCAAGCTCGGATATCCTTTGGAGGATCCAACCGTTGATTTACTGCGGAATTCCCATATCTACCACCTGCCAAAAATTCAGCTCGATCCGACCGTCCAAACTCTGGGAAACTTCTGAGTAGTGCATCACTTT
Source organism: Triticum timopheevii (assembly GCA_963921465.1). Classification (NCBI taxonomy): domain Eukaryota; kingdom Viridiplantae; phylum Streptophyta; class Magnoliopsida; order Poales; family Poaceae; genus Triticum; species Triticum timopheevii. The sequence goes on from OY997271.1 coordinate 107,854,264, forward strand.
TTTGGATCTGTTTTCTGTGCGAGAACGAATCCGACCCGAATTCATCTTCTTTATGAACGGGATCTCGGACATCCTTTTTGAAGGAAGTTTTCGTATGGGATGTTGTGTTTTATTCTTAAACACATACCAGTAGTATTAACAGTATTCTTGCAATACGAACTTCACCGTCGCGCCGGTGTCAAACCAGCCCGGCAACATCACTCCACGTCGGCCGACCTACGTTAGACACGTCGTCGCTTTGTTGAGATGAGCTCAATTTCTTCGGATCATCATCTCGGCCAGCCGAACAATAGTTCGGCATCGCGAAGGATAAATCGTCACCAACATCGCCGCCCCACGGATTACACGGAGCGGGCACACTTGCATCGCCACACGGTCACTTCATCAAGCCGGCATCGACCACGTCATGACCTGCATCGCTGGACCGGGGGCTTCATCATCTCTTCATCAACGTACTTCAGAGACTTCGGCGTCGCTGGCCGACCAGCTTCGTCACGTTAGCTGGACCAAGGGCTTTGCCTCGGCGAAGCCAACCTTTTCCAGCATCGCCATGCCATTGCTTTATCGCCCACCAGGCGATAGGTGTGCGGATCAAGTCCCAATTTTGGGAATCACCTTTCTTCGGATTGCTACAACAAATAAGCCAGTGCTACTAATCCTAGTATTTTTTGCTTGTTAGGGTTCATTTTTCCCAATAAATTATTACTCTGGTTTGTTCGTCATATGTACGCAGGTCTATCAAATGGTGGCAGCATTAACGACGGTCACATGGTGGTTCGGTCAGTTTCCATACATAGTCCGGCAAACGCCGCATCCAGAACTCGAACCGACCTGTGAATTCAGGCCTTGCCATGCCTTTACCGCATTACGCCGCGGGCCTGCATCGACATTGACTTCGGCGCCAGGCCATATTTCTTTTATTACTCACTTTGCATAAATTATTTGTTATGCAACGATTTTTTTATTATTATTACTATTATCTCTGGTTTGCACTATGTTTTGTGCACAGGAAAATGATCCAGCCGGACTATATCCTTTGGCGTCACCTCGGCTAGACGGGGGGCTTCGTCAACACTTCATTACCCCATAGCGGGGACTTCGGCATCACCCTGCCGTCCTGCATTGACCGTGCTATGTCACCACTTCGGAGTGCTGAGCTCTTTGCTCCGCCACCTCGGACCGGCTCGGGGATGGAACCTTGTCCCGCATCAAGCTCGGACCGCGTCATCAATACCGAACACATTAACCAGCTAAGTTGTCTTCATGCTCAAAATTTTAAATTTTTAACTTGTGTTCGGCTCGGCCAAGCATTATACTTTTTTGGAAAAAAGTTGCTTGTAAAAATTTCCTTGTCCAAACTTTGTTTGTGACGCGCAAATTCAAATACCACGTTTACTTGGGGGCTTCCTTCATGAAGCTTTTTCCTCTTGCATATGGTTATACTTGTACGGCTTCGTTCCTTGTTCGTGTATTACGCCACAATATGCACCATATTGACTTAAGCGATTTGCAAGCTGGGTTGCCTGGCTCCTGTGCTTACCCCTATGTTCCCGATTGTTCGGCTAGGGAGTAAAGGGAGCACCTCTGCGATTGTCACGATCGGGTCACCCGAGCCGGACCTCAGACTGGGAGAAGTCGAAAGCTAGCGCTCTTATTGTTTTCAATCATGGTCGGCACACAACGGAACTCATGAGTACAAAAAATCTATTGCACAAGTCTCATAATAACAATGAGCACCGAAGAAAGGTATGGGTGGGGGTACTATTTTCTCCGAAGATGCTTCTTACTCTTCGCAGTAATATAGCATAAGTTCCCTGAGCACGCTTTGTCTGTTACAGCCTTATGGCTTGATTGCCTGGTTATTGGAAACACTGTCGATATTCTCGACAGATGGAGTACATAACACTTTTCGGTCCTTGACCGAAGAGGGAGAAGCCGACGGTCGGTTAAGACGCGTTTAAAGTTTGGTTGAACATAGATATGATATAAGTACTTCGGTACATGCAATCATTCTTTTACCCAAGTCACTTGGGGGCTCTTAAATTTATATGAGCCGTTTTATGATAAGTGTTTTTCTTCTTAGTCATTGCAAAGTTTTTATTATTATTTATCATTCCTTTTTTCGACACAAGTGTGCGGTCACTAGCCGGGGAGCCTAATTTCTCTCTCAAAGCCGCTAGAGTTTAGTTTGCTAAAACTGGCCTAGTAAGAAGTACTCCGCCTTCGGGATAGGAGGTTGAAGCCGTAGGCTGACCCGCTTGAAGTTTTGAGATAGGATGTGTCATGTTAAAGCACGGTAGAAGCACCTTTTTTTTCTAAAGTCCAATTTTCGGATTGGCACCGAACACTTGATCTAGTTCGGACATTAACCTATTGAATAAGTTTTTTGGCTTTTCGACCCCATGGCACTTTTAAACTATTTGTGTGTTTTCAGCACAAGTCTCACAGTGCAACGCCGGACACCTTTAGAGATTCGGCAAAAACATTCTCGGATATTGCTATATATGCATCGGTTTCGAATTGTGTCTTCGGTCAATAGTTGGGTTGCCTGGCTCCTGCGCTTGCCTCCTATGTTCCGCTTTGTTCGGCTAGGTGTGCATAGGGTGAACCACTGCGATTGTGCTTCTAGCTCACATGGTTAAGCACCTCAGTGGAGAAAGCCGAAAACTGACTGTCACAATAAGCGTAAACTGGTCGGCGATCCAATGACGGTGTTAAACGACGGGCCATTCATAACAATGGCCGAAGTGTTTATGGCTTGACCTCGACTGTCGCCGAACACTACCGGGAGCTATTAACTGGCCTCCCAAACTAAATCCTCGATATTTTGCTCTTACATTGGAGCCGAGGTTTCATGATCATGCTTAGCATGACAACCCAAAGAAAGGAACCAATAGCGGGACTATTTTCTTTGGAAGAAATTTCTTCTGTTAAACAGTAATATAACATGTCTCTCCGCGTACCTTTGTTTATAAAACCGTATGGCCAGATTGCCTTGTTTTTTGTAAATCTTTGTCCTCATAAAGGCTTTATAAAGTAGGACAAACACTCCTCGGCTATTGGCCGAGGAGGTGGAAGCCGATGGTCGGCCAACAAAGTTTTTAGAATGCGGATCCAAGCATTAATGACATAAAGTACTTGGATACATAGAGTCATTACACATAATTTGTGATTTTACTATGGATATCGATCCTTAATTCGGCCTCCCATGCCCACATTAAGGCTCGGGGGCTACTGGACTTCGGGCTTATTATTTACAAATATTAAAGGGGCACATCGATCCCCTGATCTGGTGTTACCACCCGACCAGTGTCTCGGGGGCTACTGCATTGCCTGTCCAATACAGAAAATTTTAAGTGTAATATAGTCTCCGAGGAGATTTTGATCCTCAGGTTGGTCGGCCGCACCCAACCCGAGTCTCGAGGACTGAGCACGCCACTTTTTGTGTCCCGAAGTATTCTGCCGAGCTAGGACTTGATCCTCAGGCCGATTTTGCAAATCAACCTGAGTCTCAGCGTCTACTGGGATCAGCGGTCTTATGTCATCCTTCAGGTGCATCTCGGGTTTTAGACTGATACACACTTTGAGGGCTACTGGCTATATATCTCGTCAGAGAATAAATTGCATCAATAAAAAATATTGACCAAAAATCAGCCCATGACCGAGGTGCTGAACCACCTCGGAAGCAGTTCGGCATATAGCTCGGATGCAAGTGGCTGGCTCCTTAGAGGGCATTTCCGGTATTAAGCTCGGCTAAACTCCTTCAACTTTTTTGGACCAAGATGATCTATGACATCTTGGATATAGTCTGGCGTTGGAGCTTGGACACAGTCCGACGTTGGAGCTCGGATACATTTTGGCGTTGGAGTTCGAAAGCAGTCCGACATTGGTGCTCGGCTGTAAAAGATACCTTGAATGCAGTCCGGCGTTAGAGCTCGGACACAAGAGGACACTGCCTCCCGGGAACAACTCCGAACCCGAGGTGTGGCATAAAAATAACAAGGCATTGATAAAGGCCAGAAATTTAAAGGGGCTCCTCGGATACCCGACGTGTAAACTCGTCGAATGCATTTCGGCGATCCTCAAGATAGAAGATGAGAAGATTTGTTGAACTAGTTTTCAAGACCGGCAACCGAAGATGAAGAACAGTTCGGAAGAATCAAGGAGCGTCCCTAACTTGAAGACCGGTTCAGGGGGCTACTGGCGGTGTCCTGGACTAGGGGGTACTCAACGCTTCGTATCCCGATCAGTTGGATTGGGCCGAGGACCCCCATGGCCTATACTCATGGGCCAGTCCGGACAGCTGCCGCATACAAGGAAGAATCCACAAGACTTGGCGATCAAGACAAGGACTCCTCCCCCACCGGCGTATTCGGCTAGGACTCTTGTTATCCTAGGCCTCTGGTGCATTATATAAACCGGGGCCAGGCTAGTTGATAGACATATACAACAACAATCATACCATAGGCTAGCTTCTAGGGTTTAGCCTCTCTGGTCTCGTGGTAGATCAACTCTTGTACCACCCATATCATCAATATCAATCAAGCAGGAGTAGGGTTTTACCTCCATCGAGAGGGCCCGAACCTGGGTAAACATTGTTTCCCTTGCCTCCTGTTAGCATTGATCCTAAGATGCACTGCTTGGGACCCCCTACCCGAGATCCACCGGTTTTGACACCGACAGTGATCTTTACATTAAGATCATATATCTTAGCCTCGACCACCCACTCTAAGATCTCTTGGTGCTTGGTGAAGTTGGCCAGACTTCGCTCAATCCTTAGGGTTGCTTCAAGTAGATAAGTCATCTGGTCATTCTTTGTCTTGAGGTTAGAAATGAGAGCATTGGGTGATGATGCCTCCTGTGCTGCTTTAGCTGCAGCAGCTGCCTGAACCTTCTCCCGTGCCTCAACAGATGTAGGGTGTGAAGGATTCATCACCACTGGATTATCCTCAAACTCTGGCAACAAAGGGAGATGTTCGCGATCAAGAAGGTATGTGCTCGTGCTAACCTGGGAGTTGATGAGCAACTGAATGTGTGGAGCAAAGCCACATGATCTCTTCTGGTTGGCTGCTGTTCTCTTGATTGTTTCAACAATGAGGCTCATCACCTTTAACTTCTGAGGTGTATCAAAGAAATGCAGCAGGTTGATGGAGTGGCCATGAATCATCTTGTCATCTCCAGATTTGGGCAACAGAGTATGCCACAAAATAGTATTAATGGTGGCCAAACCAGCTAGCAAGTGCTTCACTGAACCAAACTTGTGAGTCTCAACATCTTTGGCAGGAATAGGCTTGCACATGTTAGCCATAGAATTGTGGTCCATCTTGGGCTTAGCATAAACATCAATATCATCCTCTTCTTCTTCAGGAGCACCAAGAAGAGCAGCCCACTCTGAGATGGTCGACTGGTATCTATGTCCCTTAGTCATCCACACTATCCTTGCATTTGGAAAGAAATGAGCAGTCGAGTAGAATTTCATGATCATCTCGTCATTCCACTTTGTAAGCTTCTTCCCAACAAAAGCATCTACACAAGCAAGCACTTTTGCTCTCCGACGGAAAAATTCTACCGGGGAAACTTCCTTCTGGGAGGGGGAAATCTAAGCCATCGACATCACCAACATTCCTCTCATCATGGGAGGACCAATATTCATCAACATCTTCACCAGCACCATCTCATCTCAAACCCTAGTTCATCTCTTCTATTCAATCTTTGTCTCAAAACCTCAGATAGGTACCTGTGGGTTACTAGTAGTGTTGATTACATCTTGTAGTTCATGCTAGTTAGTTTATTTGGTGGAAAATTATATGTTCAGATCCTTATTCACATACAATACTCCTCTGATCTTGAGCATGAATATGATTTAAGAGTAGTTCCGTTTGTTCTTGAGGACATGGGAGAAGTCTTGTTATAAGTAATCATGTGAAAATTGGTATTCGTTCAATATTTTGATGATATGTATGTTGTTCTTCCTCTAGTGGTGCTGTGTGAATGTCGGCTACTTGGCACTTTGTCATGTTTGGGCCTAGGGGAAGTGATACGTCTCCAGCGTATCTATAATTTTTGATTCTTCCATGCTATTATATTATCTGTTTTGGATGTTTTATATGCATTAATATGCTATTTTATATTATTTTTGGGACTAACCTATTAACCTAGAGCCCAGTGCCAGTTTCTGTTTTTTCCTTGTTTTTGAGCCTCATAGAGAAGGAATACCAAACAGAGTCCAAACGGAATAAAACCTTCCCGATGATTTTTCTTGGACCAGAAGACACCCAGGAGACTTGGAGATCAAGTCGAAAGAGCAACGAGGCGGCCACAAGGGGGAGAGCGCACCCAAGGGTAGGGTGCGCCTCCTGCCTTGTGGGCCCCTCGTGACTCCCCTGACCTAATTCTTCGTCCTATATATTCACATATATCCCCAAACAACCAGAAGCATCCACGAAAACACTTTTCCACCGCCGCAACCTTTTGTTCCCATGAGATCCCATCTAGGGGCCTTTTCGGCATCCTGCCAGAGGGGGATTCAATCACGGAGGGCTTCTGCATCAACTCTATTGCCCTTCCGATGAAGCGTGGGTAGTTTACCTCAGACCTACGGGTCCATAGCTAGTAGCTAGATGGCTTCTTCTCTCTCTTTGATTCTCAATACCCATGTTCTCCTCGATGTTCTTGGAGATCTATCCGATGTAATCTTCTTTTGTGGTGTGTTTGTCGAGATCCGATTAATTGTGGATTTATGATCAGCTTATCTATGAATATTATTTGAATCTTCTCTGAATTCTTATATGTACGATTTGATATCTTTGTAATTATCTTCAAACTATCGGTCTAGTTTGGCCAACTAGATTGGTTTTTCTTGCAATGGGAGAAGTGCTTATCTTTGGGTTCAATCTTGCGGTCCTTTCCTAGTGACAGTAGGGGCAGCAAGGCACATATTGTATTGTTGCCATCAAGGATAAAAAGATGGTGTTTACATCATATTGCTTGACTTTATTCCTCTACATCATGTCATCTTACTTAATGCGTTACTCTGTTCTTCGTGAACTTAATACTCTAGATGCAGGTAGGAGTCAGTCGACGTGTGGAGTAATAGTAGTAGATGCAGGCAGGAGTCGGTCTACTTGACACGGACATGATGCCTATATTTCATAATCATTGCCTTAGATATCGTCATAACTTTGCGCTTTTCTGTCAACTGCTCGACAGTAATTTGTTCACCCATCGTATTATTTGCTATCTTTAGCGAAGCAACTAGTGAAATCTATGGCCCCCGGGTCTATTTTACATCATATAAGTTTCCGATCTACTATTTTGCAATCTTTTACTTTCCGATCTATAAACCAAAAAACCCAAAAATATTTTATCTTTTGTTTATGTATCTCTATCAGATCTCACTTTTGCAAGTGACCGTGAAGGGATTGACAACCCCTTTATCACGTTGGGTGCAAGTTGTTTGCTTGTTTGTGCAGGTATTGGTGATTTGTGCGTTGTCTCCTACTGGATTGATACCTTGGTTCTCTAACTGAGGAAAATACTTATCTCTACTTTGCTGCATCACCCTTTCCTCTTCAATGGAAAAACCAACGCAAGCTCAAGAAATAGCAGGAAGAATTTCTGGTGCCGTTACCGGGGAGATCTACGCCAAGTCAAGACATACCAAGTACCCATTGTAAAACTCTTATCTCTTACATTACATTATTCGCCATTTGCCTCTCCTTTTCCTCTCCCCACTTCTAAAATGATTTTCGAAAAGATTTGCGCTTTTCTTCGCCCTTCTCCCGTTCGTATTTTCATTTGCTTTTTGTTTGCCCATTTGCTAGATTGGTTTGTTGCCATCATGTCTTAATCTGGGGAGATTATCGCTGAAAAAAATAGTAGTAATGATGAGGGAAACTTTGATGATTTTGCTAATATTAATCCTCATGAAGAATCTACTATCTTGCACACTAAAAAATTCGCATAGGTAGCGGCAATATTATTGGGAAAGGGGTTATTCAAGATTTCTTTACTTGTGCTGGTGCTCTACCCACATTAAGAGGATCTATTCTCCATAAAACTAATAGTCTCATGGATGCTATATCTTTGCTTGTAGTTGAACTTGAAAGACAATTTCTTCATATGCATCCACGCATACAAAGGACTTTCCTAGAATTTTCTAATATTGGGCATTCTTCTATTAAGCGGGCCGCAACTATATTCTGGCCCATGAGTTTATATTTATTATGAAAGAAGCTAGTGATTTTTTTGTGCATTACAAAGTAGATGGTGGTCGGCCTCCCATAGAGGGGATTCTTTTTAACCAAGAATAAATAATGCGTTTGCGATCTCTCGATCATGTTGCTTATAATGAAAATTTGAGAAAAAGGGTCCCGACCGATGTTTTAGTTGATCAAATTTCTGAACTTAATGACAATTTTGCTATACAAAACTACGGATTGGGTTTCTCTCTTGGAAATAAGCTCATTACTTTTTGCCAAAAGAACGCTTACAATGATGAGTTGGTCATACAATATAAGGGGCTAAAGGAGGAACCTATTCCTTCCGAGCTTGATCTTATGGATCCTTAACCCATTAAATTTAGCCCTTTTGATTACTTTTGCTTACCACAAAGAAAACTTGCTGCTGAACAAAGGGAATACGAGATGAGCTTTCGAGATTTGCCGTACTATTACTATGACAATACCTAGATCTATTCGTGTTTTTCTGCCTAGCTAAGGGCGTTAAACAATAGCGCTTGTTAGGAGGCAACCCAATATTTTTGTTCTTTGATTTTTGCTCCCGTCTTGCTTTGAATAATTCATCTAGCATCTGTTAGATGTGGTTTGTGTCTTAATTGATGTTTGTGCCAAGTAAGACCTTTGGGATGGCTTACGGTGATAGTTGTTTTGATCTTGCTGAAAAACAGAAACTTTTGCGCCCAGGAAAATAATTTTCATAATTCACAGAAGAATGCTTTTGATATGATTCATTTTGCACAAGATTGGTACACAAATTTCCCAGGTTGTCCTAACATTTCCCAGAAGTATTCAAAGTTTCCAGATTGCTACAGAATGTTCTGTTTTTTTACAGATTCTGTTTTCTATGTGTTGTTTGCTTATTTTGATGAATCTATGGGTAGTATTAGGGCATTTGAACCATGGAAAAGTTGGAATTCAGTAGATATTACACCAATATAAATAAAGAATGAGTTCACAACATTACCAAAATTGGTGATTTATTTTCTTATACTAACAGAGCTTATGAGATTTTATGTTGAGTTTTGTGTTGTGAAGTTTTCAAGTTTTGGTTAAGGATTGGATGGAATATGGAATAAGGAGTGGCCAGAGCCTAAGTTTGGGGATGACCAAGGCACCCCAAGGTAATATTCAAGGACAACCAAGAGCCTAAGCTTGGGGATGCCCCAGAAGGCATCCCCTCTTTCGTCTTCGTCTATCTGTAACTTTACTTGAGGCTATATTTTTATTCACCACATGATATGTGTTTTTCTTGGAGCGTCTTGTATGATTTGAGTCTTTGCTTTTTAGTTTTCCACAATCATCCTTGCTGTACACACCTTTTGAGAGGGACACGCATGAATCGTGATTTATTAGAATAATCTATGTGCTTCACTTATATCTTTTGAGCTAGGCAATATTGCTCTAGTGCTTCACTTATATCTTCTTACAACACGGCAGTGGTTTTATTTTATAGAAATTGTTTAACTCTCCTGCTTCACTTATATTATTTTGAGAGTGTTTTTAAACAGCATGATGATTTGCTTTGGTTATAAATTTACTCCTAATATGATAGGCATCCAAGAGGGATACAATAAAAACTTTCATATAAAGTGCATTGAATACTATGAGAAGTTTGATTCCTTATGATTGTTTTGAGATATAAAGATGGTGATATTAGATTCATGCTAGTGAGTAGTTGTGAATTGGAGAAATACTTGTGTTGAGGTTTGTGATTCCCTTAGCATGCTATTATGGTGAACCGTTATGTAACGAAGTTGGAGCATGAGGTATTTATTGATTGTCTTCCTTATGGGTGGCGGTCGGGGATGAGCGATGGTCTTTTCCTACCAACCTATCCCCCTAGGAGCATGTGTGTAGTACTTTGTTTTGATGACTAACAGATTTTTTCAATAAGTATGTGAGTTCTTTATGACTAATGTTGAGTCCATGGATTATACGCACTCTCACCCTTCCACCATTGCTAGCCTCTCTAGTACCGCGCAACTTTTGCCGGTACCATACACCCACCATATACCTTCCTCAAAACAGCCACCATACCTACCTATTATGGCATTTCCATAGTCATTCCGACATATATTTCCATGCAAATTTCCACCATTCCGTTTATTATGTCATGCTTCATCATTGTCATATTGCCTTGCATGATCATGTAGTTGACATCATATTTGTGGAAAAGCCACCTTTCATAATTCTTTCATACATGTCACTCTTGAGTCATTGCACATCCCGGTACACCGCCGGAGGCATTCATATAGAGTCATATTTTGTTCTAAGTACCAAGTTGTAATTCTTGAATTGTAAGTAAATAGAAGTGTGATGATCATCATTACTAGAGCATTGTCCCATGTGAGGAAATAAAAAAAGTGGCCACAGAAGCCAAACAAAAACAGAGAAAAAGATGATGAGAGAAAAAGAGAGAAGGGGTAATGTTACTATCCTTTGTCCACACTTGTGCTTCAAAGTAGCACCATGATCTTCATGATAGAGAGTCTCCTATTTTGTCTCTTTCAAATGTTAGTGGGAATTTTCCATTATAGAAATTGGCTTGTATATTCCAATTATGGGCTTCCTCAAAGCTCCCTAGGTCTTCATGAGCAAGCAAGTTGGATGCACACCCACTTAGTTTTTCTTTCTGAGCTTTCATAAACTTATAGCTCTAGTGCATCCGTTGCATGGCAATCCCTAGTCACTCACATTGATATCTATTGATGGGCATCTCCATAGCCTGTTGATACGCCTAGTTGATGTGAGACTATCTCCCTCTTTTTGTCTTCTCCACAACCACCATATTCTATTCCACCTATAGTGCTATGTCCATGGCTCATGCTCATGTATTGCATGAAAGTTGAAAAAGTTTGAGAACACCAAAGGTATGAAACAATTGCTTGACTTATCATCGGGGTTGTGCATGACTTGAATATTTTGTGTGATGAAGATGGAGCATAGCCAGACTATATGATTTTGTAGGGATAACTTTCTTTGGCCATGTTATTTTGAGAAGACATAATTGCCTTGTTAGTATGCTTGAAGTATTATTGTTTTTATGTCAATATTAAACTTTTGTTTTGAATCTTATGGACCTGAACATTTATGCCACAATAAAGAAACATTACATGGATAAATATGTTAGGTAGCATTCCACATCAAAAATTCTGTTTTTTTCATTTACCTACTCAAGGACGAGCAGGAATTAAGCTTGGGGATGGTTGATACGTCTCCAACATATGTATAATTTTTATTGTTCCATGATATTATATTATCTATTTTGGATGTTTTATATGCATTAATATGATATTTTATATTATTTTTGGGACTAACCTATTAACCTAGAGCCCAGTGCCCGTTTCTATTTTTTTCTGAGCTTCGCAGAGAAGGAATGCCAAATGGAGTCCAAACGGAATAAAACCTTCGCGATGATTTTTCTTGGCCCAGAAGACACCCAGGAGACTTGGAGAGCAAGTCGGAAGAGAGACACGAGGCGGCCACAAGGGGGAGGGCGCGCCCAGGGGGTAGGGCGTGCCCCCTGCCTTGTGGGCCCCTTGTGACTCCGCTGACCTAATTATCCGTCCTATATATATTCACATATATCCCCAAACCACCAGAAGAATCCACGAAAACACTTTTCCACCGCCGCAACCTTCTGTTCCCATGAGATCCCATCTAGGGGCCTTTTTCGGCATCCTGCCGGTGGGGGACTCGATCACGGAGGGCTTCTACATCAACTCTATTGCCCTTCTGATAAAGCGTGAGTAGTTTACCTCAGATCTATGGATCCATAGCTAGTAGCTAGATGGCTTCTTCTCTTTATTTGATTCTCAATACCATATTCTCCTCGATGTTCTTGAAGATCTAACCAATGTAATCTTCTTTTGTGGTGTGTTTGTCGAGATCAAACAACTTGCACCCTACTTATCTCTACTAGTGGGAGACAACGCACAAATCACCCTAGTAGGAGACAACGCACAAAAAGTTTTTCCCTTGAAGAGGAAAGGGTGATGCAGCAAACACTAGAAAAAAATACACTTCCGTGATGATACGTGTTTGTCACAGTAGGTCGCATTTTTGTCATGCATGTACATCCATGACAAATTTATGACAGAATCAAGATAGTCATACGTGTGCTATCGTAGAAGTGTTCTATGACATTACCAAAATTATCATCACGGAAGTGTCCACTTCCATGATGATAAATCGCGTATAACAGAAGTGCTTTCGTCAAGGGTGACCAACACGTGGCATCCATCGTAACAGAACGCCGTTAAGCTTCGGGTCGGGTTTTGGATCCGATAACCCGTTAACAGCCCCGACCAATGGGGATTTTCCACGTGTAAAATCATCATTGGCTGGAGGAGACACGTGTCAGGTCCGCGCTGGCACAGGTGTCACTCATCCAATGGGCGAGACACGCCTATGATATGTTGAAACGTGGACCAACCCATCAAGTTTAAATGGGCCGGCCCAACTAAAGTCCCACAAGATTTTGTGGACCATAATGGGCCGGCCCAGCTAAAGGCCCATGAGATTTTGCGGACCATAATGGGCTAGCCCAGCTAAAGGCCCACAAGATTTTGCGGGCCATAATGGGCTGGCCCAGCTAAAGGCCCACAAGATTTTGCGGGCCATAATGGGCCGGCCCAGGTAAAGGCCCACAAGATTTTTGTGTGCCATAATGGGCCGGCCCAGGTAAAGGCCCACAAGATTCTTGCGGATCATAATGGGCCGGCCCGGCTAAAGGCCCACGAGATTTCGCCGACATTAATGGGCCGGCCCAACTGTAGGCCCATAAGAATTTGAGGACCCTAGTAGGCCGGCCCATTAACTGGCTGCGATGTTTTGGGCCAAATGTCGGCCCATATTTGATCCGGTCCATTAATGGCCTGCCACGTTCTGGGCCTAATAGTGGCCCATATGAGATCCGGCCCGTTAAAAGCCTACCACATTCCGGGCCAAATTACGGCCCAGATCAGGTCCGGCCCTTTAAGAGGCTATGGGCTCAATTATGGCCCATATCAGATTCGGCCCGTCAACTTGGCACTATGCTTTTGGGCCCACTTGCTAAAGGCCCACTAAGTAATTCGGCCTGATATTAGTTTTGGCCTCTTAAGGGCCCGTTTAACATTTCGGCCCTATATTAATTTCGTCCTGTTAAATGCCCGCCATATAGTTGGGCCTAACTACGGCCCGGTTTGCATCTGGCCTGCTCGCAGCCGATATCTGATTGGGCCAAACAAGGACCGAGACAATTTTGGCCTGTTAAAAGCCCGTGATTTGATTCGCACAATCATGTGCCGGGGTTCATTTCGGGTTGCTGCCGGCCCGTTAGCTGTTCAGCACGTTTCAGGCCCAACCTACATCGTGATTGCATGACTGCCCGATTATGTACCGTAATTTTACGGTTTGGCCGGTTTACTGCGAAGACAGGATATATATACAGTAAAATAACTGCAGCATCGTGAATAGGAAAAAACCTAGACTATACAATAAATAAATTACAGCATATTACATCCACTGGGCATCAAAGTTCGCCACTATGATAATAAAGCACAAGCAGACAGCAGATTACATACACTAGGCATCAAAGATCACCACCAGTGCAAATAAACACGCCGACAAAATAATATACAAAACCGACAGCACTTCAATAGAGTTCAAGAAAGGTTAGCCCTCCTGGGGAGCTGCAGCGCAAGCAGCTCAGCAAGATGATGAGACTGCGCTTGTTCAACACTTAAAATCTTCCTCACTCTGAAAGATAAACAAGCGGACAGATGACAGGTTTTGCACATAAAAGTATCAGTGCTGACAATTCATCACATTTCTTACTGACGAATAAAGTGACACAGTTTAAAATTGCATTAACACAATATGTTATTGTTCAGGTCAAGACATGGCAGGAAATGACATTGTGAAGGAGTTGGCAGCTTCACGACACCACTGGATTACAGATCAAGAACTCATAAGTATCAATGGTTAGTGTGCTGTCAATTTATCCTATTTCATATTGGCAAATAAAGAGACGGTTTAAATAATACTCCCTCGGCCCGGAATTACTTGTCATCAAAATGGATGTGTCTAGAACTAAAATACATCTAGGTACATCCGTTTCAATGACAAGTATTTTCGGACGGAGGGAGTAGTAGAATGATATGACATTGTTCATAGTTAAGACATTGCAGAATATGACATTGTGCTGTAGTGGGTAGGTTCACCACACCACTGGATTACGGATGAAGAACAAAAGCATACATGAAGTGCAAAAGAAGATCACTTGCTCTGTATAGTTTAATTTACATGGTATGAATAAGGAACTTGGTTGTACAACTGAAAACTTAAATTGAGAAAGGACAAACTTTTGTTTATGAACTACATAATAAACTTTAAACATGCAATTTGATGCAAACACCAAAAATAAACAGCTGTTGCAATCATGCCTAACCAAATATATACAACAAAGTTTGAAGGCTTGAGATGGACAAACTTACATTATTGGTGAAGACAGGCTCTATAAAGACCTTGTCCATGCTGATGGGGGGGGGCAATTGAAGAAGTTTACCACATAATCTTCTTCATAAGCATTTCCTTTATTCTACATTTTGTTCAGAGTAAATATAGATGTGATAATATACGAAAAAATGGAGAATATTTAAGATAAGATGAAGAGTGATGCTACATAACCAAGTAGCTATAAATGTAAGTGCAGCGATAGAGGCAAAAGGTACAGCCAAGAGCAATGCATAGCTAAACTTCTTCAGTACCAACCTTATGGTAAGAGTAAATATAGATCTGATGTGTAGAAAATGGAGGGCAAAGGAAAATAAGCTGCAAAGTGATGGTACATGAACAACTACCTGTCATTATAAGTACACTGATAAAGGACAACATGTACTTACAAGAACAATGCAGAGCTAAAAAAATGTTGGCATTGGATATATTCTACACTAATGTAACCATTCATACAGATCAGATAATTTGCAACGAACAATTGATAAGCAAGCTATCATGCATACTGCTGTCACATAATGAACCAGGTATGTATGCAAGTACAGTGATACAGGACAACAGGTACTAACATGAGCAAAGCAGCGGGCGGCATATTTGTGATATCCTGTCGTTCTTTTCAAACCGGAATTCTTCTTCGAGCAGATTTCCTACAAAAAAGATCCGTAAGGCACATGCGGAAAAGTAGAAGTTCAAATTGTCATGTGATTTCATAGACAGTACCTCATCCTGGGAACGAGACCAGTGCATAACAAGGTTTTTCCATTCAATGTCTTCTAAATTTAGCACAGGAGACTTCATCGGGAATTTGTTTATAGACTTGCCACCAAAGTGTGATTTCCTCAGGTAACACTGATACTGCTGCAATGCTTCCTTGAAAAGCACAAGCAAGCTTTGCTCGTCATGACTATCCAGATTGACCCTCGCCTAGTTACAACAATGTAATGTAAATCATTGATGTGTTCAATCAGCAGAAAACGGGAAAATATAAACCATGAATAATAGCACTTACACGTAAGTTGGACAGGAAGATGTGAAAATGGTGTTTGTCTTCACAATAATCTTCCCATGATGGGAATATATGCACGTAGTCCCTAACAACATTGAAAGCATTGTCTTTTAAACTGGGAATAAATGGAATGGGGTTCCAATCTGCAGGAATTGGCCGTCTTTGTAGTTGGGATAGGACTTCGGCCGGTGGACTTGCTGTACTTTTTGCTGGAGTGAGATTTTTCTGTGGTACAGCTGGTGCCATGGCAAATGAAATTGGTATACCTTTTGCTGGAGTGCAGGTCCTGTGTGGTGGGGCTAGTGGTGTGGCCCATAAAGTATGGGTACAGTCTGCTGGAGTTGGTCCTACGTTTTGTGTCATTGGTTGTACAACCAATATAAGTGGGGTGTTGTCTGATTTCTCTGGCACTACCACGTTTTTCAAGGACTTTGCTGGTGCCCCTTCAGGTTCGACAATCACCCTCTTACTTTTTGATGTATGATGCACACGAACAACATTTGAGTGGAAAAACATGGTATGATGACAGATGGAATATGTATTGATAATGGATTGGCTTGGCATCTCGACATATATGATGAGTAAACTAAGCAGATGGCGGTGCAACAAAGTAGAAGAAATGCAAGACAACATATGCAAGATACCCGCAATCAATAAAACATTGCCAAATTAGAACAGACACCTTGATGGGTGAACAGGACATGCCATCTGCCTTTGACTCCTCGAGGTTAGAATAGTCATTTGGATCATATTCTGAACAAGAGTCCACAGGTGGGCAGCGTATGAGTTTCATTGCATCCAGAATGGCACTCAATGCCTTGGTGCCAATTTTGTAAGTCATTGCAGTGTTTAGCTTCAAGAGTGGACTGCTGCTAGTGCGACACAAAGCAGCTGCAGAGATCATAGTGTAGATATCATGGGAAAACCTTAAGCATCAGAGTAAAATCAGCAAAGTGGAACTTGCTGGAATATATGTGCTAGTATTGCTGGTATGACTAGAAAGGCTTCGGATACCAGCTCTCTTCAAGTGAAGGTGCAGTACTGTTAATATCAGTGTAACTCTCAAAGGCAACACAGCTCCGCGCATTTCCTTGCTATTCTTATAGGATTCAAGTGGGCAGGCCACTACAAATCCTATTCTTATGTTTACAAGATCCTACGAATCAAAGAGGCTCAAAGTGTCCATCACAACCGACCGTATAGACCTCTACACTGCAAATGTCCCTGCTCATCTTCAGTACAAGGAACATACTGTACTACTAGCATACTCCCTCCGTTCCAAAATATAAGTCTTGGTAGAGATTTCCACTATGGATCACATACAGATGTATCCAGATACATTTTGGAGTGTAGATTCACTCATTTTGCTCCATATGTAGTCCATGGTGGAATCTATACAAAGACTTGTATTTAGGAACGGAGAGAGTACATATTAAAGAAGAACGGAAGAGGAACATGGTAAAGAAGAGCAAGCAGATTTTGGATAAAAAATGTTGGTTGTGCAGTGCCCACACAAGATGAACTAGAGCGCATTAAGAATGCAACTCCCAGCCGTCTCTCGACCATCAGGTGGTTGGATGAAGATCCTACGTCTCCTAACCCTTCTTCTTCCTCGTCTCTTAATTCTTCCCATAAAGAACACCGGGCCGCAGGCCAGACCACTGGCCCCCACCTCTTGTGTTCCTCTGCCACCACCACCCCCACCCGCGTCGAGTTTTCTTCATTCGGCGAGGCCCCACAACCACCCGAGCCCCTTGGATCACACCGACGAAGTCCGAAGAGCTCTGAAAAATCGACTGACCCAATTTTGAAATTTAGTCTACTGTGATTTAACTAGTGTGGAATATAAAAGAGGAAAACCATAAGCATTGGGAGTATAGTGTTGAGCGTGCCATGGCGGATCTGAAGGTGCAAACCGGACAAAGGCAACTTCACAACCAAGACAAGAAATTAGAGTAAAGCAGTGGCGATCTATTTTCTTGCTGCGATAAATAAGTTGAGCAGATACGAAAGAGTACCGCCTCAGGTGCGGCGCCGTGTACGCATCTGCTGAGAATTTGACAGTGCTGCGATAGCGATGGCTGTCAGCGGCGTGGAATCAGATCTTGGAGGGTAGACGATGGCGGCGGGGTGCGGTGGACGAGACGGTCGTAGGAGTGGCGCCGGCAAGGTGGACGACGGTGGGGATGAAGCGAGAGGACGGGATGCAAGGATCCCGGTCCGAAGGCATGGATGAGAGAGGTCGATCTCTTGTAATGGATGGCGGCATCGGGGTATCAGCTCCGACATGGTGGAGGAGGACGGCGGTGGATGGGGTGGCGGACGGCGGCGGACGGAGGAGGGTGGGGTGGAGAGGGTGTTTTGGCACCCACGGAGTACGAATGGGGAAAAGGGAGGTAGAGAGGAAGGGGGGGACCATGTATTCAGGGCACGCTTGTCTCAAATGCAAGGAAATTTACAAACTTAGCCCCCGTTTAAAATTTCTACTACATCACAACAACATTAGTCGGTTGGGGATAGGACGGCAATCTTGCATACACCGAATATTTGCCGGCGAGAGTTTGTTTTTGGCGCCCACCGTGTATGAATATGAATCGGGGAGGGAGTCGATTTCGGCTGAGGGAACACTGTGTTTTGGCGCCCACAGTGTATGAATCCGGGTGAGAGGCGGTTACGTCACGTTTGGGTGAAATTACAAACCTACCCCTATCGAAACCTATAGAAATCCAGCAGATAGGCTTTGCGTGGCAGGGATAGGCAGTAGTGATTTCCATCTCGCAGATTTTGGTTTCGGGCGGGGTTACTGCGACTTTCCCCCGCTTCATTCAAATTTTGCACAGTGCACGTTTACCGTGCCAACTCAATTCGAATCCCGTTTGTATTCTACTATTTTTTCCGGGCGGGATCCATTTTCAATTGGAATTACATTCTATATACATCATTTTTTATATATACTTTCAAAAGCACAACAAAGAATTCCGCTCCTTTATATCTATAATATGATTTACAAATACAATGATCTCGAAATTTTAAGGTTGAATTCGAAAATTTTTAACCAAATTATGTTCTACTAAAATGTATGGATCAGTAATATCTACATATTAAATAACATAGATGTGCGTGAATTCATATGAGTATGCATGTTTAATAGATCAATTTTGGTTCGAGTATGGATTACATGTATCATCATCTCAAATTCAAATATTTGAATCCCTTTTTTGTCACTCCTTTCACGCCCATCTCTCTCACATGCATGCTCCTTCAGGTAGCTATCACTCTCTTTTCTCCAGCTCACCCGCACGCTCACTTCATGTTTCTCCTATCCTCGCAAACATGGTCTCTCGACGTCTCCCTTGAGAAGTGTCACACTCTCCCTATCATTATACATTACACGGTTTTCATTATCTCTCATGTCTCTACTGTTCTCTGGTATCACTCGGTACCTAAGCTTTCTTTTTCACCGCCACACACACAGTCTCCACTCGTCTTTCACTTTGTCTTTCTCTCTATGGGATTCTCTCACACACCCTATATGTCTCTACATATGACTCATACCACTAAAATTACTCTCTCTCTCTCTCTCTCCTGTAGACACAACATTTGTTGCAGTCTCCTTTTCGTCTCCATCCCAGACTGACATTATTCATTTGTTTACCGATCAGACAACCCCGACTACCGTCTCCTCTCTCTCTCACACAGACACACAGACACAACTCCTGCTTCCACTCCCCTTCCCGACTACCGTCTCTCTCTCTCACACACACAAAACTCTCGCTTTCGCACCCCGACTCGTATTTCTCTCACAAACATTTATCGACTAGCTAGCCTCTAGATAGGTTTATACACCCGCACACTCGTGCTTCCACCATCGCATACATGTCTCTCTCCTGCTCCTTGTATCTATGTAGCTTTTTCTTCCCTTCTTGAGACATGCCCTCTCGATCGTGCACACACACACTATCGCCTCATTTTAAGCTGATACCTATCGCACACACACTACTTGTGTCTTTGTCACACATGCACTCCGTCCTCCTCCACTCTCCCTCTCTCTCACACACACATGGGCTTTTTGCAACAACTAGCAAGATGCCCGTGCGTTGCATGGAACATCAAGATGCATTTGTATGAGTAGTTTATATTGTGGGGGAAAAGGATGAACGAGGGAAGGCCTTATTTGCAAATGTGGAGAGGGGTGTGGGTATATTTTTGCAAAATTGCCATAGTTTCCTTCCTATCCGTCAGATATAGATCGGACGGCCTATATTGCAGGATGGCAGGCACACGATCATCACCGACAATTTTTTTATAAGAGTAGGGATAAAAAATAGAGTTGGTGATGATGGTGGGCCTGCCATCCTGCAATGTAGGTCGTACGATTTATATCTGACGGATAGGAAGGAAAATATGGCAATTTACCCGCCCTCTTCACCACATTTGCAGATAAGGCCTTCCCTCGTTCATCCTTTTCTCCCACAAGATCTTGACGTTCCGTGCAACGCACGGGCATCTTGCTAGTAAGAGTATAAATTAGACATCTACCACTTCTCGAATCTTGAAACCAACAACATTCCTCCCTTATCTCATCAAAACCGCCAAACGAATATATTTTGAGTGAAACATAACATATTTTTTAGTGATATATGTATTTCAAAACTAGACTTTTTTTCTATCAAATCGGTGAATATGTATTATCTACGTTGATCGTGTGGCAACGCATTGGCACATTGCTAGTAGTTATTATAATTTTTTGGACACCAGACAAACGGTGGAGTACATATACGAAGAGAAGAGGCGCATGCACGCAGTCGGCCTCTCGCTGTCTCGCACACATGAGTGTTACATAAAGGCGACGTTAACAAATAAACCCTAAAACCCTAGGCGCACAATTGCTGCATTCGTGGGTACCGGGTACGTGGTGGAGCACCTTTGTAGGAGTTGATGGTCGGGACCACAGGTGAACGACTTGGAGCGCGGTGGCTCTCCAGTTGCCACAGATCGAGTAGCCACGTTTAAAATATCATTTTTTAGCGGGGTTAGGAGTTCCGATTTTCAATGGCACGTTATAAGTAGTAAGTAGTTTTTAGAACGATTGGTATCGAGCAAAAATGGAATTCAAAGTACTACGTACCTCCTTGGCGTATGGTTGTATGGGTTTATGTTGCGAGATGTTGAACCTGGTAGTTCTAGGGCAAATACTATGGTTTAGATTTAGATGTTGGTTTTCAGTAATCGGAAGGGGAAACCCTTCTTTGATTAAAAAAACTACTACCTCCATTCTGGTTTACTAGTCCCCATCGTACTTTGGGTCAGAGTTTGTCCACGAATTTTACTTTTAAAATGTGAATGGAAAACGAGATTTTGTTATACCCAAACAAAAAAGGACTGGAGGGAGTGATTGCTCTGACACGGACGCAACCTCTCATAGCGCAGGCATTGAACCGACGCGCCGGCCAAGAGGGCCGCACTCGCTGCAGGCCCGGCTGAGCATGCCTCCTCGCCGCGTGCAACCAGCTTAAGACTGCCCCGCCTGCCTTCATTGAATCTGCGCGTGTGCTGGCAACACGTCCTTCCGCGAGCCGGCAGGCATTTTAGAACAGAAAACATGACTAAAATATAATTAATTTACGCATGGTCTTGACTTGTTGTGCTCGCACTGGTAGAAGGAACTAGTAGAGGTTTTTCTTTATTTATAACTCTCCTCACATTTTTTTGGCTTTGAAGTGAATCATGGTTGTGGACATTATGTATGAATGTGCAGATATCTGTGAACATGAGTTTGATGTGGAAGTTGAACTTGGAATGTCGGGCTTGCGCGTGAACTATACCATGCCCAATGCTTCGTGTGTTATTGTTTGGAAAGTAATTGATGTTATTACATGACCCAAAAAAACATTTTGTGCCACATGAGTAGATGCATGGACATCAAAACAGGCATGCTAACTGGATAAACATTTGAACCTAGCTATTATGAAGGAAATTTTGTATTGAAAACAGTTTTAGATAGCAGGAGACGCCTAGCCTGCTCTGCCTCTGCTAGGTTATTTCTGGTTCTTCCATCTCTTCTTTGGCTTGGGTGAAGAGAGCATCTGATTACTCTTTTTGCTTCTTCAGGAACTCAGCTACATTCTCAAGGGCTGCTGCATGCTTTCTTTCAGCCTTTACTAATGCCACGAGGACACGAACAGCTGACGACTCCACCTAGCTTGTGTGTAATCCAGCATCATCTGGGAATTTGCACCTTGTGTCTAATCCAGCATCATTAGGGAACTGGCACCTTGTGTGTAATCCAGCCTCATTTTGGAAACATGATCTTGAGGTTGACCATACTTCCCTCCACACAGGAACTGCATCCTGACATGAAGTTACTTCTTTTTTAGATCAATACTCAGATAAACCTAGACCATTTAGTAGAAGCCAGATAAACAGAACTCGGAGAAGTGAATTCAAAAGGAAAAGAAATATAAAAATAGACTACAAGGTGAGAACACCCACTTCCTACATCAAGTTAAAAACGAAAGCATTAGGATGATTAAGACTCTTCTTATTACACATCAAAGAACACCACGCTTAAGAGAAACAGAAACTACAACATATACGCATCGAAGAACACGAGGCTAAACGAAAGTAATTGAAAGGGTGTTACTAACCAAAGCTCGTTTTACAAGTTCGGTGCATCTCCTCTTTAACTTGCCACGCTCCTTGAAGACGTCCCGAATATCCCGCTTTTGGTCTTCATTGCTCCTCTGCATGTTCACACTCATGGTTTTAAAATCTCAACATGGCAAGAAAAATACTACTAGTAATACTCGCGCATCTTGTGGGCAACATTAAAGAACTCGTCTGCCATCTTAGAGCATCTCCAACAGAATCGCAATGCGCGGCGCTTTAAAAAAGCATTTACAGTGCTGAGATCGAGAAGTAGAGAGTAGAGAGTAGAGGATAGTTCTCAGCATAGATAGATAAAAAAAGATAATTCAACTACTCCTCGTCATCCGACTCCTCCTCGGTGATGTCCTCCTCCGACGTCTCACTGTAGGCATGAAGATACCGATCATCGTTGGATTCCCAGGGCGACGCTGCTCCTAGCCTCATGTTGAATTGAGCGTCCACTTTTCGCCTACGCTTGTCCTCGTGATAGGCGGCTCGCTCCGCCCTCCTCTTATCCCTCTCCACCCTCCTTTGCGCGTAGAACTCGCGCTCGTTGATGATGTCCTGCGGGAAGTGTTGGCGCCACAGCACCATGGCTTCCTCGTCCATCTCGGCGATGCCGAGACGGTGCTCTCGCCTCCGGTTGTCGTGACGATCCTTGTCGGTGCTAAGCCACGGCAGAAGCGCGAGCTCCCGCGCCCGCTCCCGTGTTGGCACGTTGCGGAAGTTCAATGTTCTATGAGGACACCGGAGACGCCACGCCGCCGCGTTGTACGCGCGGGTGACCTCGTTGGCGGTGTCGAAATTGCCGAGGCCGAGGCGCATCCCGCGGAACCGGATCTCGGCGGAGAAGCTGCCGGAGGGGCGCGCGCGGACGCCGTGGTATCCCCAAGTTTTAGGGCGACGCGGCGGCATGGTGGCTCGGCGGTGGCGAGGCGAAAAAGAGCGGGAGAGAGCGGTGGTGAGGCACAGAGCGGTGGCAAGGCACAGAGCGGTGGGAGGGCATTGGATTTTATAAAGCGCGTCGGACGCCGCGCGCCAAAACTAGCGCACGCCCGACCGCTTTTTCCCGCGCGCGTGCGATACTTTCCCGACGTCTCTGCTATCTCTACTCTCTTCTCTACGGTTATATTTATTTTATATTTTATATTTAATATTTATCTCTACTTCCTTTACTATCTACTTTTTTTCTCTATACTTTTTTTCTTGCAATATAGGCCGTCCGATTTATATCTGACAGATAGGAAGGAAACAAATGGAAATTTTGCAAAAAGATACCCATACACCTCTCCAGATTTGCAAATAAGGCCTTCCCTCGTTCATCCTTTTCTCCCACAATATAAACTACTCATACAAATGCATCTTGATGCATGCAACACATGGGCATCTTGCTAGTTCTAAAAATCTTTCCATCATTTGCGACACTACAGGTTGCAGATAAAAAACCTACCCAAGCACCGCGCGATACAGGAGCGACGCACAATTACAAGATGATATTCTATTGGACAATGGAGGCTATAACCAATTACTTTTACGGGAACAATAGCACACAGGAAAATTGAAGGGTAGGTATGAACAAAATTGGAACTGCACATGTACTGCTAAGTGATTCAATACACACATTACCAATCGAGGAGGAGAACGATGGTTGCGGCGGCTGAGGGAGTCCTGGACTAGGGGGTGTCCGGATAGCCGAACTATCATCATTGGCCGGACTCCAAGACTATGAAGATACAAGATTGAAGACTTCGTCTCGTGTCCGGATGGGACTTTCCTTGGCGTGGAAGGCAAGCTTGGCGATACGGATATGTAGATCTCCTACCATTGTAACTGACTCTGTGTAACCCTATCCCTCTCCGGTGTCTATATAAACTGGAGGGTTTTAGTCCATAGGACGAACAACAATCATACCATAGGCTAGCTTCTAGGGTTTAGCCTCCTTGATCTCGTGGTTGATCCAATCTTGTACTACCCATATCATCAATATCAATCAAGCAGGAGTAGGGTTTTACCTCCATCAAGAGGGTCCGAACCTGGGTAAAAACATCTTGTCCCTTGTCTCCTGTTACCATCCGCCTAGACGCACAGTTCGGGACCCCCTACCCGAGATCCGCCAGTTTTGACACTGACATTGGTGCTTTCATTGAGAGTTCCTCTATGTCGTCGCTCATAGGCCCGATGGCTCCTTCGATCATCAACAACAACGCGGTCCAGGGTGAGACTTTTCTCCTCGGACAGATCTTTGTATTCGGCGGCTTTGCACTGCGGGCCAATTCACTCGGCCATCTGGAGCAGATCGAAAGCTACGCCCCTGGCCATCAGGTCAGATTTGGAAGTTCGAACTTCACAGCCGACATCCGCAAAGACTTGATCTTCGACGGATTCGAGCCACAGCCGTGCGCGCCACACTATCACGATGGGCATGACCTAGCTCTGCCGCCGGACAGTGCCCTGGAGGCCGCACAAGAGTCCGCTCCGACCCTTAACTCAGAGCCGACTGCGCCGATCGAGGATAGGTGCCTAGACACCGCCTCGGGGGCTGCTACCTCTACGGCGATGGAGCCGAATACCGACCCGGTCCCTTGTGAAGCTCATGACTCCGAGGTGCCGGACTCCTCACCGGACTCCGAACCTCCCACGCCTCTACCAATCGAATCCGATTGGGCGCCGAACATGGAGTTCATCGCTACGGACATCTTTCAGCACTCGCCTTTTGGCGACATCCTTAACTCACTAAAGTATCTCTCATTATCAGGAGAGCCCTAGCCGGACCACGGTCAGGACGGTTGGGACGCAGACGACGAAGAAATTCAAATCCCACCCACCACCCACTGTGTAGCCACTGTCGACGATCTAACCGACATGCTAGATCTCGACTCCGAAGATATCGACAGTAGGGACGACGATGCCGGAGACGACCAAGAACCAGCACCCACAGGGCACTGGAAAGCCACCTCAACTCATGATGTATACATGGTGGATACACCAAAAGGAAGCGATAACAAGGAACAACGGGACGCTGCGAGGCTTAATTCCCTCGAAAAATAGCCAAAACAGCGACGCAAGCGTCGTCCGAAGTCCCGCCTCGATAACAACAACACCCATATCGACCCAGCCATAGAGCAGGGCGAACCAGTGGACGACAAACATGCCACCAAGCAACCATCCGAACAAGATGAATTGGATAAACAGTCCATCCCCGGCGATAACAACAGTCCGGATGATCACACGTCGGACACATCGTTAGAACAGAAAAATCTTCACAAAAGGCTCGTCGCCACTGCACGAAGTCTGAAGAAGCAGAAGCGGAAGCTCAAAACAGTGGAAGACATACTCAGAATGAGATGGAGCAAGGTACTCAAGACCGCGGACAAATATGGCGATAGCCGCCAAACAAAGAGATACCCGAAGTGCAAGAAGGAAGGCTCCTAGGAGCAAAACAACACGACGAGTGTTCGAAAATAATGGCACACCTAAATACAGGGGCGCCGCACACCCCCTATGTTTCACCGATGAGGTACTGGATCATGAATTTCCAGCAGGATTCAAGCCCGTAAACATAGAGGCATACGACGGAACAACAGACCCCGGAGTCTGGATTGAGGATTACATCCTACACATACATATGGCTAGAGGAGACGATCTCCACGCCATAAAATACCTACCCCTCAAGCTCAAAGGGCCAGCCCGGCATTGGGTCAAAAGCCTCCCAGAAAATACCATTGGAAGTTGGGAAGAGCTCGAGGACGCATTTCGGGCAAATTTTCAGGGGACTTATGTCCGCCCTCCGGATGCAGACGATTTAAGCCACATAATTCAACAGCCCGGAGAGTTAGCCCACAAATTCTGGAACAGGTTCCTTACCAAAAAGAACCAAATAGTCGATTGTCCGGACGCCGAAGCCTTAGCAGCCTTCAAACATAACGTCCGAGACAAATGGCTCGCCAGACACCTCGGCCAGGAAAAGCCAAGGACAATGGCCGCATTAACAAGCCTCATGACCCGCTTTTGCGCGGGAGAAGATAGCTAGCTGGCAAGATGCAGCACCAGCGACCCGAGTACATCCGAGGTCAGAGATGGAAATGGGAAACCACGACGCAAAAAAGACCAGCGTTCGAATAAGGAAAATAGCCCAAAGAGCACGGCAGTTAACGCCGGGTTCAAAAGCTCTCGGCCGAATAACAAAACACTGCCTCTTAAGGACAATAGTGACGAGCTATCCAATCTAAACAAAATCTTGGACAAGATATGTCAAATCCACAGTACCCCCGGGAAGCCTGCAAACCATACCCACAGAGATTGTTGGGTCTTCAAGCAGTCCGGCCGACTTAACGCCGAACACAAGGGGCTCGACGCACCAAGTGAGGACGACGACGAACCCCACAAGCAGAGCGCCATGAAACAAAAGACTTTCCCACAAGAAGTCAAAACAGTGAATTCACTTCAAGTGATAACAAGGAAAAATAGGGCGGCACCTACTAAAGTATGCGCCGCACGGTCCACCCCAGCGGAGTCCCGAAACTGGATGTCAAAACCAATTACTTTCGACCATCAAGATTACTCTAGAAGTATTCGAAACGCAGGATGGACTGCTTTGATATTGGATCCTATAATCGACGGGCTACAGTTTACACAAGTCCTAATGGATGGCGGCAGCGATATAAACCTGCTATACCAGGACTCAATCCGCATAATGGGGATAGACCCTACCAAAATTCGTCATAGCAACACTTCCTTTAAAGGAGTAACGCCAGGCCCTTATGCCAATTGTACGGGCTCCTTATTACTAGAAGTTATGTTCGGTTCATCCGACAACTTCCGTCGCGAAAAGCTAATCTTCCATATCGCCCCATTTAAAAGTAGCCATCAAGCACTATTGGGACGCGAAGCTTTCACCCGCTTTAACGCAATACCGCATTACGCGTCTCTTACACTCAAAATGCCCGGTCCACGCGATATCATCTCATTAAAAGGTAACTTCGAGTGTTCCTCGACCGCGGAAGAACGTGAGACTGCCTTGACAGCCACACACTAATCCGGCTTTGATGATCAAAGCTCCTAAAACAGGTCATTCAGACCCCGGACACGGTTAGACGAGTCCGGTATAAATAAATACGGGGCTTACTAGCCACAAACCCCTTTACAAGGGGCTGAAAGCATGAACAATGAGAGCCAATAAAGCTCAATTTTATTCATTTTTTAAATCATGCTCCGTTTTAAATACATTTTTTGCACGCTCTTTTTCCAAACTAAGTTCTTTTCTCTTTACAGATGAACAACGTGCTACACCCGTCCAAGATACAGCACAACGGAGACACAGGCGCACACGTGCAGCAGGGACCCGTTACAAGGATTCTTTTCAGATTAAGACCCTGCGTAAACCTTTTTTACTGTCTCTTGTTGATACACATCCCCCGGTCTCTTACCATAACCGTGGAGGAGGCTGGCGTTTTGGCATCGGCCGCATCAGAAGTTTTTGCGCGTACCTGGACACTAGGGGCTTAGGGCATTGTTTTGCCCGTCATCATAAAGACCGAATACCTTAGGGAGTGTTCGGCGTCCCGAGTTAGGCCTTATATGCATCAGCTCCGAATCATGTCTTTGGTCAAATGTTGGGTTTGCCCGGCTCCTGTGTTTTGCTGCCTTCTGTTCCGCTCTATCGGCTAACGCGGCACCAGGAGAACTACTGCGATTGTGCCCCGGTTCAGCCGGGTGAGCACCTCAGTAGAGAAAGCCGAAAACTGACTGTCATGATATAGCGAGAGACTGGTCAACCACTCGATCGACCACCGGAATGTTTAGAATTCCTCCGCTTTGACGAAGGACCGTTTCCCGGTCAGGCACACACGCGCCCCGAGTTCGGAGAGCGCGGTGCCCCTAGGGGCTATATAGTAGCCCCACCATCGAAATCCTATGGCTAAGTGAAAGTGATAAAGCATTATAGTCCGGTTGCCTAGTTTGCTACGCTATCACCTCCTTCACAGGACCAAGACGTTGGATTAAGTGTGAAAATGCGCCTTTTTGCAAACACCCCCGCACCATGTGCGTGGGGGCTGAAGCCGAAGACTGCCATCTTTTAGGTTATATATACATATACATTAACGGCCGCACAGGAGATATTTCAATTCTTGAACGCACAAGTATAAAAAGCCCTTATATTATAAATATAGTTTTACAAATCATACATGTCATTTGAACATAACGTTTTTCGAGCACTGCGACTCTATTAAGCGAGCGCCCCGCGGGAATTCCTCAAAATAGTGCTCGGCGGGTAATCGGCTTCTGTCCGAACCCCGGGATGCAACGTCGGTCGCATCCATCTCTGCCCAGCATGTTTTGACACGGGCGAGGGCCATCCGTGCACCCTCTGTGCATGCCGACCGCTTCATCGCCTTGATATGCGGCACCGCATCAAGGAACTGCTGCACCAAGCCAAAATAACTCTTCGGCTTGGGCCTGTCCGGCCACAGATGAGCCACGACATCCTTCATGGCAAGTCCGGACAACCTGTTCAGCTCAGCCCACTCAGCCAATCGATCAGTTAACGGAAGTGGACGCTCCGGACTATGGAATTGAGACCAAAAAAGCTCTTCCATCTCGTGATCCTTTTGGCTTCGGAAGTGCACGACCGCGTCCGTCGCACTCGCCGCCAAATTTAGATAAGTATCCTCCGCACCCCACAACTGGCCCAACTGAGCATACTTCGGGTCCGTAAACTTCCTACACAGCAGAAAGGGCTTTCCAGCCGCAATATCCCCGGCCTGACGCAGCTCATCCTTTATAGCCCTCATCGCGGAGCGGGCATCTTTGGCTTCGGCAGTGGCCTTCTCCAGGTCCTCTTGCTCCGCTCGGTGTTCTCTTTCAAGAAACTCATAGCGGTCGGCAGCATCCTTCAGCTTCACGGCCATTTCGGCCATCTCCTCCCTGCTTCGGCAGTGAGCAGCCTTTTCGGCTTTTAGCTCTTCGGCCGCCTTCGAGGCAGCCGCATCACTCTTTCTGGCTTGCTCCTTGACTCGGGCAAGCTCCGCCCGAAGCTCCTCCATAGCAGCGGCGCCATGTGCATCAAGCATACATATTGTCAGGCATGGGCATCAGCTCCCTTACCAGGTGACCGCGGAGAAGCCACCTACCTTGTGACTCGTCAAGCCATTTATTGACCAGCGCGATGTCCGCATCCGAAACGTCAAGTTGCCGCTTCAGTTCGGCAACTACATCAGTCCGGCCGGCCATCAAACACCCCGCCACCTATACGGGAAGAGCGATACCTTATAACTGAGATTATGATCCTCGGCACGCTGTCGTTCTCGCCAACATACCGAGTCTCATGGGCTACTATCTATACAGGGCGCATTCTAAGCGCAAAACTGTCAAAAAGTATGGTCATTTTTACGTTCCTCAAACCCCGTCAGTAAACTTCTAACGGCCTCATGCAACCCGCTCTCAGCGGATGAAATCCTTTCAATCACCGTACCCATTAATGTACAGTGATCTTCTGGGATAGACGCCCTCTCGAGCAAATCCTTCAGCTCCTCCGGCCGTACACCAGTTGGTGCCGAACTCTCCGGCCCTGCCGGACTCAGGGAGACCCTCCGCGATGACACCTCAGGGTCCTCTGCCCCGCCTGATGGTGCGGCAGATGGAGGTGTCTCGCTCTCCATCATCTCCGGACGAAGATCCCCCGAAGATGAGCTCTGCTGAGAAGGGCTCAGATCCGAACTACAAGGTAAGAACTTCGGTTATCCTCAGAAAAAAAAAACAGGGATGTCCCTTATTATGAAACTCCTCTTTTCTACTAACGGCCCGCTGGAGGGCCGATTCCCTTGGGGAAATAGTGCGGCCGGGGTTTCCCCTGGCGCAGTTACCTCCGGTGAAGATTTCTTCCCCCGCTTTGAGGCCTTGACCTCCGGATCTTCGGAAGCGGTCCTCTTCTCCCCCTGGAGGGAGGGATTCTCGATCTCCCCTTTCTTGAGAGCCTCTTTACCAGAGGCAGTAGTTTCCCTATTTCCCCCTTCGCCCTCTTCTAAAGGCACAGCCTCCAGCATCCTGGCTAACACGGGATCCGGCGTGGTCTCAGGGAGGGGGGCCGGACACCTTATTAACTTTGCTTCTGCTATCCACTCCTGTTCAGGGGACAACTTTTTAAAAGAGCGAGAATTATGATGAATATACGGATAGCACGTCCGGGCAAGGGAACTACTTACTTGAGTATCCGGGCAATTGCAGCTTCGGCCGGCATCCTCAGTCATGTCCGGACACATCTCTTGTGATCCGAAGAACAGTTTATACATCTCCACGGGCGTCGCACCCATGAGGTGGCGGAGAGCTCGCGGTCCCTCCAGATTGAATTCCCACAGCCGGAGAGGGCGACATTTGCAGGGCAGAAGGCGTCGGATCAGCATGACCTGCGTCACTATGACCAGAGTGATCTCCCTCTCTTGGAGGTCTCGAATCCGGCCCTATAGTATTGGTACGTCCTTGGACGGCCCCCAGTCAAGCCCTTTGTTGACCCATGACGCCAGCCGCTGTGGAGGGCCCGGACGAAAGGCAGGTGGCGCCACTTTCCTGGTGCCCCTGGGAGCGGTGATGTAGAACCACTCCTGTTGCCACAAACCAAGCTCCTCTTGAAAAGAGCCCTCGGGCCATGCAGCATTGGCCCTCTTGCTTATGACAGCCCCTCCGCACTCTGCCTGTCGCCCCTCGATCATCTTCGGCTCCACGTTGAAGGTCTTGAGCCACAATCCAAAGTGAGGGGTGGTGCAGAGGAAGGCTTCGCAGAAAACAATGAAAGATGAGATGTGGAGGATGGACTCCGGAGCCAAGTCATGTTACTCCAGCCCATAATAGAACATGAGCCCCCTCATGAAAGGGTCCGTCGGGAAGCCTAAACCCCGACGGAAGTGAAACATGAACACCACGCTCTCACCAGGCTCGGGGGTGGGAGTGACTTGCCCTTGGGCGGGCAGCCTATGCGAAATCTCACAGGTTAGATACCTGGCGACTCTCAGCTTTAGCACGTCCTCTTCCGTGACGGAAGAAGGCATCCACCGGCCCTGTAGGTCGGAGCCGGACATTGTCGAAGGTCCGGAGTGCTCGAATCTGGAACCTTGGGTGTTGGAACTCGGGGCGTGGGGCGGATTTGATCAAGGATTGGAGAAAAGAAACAGGCCTTGGTCTCGTTATAAAGGGGTAGAATACCAAGAGTCGTCCCCGTGACCATTTGGAACTCGCCTCCGATGGAGGGGGCGTGGCAACGGGCGCGGTTGGGTTACCCACATCCGTATTGATGGGAATCCCGAAATAAGGGGAACACGATCTTTGCTTCGACGTGCCAAGGAAACCGCTTCGCTAAGCGTGCTGAGGTGGAACAATGAAAATAATTCGAGTAAAGGCTTGGCCGTGGCGTGATGTCATGCTACGAAATACGTCAGCAGATTGAAGTTGTGTAAATATTATTCTCTCTACGGTGGTATGTGGAATTTATTTTGCAGAGCCGGACACTATCCTGGTGTTCACAATCTTCTATGATGTATTCGGAGGGGGAACCCGCCTTGCAATGCCGAAGACAATATGCGCGCCGGACTCGTCGTCATTGAAGCCTGGTTCAGGGGCTACTGAGGGAGTCCTGGACTAGGGGGTGTCCGGATAGCCGAACTATCATCATTGGCCGGACTCCAAGACTATGAAGATACAAGATTGAAGACTTCGTCCCGTGTCCGGATGGGACTTTCCTTGGCGTGGAAGGCAAGCTTGGCGATACGGATATGTAGATCTCCTACCATTGTAACCGACTCTGTGTAACCCTAGCCCTCTCCGGTGTCTATATAAACCGGAGAGTTTTAGTCCATAGGACGAACAACAATCATACCATAGGCTAGCTTCTAGGGTTTAGCCTCCTTGATCTCGTGGTGGATCCACTCTTGTACTACCCATATCATCAATATCAATCAAGAAGGAGTAGGGTTTTACCTCCATCAAGAGGGCCCGAACCTGGGTAAAAACATCATGTCCCTTGTCTCCTGTTACCATCCGCCTAGACGCATAGTTCGGGACCCCCTACCCGAGATCCGCCGGTTTTGACACCGACAGCGGCCTCTATGAGTCATGGTCGGCAACGGGAGTCAGTTCATTGTCCACGACGGTGGTACTTCTATGCTTGGCGTCGGCTTCCGGGAAGCAGATCCGAGACCGTGGAAGACGATGCCGGGGAAGAGGCTCTGTCTATGACGACGACGGTGGACCGGCTCCAGTACGGCGTACGAGGTCGTCGATGAGGCAGATGCGCTGCGGTGGATGAGTGCGCTGATGTAAAGGGGAGGAGCACAAAGGCTGCGGTGCCGTGGAGAAGTCTATTTTGCGGTGGGGATAGAAAATGGGGAGTATTCAGGTGTACTACTCTGGGTGCCGGGTGGGGTTGGCTAGGTAGGGTGAACCTGAAGTTACGGAAACAACCCCCTACCAAGCATCGTCCGTAGGCCTATTCCGAAGGCTATGATGGTAACTTCCCATAGCTCGAATCAGGGTCGCGGGAGATTTTCCCACCGACCTCAAACTTTTGTGACACTGGACTACCCGTGTGGCGTGTTGAGTGATTCGGCTAAGCAACTAGCGAGTATAAGTAGTAAACTCTACATATTAGGTTTGACCGAAGTCAAACTTCCTAAAGTTTGACCAAGTTTATATAAAAATATAAACATTTACCATAACAAATATGTATGATGTGGAAGTACATTCAATAATGAATCTAATGGTATTTATTTGTTATTGTATATGTTAATATTTTTTGTTATAAGCTTTCTGAGAGTTTACAAAACTTGACTTTGACCAATGCTTATACGCAGACTTAAATAAAAATGGAGGGAGTACACATTTGTTTTCTTAGTTTGTAGTGAAGTAATCATTTGTTGAAATTTTGAAATAAATATATTAGGCTATTGAGTTCGAATGTAATGGTCTATACAATTCAATAGTTACAATCATTGTCGAATCCCAAGATGTATACAAGGTCTATAGTACTTCACAACATGCTCAAACTCACATAATCCCAGTCAAATGAGAATGTAAATGCATTTCATAGTTATTACTTTGTAGGATGCAACAAAAACAACCAAAACTCTACATCAGCCATTATAGAAGCAACATTTTGACATATCCCATTGTGTGAATGAAACGTGCAGAGAGAGCTTTTGAAGATGGAGTAGATAGGGCAGGAAAGATTGTATGTATGTGGATGAGAGAGTAGGAGACAAACCTAATGAGACAGAGAGAGAGAGAAAGAGAAAGAGAGAGGAAGAAGTAAGGTCTATGAGAAAGATGGAGACATGTAATATACGTGAGATGTGTGTGCATCCGGATTTTGTATACGTGGAAGGAGAAGAGACAACATGTTTGATGAGAGAGCTAGAAAAACATGGACAAGAGGGGAAGGATCTCATGGGTTGAGGGATTGACAATTTTGTGCGGGGGAGAGAGGGATTGGTAATTTTGTGCAAGAGAGAGAGAGAGGGTGGGGGAGGAGTCAGTCAGTCGTCGTCACATCACCCTGCTTCCAAATCACCCCACATTCTCTAGCGCGGTGTGGTCGCTGTCTTCGATCTGCTCGATGCCCTCTTTGAAGATTGAGGTGTTGTGCATGTTGGGGTGCAAAGAAGCACAAGTGAGAGTGGTCGTCGTATAACCTTGGATGGGGATGAATTGTGTGCTCGGGGGAGTGTGTGTGTGTGTTATGCTGCGTGTGTGTGTGTGCGCGCGCGCACGTGTGTGTGTGTGTGTGTGTGTGTGTCAGATATTGAGCGAAAACAAACCTAAGGAGAGAAATGGGTATTCAGGAAGAGTTTGTGCGGGCCTTGAGGTGGGCAGGGGCCGAGTGAGGGTGTCAAAATGTGCGCGTTGATGCATATGTTGCATGCGATCGTGCGAGGGACGGACGAATCGAGAGAGATGGTTGTTCTGTTACGGATGCTCCTCTCTCTCTGTCTGTCTCTCTCTCTCGCTCTCTCACACACACACACAAGTAAGCTAGAAGACCGTTCTCTCATGTATACACAACGTGTCGGCATCTGTCTATGTCTCACTCATGCATGATCATTTGCACATTCACACCTCTCTATGTCTGTATCACACGCACACCGTCTCCACATTGCCCTTCCGCCACAACAGACATATGGACACATACACACGTTCTCTCTCACACACAAAATAAGTATTAAAAAAACTAGGGCGCACCTAAAACGTCCAAATCCAAATAAACACAAACTGGAGCTAAATTCAAATATATGGAAATATTGCAGCATCAAGAACTTTCCCAGGAAAAAAACTTGAGCAATATTCGAGGATTGTTTTCACACACACAAAAAGGTTCGGTGGATGTCCTTTCAGCGCGACACGGTGACACCCTGTTCGATCAACTGCGCGGCCGCGGTTCACACACTTGCACAGGATTCCGTATCATGGCTGTGGTACTAACTTCAAAAAAATAATTGATAAAAGTGTTTCCTAAGTCTAGTGTTTACGTGTACTAGTACGATTTTCTTTTAAGTTTGACCAAGCTTATATAAAACTAAAGTAAGCTCCCATACGCACACTCATCAATATATCGCCCCCGCCGTTGCGCATGCCGGTGCCCGCCTGCTCTGGCCAACAATTTCTCGCCCATCAACACCGTGTCGCCGCCATCCCTGCGCCATGAAGCCGAAGGCTCGCCCGTTCACGTCGTCTGCAGTCCCTCCTCGCCATGCCGCCGCGCTGCCAAGCACGCGAGCAGCTGGTGGAGCCGCGTCTATGCACGCAGCGTAAGAAGAGGAGGACGAACGCGTGCTCCAGCACGCCGGTGAGGAGGAACTAGCGCGTCATTGTCGTCTCCGCCCACGCGGAGGAGGCGCTCATGGTGGCTGTCGCGGCGGAAGCCGGTCGTGCGCGCGTCGAGCCCGCAAACCGGGTGCGGATGCGGAGTCTACCTTCAAGATCTTGAATGCCATGTGGATCCTGCAATCTGAAGGAGCAATTTGGGTCAGTCGACTCATGTAAGCCGTTTGATGCAACATGGATGGCTAGAAGGGCTTCTTCCACCTCTTCTGTCGTCTTCTTCCTTCGCTCCGTCGAACTTCTTTCACAAATCGACTGACCCAAATTATACTACTAGTACGAACGTATTAAGTAGAGTAGGAACACGAAGATACGAGCAGTAGTACCAACTGCAAGAAGAACAGTAGTAAGACATAGTACTAGTACTACTCGATGTACTAAAGATTTCAAATAACGAGAAAGAACATAAACATAGTTCTGCTGGGGCCTCAGCACAACACACCCTTGAAAATAAACTAAGCAACTAGTCTGCTTGACACTGCAGTAGAACCAGCATGAGCGACGGCACTGCCACCTACTCGGAGTACGAGTCCACGTCCTCGACTTCGTCCTCGTCCCTCTTCCTCTTCCTCTTCGCAGACGCTTCTTTGCTTGAACCGGACACTGGGCTCTGCTTCTTCATCCAACCCTTGTAGATATTTAAACAAAGGTAGGCATCCATTGCTGCATACAGGATGTGATCTTCATCTAATGTCTTCGACTCCCATGCATGATGAAACTCGTGATGAGGTTTCTTCAGTTTAGCATATGAAGGATCAATCATGGCTGCTGCCAGGGTCAGCATTGAAGGTTGAGAGGAGGACACCAAGCTTGCCTTCTGGAGATCGAAGGGCTGGCCTACAACGAGACCTATACGACGCAGGACATCTATGTCATTCTTAAAGCCTACAGTAACGAATTTCACTCTTTTGTCCTCGAGGAAGTTC
Source organism: Triticum timopheevii (assembly GCA_963921465.1). NCBI lineage: Eukaryota > Viridiplantae > Streptophyta > Magnoliopsida > Poales > Poaceae > Triticum > Triticum timopheevii. The sequence goes on from OY997271.1 coordinate 107,890,443, forward strand.
TTAAAATCATGGCACTCAACATCGGCATGGCATATGTGGTAGACCAAGCAAACGTTATGTACGCAAACCTGGATCACGGCGGGCTTCTTCCTCTCTTCGTACTTTAGATCCTTCTCTCATCCCAGGACTGTGGTGTACTCAACATCCAGCCCAGTGACCCACTCATCCGTTGAACTGTTGAACATGCATAGGAAGCGAGAAAGCCATGCTTTCACTGTCGCGGATCCACGTGGGTAGATGACGATGAACTGATCACCAGTGATGGCTCTAACCTGGTACTCAGCGGCGACCATGGAGATTTGCAAGGCCATGGATTTTGGAGGAGGGTTAGGAGAAGTTGAACTGTTGTACCCCGCAAAAACTGGGAGCGAACTAATGTGAAAGGACGGGACGACTAGGAGCGAACTGTTGTGAGGTAGAAGACGGGGACGAGTAGGGCGTGCGAACGGCGTGGGGTTGCTGGCTTGCCCGGTGGATAAACGGCTGCAATCCCCCAAAGAGTTCTCGAGAACTATGCGGGACCCACTAGATGTCATGTCTACTAGACCCATATCGTAGGCCTGACGGTATAGCTTCTACGTGTTCGCACGCCATGCCGGCGCGTGGATGTACTTCACTTAATTCCGTCAATCATCGCGCCTCCCATGACCTTCGCCTCCCTCGCGCGGTCGTGCCCTTTGAGACTTCGATCGGCTATAAATGAGCAATTTTTTTTGCCTACTCCGCATGCATGATACTCCCTCTGGTCCTTTTTACTCCCATCAACCGTTTGCAAAGTGTTTGACCAAATATATACTTTTTTTGAACACCACCTTATATTAATTAACCAGCCACACCAGTACACTCATTCGATACAATATTCACCCCACAGGGCGGTACGTTATTTACAAGAATACCATCTAATCTATTGTCAAAGCTATACTTAGCAATTAAGTGTGCCACCTTATTGGTCGAACAGATAATCTTTGACAATTGAAGATTGTTGATCAACTTCGAGATGCTCAACGCTTTCATCTTCAGGTCACACATAGCAGACCTGTCATAGTCCCCCGATGCAAGAGACGCTACCACAAAAGCGCAATCAGTCTGTAAAATTATAGGATTATGAAGAGAAATACCTATGTACAGACCGGCAATGCAAGCCCTAAGCTCCGCTTCCTCCACGCTTTGACAGGCATCAATGAAATCCCACGACCAAATTTATACTAAAAATATCAATATCTGCAATACTGATTATAATGAGTATAAGAACTACGTTTTATAATGAGTGTAAAAATATTGATTTGACATTGTGAATGTTGATACTTCCTCCGTCTAGGTGAGTAAATCATCTTAGGCTGTGCACCATGACCAAGGAGGAGGGGAAAACGAGAGACATTAATGTTTATTTGCTAATTAAATAGTATTGCATGCAATGAACTAACCACTTCATGTCATGTTTGATAGTCTCAGGTCATTAAAAGCATGCACACCCTCATCTCTTATTGGTTGATATGTCAAGAAACAAGAAACGAGGTAGAAGTTAATGCACCGCGCCTACGTGTTTTGGGATTATTTGCTTTTCGTAAGATGACTTACACACCTAGCTATTAGAGTACCACTACCTCCCTTCTAGTTTAAAGGGCTCGACTCAAAAATTTCACCTACTCTTAGCAAGATAGTAGAGGCGGTGGAATAGTTTTTGAAGTTTGCAAAAGTACTCAACTAATGCTGTCGTTCTTCACAAAAAAATGTGTTTACCAGTGCATGCATGAACACTAGTTACTCTAATCCCCCCTCTTCTTTAATTCTTTGCCACATCAGCATGTTTGCTATTCCCGTGTGCATGATACCAGCTAAGATACCACCATTATGGCCAGCCTTAATCATCGCATGCAATAATTTAGTGCACCTTGAAATATGAACATGTGTGGGGCGTGTATGTTTTTAATGACTTGAGACTATACCTAGCCCGGCATGCAAGATGACTTATTATGCACCGTTCCCCATACCTGCAGGAAGCCAGTTCGTCTCCAAATCTTTTTCTCTCCATGTGTGGAAACAATATGTCTGCCAAACTCTCCTTCTCCCTCCGGTGGTCCCACCACTCCACCTCGTGTGAAAAAATCTGCATGCATGACCCTCCTCCCCCCACGCTCGTCCAATCCGTTGTGACCGGCAATATTTCCACCCCTTCGCTCCCCCATAATTTACTCCAACAAATATGCCCACATAGATTTTACTTAACTTCAGGTGCATTGGGTCACTGACATACGGGCCCAGTAGTGTACTGGCCCACATGTCAGTGACGCAACTGGACCTGCAGTTAAGTCAGTGCAGCTCAGTCCATATCTTACGTAGGTGTGCCATTGCTCGCTATAAATACTGCGCCTCCCACGACATCTCTATATCCTCCCCCTTATGTTCACGTTCATCGCTATCTCCTCCCCCTCCCTCTCATGTCGACCACCATGGCATCGCCCCTCCCAAGCCCTAGGAGCCCCTCGCTGCATAGCGCGGACAGTCACACGTCGCCCTTCCGTTCCTCGCCGCCACTAGTCGAGGAGGACGCGTCGGTGTTCCGCTCCTCGCCACTATGTGACGCGTCGTCGTTCCGTTCCTTGCCGCCACTAGTCGAGGAGGACGCGTCGACGTTCCGCTCCTCACCGCGATGCGACGCGTCGCTTTTCCGTTCCTCACCGCCACTAGTCGAGGAGGATGCATCGGCGTTCCGCTCCTCGCCGCGACGCGTCGAGGTGGACGCGTCGGCGTTCCCAATCTCGCCAGCAAGTGCGTCGGAGGACGCGTCGGCTCCCTGCTACGAGGAGAATGCCGCGCCGCCCGCCGAGCCCCCCAGCCTTGAGCAGCTTTGGCAAGAAATGGATGTCGCCTTGTGGGAGGCTTTGCCTCTAGCAGAGCGCGCCAAAATAGAGGCAGAGAAGAAGGCCGAGGAAGAGAAGCGCACCACGCAACAAGCTTTCTGGGAGATCTATGTCGCGTCCGAGAGAGTCAAGCAATTGGTTCTTTGGTAGAAGGCTCGTGCGAGGGCCGTGAGGGTGGCGGAGGACGCCCATGCCGACTCCTGAGTGCAGTCGGGCCCAAGCGCCTCATCTACGCTTGGCGGTACGTGGACCAGGTGCACGCTTCCAGCCAGGAGGAGTACCTGTTGGCGCTGGATCACCACACCGGTGAGATCACGCTCGCCCACCGGCAAGCCGCCAATCAGCACCTCGCGAGTTGTGAGGCTAAGGAAGAGGCGTTGTGTCGGCGAGCTAGGAAACGGCCGCGCACCAGGGAACTCGTGGCGCGCCGCAAGCGCTCCTGCGAGCACCGTGGCTTTTAGGAGGAGTATAATTTTTGTTTCGTAAGGCGATCTCATTAGTTTTGGGACGCAAATGATAAATCCCGAACGTTCAGGAATTTTTAGCGTCCTTAATTAAGTATGTAAAAGGGAAAGTTTAGAAACGTTGTGTATTATTATGCATTTTGCAATTATGTGCATATAGCACAAACTTTACTATATACTATCGGACTACACGTCTCTCTCGATATATGCTTGCAGACTTTTCTACTCCCTCATTCCAGGTCAATAAGTCATCTTTGGTTGCGCACCGTGACCAAGGAGGGAATATTTGTACACCTAGACGGAGGGAGTACTACTATTACTTATGTACGTGCAAATGCACGTTTTAACATTACGATGCGGTTTTTGTAAAAGTAGAAAAACAGCACTAGTCCAGCTTGTGAAACGATTCCAACGTGAGTACTACTACTAGTAGGAGTACCAGGGGCCAGTTCTTTTAGGCTTCTAGATTAGTAATCCCATAACTACTACCTCCGTCCTGGTTTATTAGTCCCCATTGTAATTTGTGTCAAATTTTGATCATAAATTTAACTAATGAAATGTTAGTGCATGTCACATGCACTACTCCATCCGTCTAGGTGAGTAAGTCATCTTAGGTTGTGCACCGTGACCAAGGAGGAGGAGAAAACGAGAAACATTAATGTTTATTTCCTCATTAATAGTATTGCATGCAATGAACTAACCACTGCATGTCGTATTTGATATCTCAAGTCACTAAAAGCATGCACACTCTTTATCTCTTATTGGTTGATATGTCAAGAAACAAGAAACGAGGTAGAAGTTAATGCACCGCGCCTAAGTGTTTTGGGATTATTTGGTTTTCATAAGATGACTTACACACCTAGATGCATCACGCCTAAGTGTTTTGAGTAACGTTTTATCAGTTAAATCTTTGGTCAAAATTTAGCACAAATTACAATGGTGAGGAATAAACCAGGACGGAGTAGTTGTTTAGAAGACCAAATAAATGAGTGAGGCGCCTTATTGTTACTCTCCACTGTGACTAGTCTTGTGGGAAAAGCTGGGGATGCTGCCAAAATAACTGGCCCTAGGAGTAGTAGCTAGGGATCGAGTGTGGTAGATGAACCGGAGAAAGTAAATGCAGAGAGATGAAATGCAAAAAAGATGGAGGGATGTGATGGTTGCTTGTCCGTTTATTTTACCAGGCCACTTATTACTGGGAGTGGTTGGGTTTTGTGATATGATGGCTTTACTGCCGTGCCACGAGTGACGGGTGAGACTCCCGTGCAGCGCTGCCCTGTACACTTGTACTACATCGGTCGTGGTTTATTAGTCCCCCATTGAATTTGACTGAAGATTTAACTGACAAAATGTTAGTGCATGTCAACAAAAACTATATCGTTGGATTCGTATTTGAACATAGTTTTGAATGATATAATTTTAGTGACATTCATCATTATTTATCGTACTATATACAATGTTAGTTCAATTTTTGGTCGTACTAATCTATAGTAGTAAGGTGCACGTGCGTTGCACCGAAGAGTGAAATGCATTGATCGGGGAGTTGTTTATTTTGACAAAGGATGTGGGGGTCATCTCATGTGTAACGGGTATCGATAGGTTTCTTCGGATATTATCTCATCTCTAGAGCTCACAAACATCTGGGTGAAATAGATAAAAAGGTATCTTTTGCAAACAAAAGCGTTCAACTGTTCAACCTACATCCAAAACTTGTGAAGAAATAACACTTATTGTGCTTTGCAAGAAATGATCTTTAAGAATTAGTTTTTGAGTATCGATTGTTATACATGTTGGCCAGATGACATGGCACTTTCTTATAGTCAACAGTTGGCTATACTATTAAGTAATATTAACCATGCCCTTATACACCTAGACAGAGGGATTAAATCAGGATGACTTGCAAGGGGGCAGAGGAGATGTAAGAAATGGTTCATCGTAAGTCTTTCACCAGTACTGTAGTAAAAATTCATACATGGAAGATTCTAGACTAAACCATAAACGGATACACTTTTATTCATGCGCGATACTCCAATAGAGCAAGATCCTGCATGGAAGTCTCCACATGCTTAGACAGCGGATTACATTGAGCGAAGACTAATGATCAACATTTAACTTGATAATGCGTATTTTTTTAGAAGAACAGGGAGGCTCCTCCCCGGTTCCATTATCAAATGAAACCCAAAGTGTCTTACATCAGCTCATTGAGAGGAGCAGTTCAAAGGAAGGATTGCGGCGAAAGCCACTCAAGTTTAATGACAAGCTTACAGAATCAAAAGCGGCAAAGACACGGGCCATAAGCGCCCACACACACACTACATGTTTTCTAAGTGCACTTGATAATGCGTATGTCCAGGTGAACCTCCTTGGAGTCCCCGTGCACCGAGTCGGCGGGTAAAGGATGGAACGGATGCCATGGGTTTTCCATGTCCACATTGGCGTGATAGTCCCAGCTCCTCAGAGTCCAAGTCTGTCTGATGAGGCTGGTTTCGCAGCACGCGCCCGGAGGGGTAGTAACATTGACCACACACCCATACATCTGCCACGTGTCAGTGTCAGCGTCAGCAGCGACGCCCTTGACGCACATTACAGAGACGGGGTGGCGGCCTGCGTGGGCCTCGCTGGTGCCCACGATCAAGAGGAAGACACTGCCGTCCTCCTCCGAGACTAGCAGGCGGTGGTGATCCTCCAGCGACTCTGGCATGGTGAACCGGTAGCACGTGTCGTACTTGATGTTCTCCGCCAAGGGCCAGAAGTGACCGCTGCACGCATCCGTGAGGTGATGCACCATGTCCGCCGACGAGCCACAAAACAGCATTGGGTACTCATAACAGTGGACGAAGGGCTCCTTGGAGGCATCGACCAGGCCGTCCATGAAACGGGAGTGGCTGTAGGGGACGTTGCGCCAGTTGAATATGTGAGCAAGTTACTACGAGATTTAATCCGAATAAGCACAAAATAAATCATGACAGCTATAATAGAGATGAAACTAATCATGTGGACTAGCATAGTAGTAGGATACAGAGTAGAAACATGAATTCTACCACGATTTCGAATAGGAAGGACAGAAACACATACGGTGCAACGGGAGCAGCACCGCTGGTGTTCAGGTTGTCGCCCATGTCGTTGAGGAAGAGGTTGCCGAGGTCGGGGAAGAAGTCATCGTCGGTGAAGTCGTGGCTGCCAGCAGTCGCGAAAGTGCACTCCCCAGATTTCAACAGCGCCCGCCGATTGGAGCGCAGGAGGGAGTGGCTGTAGGGGACGTTGCGGCCACTGAATGGAGCGCAGGAGTAGCACACGAAGCAGTAGATGGTATCCTTACTAGTACTCCCTAGTCTCTATCTATCTATATCTATATATATCTACTCTTATAGAAAACCGAGTTGGTGATGATGATAGACCGTCCGATCTATATCTGACGGATAGAGAGCCAACTATGACAATTTTACAAAAGATACCCGCGCCTCTCTCCACATTTATAGATAAGGCCTTGCCTCGTTCATCCTTATCTCCCACAACCTCATGCTCCTCCCTATGTCTCTATCTCTACCACTTTTTTTATAACAAATCGAATAGTGATGCGCCGTGCGCTGCACGTCCGGCTGAACACGCCTCCTCGCCTCCATCATCACCAACTGAGTATTTTGTAGGAGTAGGAGTAGAGAAAAAACCGAGTTGGTGATGATGGTGTGCCGTGCAATGCACGGGCATCTTGCTATTTTTTTTGCATATAAGTCCAAAGACCACGTAGACACGGTCTTTGAGCACGGTTCGTAGTCGTTCCACACTCGGGCATTTAAGATTTTAACTATTTTAGATTAGAATATACTACTCCTCCGGTGCTAGTAGTAGAGCAGAGTCCTACTCTACTACTCTACTCTAGCAAGCTAGGGCATAGTACTGTAGTAGGTACTGTAAGGAGTACCAGTATTGTGATCACTCAAGCAAGTTGTCTGCCATCGACATAACCCTACGCTGCTGGTATGTGTCTCGTAAGTCAAGCGGCATGCTGTAGTCATCATCACCTGTCCACTTCCCGCGGCACATATTCGCTTCTCCATCTTTGTCCGCACATAATCTCGTCCAAGCTTCCATCCCCGCTAAGGCGCCTCCCCCCCTCGTCCGAAACCCAAGCACTAACAATGGCAGAACCGAGCAGCGTCCGCCGAAAGAGTGGCTAGAATTTTCTCCCCACAGAGGTAATCAAACTCATTGTTTCACGTGTGGACAATCTCAGTACCATGCCGCTCACCGCATGCTCGTTGGGGTTGTACCGTTTACTCAAAGCCCTCAGGCCGAAGCTTTTTAAGCCAGCTCCTTGCTTGCTGATGCCGCCTGATATTTAGTAACGGCGTGTCATGCAGCATAACGATCATAGGGTGGCGAGAATCAACCCCCTTCACTGCGATCCGATCCCCGTCAGCCTCAGCTACATTAACGGTATGTACTGGGTTGGCATGAACACATCTTGGATGGTGCTCGTCGACGGTCGCGGCAGCTGGATGCTCGTGGAGGTCTACACCCGGCGATTGATCCCCCTTCCTTCGATTAACACTGCACTGCTTTGGCACCGTGGCCCAGAATACTCGGAATCTTACAGTAGCCAACATGATACCAAGTTTGATTTGCTCAAGGTTGTAATCTGCCAAGTGCCCACAAGATCTGCGAATTATAAAGATTTTAGGATAATTGCATTTTTCAACCGCGGTCTCGCCTATCTAATAGGTCATTGCGGTAAGTGGATAAATCTGCACGTCCATCACAGGATCATACATCCTCCATGGTTCTCTGATGCCATTGAACACAAGCGCTTCATTTACGATGTCGACTCCTTCTATGGGTGGACGTATTGCTGGCCTACTCCAGTCATTGCTACAAACGGCTGTTACAACAGTATGTTACTTTCCTATGATATCATGATGGCTTGCTTATATTACTGTCAACATTTACTGAAAAAATATTCATGCTCATAACATGTTGTTCTTAAGATTGACTAAATCAAGAGCCCTTTTTTATTTGACTCCAACTTGATATGATGTTGTAGGCCGCCTGGTGTCCCTACCCTTCCTAATCCCAGAACCTTTCAAAGAAAAGCGGCATGGCAGTTGCAGGTGGTTCCTGGCTCGATTAGACGACGGTGAAAGATTGATGATCGTTCGCACGTACCGGACGTGTTGTTTCGCGGAATACAATCACAGTCACTGCAAGGTCTTTGAGCAGGATCCCAGCTTCTCTGGGCCTTCAGGAATTTTTGACTGGAGGCTGGTAAGTAGCCTTGGTACACGCTCTCTGTTTGTCGGACTGAATTATCCGATTAACCAGGAGATAACCGGCGGCAAGGATCATGATGGCACCGCGGTTTCATTCATCAGGCAGAACTCTGTGTACACAGCGTACCATGCGTCTCTGCATGCACCATACCCTGATATGTGCCGCCACACTCTGCAGCCCAAAGTAGGAGAGAGGGTCGCAAGTATCAGACTTCGACCTGCTGGCTGGAGTTTCCCCCGTCAGGCACCAATCTGGTTCAAGCCGTCAGCCAATCTCCACATCTTAATAAATAGTAACGTCTAACTGAGCCAGTTAATTAGATGCGTACACTTGGTGTAGTAGGATCTTTATTTAGTTTGATGCATACACTTGTTCTCTTTTGGTAGCCCTTTTGTAATGATAGCTGATGTTTGGTTTGGAAGAGAGAGTTGTGTCTTCACTCTTCTGGCCTGCTTCTGTTGCACCCCCAGCCCTGGTTGCTGCTGCTGTTTTCAATGTACAATCAGCAGTATATTTCGTCTGTTGGTTGAATAAATGTGTTGTTTTGGAAGTCGTTGCATGGTTCGATCCTTTAGTGCCCCGTACCGTACGTAGCTCATACTATTTTTCGTATAGAACACATTTTCCACTTGTTGATAACATGCAGCCCACTGATGAAGGCCCAATAGAGAAGCCCATAATTAACTAGAAGGGAGGCTCTCACATGAGTCCGGCCCAGGTACATGCTCATGGTCCTCTAAACATAAATAAATAAATAAATAAATAAAGCTAAATGCTCATGCACCAGTTCTTTGGGAAAATAGGTAGCCCAGTATTTCTTTTTTGAAGAATACCCAAGCTAGGCCTATTTGTTTTCTCCGAATTACTGGGTTGCAAATCTTTCAAGACGAGGAGGGATGCATTCCATCCTGGCCAAAGAGTATGGTCAATGTCTGTTATAAGTAATATCAAAAGGGGTTGAAAATTCCAAAAAATTTATAGCAAATGGGATATTAGTTTTTTTTAATTTTGTTCTTCACTGATATCTTATACGTATTTCATTGGATTTAACATGACATAGTACTAATTTATTTTTAAATTTATTTTAGTATGGCTATTAATTTTTGGATTAAGAATATTTCGTTCCCCAGTAAAAATTTGCGAATTTTCAAAATTTACCACATATTTAGTTAATTTTTTGACCCTGGTACTGACCAGAAAATAGCCGGCAATTCTCTATATGGAAAACAGGCTGCAATAAATTCCATATGAATTAGAAAATGAGTAAAAATGATAAAAATAATAGAAAATGGGCTGTACACGCCATAGATTTCGAGGCTGACTTGTTTACGCAAGGCTTTGTCAGTGAACACACGATTCTAGCAGCAGTGACTGTTGGATGTACATCCAATGGCCGACGTGCTTCTTCAATCTCTCAACTTCCTGCTCCAGCCGCCTAAACTAGTGTCGGCGGGACTGCCTGCTCCCTCCTCTTGTGGCCCGCTGTGATGCCGCACAGGCTTCCCCGGCCCACCCTACTCCCTCCGCTGGCCTGGCCGCACGCAATCAACTGCCTCCTTATTACGCGAAAAAAATGATTCCTCCCACTGACATCTGGGGCGCACCGGTTGGGAGGATGACCTGTGGGCCTACTACGTTGACGCGTACGCTGGGCTTGTCAACTTAGTCAACAAACGATTCTAGCAGCAGTAACCGTTGAATTTGAATCGAACGGTCCCGCTGCTTCTTCAATCGCTGCTCTTCTTGCACCAGCCGCCCAAACCAGCACCGGGGAGACCGCCTGCTCCTGTCTCCAGTGGCCGGCTGTGCTGCCGTTGAGGCCTCATCGCCCCCTACTACTCCCACCGCTAGCCAGGCCCTGCGGCGGCGGCAGCCTCACACCGCAGCCGAACCAGTGAACCCTCGTACTCCTCTACGCGTGGGCATCCACTGCCGCGTCTTCCCCGGCTCCGTGTCGTCTCCTTCCTAGGCCTCGCAGTCATCCACCGCCTTGGTGCTCTCCGCGCGGCGTGGTCAATGTGGTCAACGACATTCCATCGGAAGAGTACTGTACGTGGAGAGGCTGACAGCTGGGTCCATGGCCACAGCCCAGTTTTTTTGTGATTTACCAAGTAAGTCGCTTTGTCAGGCCTGTTGGGCTGCAAATCTTTCAAGACGAGAAGAGCTTTCATTCGGCTGGCCGAGAAGATGGCCCATCAATAATGAGAAATGGGCTGTACATTTTTAAAACAGATCAAACTGGCAATTAGTTTCAAATATCTTTTTTTTATTTAGAGATTTTAAATTACATTAATTTTTATGCGTGGAGAATTTGTTGGATTTTATATTGGTATACATTTATTTTTAAAATCAGTTTGAATGCGAGTCGAAATTTCGGGATTAAAAACAGTTCAGACTGCACCGAAATATGCAAAATTTCGTATAATTTTTTAACCGTGGCCACAATATGGGCTGTAATGCTAACAAAAAGAATATGGGCTCCAAAAAAACCCTTAAGAATTAGCAAATGGGCTGTAATGCTAACGAAAAGAATATGGGCTCCAAAAAAACCCTTAAGAATTAGCAAATGGGCTGTAAATTATTTGAAATAATGGAAGATGGGCTGTATGCTGTTTTCCATAGATTTGAAGCTTTCCTCAAAAAAAGGTTGAGGCACAAGCAGTGACTATTGGATGTCCTTCCAACGGCCATCGTGCTTCTTCAATCTCTGCTCTTCCTGCTCCAGCCGCTCAAACAAGCGCCGGCGGGACTGCCTGCTCCCTCCTCCCCGCGGCCGGCTGTGCTGCCACGCAGGCCTCACCGCCCCACCGTACTCCCATCGCTGGCCTAGCCATCCCTCTACTCACTCACACCTGCTATTATTCTCCGGCGACGGCAGATGAACCAGTAAACCCTCGTACAGTCGTACTCCCCTCCGCGTGGGAAACAACTGCCAAGTCTTCCCTGCCTCCGTGTCGTTCCCTTCCTAGGCCTCGCCGTCGTCCACTGCCCCGATGCTCTCGGCACGGCCTGGTCAACATGGTCAACGACCGACATGCATCTGAAGTGGACTGTACGTGGAGAGGCCGACAGCTGGGTCCACGGCCGCACGCAAGGAAATGCCTCCTTATTACGTGCAAAATAATGATTCCTCCAGCTGACATCAGGGACCCTCCGAAAGGGCCTCTGTATTTCTCGGAAAAAAACGTTACCGCCGCTGACAGCTCGGACCCATCAGCTATATCTTCGCACGCAAGGAAGTGCCTTCTTATTACGCACAAAAAAATTGAATACTCCCCCTGTTAGCTGGGACCCAGTATAGTGGTAGGCTGACTTGTAGGCCTACTAAGTTGACGGGGACAGAGGGCTTTGTCAACCTAGTCAATATGCACGATTCTAGCTCCAGCGACCGTACGATGTCCATCCAACGACCGTAGTGCTTCTTCAACCTCTGGTCTTCTAGCTCCAGCCGCCCAAACCAGCATCGGTCGTGCCTCGTGCTCCTGCCTCCCGTGGCCGGCTGTGATGGGGGAGGCCTCACCGCCCCCTACTACTCCCACCGCTGGCCAAGCCATCCCTCTACTCACCCACACCCCCTGTTATTCTGCGGCGACGGCAGCCTCACACCGCAGCGAACCAATGAACCCTCGTACTCCTCTACACGTGGGCATCCACTGCCGCGTCTTCCCCGGCTCCGCGTCGTCCCCTTCCTAGGCCTCGCCGTCGTGCACTGCCCTGGTGCTCTCGGCGTGGCGTGGTCAACGTGGTCAAGGAACGACTTCCATCGAACGTGGACTGTACGTGGAGAGGCTGACAGCTGGGTCCATGGCCGCAGCAAGGAAGTGCCTCCTTATTATGAGCAAAATAATTATGCCTCCACCTGACAGCGGGGACCCACCGGACAGGCCACCATATTTCACGAAAAAAACGTTTCCCCCCTGACTGCTGGGACCCACCAGCTACACCTTCGCATGCAAGGAGGTGCGTCCAGGCAAAAAAAACAAAACGATTCGCCCCCCTGACTGCTGGGACCCACCAGCTACATCTTCGCACGCAAGGAAGTGCGTCCGGGCAAAAAAAACGATTCGCCCCCTTGACTGCTGGGACCCACCAGCTACATCTTCGCAGGCAAGGAAGTGCCTGACAGTCGGGACCCACCTGGTCGAAGCGTACGTAGCGTTGTCATTCTGGTCGCGAACGTGTACGTACATACTGGTCGTTGTAGAGGCGCACACGTGTCGTAGTAGAGACGCGCACGTAGCATGTACACGTACGTACAACGGCGAGGGTGCAAGAAAGAAAATACGGCCACGTACGTACATACGGGCAGGGTCTCGAACGCCTAGTCGCACATACGTACATGGCTGGGACAGAACGGAGAAACAGCGTCGTCGTCGTGTTCATGGGGAGGCAACGGAATGCGTCATGTTCATCGGGAGGCAACGAAACGCGTGGGAGCCAACCGGCTGGGTCAGAACGGAATGCGTGGTCGTGTTCATCGGGAGGGCTTGGACGGAATAGGCAATGGAAACGAGGCCTGGTGTACCGCGCAATGGAGGAAACGGCCTTGTGTTCGACCGGCCACGTTCGAAACGGGATCCTGTTCATCGGGAGGAGTCTGGCGTACCGCACAACGGAGGAAACGGACCTCCTACGGTCGAAACGGGGGTCATGTTGATCGGGAGGGCTGTGGTGTACCGCAAAATGGAGGAAACGGACCTCCTACGGTCGAAACGGGGGTCCTGTTGATCGGGAGGGGTGTGGCGTACCGCAAAACGGATGAAACAGACTTGTGTTGGAGCGCTACGGTCGGGGGGGAGGGGTGTGGCGTACCGCAAAACGGGACTCCACGGGATACTGTTTATCTCCACCGTCGACCTCCTCCAGCGTCCACGGGCTACAGTCGACCTCCTCCAGCCTCCACGGGCTCCTATTCATCTAGCCTCCACCACGCGCTACTCCACCGGCTACTATTCAACCACCCCTCCACCGTCTACTATTCATCCAGCCCTCCACACCACGGGGTCCTGTTCAACCACCCCTCCACCGTCTACTATTCATCTAGCCCTCCACATCACGGGGTCCTGTTCATCCAGAGGCAACGCCACTGCTCACTGTTCATCCAACCCCCCCCCCCCCCCGCAACGCTCACTGTTCATCTAATCGATCGGCTTCAGTTAGCAGCAGTAGCTGATAACCCACAAGTATAGGGGATTGCAACAGTTTTCGAGGGTAGAGTATTCAACCCAAATTTATTGATAGGACACAAGGGGAGCCAGAGAATATTCTCAAGTATTAGTAGTTGAGTTGTCAATTCAACCACACCTGGAAACTTAGTATCTGCAGCAGAGTGTTTAGTAGCAAAGTAATATGATAGTGGTGGTAATGGTAACAAAAGTAAAGACAGCAAAAGTAATGTTTTTGGTATTTTGTAGTGATTGTATCAGTAGCAACGGAAAAGTAAATAAGCGAGAACCAGTATATGGAAAACTCGTAGGCACCGGATTAGCGATGGATAATTATGCCGGATGCGGTTCGTCATGTAACAGTCATAACATAGGGTGACACGGAACTAGCTCCAATTCATCAATGTAATGTAGTCATGTATTCCATATATAGTCATACGTGCTTATGGAAAAGAACTTGCATGACATCTTTTGTCCTACCCTCCCATGGCAGCGGGGTCCTATTGGAAACTAAGGGATATTAAGGCCTCCTTTTAATAGAGAACCGGAACAAAGCATTAGCACATAGTGAATACATGAACTCATCAAACTATGGTCATCACCGGGAGTGGTCCCGATTATTGTCACTTCGGGGTTGCCGGATCATAACACATAGTAGGTGACTATAGACTTGCAAGATAGGATCAAGAACACACATATATTCATGAAAACATAATAGGTTCAGATCTGAAATCATGGCACTCGGGTCCTAGTGACAAGCATTAAGCATAGCAAAGTCATAGCAACATCAATCTCAGAACATAATGGATACTAGGGATCAAACCCTAACAAAACTAACTCGATTACATGATAAATCTCATCCAACCCATCACCGTCCAGCAAGCCTACGATCGAATTACTCACGCACGGCGGTGATCATCATGAAATTGGTGATGGAGGATGGTTGATGATGACGACGGCGACGAATCCCCCTCTCCGGAGCCCCGAACAGACTCCAGATCAGCCCTCCGAAGAGAGATTAGGGCTTGGCGGCGGCACCGTATTGTAAAACGCGATGATTTCTTCTCTCTGATTTTTTTTCTTCGAAAGCCAATATATGGAGTTGGAGTTGGCGTCGGAGGGCCACCAGGGGCCCACGAGGTAGGGAGCGCGCCCAGGGGGGTGCCCCCCACCCTCGTGGACAAGGTGTGGGCCCCCTGGTCTTCATCTTTGGCGAGGATTTTTTTATTTTTTTCTAAGGTGTTCCGTGGAGTTTCAGGTCATTCCGAGAACTTTTATTTTCTCCACATAAAACAACACCATGGCAATTCTGCTGAAAATAGCGTCAGTCCGGGTTAGTTCCATTCAAATCATACAAGTTAGAGTCCAAAACAAGGGCAAAAGTGTTTGGAAAAGTAGATACGACGGAGACGTATCAACTCCCCCAAGCTTAAACCCTTGCTTGTCCTCAAGCAATTCAGTTGACAAACTGAAAGAGAAAAAGAAAAACTTTTACAAACTCTGTTTGCTCTTGTTGTAAACATGAAAAGCCAGCATTCAAGTTTCAGCAAATATTATAAACTAACCATACCCACAATAACACGTAGGTCACACAATTACTCATATCAATAGCATAATCAGCTAGCGAGCCATAATAACAAAACTCGAATGAAAACACTTTCTCAAAATAATCATAACATGATATAACAAAATGGTATCTCGCTAGCCCTTTCTGAGACCGCAAAACATAAATGCAGAGCACCTTTAAAGATCAAGGACTGACTAAACATTCTAATTCATGGTAAAAGAGATCCAGTCAAGTCATACCCAATATAAACCAATTATAATTAACGCAAACGACAGTGTGCTCTCCAGCGGGTGCTTTTTAATAAGAAGGGTGATGACTCAACATAAAAGTAAATAGACAGGCCCTTCGTAGAGGGAAGCAGGGATTTGTAGAGGTGTCAGAGCTCGGTTTTGAAATAGAGATAAATTATATTTTGAGCGGCATACTTTCATTGTCAACATAACAACTAAAAGACGACGATATTTTCCATGCTAAACAGATTATAGGCGGTTCCCAAACAGAATGGTAAAGTTTATACCCCCCCCCCCTCCTCCACAAGCATCAATCCATGGCTTGTTCAAAACAACAAGTGCCTCCAATATTCAATGGGTCCCAGGGGGAGTTTTGTTTGCAGTTATTTTGATTTAGTTTGCATAAAGCATGGGACTGGGCATCCCGGATACCAGCCATTTTATCGTGAATGAGGAGCAGAGTCCACTCCTCTTGAGAATAACCCGCCTAACATGGAAGATAAGGGCAGCTCTAGTTGACATATGAGCTATTCGAGCATGCAAAACAGAATGTTTATTTGAAGGTTTAGAGTTTGGCACATACAAATTTACTTGGAACGGCAGGTAAATACCGCATATAGGTAGGTATAGTGGACTCATATGGAATAACTTTGGGGTTTAAGGAGTTTGGATGCACAAGCAGTATTACCGCTTAGTACAGGTGAAGGCTAGCAAAAGACTGGGAAGCGACCAACTGAGAGAGCGACAACAGTCGTAAACATGCATTAAGATTAATTCATACCGATTTCAAGCATGAGTAGGATATAATAAACCATGAACATAAATATCATGAAGGCTATGTTGATTTGATTCAACTACATGCGTGAACATGTGCCAAGTCGAGTCACTCAATTCATTTAAAGGAGGATACCATCCCATCATACCACATCATAATCATTCTAATAGCATGTTGGCACGCAAGGTAAACCATTATAACTCATAGCTAATCAAGCATGGCACAAGCAACTATAATCTCTAAATGTCATTGCAAATATGTTTACTACATAATAGCTGACTCAGGAACGATGAATCATCATATTTACAAAAACAAGAGAGGTCGAGTTCATACCACTTTTCTCATCCCAATAAGTCCATCATATATCATCATTATTGCCTTTCACTTGCACGACCAAACGGTGTGTATAATAATAATAGTGCACGTGCATTGGACTAAGCTGGAACCTGCAAGCATTCAACTCAAGAGAGAAGACAAGTAATATGGGCTCTAAGTTAAATAAATAGTCATGCAAATAAGAGCCACTAAGCATTTTCAATATGGTCTTCTCGACCCCCAAAAGAAAGGAAAAGAAATAAAACTATTTACATGGGAAAGCTCCCAACAAGCAAAAGAAGAACGGGAAATATTTTTGGGTTTTCTTTTTAATTACTACAGCAAAGGAATAAACTACTACTATTTTTTTGTTTTTTCTTAAGGTTTATTGAACACACAAGAAGAAAGCAGGAAAAAGAAAATAAACTAGCATGGATATTACAGTGAAAGAGTATGAGCAACGACATATAGAAATGAGTGTGTGTGAACATAAATGTAATGTCGGTGGGAAATACGTACTCCCCCAAGCTTAGGCTTTTGGCTTAAGTTGGTCTATTGCCAGGGATAGCTTGGCGGATATCCGTAGGTGAAGCTGGGGTCGTAATGTGACGCAGCGGCTATCGCCGCCTGAGCTGTGGCGTGGCATCGAGCAGCCTCCGCTCTCCTCTCGTACTCATCTGCCTCCTCTCTGGTAATAATATATCTTCCTTTTGTCTGAAAATCAAAGAAGGCAGGAGCAGGAAGAGCAACATGGACTACACGACGTTTGTTAAAAATTAGTCGATACTGAAGAGGTGGTCCAGTCCTCTCAACAATCTAGTGGGAAACCATAGAATCAAAATCTAAATAGGAAGGGGGTAACTCCATATCACCCTCATGAATGTCTATCTCAAGAAAATTAGCTAAACGGGTTGCATAAATTCCTCCAAAGAAATCTCCGTTATGTCTATTCTGATGCAACCTGCGAGCTACAATGGCTCCCATATGATAAGATTGGTCTCCTAACACAGCACTCCTGAGAATGCTGAGATCAGGGACAGACATGTGACATGCTTCATCCTTAGCATTTATGCATCTACCTATGAAGAGAGCAAAATAATGTATAGCAGGAAAGTGAACGCTCCCTATAGTGGCTTGTGTTATATCTCTAGATTCCCCCACAGTTATTCTAGCAAGAAAGTCTCTATATTCAGATTTAGGGGGATCCCTGACATTACCCCAAGATGGAAGTTTGCAAGCAGAAGTGAAATCCTCTAAGTCCATGGTATAAGATTTGTCATAAAGGTCAAACATGACTGGAGGAGAATTACGCGAAGATGAAAACTCAAACCTCCTCACAAATGAACTTGTGAGATCATGATACTGGGGGCATTTGTCAGCTTCAAAGTCCTCAAGACCGGCGTTACTCAAATATGCACTAAATTCTTCTTTGATTCCCACTTGATTCATAAAAATTTCCGAAGGCCATTCACAGGGCCTCACAGGAGCGTCTCTTGGTGGTTCCTCATCAGCATCACGCATTGCAAGTCTGGGACCTTGCTTCCTTGAAGAACCACCTTGGAACATCCTCCTAAACATATTGTTTCCTCTGAAAAATTTCTGAAATTTTTAGTAACTTCAAATAAAAGTGAACCAACTTCAATAAAATTGATAGCAACAACTCCCACAAGTGCATAGAGCCTATATAAAGCATTAGAACTACTTGGAACCATATAAATTTGACATGCAAGCTCAAGAACATGGTCACCTATGCAGCACAAATTTGCAATGAATAAAGCACTAGAACAAAAACTAATTGGACCAATGGAGGAGTCATATACCAAGGAACAATCTCCCCAAGCAGTTTTGCGAGAGGTGCTTTGAGCAAGGAGATCGAAAATCACAGCAAGGGGGGCTGGAACTCATGCTTGAGTTGGTTTTTCGTGTTTGTGTGAGACAGAGGAAGAAGATGGGTGTAGGGATAAGTGGAGGAGGGCCACCATGGGCCCACGAGGCAGGGGGCGCACCCAGGGGGTAGGGCGCGCCCTCCACCCTCGTGGCCAGGTGGCAGCTTCCCCCGTGGTAATTTTTGCATAGTAAATTCTCAAATATTCCCAGAAAAATCATATTAAATTGGTATGGCATTCTGAGGACTTTTATTTTCGGGATATTTTTATATTGCACGGATAAGTCAGGAGACAGACAGAAAAATATTATTTTACTTTATTTCTACTAAATAACAGAAAATATAAAAAGGGTACACAAAGTTGTGCTTCTAGTTTCATCCATCTCGTGATCATCAAAATGAACCCACCAACAAGGTTGACCAAGTCTTGTTAACAAACTCATTCCGAATAATCACGGAACCAGAGAAATTTTGAATAACACTAAGTTACCTCAATGGGGATATGAAAATCCCCAACAATAAGAATATCATACTTTTTCTTGACAGTAGGGAGAGGAAATTCAAAACCTCCAAATATAATCGATGGAATTTTTCCAATAGAATTGATACTATAAATTTGAGGTTGTTTTTTTTGGAAATTGTACCGTGTGCTCATTGCCATTAACATGAAAAGTGGCATTGCCTTTGTTGCAATCAATAACAGCCCCTGCAGTATTAAGGAAAGGTCTTCCAAGAATAATAGACATACTATCATCCTCGAGAATATCAAGAATAACAAATTCCGTTAAAATAGTAACGTTCGCAACCACAACAGGCACATCCTCACAAATACTGACAGGTATAGCAGTTGATTTATCAGCCATTTGCAAAGATATTTCAGTAGGTGTCAACTTATTCAAGTCAAGTCTACGATATAAAGAGAGAGGCATAACACTGACACCGGCTCCAAGATCACATAAAGCAGTTTTAACATAATTTCTCTTAATGGAGCATGGTATAGTAGGTACTCCTGGATCTCCAAGTTTCTTTGGTATTCCACCCTTAAAAGTATAATTAGCAAGCATGGTGGAAATTTCAGCTTCAGGTATCTTTCTTTTATTAGTAATGATATCCTTCATATACTTAGCATAAGGATTTGTTTTGAGCACATAAGTTAATCGCATACGCAAAAAGATGGGTCTAATCATTTCATGAAAGCGCTCAAAATCCTCATCATCCTTTTTCTTGGATGGTTTCGGAGGAAAAGGCATGGGTTTCTGAACCCATGGTTCCCTTTCTTTACCATGTTTCCTAGCAACAAAATCTCTTTTATCATAACGTTGATTCCTTGATTGTGGGTTATCAAGATTAACAGCAGGTTCAACTTCTACATCATTATCATTACTAGGTTGAGCATCAACATGAACCTTATCACTAGGTTCATGTTCATCACCCGATTGTGTTTCAGCATCAGAAACAGAGATATCATTCGGATTCTCAGGTGGTTCAGCAATAGGTTCACTAGAAGTTTGCAAAGTCCTATCATTTTTCTTTTTCTTCCTCTTAGAAGAACTAGGTAAATCAATATTATTTCTCTAAGAATCTTGCTCGATTCTCTTAGGGTGGCCTTCAGGATACAAAGGTTCCTGAGTCATTCTACCAGTTCTAGTAGCCACTCTAACAGCATAGTCATTTTTCTTACTATTCATTTCATCAAGCACTTCTTTCTGAGCTTTAAGTACTTGTTCTACTTGAGTGGTAGCCATAGAAGCATGTTTGCTAACAAGTTTAAGTTCACCTCTAATATCGTCCATATAATCACCCAAGCATTTAATCATAAAGGTATTCTATTTTAATTGTCTACCAAAATAAGCATTAAAGTCATCTTGCTTAAACATAAAGTCATCAAACTCATCCAAGTACTGACTAGCAATTTTAGTAGGAGGGACTTTAGCTTTATCATATCTATAGAGAGAATTTACCTTTACTACCTGTGTCGGGATATCGGGAGGTTCTTCAGTGATTAAGTAATTGATATCATATACTTCTTCAACAGGCGGTAAATTAAGACCATGTATTTCTTCAATAGGAGGTAAATTCTTAACATCTTCAGCTTTAATACCTTTTTCTTTCATAGATTTCTTTGCCTCTTGCATATCTTCGGGACTGAGAAATAGAACACCTCTCTTCTTCGGAGTTGGTTTAGGAATAGGTTCAGTAATTGGCTCTGGAGCTGGCTTTGGAGGTGGCTCGGGAGGTGCCCAATTATTTTCATTTGTCAACATATTATTCAATATAATTTCAGCTTCATCTAGTGTTCTTTTCCTGAAAAGAGAACCAGCACAACTATCCAGGTAATCTCTGGAAGCATCAGTTAGTCCATTATAAAAGATATTAAGTATTTCAGGTATCTTAAGAGGATGATCAGACAAAGCATTAAGTAACTTGAGAAGCCTCCCCCAATCTTGTGGGAGACTCTCTTCTTCAATTTGCACAAAGTTGTATATTTCCCTCAAAGCAGCTTGTTTCTTATGAGCAGGGAAATATTTAGCAGAGAAGTAATAAATCATATCCTGGGGACTTTGCACACAACCAGGATCAAGACAATTAAACCATATCTTAGCATCACCCTTTAATGAGAACGGAAATATTTTGAGTAAATAAAGGTAGTGCGATCTCTCATTATTAGTAAACAGGGCAGCTATATCATTTAACTTAGTAAGATGTGCCACACCAGTTTCAGATTCATAGCCATAAAAAGGATCAGATTGAACCAAGGTAATTATATCTGGATCAACAGAAAAATCATAATAATCCTTATCGGGAACACAGATAGGTGAAGTAGCAAAAGCAGGGTCGGGTCTTATTCTATCTCTAAAAGATTCTTTACTCCATTTAACTAGCAACCTCTTAAGTTCATATCTATCCTGGCAAGCAAAGATAGCTGTAGAAGATTCAGCATCAAAAAGATAACCCTCAGGAATAGAGGGCATATTCTCATCATCACTAACATCATCGTATTCAGGTTCAACAATTTCTCTTTCTCTAGACCTAGCAATTTGCTCATCAAGAAATTCACCAAGGGGCACAGTAGTATCAAGCATAGAAGTAGTTTCATCATAAGTATCATGCATAGCAGAAGTGGCATCATCAATAACATGCGACATATCAGAATTCATAGCAGTAGCAGGTTTAGGTGTCGCAAGCTTACTTATAACAGAAGGAGAATCTAGTGCAAGGCTAGATGTCAGTTCCTTACCTCCCCTCGAAGTTGAGGGCAAAATAGTAGTTCGATCATCTTTCAAGTTCTTCATAGTGTCCAGCAGATATAAATCCCAAGTGACTCAAAGAATAGAGCTATGGTCCCCGGCAACGGCGCCAGAAAAAGGTCTTGATAACCCACAAGTATTGGGGATCGCAACAGTTTTCGAGGGTAGAGTATTCAACCCAAATTTATTGATTCGGCACAAGGGGAGCCAAAGAATATTCTCAAGTATTAGCAGCTGAGTTGTAAATTCAACCACACCTGGAAACTTAGTATCTGCAGCAGAGTGTTTAGTAGCAAAGTAATATGATAGTGGTGGCAACGGTAACAAAAGTAAAGACAGCAAAAGTAATGTTTTTGGTATTTTGTAGTGATTGTAACAATAGCAACGGAAAAGTAAATAAGCGAGAACTAGTATATGGAAAACTCGTAGGCACCGGATTAGCGATGGATAATTATGCCGGATGCGGTTCGTCATGTAACAGTCATAACATAGGGTGACACAGAAATAGCTCCAGTTCATCAATGTAATGTAGGCATGTATTCCGTATATAGTCATACGTGCTTATGGAAAAGAACTTGCATGACATCTTTTGTCCTACTCTCCTGTGGCAGCGGGGTCCTATTGGAAACTAAGGGATATTAAGGCCTCCTTTTAATATAGAACCGGAACAAAGCATTAGCACATAGTGAATACATGAACTCCTCAAACTATGGTCATCATCGGGAGTGGTCCCGATTATTGTCACTTCGGGGTTGCCGGATCATAACACATAGTAGGTAACTATAGACTTGCAAGATAGGATCAAGAACACACATATATTCACGAAAACATAATAGGTTCAGATCTGAAATCATGGCACTCGGGCCCTAGTGACAAGCATTAAGCATAGCAAAGTCATAGCAACATCAATCTCAGAACATAATGGATACTAGGGATCAAACCCTAACAAAACTAACTCGATTACATGATAAATCTCATCCAACCCATCACCGTCTAGCAAGCCTAGGATGGAATTACTCACGCACGGCGGTGAGCATCATGAAATTGGTGATGGAGGATGGTTGATGATGACGACGGCGACGAATCCCCCTCTCTGGAGCCCCGAACGGACTCCAGATTGGCCCTCCCGAGAGAGATTAGGGCTTGGCGGCGGCTCCGTATCGTAAAACGCGATGATTTCTTCTCTCTGATTTTTTCTCTCCGAAAGCCAATATATGGAGTTGGAGTTGGCGTCGGAGGGCCACTAGGGGGGCCACGAGGTAGCGGGCGCCCCCACCCTCGTGGACAGGGTATGGGCCCCCTGGTCTTCATCTTTGGCGAGGATTTTTTATTGTTTTTTCTAAGGTGTTCCGTGGAGTTTCAGGCCATTTCGAGAACTTTTATTTTCTGCACATAAAACAACACCATGGCAATTCTGCTGAAAACAGCGTCAGTCCGGGTTAGTTCCATTCAAATCATACAAGTTAGAGTCCAAAACAAGGGCAAAAGTGTTTGGAAAACTAGATACGACGGAGACGTATCAGTAGCGAAGGAATCGCTCCATCGGGTTTAGTTAATAGCCATCGATCGATCGCTCGGGTTCCGTAACGCGTAGCCTGCAGTGCAATCGCTCGGGTTCAGTTAGAGCCCAATGCCTCGCTCGGGTCCAGTTAGAGGCAACGCCTCGCACACACGCGCGTACGTACGAGAGAAACGCGCATCGGTCGGCCCCCGACCTCCCACCGTAACCGGCAACTCCACGAAATTTTCCTCCCCCTCGCTTCTACCACAGTTTTTTCCATCATGGACGGCCCAAAGAATGTCATGCAGCTGCGTCTCCGGCCCGCCCAAGACGAAAAGCCCATTTTCTGTCATGATTTTTTTTCATAAAAGTAGGAGCCCACCACATCTATGATGATAACGGGTTTTGTTACAATTATCGTCATAGAAGTGTCATATGTATGACAGAAAAAGTTTTCGTTCGGCCCAAAATGTCACGGATGTGTCTTTTTTTGTAGTGAAAGTAGAGATAAGTATTTCCCTCGGTTAGAGAAGATTACATCGACAAATAAGAAGGAGAATTTTTCTCGGCCAGTGATACGTCTCTGACTTATCTATAATTTATGAAGCATTCACGCCATGTTTACAACAATTTTATATGGTTTTGGCATGATTTGATTAGAACTAACCCAGACTGGCGCTGTTTTCAGCAGAACTACCGTGGTGTCGTTTTTTATGCAGAAATAATGATGATACCTAACTAGACGGCGAGTCGTTCGTAGGTCCAATCATTCACGGTACTCAATGAATTAGCAAGAACATCGACGAACGATCGTCGCACCAGCAGCAGCGTATGTAAAAGTAGTAGTACGGCTCTTCGGATCAAGCAAAGACGCAAGAAGACCAAAGAACAAAAAGACTTGCACAAGAATTTGACTGGATCAAATCCTACACGTAGCAGCTCTGAAATCCCTCGCGGATCAGCAAACACAAGGATTTTGGTGCATCCCAATGTGATGCGTTTTCTGGTATTTTATTCCACCGACTCCTGTCCCGTACAATGACCCAAACTGCCTTGTTATATAGGCGACATACACAGAAGCCACGGCCAAACTAATCGCTAACCGACTCAACCACGTACGCGTAAAAAGATTTAGTACCTAACAAGTTGTTTTCTCCTTTTACATCTCGGAGAGAAACATCTATTTATTTAACCTACCTAACACAACTTATCCCTAGACCTCTCCCGTGATACTAGTACTCTCTTAATTAAGAAAACTAATTAATTACTCTGGCCACGTTGATCACCCAAGTCCCAAAATATAATAAGAAAACATAAAGGAATCTCTTCTTTGCATGCTTGAGATTACCACCTTGGAGGAGTTCTAAAGTTTGGCTTCAATTCTTGTGAAACTACAAGCTGGATTGCAACGTCCCCTATATAAATAACGGGCACCTCCATGCAACTAGCAGAAACTCCCAAGTCTCCTTTCTTCTTCAATGCAGCACATGGAACAGCGCCTAGGATGCCTGCACCGGTCCACTTTAAATCTTTCTTCATACCTTCTGGCAGATTATGAATTTGTGAAATAGTGGTAGCCGTAGAACTAGTCTGTGTGGCCAATGGCACAACAATTGCACTAGTGTTCACATCATCCCCTCCCCCTTCAAAGGAAATCGTCCTCGGTTTCATAGCAGTCTTTGCAACCTTCTTCAGTGCAACATGTTCGTCCATCTTGATGGCATTGCCGAACATTGGTCGTAACACACGTCTCTTTCCACCATCCCAAAATGAATATGTATTTGTTCGGCCTTCATGTGTAGCATTGTGATCGAACTGCCAAGGTCTCCCCAATAACAAGTGGCATGCATCCATTGGTATGACATCACAAATCACCTTATTTGTATAGTCACCAACAGAGAATTTGACACGCACCTTATGAGTAACCTTGAGCTTTCCAGTATGGTACATCCACTCGACACGGTGGGGCTGCGGGTGCTTCCATGCAAGAAACTCTAAAGCATCAACTAACCCTTTGCTGACTGCATTGGTGTAATTCCACCATCTATTGTTAGCTTGCAATTGACGTTGTTAATTTTACACTTGGACTGGAAAATATTCCACCGCTGCCCCTTGTCCATGATACGATCTTCTTGCACCCGTTGCACCATTAATGATGGGTATGCCTCTGCAGCTTCAAAACTCGCAATCACTTCTTCATCATCTTCAGATTTCTCACTAGACGTGTCAATATTTTTTTCTCCATCACTCGTAGACATGTATCCTTCTTCTGTGAGGAGGACTCTCCTCTCATTAGGACACTTAAACTTCTTATGCCCCTACCACCACACCTGAAGCACATAATATCACTGGTACGAGAATTAGAAGCACAAGATGATTCAACCTTGGATTGAGATACTTCCTTGGTAGCCGGCTTAGAATCTGATTTGGAACCACCATTACCACCTCCCTCTCTCTGAAAATTACGTCGCACCGGATTTGATGAATTATCATGACTGGCACGACGCTTTACTTGCTGCTCCGCTCGAATAGCATGGTGTAATAATCCTTGCAATCCATTATATTCTACCATATCGACACGATCTCGTACCTCTGATTTTAGACCATGCATGAACCGTGCTATTGTAGCCTCTTCTTGCTCCTCTACCCCTGTACGAATCAACAATATTTCCATCTCCTTATAATACTCCTCAACACTAGAGTTACCTTGTCGAAGCTGCTGCAAGCCTGTGTACAAGGTCCTGGTGAAGTGCTCCGGAACAAAGCGTCTCTTCACGATATTCTTCATCTGATTCCAAGACTCCGGACGTCCTCCTGCGCGACATAGTTGGTTCCACCATATTAAAGCATAGCATGTGAACTCAATAGATGCAGCACGAACCTTTTTCTCCTCGGTGTACCGCTGTCCATCAAAAATCTGATCCACGCGCATCTCCCACTCCAAATAATCATCCGGGTTGTCTTTGCCAATAAAAGACGGTATGGAAATTTTTATTCTTCGAATACCATCATCTTCGTAGGCGCGCCGCGGACATTCATGTCCTCCCCCATGGTTTAGGCCACCTCCATGATGGTTATAAGCACGCCCCACAGGCTCATAATAGCTACCAGCCCCCTCAGACTGATGGTCTTGATGCTCACCATTGTTGCGAACTTGTTCGCCTACCCGCTGTCCAGATAATTGCCGATGACAACGCGGTGCAGCAGACCCATCACTAGGTGGTGAACGTGGTCTCAATCGATGAACGGCCTCAGTCAAATCAGCAATCTTTTTTCCTAGACTTTCCTCAACCTTGTCGATGCGCCTCCCCACTAGATTCAGCACATAGTCACGAGTTGCCTCCAATCCTAGCACGATAGCTGGCGCAACAGTTGCATCATAGACGGGCAAGGGCAACTCGTCCTCCGCATCTCCTTCAAGTGCACCATGCACACTTGAATTTGATTTCTGTGAATTCACCATTGTAGCAACTCAAGTAGATCAACTGAAGAACCAGAGAGAAAAAATTGTACCATGATCAACCTTGCTCTGAATACCACTTGATGAGACCCGACTAGACGGCGAGTCGTTCGTAGGTCCAATCTTTCACGGTACTCAATGAATTAGCAAGAACGTCGACGAACGATCGTCGCACCAGCAGCAGCGTATGTAAAAGTAGTAGTACGGCTCTTCGAATCAAGCAAAGACGCAAGAAGACCAAAGAACAAAAAGACTTGCGCAAGAATTTGATTGGATCAGATCCTACACGTAGCAGCTCTGAAATCCCTCGCGGATCAGCAAACACAAGGATTTTGGTGCATCCCAACGTGATGCGTTTTCTGGTATTTTATTCTACTGACTCCTGTCCCAAACAATGACCCAAACTGCCTTGTTATATAGGCGACATACACAGAAGCCACCGTCAAACTAATCGCTAACCGACTCAACCAAGTACGCGTAAAAAGATTTAGTACCTAACAAGTTTTTTTCTCCTTTTACATCTCGGAGCGAAACATCTATTTATTTATAACCTACCTAACACAACTTATCCCTAGACCTCTCCCGTGATACTAGTACTCTCTTAATTAAGAAAACTAATTAATTACTCCGGCCACGTTGATCACCCAAGTCCTAAAATATAATAAGAAAACATAAAGGAATCTCTTCTTTGCACGCTTGAGATTACCACCTTGGAGGAGTTCTAAAGTTTGGCTTCACTTCTTGTGAAACTACAAGCTGGATTGCAATGTCCGCTATATAAACAACGGGCACCTCCATGAAACTAGCAGAAACTCCCAAGTCTCCTTTCTTCTTCAATGCAGCACATGGAACAGCGCCTAGAATGCCTGCACCGGTCCACTTTAAATCTTTCTTCATACCTTCTGGCAGATTATGAATTTGTGAAATAGTGGTAGCCGTAGAACTAGTCTGAGTGGCCAATGGCACAACAATGGCACTAGTGTTCACATCATCCCCTCCCCCTTCAAAGGAAATCGTCCTCGGTTTCATAGCAGTCTTTGCAACCTTCTTCAGTGCAACATGTTCGTCCATCTTGATGGCATTGCCGAACATTGGTCGTAACACACGTCTCTTTCCAGCATCCCAAAATGAATATGTATTTGTTCGGCCTTCATGTGTAGCATTGTGATCGAACTGCCAAGGTCTCCCCAATAACAAGTGGCATGCATCCATTGGTATGACATCACAAATCACCTTATTTGTATAGTCACCAACAGAGAATTTGACACGCACCTTATGAGTAACCTTGAGCTTTCCAGTATGGTACATCCACTCGACACGGTGGGGCTGCGGGTGCTTCCATGCAAGAAACTCTAAAGCATCAACTAACCCTTTGCTGACTGCATTGGTGTAGGTTCCACCATCTATTGTTAGCTTGCAATTGACGTTGTTAATTTTACACTCGGACTGGAAAATATTCCACCGCTGCCCCTTGTCCATGATACGATCTTCTTGCACCCGTTGCACCATTAATGATGGGTATGCCTCTGCAGCTTCAAAACTCGCAATCACTTCTTCATCATCTTCAGATTTCTCACTAGACGTGTCAATATTTTTTTCTCCATCACTCGTAGACATGTATCCTTCTTCTGTGAGGAGGACTCTCCTCTCATTAGGACACTTAAACTTCTTATGCCCCTACCACCACACCTGAAGCACATAATATCACTGGTACGAGAATTAGAAGCACAAGATGATTCAACCTTGGATTGAGATACTTCCTTGGTAGCCGGCTTAGAATCTGATTTGGAACCACCATTACCACCTCCCTCTCTCTGAAAATTACGTCGCACCGGATTTGATGAATTATCATGACTGGCACGACGCTTTACTTGCTGCTCCGCTCGAATAGCATGGTGTAATAATCCTTGCAATCCATTATATTCTACCATATCGACACGATCTCGTACCTCTGATTTTAGACCATGCATGAACCGTGCTATTGTAGCCTCTTCTTGCTCCTCTACCCCTGTACGAATCAACAATATTTCCATCTCCTTATAATACTCCTCAACACTAGAGTTACCTTGTCGAAGCTGCTGCAAGCCTGTGTACAAGGTCCTGGTGAAGTGCTCCGGAACAAAGCGTCTCTTCACGATATTCTTCATCTGATTCCAAGACTCCGGACGTCCTCCCGCGCGACATAGTTGGTTCCACCATATTAAAGCATAGCATGTGAACTCAATAGATGCAGCACGAACCTTTTTCTCCTCGGTGTACCGCTGTCCATCAAAAATCTGATCCACGCGCATCTCCCACTCCAAATAATCATCCGGGTTGTCTTTGCCAATAAAAGACGGTATGGAAATTTTTATTCTTCGAATACCATCATCTTCGTAGGCGCGCCGCGGACATTCATGTCCTCCCCCATGGTTTAGGCCACCTCCATGATGGTTATAAGCACGCCCCACAGGCTCATAATAGCTACCAGCCCCCTCAGACTGATGGTCTTGATGCTCACCATTGTTGCGAACTTGTTCGCCTACCCGCTGTCCAGATAATTGCCGATGACGACGCGGTGCAGCAGACCCATCACTAGGTGGTGAACGTGGTCTCAATCAATGAACGGCCTCAGTCAAATCAGCAATCTTTTTTCCTAGACTTTCCTCAACCTTGTCGATGCGCCTCCCCACTAGATTCAGCACATAGTCACGAGTTGCCTCCAATCCTAGCACGATAGCTGGCGCAACAGTTGCATCATAGACGGGCAAGGGCAACTCGTCCTCCGCATCTCCTTCAAGTGCACCATGCACACTTGAATTTGATTTCTATGAATTCACCATTGTAGCAACTCAAGTAGATCAACTGAAGAAGCAGAGAGAAAAAATTGTACCGTGATCAACCTTGCTCTGAATACCACTTGATGAGACCCGACGAGACGGTGAGTCATTCGTAGGTCCAATCTTTCACGGTACTCAATGAATTAGCAAGAACGTCGACGAACGATCGTCGCACCAGCAGCAGTGTATGTAAAAGTTGTAGTGCGGCTCTTCTAATCAAGCAAAGATGCAAGAAGACCAAAGAACAAAAAGACTTGCGCAAGAATTTGACTGGATCAAATCCTACACGTAGCAGCTCTGAAATCCCTCGCGGATCAGCATACACAAGGATTTTGGTGCATCCCAACGTGATGTGTTTTCTGGTATTTTATTCCACTGACTCCTGTCCCGTACAATGACCCAAACTGCCTTGTTATATAGGCGACGTACACAGAAGCCACGGTCAAACTAATCGCTAACCGACTCAACCACGTACGCGTAAAAAGATTTAGTACCTAACAAGTTGTTTTCTCCTTTTACACCTCGGAGAGAAACATCTATTTATTTAACCTACCTAACACAACTTATCCCTAGACCTCTCCCGTGATACTAGTACTCTCTCAATTAAGAAAACTAATTAATTACTCCGGCCACGTTGATCACCCAAGTCCTAAAATATAATAAGAAAACATAAAGAAATCTCTTCTTTGCACGCTTGAGATTACCAGGTTGGAGGAGTTCTAAAGTTTGGCTTCACTTCTTGTGAAACTACAAGCTGGATTGCAACGTCCCCTATGTAAACAACGGGCACCTCCATGCAACTAGTAGAAACTCCCAAGTCTCCTTTCTTCTTCAATGCAGCACATGGAACAGCACCTAGGATGCCTGCACCGGTCCACTTTAAATCTTTCTTTATACCTTCTGGCATATTATGAATTTGTGAAATAGTGGTAGCCGTAGAACTAGTCTGAGTGGCCAATGGCACAACAATGGCACTAGTGTTCACATCAAATAAAAGTTCTCGGAATGGGCTGAAAACTTACGGTGATTTTTTATGGACCAAAAGAGAACCCCGAAGCACAAGAGTTGGACCAGAAGAATCCCGAGGTGATGACAAGGTAGGGGGACGCGCCCTACCCCCTGGGAGGGTGCTCCTACCTTGTCGCTGCCTCGTGGACCCCCTTGACGTGAGATCGACGCCAAAAATTCCTATAAATACCAAAACCCCCAGAAATAAACCTAGATCTGAAATTCCGCCACCGCAAGCCTCTATAGCCAGGAAAAAGCAATGTAGGCCCTCTTTGGCACCCTACCGGAGGGGGCCATCATCATCGGAGGCCATGGAGGAGGATCCCGGAGGGGGCCATCATCACCATAGAGGCCAAGGACCAGAGGGAGAACCTCTTGCCATCTAGGGGGGCATGGAGGAGTAAGCACAAGGACGAGACCCTCTCTCCCTCTCTCGGTGGCGCCAGAGTGCCACCGGGGGAATCATCATTGTGGTGATCGTCTTTATCAACATCACCATCTTCATCACGTTCGTCATCTCTTTTCGGCGGTCTACTCTCCCGCACCCCACTATAATCCCCTACTTGAATATGGTGCTTTATGCCACATATTATGATCCAATGATGTGGTGCCATCCTATGATGTTTTGAATAGATTTATTTTGTCTTTTGGGTTGATTGATGATCAAGATTGGTTTGAGTTGTATGTTTTATTTTGGTGTTGTCCTATGGTGCCTTCCATGTCGCGCACACGTGAAGAATTCCTGCTGTAGGGTGTTGCAATACGTTCATGATTCGCTTATAGTGGGTTGCTTGAGTGACAGAAGCATAAACCCGAGTAAGGGGGTTGTTGCGTATGGGATAAAGTGGACTTGATACTTTAATAGATGGTTGGATTTTACCTTAATGATCTTTAGTAGTTGCATATGCTTGCTAGAGTTTCAATCATAAGTGCATATGATCCAAGAAGAGAAAGTATGTTAGCTTATGCCTCTCCCTCGTATGAAATTTCAATGACGACTACCGATCTTGTTAACAATTGCCTAGGACAATTCTACACAGCGACCCATCATTATTCCACACTCGCTATTTACAATATATAGTAATATATTCTAACTTTATGTTAACAACACCTATTTTTATATTTTAGTTCTCCGATATCAGCAAAGTTGTCCTCTTCATACCCACAACATAGTTTTATTTCTCGCTTCTAGATGGAAGCAAACATTCGGTGTACGTAGAGTCATATCAGTGGCAGATAGGACTTGAGAGAATATTGATCTTATATTTAGCTCCTTGTGGGTTTGACACTCCATACTTATCACTTCCACCTTTGGAAATTGCTACAATGATTCCTTGCACTTGGGGATTATCAAGCTCTTTTCCGGGGCCGTTGTCGGGGAGCAATAGCGTGGGGTTGGTATTCTCGTGTATGCTTGTTTGCTTTCTTCACTAAGTAGATTTTTTTCCTTTTGTTATTGTTTTCTTTAGTTGTGGATGAAACAAACAAAAAAATTAAAAGAATGAAAAATATAAAAAAATGCCTCTTATACCTAAATTGTTTTTCAAAAAGAGAAGTGATTGGGAAGTTATGCATTGGAGAAGTGAGGGTCGACCTTGAACACTTGTGTTCATTCTCATGGAAACAATGTAGAATTTCTCATGGAAGTTTCTCAAAAAATATTTATCCCCTTGTGTATATCCTTTGTATTATAAAAATAATATACAGAGTTTTGGTTTTAGGATGATTAGATTGCTTGTTTGCTATGTGCGGTGCAAAAACAGAAACTTTGGCTGTAGTGCGTGAATTTACATTTTTTACTGGAATGTCAAAGGTTTCTAAAAAAATTACAAAGTACTACTATACAAATTGTTTACTTTGTCCTAATGTTTTAGAATTTTTGGAGTTACAGAAGTATACGAAGTTTCCAGATTGCTATAGATTGTCATGTTTTTGACAAATTCTGTTTTCTATGTGTTCACTTATTTTGATGAATCTATGGGTAGTATCGGGGGGTATGAACCATGCTGAAGTTGGAATGCAGTATATATAATGCTAATATGAAATTGGAATGAGTTTACAATAGTACCTAAAGGTAGTGATTTGCTTTATTATACTAACGGATCTCACAAGGTTTTTTGTTAAGTTTTGTGTGGATGAAGTGTTCGAAGATCGAGGAGTTATCGATATGAGAAGAATAAGGAGAGGCAAGAGTTCAAGTTTGGGGATGCCCCAGTTGGCATCCCATCTTCTTCGACAATTATCGGTATACCTTCCGTGATGATACGTGTTTGTCACAGTTGGTCGTGTTTTTTGTCATGCATGTATATCCATGACGATTTTATGACAGAATCAAGATAGTCATACCTGTGCTGTCGTAGAAGTGTTCCATGACATTACCAAAATTATCATCACGGAAGTGTCCACTTCCATGACGATAAATCGCGCGTCACGGAAGTGCTTTCGTCAAGGGTGACCGACACATGGCATCCACCGTAACGGAACGCCGTTAAGCTATCGGGTCGGGTTTTGGATCCAATAACCCATTAACAGCCCGGACCAATGGGAAATTTCCACGTGTAAAATTCTGATTGGCCGAACGGAACACCTGTCAGCTTGTCAGTGGTCCAGATGCCGCCCGTCCTTTGGAGGAGACATGCCTATGATACGTCGACACATTGCTGGGCCCAACAGAGGCCCATATAGGTTAAAAAGGCCGGCCTAGTCAAAGGCCCGTAGTACTTAATCAGGTACTAGTGGGCCAGCCCAATAACGGCCTTCTTAATAAAGGCCCATTTACAGACCGAAGCCAGATCTGGCCCGTTAATTGTTCGCCCAATATTTGGGCCCATTTATGGCCCGAAGCCAGATCTGGCTCGTTAATTGTTCGCCCAATATTTGGGCCCATTTACGGCCTGAAGCCATATCTGGCCCGTTAATTGTTCGCCCAATATTTGGGCCCATTTGCGGCCCGATGCCAGATCTGGCCCGTTAATTGTTCGCCAAATATTTGGGCCCAACTACAGCCCAGTGACTTTCGGCCTGTTAGAGGCCTAATATAGACATGAGCCCATTTCAGCCCGGTGTGACTTTCGGCGTGGGAATGGCCCGTGCTGCCCATGGGCCATATATGATCCGATGGGACATCGGCCCCACTAACGGCCCATGCTAAAGGTGGCAACAGTTAAGCCCAATGTGACTTTGGGCCTATTAAAGGCCTGTCGCGTAATTCGTCATGTTGATGCCTGTACTAAGCTTTCGACCTCTTAAAGGCCCATGATATCAGTGGGCCAACTAAGGCCCGAGATATGCTTCGGCCTGGTAACGGCCCGTGAGCTAACTGGGCCCAAAAAGGCCCGGTCTACATTTCAGCCTGCTGAAGGCCCGTCGACGACTAGTGAAAACTGAGGCCCAACATGCATTTTGGCCTGCTAAAGGCTCGTGGTTTCATCTTGGCCGTAACAGGCTAGTACAATATTCAGCCTATTAATGGCCCAACGCTACCTGGGCCAAACTAAGCGCTGGGTCGACAAAAGGCCCAACTAAAATATAGGCCGGTGTAAGTTGTGGGCCTGGCGCAATGTGTGAAGGCCCCAATCATTTGGGCCCAAGAAAGACGCAGGCTGGCCCAATTGTGGCCTGCTAAAAACTAGGCCCGTTAGAGTCGAATGTTTCGGCCCGGTCGACCACATTTGATTTTTTTTCAGATAGCGAATGATGGCAGTAACTAGTAGGAATTAAGAACAAACCTACTCTATACAATAAATAAATTACGGCATAGTAACTAAGAATAAACCTACACTATACAATAAAGGATTTAAGGTATATTACATCCACTGGGCATCGAAGTTCGCCATCAGTGATCATAAAACGCAATGAAGAAGCAGATTACAAAAACTGGGCACCATTGCAGCGTAACAAAATAATACTGAATCGAGACCACTTCCAAGACAGTTCAAGAAAGGTTAGCCTTGCGGGGGAACTGCTGCGCAAGCTGCTGAGCAAGGCTGTGAGACCGGCCTAGCATGTCGGTCATAGCTTCCAGGTGTAGCTGTTTAGCGATGAGCTTCTCATTGGTGTTCTGCGCAATCTTTCTTAGAGATAAGACTTCAAGTCGAAGTTGAGTTGCAGAATGCCTTTCTGCTAGAACTTGGGACTAAAGAAGTCGAACTGATTCAGACAATGAATTCTATGAGCTTGTCTGACTGCTACTCTCAAGTAACTTGAACACTACATCAAGACAAGACTTTGGGGTTGTATCGCTATCTTCAAGATGTTTTTCCTTCTTTCCTGCAATATATGTTGGGTTTGTCTCACAGCCTTCAGCAGACTTGTGCATGCAATCAGGCATATCACCCTGAAACAAAGCAGAGAGATGACAGGTTTTGCACGTGTATAAACAAAGATGATAACTGTGCTGTCAATTCCATCCAATTTCAAATTGGAAAATAAAGAGTAAGTTCAAAATATCAATAGCATAATTTGGCATTGTTCATAATGCGGGGAGCTTCACCACACTACTGGATTACCATGTCAACATAACAAGCATAGATGAAGGGCAAAGAAAATCATTGTATCTATTATGGATAATGTGCATGGCATGTTGTTCATATCATCAGCCACATCAGTATGATAAAACAGGAGATGACAAGGTGCAAACGTGGGCTGCTTCACCACACACTGGATTATAGATCCACAAAAAGAAGCATACATATAGGGAGTATTAAGTAATGTGCATGGTATGAATAAGGAATTGGTTTTACAAGTAAAACTTAGAACTTACGGTTCTTGCGAACATGCATTTTGGTAGAAACAACAAACTAAACAGCAGTAAACGATAGGGAGTATGAGCAAATTAAACAGCAGTTGAGGATAAAGGCTTTAGAAGGACTGACTTACATTAACAGTTAACACCGGCTTTATAATGCCCTTCTCCATGTCAATGGAAGATAACTCAAGAATTTCAGCACAGAATCTTCTTCATAAGAATTGCCTGTACTCTACATTTTGTAGAGAGTAATTATAGATATGATAATACTGGAAGGGATAGAGGATAATGAAGATAAGTTGCAGATTGATGCTACATAATCAACTACCAATCCCTGGAAGTACAAGCGTTATAGGAAAAGAATGTACTGACAAGAGCAATGGGCCACACTTCTGCACTGGCATTGTCTGTGTATTCTACTTGTTGGTAAGATTAAATATAGATCTGATCTTTTTTAGTAAATGGTGGGTGAGGGAGATAAGATGCAGAATGCTACACAATGAACCAATCCCCCTTCCCATAATACAAGAGTGTTTTGAACACTGGTGTACTGTACAAATCGTTCTTATATTATGGGACGGAGGGAGTAGCTATTAATGTAAGTACAGTGATAGACCATGTTCAGTCCTTAAAAGAGGACTGTAGAGCTAAACCTCTTCAAAAGCATTGGGTTGATTCTAAGTTTATGTAAGAGTCCATACGGATCTTATAATGTTCACCAAATGAACGATTACGAGGCTAACATGTGTAGTGATGCTACATAATCAAACAGCTATGAAAGTAAGTATGGTCATATAGGACAAGAGGTACTCACAAGAGCAATGCAGTGTGCAGTATAGTTGCGAGATTCGGTGGTCCCTTGAGAATGAATGTTCTTCTGCTAACAGTTTTCGTACAAGTGAGACATTAAGGCAAATGCAGAAATGTAGTTCAAATTGTGATGTGATATCATAGACACTACCTTACGCTGTAGCCGAGACCAATGTGTAACAAGATTATTCCAGTCACCGTCGGATAAATGTAGCATCGGAGACTTTACAGAAATTTCTTTCAGAGGCTTGCCATCGAAGTGTGCTTGCCTCAGGTAGGGATACTTCATTAACGAGTGCTTGAAAAGCGCAACCAACCCATGCTCGTCTTCACAATCCAGTTTGCTCCTTGCCTATTTAAAAGAATGAAATCTTGTGTCTTCTGTCACCAGAAACATATGCACTAATGACCATGAATAACATTAGTACATTACTTACGCGTAAGTTGCGGAGGAAGACTGGAAATTGTTCTGTGTCGGTGGTATAATCTTTCCATGAAGGAAAGATGTGCACAAAGTTCCTGACAACAACATAAGATTCGTCTTCTAAACTGGGAAGAAATGGAACAGGGGTCCTATTTGCTACAATTGGGGCTCTCTCTGGTTCAAAAAGGGACTTGGCAACTGGATTTGGTGTACTCTTTGCTGGAATGGGGGTTTTGCATCATAGATCTGGTGCTATGTCAACTGGCATAATCATACTGTTTGCTGCAGTTGGGGTCTGCTGAGTTGGGGCATCAGAAATGACCAGTGTAGTAGGGCTAGAGTGTTCTAGAGTTGGGGTGTTTTGTGGGTCAGGTGATATTGCAACTACACCTAATGGGCTATTTGATTTATCAGGTGCCACTACATTTTTCAAATACTTTGCTTGTGCTCCTCCACGATCAGCAATCGCCCTCTTCATTTTGAATGTCTGATACACAAGAACATCATTTGAATGGATAAATATGGTATGATGACAGATGGAATATGTACTGAAAATGGATAGGCAGGGCATATTCACATACACGATGTGTAAACTAAGCTAATGGCAGTTCAAGAAAGTAGAAGCAATGCAAAGCATCAGTTGCAAGATATGTGCGAGCAATGTAACCTTGGAAAGTTAGAGCAAGCACCTAGATGGGTGAATAAGATAGGGCATCTTCCTCTACTCCTCCACTAGGGAGCTATATTGACTTAGGTCTCCCTCTAGCTCAGAATCACTGTTAGGATCATATTTTGAGCATGAATCTATAGGTGGAGAGAGTTTGCATTGCATTGCATCCAGACTTGATTTCAGTCCCTTAATGCCAAGTTTGACAGCCATGGCATTGTTCTGCTTTATTCTTTTCATGCGCGCAAGCTCATAATCATTATGATGCTGTTCAGAATTTGAGATTCATGAAAACATAAAAAGTAGTCAGATTATCTATGGAATGTATTGCGGATTCAACTCGAAGAGTGTCTCCCTATAAACCCCTGCATATGCAAAGTTCACCCCCCAACCGTGCTGACTAGACCACACACAGAAATACAAACCCCTTATGTCTCTATGACAGGCAGGTACACATTTCAAAACTGAAGTAGGAACATTAGAATCATATGAAATTCGTATTTGAACAAATAAACTAAACAATTGTGAGTGGCATAATGTTTAGCTTCAAGGGTGGAGTGTTCGTAGTGCAACACAAAGCAAGTAGGCAGATTTTATTCCATGTAACAGATCAAAACCTATGTAAAAGCTGGAAATGACACTTTCTTTCTATACAATGCAGTGTTCGTTGCCCACACATGATGGAAGAGATCAGATAGAGAAATACTATTCACTCATGTCTACGGTTCCAGTATTTAGAAACAGGGTGGTCCACCCTAAAAGAATATTGACAACAAATATGACAAGGCAAGCATAGATGTAGTGAATCAATCATTTACTTGTGAGCTTACTAGGACAAGTATGCAGGATTGTAACTACAGTAAGAGACCGTCCAAAATCTGAATGAAGAAGTTTGTCTAGCACTTATTATTTGCAACTAATCGACGTGAATAATTGGATATTATATCGAATGAGTAAGAAAGACAAGTAAAATTTTCAACAAACCTGGCTTGCAGTAGTAATCTGGGTCAATGTCACTACGACCAACAATCCAAAATGACTAGTGTCTGTTCCGAGGGAGAAATTTTGAAAACCCTGTGAACTTTAGAGGTACTAAAGATTACTGAAATACATCTGAACCATTAAGTGTAGGTAGCACTGAGCACACAACAAACCCTAATGACTGTCCTACCTAATGAGTAATGAATCAATTAGAAAATGGGTGATGAGGAGTGGCTGCTGAGTGTTGAGGACGTATCTCAGGATAAATCGGGTTGGCTTGGTGGGTGTTGCACGCCTGAGCCCTGAACGGACTGGGAAGGTAGGCACGACGCCGCGCCCGGGCAGTGGTGACGCTGTTGGGCGAGCGGCTCCTGGCCTCCTATTAGTCTGGCGTCTGCTCCTAGAGTCATGCCGTCCGGGGACGGCAAGTCGCCAGTGAGGCAGGCGGCTGGGGGCGAGTAGAGATCGAAAGCACGAAGCAAAACAAAGGGGAATCGGGGCCTGGGACGACCCAAAATCCCAGGGTGGGTGGACCCACCATGGGCACCCTGTAGAGATACACACCCGAGCGGCAAACATGCATTTTTGAAACTAATTTAGGAACATTTAGCTGACCAATTAAACACCTCTGTTTTAATAATATCAGATTCATATTTGAACAACTAAGCTTGTTTAGCTTGATGGGTGGAGCAGTGTTATTATAACACGAAGCACGTATTCTGATCGTATAGTGATCATAAAAGGGGGAAACTCTAAGCATATTTTTTTTAGCAAAAGAGGGTTTCCCCTCTGATTTCTATTAAAGAAACCACCACGGAACCAACATGATCAATTAAACCCTAAGCATGATCAATTAAATCGTATTATGACTGTGCCATGGCAGATTTGAAGCTGCAAACCGGAGAAATGATATTTAGCATCCATTGTTTGCTTCAAACTAAGAACTAAATTCTAAGAGCTGAAAAGAAAGTAGAGTAACCAAGTTAATATCTATTTTCTAGTTGAGATCAAAAAGTTGAGGAGATATGAAGTACCACCTCTCTTGCGGCGCCGTGTAGGCATCGGGGGTGCGATGGTTGTCGGTGGCGTTGAAGTAGATCTGCGACAGTAGACGGGTGCGTCGGGGAATAAGTCCCGTTGTGGTGGAAGAGAAGGTCGTGTGAGCGGCCCCGGCAAAGAGAACGACGGCGCCGATGAAGCAAGAGGATGCGATGCAAGGCTATTGGTCTGTCGCCGTGGATGAGAAACGTCCATCTCTAGCAGCGGACAACGCGGTCTTGGTAGGCGCTCCGGCATGGTGGAGGATGGTGGTGGAGGACGGCGGCGACGGATGGGGTGGCGGACGGAGACTTGATACGTCTCCAACGTATCTATAATTTTTGATTGTTCCATGCTATTATATTACCCCTTTTGGATGTTTATGGGCTTTATTTTACACATTTATATCATTTTTGGGACTAACCTACTAACCGGAGGCCCAGCCCATATTGCTGTTTTTTTGCCTATTTCAGTATTTCGAAGAAAAGGAATATCAAATGGAGTCCAAACGGAATGAAACCTTCGGGAGCGTGATTTTTGGAACGAACGTGATCCAGAGGAATTGCAGTGCAAGTCAAGAAGCAGCCGAGGCTCCCACGAGATAGGAGGGCGCCCCCCCTATAGGGCGCGCCCCCCTGTCTCGTTGGCCCCTCGGGCGTCCACCGACGTACTTCTTCCTCCTATATAAGCCTACGTACCCCAAAAACATCCAGGGGACAGACAAAACACAATTTCCACCACCGTAACCTTCTGTATCCGTGAGATCTCATCTTGGAGCCTTCGCCAGCACTCTGCCAGAGGGGGAATCGACCACAGAGGGCTTCTACATCAACATCCTTGCCCCTCCAATGAGTTGTGAGTAGTTTACCACAGACCTACGGGTCCATAGTTATTAGCTAGATGGCTTCTTCTCTCTTTTTGGATCTCAATACAATGTTCTCCCCCTCTCTTGTGGAGATCTATTCGATGTAAATTCTTTTTGCGGTGTGTTTGTCGAGATCCGATGAATTGTGGGTCTATGATCAAGTTTATCTATGAATAATATTTGAATCTTCTCTAAATTCTTTTATGTATGATAGAGTTATCTTTGCAAGTCTCTTCGAATTATCAGTTTGGTTTGGCCTACTAGATTGATCTTTCTTGCCATGGGAGAAGTGCTTAGCTTTGGGTTCAATCTTGCGGTGTCCTTACCCAGTGACAGAAAGGGTTGCAAGGCACGTATTGTATTGTTGCCATCGAGGATAACAAGATGGGGTTTATATCATATTGCTTGAGTTTATCCCTCTACATCATGTCATCTTGCTTAATGCGTTACTCTATTCTTATGAACTTAATACTCTAGATGTAGGCAGGAGTCGGTCGATGTGTGGAGTAATAGTAGTAGATGCAGGCAGGAGTCGATCTACTTGTTACGGACGTGATGCCTATATACATGATCATGCCTAGATAATCTCATAACTATTCGCTTTTCTATCAATTGCTCGACAGTAATTTGTTCACCCGCCTAATACTTATGCTATGTTGAGAGAAGCCACTAGTGAAACCTATGGCCCCCGGGTCTATCTCTTATCATATTTGCTTCCAATCTACTTTTATTTGCATCTTTACTTTTTGCATCTATATTATAAAATACCAAAAATATATTTATATTATCTTACTATCTTTATTAGATCTCACTTTCGCAAGTGGCCGAGAAAGGATTGACAACCCCTTTATTGCGTTGGTTGCGAGTTCTCAGTTTATTTGTGTAGGTGCGTGGGACTTTTGAGGATCCTCCTACTGGATTGATACCTTGGTTCTCAAAAACCGAGGGAAATACTTACGCTACTATTGCTGCATCACCCTCTCCTCTTCGAGGAAAACCAACGCAAGCTCAAGACATAGCAAGAAGGATTTGTGGCGCCGTTGCCGGGGAGTTCCTCGCTCAAGTCAAGACATACCAAGTACCCATCACAAACCTATCTCCCTCACATTTACATTATTTGCCATTTGCCTCTCGTTTTCCTCTCCCCCACTTCACCCTTGCCGTTTTATTCGCCCTCTCTTTCCCAATCTCCTCCTCTCTTTCGCTCACTTTCTTCCCCCTTGCTTTTGTTTGTCGTTATGTCTGAAATTGGGGAGATTATCATCGATATGGAAAACCATGATAACATGGAAAATTCTGATGCTCCTGCTGAAGAACCCCCTATCTTGCATACTAAAAAGTTTCGAATCGGTAGTGGTAATATCATTGGAAAGGGTGTTATTCAAGATTTCTTTACTTGTGCCGGTGCTTTACCTTCCACGGGTGGTTCTATTCTTCATAGAACTAGTAGTCTTGCGGATGCCATCGCTATGCTTGTAGTTGAGCTTGAAAGACAATTTATGCATATGCATCCTTGCATACAAAGAATTTTTCTAGAATTTTCCAATATTGAGCATTCTTCTGTTAAACGCATTGTCACTATCTTTTTGGCTCATGAGTTTAGATTTATCATCAAAGAGGCCAAAGAAATCTTTGCGCACTATAGGGTGGATGCCGGTCGTCCTCCCATAGAGGCGATCCTCTATGATCAAGAGTAATTTAGGCGTTTTCAATCTTCGGACTATGTTGCCTTTAATGAAAACCTTAGAAAAAAGGTTTGTACCAATGTCTTGATAGCATTAACGAGCTTAATAATGATTTTGCCCTTCGAAACAATGAGCTAGGATACTCTCTTGAGTATAGGCTCACAAGATTTTGCCAAAAGAATGCTTTTAGTGATGAAATAGTTGTGCACTATGAAGGGCCAAAGGAGGAACCCGTTCCTCCTGTGATTGATCTTGGGGACCTTTGTCCCACTAAATTTAGCCCTTTTGATTACTTTTGCTTGCCTCAAAGAAAACTTGCTGCCGAACGTAGAGAATATGAGATGAGCTTTCAAGATCTATCTTATTATTATGGCACTACGTAGATGTATCTTCGCTTTTATGCCTAGCTAGGGGCGTTAAACGATAGCGCTAGTTGGGAGGCAACCCAATTTTCTTTATGTTTTTTGTTTTTGCTCCTGTTTAGTAATAAATCTTGCGTCTACCTTCTGTTTAGATGTGTTTTTATCTTTTAATTAGTGTTTGTGCCAAGTAGAACCTATAGGATAACCTACGATGATAGTTGATTTGATTCTGCTAAAAAACAGAAACTTTGCACGTACGAATATAATTTTGTTAAATCACAGGAACATGCTTTTGCGTTGATTCTTTTTTCGTCTGATAAATAAACAAATTTTCCAGGACTTCCTATTTCGGTAGCATTTTTAAAGTTCTATAAGTTTGCATTAGTCACAGATTGCGACAGACTGTTCTGTTTTTGACAGATTCTATTTTTCGTGTGTTGTTTGCTTATTTCGATGCATCTATGGCTAGTAAAATAGTTTATAAACCATATAGAAGTTGGATTACAGTAGGTTTAACACCAAAATAAATAAATAATGAGTTCATTGCAGTACCTTATGTGGTGGTTTTGTTTTCTTTCACTAATGGAGCTTATAAGATTTCCTGTTGAGTTTTGTGTTGTGAAGTTTTCAAGTTTTGGGTAAAGTTTTTATGGAATATGGAATAAAGGGTGGCAAGAGCCTAAGATTGGGGATGCCCAAGGCACCCCAAGATATTCAAGAATAGCCAAAAGCCTAAGCTTGGGGATGCCCCGGGAAGGCATCCCCTCTTTCGTCTTCGTTCGTTGGTAACTTTACTTGGAGCTATATTTTTATTCGCCACATGATATGTGTTTTGCTTGGAGCATTGTGTATTATATTAGTCTTTGATTTTTATTTACCACAATCAACCTTGCTGTACACACCTTTTGGGAGAAGTCTGTTTGATTAGAATTTGCTAGAATACTCTATGTGCTTCACTTATATCTTTTGAGCTTGATAGTTTTTGCTCTAGTGCTTCACTTATATCTTTTAGAGCACGGTGGTGACTTCATTTTGAAGAAATTACTAGTCTCTCATGATTCACTTATATATTTTTGAGAGTCTTTTAGAACAGCATGGTATTTGCTATGGTTATAAAATTGGTCCTAGAATGGTAGGCATCCAAGTTGGGTATAATAAAAACTATCATAGGAAGTGAATTGGATGCTATGATCAATTTGATACTTGATAATTGTTTTGAGATATGGAGGTAGTGATATTAAAGTCAGGCTAGTTGGGTGATTATGAATTTGAAGAATGCTTGTGTTGAAGTTAGCAAGTCCCGTAGCATGCACATATGGTTAAAGTTGTGTAACAAATTTGAAACATGAAGTGTACCTGGCTTGTGCATCCTTATGAGTGGCGGTCGGGGATGAGCGATGGTCTTTTCCTACCAATCTATCCCCCTAGGAGCATGCTCGTAGTACTTGATTTTTGATGACTTCTAAATTTTGCAATAAGTATATGAGTTCTTTTGACTAATGTTGAGTCCATGGATTATACGCACTTTTACCTTTCCATCATTGCTAGCCTCTTCGGTACCGTGCATTGCCCTTTCTCACCTTGACAGTTGGTGCAAACTTCGCCGGTGCATCCAAACCCCGTGATACGATACGCTCTATCACACATAAATCTCCCTATATCTTCCTCAAAACAGCCACCATACCTACCTATTATGGAATTTCCATAGCCATTCCGAGATATATTGCCATGCAACTTTCCACCGTTCCGTTCATCAACATCATTACATAATTTACTTTTGTCATATTGCCATTGCATGATCATGTAGTTGACATCGTATTTGTGGCAAAGCCACCATGCATTAATTTTCATACATGTCACTCTTGATTCATTGCACCATCCCGGTACACCGCCGGAGGCATTCATATAGAGTCATATCTTGTTCTAGTTTCGAGTTGTAATTCCTATGTTGTAATCAATAGAAGCGTGATGATCATCATTGTTAGAACATTGCCCAAAGAAAAAAAGGCCAAAAATAAAAAAAAGAAAGGCCCAAAGAAAAAAAAAGAAAAAAAATGGAAAGAAAAGAAAAAAAAAAGAAAAAAAGAAAATAAATAAAAAGGGCAATGTTACTATCTCTTTTTCCACACTTGTGCTTCAAAGTAGCACTGTGTTCTTCATGTAGTGAGTCTCATATATTGTGCTTCAAAGTAGCACCATGTTTTTCATATAGTGAGTCTCATAAGTTTTCTTTTTTCATACTAGTGGGAATTTTTCATTATAGAACTTGGCTTGTATATTCCTACGATGGGCTTCCTCAAATGCCCTAGGTCTTCGTGAGCAAGCAAGTTGGATGCACACCCACTAGTTTTATTTTGTTGAGCATTCATTTATAGCTCTAGTGCATCCGTTGCATGGCAATCCCTACTCCTCTTGTTGGCATCAATTGATGGGCATCTCCATAGCCCATTGATTATCCTCGTCAATGTGAGACTTTCTCCTTTTTTTGTCTTCTCCACACAATCCCCATCATCATATTCTATTCCACCCATAGTGCTATATCCATGGCTCACGCTCATGTATTGCGTGAAGGTTGAAAAAGTTTGAGATTATCTAAGTATGAAACAATTGCTTGGCTTGTCATCGGGGGTATAGAAGTTGGGAACATCTTTGTGTGACGAAAATGAAGCATAGCCTAACTATATGATTTTGTAGGGATGAACTTTCTTTTGCCATGTTATTTTGAGAAGACATGATTACTTTGATTAGTATGCTTGAAGTGTTACTATTTCTTTTATCAATATGAACTTTTATTTTGAATCATTTGGATCTGAACATTCATGCCACAATAAAGAGAA
Organism: Triticum timopheevii; assembly: GCA_963921465.1. Classification (NCBI taxonomy): domain Eukaryota; kingdom Viridiplantae; phylum Streptophyta; class Magnoliopsida; order Poales; family Poaceae; genus Triticum; species Triticum timopheevii. Next base: position 107,935,425 of record OY997271.1, read on the forward strand.
TTACATTATGAATTATGCTAGGTAGCATTCCACATCAAAAATTTCTTTTTTATCATTTACCTACTCGAGGACGAGCATGAATTAAGCTTGGGGATGCTTGATTCATCTCCAACGTATCTATAATTTTTGATTGTTCCACGCTATTATATTACCCCTTTTGGATGTTTATGGGCTTTATTTTACACATTTATATCATTTTTGGGACTAACCTACTAACCGGAGGCTCAGCCCATATTGCTGTTTTTTTGCCTATTTCAGTATTTCGAAGAAAAGGAATATCAAATGGAGTCCAAACGGAATGAAACCTTCGGGAACGTGATTTTTGGAACAATAGTGATCCAGAGGACTTGGAGTGCAAGTCAAGAAGCAGCCGAGGCTCCCACGAGATAGGAGGGCGCCCCCCCCCCCCCCATAGGGCGTGCCCCCTGTCTCGTGTGCCCCTCGGGCGTCCACCGACGTACTTCTTCCTCCTATATAAGCCTATGTACCCCGAAAACATTCAAGGGGCAGACGAAACACAATTTCCACCACCGTAACCTTCTGTATCCGCGAGATCTCATCTTGGAGCCTTCGTTGGCACTCTGCCGAAGGGGGAATCGACCATGGAGGGCTTCTACATCAACAACCTTGCCCCTCCGATGAGTTGTGAGTAGTTTACCATAGACCTATGGGTCCATAGTTGTTAGCTAGATGGCTTCTTCTCTCTTTTTGGATCTCAATACAATGTTCTCCCCCTCTCTTGTGGAGATCTATTCGATGTAAACTCTTTTTGCGGTGTGTTTGTCGAGATCCGATGAATTGTGGGTTTATGATCAAGTTTATCTATGAATAATATTTGAATCTTCTCTGAATTCTTTTATGTATGATTGAGTTATCTTTGCAAGTCTCTTCGAATTATCAGTTTGGTTTGGCCTACTAGATTGATCTTTCTTGCCATGGGAGAAGTGCTTAGCTTTGGGTTCAACCTTGCGGTGTCCTTACCCAGTGACAGAAAGGGTTGCAAGGCACGTATTGTATTGTTTCCATCAAGGATAACAAGATGGGGTTTATATCATATTGTTTGAGTTTATCCCTCTACATCATGTCATCTTTCTTAATGCGTTACTCTATCCTTATGAACTTAATACTCTAGATGCAGGCAGGAGTCGGTCAATGTGTGTAGTAATAGTAGTAGATGCAGGCAAGAGTCGGTCTACTTGTTACGGACGTGATGCCTATATACATGATCATGCCTAGATAATCTCATAACTATTCGCTTTTCTATCAATTGCTCGATAGTAATTTGTTCACCCACCGTGATACTTATGCTATCTTGAGAGAAGCCACTAGTGAAACCTATGGCCCCCGGGTCTATCTCTTATCATATTTGCTTCCAATCTACTTTTATTTGCATCTTTACTTTTTGCATCTATATTATAAAATACCAAAAATATATTTATCTTATCTTACTATCTTTATTAGATCTCACTTTCGCAAGTGGCCGTGAAAGGATTGACAACCCCTTTATTGCGTTGGTTGCGAGTTCTCAGTTTGTTTGTGTAGGTGCGTGGGATTTTTGAGCCTCCTACTGGATTGATACCTTGGTTCCCAAAAACTGAGGGAAATACTTACGCTACTATTGCTGCATCACCCTCTCCTCTTCGAGGAAAACCAACGCAAGCTCAAGATGTAGCAAGGCTGGTGTGGGGATGGTGTTCCCGCGCGGACGATGTATGAATGGGAAAATGTTTTTGGGACGCGCCTGTCTGAAATATGGGAAAGTTACGAAGTTAGCCACCGTTTAAAATTTGGACGTCTCGTCGGTTGGGGATAGGACGGTAATCTTGCATCTCGCTAATATTTGCCCAGAGCGATTTCGGGCGAGGAGAGGGTGGTTGGCGCCCATGGTTGGCGCCCATGGTGTATGAACGGGGCTCACAGGTAGGTCGGTTGTGTCACGTTTGAGTAAAGTTACAAACCTGCCCCTATTTAAAATATTTGCCTACATCGATTTCGGCCGAGTCGAGTTTGTTTTGCCGCCCACCGTGTATGAATGGGAAATGGAGGGAGAAACAGAGGTCTTTCGGACGAGCTTGAATCAAATGTGTTTTGCCACCCGTGTTTGACACCCACTGTGTCGGAATGGGCTCAGAGGCAGTCGTGTCACGTCTAATTGAAGTTACTAATCTACCCCTATTTAGAGCAGCGGAAATCGGGCCGATGGATTGTCCGTGTAATGGGTAGACTGTAATTTCCATCTCCCAAACACTTAGCTTCGGGCAGCCGGCGTGGGTGTGGACATTTTGCCGCTTCTTTCGAATTTTGGGACAATAAGCATCCACGTTTACCCTAGCAGCTAAATTCGAAACCATTTTGTATTCCTATATGAATCTTTATAAATCATTCTATGTGTTTTTATATATCTTCAAAAGGACGACAAAGATGTATTCCACTGTCATATATGAATATGGTTTACAAATGCCGATACTCAAATTCAGAAGTTAGAATCCAGTTTAAGGTGAACTCGAATATTTGGAACACTTCATGTCCAACTCAAATGTCACACGCAGCATAATGTGTACTCCCCTTTAGATATGTACACAAGCGATGTATCAAGATTCAAATACTAAGTCAATCAACCAAGAATGTACAGAACTAACAGACATATAAACACTTATAGAGTATATGGATCAATAATATCAACTAACATACATAAGCCAGGCCACTGTACTTTTTTTTGCTACAACAGCATCCTTTTTTTAGCCAGCATCTTGGCCCTTTCCGATGTGTGCCACTTATGGTCCATCTATACTACTATTATTTCTGAATGCACATTCAGCCTGATTGGTATATTTGTAGGTCTGGCACAGCAATCCAAATGAAATGTCTCTGAGCCTTATCAATTAATACAAACTGTGCTCAAATAAAATTACAAACCAAAAAACAATTATCATATGATCTCTAAACCAAATGGTTTGATTGATTACATGAAAAAACAACACAAAGGTTATTCAACGATGGAAAGAAAATTTAACCTATTATTTACCAAGTGGAAATTTAATTTCCTTTTTTCCTTCATGACTTTAACAATGTGGTCAGTCTCAGCTTGCTTCATTTTGAAATCCACCAAATATTTAATGGTTGTCTTGAGTACTGCTTGTGATCGTGTTGTTTGCTTCCTCAACATGTCCACTTCATCTCTAAGTGCAGAAGCAGTATCTCTTTCTACCACTAGTTTAGCCTCTAGATCATCAGTAGTTAGCAATTCATAATGCACGATTGGGCCGGTGCCACTGCTGTGGGATGATGCAACGTCCATGGGGACCTCGCTCTTTGATCTTGGGCTATCCTGTTTTGCCATTAAAGTTCCGATTGGATTCAGAAAAGTTGAAGTTAGCAAAACATCTCAACTGGGAGTTATAACAGCAAACTAGTTAAACAAACAAGGAATTAAAGAGTTTCAATTGGATGCTGAAAAGTAGTTATTAACATCATTGTAACCCGCTGTTGCAGTAGCAAAGCAGTTAAGGCAAACAGGTAATTCTTAACAGTAAGTACCAAACACATAGATAGGCGCAGTCTACAATAGGATTAACAGGCTGTGGTATTATATAATCAGTAGCAAACTAAATTAAGCCAAGCAACGTAATTGAACAATTTTGCAATAAGTGGCTAACTAAAATTCCGAGAAGCAGGTAACTGAACTTACGCTAGTTCTTTGTACAGGCACACTGCAACTTCTTTTTTGCTTACAAGGTTGTACGAAGGAGTCCATGACATCAATTGCTTGGATACGCAGTCCTAATACTTCTTTCTTCCCACACTGCATTGGTAAGTCGAATGGTTAATCTGGTAAGATGGTGCATCCTTGATATGTTATATGAGCATGTGTAGTCAGACTAGTTGTAGCCACACACATCACACTGGCTTTTACTGTATATTTCATGCAATTACTTTTGGCATATCGAGATCTAAGCAATCTACAATAGGATGAAAAGAATGGCATCTTGCACATTATTGGCAAACTCAGTTCATAGAAACAAGCAATTCAACCATTCTGTGGGTAAATCAAAAGTGCCACTGGAATATTTTTCACTACCCAATCATACACGCAAAAAGGGGCGACGCCACCATAGGGGCTGGTATGGGTGGCCGCCTCAGATGGCTGGAAAGTGTGCACCTAGTTTGAGTCGTCCAGGTTGGCCCAGGCTAGTTTTGTTCGTCCCAACGCACGAGCAGGCAATGTAAAAAATGAAGAAAAATGTTTCAATTTGGATGGGCCAATAACATAAGTGCAAGGCAGGCCCTATAGAAGGCTCGCGGCCCAAATGAGCGGTCCCATATCGATCGACAGCAGGAAAAATCCCAAATCATTCGCTCCAGCCTCCAGTCTGGTTTGCTCCTACCCTAGCCGCCACTGGACAGACTGACATAGCACTTCCTTGCGCCCTTGTTGGAGGGCAGTCGCCGGACTTCAAGCGGACGGAAGGACAAGAAGATGAAGATCCAACCCTGGGTGTAGCCTACGTGGGAGGCAACGGCGGCAGCACGGGCATGGCATCGAGCTTGCGCAAACGGATAGTCACAGCTTGCAAGAGTAGCATGCGCAACGAGCAGGTACATCACATCTCTGATTATATCTAATTCAACTCTTCAATTTCTGGCCAATAGTTAAACCTAACGCTGTTGTAAAACTGCTTGCATGTAGGGAATCTATAAGAAAATGAAACCAATTTCTACTTATTTTATAACTCCCCCAATCAATACTGAACTGACTGAATCTGATGTATCTAATCAAGTTTCCGATGCAAACATACAAGCTCATGTTGTTCTTGAGCCTGAAGTGTCTAATGAACAGACTGCTAATGAAGGATTTGATGCAAACATTTTACATGCTCCTGGTGATGAACACATAGTGTCTAATGAGGGATCTAATGTAAGCATTTTGCAAGCTCATTGAAGGATTTAGTGTCTAATGATGATATGCTATGTTGAGAGAGATGGAGATTTGCAGGCATTGACGACAAGCAAATTATAGTGCATTTTCATAGCTTGAGGAAACATTGAGGCCATCTACCAGAAAGTCCCCGTATCATGACAACATAGCATAAATAATTTTCTAATCTGTTGTTTGAAACTATTGGCATAATTGTGCAGGATAGATATATTGATATGCAGTTTGCGTACTGGTTATAGGTGCAATTACACTTCGATATGTTCAGCCAGAGAACGAATAATTAAAGCAGGTACAGACCATGTTTGTAGTCCTTGTACACCATGTTGAATTTTGTGTTTTTGGTGCTTGCATCATTTAGTGTTTATAATCTGAACTACTTTGGATCATTAGTTGGTTTTCAAAGTGCATCTAGCTTCACATTTCTCAAGTTACGTTGACTTCCAGAGTGCAAGTCCCTTCGTATTTTTTAAGATAAATGTTCGCCCCTGGTAACTTGAATTTGTGGATCCGCCACTGCACACAAATCATACACGAATGCCAGTACGAATTAAATGAAATGCAGAGACTTATGCTAGCTTGTTGTACAGGCTCACTGCAGCTCTGTTTGCGCTTGGGATGTTCCATGTACAAGTCCATGTTACCACCTGCTTGGATGTACAGGCGTTGCGCTCCTTGCACCCCCCCTGCATTTTTGACATGGCGAATGGTTGATCAAATAAGAGGAATCGACCTTGATGTTATATCGAAGGACAGATACTTACAAGGTTATACGGGTGTGCAGGATGTGTACCAGATCTCGTAGCGCCGTCATGCTTCGCTAAAAATGGATTTGCTTGTTTCAGATGATATCTCCAGAAGAAATAAGAGTTAAAGTCATAGTTGCATAGGCGTGTAAGCTAAGAGAGCAGTGAAAGGATATCCAAACATCATCAGAACAGTGCACAAGGGAGTGATGTGTGGATACCTAGTTTCAGGCCGGCGTTTGGGCATGCTCGCCTAGCTAGTGTGCGGGTCACTTCAGAGCCGTTGAGGGTGATGCGCTGGCGTTGGCTGGCCGCACACGGATGCAGATCTTGAGTGGCAGCGGAGCGCTACGATGCGGTGGACGAGACCGTTGGTGAAGCCCCAACAGCCTCGGGGGGCGGAGGTGCGATGATGTGCTCGGTGAAGTAGCCCCGGTGAGATGGGAGACGGCGTCGGTGAAGCGCACCTAATGCGGTGGAAGTCGGTATCTGTAAGGCACGTCGGTTGCGGCGGCCGACGTTGTCGGTGGACCACCCGGTGCGATGGATGAGGGCGTAAATGAGGTAGCTCCTGTGCGGTGGTGAAGCGCGACCATCATCTTCGTCGTCGTCCTCCGGCACAGAGGTGGGGAAAGAGACGAGAAGAAGGGCGATTCGAACTTTGCTTGGGTTGGCGGTAAATTAGGGATTTGAGCAATCTGACGCGGAAGGGGACGGTGGAGAAGAGAGACTTTGCAGGGCTGGAATTGTGGCCGCCAGATATTTCAATCCGAAACGTGGAAGCGTGAACTTATTTTGTCGTCGTCCTTTTTTGGGGGGGGTGGGGTGGGGGAGGGAGTGGGGGAGGGAGGGACGAGGGAGGGGGTGGGTGGTCGGGTGCTACGCGTCCGTCCGACACAAGCGACCTGTTGGGGAACGTAGTAATTTCAAAAAAAAAATCCTACGCACACACAAGATCATGGTGATGGCATAGCAACGAGAGGGGAGAGTATTGTCCACGTACCCTCGTAGACTGTAAGCGGAAGCGTTATGACAACGCGGTTGATGTAGTCGTACGTCTTCACGATCCGACCGATCCAAGTACCGAACATACGGCACCTCCGAGTTCAACACACGTTCAACTCGATGACGATCCACGGACTCCGATCCAGCAAAGTGTCGGGGATGAGTTCCGTCAGCACGACGGCGTGGTGACGATGATGATGCTCTACCGGCGCAGGGCTTCGCCTAAACTCCGCGACGATATGACCGAGGTGGAATATGATGGAGCGGGGCACCGCACACGGCTAAGGAACGATCCGTAGATCAACTTGTGTGTCCATGGGGTGCCCCCTGCCCCCGTATATAAAGAAGTGGAGGAGGGGAGGGCCGGCCCTCTCTATGGCGCGCCCTAGGGGAGTCCTACTCCCACCGGGAGTAGGATTCCCCTTTTCCTAGTCCAACTAGGATCCCTTCCATGTAGTAGGAGTAGGAGACAAGGAAGGGGAAGAGAGAAGGGAAGGAAGGAGGGGGTGCGGCCCCTCCCCCTAGTCCACTTCGGACTAGGCCATGGGGGGGCGCGCGGCCTGCCCTAGGCAGCCCCTCTCTCTTTCCCGTATGGCCCAATAAGGCCCAATACTCCTCCCCGGCGAATTCCCGTAACTCTCCGGTACTCCGAAAAATACCCGAATCACTCGGAACCTTTCCGAACTCCGAATATAGTCGTCCAATATATCGATCTTTACATCTCGACCATTTCGAGACTCCTCGTCATGTCCCCGATCTCATCCGGGACTCCGAACTCCTTCGGTACATCAAAACTCATAAACTCATAATATAACTGTCATCGAAACCTTAAGCGTGCGGACCCTACGGGTTCGAGAACTATGTAGACATGACCTAGAACTATTCTTGGTCAATAACCAATAGCGGAACCTGGATGCCCATATTGGCTCCTACATATTCTACGAAGATCTTTATCGGTCAAACCGCATAACAACATACGTTGTTCCCTTTGTCATCGGTATGTTACTTGCCCGAGATTCGATCGTCGGTATCCAATACCTAGTTCAATCTCGTTACCGGCAAGTCTCTTTACTCATTCTGTAATGCATCATTCCGTAACTAACTCATTAGCTACATTGCTTGCAAGGCTTATAGTGATGTGCATTACCGAGAGGGCCCAGAGATACCTCTCCGACAATCGGAGTGACAAAACCTAATCTCGGAATACGCCAACCCAACATGTACCTTTGGAGATACCTGTAGTACTCCTTTATAATCACCCAGTTACGTTGTGACGTTTGGTAGCACCCAAAGTGTTCCTCCGGTAAACGGGAGTTGCATAATCTCATAGTTACAGGAACATGTATAAGTCGTGAAGAAAGCAATAGCAACATACTAAATGATCAAGTGCTAAGCTAACGGAATGGGTCAAGTCAATCACATCATTCTCCTAATGATGTGATCCCGTTAATCAATTGACAACTCATGTCTATGGCTAGGAAACTTAACCATCTTTGATTCACGAGCTAGTCAAGTAGAGGCATACTAGTGACACTATGTTTGTCTATGTATTCACACATGTATTATGTTTCCGGTTAATACAATTCTAGCAGGAATAATAAACATTTATCATGAAATAAGCAAATAAATAATAACTTTATTATTGCCTCTAGGGCATATTTCCTTCAGTATCCCACTTGCACTAGAGTCAATAATCTAGTTCACATCGCCATGTGATTTAACACCAAGAATCATATCTGTATATGATTAACACCCATAGTTCACATCGTCATGTGACCAACACCCAAAGGGTTTACTAGAGTCAATAATCTAGTTCACATTGCTATGTGATTAACACCCAAAGAGTACTAAGGTATGATCATGTTTTGCTTGTGAGAGAAGTTAGTCAACGGGTCTGTTACATTCAGAGCCATATGTATTTTGCAAATATTCCATGTCTACAATGCTCTGCATGGAGCTACTCTAGCTAATTGCTCCCACTTTCAATATGTATCCAGATTAAGATTTAGAGTCATCTGGATCAGTGCCAAAACTTGTATCGACGTAACCCTTTACGACGAACCTTTTAGTCACGTCCATAATCGAGAAACATATCCTTATTTCACTAAGGATAATTTTGACCAATGTCCAGTGATCTACTCCTAGATCACTATTGTACTCCCTTGCTAAACCAGGGCAGAGTATACAATAGGTCTGGTTCACAGCATAGCATACTTTATAGAACCTATGACTGAGGCATAGGGAATAACTTTTCATTCTCTTTCTATTTCCTGCTATGGTCGTGTCTTGAGTCTTACTCAACTTCACACCTTGCAACACAGGCAAGAACTCCTTCTTTGACTGTTCCATTTTGAACTACTTCAAAATCTTGTCAAGGTATGTACTCATTGAAAATCTTATCAAGCGTCTTGATCTATCTCAATAGATCTTGATGCTCAATATGTAAGTAGCTTTACTGAGGTCTTTATTTTAAAGAACTCCTTTCAAACACTCCTTTATGCTTTGCAGAATAATTCTACATTATTTCTGATCAACAATATGTCATTCACATATACTTATCAGAAATGTTGTAGTGCTCCCACTCACTTTCTTGTAAATACAGGCTTCACCGTAAGTCTGTACAAAACTATATGCTTTGATCAACTCATCAAAGTGTATATTCCAACTCCGAGATGCTTGCACCAGTCCATAGATGGATCGCTGGAGCATGCACATTTTGTTAGTACCTTTAGGATTGACAAAACCTTCTGGTTGCATCATATACAACTCTTCTTTGAGAAAACCATTAAGGATTGACATCCATTTGCAAGATTTCATAAATTGTGGCAATTGCTAACATGATTCAGACAGACTTAAGCATCGTTACAGTTGAGAAAATCTCAATGTGGTCAACACCTTGAACTTGTCAAAAACCTTTTTGCGACAAGTCGAGCTTTGTAGATAGTAACACTACTATCAACGTCTGTCTTCCTCTTGAAGATCCATTTATACAATATGGCTTGCCGATCATCGGGCAACTCCACTAAAGTCCACACTTTGTTCTCATACATGGATCCCATCTCAGATTTCATGGCCTTAAGCCATTTTGCGGAATCTGGGCTCATCATCACTTCCTCATAGTTCGTAGGTTCATCATGGTCTAGTAACATGACTTCCAGAATAGGATTACCGTACCACTCTGGTGCGGACCATACTCTGGAAGACCTACGAGGTTCTGTAGTAACTTGATCTGAAGTTTCATGATCATCATCATTTGCTTCCTCACTAATTGGTGTAGAAATCACTGGAACTGATTTTAGTGATGAACAATTTTCCAATTCGGGAGAAGGTACAGTTACCTCATCAAGTTCTACTTTTCTCCCACTCACTTCTTTCGAGAGAAACTCCTTCTCTAGAAAGGATCCATTTTTAGCAACGAATATCTTGCATTCGGATCTGTGATAGAAGGTGTACCCAACAATTTCCTTTGGTATTCTATGAAGACACACTTCTCCGATTTGGGTTCGAGCTTATCAGGATGAAACTTTTTCACATAAGCATCGCAGCCCCAAACTTTAAGAAACGACAACTTGGGTTTCTTGCTAAACCACAGTTCATATGGTGTCGTCTCAACTAATTTAGATGGTGCCCTTTTAACGTGAATGCAGCTGTCTCTAAAGCATAACCCAAAAACAATAGTGGTAAATCAGTAAGAGACATCATAGATCACACTATATCCAATAAAGTGCGGTTACGATGTTTGGACACACCATAACATTGTGGTGTTCCAGGTGGCGTGAGCTGTGAAACTATTCCACATTGTTTTAATTGAAGACCAAACTCGTAACTCAAATATTCGTCTCCGCAATCAGATCGCAGAAACTTTATTTTCTTGTTACGATGATTTTTCCACTTCACTCTGAAATTCTTTGAACCTTTCAACTATTTCAGACTTATGTTTCATCAAGTAGATATACCAATATCTTCTCAAATCATCTTGTGAAGGTCAGAAAATAATGATACTTGCCACGAGCATCAACACTCATTGGATCGCATACATCGGTATGTATTATTTCCAATAAGTCAGTAGCTTGTTCCATTGTTCCGGAGAACGGAGTTTTAGTCATCTTGCACAAAAGGCACGGTTCGCAAGCATCAAATGATTCATAACCAAGTGATTCCGAAAATCCATCTTTATGGAGTTTCTTCATGCGCTTTACACCGATATGACCAAAACGGCAGTGGCACAAATAAGTTGCACTATCATTATTAACTTTGCATCTTTTGGCATCAATATTTTGAATATCTGCATCACTACGATCGAGAGCCAACAAACTATTTTCGTTGGGTGTATGACCATTGAAGGTTTTTTTCATTTAAATAGAACAACAATTATTCTCTGATTTTAAATGAATAACCGTATTGCAATAAACATGATCAAATCATATTCATGCTCAACGCAAACGCCAAATAACATTTATTTAGGTTTAATACTAATCCCGAAAGTATAGGGAGTGTGCGACGATGATCATATCAATCTTGGAACTACTTCCAACACTCATCGTCACTTCCCTTTCAACTAAGTCTTTGTTTATTCTGTAACTCCTGTTTCGAGTTACTAATCTTAGCAACCAAACAAGTATCAAATACTCAGGGGCTACTATAAACACTAGTAAAGCACACATCAATAACCTGTATATCAAATATACCCTTGTTCACTTTGCCATCCTTCTTATCCACCAAATATTCAGGGCATTTCCGCTTCCAGTGACCATTTCCTTTGCAGTGTAAGCACTCAGTTTCAGGCTTTGGTCCAGCTTTGGTCTTCTTCACGGGAGTGACAACTTGTTTGCCATTGTACTTGAAGTTTCCCTTTCTTTCCCTTTGCCCTTTTCTTGAAACTAGTGGTCTTGTCAATCATCAACACTTGATGCTCTTTCTTGATTTCTACCTTCGTTGATTTCAACATCACGAAGAGCTCGGGAATCGTTTTCGTCATCCCTTGCATACTATAGTTCATCTCGAAGTTCTAGTAACTTAGTGATGGTGACTAGAGAATTCTATCAATCACTATCTTATCTAGAAGATTAACTCCCACTTGATTCAAGCGATTGAAGTATCCAGACAATCTGAGCACATGCTCACTAGTTGAGCGATTCTCCTCCATCTTTTAGCTATAGAATTTGTTGGAGACTTCATATCTCTCAACTCGGGTATTTGCTTGAAATATTAACTTCAATTCCTGGAACATCTCATATGGTCCATGATGTTCAAAACATCTTTGAAGTCCCGATTCTAAGCCATAAAGCATGGTGCACAAAACTATCAAGTAGTCATCATATTGAGCTAACCAAACATTCATAACGTCTGCATCTGCTCCTGCAATAGGTCTGTCACCTAGCGGTGCATTAAGGACATAATTCTTCTATGCAGCAATGAGGATAAACCTCAGATCGCGGATCCAATCCGCATCATTGCTACTAACATTTTTCAACACAATTTTCTCTAGGAACATATCAAAATAAACATATGAAAGCAACAACGCAAGCTATTGATCTTACAACATAATTTGCAAAATACTACCAGGACTAAGTTCATGATAAATTTAAGTTCAATTAATCATATTACTTAAGAACTCCCACTTAGACAGACATCTCTCTAGTCATCTAAGTGATCACGTGATCCAAATCAACTAAACCATAACCGATCATCATGTGAGATGGAGTAGTTTTCAATGGTGAACATCACTATGTTGATCATATCTACTATATGATTCACGCTCGACCTTTCGGTCTCCATGCTCCGAGGCCATATCTGCATATGCTAGGCTCGTCAAGTTTAACCTGAGTATTCCGCGTGTGCAAAACTGGCTTGCACCCGTTGTAGATGGACGTAGAGCTTATCACACCCGATCATCACGTGGTGTCTCGGCACGACAAACTTTGGCAACGGTGCATACTCAGTGAGAACACTTCTTGATAATTAGTGAGAGGTCATCTTAAAATGCTACCGTCAATCAAAGCAAGAATAAGATGTATAATAGATAAACATCATATGCAATCAAAATATGTGACATGATATGGCCATGATCATCTTGCGCCTTTGATCTCCATCTCCAAAGTACTGTCATGATCTCTATCGTCACCGGAACGACACCATGATCTTCATCATCTTGATCTATATCAATGTGTCATCACATGGTTGTCTCACCAACTATTGCTATCGTATAGCGATAAAGTAAAGCAATTATTTGGCACTTGCATCTTATGCAACATAGAGACATCCATAGGGCTTCTGCCAGTTGCCGATAACTTCAACAAAACATGATCATCTCATACAACAACTTATATCTCATCACGTCTTGACCATATCACATCACAACATGCCCTATAAAAACAAGTTAGACGTCCTCTACTTTGTTGTTGCAAATTTTACGTGGCTGCTACGGGCTGAGCAAGAACCGTTCTTACCTACGCATCAAAACCACAACGATAGTTCGTCAAGTTAGTGCTGTTTTAACCTTCGCAAGGACCGGGCGTAGCCACACTCGGTTCAACTAAAGTTGGAGAAACACACACCCGCTAGTCACCTGTGTGCAAAGCACGGCGGTAAAACCAGTCTCGCGTAAGCGTACGCGTAATGTCGGTCCAGGCCGCTTCATCCAACAATACCGCCGAACCAAAGTATGACATGCTGGTAAGCAGTATGACTTGTATCGCCCACAACTCACTTGTGTTCTACTCGTGCATATAACATCAACGCATAAAACCTAGGCTCGGATGCCACTGTTGGGGAACGTAGTAATTTCAAAAAAAAATCCTATCCACACGCAAGATCATGGTGATGGCATAGCAACGAGAGGGAAGAGTATTGTCCACGTACCCTCGTAGACCGTAAGCGGAAGCGTTATGACAACGCGGTTGATGTAGTCGTACGTCTTAACAATCCGACCGATCCAAGTACCGAACATACGGCACCTCCGAGTTCAGCACACATTCAGCTCGATGACGATCCCCGGACTCCGATCCAGCAAAGTGTCGGGGATGAGTTCCATCAGCACGACGGCGTGGTGATGATGATGATGCTCTACCGGCGCAGGGCTTCACCTAAACTCCGCGACGATATGACCGAGGTGGAATATGATGGAGCGGGGCACCGCACACGGCTAAGGAACGATCCGTAGATCAACTTGTGTGTCCATGGGGTGCCCCCTGCCCCCGTATATAAAGGAGTGGAGGAGGGGAGGGCCGGCCCTCTCTATGGCGCGCCCTAGGGGAGTCCTACTCCCACCGGGAGTAGAATTCCCCTTTTCCTAGTCCAACTAGGAACCCTTCCATGTAGTAGGAGTAGGAGACAAGGAAGGGGAAGAGAGAAGGGAAGGAAGGAGGGGGTGCGGCCCCTCCCCCTAGTCCACTTCGGACTAGGCCATGGGGGGGCGCGCGGCCTGCCCTAGGCAGCCCCTCTCTCTTTCCCATATGGCCCAATAAGGCCCAATACTTCTCCCCGGCGAATTCCCGTAACTCCCCAGTACTCCGAAAAATACCCGAATCACTCGGAACCTTTCCGAACTCCGAATATAGTCGTCCAATATATCGATCTTTACGTCTCGACCATTTCGAGACTCCTCGTCATGTCCCCGATCTCATCCAGGACTCCGAACTCCTTCGGTACATCAAAACTCATAAACTCATAATATAACTGTCATCGAAACCTTAATTGTGCGGACCCTACGGGTTCGAGAACTATGTAGACATGACCTAGAACTATTCTTGGTCAATAACCAATAGCGGAACCTGGATGCCCATATTGGCTCCTACATATTCTACGAAGATCTTTATCGGTCAAACCGCATAACAACAGACGTTGTTCCCTTTGTCATCGGTATGTTACTTGCCCGAGATTCGATCGTCAGTATCCAATACCTAGTTCAATCTCGTTACCGGCAAGTCTCTTTACTCATTCCGTAATGCATCATTCCGTAACTAACTCATTAGCTACATTGCTTGCAAGGCTTATAGTGATGTGCATTGCCGAGAGGACCCAGAGATACCTCTCCGACAATCGGAGTGACAAAACCTAATCTCGAAATACGCCAACCCAACATGTACCTTTGGAGAAACCTATAGTACTCCTTTATAATCACCCAGTTACGTTGTGACATTTGGTAGCACCCAAAGTGTTCATCCGGTAAACGGGAGTTGCATAATCTCATAGTTACAGGAACATGTATAAGTCATGAAGAGAGCAATAGCAACGTACTAAACGATCAAGTGTTAAGCTAACGCAATGGGTCAAGTCAATCACATCATTCTCCTAATGATGTGATCCCGTTAATCAAATGACAAATCATGTCTATGGCTAGGAAACTTAACCATCTTTGATTCACGAGCTAGTCAAGTAGAGGCATACTAGTGACACTATGTTTGTCTATGTATTCACACATGTATTATGTTTCCGGTTAATACAATTCTAGCATGAATAATAAACATTTATCATGAAATAAGGAAATAAATAATAACTTTATTATTGCCTCTAGGGCATATTTTCTTCACGACCACCCCGACAGGACTATGCTTCGGTGCCTTAAGGCACCTGCCTTTGTGTCCATGACATGTGGGCCCAATAGGTGGCTGGCCCACATGTCAGTGACCCAAAGGTAGGTGCCGTTAAGGCACCGAAGCAGCGTCCACCCTGACATGACCCTGGTCTGCCTGGTGCGCCTACATTTGAGAATGCAAATGAATCTTCTTTCATTTGCAAACGAATCTATATGTATTACCATGCCTATGTTTTCCTTGCAATAATTTGTCATACGAAACAAGATACTCCCTCCGTTCACTTTTGTAAGTCGTTTCAGACAACTTAAAATGAACTGTTTTGCACATTGTCTGAAATGTCTTCAAGGTCTTATAAAAGTGAACAGAGGGAGTACTATAAATTAATTAATGAGGAGTTATTTGAAAAAAAAATCAAAACATTATCCACGCTAACGTGGATTAGAGTGTGTGTCACATAATTAGTTATTTTAATTAGAGTGTGTGTCACGTAGTGATCTCCAATTCTAATGTGGATTTCGCATTGCATTGTATCCACACTACTTTTTAAATAAAAATTCATATGTATATGATGAACACCATGGTAGTGAGAAAACTTTTGGATGGATTCAAACATATGACCTACAAAAAAGCACAACAAATTGAGTCAATGTCAACTTTTCGAAACTTAGTATGGCACGAATTCGAAATAATTACCCGTATGCATGGTCCTCAGTTCAAATCTTACAATGTACACCGAATTGATACATCGATATTAAGTCTCGTACTATGTACATTCAAATGTTGTTTTTACCCCCCCCCCCCCCCCCCGCACACACGCTACATACTTCCTGTATCGGTCAATCTTCCTCTCCTAACCACCTTAGGAAGCTATTGGTTTCCAACACACGTTCATTCTTTCTCTCCATGTTTCGATCTCTAAGTCTCTCAACTACACAACCCCTTTTTCCACTCTATTACCAAATATATTTACCTCACACACCCGCCATTGCATCCCATGCCGAGCTCTCTCTCTCTCTCTCTCTCTCTCTCCCTCTCACCCTCTCGCGCTAAATACATGCATTGCCTATCTAGCCACCCCCCCCCCAACCTCTCATGCTCACGCACGCACGTTGTATATCTAGGTCACTCCCTCGAGACTGTCTCACTCTTTCTTCCGCACGGCGGGCCACACTCGCTCAATCTCGCTCTCTTTATCTGAGTCTCATTTAACATTGTTTTCTTTCACACACAAATGATATATCTCCCTGTTCGGGCATCGATCGACACACTCTATACTCTCTCACGCAAATTGTCTATCTAGGTCAGTCCATCCAAGCTGTCGCCACTCTTTTGACCTCATGACGGGCCAGGCTCACTCAATCTCTCTCTCTCTCTCTCTCTCTCTCTCTCTCTGTCTATCTCTCTCTCTCTGTATGTCTCGGTTGACCTCGCTCTTTCTCGGACAAAAATGATATATCACCATGTTTGAGCCCAATTCGACCTATTCACATTGTATACTCTCTCACGCACATTGTCTATCTAGGTCACTCTCTCCAACCCGTCTCACTCTTTCGATCGCACGGCGACCCTATGTGATCGATTGACCTTGCTTCCTCCCATGCACAAAATATATCTACACGTCTGTGACTGGATCATCTCTCAAGCTCTATCTTACAGCCCTCACCCTTGCCAAAAGCTCAATCGGACAATATGTCTCCAGAGCATATATATCTGTTCAATGAATGTCGGACCACACTCACTTTGTTTCTCTATCTATATGTCTCTCGATTGACCTCGCTTTCTCACACTGTATCTTCGACGCATTGAAGCTACCTCTCCATCCCTCGCAAAGCCGGAGCTATTTACATTGCGAGGGGCACTCCAACCTTGGATTAATTTGTGTAGGCATTTATTCCGGTCGGTTTAGATTATATTTTTGTAGCATTCGGCCCACAACTACTCCAAACACCGTTGCAACCCCCGCAACTCCCCTAGTTGATTTCCCTCTGGCTCGGTCATCGCTCTCTCGCACGTCCTTTCTCGCATTCAACGTCGCACCGTGGTTTATTGCAAAAAACCCTGTTGTTCTCTTTAATTATTATAAATAAGATACAAAACTACACATCGATAGTCCACTTAGAATGGAACAAATTTTGACCCACAAATTAAAGTGCTACAAACTACACACCGAGGGGCCCACATGTCATGAAACAAATTTGGACCCATATACAAATTAAAAAATAAAGGACGAGGATCAAACATTTGACCGGGCCTTCAAGCCATACGTCAATAGGCAACATACGTAGAACAACAATGTTTGTTGTACCCCCTTTGTTCACATAATGTTTTTACATTACCACATCCTATTTAATGGATAACATGTAATATTATTTTTAGTACTATTCGTCTTCACTTACGGGTGGGTTCCATGAGTGCTCTCTCTCTCCTCCCCTTCTGCGTTTAGACGCACGGGAAAACACGAAGAACTCGCGGGCAATGTTGCCGTTGACCATATCTGGACGCGTTCACAAGTCACGGCACCAGTTTCACGTACTAGCAGCACTAGTCAGTGTGTACATGCAATGCACGTTAATTTGGAAGTATATTAAGTGCATGCAGATATAAAGTAGGATATTATTTGTGTGTTATTATGTGATTAGCACTATTTTTGGCATGAAATTAACTGCACGCTAAACGTGTTGAGCGCTCGACATTGAAGCAGTCTAGGTTGTTGGATGACAAGAAATACATGTGGCTTGATGACGTTTTATATTTAACTAGCACAAATACCCGTGCGTTGCAACGGTAAAGTAAATTAATATGTTTCCATCGAAAAGTTCACCAAAGTGGCATGAGGGCATCTTTAAATATTACTTTCTGTTACAATCCCATGAAATATTGTTTCTCAGACACAACCCACAATCCCATTTAAATATATATCCAGGTCCGTAGACCATCTAGCGTCGACTACAAGCACTGAAACAACAACTGCCACCGATAAAGAAAAGCGTAGATTGGAAGAATTCAACTTATAGGCACATCGACATAGACAAAGAAAGAGCGGATCCAAGCTGATCCACGAAAGACAAACACCGACCAAATCCCACGATATCCATCGAAAAAAACCTACACACGTCCTTCGATGATGCTAGAAGCATCATCATGGCGGGGATCTTCAGGGAGCCGCCACCGCCTCGTCTTTCTAAGTAGGACATGAACCCTACCAAAACGAAAAAATACCTAAAAACAAAGCCCTCCTGCCGGCAAGGACCGTGATCCATAGGAGACGAGGCGGCATGGCGGCTACACAGCAGGAGGCAGCGGAAACCCTAGGCTTTTTGTGCCCTCCCCTATTTATCTCATGGAGCCCCCAATCCAAGTTAATTCTTGCGGACTACTGTTTGTTTGTTGCTTCTCCAAGTGGCTGGTTGTTTGTACAAGCACCTCACACAAGTATATAAATTGGTCAGATTTTGTGTTAAAAAGTGAGGTGGGACTATTTTATTAGAAAACAAACCTCTTTCTCGCATAGTCATCAGCTTGATAGCCCCCGACCTAGGGTTCCTCCCTCCCTCCCCCCGCCGCCGCCGGCC
The DNA here is from genome assembly GCA_963921465.1 of Triticum timopheevii. Taxonomy (NCBI): domain Eukaryota; kingdom Viridiplantae; phylum Streptophyta; class Magnoliopsida; order Poales; family Poaceae; genus Triticum; species Triticum timopheevii. The sequence continues at coordinate 107,954,218 of OY997271.1, forward strand.
GTCCTAGCCCCCGCCGCCGCCGCCGGTCGCCGGCCGCCCCGCCCCCTTCCCCTCCCCCCTCCCCCTTTCCCCCGGATCCGCTCCGCGCCGCCTCCCCGGGAGGTGGCTGGGACGGCGCGAGCCCTCCTTCCCCTTCGGCCGCCCTCATTGCGCCTTCCCTCCCTGCCGCCGCCGACGGGCGCCCCCGGCGCGGGCCCGGTGGTGTTGGCGGCAGCGGGGCCTGCCTGTCCCCGCGCGCGTGGCTCCCTGCCCGGGGCATGGAGGCGGCGGCAGTGCCCCTCGGCCTGATGACGGCCCGGCCTCCCGGCGCGGTGGCCGGCGGCTCGCTCGGTGGTGGCGCGACCCCTTGGCAACGAGACGGCGTGGTGGCGTTGGTTGGCCGGTGGCGCGCCCCCAGCCCAGATCGGGGCCCGCGGGCCCCATCTGGGTCCTAGCGGGCACGCCCCCGGCATGGCTTCGTCATCGTCTGTGTGGTGAGGTGGTGGAGCAGCTCGGACGGGGGGGCAGCGACGCCGACGGCATGCATGCTGCGGCGCGGAGGCGGGAGTTGTCCGGGCCTCTGAGGGCCCGGCCGGGCCTGTGGGGCCACGGGCCCGGCAAGCTCCCACTTTGGCGTCCGGTCGGCTACGGTCGTGGACGGTGGAGGTGGGGCCCTATAGTATGCTGACGGTGCTGCTGCCTTAGTCCCGGCTCCCCTTCTTCGTTGTGCAGGCCATCTTCGCGGTTCCGTGGTGAGATAGCGTGGGATGCTTCGTGTCCGTGTGCACTGGGTGGTCGTCAGTTTGGTGGCGAGCACCAGAGTGCCTGAGGTGGAGGATGGGATCGGGAGAAATCCCTGTTGGCTTGGCCGACACCGACGCGGTGGCGCCTGAGGGTGCCACTGGACCTTCCTGGAGGGCGTCGGGGCTACCCTTCCTCTTTCCTCGCCGTGTACCGGGGGAAACCCTTGGCAGCAACGTCGTCATCGTCGCGTCCCTTCTTGGAGGTGTTGATTGGTACCGGCGCTTCGGAGTCTCGGAGCTTGGGGGACGATCTCCGGTGGAAGCAGCGGTCGCAAGGCTCCGTCGTCTTTGTCGATCCGCCGTTATCGGCATTTGTTTCTTTTCTTTTTTCTCTTTCTTTTCTTTTGGGCGTGGTTGTGCTGCTTCCGCCTCAGCACCTATCGTTGGTTGTATCGGATGTTTGCTTTGTCATAGTCATAGTCATCAGCTTATTTTTAGACAAGCATGATCGTCAGCTAGCTTTGGCTACATTGTTCTTTTGCTTGGTATAGTTAGTTAGTTTTTTCAGAAACGTATCGCATGGTTAGGTGGCCGTGAGATCGAACAACCATGCAAGCAGTAGTATTTTTCTATATATATATTCTGAAAGACCACCCATATACTCGTAGCCCACAAGAGAAAAATTATTAGAAGGCCCACTTGCTTGCTTGGCTCCTGGCCCAGTACGTACCGATGGAGCGATCGATCTTAAAACAGCGATACGAAGTTACGAACCACCTCCTCGCCACCTCGTACATGACGTTAGTACCACCTCGCTACTTCGTACGTGACTAAAACTAACAGTAGAAAAAAAACTAATTGTGGGACGAAACAAAGAATATCACCTTACTTTAAGGGAAACGTTGGCTTCCGGTCGACCGGCTAGCGATTTGGGCCGGTCCAGTGCGTGACGTTCGATCGCCCCGATCCAGCCAACTCCATGCAAGCCACGTGTCTTTGATGCCCCCGCAGCCGCCCACTCCTACCCCTTATCCTTTCTCATGGACTCCCATCCACATCTTCTTACTTCCCTCTCCTTCTTCAACCTCCCGCCTGCCCCCATCAAGCTGATCCGTTGCTCCTCTCCCCTTTTTCTACAGCTGCCACAGATAGTGGTGCTTCCTTCCTCTTTTTCATGCTGCAAAACCACCATGAGCGGTGCTACTAAAGGCATCCTGTGCTGCCCATTTTCCTCTCGCGGAGCTACTGCAAGGGTGGTTGGTCCTCGCACACGCGCGCTGCCGCGACCGCCCAAAGAGCACTATTGCGCGCGGTGACGACGTGCACTACGAGTTCCCCCACGAGTGGGCTGCTGCATGGTCTGAGCAGCACCACACCCCTGGTGCAACCAGTGTCGCGTGATGCTACCACGGGCGTCGGACTTTGCTACAACCGCCATCGTGTTTTGCTACAACGCAAAAAACTGGTGTCGCTCTGTTCTTTGCTACAACCTGCGCCGCCGTTCTACAACCAGCTTCAATTTTTGCTACAATCAACATTGCGTTTCGCTACAACGAGTGTCGTGTTTTGCTACAACGCAGAAACTGGCATCATGTTTCTTGCTACAATCAGTCACTGCCCTACTACAACCGGCTTCATTTTTTGCTACAACGGGTGCCGTGGTTTGGTACAATCGATGAAGAAGAAAACTTCAAACCCATGAGAAAAAGCTTCAACAGGTGTGAAAAAAAGCTTCAACAACAGAAAAATCTTCAACCGGTGTGTGAAAAAGCTTCAACCAGCGAAGGAAGAAGCTTCAACCATGGAAAAAGCTTCAAACTGTGGAAAATGTTTCAACCGACACGGAAAAAGCTTCAACCGGCATGGGAAAAGTTTCAACCAGCACGACATGCTGACAATGGTGCGAGCGGCGACACCGGAAGCTGCGGCCGAGGACATGGCGGTGCTACGACGGAGACGGCTAATTGCTGCAACGATGAAGGGGTCGGGCGTTCTACGGTGACGGCGGCGTGCTGCGTTGAGGTCCTGCTGGAACAAGCGGGACGGGTGCTGCGAGGACGGCGACTGGCGGCGAGACGGCGACCGGGGAGGGAACGTAGACCGACGGCGAGGGACGGCGACCTAGTGATGCTTCAAGGTCAAGCCTCGTGCATCCATGGCGGTGTCCTGTGAAACCGTTGTTTCCTTTTGGATTGGATGTGATTTTTGTTGAGAAAAAAAAACGATTCAGAGGCCTGATCTGACGGTGAGCAGTACCACAATCTGATGCCCCAGATGCAACCGGCGGAACCATTTGCGCCGGTCCGCCGGCGCCTAGTGCTGCCCTTACTTTAATAGTAGGTATAGATTTGATATGGCTCTAGCAGAACATTCAGTCGATCAAACCATAGATTTCGTTCAGTCTGACTCCGACTTTAAATTATACGACGGTCGATATAAAATAAATGGAAATGATAAACGTTCGGATTTTAAGCATGGCAATTCGAACGTTTTTCATGGCAAATTTAGATTACGCGGCGGCGGCGGAGGCGTCTTGCGGTGGAAAGCGGCTCCTCTGTCGTGCTCTGTGTGTCGTCGGGCCACTGACCGACAGCGACGGCAACGTCGTGCGCCATTGTTGGCGTACTCCTGGACGTTGGCCTAGCTTCAAGGAAGGCCAAAATGTTCTGGACTTCGGAGCGAGTCGACTGGCGGGAGGAGGCGACTGGCATTGGTGCAAGGAAGCGATCGACGGTGGGCATCCATGCCGCTGAGGGGGGCACTGGCACCCGCGCGGGGACAGGCGCTGTCAACGGCACGGCGAAGACATTCGTGTGCACGAGCACCGGCACGGGCACGCACGTCAGTGCACGCGCAGGCGCATGCGCTGGCAGGTGCACAGGCACCGGCACGGGCATGCGTGTCAGTGCACACGCAGGCGCATGCACTGGCAGGTGCACGGGCGCGTGAAAGTCAGCGGGGACCTCGTGGAACCCCATGGGATCAAGCTCGGCGACAATGTGCGGCTCCCAGCCCATCAATGCCACGGGGATGGGCGCTGGCGCAGTCGGGGCGACGGGAGCCGGAACAGGAGCGGGGACAGGCGTGGCGTCTTCCCGCAAGGCCAGTTCAAGCTCGTCCCAAAGCGCCTTATGTTCTTGAGACTCCGGCTGGGTGTCTTCCTCAGGAAACTGGAAGACTAAGGATAGACCATCGTGATGTGGCATGGCGTACGTTTAGGTCAGGCTAGTTGGAGGTAGACGACAGCAGAATCGGAGAGGAAGCGAGAAGATTGTAGTGATACCGGGTAGTGCGGGGTTGATTTTAAACTGCGGCACCGGCGACATTAAAAGTGGGAGCAGTTGGGACGAAGGTGGGCGGCGGAGCCTGGTCAAAGGGCCCGCCTCCCGGTGCACCTGCACAGAGGTCTGCTCGCACACCTCCCTGTCAGCCGGCGCAGCGGTCTGCTCGCACGCCTCCCGTCGACTCACACGCTTGCTCGGACATGTAACACCCATGATGCGGCTATATCTCCCACGTGTCGAAGCACGACTTAGAGGCATAACCGTATTGTGGTTTTGTCACAACAAGGGTCATCTTCACACAATCCCATGTAATGAACAAGACTGGGATAAAGAGTTGGCTTAAAATCGCCACTTCACACAATGAACAAATAATTCATACATCATTCAGAGTACACACATAGTCCGACTACAGACGAAGCCAAAAGAAAAGAAGATAACCCAACTGCTAGATCCCCTATCGTCCCAACTGGGCTCCACTACTGATCAACATGAAACGAAACATAGCAACGACCAAGATCTTCGTTGAGCTCCCATCTGAGCTCGGTTACATAACCTGCACTGGTATCATCGGCACCTGCAACTGTTTTGGTAGTATCTGGTGAGTCACGAGGACTCAGCAATCTCAAAACCTGCGAGATCAAGACTATTTAAGCTTATGGGTAGGAAGTGGTAATGAGGTGGAGTTGCAGCAAGTACTAAGCATGGTGGCTAACATACGCAAATAAGAGCGAGAAGAGAAGCAACGGAATGGCCGTGAAGCTAGAAGTGATCAAGAAGTGATCCTGAAACTGCTTACGCACAATCATAACACAAAGACCGTGTTCACTTCCCGGACTCCGCCGAAAAGAGACCATCACGGCTACACACGCGGTTGATGCGTTTTATTAAGTCAAGTGTCAAGTTCTCTACAACCGGACGTTAACAAATTCCCATCTGCCACATAACCGCGGGCACGGCTCTCGAAAGTTTATACCCTACAGGGGTGTCCCAACTTAGCCCATCACAAGCTCTCACGGTTAACGAAGGATATTCCTTCTCCCAGGAAGACCCGATCAGTCTTGGAATCCTGGTTTACAAGACATTTCGACAATGGTAAAACAAGACCAGCAAAGCCACCCGATGTGCCGACAAATCCCGATAGGAGTCGCACGTATCTCATTCTCATGGCACACCTGATGAGCCAGACGTCGGGTTGGCATATACCCTGGTTGCCCAGGGGACGCCGGACATCGCTCGGTTTGGACGAGCACCCGGAGGAGCACTGGCCCGGGGGGGGGGGGGGGGGGGTAAATAAAGATGACCCTTGAGTCTGCAGAATCCAAGGGAAAAAGGCTTAGGTGGAAAATGTTAAAACCAAGGTTGGGCCTTGCTGGAGGAGTTTTATTCAAAGCGAACTGTCAAGGGGGTTCCATAAATCACCCAACCGCGTAAGGAACGCAAAATCAAGGATCACAACACCGGTATGACGGAAACTAGGGAGGCAAGAGTGGAACAAAACACCAGGCATAAGGCCGAGCCTTCCACCCTTTACCAAGTATATAGATGCATTAATTAAATAAGAGATATTGTGATATCCCAACATAATCTTGTCCATCATGGAGCAATCTTCAAGTTCACCTGCAACTAACAATGCTATAAAAGGGCTGAGCAAAGCGGTAACATAGCCAAGCAACGGTTTGCTAGGAAGGGTGAAAAGGTTAGAGGCTGACATGGCAATATGGGAGGCATAGTAAACAAGTGATAGGTAGCGTAGCATAGCGATAGAACAAAGCAACTAGCAAGCAAAGATAGAAGTGATATCGAGGGTAATGATCATCTTGCCTGAGATCCCGCAAGGAAGAAGAGCGAGTCCAAAAAGACGACAAACGGATGTAGTCAAACAATTCCTCATGAATGCAATGTTACCGGAACTATCAAGGAGAAGCGCAACCGGAAAGAAGCAAACAACATGGTAAACAACCATCACATAAGCATGGCATGATGCACAAACAAGTATGATGCATGTCCGGTTTAAAGAGGCATGGCATGGCAAAGTGCAACAAACAATACTACAAATTAAGTGGAGCTCAATATGCAACGAGTTGCATATTGACGAAACACCACATCAATTATTTAGTTCTCTCTTGTTTAGGAACACAACAATATTACATGTTGTTATAAACATGACAAGAGGTGAAGCATAAGTAAACTAACTATTTAGGCAAGTTTAAATGAGGCCGGAACAACAAACAACAATTCCGGAAAATCCCCATGTGCATAATTTGAGTTTGGGATTGTTCTGCCCATTACGTAGTTTTAGAGTTGTTAAACATGCAAAGTAAGTGCACCAAGTTAAACTAGGCATTTTTCCACCCCATTTACATATATTGTTTATTTAATTCAGAGCTACGGTTATTTAGTTATGAAATAAATCATTTTAACATGGCATTTAAGCAAATTAATGCAAACAGCAAGTTAAACATTTTACACATGGATGAGAGTGGAATATTATGAAACTAGATGAAAATCTAAGCATTTTACATATTAAAATCATTTTAATATGATGCACGGTTGATGAGTTATTAAATGCATGATCATGAGGGTGCAATCTGTAACCATGCAGTTTTCTGGATAATTAGCAAATTCGCAGCCACGTAAAAAAACACAATCGGGTTGAAACTGCTGGCCCAACAGTGCACACGGGGTTTGGGTGGCTGCTCACATCGGGCTCTCAGGCCGGAAGCGAAGAAGCGACTGGACGCAGGCTAGGCCTTGGAGGCCCTACGCTCGACCAGCGAGGTCAACGGGCACGAGCGGCTTCGTTCTGTCGCTCGAAGCAGAGGACATGGACAGGCGATGCGGCTGCAAGCGGAGCTGATGCAGGGAACGGCAGCGCGACACTGAAGATGGTGGGGCGGCCATGGTGCGGCTCCCAGCGACGAGGATAAGGTGAGGAGGAGCAGATCCAGGCGGAGGCGACCCGGAACTTGGCGCGCGAGCAAGGAACTTGGCGGCGGAGACTTGGGCGCAAGCAGGTGGGGACGACGTTGGTGCTGGAACAGCGGGCGGCTGCAGAGGAAGTCGGCAGCTGGCACGAGCTGGACGCGTGGAAGGCCGAGAACGGGCAGCGGAGCATGCTCCCGTCCGGATCCAGCCGGAACCGAGGCGGGGCTAGAGGCAACAACGGCGGTGGACTCGAGCTTCGGCTGTGGCGCTGGTTCACTGGAGAAAAAAGGAACAAGACGAGGAGGATGGTCAGGGAGGAGCAGTGTGATGGGAAAAAGGAAAGAGAAGGTGCAGAGGAACGATGACGTGACCCTAGCATCTCGCCGGCCCGGCATGAACGAGAAGCTGGAGACGAGGTGGAGCGGCGCGGGTCTCCGGCGAGGTTGGTCGAAGGCGGTGGCTTCAGGGCAGGTGAGCTCGAGCTCCTTCTCACTACTAGGGAAAAGCTTATACACAAGCTCTTACTAGTAGCGCGGGTTTATACCCCTCGCTACTGCTACTTACTAGTAGCGCGGGTTTTTAACCCTCGCTACTACTAAGTTGATAGTAGTAGCGCGGGGTTTTAACCCTCGCTACTACTAAGCGGTCTCTACCGTGCCTCCCGGAACATGCCATAGTAGTAGCGAGGGTTATAAACCCGCGCTACTACTAAGTTGATAGTAGTAGCGCGGGTTTTTATCCCTCGCTACTACTAAGTGGTCTCTACCATGCCCCCCGGGATATGCCATAGTAGTAGCGAGGGGTAAAAACCCGCGCTACTACTAAGTCTTGTGTATTTTAACACCCATGAAATCCCCATATCCTCATCCAAATCACTCCTCTCCCCCATCCCTCTCCTCCTCTCTCCCTCTCTCTCTCTATGGAGCTCCCGCACATGCGTGTCTCCTCCTCCACGGCAACTATTGCCCTCGCGCCGTGATGTGTCCCTCAAATCCGGCGACCTCCTCCGCTGCCCGTCCTCCCTCCTCCTCCGCCGCTGCCCCTCCTTCCTCCTCCTCCTCCGCCTCCTCCTCCTCCTCCGCTGTTGGAAGGAGAGGAAGATCCAGCAGAGCACCACCCATGAAGATGGCCAGGTCTCTCTTGGATGCAACCCATGGCGTCATCTAGGGTTTCGGCTCCAACTCCGACGGCCACTGGTGAGTTGATGCACCTACTCTCTCTCTCTCTCTCTCTCTCTCTCTCTCTCTCTCTCTCTCTCTCTCTCTCTCTTCCTCTTCTAATCCTTGTCTCTTTTTTTTGTAGCAGCAGCAAAGGAGAGGTGTTGAGAAGAGTTGGATGGGGAAGCACCATCTCCATGGATGACTTCATCCCCTCCAGGATCTGCATCAGCGATGGATGAAGAGGACAATGACGCCTAGCAGCAGCCATGGCTAGAATTTATTTTTTTATTTCCTAATTAGCTAGCAGTAGCGAGGGTCCAGAACCACGCTACTACTAGTTAGTAGTAGCGCGGGTGGTATCCACGCTAGTACTAACGGACATAGTAGTAGCGCGGGTGGCACCCATGCTACTACTACCTGTTAGCTGTAGCATCATATCAGTAGCGCGGGCACCCGCGCTACTGATATACCTAAAACCTGCGCTGCTGCTAGGCTTTTCCCTAGTAGTGTCTGCTAGGCCTCGGCACAGGGGACGGGAGGCTGGAGCTGGCGCAGCTTGGTGGATCGAGGCAGAGGCTGGTGGATTGGATCGAGGGAATGAGGAGATCCCGAGGAAGAAAGGGAGGTGGGTGGTGGCAGCTCGGGAATAGGTGGAAGGATGGGACAGGATCCCTAGTTTCTAGGGTTAGAGTAGACTGATTATATAGTGAGTGGGTTAGGTTAGGGGCTATTCTAGCCCCTCCGATTGTAATCGGACGGTCGATAAAAAATAGGTAGGGAGTCCAAATGATAAAACGGAGATGTCTTAAGAATGTATGGGGATGATCTGGACCCGTTTGGTCATGACCGTGCGGGTTGGGTTCGGGAGAGGTTTCGTACGCGCGCAAGGGGTTTGATCACTGAGCAAAGAGATTAAGCGGCCAGACAAGAGGGACGGGAAAAACCCGGTTGGTCTCGAAACAGACAACTGGGAGATGCGGCAACTACAAACGAACTAAGAGTTTTAAGAAAACATGCGAATGCAATGCGGATGATGCGATCATGAATGCAACAAACAAAAATAAAACACACGGAGACAACAAGATAGCTGGAAGACTTCTGGAGCGTCGGTCTTGGGGCGTTACAACACTCCACCACTACAAGAGGATCTCGTCCCGAGATCTAGGATGGCACCAGAGAGAAATGGAAGAGGAAGAGAAGAGGTAAAACTAAGTTGCTTCTTCAACAAATGTGTGAAACCAAAGAACCTTGAGAGGTTGAAAAGTTGAAAGAAAGAACACGACGGAGTTGAACACAATTGAGAGCACTGCGGTAAAAAAATAGAAACAAGGAACACCATTTCAACCTTGGAGGTTGCAAAGCTATGAATGACGAGTACAATGGACAAGAAGGAATTGGAACCACTCTGGTTGAAACGAGATAAACAAGGAACAATGAAGATCAAATTCGGACAACACTCCGGTTGAAAAGAGATGCACGACTTGATAAGATGAAAAGAACTTGAAGAGGTGACACAACACTTCGGTTAAATGGTAAGCATGAAAAGAACACAATCCTCAATACGAGAAGAGGAGTGAAGAGAGCAACATCACAATGCCCCCGGAAGAAAGAATAGAAGATAGATCATTGGAATAAAAGAATGGAGAAGAAAATGCCAACTTCTGCCACAAATGAACTTGGAAAGCATCCTTCCAAAGAAGAATTGAACGGAGTTGTTGGAAAATCAACAACGAAAAGCACAAGCTCGCTATGGGCTTATGGCAAACTTCTCAAAATTGAGGCGAAATTCTGCCACTACAGGAAACAAATAATATAATTGATAACACCAATGAGATGAAATAACTTCTTCCACCAAGATGATAGAGAGATAACTTGGACCATTGATAATCACCACAATAGCAACATTCCTTAGGGAAGGCTTCAGGTGAAATATGACGCAAGATAACTCCAACGAAGAGATTAATGGATTTAAAATACCTCATTCTTGACAACATATGAATCATGAAACATGAAGGAAATTGTCAAGAGTGACATAACACCACCTCAAAAGATAAGGTAGAAAGAATAGCACTTTGGAATGCAAGATGAAGAATACTCGAGCTCCTCAAAACAAAACATGTGTTGAGCACCATGTTTATTTTTAGAGTATAGCTTGGCTGATCTTAACTTCAAGAGAAATCTTAAAGAACAATTGAAGAATGAAAAGAATCATTGACGAACCACCATGTAGAGCCTCCATGAAGAACTCCGGTAATAAAAGGATGATAAAAAGAAAGAGAAGTTGAAAACACAAGGTGAAGCCTTGCGATGATTTAGATGGAGCTTCACGATGATATAACCGAGAAAACTTGGAACTCCGGAAAAAAAGATGAAGCATCTCGAACCGAGAAATGTGACATGATGAACAACTTTGGAAAGAAGAAACTAGATCACTTGGATGAAACAATAATAAGAATTATGTTATGCCTATCCTTCACCAATTTAAATTGATGACAAACAACGGATTTGACATACTACTTATTCTTCTTGAGGGATTAAGAGAGATATAGCGTAAACTTAAGAAGGTCTTCAACAACCACAAGTAGGATTGAAACAACGAAAGAATGAATGAATTGATACAATAATGAAGGAAGTGAAATCTTGAATGAACCACCGTAAGAATTGAGAATGAATGTAGCAAAGGCATAATTCACGGGGAAGAATTGGGAAACGAATAAAGATACTTGAGGGGATTTAGATACATGAGAACAAAGAGATCATGAACTGATTTGAGGGTAATTGAACGATTCACCGGTAAGATTTGGAGAATGATAGGTACACGAGAATGAATAATTCTGAGATGATGGGCTCCGGAGAATCAAACTGAAGAGACTCCTGAATTGCTCTGGATGGGTGAAAAGAATTCTCACAATCGAAAACAATTATGAGAGGATGGCATCAAGCTAGAACCATGAATCTTGCAGAGAATGGAGCAAGATTTAAGAGAAATCCTTCTTCGGTCTTCAAATGTTGAGAATGAAGATGAGAACCACCATGAAAATTTATGAGACACTCCGGAGCAATGAATAATAGAAATGTTGAACCAACAATGAAAATGTTTAAAAAGCAATCTTAGAGAAGGAATATGACTGATGATAATTCATTCTTACGTCAAACTTGGAAATGAATTTGAGAATAACTCCGGAAAGAATTAGAAGAGTCAGGTAAGATCCTGGAAAAGACCTATGGGTTAGGGCTCACTCAAAAGGAAACACCGTTGAACTATTTAAAAGAGAGATTGCGCCGGTTGAATTAAATGACTTGAATGAGATAATAATCTCGAAATAGATTGAGCGGATTAATAATGTAGACACAAATCTTCTGAGATATCCTCGGCACTTCAGATATGAATAGAGAGAGGTGAACGAATAAGAGAGGCTTGGATAAGAAATACACATGGGAAGATATGTGAAACAAAAGGAAGAGATATGATCAACTCCAAAGCTTGAAATTAATCCACCGGAGAAGAAAAGAGAACGAAGAATAATAACTTGAAACTCCTGGCCATCTTCATGACAATCACTAGATAAGAACATTTACGGAAAAGAATGGAGACACTTCACATGAATAAAATGGATACTTGATTAAGAAATCAGATTCCTTGAAGGAAAAGGGTTGGGAGGGCGGGAAAACAAAGGCAACTTGGGGCAAATGGAATGGATACCGTTGAGAAAACTTAGAATTGATCTTGCGGATGTTGAGATGATCGGATCCACTTGAAGAGAAGCACGCCGGTTGGAAAAGAATTAACATGACAACCTCAATGATCAAGAAGGATTAGTACTCCCATAGAAATATGAGAACACCGTTTAGAAAAGGTATGGAATCAACACTTGACATTGAAGCAACTCGAATACCACAAATAAAACAAAACAAAGGATTTGGCTTGCAAAATAAGCCGGGAACAAACATATGATAGAGATTTCGTCCGAAGTTTTCGTGGTGGGGCCCACACAGGCTCGATCGTACAGCACCATCATGTACAAGGCAGTGCACATGACATACGAAGTGTCCCCAAACCAGCATAGCCAAGGGTTCTTTAAGACACAACGAGACCACTGTAAAAACGACCATGGATAGGCGGACCACTAGACGTCGAACCCCAATCTCATAACATGCATCTGTCGGAAAGAAAAAAAACTAGAGCTACTTGAATTCCCACCTATAAAACTCCCGAAACTTTCTAGTTATGCAATCTGGTGTTGGGGATACAGGGGAAGCAATATATATCTCACCCAAAACTAACAATCCCTACATCCAAGCTGTATCCATCCGTCAACACATAACCAAGAAACCTTCGGAAATCGTGTACCTCAACCTTCGAAAAGCATTCGTTATATGAGCTATGGTAATACTCCCGAACTCCCCAGTACTGGGTGGCATCGAGGTTATCTTACCACTAACTACATAAAAGAGATTTTCAATGTCGGCGAAACTCAGGTATTCCAGAACTGTAACGATAAAATTATGATGACAACACCTCGGAGCTCAACTCCCCAGGACACTGCCACAACCCCTAAATGTCAGGAGGCACCAAGAACAATGTTCTCATCATAAGAATATCGGAACGATCCCAAGATACCCGCGTGATCCTAAAAAAATTAGTGAAATTTGAGGCGGGGAAAGACAAAATATCTACGTCAGGAGGCCTCACCAGAGCGACGAAGGGACTGAGGAGTAAAAAAAATCCTACTCTCCGATATATATAATCCTAAGACTCAAAACATTTTGTTCTAGACTCAACAACGTCAGCGGTTCGATCAAGCAGGGGGCTCCTAAGTCGGGGATGGCTCTGATTACCAACTTGTCCATCACATAAGCATGGCATGATGCACAAACAAGTATGATGCATGTCCGGTTTAAAGAGGCATGGCATGGCAAAGTGCAACAAACAATACTACAAATTAAGTGGAGCTCGCAACGAGTTGCATATTGACGAAACACCACATCAATAATTTAGTTCTCTCTCGTTTAGGAACACAACAATATTACATGTTGTTATAAACATGACAAGAGGTGAAGCATAAGTAAACTAACTATTTAGGCAAGTTTAAATGAGGCCGGAACAACAAACAACAATTCCGGAAAATCCCCATGTCCATAATTTGAGTTTGGCACTGTTCTACCTATTACATAGTTTTAGAGTTGTTAAACATGCAAAGTAAGTGCACCAAGTTAAACTAGGCATTTTTCCACCCCATTTACATATATAGTTTACTTAATTCGGAGCTACCGTTATTTAGTTATGAAATAAATCATTTTAACATGGCATTTAAGCAAATTAATGCAAACAGCAAGTTAAACATTTTACACATGGATGAGAGTGGAATATCATGAAACTAGATGAAAATGTAAGCATTTTACATATTAAAATCATTTTAATATGATGCACGGTTGACGAGTTATTAAATGCATGATCATGAGGGTGCAATCTGTAACCATGCAGTTTTCTGGATAATTAGCAAATTCGCAGCCGGGTAAAAAAAACACAATCGGGCTGAACCTGCTGGCCCAACAGTGCACAGGGGGTTTGGATGGCTGCTCACATCGGGCTCTCGGGCCGGAAGCGAAGAAGCGGCTGGACGCAGGCTAGGCCTTGGAGGCCCTACGCTCGACCAGCGAGGTCAACGGGCACGGGCGGCTTCGTTCTGTCGCTCAAGGCAGAGGACATGGACAGGCAACGCGGCTGCAGGCGGAGCTGATGCAAGGAACGGCGGCGCGACACTGAAGATGGCGGGCCGGCCATGGCGCGGCTCCCAGTGATGAGGATAAGGTGAGGAGGAGTGGATCCAGGCGGAGGCGACCCGGAACTTGGCGCACGAGCAAGGAACTTGGCGGCGGAGACTTGGGCGCAGGCAGGTGGGGACGATGTTGGTGCGGGAACAGCTGGCGGCTGTAGAGGAAGTCGGCGGCTGGCGTGAGCTGGACGCGGGGAAGGCCGAGAACGGGCAGCGGAGCATGCTCCCGTCCAGATCCAGCCGGAACCGAGGCGGGGCTGGAGGCAACGACGGCGGTGGACTCGAGCTTCGGCGGTGGCGCTGGTTCACTATGAGAAAAAGGAACAAGACGAGAGGGATGGTCAGGGAGGAGTAGTGTGATGGGAAAAAGGAAAGAGAAGGCACAGAGGAACGACGACGTGACCTCAGCATCTCGCCGGCCTGGCATGAACGAGAAGCTGGAGACGAGGTGGAGCGGCGCGGGTCTCCGGCGAGGTCGGTCGAAGGCGGTGGCTTCAGGGCAGGTGAGCTCGAGCTCCTTATGCTGGGCCTCGGTGCAGGGGACGGGAGGCTGGAGTTGGCGCAGCTTGGTGGATTGAGGCAGAGGCAGAGGCTGGTGGATTGGATCGGGGGAATGAGGAGATCCCGAGGAAGAAAGGGAGGTGGGTGGCGGCGGCTCGGGAATAGGTGGAAGGATGGGACAGGATCCCTAGTTTCTAGGATTAGAGTAGACTGATTATATAGTGAGTGGGTTAGGTTAGTGGCTATTCTAGCCCCTCCGATTGTAATCGGACGGTCGATAAAAAATAGGTAGGGAGTCCAAATAAGAAAACAAATATGTCTTAAGAATGTATGGGGATGATCTGGACCCGTTTGGTCATGACCGTGCGGGTTGGGTTCGGGAGAGGTTTCGGACGCGCATGAGGGGTTTGAGCACTGAGCAAAGAGATTAAGCGTCCAGACAAGAGGGACGGGAAAAACCCGGTTGGTCTCGAAACAGACAACTGAGAGATGCGGCAACTACAAACGAACTAAGAGTTTTAAGAAAACATGCAGATGATGCGATGATGAATGCAACAAACAAAAATAAAACACACGGCGACAACAAGATAGCTGGAAGACTTCTGGAGTGTCGGTCTTGGGGCGTTACAGGACGGCACCTGCCGATTAGAAGCGGGGACTCGTGGCGGCACATAAACGCCCATGATTTCAATAGTGAAAGTGTTCGCCTTAACGTGACAAATCTTTGTTCCAAAATACCTTGGCTCTTCATTTGTGCAACTTGTCATAAGCAGCTTGTCTCAAATTGAAGAAAAAACTTACGAAGTAATATTTGTGTCATATCACATGACCATGCTCAGTTTCAAGAATTTATGCTCACTTTTGGATTTTTCTAAAATTTAGGATCTAGGATTTGAAACAATATCATAACCTACATCATGCAATAAATTTTCAAGCCGTACATCTATCCTGTTGTATTTCTTAAGAAAGGATTTGGTCAAACATTTTGCTTAGTTAGACTTTAGACAAGTTATATATGCAGAGTAAAAGGATAATCCCTCCGTACCAGTGCATTGCCTGATATATTAACTCAAGTACTAGGCACGAACAAACGGGCTCAATTCTGTGCTCATCCTGGTGTAGTAGTAGTAGTAGTAGGCAATGAAGTTGACGGGTGACCTTGACGAGCGGCGACCGAGGGAATTGAACCGTGCTCGGCACGGTAGGTAATGTTGTCTAGTTACTAAAGCATCCCTCTGTTGTTTATCGGTAGTCATTATGGACCAGGGACATGAGGGGAATTTCCTAGGGCTGGAATTCTGGCTGCCAGATATGTCGACTTGAAACGCTGAGGCTCGACTGGTTGGGGTTGCCTAATGTGCGTACCACGCACGCCACCGAAGGACATGAGCCCGGTTTTTTTATTTTTTCTATTTTTTTAGGATCAACACGAGCCAAGGTCTGGCAGGTATGCCGTTGGGTCCTACCATTAGAGAATACAAAAGGAACCTTGTAAATTGTCGAACGAATCTATGTGTATTACAATACCCGTATTTTCCTTGCAAATACTAATCTCAACGTGGTAATTGATTTACGACGAGTTGTTGAACTAGAGTGAGTTTGTGATATAGTGATCTCAACGTGGATTTCACATTTCATGGTATCCCTAGTAAGTTTTCCTATGCAAATTCAAATTTAAAATATGAACAATATGGAGGTGAGAAAACTTTGTATGTATCAAGCATATGACCACACACACAGAGAGAGAGACACACACACACGAACACAACAACAATCCAATAAGTATAGTGCATCTATTTTTCCAAACCATGCATGTATGACATGAATTCAAAAATACTACTTCTATTCCTAAATATTAGTCTTTTAGAGAGTTCAACAAGTGACTACATACGGAGCAAAATGAGTGAATCTAGACTCTAAAATATGTCTATATACATCTGTATGTGCCAGTCCATTTGAAATCTAAAGACTAATATTTAGGAATGAAGGGAGTAAAATGTAAGACATGCATGGTCCACAGTTCAATATTTAAAATGAACATGAAACTGAAACATGAATATTAAGTCTAGTACTACAGTACATGCAAATGTTGTGTTTAGGCGGAGCTATGATTGTCGGGGGTCAACCCCTCGACCTTAGAAAAATTGTGGAGCTCTGTTTAGGGTTGTTTAGATTATATTTGTCCCCACCCTCCCAACCAGCGATTGGTTGTGCACCCCCCACCCCTCATCCCCGGGAGAATATCATGTTCCCCCATACCTTAGATGCTATATGCCGATACGAGTTGCTTGGAGCTTGTAGATCTAAGATATATCAGCTCACATGGTGTGTCTTAATATTTTTATAGGAAACCTTGATGAGTTTGAGAATTGCACCCAATTTGTACAAAAACTACTCAGATGCCCTTGGATCCGATATCCAATGACCTCGAAGCTCGTATCACCGTAGCATCTAAGATGAAGGAGGACATCATATTCTCCTGTATGTAAGAATATCATGTGCTACCACACCTTAGATGCTTTGGTGATACAAGCTCTTCGGAGCCATTGGATTTGTGACCCAACACCTCCTCGGTGGTTCGAATGGTTTTTTGCAGAAAAGCCCCAAAAGTGTTCGGCCACTGCTTACAAGCACAAAGACTGCTCAGATGCCATGTCACATACATCTTGGTGGAGTGCTTTGAGAGGCTGAAATGAAGTACATCATCGCTTTGAGAAGTATGTGATAAGCAAGAGCTCCTCCTAAATTTGTGCATTATTTAAAATTTGTTTTTGAATGCAAATGCACAATCGATTAGGATCATGGGTTACTCTTCCATGTCACATACATCTTGGTGGAGCGCTCAAAATGATAGAATATAAAATATGCACTCATCACCAAGGCAAGATATGAATGATCATACATAAGAGATAGAATATCATCATTCAAGCAGACATTAAAGCATAATATGATCATACACATGATCATAGGAGTATCTCACACACCAGCACAAATAGTGTATCAACCAAATAAGCAAGCAAAAAGGTAGCAAGAGAGGCAAATGAAGCAAAACTCTCTCTCTCTCTCTCTCTCTCTCTCAGCCTATGATCTATACACTTTCTCCCCCTTTGGCAACAAGTTACCAAAAAGCTTGAAAATGCATAGTGCTATGCGGCTCTCTAAGAACGATCTCCGGGTGCTCCGGTGTGCGAAGGTGGCATGGAGAGGAGTCCTGCAACAAAAGCATCTGAAGAGGTCTGTGGAGTTGGTGGAGTTGCAACTGGAGGAGCAACTGAGGCTGTAGCTGCTGGTGCTGAAGTAGTAGCCCTAGCGCCGTTGGCTGGCACAGCTGCAGACCTTTGTGCCCTTGGCACTCTCTAAAAAACTTTAGTGGTAGCTATCCCTCTTCTCTCTTCAGTTTCTTCCTGGAGTTGCTCCACTGTAGTCTGGATCTCTGTGACCTTAAAGTCTAGATCATAAAACTTTGTCTTGATGATCCTCTCAAGACTCTCTTGATTTCGAGTCAGGGTTGCCAATCCTTTCTCATTCTCATAGTGGCCTCAAGCAGATAGCTAAGCTAATCCTGCTTGATCATGAGGTGTACAGATGAAGCATCTGGAACATGTGGAGTTTGTGCTGCCTTCTCTGCCTTTGCTTTTTCCATCTTCTCCTGAGCCTCTACTGATGTAGGATGTGATGCATCCATGACTACCTCATTGTCCTCAAACTCAGGCAATAGGGGAAGGTGCTCCTTGTCCAAAAGATATATGCCTTTGCCCATCTTAGAGTTGATGAGCATCTGAATGTGTGGAGCATAGCCACATGATCTCTTTTAGTCAGCACTAGTCCTGTTTATTGTCTCGAAAATTAAGTTCATTACCTTGAACTTCTCTGGCACATCAAACATCTGCAGCAAGTTAATTGAATGCCCTCTGATCATCATGTCATCTCCAGACTTGGGCAACAATGTGTGCCTCAGAATGGTGTTGATGGTGGGTAGCCCAGACAACAGATAATATACTGAGCCATATTTGTGAGTCTCCATGGCAGCATCAGGAATCTCCTTGTACATGTGTGCCATGGAGTTGTGTCCTTTCCTGGGCTTGGCATATACATCTGTGTCATCTTCTTGTTCTTTAGGGGCATTTGATTAGCTTGGCCCACTCAGCAACAGAAGATTGGTACCTTGTACCCTCAGTCATCCAAACAATGTTTCCATATGGGTAGAAATGTGCAGCCGAGTAGAACTGCATCACCATCTCATCATTCCATTTAGTGAGCTTCTGACCAACAAACTTATCAACTCTAGTCAGTCTAAAGCTGCCATGAACTCCTGGGAAATAATCTGCATTGTTGTCAATGTACTCCCAATAAACCCATCTCGTGACACTGACAATGGGCTTCTTGTCCAAGAGTATTGTCTCATAGAAGTCCTGCTGCTCCTTGATATGGAACCTGTAATCCATAGCAGTCCTTCTCCTGGTGGCATATGGGTATGTCTGTCTCCATAGCCTGAGACTTGTATCTTTCCTCAGCTTCATATTCTCTGCAACTGGATGTGTATCATCATGATCTGGTATCTTGGGTTTTAAATTTCGGAGCACTTGGGCGTCTTCTTCTTCAACTTCAGGCACTGGGTCCTTGTTCTTCTCAGCAACTGGGATATTCCTTATAGATCTTTTGGGTGCTGCTGGCTTAGAAGCTTGTGCAGCAGCAGCAGCCTTGGGGCAGTCTTGGGCTTGGATGGAGCAGCCCCTGACTTGATGGCATCCCCCATCAGCTTCTGGGTCTTGGCAGGAGGTGCAGCTGGCTCTTCCTCCTCCTCTTCATCTGATGACCAGATCATAGATGGCTTTCCAATCACTCTGGCCATGATCTTGTTGCTCTTTCCTTTCTCTTCTTGCCCTTAGCAGCCTCCTTTTCTTTTGTCTCAAGGGTGAGCTCATTTTCTTCCTAGGTTGAGGCTCTGGCTTTGGACATTGGAATCCTTCTGGCAGGTGCCTTCTTCTTCAGACCTGGCTTGGTTGAAGCTGAAGCACCAAAATATTTCTTAACAACCTTCTTGTTTAACGTGACCTCCTGATCATCCACAAAGTCTACATGTTCTGAGTTAGAGGTTTTCTTCTTCTGCCTTAGGCAGGTTGCTAGGAGTGCTTCTGCTCCCATAATCATAACTACTGTTAGAGGGAATAGTGCCCTCACTCAGGTGTACCTGCTCCTAAGATCTGTTCTGACTGTCACTGTTTTCTGACATGGCTGACACTGAAAGCTGACCCTGTGAACAGATAGTGTTGAGATAGAGTGGATGAGCATCACAAAGTGCAGACATTTTGCAAAACAAATGAGTCAAAAACTTAGTTTCAATTTTCTACAAAAATCATTTTGGAGATACCGATGTGTCAAACTTGGTGACATCGAAGCAACTTTTAGAGTCCAAACTTGTGAAATCGGTCAAAATAAGGCACAGTTCGGTGACTCCGAGATTTCTAGGGTTTCACAGAAAAATGAACTCGGTCACACCGATTTGTATGTTTTGGTCAGACCGAAAAATACAAGTGCAATGGCCCGGGCCAAATCGGTGAGACTGAATTCTCCAAATGGGTCGGTCCAAGATGAGTTTGGCGGAAACCTAACCCTAAGTTTTTGGATCAAAACTAATCTAGAGGAAGTTTTGGTTGGATAGAAGTATCTCAAACGTGGCAAGAATCATGGCATTGACCTTAGTGCAAGAATCGGAGGTAAAGATTGCACAAGGGGTCAAGTTCATACTCTAACTTGGCGGTGAACTCGCTACGGTGACAACATCGGCAAAGATTCCCGTTGACGGCGGCGGAGACCAGCAGCACGACAGCGGAGACGATCCGGAGCCCTCAAGTCGGCAGAGCTGGACAGGAGCGCGCGATGAGTTTGGAGAAATTTCCAAAATTTGGCCCGTGGGTATATATATCCAGATCCTGTCGGTGTGACCGAGTGGAACAACTCGTTGGCACCGAGATGCAGAATCGCGGTTACTGCAACTCGATGAGACTAAAAAGTTCAAATCGGTTGCACCGAGATTGAAACCTAGATCAACTCAATGAACTGGGTATGACCGAATGGGATGAATCGGTCAGGCTAAAATGCATTAAGAGGTTTTGGAAATTTAAGTCTACGACGAATCGGTGACTCCGAGTGATCCTCACCCAGAGGGTTCGAATATGAATTGATCAAACTCTTTGATGTAGCATGAATAGAGTTTGAGACAAGAAAAACATAGATAGCTAGAGAGAGTACTTAGGCATTCTTGTCCATCCATTTGACAAACAAAAGAAAAAGGGCCAATCAATCAAAGCAACAAATGGATGTCCTCGAATGGAGAAAACTATGCAACCAACATGCTCACATTATAAGATAGCAAATGAAATATGTGGCAAAGCATGCACAAACACTCGAGCATCTATCAAGCAATTGGCAATGACTAGGCCATCTATATATGAGTATATTGACATAGGATTCAAATGAGAACATTTTATCATAGGTCATACTCATCGTTTAAGCACAAGTGGGGTTACCACTTTTACATAAAGCATTGTTGTGTTCACACCATTAGAGTTTCTTTAGCTCAATTCTTAGAGTAAAGCTCCCCCTAGATGTGATATCCCCTTTTAGAGGGATGAACTAACCTTGGGTTTTGTCGATGATGACTTCATGTAGATGTTGAAGATGTGGATGCTCAATGTTGATGTAGATAATTTGGAGCAATCCATTGGAGTGAGTTGCACTTTCAATACCTACATGGGTTAGTCCCACAAGGAACAAACAAGGATATCCATAGACATAGAGTGAAGTACACACGTGATGATGTCCATGAAAGCATTAGGTTACCTTGTCCCTTGACTTACTAACAAGAGGGTTTGTGACTCCTTGAACTAGTGCAAGATGTGGAAGTTGATTGCACTTGTCCTTGCCAATATGAATATGAGTGAAGTGTGTTGGCGGAGTCACCCTCAAGAATTCTCTAGTTCTCTTCTTTAGGATCCACATCATCTTGATGGGAATCCTTGGGGTTGTAGATGTACTTGATGAAGTAGAACTTGAATTAGTCTTGGGAACCCACTTGACCAAGGCCTTTGGAGCTTCTTCAAATGCATCAATCTCCTCTTGAAGCTTATCCTTACCTTTTAGCTAGTGGTCTTGTGGTGGAAGATCATCTTGAGCTTGTGTTCCCTTGAAGGAAGTAGGATCATAATTCTCTTGTTGAGGAACAAACTTCGTCTTGGGGTATTGATCTTCTTCCCACTCAACTCCATTGTCATTGAACTTTTCTTCAAACCCAACACCTTGATTCTTCTAGTGCATTCCTTACTTGCGTACAATTTCCTCAAATTGCTTACTTCTGGCAAGGCTCTTGTAAACACCTTTCTCTATAATTCCCTTCAATAGGCTATTTTCTTGCTCAAGTGTAACTTGTCTAAGAGAATCATTAGTGGAATCAAGAGAACTACTAGAAGCAACAATATTGGATTTAGCATGATTATTGTTACTACTAGAAGAAGAATCTTTTTTACTCTTGTTGCTAGATTTTACTTGTGGCGTGTAAGTAGACAAGAGTAAACGCTTGGCAATGTAAGAAGAACTTTTCTTCCGAACATCATCATTGATAGCTTTTAAGAACCCATGCTCTTGCTCTAGGTTGGGCTTCTCGAAGCGTAGCTTCTCATGAGTTTCTTAAAGTTCCCGATGATCTTCTAAAGTAGTTTCATGAGCTAACTTAAGAGTGTTTAATTCTTTAGTTAGACGCTCAATCTCCTTCTTATCATTGTCATTCGCTTCATCCTGATTAGCGTGATTAATAGTAATTTCATCATAGTTTTCATCACTAGCATTGTCAACAAGTAACTCGTCATCACTTAACAAATCATCTTCGTCACTATTGAAATCAATATACTCGGGGTGTGATACCTTGGGGCCTTTAGCCAAGAAACATCTTCCAATTCCTTCATTTGGTGAGTCAAATATGTCATAGGAGTTGGTTAACACAAGTGCAAGACCGGCAACACCTTGATCTTGAATATATTCGGAGTTGGAGTGATAACTTCTCTCGGAGTGGTTGTCGGAGTCGTAATCGGATACCCATTCACCAACATGAGCTTGGTGTCTTTGTTTTGTGTAGCTCCTTGATGACTTATCCTTCCTTTCTGAATCCTTGCTTCTGCGAGAGGGTCTTCATTCATAACGATCATCTCTACTCCTTCTCTCTCTTGGAGGTGATTCTTCTCTTCTACGTCTCCTTTTAGGCGAGTCTTCTTTTCTTTTGTAGGGAGCCGCACACTCATTGGAGTAGTGTCCGTATCTTCCACAATTGTAGCAATTGCGATCACGACTAGAAGATCTTTTGTCATGGTAGGATCTTGACTTGGAGCTTCTCTCTTTCCTTCTACTCTTGTAGAATTTGTTGAAGTTCTTCACCATTAAGCTCAATTCTTCATTGAAGACTTGTTTTTCACTTGATGTGGCAGGAGCATCACATGAAGCTTTATAAGCACCACTAAACTTGTTGTGAAGCTCTTCCTTATCCTTGAGTGACATCTCATGAGCAACAATTCTTCCAATGACTTCCGTTGGCTTGAGATCTTTGTAATTGGGCATCATTTGGATCAACGTGCACATGGTATCATATTTTCCATCCAAGGCTCTTAAGATCTTCTTGATGATGAATCTGTCAGTCATCTCTTCACTTCCTAAGCCGGCAATCTCATTTGTGATGAGAGCAAGCCTAGAGTACATTTCAGGGACACCTTCACAATCCTTCATTTGAACTTGTCAAGCTGACTTTGAAGCACATCCAACTTGGATTCCTTGACGGACTCGGTACCTTCATGCATATCAATCAAAGTATCCAAAATTTCCTTTGCATTCTCAAGACGGCTGATTTTGTTGAATTCTTCGGGGCACAATCCATTGAAGAGGATATCGCAAGCTTGAGCGTTGTATTGCAGCATCTTCAATTCTTCCGCAGTTGCTTCATGATTTGGTTCTCTCCCATCGAATAATTCACCTTGCAAACCAATACACACAATAGCCCAAACGGTGGGGTTATGTCCAAGAATATGCATTTTCATCTTATGCTTCCAAACTAGCAAAATTTGTACCATCAAAGTAAGGACCTCTACGGTGGTAATTTCCCTCGCTAGATGCCATACTCTCCTAGGTTGTGAAATCAAGGCTATGATCGCCAAATCTATGGAAATCAAGGCAAATGGAGACCAAAGCAATGATACCACTTGTAGGATCTAAAGTATGTCTAGCGGGGGTGATTAGACTACTTGACCAAATAAAAATCTAGCCTTTTCCCAATTCTAAGTCTTGGCAGATTTTAGCAACTTAACACAAGTCAAGCAATCAACCTACACATGCAATTCTAAGAGTATAGCAGCGGAATGTAAATCACTGCATATCAAGGTAAAAGGGAGGAGTTTGGAGGGAGCAAACGCAATGTAGACACGGAGATTTTTGGCATGGTTCCGATAGGTGGTGCTATCGTACATCCACGTTGATGGAGAGTTCAACCCAGGAAGGGTATCTGAAAGGACATGCGGTGCCCCCATGTGTGGTTTTGGTAATTGATGACACTCTCTATGGACTAATGGTTGCATTGAGTTATGTTTGAAGGATTTGTCCATAGGCTCTTCTTGAAGTCCATCTGCTGGTTTCAAGGAGTTTATGTGTTGACCAAGGTACTATTAAGGAATTATCCAAAGATTGGTTATGTGAGTGTTGTGCTTATTGCAAGCATGTCTTGAAGACCAAGATTGTGTGATCATTCATGTTTACCTTCAAGACATCATCCAAATGAAGAGAGTTGGAAAGATTCAAGGTTGATCAAGACTAAGTCAAGAGTGAATCAAGTTGATCAACTCACAAAGCGTAGAAGATGTACCGAGAGGGATCAAGTGATCCCGTGGTATGGTAAGCATTGTCCATTGTGCTTTGTGTACTGACCCATGGTCTATGTGGGAGTTCTATGTGGGGTTAGGTACGTGTTCATGGGCTTGCGTCAAGAGGAAGATATCACTCAACCCATGGAGAGGATGACATCAAGTGGTGATTGTCATCAATATTGTCATGTGCAAGTTCAAGTGGAGCATGAAAAAGAGAGCAAGTGCTTGAAGCTTGCCATCCATTGTGGTGTCAATGGACTTGTGAATATGTGCGAAGAGTGGCTCACCCATATTAGGGTATGGGGGAGCAATCATCTAGTCTTCATCGACCCAACGCGATCAAGAAAGGGGGTCCATCTTGAGGAGGACAAGTTCGTCATCATCTAGCTCAAGTGGACCTTGTGCAAGGCCAAGGTTTGCCTTTGATAGGTTTTCTATTTTACCGGTCTCATGGTGGTAGTTGGGAGACCGGGTTTTAGGATCTATTTTACCCATGATCTTCGTGAGAGTTCTTTGTGGGGTTAGGTTGTGGTGTGCAAGTTCAAGTGAAGCATCACGAAGAGATCAAATGCTTGAAGGTTCCGTCCATTGTGGTGAGAATGGACTTGTGAAGATGTGCGGAAGAGTGGCTCACCCATAGTGGAGTATGGGGGAGCAATCATCTAGTCTTCATCAAGCCAACGCAATCAAGAAAGGTGGTCCAACTTGAGGGAGTCAAGATCGTCATCATCTATCTCAAGTGGACCATGTACAAGGCAAAGGTTTGCCCTTGATAGGTTTTTCTTTTTACCGGTCTCATGATGGTAGTTGGGAGATCGGGTTTTCGGATCGATTGTCGTACTATCAAGGGGGGCTCTCGATGAGTAGCTTTATCGTATCATTAGTAGATAGCTCAAACCATTGCATCCTTGCATCATATTTCTTGGTTCTTGTTTGGTTCTCTTTGTGAGTTTTGGAGCTTATGGTCATCTTGATGACAAGCTCGAGTTCATCGAAAACGGAGTTCACATGCATCTTCTATGATGTTTTCGATGTTGGAGATTCTGCTGGTTCTTCTTTGTTGGAGGTTTCTCTCCTGTTTTGATGCTACTCGTTGTCTTGTATCCAACAAGCTTGAGTTTGCTCAATTCGGAGCTCATTTGCAGAAGTTATGGCAGTTCTGGTTTTCCTTGGAGTGTACTTGTTTTCATGGAAATGGCATAAGGTTGGCGCCAGCGCTATTACCGCTGGACCGGAGCGGTAGTACCGTGTATCGCCACAAGCAGTAGTACCGCTGTCCCACAGCGGTAGTACCGCCCATGGCCATAAGCGGTAGTACGGCTCCGGTTCCGCGTTGGTACCGCCTCGACTCGAGACGTGGTTTTCTCGTGACGGGTTCAGCGGCAGTAGTAGCAGCAGTAGGAGCGGTAGTACCGCTCGTGTGCGGTAGTGCCGCGGCTACCACCGCCCCTAGTGCCGCTCAATGGCCCTCCTCCCTGTCCCTTCTCCCCGTGCTCGTGGTAGGCGCTGTGTGCGGTCCCATCGGTAGTACCGCTGCGGCCAATGGTAGTACCGCTGGCTCTAGCGGTAGTGCCGCTCATACGGCTCTGCCTCGCCCTCTGTTTTGCTCCGCTCTCTGTGTTCTACCGCCCGGGCAGTAGTACCGCTCCCCTGAGCGGTAGTACTGCTCATGCGCAAACTGAGCACATAACGGTTGGATTCGGGAGCTCCTATATAAGGGGGTCTTCTTCCCCATTCAACCTTATCCTTTGAGCTCATATTCTTCCCCCATTGTTGACCTTCTCCGAGCTTGCTATCTCTGTCACGACCGATTTTCCAATAAAAATATTTATTGAGAAACCAATCTTTTGAGTCCAGTATGAGAGAAATCCCCCTCACTGGTAGACAAATTCTTGATATAATAAGCCAGTAGCATAAAATATATTACAGGGTCGAACTACGGTTGCTCAACCAAATTATTACAAGCACGCCAATAATTATACATAATGGCGGACATGACACAGTGGTGTGGAGGCATACTACTGACTCGAGGATAGGGCGGTGGTGGAAAAACACAGCGGGGAGAGAGATACAAGACTCTAAAACTGTCATCTCATCGAGCGTCGAGGTGAGGCTCGATGAATTTATTTGGTAGCGGAAGCGGATATAATACAGTGACCAAATCCAGGGTCGCACGAGACTGACAGGGACTCCTCTAGGCGTTGGACTCGCTATCAAATTCTTCATCCATGAGATCGCCTTCGTCAGCATCTGGCCAAATCAACAAGCAAGTGAGTACTTTGAAAGTACTCGCAAGACAGTTCAGGCGTAAGATATAACAAATGCATGCATGAACGCGTCATGATTAATTCACCAATGTACATTCAAAAATTTGCATAACGAGGTAAGTAAAAGGGAAACGGCGGTAGTCCGCCTGAAATCCCAACAAAACATAAATGAAGACCGATCGGGTGTCTGAAGCGACGCCTCGAAAGGTGAATGAATAAATATACGGAAATGATGCCATAGTCGGGCGTCTTAGCGACACCACATAAAGGGCTTTAAAAGAAATGCCACAGTCGGACGTTGGGGCGACATCATAGAAAGGGCTTTAAAAGAAATGCCACAGTCGGGCGTCTTAGCGACACCACATAAAGGGCTTTAAAAGAAATGCCACAGTCGGACGTCGGGGCGACATCACAGAAAGGGCTTTAAAAGAAATGCCACAGTCGGGCGTCTTAGCAACACCACATAAAGGGCTTTAAAAGAAATGCTGCAGTCGGACGTCTGAGCGACATCACAGAAAAGGCTTTTATTGAAAGTAGATTATAACAATGCCACCGTCGGACGTCTGAGCGACATCGCAGAAAGGGCTTTTATTCACAAGTAAATAATACTCATAATAAACATTCAATTCATGAAAATAAACGGGTTAGTCCATCCACAGAAATAATTATTTAACCGGACTTAGCACTCATGCGATTCACCGGAGTCTCTGTCATCAAAACTGACATTTGGTCAGGATAAGATAATATCGAGCTTGGACATGGAATAGATGATTCGAAGGAATATATGACTCTGTAGAGTTTGTACAAAAATTTTCCCACAGCCAACGGATTTCCGTAGTCACGAAGGACTAGTTCCGTTTACGGTTTTTCGGTAGAAAACACAGCTAACCAGTACACACCCATCCTACCTCTCGATGCTAGGAATCACCCTAGACATCGTCCAAGAAAAACTTTTGAGACGGGGAGATCACAATCTCGAATAGCATGGGATCAAATTTATATACGCGCGCTCTAAGGGGTGCCCCCCTCTCGGTCCCAACCAGAAACACCCATGCCCCCCGACCGGATGACTGGCTTTAATCCAGGGCCATGGAACCATCATCCCGGCCTCTCCTTTTTGGTGTGTACCAGGAAAGCGGTTTACAACTTACTAAGCCATATTCCTTGCGGAAAACATGTGGTAGTACAAGGAAGGAAGAATGGAAGGAACTGGAATAATACGAGTTGACATTGAAGTCACTTAGTCTGGCATAAGCCTGGCATGCTACAACACTGCCATCTTACCCATCCTCATGCCAACACATGGCCATGCATACTCACATCCATCCACTCATGGATTTTCGAAACTCACTTGCCTCATCGTCTCAGGTAACATGACATTCGTCGGTATGTTCATCAACATGCCATAAACCACTTAATGCAAACATGCCAAAACAATCATCATATCAAAAGTTCAAACATGCTTGCCTGGTTCGGAGTAGTCGGAGCCTAGCTCGGTGAAGTTTGCGGCCCCGTCACCTCCTTCGGTATCTACGGTATAAAGAAAATATACGCGCTATCGTGAATACCGTGAGGTGCACAAAAATTATACCAAATATTTTTCAAATAAATCTGATAAAAAACTAGACAAAATTTTAAGGAGAACAGAAAAAGAATCAATCAAAAATACTTTTCTGTTAAAAAGTTATAAGGGCTTTAGTCCAGGGACTCATCTGTAATGAAACAGAAAGTTCCTAGGGGCTAGCTTACAAAAACAGAAAACGACTCGAATAAGAATGCGCCGGCCCAGCGGGAAAACGCATTTGGCAGAAGACGTTTTTAGAAAACGTTTCGCTTAGACAGGACAGAGAGGCTGACAGGCGGGTCCCGCCCGTCAGGTTTGAATATTCAAACGGGGCGGCAGAGTTCGCCGGTGCCCGAGAGCCGCGGTGGTCGCCGGCGGTGATCCACGGCGAGGCAGGGGGATCGGAGAGTACCTCCGTGTTCAGGGCGCCATTCCACGTCGGTTGGTGGTGGAGGTGGTCGCCGGCGAGTACCATGTCGACGGCGAGCCTTGCTCCGGCGGACGGCGATTCGGGTGGTTGCGGACTTCGTCGGAGAGGGCTGCGGAGATCAAATTGATAAGGGGGTTAGACTACTGGTAGCTAGAGAGGGTAACTGACGGGGTTTGGGCGCCGGAGACGGCCTCACCGGAACGAATCGAGACGGAGGCCGAGGCGGAACGGGGCGGCCGGAGCTGGGGGAGGAGACCTCCTCGAGGTTCCTCAAGTGGCCTGGGGTGTTTGTGGGGTGCAGTGGTTGTGCGTGCTCGAGGGCGAGCTCGGGTCTCCTTTTATAGGCGATCCGAGGCGGTGGCCGTGAACGTGGATCTCCGGCGATGGTTACGGTGGCGCAGTGCTTGGTCTTGGGAGATTAGGGAGTCGAGCGCCGTCGTGGGGGTTCACTGGGTCCGTTTGGGAGCTAAACTAGCCGGGATTTGGGTGTTTAGGGCGAGCTTGACGGAACGGGGGTGGCGCGGCCCGTCGGCGGCAGGGAGCACATTCCATGCTTGCCGGGCCATGGCGACGGTGCCACGGGCGTGCGTTGGCATGGCAGGGACACGCGGAGAGCCAGGGGGCGTTGGGCGGCGCCGGGTGGCGTGGCGAGCGGGCTCGGGCCCTCGCTGGCCGCTACGGAAGGTGCAGCCACCGCAGAAGCTTCCAACGCCGGCGAGGCTCGTCGCTACCGACGCCAGGAATCGGCCAAGCGTGCGTGCGGGGTGCTGGTCAAGGGGAAGAGGCTGCGTGCAACGCGCCAGGGCGCACTGTGGCCGCGTGACCGAGTCTGACGAAGGAAAAACGACACTGAATCTCTGAACTTAACTGAAGATGAACAGAACAGTGCATGCAAGGTGTTCGACAGAATGATCTAGGCATCTATGGATTTTTCCTTGAGCTGAAACTTAGTGGGATGGCCTCTCATTGCTCCAGTAGGCTGCCTGAATTTTGGTGGAATTTTTGAAGAAGTGTAGATATGAATTTCACCAAATTTGGCAAATCTGGTCCAAACTTGCAGAGACTGAAATTTGAAAAATTTGAAAAGAGGAGGAGTGGATCAAGATGGTTCTGGGTTGTGGGTACAAAGGACCATCCAGGAGAGTTGGTTTGAGGTGAAAACTCAAATGCAAAAGGGTACTCGCTTTTAAAATCTCTCAGGCTCCAAATAATTAGCAGAAATGATTTGAGGGGAAGGAAAATTAGAATAAAATCCAAAACTTGCTTGGATTAGTTGGGACAGAGAACTTAGGTTGATTACAAGGAGGAGGGGAGGTTTTGGAGGGGTTTTACCACATGGGCAAAAAAAACAAAGTCATGGGTGGTTTCCAAGATATGAAAATCCCAAATTTTCATAGAGTTTCTTTTTCAAAGAAAAAAAATAAACTCCCAAAATAATTTGAGAGGGAACCAACAGAGAAGAAGTTTTCAAAAGATCAAACACCATAGTGTGAAGAAAAAATAAAATCCTTGCCAAAGAAAAGAAAGTTTTTAAGAGGAGGGTTTTCTGAAAAAATTTAATTGGCCTCTTTTCAAAAACCAACAAAGTCTTTGCTGAAAAACCAAATAAAAATCTTGGAGTGTCACAACACCTACCCCCTTAGGAAAAATCTCGTCCCAAGATTTCAGCTGATCCTTAAATAAGTGTGGATGCTCTGTCCGAAGGAAATCCTCCCTTTCCCAGGTTGCTTCACTTTCGGTGTGATTGCTCGACTGAACTCTGAAAAACTTGATGGTTTTCTGTCGGGTTCTCCTTTCAGACTCCTCTAATATTTTTACTGGACGTTCTCGGTAGGTGAGATCTGGTTGTACGTCAATGTTCTCATGGGATACTTGTTTCTTTGGTTTGCTTATGCACTTCCTTAATTGAGAGACGTGGAACACGTCATGGATGTCGGACAAGTCTTCGGGTAAGTCTAGTTGGTAGGCTACAGTGCCTCTTCGTGCCACTATGCAGAATGGTCCAATGAATCTTGGTGCTAACTTTCCTTTAATCTTAAACCGTTGCAGTCCCCTCATAGGTGATACTCGTAGGTACACAAATTCACCGGGTTCAAAATTGGCCCCACGATGTTTCTGATCGTAATAACTCTTCTGTCGGCTTTGAGCGGTCTTGTGTCGGTCCCTGATTAGCTTGACTTTTTCCTTGGCTTCTTTGAGCACGTCTGGGCCGAAGATACGGCTGTCTCCGGTCTCTGACCAATTTGCAGGCTGGCCTGGTAACTGTTGTTGTATGCGAACTCGGCATATGGCAGGCTTTCTTCCCAACTGGTTCCATAGGTGAGGACACATGCTCTTAGCATGTCTTCTAAAATTTGGTTTACGCGTTCAGTCTGTCCATCAGTCTGGGGATGGTAGGCTGTGCTGAAGGCCAATTGAGTTCCCAGAGCCTGTTGTAAATGATCCCAGAATCTCGAGACAAATTGAGTGCCTCTGTCGGATATTATAGTCTTCGGGACTCCATGCAGACAAACTATACGGGAGAGATAAATCCTGGCAAGCTTCTGAGTGTTGTAGGTTGTCTTCACTGGAATGAAATGTGCCACCTTGGTTAATCTATTGGTGATGACCCATATGGCATCATTCCCGTGTCGTGACCGAGGTAGTCCGACAATAAAATCCATCCCTATTTCATCCCATTTCCACTCAGGTATTTTGTTTGGTTGCAGTAGTCCGGCTGGTTTTTGATGCTCAACTTTTATGCGTTGACAAGAATCGCAACATGCAACGAATGTGGCTATGTCCCTCTTCATACCGTGCCACCAAAATCTTTCCTGAATATCCTTATACATTTTGGTTCCTCCAGGGTGGATTGAATATGGAGTGGTGTGTGCTTCAGCTAGGATTTGCTGCCTTAGGTCCTCTATGTCTGGCACACAGAGTCTGTCCACGTACCGTAATATTCCATCATCGCCTATGACAAATTCCGAGGCCTTGCCCATACTCACCTTTCTTTTAATTCCTTCAATGCTGGGGTGACCAGGCTGAGCTTCTTTAATTCTCTCCACAAGGTCGGGCTTTATTTCCAAGTTTGATATGGTGCCTTCCGCGATCATTAACAAGTTGAGTTTGGCAAATTCTTGTTGGAATTCAGGTCTCAAACTTTGCAGACTGTTTTCGTCGGAGCTGGGGTTTCGACTAAGAGCATCGGCCACTACATTTGCTTTCCCTGGATGATAGTGGATACCAACGTCATAATCCTTTACCAATTCCAACCAGCGTCGTTGCCATAAGTTTAGTTCTGGCTGTGTGAAAATATATTTGAGACTTTTATGGTCCGTGTATATTTCACATCGATTCCCAAGTAAGAAATGCCTCCATTCCTTAAGTGCATGAATGACTGCTGCCATTTCTAAGTCATGAGTGGGATAATTTTCCTCATGCTTGCGGAGTTGTCGTGAAGCGTATGTGACAACCTTGCCTTCTTGCATCAACACGCACCCGAGACCTTTTCGGGATGCGTCACAATACACCACAAAGTTTTTGTGTATGTCTGGCACAATTAATACCGGTGCTGTGGTTAATTTCTGTTTTAACTCTTGGAAACTTTTTTCGCAGGCTTCTGTCCATTCAAACTTCTTGTCCTTCTTGAGCAACCGCGTCATTGGCTTGGCTAGAGTGGAGAATCCTTCAATAAATCTGCGGTAATATCCTGCCATTCCCAATAAACTTCGTATGTCCGTTACGCTGGCTGGTGCCTTCCAGTCAAGTATGGCCCTAACTTTCTCCGGGTCCACTGCGATACCGTCTTGGGTCAGCACGTGACCTAGAAAGCCTACTTGTCTTAGCCAAAATTCGCACTTGCTGAACTTGGCATACAATTGATGCTTCCTGAGTTCTCCTAGCACAATCCTGAGATGTTCCACGTGCTCTTCTGGTGTTTTGGAGTATATCAGAATATCATCGATAAATACCACAACGAACTTGTCCATAAACTTCATAAATACTTTGTTCATGAGGTGAACAAAATATGCGGGGGCGTTTGTTAATCCAAAAGGCATAACTGTGAACTCATATAGTCCATATCTGGAGGTGAAGGCTGTTTTGGGGATATCTTCTGTTCGCACTTTTAATTGATGGTATCCTGACCTTAAGTCAATCTTTGAGAATACCTTGGCCTGAGCGAGCTGATCAAATAAATCATTTATTCGTGGCATCGGGTATTTGTTCTTGACTGTGACCATGTTAAGTGCTCGGTAGTCTATGCACAATCTTAGTGTTCCATCCTTCTTTTTGGCAAATAAAATTGGTGATCCCCAAGGTGAGGAGCTGGCTCGAATGTATCCCTTGTCCAGTAATTCCTTTATTTGTTTCTTCAACTCGATCAACTCGGATGGTGCCATTCTGTGTTTCTTGCATATGGGGGTGGTTCCTGGTGCTAGCTCAATGCTGAATTCTATTTCTCGGTCTGGTGGCATGCCTGGTAGTTCTTGGGAAATACGTCTGGAAATTCACATACTACTGGAACCTTGCTTAACTCAGAAACGTCCACCTTATTCAATCTCGGCTGCCGGGGTATTTTTCTTTCCTTGGCTGATACTTTTATTGTCTTTCCGTGGTGGTGCGTGAGAATTACGGTCTGGTTGAAACAGTCAATAAAACCTTTGTTGGTGGTTAACCAGTCCATCCCTAGGATGACATCCAGTCCTTTATTTTCCAACACAATAAGATTGGCGTAAAATTTCAATCCTTCGAACTCAATGACCACATTCTGACAGTAACTCTGAGTAACTTGCTGAATCCCAGGGGACTTGATGATCATGGATTTTTCCAAGGGAAACATCGAAAAATTATTTTGCAAAGCAAAACTTTTCGAAATGAATGAGTGAGAAGCTCCAGAATCAAACAAAACCGTTGCAGGTATTGTGTTGACAGGAAACGTACCGAGTACGATATCCGGAGCATTTTGTGCTTCTTCTTTGGTCACGTGGTTTAGATGACCCTTCCTGTGGTTGTTGGGGTTGAAATTGTTGCGCTTGGGCGCTGAATTATTTCCACCATTGTTTGGCTTTGGGGTCGAGTTCCTTGGCTTGGGGCACTGTTTGGCGTAGTGCCCTTCTTCTCCACAAGCGTAGCAAGTAACGCCTGGGCGATATGTGAACTCTTTGTCCCTTGCATGAAAATTCTTGGTTGGGCGTGAGACGTTTGTCGTAGGCTTGTGTGTCCCACCTTTCTGAAGATCTGTCTTGCTTCGGTGGTTGCGCGCAAGAGTAGTCTGGTCTCTTTTTCGCTTGCGGAAATCCTCCAAGCTACGTCTCTCATTTTCCAGAGTAATGGCTTTGTCCACTAGAGTCTTAAAATCTGGAAAAGTGTGCACGACCAGTTGGCATTTAAGCGCGGGCGCCAGACCGTCAAGGAATTTCTCCATCTTCTTGCTTTCAGTCATACGTTCTTCGTTGGCGTAGCGAGACAATAGAGTAAATTGACCGTTGTATTCAGACACTGTCATGTTCCTTTGTTTGAGGTCATCGAACTCTCTCTTCTTGATTTTCATAATACTTTTAGGAATGTGTGCACCACGGAAACCTTCCTTGAAATCATCCCAGGTTATATCATTTTTGTTGGGGTGCATGTGCAGAAAATTCTCCCACCATGATGCAGCTGCTCCTGTGAGATAGTGCGGAGCATATAGTACTTTTTTGAGGTCTGAACATTTTGCAATTATTAATTTTCTCTCCATATCTCGAAGCCAATCCTCGGCCTCAAGAGGCTTGTCAGTATGAGAAAAGGTTTGGGGACGTGTCTTCTGTAGCTCAAATAACTTGGAATGCTGCTGATACTATCCATGGTGATTTCCCATGTTGATGACTTGGTTCATCATTTCCCGATGTTGTTGCTGACTCTGCTCATAAAGGCGGCACATTTGTGAAAGTGCCGATTCACTGTCCTGTTGGCTTGACTGTCCCTGTGTGAACTTGTTGCTGGGTTGTGTATCATAATTTTCCTCTGGCGGAGTTGGCATGGAGCGAGTCCAAGGACGAGACATTTTTCACTCTGGGGATATATTTTGTAAAACCCATAAGAAAAGCGGAAAGAGTCGCAAAAACAATTCCATAAATGCATAAAGCTGGCAAATAAAATTAAATAACCAATCTTACTTAAGAAAACAAATCGACTTGCGCACGGAGGAGGACTGCTCATTACATATCTTACACGCGGGCGGTAATTATACAATACATCACTCAGGATATGCGTACATAATCCTAACATGTTATTTAGGCTAGTGCACTTCTCCAGATCCTACATGATGCGCAAACAGGCTACTTCTCACAACCTATGTACATATAAACATATCATACAAAGCGGTACATTGCATGGCGGCTAAGCGTACTCAGGCGGAGATGTTGATGATCTCCTTTGCCCTGCCGAGGGTGAGGCGTAGCGAGGCTGGGGACTCGACTTCCTCCTCGCTAATAGGCTCCATACGTGTAGTGTTGCGCAGAGTGGACGGAGCGGGTGCCAGTGGCGGAACAACACGAACAGGAGTGGGCGCGAAGGGTGGTGCGGTGCGCGCTGGAGTTGGCGCAATAACTTGGTTGAACTCTTCGGTAGAAGGCAGGCGACGAGTAGGTGCATAAGATGCTGAGGACGAGACAAAAGTCAGTGGCGGTGCGGTGGGTAGGAGCTCCCTCCTGTTGGCAGCACAGCCATGAACTGAGTCCATGCGGGCAGCCACGAAGTCGTCCACCAGGTTGTCGAAGGCTGCCTCCAGGGCCCGGAGATACTCAATGAGCATCTCAAAAGCCTCGTCTCATTCTCCTCTGGGGCAGGAGAATGCGTAGTGACAGATGTAAGGCACATGGCATGGAAGATAACGGTAACGACGAGTCTTCATCACGGGGAGGACATCCCTGAGACGAGCTATCGCCTCGCGGGCTGCCATCTGCATAGCATGCCTCTCCGTAGGCATGGCTCTTCCCAAGAACCGGAAGCGGCGTAACTCACCACGCCCTCCCTTGAACTGCACCGCGGCCTGGTGCATGGTCAGACTGTTGTTGACTCGGTGCTGGCAGAGTGTGAAGACTGGGCGCACAGATGGCCCCATTGCGACCTGAACGATGAAGGAAAGAAGCTTGACGAACCCATCGGGCACGTTGGCGAAGGTCTGAGACTCGCAGCTGTTGTCGGCCATCTACAAAAGTAGGCAAAAATTCTGAATGGTCAGATCATAAATTTATGCTGACTGTCAGAAATGTCTACAATTGTAGAAAAATATAAAATGGCTCTATTATGCTAATAACGAATTAGCGATCGCACCTAGTGGCTTCCTACAGTCAGCCTGGCTCTGGTACCAAGCTTGTCACGACCGATTTTCCAATAAAAATATTTATTGAGAAACCAATCTTTTGAGTCCAGTATGAGAGAAATCCCCCTCACTGGTAGACAAATTCTTCATACAATAAGCCAGTAGCATAAAATATATTACAGGGTCGAACTACGGTTGCTCAACCAAATTATTATAAGCACGCCAATAATTATACATAATGGCGGACATGACACAGTGGTGTGGAGGCATACTACTGACTCGAGGATAGAGCGGTGGTGGAAAAACACAGCGGGGAGAGAGATACAAGACTCTAAAACTGTCATCTCATCGAGCGTCGAGGTGAGGCTCGATGAATTTATTTGGTAGCGGAAGCGGATATAATACAGTGACCAAATCCAGGGTCGCACGAGACTGACTGGGACTCCTCTAGGCGTTGGACTCGCTATCAAATTCTTCATCCATGAGATCGCCTTCGTTAGCATCTGGCCAAATCAACAAGCCAGTGAGTACTTTGAAAGTACTCGCAAGACAGTTCGGACGTAAGATATAACAAATGCATGCATGAATGCGTCATGATTAATTCACCAATGTACATTCAAAAATTTGCATAACGAGGTAAGTAAAAGGGAAACGGCGGTAGTCCGCCTGAAATCCCAACAAAACATAAATGAAGACCGATCGGGTGTCTGAAGCGACGCCTCGAAAGGTGAATGAATAAATATACGGAAATGATGCCACAGTCGGGCGTCTTAGCGACACCACGTAAAGGGCTTTAAAAGAAATGCCACAGTCGGACGTCGGGGCGACATCACAGAAAGGGCTTTAAAAGAAGTGCCACAGTCGGGCGTCTTAGCGACACCACGTAAAGGGCTTTAAAAGAAATGCCACAGTCGGACGTCGGGGCGACATCACAGAAAGGGCTTTAAAAGAAATGCCACAGTTGGGCGTCTTAGCGCCACCACATAAAGGGCTTTAAAAGAAATGCCGCAGTCGGACGTCTGAGCGACATCACAGAAAGGGCTTTTATTGAAAGTAGATTATAACAATGCCACCGTCGGACGTCTGAGCGACATCGCAGAAAGGGCTTTTATTCACAAGTAAATAATACTCATAATAAACATTCAATTCATGAAAATAAACGGGTTAGTCCATCCACAGAAATAATTATTTAACCGGACTTAGCACTCATGCGATTCAGCGGAGTCTCTGTCATCAAAACTGACATTTGGTCAGGATAAGATAATATCGAGCTTGGACATGGAATAGATGATTCGAAGGAATATATGACTCTGCAGAGTTTGTACAAAAATTTTCCCACAGCCAACGGATTTCCGTAGTCACGAAGGACTAGTTCCGTTTACGTTTTTCGGTAGAAAACACAGCTAACCAGTACACACCCATCCTACCTCTCGATGCTAGGAATCACCCTAGACATCGTCCAAGAAAAACTTTTGAGACGGGGAGATCACAATCTCGAATAGCATGGGATCAAATTTATATACGCGCGCTCTAAGGGGTGCCCCCCTCTCGGTCCCAACCGGAAACACCCATGCCCCCTGACCGGATGACTGGCTTTAATCCAGGGCCATGGAACCATCATCACGGCCTCTCCTTTTTGGTGTGTACCAGGAAAGCGGTTTACAACTTACTAAGCCATATTCCTTGCGGAAAACATGTCGTAGTACAAGGAAGGAAGAATGGAAGGAACTGGAATAATACGAGTTGACATTGAAGTCACTTAGTCTGGCATAAGCCTGGCATGCTACAACACTGCCATCTTACCCATCCTCATGCCAACACATGGCCATGCATACTCACATCCATCCACTCATGGATTTTCGAAACTCACTTGCCTCATCGTCTCAGGTAACATGACATTCGTCGGTATGTTCATCAACATGCCATAAACCACTTAATGCAAACATGCCAAAACAATCATCATATCAAAAGTTCAAACATGCTTGCCTGGTTCGGAGTAGTCGGAGCCTAGCTCGGTGAAGTTTGCGGTCCCGTCACCTCCTTCGGTATCTACGATATAAAGAAAATATACGCGCTATCGTGAATACCGTGAGGTGCACAAAAATTATACCAAATATTTTTCAAATAAATCTGATAAAAAACTAGACAAAATTTTAAGGAGAACAGAAAAAGAATCAATCAAAAATACTTTTATGTTAAAAAGTTATAAGGGTTTTAGTCCAGGGACTCATCTGTAATGAAACAGAAAGTTCCCAGGGGCTAGCTTACAAAAATGGAAAACGACTCGAATAAGAATGCGTCGGCCCAGCGGGAAAACGCATTTGGCAGAAGACGTTTTTAGAAAACGTTTCGCTTAGACAGGACAGAGAGGCTGACAGGCGGGTCCCTCCCGTCAGGTTTGAATATTCAAACGGGGCGGCAGAGTTCGCCGGTGCCCGAGAGCCGCGGTGGTCACCGGCGGCGATCCACGGCGAGGCAGGGGGATCGGAGAGTACCTCTGTGTTCAGGGCGCCATTCCGCGTCGGTTGGTGGTGGAGGTGGTCACCGGCGAGTACCACATTGACGGCGAGCCTTGCTCCGGCGGACGGCGGTTCGGGTGGTTGCGGACTTCGTCGGAGAGGGCTGCGGAGATCAAATTGATAAGGGGGTTAGACTACTAGTAGCTAGAGAGGGTAACTGACGGGGTTTGGGCGCCGGAGACGGCCTCACCGGAACGAATCGAGACGGAGGCCGAGGCGGAACGGGGCGGCCGGAGCTGGGGGAGGAGACCTCCTCGAGGTTCCTCAAGTGGCCTGGCGGGGTGTTTGTGGGGTGCAGTGATTGTGCGTGCTCGAGGGCGAGCTCGGGTCTCCTTTTATAGGCGATCCGAGGCGGTGGCCGTGAACGTGGATCTCCGGCGATGGTTACGGTGGCGCAGTGCTTGGTCTTGGGAGATTAGGGAGTCGAGCGCCGTCGTGGGGGTTCACTGGGTCCGTTTGGGAGCTAAACTAGCCGGGATTTGGGTGTTTATGGCGAGCTTGACGGAACGGGGGTGGCGCGGCCCGTCGGCGGCAGGGAGCACGTTCCGTGCTTGCCGGGCCACGGCGACGGTGCCACGGGCGTGCGTTGGCATGGCAGGGACACGCGGAGAGCCAGGGGGCGTTGGGCGGCGCCGGGTGGCGTGGCGAGCGGGCTCGGGCCCTCGCTGGCCGCCACGGAAGGTGCAGCCACCGCAGAAGCTTCCAACGCCGGTGAGGCTCGTTGCTACCGATGCCAGGAATCGGCCAAGCGTGCGTGCGGGGTGCTGGTCAAGGGGAAGAGGCTGCGTGCAACGCGCCAGGGCGCATTGTGGCCGCATGACCGAGTCTGACGAAGGAAAAACGACACCGAATCTCTGAACTTAACTGAAGATGAACAGAACAGTGCATGCAAGGTGTTCGACAGAATGGTCTAGGCATCTAGGGATTTTTCCTTGAGCTGAAACTTAGTGGGATGGCCTCTCATTGCTCCAGTAGGCTGCCTGAATTTTGGTGGAATTTTTGAAGAAGTGTAGATATGAATTTCACCAAAATTGGCAAATCTGGTCCAAACTTGCAGAGACTGAAATTTGAAAAATTTGAAAAGAGGAGGAGTGGATCAAGATGGTTCTGGGTTGTGGGTACAAAGGACCATCCACGAGAGTTGGTTTGAGGTGAAAACTCAAATGCAAAAGGGTACTCACTTTGAAAATCTCTCAGGCTCCAAATAATTAGCAGAAATGATTTGAGGGGAAGGAAAATTAGAATAAAATCCAAAACTTGCTTGGATTAGTTGGGACAGAGAACTTAGGTTGATTACAAGGAGGAGGGGAGGTTTTGGAGGGGTTTTACCACATGGGCAAAAAAAAACAAAGTCATGGGTGGTTTCCAAGATATGAAAATCCCAAATTTTCATAGAGTTTCTTTTTAAAAGAAAAAAAATAAACTCCCAAAATAATTTGAGAGGGAACCAACAGAGAAGAACTTTTCAAAAGATCAAACACCATAGTTTGAAGAAAAAAATAAAATCCTTGCCAAAGAAAAGAAAGTTTTTAAGAGGAAGGTTTTCTGAAAAAATTTAATTGGCCTCTTTTCAAAAACCAACAAAGTCTTTGCTGAAAAACCAAATAAAAATCTTGGAGTGTCACAATCTCTCAATCCCTCCATGGATTCTTGCTAGTTTAGGGGGGAGGAAGAGAGAGGAGACCTAGATCCACATTTCCACCAATCACTTTCTCCTCTATGTGAGGGGAACCCCTTGGATCTAGATTTTGGAGTTCTTGGTGTTCTCCTTCTTGTTCTTCCTCTCATTTTCCTCCCTAGCATTAGTTGCTTTGGAGGGATTTGGGAGAGAAGGACTTGGGCACTCCGTGTGACCTTGCCATTGCATTTGGTGCATCGGTTTGAGTTCTCCATGGCGATACGTGGAAGTTACAAGTTGAGAAGCTTATTACTCTTGGGTGCTTGGTACCCTTGAGCTTGTTCCTCTTGGGTGCTTGGGCGCCCTAGATGGTTGGTGGTGTTCGGAGCTCAATCATTATGGTGTAAAGATCCGGGAAAGCATCGAGGTCTCGAATTAGGTTGTGGAGATCGCCCCGAGCAATTTGATGGGTACTGGCAACCACCCCCAAGGGTTGCCAAAGTGTACGGGTTCGGTGACCGCCCTCAAGGGTCCCTTAGTGGAATCACGGCATCTTGCATTGTGCGAGGGCGTGAGGAGATTACGGTGGCCCTAGTGGCTTCTTGGGGAGCATTGTGCCTTCACACCGCCCCAAACAGAGATTAGCATCCGCAAGGGTGTGAACTTCGGGATACATCGTCATATTCGCGTGCCTCGGTTATCTCTTACCTGAGCCCTTTACTTATGCACTTTACTTTGTGATAGCCATATTGTTTCTTGTCATATATCTTGCTATCACTTAGTTGTTTATCTTTGCTTAGCATGAGTTGTTGGTGCACATAGGTGAGCCTAGTTGTTGTAGGTTTTGTGCTTGACAAATTAACCGTTAGGTTTATTTCGCATTTGTTCAAGCCTAAACCGTAATTATTTTAAAAGCACCTATTCACCCCCCCCCCCCCTCTAGGAGACATCCACGATCTTTCAGTATCGGTTACGCGAGTCCACAGAGGGCTCCACCCACGAAGGGTCCACGGAGAAGCAACCTTGTCTATCCCACCATGGCCATCGCTCACGAAGGACTTGCCTCACTTGGGTAGATCTTCACGAAGTAGGCGATCTCCTTGCCCTTACAAACTCCTTGATTCAACTCCACAATCTTGACAGAGGCTCCGAAGTGACACCTAACCAATCTAAGAGACACCACTCTCCAAAAGGTAATAGATGGTGTGTTGATGATGAACTCCTTGCTCTTGTGCTTCAAATGATAGTCTCCCCAACACTCAACTCTCTCTCACAGATTTGGATATGGTGGAAAGATGATTTGAGTGGAAAGCAACTTGGGGAAGGCTAGAGATCAAGATTCTTGTGGTAGGATTGGAATGTCTTTGTCTCAACACATGAGTAGGTGGTTCTT
This sequence comes from Triticum timopheevii, assembly GCA_963921465.1. NCBI lineage: Eukaryota > Viridiplantae > Streptophyta > Magnoliopsida > Poales > Poaceae > Triticum > Triticum timopheevii. The sequence continues at coordinate 107,995,562 of OY997271.1, forward strand.
TCTTATAAAATGAGTAGTGGAAGTGTAGGCACGTTCTGATGGCTCTCTCTCAAATGGAGAAGGGGTGGAGGGGTATATATAGCCTCCACACAAAATCTAACCGTTACACACAATTTACCAAACTCGGTGGGACTGAATAGTGAAACTCGGTCAAACTGATCTGGTTCAAAATGTAAACGTTAGTGTTTTTGGTGGGACAGACAAGATCAACTCGGTGGGACCGATGTGCTAGGGTTAGGACAAAACCTCATCTCGGTGAGACCGATCACATGAACTCGGTGAGGCTAATTTCAACAATAAGCAAACAGAGACTTGGTCAAGCAAACTCGGTGGGACCGATCGCTCATTTCCGTGAGACCGAAACATTACGAAAAGGAAACAGAGAGTTTGCATTGCGAACTTGGTGGGACCGATCGCTCATCTCGGTGAGACCAAAACAGAGGGAAACGGAGAGTTTGCAATCCCATCTCGGTGAGACCGAGATCCCTATCGGTGAGACCGAACTGATTAGGGTTTCTAGCTATGGCCGTGTCAAGTGAACTCGGTGGCGTCGGATAGATCAAATCGGTGTGGTCGAGTTTGCCTTTAGGTTTAGGACATATGTGGAAATGAGAAAGTGGTTGAGGGCCTTTGGAGCATATCACTAAGCATTTTGAGCAAGCAAGTCATTAAGCAACACCTCATCCCCTTTTAATAGTATTGGCTTTTCCTATGGACTCAATGTGATCTTGGATCACTAAAATGAAAATGAAGAGTCGTGAACTTTTGCCAATATGTGTCCTTAGCATTTTGAGGGGTCCACATCTCTAGTCCATGCCATACCAATCACTGAACTTTCTGAAACATTAATCTTGAATGGATATTAGTTCAGTGAGCTATATGTTGTTATGAATTACCAAAACCACCCGGGGATTAGTTGCACTTCAGTTGCTTGTTTATATGCTTGAGTATTGGAATCTTCATGTAAAAACTAGACTATTGCTTTGAACCATATAAAAGTCCATATGTCCATGCTACAAAGAAAATAATATGTGATGAACATGATAGGCAGCATTCTAGATCAAAAATTCTGTTTTTATCATTTACCTACTCGAGGACGGGCAGGAATTATGCTTGGCGATGCTGATATGTCTCCAACGTATCTATAACTTTTTTATTGTTCCATGCTGTTATATTATCATTCTTGGATGTTTTATAATCATTTTATAACAACTTTGTATCATTTCTTGGGACTAACCTATTGACATAGTGCCCAGTATCAGTTGCTGTTTTTTGCTTGTTTTTTACTTCGCAGAATATCAATACCAAACGGAGTCCAAACGCAGCGAAACTTTTTGGAGAATTTTTCTGGATCAGAAGACACAGGATGGGCCAAAGAAGTACCAGAGCGGTGCCCGAGGGGGGCACAACCCACCTCGGTGGCCTCCCGCATCGCCTCTTTTCTCTCTAAATACCCCAATATTCCAAAACCCCTAGGGGAGTCGACGAAACACAATTTCAGCCGCCGCAAGTTCCAGAAACCATAGATCCAATCTTGACACCATCATGGAGGGGTTCATCATCCTCATTGGTGCCTCTCCGATGATGTGTGAGTAGTTCATGGTAGACCTTTGGGTTCGTAGTTAGTAGCTAGATGGCTTCCGCTCTCTCTTTTGATTCTCAATACAATGGTCACTTGGAGATCTATTTGATGTAACTCTTTTTGCGGTGTGTTTGTTGGGATCTGATAAACTTTGAGTTTATGATCAGATCTATGTTTTTACCCATGAATGTTATTTGAGTCTTTTGATCTCTTATATGCATGATTACTTATAGTCTCGTATTTCTTCTTCGAATCTTTGGTTTAGTTAGGTCGACTAGGTCGATTTTTCTTGCCATGGGAAGAGGTGCTTTGTGATGGGTTCGATTTTACGGTGCTCAATCCTAGTGACAGAAGGGGACATGACACGTATGTATCGTTGCTATTAAGGATAACAAGATGGGGTCTATTCCTACATGAATAGATCTTGTCTACATCATGTCATCGTTCTTATTGCATTACTATGTTTCTCCATGAACTTAATACACTAGATGCATGCTGGATAGTGGTCGGTGTGTGGAGTAATAATAGTAGATGCAGACAGGAGTCGGTCTACTAATCTTGGACGTGATGCCTATATAATGATCATTGCCTGGATATTGTCATGATTATTTGAAGTTCTATCAATTGCCCAACAGTAATTTGTTTACCCACCGTATGTTATTTTTCTCGAGATAAACCACTAGTGAAATCTACGGCCCCGGGTCTATTATTTATCATATTTGCCTTTGAGATATATTTTTATTCGCTTTTATTTTCAGAGCTATTAATCCAAAAACCCAAAAAAATCTTGCTGCACTTTTTTGTTATTTATTTTATTTCATGTTTCTATCTATCCAATCTACTACAATTTTATCTATCTTTTTACCCAGGAGGGATTGACAACCCCTCTTACACGGGTTACAAGTATTTATTCTTTGTGTGCAGGTACCGTTTACATAGTGTTGCGTGATTCTCCTACTGGTTCAATAACCTTGGTCTCATCATTGAGGGAAATACCTACTGTAGTTGTGCTGTATCATCCCTTCCTCTTTGGGGAAACACCCATGAAGTTCAAGTCGCGTCACGTCCGGGCGTGCCTGGGCGCGTCTGCCACGTCGGACTGACGATGGGGTCCGACACGAAAATGCTTGGAAACCCGGTGGTCCGAAGCTCGTCTCCTCCCAGCGGGGGTGTGAACGCCTCGTGAGGCCACTCTAGCTCGTCGCTCGAGTCCAAATTTGGCTATTTAAGCCGGCCGGCGTCCCCGAACCCTAGCCACATCCACCTCCTTCCTCCCAGCGCCATAGCCCGATCCCATCCACCTCTCTCTCGTTGTGCTGCTCTTCCCACGGCTTCCGGCTCCTCCATGGTTCGGCAAAAGATAACCACATATGCTATGCACACGCCGGAGCGCTAGCTCCAGATTGATCGGGAGATCCAGGCGAGGCACGCCATGCGCGCCGCCCGCATCGCTGCCAGCCAGCCTCCGGACTCGTCGGAGTTGAAGGAGGAGCAGACAGATGAGGAGAAGGAAGAGGAGCAGCAGCCGACTTCGATGGAGGTGGCGGATCCGGAGGAGGGCGAGGCGGAGCAGCCCGAGGAGGATCTGGCGCTGGCTCTGGGCTTTGACATGGAGGACATGGAGCCGGATTTCGCGGTCGCCGAAGCGGCGGAGATGGCGGAGCAACATGCCTTCTTGTAGTCCATCCAGGATGAGGCCTATGTGGAGGCCAACCGACAGTTCATTCGGCAAGAACTAGCGGCAACTGACGCGTTCTTCAACGTGGTGGAATCAGAGATGGAGGCGGAGGCCGACGCGGAGCAGCTGGAGGAGCCGCAGGAGTTGGAGTTGTGGCGGCCGCCCATCTATCCGAAGCCAGACACCGAGATAGTGGACATCTCTGATGACGATTAGGGTAGTTGATCTATGTAGTACGTGGATTTTATCCTTTGCATGCATTTGTGTGGATCTATGATTTGTAGTATAAGGTATCCAAATGCAGAGGAGTAAATTTAAGACATGACCGGTCATTATTTGCGGACGCTCATATCTGATTTGCTATCCGCTGCAGTAGATGCTCTTACTGCGGATAAAGCACGCGAGGACAAGAGGACGGACTCTCAAACACCGGTGACTTTTCTTGCGCAAAGGGCATTCGATGAAAATGGAAACGTGACCGAAGAGGACGGATGGAGTATCGTTTTCTTTTCACAGGGCGAGGCCGCGAAGTGAGACTAGCCACAGTGGAAGTAACTTCAGCAGTAACATCGAGTCAACCTCAACAAATTTGCTTATGTGGCAACGAGTTAATATGGAGAGAGGTAGTTATAGTAACTTAGCTAGTTACTGTAACATCACATGTCCCAATGCAATATGAGTCTATAACCTAATAAATAAATATTTGCATGTTACCACGCTTATGTTATTACCCACTATGAAGGTAGTAACATAGTCTAGGTCAGTGGCGAATCTAGACAAAAACTGGAGGGTGGGCTCAAAGCGTGTATCATGCCAATATCTGTTGGGTTGGGCCTGCAAGTGGCTGAGTTAGGCCATGAAACTAGTAGTAAAAAAAATCTTGCAATGTTGGAGGGGGGCTCAAGCCTATTAAAGCCCCCCTAGTAGATTCGCCCCTGGTCTAGGTATATGTGTATGTTACTAGTGTATGTTACTCACCATTGTGGCTAGTCGCGGGCCCACCGCCAAGAGGCAACCAAGAACATGCCGCCTTCGTTTCCTCCCCAAACCCCAAGCCCAGTTCGCGGGGCACGCACGCTCTCCTCCCGCTCGTTGCCGCCGCTCACCAGGCGCGCCCTCTCCCGGGCCGGAGCCCTGCGGGAGCACGGCGCCGTCCGCCCGCGCGCGCCACCGCGCCGGCATTGCGAGGGAACCGCCCAGGTGCGAGCCGATCGTCCTCTCCCCGGTTCCGTCAGCCGCTCTCTCCTTCCCTCGCCCGCTTCTCACGCCCCTCCCTTGTCCCCGCAGGAGCACGAACGCCGCGGCCCCGTCTCGGTCCACCCCGACCCTCGGTCCCTGCTCTAGCGCCGGTTGGACCCCGCGAGCAAGCCGCGAGTGCCAGGGTTAGTTCATCAGTCTCCACGCTCGCCTCGTCCCGTTTGGGTTCACTTTTTGCTCCGCGAGCAGCATTTGGGTTTGCTCCTCATGTGCGGTGCGTCGATTCGCCGATGCATTTAGTGGGTTTCCTGCTGTGGGGTTTCAGATAAAATTGAATCTCGATTCTGAGTTCGCGACTTCATGGGGGGACGAGGAGATATCTGCACGCGTACACGTAGACAGGATCACTGGAGCGAAGTAGATACTCTAGTTCTTCATATTTTGCTTAATTAGATCAGTAAGCGTGGTAAGAACCGAGCCAGAACAAAAACGCCAGCGATTTCTTTTGCAATTAGCCGCCTGAAGTCCGTATCCTTGGCAGAATCGGTCCACTCCAATCTCTGTTCTCCCAGGAACAGAGAGCACGGACAGAGGCTTCAGAGATTTGTGTGATGGGGAACGTGATTTGACGGATTCTTGTCATTTATTCCGCAGCGGTGTAGGTACCACGACTGTTGTTTTGAGCTTGCCTATGTGTAGCCACTTGCTGAATCTTGTGGGGAAGGGAGGGGATGGATGTGTGTGGGCGTGGTCTTTCTTGTGCCCTGGGGTCCGTTGCTTTTCCTCCTTCGTGCAGGAGGTGGCCTCCCTGATGAATCCCTGCCCGCATTTATGATTCTTCATGGTTTGTTTTGTTTGTGTCATCTGATTTGATGTAAAGCTGCATTCCTAGCATGCAGCATTACAAGACTTCTTATCATATACGAAAACAGTGTGGTGACCGCTAGCTCCGCTCCCCTCCTCCCCCGCGCCGCTGGCCACTCCGGCCGTGGCGGCCACCAACCTCGCCTTCATGGCCATCAATGCCTGCCCATCCTCGCCCGCGGCGGGCTCTTGCCCCGGACCGGCCGTGCCCGGGGAGGAACCCCCTTTCTCCCCCGGTCCGTCCTGGGTCCCGGATTCGCCGCTTGAGGGATCCCCAGATCCGGCCTCGCCGCCGCAGATCCTGGAGCACGCCTCGCCTGAGGACGTTGCGACGGCCTCTGGACCGACGGATCCGGGGCTGCCCCTCGCCACGCGCCTTAAATCCATCATTGTGGCTCCATCCCCAGCTGTCCCTGATGCCATTTCGGGCATGGACGGTGGCTGGACAGAGGTCAATCACCAGAAGAACCGGCGCCCCCTCTCCGACCCAAGGGTCTCAGGTACGCGCTCTGGAGTACACCGGCCGGACCGCCGTCAGGGCTTCAATGCGGATCCAGCGCGCGAGGCCTTCTTATGCCGCTTCCGCGGCCGCTGTTTTCAATGCCTGAGCAAGCACCACCGCCGCGCCGACTGCCGTGACCCAATCCACTGCATCACCTGCGAGCTTCCCGGCCACATCGCCAAGCAGTGCCCCCAGAATCCACAAAACCAGGGTAGAGGTGGTCCTGCCCGAAACCGGCTCGGCCCGGTGCCCCCTCCGGCGTCCCTCCTCGCTCGGCTCTGCTTCCCTCCACCGACGTTTTCAAGCCTGGGCCCGACGGCTTCACGGGAATCTTCTTTAGAACCTGCTGGCCGCTGATCAAGGCAGATATCCTACAAGCTTTCAACAAGTTCTATCACCTTGTAGGGGGAGGTTTCAACAATCTGAACTCTGCCATAGTAGCTCTAATCCCAAAAAAAGACGGTGCAGAGAAGATTCAAGACTTCAGACCAATCAGCCTGATCCACTCAGTTGCAAAACTAATTGCTAAAGTGCTCTCAATGAGACTATCAGCAGTAATCCACCACGTGATCTCGCCGGCTCAATCTGCTTTCCTGAAGTCCAAAAGCACGCTCGACAGTTATCTGTTTGTCCAGAACGCTGTCAGATCGCTACATAGGAAGAAAACACCGGCGCTCCTGTTCAAGCTAGATATAGCGCGGGCTTTCGACAATGTGTCGTGGGAATATTTGCTAGAACTGCTACAAGTGCTAGGCTTCTCCGCGCGTTGGCGTGACTGGATTGCGCTGCTCCTCGCATCGGCTTCATCATCCTTCATGTTAAATGGCACAGTAGGGCGCAAGATTCGTCACCGCAAGGGGCTTCGGCAGGGAGACCCGCTTTCACCGCTCCTTTTCATCATCGCCATCGATCCCCTACACAGGCTACTACAACAAGCAACTGAGCTTGAGCTCCTCGCCCCTCTGCCAGGCAGAGACGTCTCTCTACGGGTTAGCCTCTACGCTGATGACGCCGTAATCTTCGCCAACCCTGAGAAAGTAGAGGTGGACGCCCTGCTAGACATCCTGCGCAACTTCGGCCAAGCAACCGGGCTGCAAATAAACCATACAAAGTCGACCGTCACCCCAATCCGCTGCGAGGAGATCAACCTCCATGACATCCTCAGCAATTTTGGTGGGGCAACAGTGGGATTCCCCTTGAGATACCTGGGCCTCCCACTAACCGTTTCTAGACTGCGCCTAGTCCACATCCAGTTCATCCTTGATCGGATTAGGGCACGACTCGCGGGATGGAAGGGCAAGCTCATGACCATCGCGGGCAGAAGGGTTTTGGTGCGCAGTGTGCTTACAAGGCTGCCTACCTTTGCTCTGTCTGTACTCCGAGCGCCAAAGAAATTTCTTGCTGAGGTTGACAAAGTTCGTCGGAGATTCCTTTGGGCACAAGAAGAAGATCTCAGTGGAGGGAAATGCAAGGTCACATGGCCGGTGGTGTGCTCCCCTATCGAAAATGGCGGGTTGGGAGTTTTGGACCTAAACCGCTTCAGTAGAGCGCTCCAGCTGCGCTGGCTTTGGCTGTCCTGGACCAGTACGGACAGGCCATGGATTGGCATGCAACTGCCTTGCGACGAGGGAGACCGAGCTCTTTTCTGTGCCTCCACCTCGATCACGCTGGGCAACGGCGAGAAGGCCTCCTTCTGGCACTGCCCATGGACAGGCTCGGGCAGCCTGAAGACGGCCTTTCCTGCTCTCTTCAGCCATTCAAGAAGGAAAAACCGTTCGGTCAAGCAAGCTTTGACAAATGACACATGGATCCAAGACCTCGCCCATGGAAACACTCAGCACCTTTGGCCAGAAACAATCAGGCTGCACAGATGGTTGCAAGCTGCTGATATTCGTCTTCAAGACCATGTCAGCGACACCATCAAATGGAAGCATGAAGCATCAGGGATCTACACTGCTAGCTCTGCCTACAAGGCGCAATTTCAAGGCCACATCAAATCTGATTTCAAGACCCTGATCTGGAACACCTGGGCACCGGCCAAGATGAAGATCTTCACTTGGTTGCTACTTAAAAACAGATTATGGTGCAACGACCGTCTCCAACAGAGAGGATGGCCAAATGCGTACTTCTGTCAGCTATGCGTCCGGAACTTGGAGTCCTCCATGCACTTGTTCTGGCAATGCCCACTGTCGATTGAAGTCTGGACGGCTGCAGCGGCGAGAGGGGGATGCAGCTCACTACACCCTCTGCAATGGCAAAGCAAGACTAAACCGACGGCCATCATCGCTGCAATGATCGGTAAAGCGCGGCCCGAACACAAAAAGGCCATCAAGACAACAATCATTCTGATCCTCTCTGAGATTTGGAAGGCTAGAAACGAGAGCACCTTCAGAGGCAAGATGACGACGAGAGATAGCATCACAACAGCCATCCAACGAACGCTAGAATTTTGGCGACAAGCAGGAGCAACATTTTTGGAGCACCCCTTCTGGGAGCCGCCCTGAGAAAATAGCCATAGCACCTTCCCTGTACCTTTTGTTTTTCTTCCTTTGATCCTCGGATCACTTCTCGCCCTTGATGCTTTTGTCACCTGCTCCCTGCTATTAATCAATACAAGCCAGCAATCAGCTGGATCTTTCAAAAAAGACTTGTGAATTTTGTGATGGATGGATGTTTCATGGGCATCCTGTGTCCGACTCCCCTGCTCTTCTTCGGCTTTAGGGAGGGGTTCCCGTAACTGCTGCTGCTGTTACTGCTTTCTCCTTTGTGTTTTCTGGGTTTGTCATGATAGTGTGTTGTTCCTTTTTGGACACTACCGTAACACATCACAACTGGCATTATCCCGAGTCTCTTGGGTAGATGGTAGTGGAGGCGCTGAGGGAGAATGCTTGTATCTCGTGCTTCTTCAGTTGTGCTGTGTGATGTTGACTGAACCCGAATGGGCTTGCTAGCCTATTACTCATTCTTATACCTTGAGCTGAGAATTACTTACTTCAAACTGACTGCTGTTTCTTCTTTTTCTTCACGAGTTCAGGGTGTACTTCTGAGGGGAGTGTATTACTTCTGATTGAGCTGAGTTTCGTCAGCTGTATTACTGATGTAACTTCACAGCAGCAAAGAAAGAGTGTCATGGTTGAGAAGGTATCCAGTTTAAGTCCCTGTTTGAGCAGTTTACTTCTAGAACTTTTTATTGATCATTTACATGCAAGTATGATTAAACTTTACCAGGTTCTGTAATGACAAATTAACTTGTTGCAGGGATATGTACTGAGTAATGACTATGCTTCAGTTCTTGGTCATATGTATTCTATTTAGAAGGCTATCACTCACAAGGTAAACATAGAGTTACTGTTTCTATTGTGTGCAAAATACATCCAGCTCCTGTACTGTCATTCATTCCCTATGTGTGTTGACTGGCAAACTTTCTAGAGTCTCTGTATCTTTAAGTTTGGTCCTTATATTTCAAAGTTCTAAAATCAGAGACCTACAGAGATAAACAAAAAGAAACTCCCCCAATAGGGATGATTGATAGTCATTACTGGTTCGTCCTCATGCTTTGTTGGAAGCAAAGACAAGTTTTGAACATCTCCATTAATCAATCTTCGGATCTGTTGTACAGCATAAACAAGCCATTAGACTTGAAGCCTTGAACATCTAGTTAATCTAATGTGAAAGATCTGTTTATCACAAAACTGATTTTGCCCATTTGTGGAGTTAAAGTAGTGCATTGTAGGTTTGTGATATACTTCGTCCCAAAATAAGTGTCTCAACTTTAGTACAACTTTGTACTAAAGTTGAGACACTTATTCTGGGACGGAGGGAGTAGCATTTTTGTTCAAATGCCTTTAAGGAATTAGATGTCAAATCATTATTTTAAGCCCTCAATTGTGGGTAAAGTTAAACACAGTTAGCTGGTTTGAGTGAGTGTTAAAGTCTTTTTTTGTTTATTCTATATATCTGAAATCAAATAGAGTTTCATATTTTCTTATTTCTGCTTTAATATGGGCCGATTTAAACTGATATAGATGTCGTTCTTGATCAAACTCATGCTGCTGTATAGTGTCTTTTCTTTTTAACTATGGCAAAAAAGAAGTATTCATTGTACTTCTGGCCTTAGCATTTATTTTGGGAATTTTTACAATTTATTCTCAGATGTTATGGCTTTTGTTTATGACTTTTTATTTACTGTCTCGCTAGGCAAGGTTGCTGTTTGTTCCTACAGCTTCCTTTGATCTCATTACTTAGAATCACCACCTCCTCTTCTGTATCCCGCCGCAGGGTTGACCGTGGGTGTCTAATACAAGGTAGTATGCTCCCTGGACTTCCTCACTTCTGTTCTTTTTTTTTTTGCATTGTACCAAACTGTAAACTGTACTTAAAAACATCCTTCTCTTTTTCTCATTGCTAGATGGCTGCTCCGCCAAATGCATTTTCGAGCGAGTTACAGAAGTGGATCTACAACCGTTCTGTAGACTCTATATTTTTCATCACTATCGGACCAAAAGCATCTGCAATTAATGCACTTAGAGCTCTTATGAACAAAGTAGAGACTATTCCTGCAGAAAAAAGAGCTGCGGAGTTAGACCTTCGAAGACAAAATTGCACGGGCGTTGTAGTGGAGGAGGCAGATGATCATCTTAAGATCTTAACATGTGCCCATCTTATGCAACACGTATTCAAGAGTTCAGAACCCCTTTCGCTTCAAGATGCTTGTTCGCTTTTTTCTGTAAGAGTGTTATGTGATCATTACGAGCAGAGCTTCCGCGGGCAAAGTAGGGTAAGAGCAAGAGTTTATGCACCAGCTTCCATGATTGGCATCGATTGCGAGAAAGACTTGCTTCTTCTTCATGTATACCGAGCAGATATTAAGAATTTGGGCAGAAGATGTACCAACAGTCATCAGGACTTGATTCTTAGTCCAACTCCTCCAGAAGCTTTCGACAAGTGCGCAATGATTTCATGGCCTCCTGGCCTACCTCGAACAGCTGTTGAAGGATCAATTTCTCACCCTTCAAGAACAGTCCGTGACTTGGAACTTGTGAACACTGTTGGATACACAATGAACCTCACTCAAGTAGTAATAGCAAGTGAAAAAGGAAGCTCAGGTGCTCCGTTGTTAGATGGTAATGGGAAAATAATTGGATTGTTGCATGGCGGTTTTGGAGGGCAGTTTACATACTTTATCTCCCATGCTGATATCGGACATTTTCTGAGGCGACATCACGTGGTACATGGTATGTTCTCACATATGTTTTTTTACTTATTTGTGTTGTTACTATTTGTAAATATGCCTTACGAATGCATAAATAACATGCAGGGATATGAGGTGTTATTTGATCATCCTACAACCCTTGTTCCCTCCCGATCTCTTGTTGTTATCCCATCCACAATTGCTGCTCGAGCTGCTGGTAAACAACAGGGTCAGGTTCATTAGTGCTGCTCTGTTACCGGTAAGGAACCAACCATAGCATGATGTTGCTAGAGTTTGTTTGTTCTTGATGTTAATATCTGGTGTGGAACAGTAAGAATGGATTGATTGTATGGTTTTCTGCTTCAGATTATTTTCTGTTATTGTAGTTGTGAAAACTGATAGTAATTCAAAATTTTCCTCAAAATGCCATTCAGAATACTGTGATTTATTTTGTGCAAAAAAAAGAATATCATAATTTACTTCCTGTCTATACAATCCTCAAAATGTGATATGGAATACGATAGTTTACTCTCTTTTCCCCTCACCTTAAGAGTTTAGTTTCCTTTTTGTGATCTGTGCTAGTAAATGGTGATTCCTATCCTGCTTAAAGTAATACGGAGTGCTCATGTGATTAGTTATTCTAACTAGATGCTGGGGCGCGTCCAGTTGTTTCTATGACCTAAGTTGATCTGTGTAAATAATAAATCTATGAACAGCAAAATCAGCTGCAACCACTTGTAAAATATAACGGGAATATGGGATACAGCCAGAGTTATTCCTTTCCTTCTTTTAAGCTTCCTCCTGACCAGAGCAGCATAGAAACCCAACACACCGTACAAGTGGCCCTAGATATGACCAAATGGCCTACGCGTGGTGACATAGCTCAGCGTACGCATCGTGGTGCCCAGTCGGTGCACAATCAACACCACTTGGACAGCCCAGTTAATGTCCTTGTTCGGTCCTTAATTGTTTTAATTTGCTCTTTTTGTACGTTGTGAGTTGGTGGACTTGTGAAGAACAATTTACAAGAATGCGGTAACCATCTGTAGTATTGTACTGTACATCCTAAGGATGTGAATGATACCTTTTGTTGTGGACGAACTGTATAAACACTTGGCTGCAGATGGTTTATCCATTCACTTATTTAGTTAGAAATTTGATAGGAATGGAAAAACAGTGTAAGATACTAAGATCAATTATTTGGCCATATCTGGAAAGGTTAATTGTCAATTTTCTCTGTCCATCGACGTAATCTGCTGTTGATTTAAATTTCAGTTGAATTCCAGTCTGTCATTTAACCTTGTTTTATTGTAGTTTATGTGACAGCAATGTCGATTCAACTGCTACGTTTCAAAGTGCTGATTACAAATGGAGAGACTACGCGACAACTCTGTACTGAAATCGGCAAACACTTGTTGTTCCATCTCTTAGGCTTTATCACAGTTCCCCCGCCCAAAAGAAGTCTTCATCACAGTTGAGAATTTTTTGAGGTCTACCAGCTGAAAACAATCTGTGAGCATACACTATGTGATGTTGCTCTCTGGTCCAAAATGTAAACTCAGTACTGCCTCTCTGTTCCCAGCAAACTTGGGCATCAATGTTATTTCGCTTCAGATCTGATTTCCTGCAGACTGCAGTTCTATTTGCTGATTTTCATCTGAATAACATATGTGTTGGTACTGACTTGCTTCTTGGAATGAACTATCTTCATAAGATTGTTGATCGTTAGAAGATTATTGCGCACAAATTAGTGCCAGCAGCAGGGAGCTGATGTTGAATACCAAGTGTGCTGTTCAAGCTGACCCGCCACGTAGGCCATGTTCAACAAGAATGTATACCTGCAGCTTTCTGAACCATATGTTTTTGGAAGGGAAACGTTTCGCCTCGGCGCACCGGCCGAACGCTTCGGCCGGCGCCTTTGCCACGCACGCATCATACAGTGGGCCAGCACGCAGCGCATCTTCCTCTTCCTCTGTTTTTTCTCCTATCGCTCCATCTCTCTCTCCTTTTTCTCAGGGACCACACCAACGCTGTCGACCATCGCCGCATGGAGGCCTTCAGGGCGCCGCCACCACGGGAATCAGTCGGTCTGGTTGTCCTTGGCCAGATCCGAGCAGTTGTCCTTGGCCAGATCCGCTCGGATCCGCGCATCGGAGCTCTATCTACTTCACCAGACCTGGCCACGACCCGGCGGGTGTTGCAACCGCGACGCCCACAAGCTGGAACTGGCAGATGTTGGTGCTGCAACTGGCCACGGCGACGGCAAGTGTACGGCGGCGACGACAACGACGAGCGACGATGCTGAGATGACGGGTCGGGGTCACGAATGCTACAATCACTTACTACAAAAGCTACAACCAGCTTGTAAAAATGCTACAACGTACCCACACCGGAGCTACAACCGGCAAGGGGTGCCGACAAATGCTACAACCGTTCACCAAAAAGGCTGCAACCACGTTCGTCAGAGCTGCAACCCGAGTTCGCCGGAGTTTGTAGCCACGGTCATCCAACGTTTTTTGCTACAACCGGTGTCGAAATTTGCTAGCACCGGTGTCTCATTCTGCTGCAATCGGTGTCGAGCAGATCGCCTGAGGAAGGAGGAGATTTTTTCTACAACACCAGTGCTACAATGCTGTTTTTCTTTCTTGCTGGTACCGGCGGCGATTTTTGCTGCAACCGGTTACATATTTTGCTACATCCATTCATGACCGAGCTGCGTCCCGTGATGGCAGCGACCCTTTTTTTTGTTGGAACCGTTTGTAATTTTTGCTACGTCCGTCGAGGATTTTTGCTACATCCTTTTTTTCATGGTGTTTCTGCAGGCTCGACGAAGATTAGCTGCGGGCGGGGTGGCCGGCAAGCACGGGCGGCGCGAGGGTGGCCGGCAAGCACGGGCGCGAGCGCGGGGGTGGCCGGCGAGCACGGGCACGAGCACGGACGGCGCGAGTGTGGCTGGCGAGCATGGGCGCGAGCACGGACGGCGCAAGGGTGGGCGAGCACAGGCGCGGATGCGGACGGCGCAAGGATGGCCGGCGAGCACAGGTCCGAGCGCGGGCGGCGCAGGGTGGGCCGGCGAGCATGGATGGCACAAGACAGGCGACAAGCATGGAGACCTCCCTTTTTTCTTTTTTTTCACGCCTGTGTGGAAGGAAGAGGACGACTCAATAGCGCTATCCAAACTGTTATTTTGTACGGGATCCAACGCCTGGCAGCGGACCGGCCGAACGCTTCCGCCGGTGCGCCGGCGCCTAGCGTCGAACACGTATATTGTTGTATCTTGAAAAACTGCAACCGCTGAGTGAGGCGTACTGGAGCTTGGGCATCCGAGCTGTGTTTTTTTTGAAAAAATAAACAAAATTCCATTTTGAAGTGTCAAAATATAAAATCCATATGTACATTTGGATGTATTCTATGTGTGCATAAATTTATTTTCATGATGGAATGATTTAAGATGTGAGCTCCCAGCAAAAAAAAAAGATTTAAGATGTGAGCTAAAATAATTGTGTAGATTTTAGTACTCTAAACAGTGAATGTTCTCAAATGACGCGAATATAATTTTTTAGCTTACATCTTAAATAATTTCATCTTAAAAATTATACACATGTACTCCCTCCGTTCCTAAATATAAGTCTTTTTAGATATTTCAATATGGACAACATAGGGATGTATATAGATATAGTTTAGAGTGTAAATTCACTCATTTTGCTTCGCATGTAGTCCATATTGTGGAATCTCTAAAAAGACTTATATTTAGGAACGGAGGGAGTAGAATACATTAGTATGTTCATGCAATTGTCTTTGAGATTTTAAAAATTAAAAAAAACATCTTTTGTTTTTTTTTCTTCCAAAAAACAAGTTCTATGGAGCCAGAGCTCCAAACAAACTTTTCAGCACTAGTGTCTTATACTCCCTTCGTTCCTAAATATTTGTCTTCTTAGATATTTCAAATGGACTACCACATACGGATGTATATAGATATATTTTAAAGTGTAGATTCACTCATTTTGCTCTGTATATAGTCACTTGTTACAATCTCTAGAAAGACAAATATTTAGGAACGGAGGGAGTATTAGGGAAGCGCTAGGGATAGGAAGTGTTTCCCTTGCCTACAAGGCTACAATATCAGCAAGTTGGTGAGAACAGACGAGGGGCTTCACAATGAGCGTAGACGTGCAGATATATTCACAGGCAAGGGGGGACGTTGTTGCATGACATTCGGATGTGCGTCATAGTTTAATGATGGATTGGTGGGAAAATAGCAGAAAGGGGAGTAAGGGGATGAGATATTGAGCCTAAAAGAGGAAGAAACATCTGGGTGGCGGCATGCGTAACGGAAGTGGATCCTCTAACATCCTCAAGGGATGTCACGAAGCTACAGTGCAATGCGTGTGTAAAATAAAGAAGGGATGTTAGGGTTACTGTAGCAGCCACTGTGCGGATTTACTGTAGCATGTACAAAAATAAATAATAAATAATTTTATTGCACCATAATTTTTTTGTATATAGGCTTTATAAATGTATAAAGTAGATTTGTAATTATCAAATTAATTATAATCATTTTAGGCTTAACCATATGGATGTGAAGGAGGGATGCCATGGTTACTGTAGCTTACATGACATCCCTTGAGGATGTTAGAGAATCCGGTTCCATGTGTAACATGCTCTAGAACCAACATCACATACTGTAGCAGCCACTGGTAAGATTTAGACCTGGTTGAAAACTAATTAATTACATTTTGAACAGTTTGATTCTGGTAAATATGAACCCTACCCTGCTATGGGAAATAATCTAATTTGAAGAACATTGTTGTCTCCCAATCTCATTTGAATTCAGTTTGCAAGAGAAAATATTCGAGACAGAAGTAGGCACAAGTTATGCCAGCGACTTCACCAACCGGGGAGGCGGGCACTATATCGAGCTGAAAAAACTTGTTCTTGGCACAAAGTATGTCGATGATCTCGAAACAGGTTTTCGCCCCGCTTTATAGATAAATCCAGGGCCGGTCCTGACTTTTCAAAGGCCCGGGGCGAACTTAAAAAGTGGGCCCACTAGTGGGAAAAATCAATTATATATTGATATAAAGCATAAATTTTCATTTGGATTGAAAGTTCTAGGAAATTGCATTACCAAATAACGTCTCATAATACACCATGGGTAAACAGGAATGCACATGCTTGTCTTGGCAACAACCAACAAAATCTTAATTCTTATATACCAATGAGGATAGGATTCCTAACACCGGAGAAAACAAGATAAATACTTTTGAGGCAACAATTTTACTGGAAAGGAGCGGGAACACCTGAATTTGTCAGAGGTGAAATGGAAGAAATCCAGCTATCCAATCCCAATCATATTAGATCTTGGTATGATCCTCATATCCTCAAATGAAGAGAAGATCGGTCAGGGAATCGCTGGAAAACCCAAAAAAAAAACAGTACAAAGATGAAGCGCAAAAGGACTGGGAGATTGCAGGAACTTTGTGAGCTGTTGACCCAAGAAAATTACAATTTGCAAAGCGAAAGTACTATGCAGACAATACTTAACTGGCCGATCGATGGACGATGCTTCATCCAGCGGTTCTACTTCAGTTTGTCTTAGGAATGCATGGTTAGATTAGTAGGATCATGCAAGAATCGGTTGAGCACTGTCGTGTGTGTAGCAGCGCTCTTTGCAAAGAGACTAGCGGATAAAGTGTTGCCTGATGCCGCACACTCGATGGGCATATTTATAAGGAAAACCATAGGGAAGTGAGATAGAGAAATTACTAGTGGGTCAAAGAAATCGGCTACTTATTTACTTTTGCCTGATGCCGCACACTCGATGGGCATATTTATAAGGAAAACCATAGGGAAGTGAGATAGAGAAATTACTAGTGGGTCAAAGAAATCGGCTACTTATTTACTAGCCATGATGTGTGCTTTGGGAGTAGGAGCGCTGGAGCGGGATGAGGAACGAGAAGACAGACAGAGAATTCAGTCTAGAAAGAAGAAACGGCGGTGGCGGCTAGATGGAACAGAAGCTAGCTGCCTCCTCACGATTCACGTACATAACATTAGTAAGTTAGATTAGGCTACAGGCTTTAAGAATGATGGCCTTTTTCTGTTACTCTGGTGGCTTGCTCGGTGCATTTGTTTAACAAATGTTGGGCTGTCTAGTATACCTAGCGTATATAGATGCACAGGGTCGGCCCCCCATCAGGCTGGGGCCCTAGGGCGTCGCCCTTCTTGCCCCTACCCAGGGCCGGCCCTGGATAAATCATACGTCCATACAACCACGTCCCAACCATAGTCGTAAAAGAGAAACGTTGGGGCCACAGCACAAAGACGCCCAAAAGAAAGGAAAAAAACGGAAAAGGCCACCAGGGGCAAGCTAAGAAGCAGGCGAGCGGTCGGAGAGCCGACGCGCGGTAGACACCAGAGCGTCCAGAAAGAGCTGAAGACAATCACGATCCCTCGGCCTAGCGAGCGGAGGCCAGTGCTACAAGAAGGCAAGAAATTTGAAGAACGAGTCAGAAGCACGTCGCGGGAACACCCGCTCGATCACCATCTTGTTGCGAGTAGTCCAAAGAGTCCACATCACAGCCGCGAAGATGAGCCAGAACAATCGGCACTTACGGCCAACCTGAGTGGCCCTAACCTGCAGAAACTTTGCCAGGTCATGGGCCACCCACTCCGATCCAAGAGCCTCTCGAACAAAGCACCAAAGTGCATGCGCTGCTACGCAAGAGAACAAAATGTGCGTTCCCATTTCCGGGACGTGGCACAAAGGGCAAAGGCCATTGCCCGGACCATGGCGTTTTAGCACCTCAGTCCCCGAAGGTAGACGATCTCAGAGAAGCTGCCATACGAAAGTCTTAATCTTCAAGGGCATCGACGCCTTCCACAGTGGGGATAGCGACTGTAGAACCGGCAATCTACATAATGCCTGATAGGCCGAACTAACGGAGAATTCACCCGAAGGAGAAAACTCGAGGAAACAGTGTCGGTGTAACGCCCCGGATTGGACGCGCCAGGTGTCCGCCAGTTATTTGCCGTCGTTGCCATATCATTTGCTTGCGTGTTGCATTTATCTTGTCATCATGTGTATCTCATCTTGCATACGTGTTCGTCTCATGCATCCGAGCTTTTTCCCCGTTGTCCGTTTTGCAATCCGGCGCTCCTATGTCCTCCGGCGTCCCCCTTTTGTCTCTCGTTGTGAGCGGGTGTTGAACTTTCTCGGAATGGCCCGAGGTTTGCCAAGCGGCCTTGGTATAGCACCGGTAGACCGACTGTCAAGTTTCGTGCCATTTGGAGGTCGTTTGATACTCCAACGGTTAACCGGGTAACCGTAAAGCCTCTTTTGTGTGCAGCCCAACACCCCCTCCAAAGTGGCCCAGAACCCAGCAAACTCCCCCCCCCATGCTCTCGGTCGTTCGATCACGACCGCGTGGCCGAAAACCGTGCCTCATTTGGACTCTCCTAGCTCCCTCTACCTATAAATATGTGTCCCTCCCGGATTTTTCGCGCAGTCCAACCCTAGCCCTCTCCCTCTCAGCCGCCGGACATGTCCGCCCGCCACCAGACGCGTCCGCCGCCCCGCAGCCACGTCGCTCCGACCAATCGGGCGCCGCCACGTCACCTCCGCCGCCTCCCTCCTCCACTCCGCGAGCGCCAAGTGTCCCGTCGGTCTCCTCCCACCGCGTGGCCCGCGGGACCCGGATCGGGCCCGCGCGAGCCCGCGCCGCCGCCGCCATCCGCCCGTCCCGGCCGCGCCCCGCCCGCGAGCGCCCGCGGCCGCCCGCCTCCGCCGCCGCCAGGCAACCTCGCCGCCGGTGACCTCCGCGCCGCCGCCCCGCCGGCGCGCCGCCGCGCCTCGCCCCCGCGCCGCCCCGCTCCGTCCGCGCCTGCCCGGAGCCGCGGCTCTCCGCCCCGCCGCGTCCCGACCGGTGCCGCGCCCCTCCCTTCGGCCCCGCCTCCGGCCGACGAGCTCGCCGGAGCTCGCCAGCGCGCCCCGCCTCACCTCGCGCCTCCCCGCCTCCGCCGTACCTCGCCCCGGGGCGGATCCGGCGAGATCCGCCCGGGAGCGCCCCGTCCCCGCCTCCGCCGACCTCGTCCGGCGCCCCCACGACCTTGTCCGGCCATCTTCTTCCTCGGCTTTGGCGAGATCCACAGCCCGCGTTGACTTTCCCGCGAGGTCTAAATTCCACCAAGTCCCTGTTATTTTGACATTATTATGCCATGTTCATCGCATCATAACTTGCTGCATACTGCTCCGTTTCATGCGTGTAATATGTCAAATTGTTCGTCTCAACGAGTACTTCATTTCATTCCATTGCATCATGTTCATTTGAGTTCATCTTGATGCCTGAATCATTGTTGCAAGAGTGCATGTTGCTGTTAATCTGCTGAAACTGTTATAACTTGATGATTTGTCATTTTTGCCATGTTTGATGTGTGCATCCTATGAGGTTGATGTCTACATGTGTTTTGATCTATGCCATGCCATCATTCCAGGGGTGTATACCATGTATTTTTTGTGATCAATGTGGTGACTAGCACAAACATGTAAGCTAGCCCTTGTGATGTTGCTGATTTCA
This sequence comes from Triticum timopheevii, assembly GCA_963921465.1. Classification (NCBI taxonomy): domain Eukaryota; kingdom Viridiplantae; phylum Streptophyta; class Magnoliopsida; order Poales; family Poaceae; genus Triticum; species Triticum timopheevii. Next base: position 108,015,152 of record OY997271.1, read on the forward strand.
GTCCCTGTTCTGCTGTTATTTTTATGCCATGTAAACTTGATGCTATAGAGAGATCCATGCTTATTTTGAGATACTTCAGTAAGGATGTTTTGTACATATGGTTATGAGATATCCATCCATGCCCCTGGTTGCATTTATAGCTTGCTGTATATTGTTCATATCTTGCTCCAAAGTTGCTAAATGATGTTGCTGTCAGCCTGTTAACATGAAGTTCAATGTTGCCATGATTGTTGCTAGTGATCCATGCACCCTATGAACTTGCTCTTGCCATGCTTGGCTTCATAAACATGTCTTCTTACTGTGGGTTGCCTTTCCATGCCATGTATTGCTCTGTAGTGAGTGGTTCAAGCTCACCAACATGCCTACTTATTGTTGTTCCTGCCATGTATGAATCTGTCATATAACTTGCCATGTTTACATGGGTTCCATCATTTCTTCTGATCCTTTTTGGCTCATGGTCAGTAAAGGACTTTTGTTCTATGTATTTAGTAGATTCATGACATGCCTTTGTTTGCCATGTTAAGTTCCTATAACATGTTGTTTAATAGCTCTAAACATTGCAACCTGATATTATTTCCTGATAAGTCTGAAACTGTTATTATTTGCAATCTTGCCATGTGTGTTTGAGCATGTTCTAGTGATTTCTGGAGATAGCGCAGTCTTCATGTTTTGTTATGCTTTACCTGTACATCATGACCATGCCTTTTGTTTTCATATTGAGGTACTGTAGCATATTGTTTTGATGCTTGCAATATGCCTAGTTGCTATTTTGGACAGATTGTTGCTATAACTTGTTTCATGTGTGTGTGTTGCACCGTTGCTCCGTTTTGAGTGTGCTCTATATGAAACTTGCTTGTTTTTGCATGTAGCTTCATATTATCATGTTGCATCCTTGTTTTGAGGTGTTTGCTTGATGTTTGGGTGCATTTTGCATCAATGCCATGCTTAACTTGTTTTGCTCATATCTTTTAGGCCGTAGCTCCGAATCTAATGAACTTTATATGTAACTTGACTAGAATCTCGTGTAGATCATCTTGGTGCATCTTAACTTGCTGTTTAAAAACTTGAACATAAGGTCTATTCAGATCTGGACCAATTTCGAAATTTGCATATGAGGACTTACCGGAATTGTTATATGTTGTTTCCGGCCTCATTTAAACTTATCTTGATGTGTTGCTCTTGTTTGCATCATCTCTTGCCATGAGTAGCTTCATGTAGCCTTGTCATGCATCATGCTTGTTGTGCATCATGCCTTGTTCATGTGTGGTGTGTTTACCATGTTGTGTGCTTCTTTTCGATAGTTCCTGTTTCGTTGCGATCGTGAGGATTCGTTCGTCTACGCTTGGTTCGTCTTCGTGGCTTCATCTTATTCATGGACTCGTTCTTCTTCCTTGCAGGATTTCAGGCAAGATGACCGCTACCCTGGATCTCACTACTATCATTGCTATGCTAGTTGCTTCGTTCTATCGCTTTGCTGCGTTACCTATCATTTGCTCTTCAAGCCTCCCAAATTGCCATGAACCTCTAACCTTTGACACCCTTCCTAGCAAACCGTTGCTTGGCTATGTTACCGCTTTTCTCAGCCCCTCTTATAGCGTTGTTAGTTGCAGGTGAAGTTGAAGATTGCTCCATGGTGAACATGATTATGTTGGGATATCACAATATCTCTTATATTATTAATGCATCTATATATTTGGTAAAGGGTGGAAGACTCGTCCTTATGCCTGGTGTTTTGTTCCACTCTTGCCGCCCTAGTTTCCGTCATACCGGTGTTATGTTCCCGGATTTTGCGTTCCTTACACGGTTGGGTGATTTATGGGACCCCCTTGACAGTTCACTTTGAATAAAACTCCTCCAGCAAGGCCCAACCTTGGTTTTACCATTTGCCTCACCTAGCCCTTTTTCCCTTGGGAGTCGCGCTCTCGAGGGTCATCTTATTTTTACCCCCCCCCCCTGGGCCAGTGCTCGTTGTGAGTGTTGGTCCAACCTGTCAGCCGCCGGTGGCCACCAGGGGCAACTCTGGGTTGGCCTACCGGAAGTTTGGACAATCCGGTGTGCCCTGAGAACGAGATATGTGCAGCTCCTATCGGGATTTGTCGGCACATCCGGGCGGCTTTGCTGGCCTTGTTTTACCATTGTCGAAATGTCTTGTAAACCGGGATTCCGAGACTGATCGGGTCTTCCTGGGAGAAGGAATATCCTTCGTTGACCGCGAGAGCTTATCATGGGCTAAGTTGGGGCACCCCTGCAGGGTTTAAACTTTCGAAAGCCGTGCCCGCGGTTATGGGCAGATGGGAATTTGTTAATGTCCGGTTGTAGATAACTTGACACCTGATACGAATTAAAACGCATCAACCGTGTGTGTAGCCGTGATGGTCTCTTCTCGGCGGAGTCCGGGAAGGGAACATGGTTTCTGGGTTATGTTTGACGTAAGTAGGAGTTCAGGATCACCTCTTGATCATTACTAGTTGACGACCGTTCCTTTGCTTCTCTTCTCGCTCTTATTTGCGTATGTTAGCCACCATACTTGCTTAGCCGCTGTTGCAACCTCACCATTTTACCCCTTCCTTTCCCATTAATCTTTGCTATTCTTGATACCCATGGTAATGGGATTGCTGAGTCCTCGTGGCTCACAGATTACTACAACAACAGTTGCAGGTATAGGTTTATCCGATGATCATGACGCGAGAGTGATGATTGCTTGTTTTGGAGTTCTTCTTCTGCTTCTTCGATCAGGGGATAGGTTCCAGGTCGGCAGCCTGGGTCTAGCAGGGTGGATGTCATTTGAGTTTCTGTTTGTGTTTCATCCATAGTCGGATGGTGCTCTTATGTAAGATGATGTTGTATTCATGTGGCATTGTATGCCTTATGTATGTATCCCCATCTATTATGTAATGTTGATGTAATGATATCCACCTTGCAAAAGTGTTTCAATATGCGGGTCTATCCTTGGTGGGACCTTCGAGTTCCTTTTGGATAGGGTCTCATATTGGGCGTGACAAGTTGGTATCAGAGCCTCGACCGACCTTAGGATCCCCCTTGGTTGATCGTGTAGTTTGGCCGTTGTTGAATCTAGAAGAAAACTGTTTTCGGAGTCTAGTTATATCGGAGAGTAGGAATTCTTTTTACTCCTCAGCCCCTTCGTCGCTCTGGTGAGGAATCTTGATGTAGGTGTTTTAAATTACTTCTCTTCCCTTTCAAATTTTCTTTAGGATCACGCAGTTGGTTTTGTGATCTTTGTTTCTCAGCTCTTTTCATCCGGTGCATTTCTCGTCAAGGTGTTTCGACCCTCTCCATTTTTGCCAAGTTCAATCCTCAGTTGTTTTATTTTCCCACCCGCCCACCCCTTTTTCCTTCTCGGAACCGGAGTCCGTAATCGAGTATCCATCCTACTCGTGCGAAGTCTTTTCTTTCTTTCCTCAATGAATTCAACCGGTGTTTTTTCTCTTCGGGTTATTCATCGGTTTCTCCTCTTCCAGTTTCCTGTGTTTTTCCCGCCCTCCCACCCTTTTCTTCCCGGAGCTTGAGTCTGTTTCAAGCATCAATTTATTTCGTGCGGAGCCTCTTCAATCTTCCCTCAATTATTTCTACCGATGAATTCTCGTTTTGTTCGACATTCTTCATCTCTTTTTCTTTTCCAGTGGATTCAATTCCAATTTTCGGTGTTGATTATATTTTTTCCTCGGCTCAAATATTTTCCCCTTGCTCGTTCGCCTCTCGCCAGTTTATCCTTCCGGAGTGTTCAAGACATCTCAGTAGATTCGTCTGTGTTCGATTTAATTCGTGGTTGTCACCTCATTCAAATATCTCAATTGTTCTGATGCATCATCTATCTCTTCAACAATCCTTTTCAACGGTGTCTTCTTTTAGTGGGCCCTAACCCATAGGTCTTTTCCCAGGATCTTACCTGACTCTTCTAATTCCCCTGGAGTTATTCTCAATTCTTTTCAAGTGTGACGTAAGAATGAATTTCATCAGTCACATGCCTTCTCCAAGATCTCGTTCAAACTCTTTTCATTGTTGGCTCAACCTCTTCGTTTTTCATTCTCCCGGAGTATCTCAGTAATTTTTGTGGTGTTTTTTCGTCGTCATTTGAAGACCGAAGAAGAATTTTTCCTCTAAATCTTGTCTGTTCTCTCGAAGTTTCGTGGTTCTAGTTTCATGCTATCGTATCGAATTATTCCATTTGTCAGATATTCTTTTCCTACCCATCCGGAGTATGTCAGGAGTTGTTTTCCCATTTCTTTTCACCGGAGGCCATCATTCCAGCTATCGTTCTCTATTTATCCCGACGCTTCGTTCAAATGTTCATTAATCAGCTCGAGTTCTTCTGTTCTCTGGCATCTAAATCCCCTCTAGCATATTGGTTCTTCTAATTCTTCTCGGTGATTCAGTCTCTTTCATCAGTCATTTCCGAATTTTAACAGTGGTTCATTCAAGATTCTTTTTCCTTGATTATCATATTAATTCATTGGTTCTTTTCAATCCTACCGGTGGTTCATGAAGACATTCTCAAGTTTGCGATATGTCACTTCTCAATCCTTTTTAAGAAGAATAAGTAGTATGAAAAATCCATTGCTTGTCATCAATTTAATTGGATGAAGGATAAGCATACAATAAATCTTATTCTTATTTCATCCAAGTGAGTAATCCCTTCCTTCGGAGTTTGTTCTTGATGAATAAATTCTAGTTCCAAGTGTTTTCATCTTTTCTTTTCCGGAGTTCAAAATTTCCTCGGCCATTTCGTCGGAACCTCCATCTATATCATCGCAAGCTTTAACCTTATTCTTTCATCCTTCATTCTATCTCATCATCCTTTTGTTACCGGAGTTCTTCATGGTGGTTCTTCATGATTTAATTCATTCTTCAAGAGTTCATCAAGTATCATTCCATCTTCTTAAGTTCATGTTCTATTCTTTCCATGTTCAGCCGGAGTGCTGCCTAAATCCTTTCAGTCTTATTCGTTTCTTATCTCGTTCTAACCGGAGTGGTTTCATAGTCTATATGATTTCGTGAGCTTTCGATTCTCGTCATTCTTGTCATCCCTCTCTTCTTCTCGAGTGCTGTTGATTCCTTGCTTCTTCTTTGAGTTCTTGTTTCACCTTTTCCTTTTTCCCTTTCGTCTCGGTCCTAAGATCTCGGGACGAGATCTCTTGTTAGTGGAGGAGTGTTGTAACGCCCCGGATTCGATGCGCCAGGTGTCCGCCAGTTATTTGCCGTCGTTGCCATGTAATTTTCTTGCGTGTTGCATTTATCTTGTCATCATGTGCATCTCATCTTGCATACGTGTTCGTCTCATGCATCCGAGCTTTTTCCCCGTTGTCCGTTTTGCAATCCGGCGCTCCTATGTCCTCCGGCGTCCCCCTTTTGTCTCTCGTTGTGAGCGGGTGTTGAACTTTCTCGGAATGGCCCGAGGTTTGCCAAGCAGCCTTGGTATAGCACCAGTAGACTGCCTGTCAAGTTTCGTGCCATTTGGAGGTCGTTTGATACTCCAACGGTTAACCGGGTAACCGTAAAGCCTCTTTTGTGTGCAGCCCAACACCCCCTCCAAAGTGGCCCAAAACCCAGCAAACTCCCCTCCATGCTCTCGGTCGTTCGATCACGATCGCGTGACCAAAAACCGTGCCTCATTTGGACTCTCCTAGCTCCCTCTACCTATAAATATGTGTCCCTCCCGGATTTTTCGCGCAGTCCAACCCTAGCCCTCTCCCTCTCAGCCGCCGGACATGTCCGCCCGCCGTCGGACGCGTCCGCCGCCCCGCAGCCACGTCGCTCCGACCAATCGGGCGCCGCCACATCACCTCCGCCGCCTCCCTCCTCCACTCCGCGAGCGCCACGTGTCCCGCCGGTCTCCTCCCACCGCGCGGCCCGCGGGACCCGGATCGGGCCCGCGCGAGCCCGCGCTGAAGGAAATATGCCCTAGAGGCAATAATAAAGTTATTATTTATTTCCTTATATCATGATAAATGTTTATTATTCATGCTAGAATTGTATTAGCCGGAAACATAATACATGTGTGAATACATAGACAAACGTAGTGTCACTAGTATGCCTCTACTTGACTAGCTCGTTGAATCAAAGATGGTTAAGTTTCCTAGCCATAGACATGAGTTGTCATTTGATTAATGGGATCACATCATTAGGAGAATGATGTGATTGACTTGACCCATTCCGTTAGCTTAGAGCTTGATCGTTAAGTATGTTGCTATTGCTTTCTTCATGACTTATACATGTTCCTGTAACTATGAGATTATGCAACTCCCGTTTACCGGAGGAACACTTTGGATGCTACCAAACGTCACAATGTAACTGGGTGATTATAAAGGAGTACTACAGGTGTCTCCAAAGGTACATGTTGATTTGGCGTATTTCGAGATTAGGTTTTGTCACTCCGATTGTCGGAGAGGTATCTCTGGGCCCTCTCGGTAATGCACATCACTATAAGCCTTGCAAGCATTGCAACTAATGAGTTAGTTGTGAGATGATGTATTACGTAACGAGTAAAGAGACTTGCCGGTAACGAGATTGAACTAGGTATTGGATATCGACAATCGAATCTCGGGCAAGTAACATACCGATGACAAAGGGAACAACGTATGTTGTTATGCGGTTTGACCGATAAAGATCTTCGTAGAATATATAGGAGCCAATATGAGCATCCAGGTTCCGCTATTGGTTATTGACCAAGAATAGTTCTAGGTCATGTCTACATAGTTCTCGAACCCGTAGGGTCCGCACGCTTAAGGTTTCGATGACAGTTATATTATGAGTTTATGAGTTTTGATGTACCGAAGGAGTTCGAAGTCCCGGATGAGATCGGGGACATGACGAGGAGTCTCGAAATGGTCGAGACGTAAAGATCGATATATTGGATGACTATATTCGGAGTTCGGAAAGGTTCCGAGTGATTCGGGTATTTTTCGGAGTACCGGAGAGTTACGGAAATTCGCCGGGGAGTATATGGGCCTTATTGGGCCATACGGGACTAGACGAGAGAGGCCAAAAGGAAGGAGGCCTGTGCCCCCCCCCCCCCCAGTGGTCCGAATTGGACAAGGGGCGCAGCCCCCCTTTCCTTCTTCCTCTCCCCCTCTTTCCCCTTCTCCTACTCCAACAAGGGAGGTGGAATCCTACTAGGACTAGGGAGTCCTAGTAGGACTCCATAGTTGGCGCACCCCCTCTTAGGGCCGGCCTCCTCCCCCCTTGCTCCTTTATATACGGGGGTAGGGGGGCACCCCATAACACACAAGTTGATCTACGGATCGTTCCTTAGCCGTGTGCGGTGCCCCCCTCCACCATATTCCACCTTGGTCATATCGTCACGGAGTTTAGGCGAAGCCCTGCGCCGGTAGAACATCATCACCATCACCAAGCCGTCGTGCTGATGGAACTCATCTCCGGAGCTTTGCTAGATCGGAGCCCGGAGATCGTCATCGAGCTGAACGTGTGCTGAACTCGGAGGTGCCGTACGTTCGGTGCTTGGATCGGTCGGATCGTGAAGACGTACGACTACATCAACCGCGTTGTGCTAACGCTTCCGCTTACGGTCTACGAGGGTACGTGGACAACACTCTCCCCTCTCGTTGCTATGCCATCACCATGATCTTGCGTGTGCGTAGGAAATTTTTTGAAATTACTACGTTCCCCAACAGTGGCATTCGAGCCTAGGTTTTATGCGTTGATGTTATATGCACGAGTAGAACACAAGTGAGTTGTGGGCGATAGAAGCCATACTACTTACCAGCATGTCATACTTTGGTTCGGTGGTATTGTGAGATGAAGCGGCCCGGACCGACATTACGCGTATGCTTACGCGAGACTGGTTTCACCGTTACGAGCACTCATGCATAAAGGTGGCTGGCGGGTGTCTGTCTCTCTCACTTTAGCTGAATCGAGTATGGCTATGCCCGGTCCTTGCGAAGGTTAAAACAGCACTAACTTTACGAACTATCGTTGTGGTTTTTGATGCGTAGGTAAGAACGGTTCTTGCTAAGCCCGTAGCAGCCACGTAAAATTTGCAACAACAAAGTAGAGGACGTCTAACTTGTTTTTGCAGGGCATGTTGTGATGTGATATGGTCAAGACATGATGCTATATTTTATTGTATGAGATGATCATGTTTTGTAACCGAAGTTATCGGCAACTGGCAGGAGCCATATGGTTGTCGCTTTATTGTATGAAATGCAAACGCCCTGTAATTGCTTTACTTTATCACTAAGCGGTAGCGATAGTCGTAGAAGCAATAGATGGCGTAACGACAATGATGCTACGATGGAGATCAAGGTGTCGCGCCGGTGACGATGGTGATCATGAAGGTGCTTCGAAGATGGAGATCACAAGCACAAGATGATGATGGCCATATCATATCACTTATATTGATTGCATGTGATGTTTATCCTTTATGCATATTATCTTGCTTTGATTGACGGTAGCATTTTAAGATGATCTCTCACTAATAATCAAGAAGTGTTCTCCCTGAGTATGCACCGTTGCGAAAGTTCTTCGTGCTGAGACACCACGTGATGATCGGGTGTGATAGGCTCTACGTTCAAATACAACGGGTGCAAAATAGTTGCACACGCGGAATACTCAGGTCATACTTGACGAGCCTAGCATATACAGATATGGCCTCGGAACACGGAGACCGAAAGGTCGAACGTGAATCATATAGTAGATATGATCAACATAGTGATGTTCACCATTGAAACTACTCCATCTCACGTGATGATCGGACATGGTTTAGTTGATTTGGATCACGTGATCACTTAGATGACTAGAGAGATGTCTGTCTAAGTGGGAGTTCTTTAGTAATATGATTAATTGAACTTAAATTTATCATGAACTTAGTCCTGGTAGTATTTTGCAAACTATGTTGTAGATCAATAGCTTGCGTTGTTGCTTTCTTATGTTTATTTTATATGTTCCTAGAGAAAATTGTGTTGAAAGATGTTAGTAGCAATGATGCGGATTGGATCCGTGATTTGAGGTTTATCCTCATTGCTGCACAGAAGAATTATGTCCTTAATGCACCGCTAGGTGACAGACCTATTGCAAGAGCAGATGCAGACGTTATGAACGTTTGGCTAGCTCAATATGATGACTACTTGATAGTTTTGTGCACCATGCTTTATGGCTTAGAATCGGGACTTCAAAGACGTTTTGAATGTCATGGACCATATGAGATGTTCCAGGAATTGAAGTTAATATTTCAAGCAAATACCCGAGTTGAGAGATATGAAGTCTCCAACAAGTTCTATAGCTAAAAGATGGAGGAGAATCGCTCAACTAGTGAGCATGTGCTTAGATTGTCTAGGTACTACAATCGCTTGAATCAAGTGGGAGTTAATCTTACAGATAAGATAGTGATTGACAGAATTCTCTAGTCACCACCACCAAGTTAGTAGAACTTCGTGATGAACTATAATGCAAGGGATGACGAAAACGATTCCCGAGCTCTTCGTGATGCTGAAATCGACGAAGGTAGAAATCAAGAAAGAGCATCAAGTGTTGATGATTGACAAGACCACTAGTTTCAAGAAAAGGGCAAAGGGAAAGAAAGGGAACTTCAAGCAGAATGGCAAGCAAGTTGTCACTCCCACGAAGAAGCCCAAAGATGAACCAAAGCCTGAAACTGAGTGCTTACACTGCAAAGGAAATGGTCACTGTAAACGGAAATACCCTGAATATTTGGTGGATAAGAAGGATGGCAAACTGAACAAGGGTATATTTGATATACAGGTTATTGATGTGTACCTTACTAGTGTTTATAGTAACCCCTGAGTATTTAATACTTGTTCGGTTGCTAAAGATTAGTAACTCGAAACAGGAGTTACAGAATAAACAGAAACTAGTTGAGGGTGAAGTGACGATGTGTGTTGGAAGTTGTTCCAAGATTGATATGATCATCATCGCACACTCCCTATACTTTCGGGATTAGTGTTAAACCTAAATAAATGTTATTTGGCGTTTGCGTTGAACATGAATATGATTTGATCATGTTTATTGCGATACGGTTATTCATTTAAAGTCAAAGAATAATTGTTATTCTGTTTACATGAACAAAACCTTCGATGATCATACACCCAATGAAAATAGTTTGTTGGATCTCGATCGTAGTGATACACATATTCATAATATTGATGCCGAAAGATGCAAAGTTAATAATGATAGTGCAACCTATTTGTGGCACTGCCGTTTGGGTCATATCGGTGTAAAGCGCATGAAGAAACTCCATAAAGATGGATTTTCGGAATCACTTGGTTATGAATCATTTGATGCTTGCGAACCATGCCTTTTGGGCAAGATGACTAAAACTCCGTTCTCCGGAACAGTGGAACGGGCTACTGACTTATTGGAAATAATACATACCGATGTATGCGATCCGATGAGTGTTAAGGCTCGTGGCAAGTATCTTTATTTTCTAACCTTCATAGATGATTTGAGCAGATATGGGTATATCTACTTGATGAAACATAAGTCTGAAATAGTTGAAAAGTTCAAAGAATTTCAGAGTGAAGTGGAAAAATCATCGTAACAAGAAAAATGAAGTTTCTACGATCTGATCATGGAGACGAATATTTGAGTTATGAGTTTGGTCTTCATTTGAAACAATGTGAAATAGTTTCGCAACTCACGCCATCTGGAACACCACAATGTAATGGTGTGTCCGAACGTCGTAATCGTACTTTACTAGATATGGTGCGATCTATGATGTCTCTTATCGGTTTACCACTATCGTTTTGGGGTTATGCATTAGAGACAGCTGCATTCACGTTTAATAGGGCACCATCTAAATCCGTTGAGACGACACCGTATGAACTATGGTTTAGCAGTAAACCTAAGCTGTCGTTTCTTAAAGCTTGGAGTTGCGATGCTTATATGAAAAAGGTTTTCAACCTGATAAGCTCGAACCCAAATCTGAGAAGTGCGTCTTCATAGAATACCCAAAGGTAACTATTGGGTACACCTTCTATCACAGATCCGAAGGCAAGTTATTCGTTGCTAAGATGGATCCTTTCTAGAGAAGAAGTTTCTCTCGAAAGAAGTGAGTGGGAGGAAAGTAGAACTTGATGAGGTAATTGTACCTTATCCCTTATTGGAAAGTAGTGCATCACAGAAATCAGTTCCAGTGATTCCTACACCAATTAGTGAGGAAGTTAATGATGATGATAATGAAACCTCAGATCAAGTTGCTACCAAACCTCGTAGGTCTTCCAGAGTAAGATCCGCACCAAAGTGGTACGGTAATCATGTTCTGGAAGTCATGTTACTAGACCATGATGAACCTACGAACTATGAGGAAGCGATGATGAGCCCAGATTCCACGAAATGGCTTGAGGCCATAAAATCTGAGATATGATCCATGTATGAGAACAAAGTATGGACTTTGATTGACTTGCTCGATGATCAGTCAGCCATGTTATATAAATGGATCTTCAAGAGGAAGACGAACACTGATAGTAGTGTTACTATCTACTAAGCTCAACTTGTTGCGAAAGGTTTTCAACAAGTTCAAGGTGTTGAATACGATGAGATTTTCTCACTCGTATCGAAGCTTAAGTCTGTCTGAATCATGTTAGCAATTGCCACATTTTATGAAATCTAGCAAATGGATGTCAAAACTGCATTCCTTAATGGATTTATTAAAGAAGAGTTGTATATGATGCAACCAGAAAGTTTTTGTCAATCCTAAAGATGCTAACAAAGTGTGCAAGCTCTAGCGATCCATCTATGGACTGGTGCAAGCATCTCGGAGTTGGAATATACGCTTTGATGAGTTGATCAAAGCATATGGTTTTATACAGACTTTTGAAGAAGCCTGTATTTACAATAAAGTGAGTGGGAGCACTACAGCATTTCTGATAAGTATATGTGAATGACATATTGTTGATTGAAAATAATGTATAATTATTCTGCAAAGCATAAAGGAGTGTTTGAAAAGGAGTTTTTCAAAGAAAGACCTCGGTGAAGCTACTTACACATTGAGCATCAAGATCTATATAGATAGATCAAGACACTTGATAAGATTTTTCAATGAGTACATACCTTGATAAATTTTTTGAAATAGTTCAAAATGGAACAGTCAAAGAAGGAGTTCTTGCCTGTGTTGCAAGGTATGAAGTTGAGTAAGACTCAAGACTCGACCATGGCAGAAAATAGAAAGAGAATGAAAAGTCATTCCCTATGCCTCAGTCATAGGTTCTATAAAGTGTGCTATGCTGTGAACCAGACCTATTGTATACCTTGTTCTGAGTTTGACAAAGGAATACAATTTTGATCTAATAGTAGATCATTGGACAGCGGTCAAGAATATCCTTAGTGAGGACTAAGGACATGTTTCTCGATTATGGAGGTGATAAAAGAGTTCGTTGTAAAAGTTACATCGGTGCAAACTTTTACACTCATCCAGATGACTCTAAGTCTCAATCTGGATACATATTGAAAGTGGGAGCAATTAGATAGAGTAGCTCCATGCCGAGCATTGAAGACATAGAATATTTGCAAAATACATATGGCTCTGTATGTGACAGACCCGTTGACTAAATTTCTCTCACGGACAAAACATGATCATACCTTTGTACTCTTTGGGTGTTAATCACATAGCGATGCGAGCTAGACTATTGACTCTAGTAAACCCTTCGGGTGTTAGTCACATGACGATGTGAACTATTGGGTATTATTCACATACAGATGTGAATATTAGTGTTAAATCACATGGCGATGTGAACTAGATTATTGACTCTAGTGCAAGTGGGAGACTGAAGGAAATATGCCCTAGAGGCAATAATAAAGTTATTATTTATTTCCTTATATCATGATAAATGTTTATTATTCATGCTAGAATTGTATTAGCCGGAAACATAATAGATGTGTGAATACATAGACAAACATAGTGTCACTAGTATGCCTCTACTTGACTAGCTCGTTGAATCAAAGATGGTTAAGTTTCCTAGCCATAGACATGAGTTGTCATTTGATTAACGGGATCACATCATTAGGAGAATGATGTGATTGACTTGACCCATTCTGTTAGCTTAGCACTTGATTGTTAAGTATGTTGCTATTGCTTTCTTCATGACTTATACATGTTCCTGTAACTATGAGATTATGCAACTCCCGTTTACCGAAGGAACACTTTGGGTGCTACCAAACGTCACAACGTAACTGGGTGATTATAAAGGAGTACTACAGGTGTCTCCAAAGGTACATGTTGAGTTGGCATATTTTGAGATTAGGTTTTGTCACTCCGATTGTCAGAGAGGTATCTCTGGGCCCTCTCGGTAATGCACATCACTATAAGCCTTGCAAGCATTGCAACTAATGAGTTAGTTGTGAGATGATGTATTACGTAACGAGTAAAGAGACTTGCCGGTAACGAGATTGAACTAGGTATTGGATACCGACGATCGAATCTCGGGCAAGTAACATACCGATGACAAAGGGAACAACGTATGTTGTTATGCAGTTTGACCGATAAAGATCTTCGTAGAATATGTAGGAGCCAACATGAGCATCCAGGTTTCGCTATTGGTTATTGACCAAGAATAGTTGTAGGTCATGTCTACATAGTTCTCGAACCCGTAGGGTCCGCACGCTTAAGGTTTCGATGACAGTTATATTATGAGTTTATGAGTTTTGATGTACCGAAGGAGTTCGGAGTCCCGGATGAGATCGGGGACATGACGAGGAGTCTCGAAATGGTCGGATGTAAAGATCGATATATTGGACGACTATATTCGGAGTTCGGAAAGGTTCCGAGTGATTCGGGTATTTTTCGGAGTACCGGAGAGTTACGGGAATTCGCCGGGGAGTATATAGGTCTTATTGGGCCATACGGGACTAGACGAGAGAGGCCAAAAGGAAGGAGGCCTGTGCCCCCCCCTCTGGTCCGAATTGGACAAGGGGCGCAGCCCCCCTTTCCTTCTTCCTCTCCCCCTCTTTCCCCTTCTCCTACTCCAACAAGGGTGGTGGAATCCTACTAGGACTAGGAAGTCCTAGTAGGACTCCACACTTGGCGCGCCCCCTCTTAGGGCTGGCCTCCTCCCCCCTTGCTCCTTTATATACGGGGGCAGGGGGCACCCCATAACACACAAGTTGATCTACGGATCGTTCCTTAGCCGTATGCGGTGCCCCCCTCCACCATATTCCACCTCGGTCATATCGTCGCGGAGTTTAGACGAAGCCCTGCGCCGGTAGAACATCATCACCGTCACCACGCCGTCGTGCTGACGGAACTCATCTCCGGAGCTTTGCTGGATCGAAGCCCGGAGATCGTCATCGAGCTGAACGTGTGCTGAACTCGGAGGTGCCGTACGTTCGATGCTTGGATCGGTCGGATCATGAAGACGTACGACTACATCAACCGCGTTGTGCTAACGCTTCCGCTTACGGTCTACGAGGGTACGTGGACAACACTCTCCCCTCTCGTTGCTATGCCATCACCATGATCTTGCGTGTGCGTAGGAAATTTTTTGAAATTTCTACGTTCCCCAACACGTGCCGCCGCTGCCGTCCGCCCGTCCAGGACGCGCCCCGCCCGCGAGCGCCCACGGCCGCCCGCCTCCGCCGCCGCCAGGCAACCTCGCCACCGGCGACCTCCGCGTCGCCGCCCCGCCGGCGCGCCGCCGCGCCTCGCCCCCGTGCCGCCCCGCTCCGTCCGCGCCTGCCCGGAGCCGCGGCTCTCCGCCCAGCTGCGTCCCGACCGGCACTGCGCCCCTCCCTTCAGCCCCGCCTCCGGCCGACGAGCTCGCCGGAGCTCGCCAGCGTGCCCCGCCTCGCCTCGCGCCTCCCCGCCTCCGCCGTACCTCGCCCCGGGGCGGATCCGGCGAGATCCGCCTGGGAGCGCCCCATCCCCGCCTCCGCCGACCTCGTCTGGCACCCCCATGACCTTCTCCAGCCATCTTCTTCCTTGGCTCTGGCGAGATCCACCGCCCGCGTTGACTTTCCCGTGAGGTCTAAATTCCACCAAGTCCCTGTTATTTTGACATTATCATGCCATGTTCATCGCATCATAAATTGCTGCATACTGCTCCGTTTCATGCGTATAATATGTCAAATTGTTCGACTCAACGAGTACTTCATTTCATTCCAATGCATCATGTTCATTTGAGTTCATCTTGATGCCTGAATCATCGTTGCAAGAGTGCATGTTGCTGTTAATCTGCTGAAACTGTTATAACTTGATGATTTGTCATTTTTGCCATGTTTGATGTGTGCATCCTATGAGGTTGATGTCTACAGGTGTCTTGATCTATGCCATGCCATCATTCCAGGGGTGTATGCCATGTATTTTTTGTGATCAATGTGGTGACTAGCACAAACATGTAAGCTAGCCCTCGTGATGTTGCTGATTTCAGTCCCTATTCTGCTGTTATTTTTATGCCATGTAAACTTGATGCTATAGAGAGATCTATGCTTATTTTGAGATACTTCAGTAAGGATGTTTTTTACATATGGTTATGAGCTATCCATCCATGCCCCTGGTTGCATTTATAGCTTGCTGTAGATTGTTCATATCTTGCTCCAAAGTTGCTAAATGATGTTGCTGTCAGCCTGTTAACATGAAGTTCAATGTTGCCATGATTGTTGCTAGTGATCCATGCATCCTATGAACTTGCTCTTGCCATGCTTGGCTTCATAAACATGTCTTCTTACTGTGGGTTGCCTTGCCATGCCATGTGTTGCTCTGTAGTGAGTGGTTCAAGCTCGCCAACATGCCTACTTATTGTTGTTCCTGCCATGTATGAATCTGTCATATAACTTGCCATGTTTACATGGGTGTCATCATTTCTTCTGATCCTTTTTGGCTCATGGTCAGTAAAGGACTTTTGTTCTATGTATTTAGTAGATTCATGCCATGGCTTTGTTTGCCATGTTAAGTTCCTGTAACATGTTGTTTGATAGCTCTAAACATTGCAACCTGATGTTATTTCCTGATAAGTCTGAAACTGTTATTATTTGCAATCTTGCCATGTGTGTTTGAGCATGTTCTACTGATTTCTGGACATAGCTTAGTGCTCATGTTTTGTTATGCTTTACCTGTACATCATGACCATGCCTTTTGTTTTCATATTGAGGTGCTGTAGCACATTGTTTTGATGCTTGCGATATGCCTAGTTGCTGTTTTGGACAGATTGTTGCTATAACTTGTTTCATGTGTGTGTGTTGCACCGTTGCTCTGTTTTGAGTGTGCTCTATCTGGAACTTTCTTGGTTTTGCATGTAGCTTCATATTATCATGTTGCATCCTTGTTTTGAGGTGTTTGCTTGATGTTTGGGTGCATTTTGCATCAATGTCATGCTTAACTTTGCTCATATCTTTTAGGTCGTAGCTCCGAATCTAATGAACTTTATATGTAACTTGACTAGAATCTCGTGTAGATCATCTTGGTGCATCTTAACTTGCTGTTTAACAACTTGAACATAAGGTTTATTTAGATCTGGACCAATTTCGAAATTTGCATATGAGGACTTGCCGGAATTGTTATATGTTGTTTCCGACCTCATTTAAACTTGTCTTGATGTGTTGCTCTTGTTAGCATCATCTCTTGCCATGAGTAGCTTCATGTAGCCTTGTCATGCATCATGCTTGTTGTGCATCATGCCTTGTTCATGTGTGGTGTGTTTACCATGTTGTGTGCTTCTTTTCGATAGTTCCTGTTTCGTTGCGATCGTGAGGATTCGTTCGTCTACGCTTGGTTCGTCTTCGTGGCTTCATCTTATTCATGGACTCGTTCTTCTTCCTTGCGGGATTTCAGGCAAGATGACCGCTACCCTGGATCTCACTACTATCATTGCTATGCTAGTTGCTTCATTCTATCGCTTTGCTGCGTTACCTATCATTTGCTCTTCAAGCCTCCCAAATTGCCATGAACCTCTAACCTTTGACACTCTTCCTAGAAAACCGTTGCTTGGCTATGTTACCGCTTTGCTCAGCCCCTCTTATAGCGTTGTTAGTTGCAGGTCAAGTTGAAGATTGCTCCATGGTGAACATGATTATGTTGGGATATCACAATATCTCTTATATTATTAATGCATCTATATATTTGGTAAAGGGTGGAAGACTCGGCCTTATGCCTGGTGTTTTGTTCCACTCTTGCCGCCCTAGTTTCTGTCATACCGGTGTTATGTTCCTGGATTTTGCGTTCCTTACGCGGTTGGGTGACTTATGGGACCCCCTTGACAGTTCGCTTTGAATAAAACTCCTCCAGCAAGGCCCAACCTTGGTTTTACCATTTGCTTCACCTAGCCCTTTTTCCCTTGGGAGTCGCGCTCTCGAGGGTCATCTTATTTTTACCCCCCGGGCCAGTGCTCGTTGTGAGTGTTGGTCCAACCTGTCAGCCACCGGTGGCCACCAGGGGCAACTCTGGGTTGGCCTACCGGAAGTTTGGACAATCCGGTGTGCCCTGAGAACGAGATATGTGCAGCTCCTATCGGGATTTGTCGGCACATCCGGGCGACTTTGCTGGTCTTGTTTTACCATTGTCGAAATGTCTTGTAAACCGGGATTCCGAGACTGATCGGGTCTTCCTGGGAGAAGGAATATCCTTCGTTGACCGCGAGAGCTTATCATGGGCTAAGTTGGGACACCCCTACAGGGTTTAAACTTTCGAAAGCCGTGCCCGCGGTTATGGGCAGATGGGAATTTGTTAATGTCCGGTTGTAGATAACTTGACACTTGATCCGAATTAAAACGCATCAACCGTGTGTGTAGCCATGATGGTCTCTTCTCGGCGGAGTCCGGGAAGGGAACACGGTTTCTGGGTTATGTTTGACGTAAGTAGGAGTTCAGGATCACCTCTTGATCATTACTAGTTGACGACCGTTCCTTTGCTTCTCTTCTCGCTCTTATTTGCGTATGTTAGCCACCATACTTGCTTAGCCGCTGCTGCAACCTCACCATTTTACCCCTTCCTTTCCCATTAAGCTTTGCTAGTCTTGATACCCATGGTAATGGGATTGCTGAGTCCTCGTGGCTCACATATTACTACAACAACAGTTGCAGGTACAGGTTTATCCGATGATCATGACGCGAGAGCGATGATTGCTTGTTTTGGAGTTCTTCTGCTTCTTCGATCAGGGGATAGGTTCCAGGTCGGCAGCTTGGGTCTAGTAGGGTGGATGTCGTTTGAGTTTCTGTTTGTGTTTCATCCGTAGTCGGATGGTGCTCTTATGTAAGATGATGTTGTATTCGTGTGGCATTGTATGCCTTATGTATGTATCCCCATCTATTATGTAATGTTGATGTAATGATATCCACCTTGCAAAAGTGTTTCAATATGCGGGTCTATCCTTGGTGGGACCTTCGAGTTCCTTTTGGATAGGGTCGCATATTGGGCGTGACAGTCGGGGACCTGGGACAGAGGAAGAGGGACTACTTTCCTCAGGTCTGTCCATTCCCGTACCTCATCTGGTCCGACGGTCCGAATGAGCGGCGGAACGTAATGTTCCATCCCTCATCCAAAGCAGCCGTCGATACCAGGATGGCCCGGTCGTCACAAATCGCAAAGAGCCTCGGGAACAGCAAGCAGAGAGGCTCACCCTCAAACCAAGGGTCCAACCAAAACTGGGTCCCAAACCCATTGCCAATCGAGTGTAACATCCCAAATTTTCAATTTGAAATGTTATACATTAGATCATCATTGCATATCATATTTTATTACATTTTGGCTTGATCCTAGAAGTTCTACGCAACTCAAGGACCCACGGAGAGAGTTGGGGATTTCGTTATTTTCATATTTGAGTTTTCTCAAATTTTGAAAAGAGGATCAATAGGTTTTGATTATTTTTCTTTCCTTAGATTTCTAAAATAAAAATATATGAGAGGAGATAAAAGGACTTCTCCAAAACAAATGAAATATTAGAGGAAAATATTAAAATCAATTAAATATTTTTATTTGGATTTTATTGCAATTTTATTTGAATTAGAAAAATTGCACGTTTTCAAAATTGCATTTTTAGGCCAAGAAAATGTTCATCTTGTTCTAAATATTTTATTTAGACGGTGAAATTTCGTTTTGCCATTTTTAGATTTTTTATTTATTTTTCTAGGATTTATTTAAGTTCCGGCGGAATCAATTTTTTTTAAAGTTCGCTTCGGACCGACCGGGCCGAAAGCCCAGCCGGCCCAGCCGGCCACCGCCTCCCTCGCGCCGCGCCCGTGCTCGCAACGGACTCCGCTGGAGTCCGGGAAACCGCCGTCGCCTCGGTTGCCCCTCCCCCAAGCCGACCCCGCCCCTCCCCTCTCATAAGCCGCCGCCCCCGCCCCCACATCGCCACCCCTAGCCGCCGCAGCAGCAGCGCATGCAGCCACCGCCGCCGCGCCGTCGCTGCCGCCGAAGCCGCTAGTCGCCGCCGCGCCTCGCCGCCGCCGCCGCCCAGGAGCACCGCCGCCCCACCGGACCTTGCGGGAGCCACCGGATCTCGCCGGAGCCCCGCCGAGCTAGCCGCCGCCGTTGCTGGTTTACGTAAGAAACCCGTGCATTTTTTAGTAAAACCCCGGTTTATTTTTTAATAGATCAGTTTTATTATTTTTAGTTTAGTTACTTAGCGAACGCCCGTTCGTTCGTTCATTTTAACGAACGATTTTTACCGTTTAGCTGCAGACAGCGAACGTTCATTCGTTAGCCTGTTTGTCAGTTTTTCTTTTTCCATGGTTTTTTCGCGATTATTTTCGATCACGATCTCTGTCCTGATTTTTCGTTTTAGTTTAACTTTTCGCTCGTTTGTCGGAATCAGGCGATTCAAGCGCCTAGAGTTTTGTCTCGAAGCCCTCTTTCTGTTTAACCAACTTAAACAAGTTTTTGCTACTATAAAATTTTGACGTAAGTCCAGATTAGTAAACGAAGCTTGTTTCTTTCGCAGTTTGAGTTTTGTTGTTTCGTTTGATTTGATTCTTTTTGCAAACAAGAGTTCTTAAGTTGAACTTTCTGGTTAGATCTCTTATTTGAGTTTTACCCGTGCTTCTGGTTGAGTGCTTATTGTATGCTTGTTTGTTTGCGATAGAGTACCCGGAGTGCGAAGCGTGCCACTACGAGTCTCTAGGCTTCACGGATCATCAGCAAGGCAAGTAACACTTTGATCATACCTCTTTACTACCCAGTTTTATTGCATTAGATCAATCCTCAAACAATTGCATGATTAAGATCTGGTTAATTTGTGGGTTTGGGGAAGTACATGAGTAGTACATATTGTCCTGTTTATTATCAAACCTTTGGGAGTTCTACGTTGCTTATATTGCTAAGCTATGCTTGTAGACGTGGATCGGGTGAGTGTATCCATGACAGATGTGAGTATTGTTATTTAATGGTTAATTTAAGGTGGCTACTTTAATACACATCTGGGTGGATTGAGGCACCTGGGGAACCCAGTGTTGCCTGTATTTTTGGAAATCCCGGGGTACCGTGTGATTCTCCTATGGAGCTCCATCCAGGCTCAAAGGGATCATAAGATTATTCATGCTAGAAACTTCCGTGTGCAGCCAGAAGCTATTATGGGCTCTAGCATAGTTGAGTACATTGCAAGACCTCTTTCAGTGGTGGGCTAGCAGATGTAGGGGAAAGTAGGTGTAACTGTCCACCCAGAGTAAAGGGTTATTATCTCAGAAAGATTGTGTCTCGTTTCTCCGACCATGGATGTATCCGAGTCTTGTGGGGAAAAGTGCGCAAACCTCTGCAGAGTGTACAAACTAATCATGGTTAGCCGTGTCCCCGGTTGTGGACGTTTTGAGTATCTAGTTTCTTGGATTATCATGTGGATCTCATCACTCTTAATATAATTTGATTGGGTTTAATGATGATGCTTAATTGGGATTGAGGGGGATTACCTTCTCAATGTTTAACAACCACCATGATAGTTAAATAAAATTTATTCCTTTGTTGTAGGGAAAAATTGGCTTTATGCAAAACTGTAACCATAGAGCTTTCCACCAGCCATATATGCATGTAGTGATAGCATTATTTCTGTTCATTACTCTCTATGTGTTACATTGCCAACATATTCCATGTGCTGACCCGTTTTCGGGCTGCAACGTTTATGTTGCAGACTTTTCAGACGATGAGTAAGGTGCCTTAGGTCATGATCTTTCACTCAATGATGTCGTTGGAGTTGATGGACTCACTTTATCTTCCAAGCCTTCCATTGTTATCGTATTTAGATGGCCTTAAGCCATATTTATTGTAATAGGTTCTCTTTTGAGACATTTGATGTAATAAGTGTGTGATTGCTACTCTGTTATAAATCCTTCAAGTACTGTGCGTGTCAGCATTACCGATCTAGGGATGACACTGATGCACAGAGATCAGACTGTTTGAGGTCTGGTCGCTACAAGCTGGTATCAGAGCACACGCTGACTGTAGGACACGACCACTAAGCTAAAGCCCTAGATCACTATTATCATCTCATTTCTGACTCCTCTCCTTTTTTCACTCTTTAGGATGGGGGATGCAAGGAATAAGTTCACGCAACCGGATGAAGATACACCTTTTGGACGCCACTTGAAGGAAGTTACTAGATACCTGAACATCGGAGTACCAAGCTTCACCGGGACCTACATCGCCACTTTACCAGAAGAGGAGCGTTGGATGATTCAAGTTCAAGTTCCAAGAAGGACATTCATGCCCGTCACTGAGCCCATAGAGTTTTCCTTTGATGCACCAACCTGGAGTTTAGGAAAGCACATGGTAGCCCACATCACCATGGGATGCATTGGAGAAGTTTACCACAAGGATCTCAAGGATACTATCTACCAGATTTGTGGGCGTCGAGATGAGCAATGGGAGATGATCAGCACCAAGAAGGATAGATCCATTGCAGCTTTCATCCAGGAGTTAAACCAGCACATTCGACGCCAGGAGAACCAGATGTGCACAGGCATGATAGATATGAAGAAGGCAATGACCAGGATCACGGAGCTGGAAGAAGAACTCAAGACTACACGCGATGGCTATGAGGAGGAAATGACGATACTCATGGAGAAGAATGATGACCTGAAGAAGAAGCTAAGAGTATTCATGGGATACCCCGCACCAGGAGGAGATGACGACAATTCTACCTGTCCGGAGAACTACATCATCATCGACGACACCGACTCGGACCCTGACGATAGGGATGATGACTTTGTTGATGAAGCTAGAGCAGATATCATGGAGTCCTCGACCGATCAATTTTTCTACTCGACCACCATATTAGAAGTAGTATTCCCCCATGTATATAGTATAGTCCGAGCACTTTTGTAATGATAGTTAGACCGTTGTATGCCCTTGATTGAATTGATTGAAGTGATATGTTTGTGTTTGTCTCATGTGCATATGGGTAGTGTTTTTCTCTCTAGACCTCATTCTATTCTATTTTCTCATCTTTTCTAAACCCTCAGATGCCTCCGAGACGCGACAATGGATTTGCTTTCCCACCGGAGCTCACTCAGTTGATCCAGCAGCAGGATGCACTTATGCAGATACTAGTCCAGAATCGGAATCAGGGGAACAACAACAACAACAACAACCCACCACCACCACCACCTGTTGATCACTTAGCCCGTTTCTTGAGCTGAATACGCCGATGTTCTCCAGTAGCACCGAGCCGATAGTTGCAGATGATTGGCTCCATAAGATTGGAAGGGAGTTGACCACTGCAGGATGCACAGATGCGGAGAGAGTGCATTTTGTCGCACATCAGCTTGATGGACCCGCAGCATCATGGTGGGAGAATTTCACAGCCACCTAACCCATTGACATTGTCACATGGGATCAGTTTCAGCAGGCTTTCCGTACTGCCCATGTTTCAGCAGGAGCTATGGCCATGAAGAAGCGTGAGTTTCGTAACTTGCGTCAAGGAGGACGTACCATTGGCCAGTATGTGGATGATTTTAGTAAGTTAGCATGTTATGCCCCAGATGACGTCGCTACGGATACAGCTAAGCAGGAGAAGTTTCTGGAAGGAATGAATGATGAGCTGAGCATGCAGTTGATGGTGGCAACCTTCAACAACTACTAGGAGTTGGTAGATAAAGATCTCATGATTGAAGGGAAACAGCAACAGATTGATAACCGTAAGAAGAAGTATGGACAAGGGAAGTACAATTCTGGAGCTCAGCAGAAGCCTCGTTTTACCCCGAACTCGGGAGGACCGATTCAGCACAACCATGGAGGTCACAACCACAATGGAGGAAGTTCGCACAACCATAGTGGCCCCAAGAATGGGAATGATAATGGAGGAAGCAACGGCCAGAACCGTTCCAACCCAGCAACGCCCGCCAAGAAGGATCTAAGCCACATTACTTGCTACAAATGCCAGAAGACTGGACATTATACCAATGAATGTCCGGAAGCTAAGAATGGAAATGGCAATGGAACCTCTGGGAAGAATCCTAACCCTTTCAACAGGGGACAGGTGAACCACCTTAACGTGGAGGAGGTTGAAGCGCAGCCAGATGCAGTAATAGGCACAGGGCCAGTATCTAAGAGACCGTACATAATGCCCGCAAAGGGTTTGGAGGAAATTAAGAAGCAGATTAAGGAGTTACTGGATAAAGGCTATATTCGCCCAAGTTCGTCACCTTGGGGATCACCGGTGCTTCTAGTGGAGAAGAAGGATGGATCGTTGAGGATGGTTGTTGATTATCGAGGATTGAATGAAGTAATGATCAAGAACAAGTACCCACTGCCGATGATCAATGATCTGTTTGACCAGTTGCAAGGAGCTAAAGTATTTTCCTAGATCGATCTGCGATCAGGATACCACCAGCTGAAGATTCGAGAGCAGGATATACCTAAGACAACTTTTACCACAAGGTACGGGCTATATGAGTATACCGTTATGTCATTTGGTCTGACTAACGCACCTGCCTATTTTATGAACATGATGAACAAGGTGTTTATGGAGTTTTAGCATAAGTTTGCCGTGGTGTTCATTGATGATATTTTGGTCTACTCGAAGAACGAAGAGGAGCATAAGGAGCATTTATGTTTGGTACTTGGGAAGCTCAGAGAACATCAATTATATGCCAAGTTCAGCAAGTGTGAGTTTTGGTTGAAGGAAGTAAGGTTCCTCGGACATGTTATATCCGGAGAAGGAATAGCAGAAGACCCCACCCAAGTTGTCACTGTGACAAATTGGGAAGCACCCACGTCAGTTGGAGAGATCCGGAGTTTTCTTGGACTTGTAGGATACTACCGAAGGTTCATTGAGAATTTCTTGAAGATTGCAAAACCCATGATAGAGTTGTTGAAGAAGGACACCAAATTCAAACAGACTGAGGAATGTGAGGCCAGTTTCCAGGAGTTGAAGAAACGTTTGGTTACATCACCAGCGTTGATTCTGCCAGATCAACGCAAGGATATGAAGTGTATTGCGACGCTTCTCGTCGAGGACTTGGAGCAGTACTTATGCGGGAGGGAAGAGTTGTTTCATATGCCTCACGACAGCTTAAACCCCATGAGTTGAATTATGCTACACACGATTTGGAGTTAGCAGCCGTAGTTCATGCGCTGAAGACATGGAGACATTTTCTCATCAGAAACCATTGTGGGGTGTACACGGATCACAAGAGTTTGAAGTATATATTCATACAGAAGGAGTTGAATCTCAGGCAAAGGAGATGGTTGGAGCTCATTAAGGATTATGATATGAGGTTACATTACCATCCAGGAAAGGCTAACGTAGTAGCCGATGCGTTGAGCCGCGAGAGCCATGTCAACACACTCATGACCGGAGAATTACCCAAGGAGTTAGCAGAGGATCTTCACGAGCTATGTTTGGAGATAGTTCCGAGAGGCTACATAGCTGCATTGAAGATTCAGTCTACCTTGATGGATAAGATCAGAGAAGCTCGGAAGACGGACAAGGAGATTGTCGAGATAAAGGAAAAGATGAGCAAAGGAAAAGCTAAGGGATTTCATGAGGATGAACACGATACCTTATGGTTTGAGGACCGCGTATATGTGCCTAATGCTCCGGAGATCAGGAAGTTGATTCTTCAAGAGGCCCATGATTCACCATATTCGATTCACTCAGGAAATACCAAGATGTATCTGGATTGGAAGGACAGTTTCTGGTGGACTGGAATGAAGAAGGATATTGCAGAGTATGTAGCAGTTTGTGATGTATGTCAGAGAGTGAAGGCAGAGCATCAGAAGCCAGCAGGTTTGCTACAACCATTGCCGATACCCGAATGGAAGTGGGATAAGCTAGGCATGGATTTTATCATGGGATTGCCTAGGACTCGTTCCGGTTATGACTCGATATGGGTTGTAGTCGATCGTTTGACGAAGGTAGCTCATTTCATCCCAGTGAAGACCACTTACACCAGTGCTAAGTTGGCGAAGATATACATGACCAGGATCGTATGTCTGCATGGAGTTCCGAGGACCACTGTATCAGATAGAGGAACCCAGTCTACCTCAAAGTTCTGGAATCAGTTGCACGAAACTTTGGGTACTAGGCTAGAGTTCAGTACAGCCTTTCATCCACAGACAGATGGACAGACCGAGAGAGTCAATCAGATTCTGGAGGACATGTTGAGAGCTTGTGCGCTAGATTATGGATCTAGTTGGGACAACAATTTGCCATATGCAGAGTTCTCTTACAACAATAGTTATCAAGCCAGTTTGACGATGGCCCCTTTCGAAGCTTTGTACGGAAGGAGGTGCAGGACACCGCTGTTGTGGGATGAAGTTGGAGACCGTCAGTTGTTTGGACCAGATTTGATTAAAGAGTCTGAAGAGAAGGTTAAGCTGATTCGCGATAGACTCAAGGTAGCCCAATCCAGGCAAAAGAGCTATGCAGATTCTAAATGCAAGGAGACAGTTTACAAAGTTAGAGACAGAGTTTATCTTTGTGTGTCCCCACTTCGAGGAGTTAAGCGTTTTGGAGTTAAGGGAAAGTTAGCACCACATTTTGTGGACCATAGAAAGTTTTGGAACGTATGGGAGAAGTTTCTTACAAGTTGGAATTGCCCGAAGGATTGTTAGGAGTACATGATGTGCTCCACGTTTCCCAGCTGAAGAAGTGCCACGCAGTGATGGCCGATATTCCTTTGAGAGATACAGTGCCACTAGAAGCGATTCAGTTGGATAACGATTTGACCTATGAGGAGAAACCAGTCAAGATTCTCGAGTTTGCCAGCCGAGTCACCCGCAGCAAAGTCATCAAGTTCTGCAAAGTTCAGTGGAGCCACCATACCGAAGACTAAGACACCTGGGAGCGAGAGGAAGACCTACGCAAGGACCACCCTCACCTATTTTCGAGCCAACCCGAATCTCGACGGCGAGATTCATCTTAAGGGGGGTAGGTTTGTAACATCCCAAATTTTCAATTTGAAATGTTATACATTAGATCATCATTGCATATCATATTTAATTGCATTTTGGCTTGATCCTAGAAGTTCTACGCAACTCAAGGACCCACGGAGAGAGTTGGGGATTTCATTATTTTCATATTTGAGTTTTCTCAAATTTTGAAAAGAGGATCAATTGGTTTTCATTATTTTTCTTTCCTAATATTTCTAAAATAAAAATATATGAGAGGAGGTAAAAGGACTTCTCCAAAATAAATGAAATATTAGAGGAAAAATATTAAAATCAATTAAATATTTTTATTTGGATTTTGTTGCAATTTTATTTGAATTAGAAAAATTGCACGTTTTCAAAATTGCATTTTTAGGCCAAGAAAATGTTCATCTTGTTCTAAATATTTTATTTAGACGGTGAAAATTTGTTTTGGGATTTTTAGATTTTTTATTTATTTTTCTAAGATATATTTAAGTTTTGGCAAAATCAGTTTTTTTTAAAAAAAGTTCGCTTCGAACCGACCTGGCCGAAAGCCCAGCCAGCCCAGCCGGCCACCGCCTCCCTCGCGTCGCGCCCGTGCTCGCACCGGACTGTGCTGGAGTCCGGGAAACCGCCGCCGCCTCGGTTACCCCTCCCCCAAGCCGACCCCGCCCCTCCCCTCTTATAAGTCGCTGCCCCCGCCCCCACATCGCCACCCCAAGCCGCAGCAGCAGCAGCGCCCGCAGCCGCCGCCGGCGAGCCACCGCGCCACCCCACCGCCACCCAGGAGCCCCGCCGCCCCACCGGACCCCGCCGGATCTCACCAGAGCCCCGCCGGGATAGCCGCCGCCGTTGCCGGTTTTCGTAAGAAAACCGTGCATTATTTTAGGAAAACCCCGGTTTATTTTTTTAATAGATTGGTTTTATTTTTTCCCGGTTTAGTTATTTAGCGAACGCCCGTTCGTTCGTTCGTTTTAACGAATGATTTTTACCGTTTAGCCGCAGACAGCGAACGTTTGTTCGTTAGCCTGTTCGTCAGTTTTTCTTTTTCCAGTGTTTTTCCGCGATTATTTTCGATCGCGATCTCTGCCCTGATTTTTCATTTTAGTTTTATCTTTTCACTCGTTTGTCGGAATCAGGCGATTCAAGCGCCTAGAGTTTTGTCTCGAAGCCCTCTTTCTGTTTAACCAACTTAAACAAGTTTTTGCTACTGTAAAATTGTGACTTAAGTCCAGATTAGTAAACGAAGCTTGTTTCTTTCGCAGTTTGAGTTTCATTGTGTCGTTTGATTTGATTCTTTTTGCAAACCGGAGTTCTTAAGTTGAACTTTCTAGTTAGATCTCTTATTTGAGTTTTACCCGTGCTTCTAGTTGAGTGCTTATTGTATGCTTGTTTGTTTGCGATAGAGTACCTGGAGTGCGAAGCATGCTACTACGTGTCTCTAGGTTTCACGGATCATCAGCAAGGCAAGTAACACTTTGATCATACCTCTTTACTATCCAGTTTTATTGCATTAGATCAATCCTCAAACAATTTCATGATTAGGATGTGATTAATTTGTGGGTTTTGGGAAGTAGATGAGGTAGTACCTATTGTCCTGTTTATTATCAAACCTTTGGGAGTTACTTCTATGTTGCTTATATTGCTATGATATGCTTGTAGACGTGGATTGGGTGAGTGTATCCATGACAGATGTGAGTATTGTTATTTAATGGTTAATTTAAGGTGGCTACTTTAATACACATCTGGGTGGATTGAGGCACCTGGGGAACCCAGTGTTGCCTGTATTTTTGGAAATCCCGGGGTACCGTGTGATTCTCCTATGGACCGCCACCCAGGCTCAAAGGGGTCATAAGATTATTCATGCTAGAAACTTCCGTGTGCAGCCACAAGCTATTATGGGCTCTAGCATAGTTGAGTGCGTTGAAAGACCTCTTTTTAAGTGGTGGGCTAGCAGATGTAGGGGAAAGTAGGTGTAACTGTCCACCCGGAGTAAAGGGTTATTGTTTCAGAAAGACTGTGTCTCGTTTCTCCGACCATGGATGTATCCGAGTCTTGTGGGGAAAAGTGCGCAAACCTCTGCAGAGTGTACAAACTAATCATGGTTAGCCGTGTCCCCGGTTATGAACGTTTTGAGTATCTAGTTTCTTGGATTATCATGTGGATCTCATCACTCTTAATATAATTTGATTGGGTTTAATGATGATGCTTAATTGGGATTGAGAGGGGGGTTACCTTCTCAATGTTTAACAACCACCATGATAGTTAAATAAAATTTATTCATTTGTTGTAGGGAAAAATTGGCTTTATGGAAAACTGTAACCATAGAGCTTTCCACTAGCCATATATGCATGTAGTGATACAATTATTTCTGTTCATTACTTTCTATGTGTTACATTGCCAGCATATTCCATGTGCTGACCCGTTTTTGGGCTGCAACATTTATGTTGTAGACTTTTTAGACGACGAGTAAGGTGCCTTAGGTCGTGATCTTTCACTCAGTGATGCCGTTGGAGTTGATGGACTCACTTTATCTTCCAAGCCTTCCGCTGTTATCGTATTTAGATGGCCTTAAGCCATATTTATTGTAATAGGTTCTCTTTTGAGACATTCGATGTAATAAGTGTGTCATTGCTACTTTGTTATAAATCCTTCAAGTATTGTGCATGTCAGCATTACCGATCCAGGGATGACACTGATGCACAGAGATCAGACTGTTTGAGGTCTGGTCGCTACACCGAGAAACGCAAACCCATCCTAATCTCATCCTTTATGGCCTGAATAGATCTCCAGAACTGGGACCCGGCCAAGTGTGAGCAAGCCAAGAAGGGTTGGCCCTGCAAGTACTTGGACTCAATCAGCTGAAGCCACAAACCTCCATCTCCCTCAAGATCCGCCAAACCCAACGCAGCATAAGTGCAACGTTCATCCGGCGAGGTGCAGGGATGCCCAGCCCACCTTGGTCCTTTGGCAAGCAGATGTCAGCCCATTTCACCATACGGTACTTGGGCAGACCATCCCCTGCCTGCCAGAAGAACCTAGCCAGCTCCTTTTCAAAGGAGCTATGCACACCTCTGGGTAAGATGTACATCCCCATCATATACATGGGGAGGCTGGCAAGGTTAGAGCTAATGAGGACAGTCTTGCTAGCTTTAGAAGTGAACCTACCGCACCAGGGCTCCGCACGGGACGCTACTCGTCCCACAAGCGGATCATACCCACTCACCAAAATCCTGGACTCAGCCAGGGGCATCCCCAAGTAAGATATGGGGAATGATGCCAACCTATAGTTGAGGTTATCCGCGATCCGAAGCTGCTCAGCCTCTGAATAGCCAAGGACCACCACCTCGCTCTTATCAAAGTTAATCTGAAGTCCAGACATTTCCTCAAAGCAGAGCAAAAGGAACTTAAGATTAACAATGTCCGAGTCCGATCCTGCCATCATAATCATGGTGTCATCCGCATACTGCAGGTGAGTAACCCCCCCCCCCCATCTGGGATGAGGTTACTAACTACACCCTTAAGGTGGCCGACCAACTTGGCCTTATCTGGATGCCCGCAAGGGCATCAACTGCAAGGTTGAAAAGCAAGGGGGAGACAGGGTCCCCTTGCTTTACCCCCTGGAAGCCTGGAAAAAGGGTCCCACTTCGCCATTGATGTTGATCGCCGTGTTCCCAGATCTAACTAGTTGCATGATCCAAGAACACCACCTCTCGTCAAATCCTCGTCGCTCCATCACCAACCTCAAAAAGGACCAGTCCAGACGGTCATACGCCTTCTGGAAGTCCAAATTGAGGAAGACCCCCTTAAGCCCCTTCGACGCCACCTCATGGACGATCTCGTGAAGGGCAAGAATTACGTCATGGATCCGCCTGCCCTTCAAGAACGCAAGCTGAAGGGTTGAGCAATTCTTTCCTCCACCGGGGATAAACGAGTCGCGCAAACCTTCGCAAAGATTCGCTCCAACACGTTGATCATCGTGATGGGGCGAAATTGCCGAATATCCGTCGCCCCAACTACTTTGGGGGTCAGGGATATGACACCATAGTTAATCCTCACCATGTCCAAAGTTCCAATATAGAACTCATTAAACATGGGCATAATGACCGAACGTAAGATCTCCCAGAATTTCTAGAAAAAGACTACCGGGAGGCCATCCGGCCCTGGGGCCGAGCAAGCTTTCATAGACGCAATCGCTCGACCCACCTCCTCAGGGGAGAATGGGAGAGTAAGTTACCGCATTCTCCGCATCAGAGACCTGGTCAGCAAGCGGCCAGAAGTCAGCGTAGAGGGAGACGCCTCCGCGTGGCTTAGCCAAGAAGAGCTCCTTAAAAAAGGAGTAAATATGGGTGGAGATGTCATATGGGCTCTTCAGAAGAACATCCCCATCCCAGAGGAAGGGGATAGCACATTTCCACCTATGACCATTAGCAATCACCTGAAAGTAGCCAGTATTCACATCCCCCTTAAGGAGCCAGTTCTGCCCCCCCCCCCCCCCCGACGCTGCCAAAACAGCTCCTCGCTCTTGTAGATGTCCATGAGCGAGGCCTCGAGGGCATATCTCCTAAGCCATTCATCAGGAGACAGGCCCTGCCCGTCTGCAAGGCCACCAGCACCTTAATTTGATCCGGCAGAGCCCCTTTTACGAGCCC
Source organism: Triticum timopheevii (assembly GCA_963921465.1). Classification (NCBI taxonomy): domain Eukaryota; kingdom Viridiplantae; phylum Streptophyta; class Magnoliopsida; order Poales; family Poaceae; genus Triticum; species Triticum timopheevii. The sequence continues at coordinate 108,046,064 of OY997271.1, forward strand.
GGAGATCAGCGCCAAGGTTTGCCCCCCAGCCCTTCATGGCCTGATGGGGCAATTTAGCACAGTGGTGCCAGACATCCACGACACAAAACACCCGAGGTGGGGATGCGACCGCCTCTAGCCAGCGGACGCGAACCATCTCAAAGAAACCCGGTTGCTCCAGCTAGAACGTCTCAAAGCGAAAGCGACGGGTCCTAGGGGGGCTCATCCTTCGTTGAGAAAAGCAGGGGGTATGACCGGAGCCAATCCGAGTGACCGCCTTGAGGGAGCACAATGGGAACATCACTTCCCACTGAGCCGACAAAAAGACCCGATCTAAAACACTCCGGATGGGGTCTGCCTGCTTATTCGTCCACGTGAACCAGCCCCTATGTGGGCTATCTCACGGAGTGCAAGGTCCGCAATGCAGTCGTTAAATAGACACATGTGGACCCGATCAACACTAGGCAAGCTTTTATCAGAAGCCCACCTAATGAGGTTGAAGTCCTCAGCCACCACCACCGGGGTGGTGCGCCTCTCCACCTTATTTTTAAGCTCGGCAAGGAAGTCGGCAGAGCGAGCATGACCCGCAGGACCATAGACGAAAATCACCTCCCAACTGAAGTGGACTCGTCGGTCAGTGATGGACATACTCAGGAAGAATTCCCCTCGATCCATATCCTCCACCGAGAAGGCATCTTCCCTGACTCCGAGCAAAATGCCCCTAGATTGCCCCGCAGCAGGTAACCACTGCCAAGAAAACTGGTTGCGGGAAAGCCCCTGGAGCTCATGCATACTAAAGTCCCGGCGAATCGTCTCCTGAAGTCCCACAATGTCAATCTCCTCTTGACGCAAATACTCGATGAGCTGACGGCTTCGGCCAGTGAGGCCGAAGCCCCTAATGTTCCAACATAGGAGCTTCATTTAATAACCTCAATGGAGTTCCTAGGCCCCGCAAGCGGGGCCGAGCTAGCCCGCCCGGCAATCGCGGGTCGGGAAGATGCTGTCACTGGACGGTCACGTCGCCCCCACATACGGGGGGCGGCGGAGGTCTCTGGTCCGAGGGAAGCGGGCCTGGAACTAGACCCACACACCTCTATTCGGTGTTCAATGGGGTTGAGACAAGTGGGGGGACGCCCACGCAGTGCCCTCACCGGGGAGGAACTGCCGAGGGCGTCTCCAACACAGTCTCTAGAGGGGGCGCCGCACCATCCCTGGTCTCTCTATGACCAGAGTCAGTGTGCGTCGGGTTGCTAGGTTCACCACGCGCAGCACAAGCACGAGCTTCAGCCAACGCCCCATCAAGCCGCTCCTTGGTGCAAATAGCAGAGATCTGCTCAAGGATGGCCCCCTTCTCACCACGGAACACAATGCCACTATCTGTAGCCACCTCTGCCAGATGGGACAACGGAGCGGAACCAAGCACAGAAAACCAGGAACTAGAAAAAGAAGGATCGGAAGGGATGGAGGGAGTACCTGAGGACAGGTCGCGAGCAGCCGCCCGCATGGCGGCCTTCTCTTGGATCGCTGGGACACGACCATCCAGAAGGACCCAGGACTGGCTAAGCCGCGCACTCTGACGTGCGGCCACCAGCGGAGAGGCCCTGCCCCGAAGCTTGGAACCAGCCACGGTAGGGGTCACCACAGCCAGGTCCAAGGGCGGAGGCGGCTCCAAGTCCGGGGACCCCAAGGCTGGGGAGGGGGGACCTCGGTGAACGCGAGTAGCAAACTACCCCCGGTGAGCGCGGGGACGACGAAGGACGCACCTCCATCCCCACACTCACCACGTCCTCCAGGTCAGCCATCGGGGTAGCGATAGGGAGAGGGGCGGCCATGACCATAGACCCACCCCTCGACGCCACTTGAGAAGTCGTCCCAACAGGATATGAAGACCCACCACCAGTCGAAACCGCGCTACGCCGCCCATCAGACGGAACCGGCGGAACCTCATCGTCATCATCATCATCCTCACAAGACGAGCTCCCCCTAGATGAGGCCCCCTCCCCACCATGCCCATCATCCTAGCGAGGCAAAGTGGCAGCGGGGCCCGGCCAAAAGCAGATCCTCAGGAACCAGGGACTCAAGCTCGAAGGTGAGGCACATCCCCTTAGTGCCGAAGTAGAATACCAAAGACAAACCATCAATCTTTGCTGGAGCGGGGCAGAGAAACTCAATGTGGGCGGGGCCATCATCCTTGAAGGACGCCAGATCAGCGGTCACCAGCTTGCCCATCGGCTCAGAGATCACCTTGAGGATGTGCGCAAGCTTGCCACCCCGTGGCGCCGCCCTGCCACCCCGAGGCAAGCTGTAGACAAGGACCCACACCTTCTCCAGGTGAGGCACAGGCTCAGGCTCCGGCAGCAGCCCAAATGGAGATCATGAACTTGTTGATGGGGCAGCGGATGAGGTCATGGGAACACATGCGGAGCAGCTCAACGGAGGGGAAGGGGACCGAGAATACGAGGGGGGCCGTCTCGGTCACCTCCCAAGTGAAGTCGGAGTCGCGGAAGTCGCCGATGTAGGCGGCGAGCTCGGCTTGGATGAGGTCGGCCGAGATCACCACCCAACCGATAGGTCCTGCTCGAGGGCCAGCGTGCCCATCGCCAAGTGCGGCCTAACCGCCTCCTCCTCAATCTCAGCATCCACATAGTAGAAACTACCCCCTCAGTTCCGTACCCAAGATATGCTAGGGTCGTGGGGCATCGGGGAGGGGGCTTGATACGTCTCCAACGTATCTATAATTTTTTATTGTTCCATGATATTATATTACCTCTTTTGGATGTTTATGAGCTTTATTTTACACATTTATATCATTTTTGGGACTAACCTACTAATCGGAGGCCCAGCCCATATTGCTGTTTTTTGCCTATTTCAGTATTTCGAAGAAAAGGAATATCAAACGGAGTCCAAAACGGAATGAAACCTTCGGGAGCATGATTTTTGGAACGAACGTGATCCGGAGAGCTTGGAGTGCAAGTCAAGAAGCTTCCGAGGGCCCCACGAGATAGGGGGCCGCGCCCCCCCTGTAGGGCGCGCCCCCTGTCTCGTGGGCCCCTCGGGCGGCCACCGACGTACTTCTTCCTCCTATATATACCTACGTACCCTGAAAACATCCAGGAGCACCACGAAACACAATTTCCACCACCGTAACCTTCTGTATCTGCGAGATCCCATCTTGGAGCCTTCGCCGGCACTCTGCCGGAGGGGGAATCAACCACGGAGGGCCCTACATCAACTTCCTTGCCCTTCCGATGAGTTGTGAGTAGTTTACCACAGACCTACGGGTCCATAGTTATTAGCTAGATGGCTTCTTCTCTCTTTTTGGATCTCAATACAATGTTCTCCCCCTCTCATGTGGAGATCTATTCGATGTAAACTCTTTTTGCGGTGTGTTTGTCGAGATCCGATGAATTGTGGGTTTATGATCAAGTTTATATATGAATAAATATTTGAATCTTCTCTAAATTCTTTTATGTATGATTGAGTTATCTTTGCAAGTCTCTTCGAATTATCAGTTTGGTTTGGCCTACTAGATTGGTCTTTCTTGTCATGGGAGAAGTGCTTAGCTTTGGGTCCAATCTTGCGGTGTCCTTACCCAGTGACAGAAAGGGTCGCAAGGCACGTATTGTATTGTTGCCATCGAGGATAACAAGATGGGGTTTATATCATATTGCATGAGTTTATCCCTCTACATCATGTCATCTTGCTTAATGTGTTACTCTATTCTTATGAACTTAATACTCTAGATGCAGGCAGGAGTCGGTCGATGTGTGGAGTAATAGTAGTAGATGCAGGCAGGAGTCGGTCGATGTGTGGAGTAATAGTAGTAGATGTAGGCAGGAGTCGGTCTACTTGTTATGGACATGATGCCTATATACATGATCATGCCTAGATAATCTCATAACTATGCGCTTTTCTATCAATTGCTCGACAGTAATTTATTCACCCACCGTAATACTTATGCTATCTTGAGAGAAGCCACTAGTGAAACCTATGGCCCCCGGGTCTATCTCTTATCATATTTGCTTTCAATCTACTTTTATTTCTATCTTTACTTTTTTGCATCCATATTATAAAATACCAAAAATATATTTATCTTATCATACTATCTTTATTTTCGCAAGTGGCCGTGAAGGGATTGACAACCCCTTCATTGCGTTGGTTGCGAGTTCTCAGTTTGTTTGTGTAGGTGCGTGGGACTTTTGAGGAGCCTCCTACTGGATTGATACCTTGGTTCTCAAAACTGAGGGAAATACTTACGCTACACTTTGCTGCATCACCCTCTCCTCTTCGAGGAAAACCAACGCAAGCTCAAGACGTAGCAGGCCTCACACTTCAAGCAGAAATGCCCCGCATAGCCACAGTTGACGCACATCGTCTCCTCGCGGGTCCTGGGGTGGGTGACTCTCGGGGTATGCTCCGGAGCCACCAACTCCGAAGCTCCAGCCGGAACAGGACACGCAACCACCCCATGGATCTTCTTCTTCTTGTTGTGCTTCTTCTTCTTCGTCTGAACAGCGGCGCCTCCACAGGGCGGCGAGCAGGGGAGGACCGCGCGGTCACAGGGTCATCCCGCCTCCCAGTCGGGTTGTCATCCCGGCCAGAGTGACGGGCTACGCGGCAATCAGGACCGGGGGAGCGGGGAGCACGTGACGAGTCAACCCGTCGCTCCCCCTGGTCCACATCATCCCCCCCCCAAGGCACATGGGAAGAGCCATCCGCAGGCCGCCTCCGATGCCAATCACCGTCCGACGCCCGCGGGGAAGGCACCCGCGGCGCCGGCCTCCGCGGCACCACCTCAGCATGCACCCGGTCGGAGGCAGGGGGCCCGGCCTGCAGTTCCTCTCGCAGCGCAGCCTCCCTAGCGAGATAATCCTCCCGGCGACGCCCCCTCATCCCCATCGGCGCGGCGGCAAGCGGCCTCCCAGCGCCGCAGGTCGCCCGGAGACCCCGCCAATGGCAATCGTGCATCGCGTGTAGGGTCACGGGGAGGGAGGGCGGAGGGAGGTGCCGGCATAGGTCGAGGAGGCCCGAGCCGGCCGATCGTCGGAGCGCGAGGAAGAGGCCTGGTCCAGGGGCCGTTTTGGACGAGGCATCCCGTCGTCGGCGTCCCTGACCACGAGGGCTTCCAGGTACGACCGAGGGCGGGGCGGAGGGGAGGGGAGCAGCGACCGCGGCGAGGACGGAGAGGGAACGGCGGCGGAGGGCCGGGAAGCCGAAGCAGCGGGAGAGCAAGGAATAGGCGGCGGCGGCAGCGGCTGGGAGTCGGTGCAAAAAATGGGAGCACGACGACCAAAACATGTGACCTCATCGCGAGTCACAGGGAACCCTAGGCACGGAGCAACCCTGCCCTGTTGGATCCAGATCCAACGGGCTAGGTCGGCCGGGGCGAGTAACCAGGCCCTATTGGCCTTATCAATGACCGCCTGGCCCGGGATGCGACCAAGGCCACCTCATGGGCCGATGACCCATCTCCCACACTCGCATCCGGTGCCCGAGCCAGCGGGCCGGCAGCAGCGCGGGCCCAAGTTGGCCCACACAGCCGCGCAGCCCGATCCGGACCCGACCAGGGGATCGCGATGGCGAGGGACGCCTCCGACGGCGGCAGCACTGGCGCAGCCTCCTCCCCGGCCACTGGGCCGGCCACAGCCGAGCCTAGTTGCTCAACCGCAGCCAGGGCCGGGTGCGAGAGGGGCACCAAGCCACCAGCCACCGAAGCAGCGGCCGCAACCGCCCGAGGCGCCATGGGTGCCGGCAAAGCCAGATGCCGGGCTTGAGGGAGGGAAGGAGGCGGCCGACCATGGCGACTACGGCGAGCACCAGAACACCAACGCCGGCGCACGAACATGGCAGCCTCTAAGAAGTCTTCCAACACCGGCAGCATGCGCCCCCCCCCCCCCCCCCCCTCCTCCTCCTCAGCCCAGCAGACCGGCGCGGGCAAGGTCACAACACAGGGAGCGGCGAGCGGGGAGGCGGCAGGGCCATCGACTGCCATGGGGGAGCGGCGGAGCAACCCAGAGCGGGAGCGGCAGCGGTCAACGGCGAGTCGCCACCCTGGTCGCCCAATCGCCAGGCCGTACACAATTTGAAATTCTCCCCTCAAGAAGATGGCCAGGAAGGAGACAGGGCATTCATGCAACTCGCCATCTCACCTTATGTCGAGTACGTCGATGGTGTGTCATGTTTTTATGCCTGCAATTGCGTGGCTTTCATACATCCTGACAGCCCCCCACCGCCACATACATCCTGACAGCCAAGAAGCTGGGTAATCACCTGCACTGCTGCACTCACCATTTTTTCCGAAGTAGACCATGTATATAATACAACTACTGAAAATCTTAGGACGCTGATAAGTCCTGAACATTCGGGATTCGCCTATGGCAAATTGAACATTTTTTGTGGCGATTTATATACGCGAGGAATGACAAGTTTAGTTGGTAAGCATGGCAATTTCGCCCTCGGTTTGTCTTTTGCCAAGAAATTGCCATGCTTCTCAACTAAACTTGTCATCCTCGCATCGATTTGTCATGAGCAAATCCCAAACGTTCCGGATTTATCATTGCCAAAAATTTAAGGGCACAAAGCTGGGAAATCTAGCCGCTATACCCCTGAAACGTGACATACATGATTGGCAATAGTTCTCATTGCTTGGAAACAAAATGTTCCTGTAAAAAAGTTTACAGAAGCTAACTTTCAGTTAAGTGTGGCCTGCTATAGAGATTCCAGTTAAATGCACCAAACTATCAGAGAGGGTTTCCGGAAGTTACGACCTTTGCACCTTTTTTCCCTACGGATAAACAGTGTCATATTATCAATTTGCTCGATAAACAGAGAGCTTTACCACTCATTTGGCTAAGTACAGTCAGCCGTTTGGCCTCTGCTCTTGTTCAGCTGGAGAGGACCATGTATCCAGTTCATCACTTCAGAAATGTGCATAGTCATGAGAGCTGGTTCCCGTTTTCATGCAAAGGAGGAACATTAGAGGCCACTTGCCTACACCAGTTCTCCCACAAGAGTGTAGATATGAGATACATTTAGCAGAAACTTGCATGTTTCATTCACCAGGACCATGTCTGCCCTCAACTCCCTGACACCACATTTAGCAGTCACCCTATTGATTGTGATGTCTTCCTGGACTCGCTCGCTTGCTCAAGTCACACGGATCAAGTCTTTTCTCCAAAAGGATAGTAACCTGTATAAGACATGTGTTAGACAAAATGTTTTGCATGCTTTTACTCACCAAAATAGTGATAATTTAAACACCTATGACATCGCTTTTTCTCACTTGACACATTTGCCATTAGTTCTCACCGTGCTCTGCTTTTGCAATTGCACACCTTCACGGCCAGACCAGGCTAAGTGCTTTTCTCTTCCAAAAGTACCCTCTCAGTCACTGGCAAGTGGGGCTTGACCCATGAAGTCACCCCATTTTAGCCCCATGAGTCCCCCAACTCTCAAATCCACTCTCCAACTCTGCACCAAATCCTTGCAGATGATTTGAATCCATCAATTCCTCCAAATATTTCCTCCAAACCAACACCAAATCAGCACCCCTTCACTCCTCCGGGCCGCAGTTGGGAGATGGATTGGTTAGTAGTGAGCTGATGGAATGCAGCGGCAACAATCCAGTATCGATTCCAGAAGGACATACGATGATGCTATTGGAATTGTTTTTTCTTCTTTTCCTATTTCATGCCATGGATGATGCTTGTGGGTTGCCGCATCATGATTGTGAAGTACTTACATTGTGATTCCACTGTAAAGCTTCACACTTCAAAATTAATAGATGTTGGTAGACGATGGTCTCCTTATCGTTTTCGCTTTGTAATTTCATGCTAATGGATGTTGCACCCACATTTGTGCAAAAGATTAGGCATGGGATGCGTGAGGTTTACTGAGACAATGCTAGCAAGCAGTAGATGCAAGTGATGTAGCCCTACTGTTTCATAAACATGTGAAGCAAGTGTGCTCACATGTATACCTTTACTGTTAGCAGGTGCATGATCTAGATTATGTGTCTGAGGGACGTGGTTACAACTTTATTTATTTTATTTGTTTGAACAGTCACCGGGACAGCTGCAAACAGAAATGGAGTAGGCATCTTGATCAACATGGAGTGGTAGACGTCAAGAGGGGTGGGGACCGGATTATTCTGGTCAAGCTGGTAATTGGGGACTTAGTTCTGAATGTTATCAGCACGTATGCCACAATAAGAACACCAAGAGGGAGTTCTGGGAAGGCCCGGAGGATATGGTTAGGAGTGTACCTATTGGCAAGAAGCTCTTCATAGGAGGAGACCTCAATGGCCATGTGGTACATCTAACACGGGTTTTAAAGGGGTACATGGGGGCTTTGGCTATGGCATCAAGAATCAAGAAGGAGAAGATGTCTTAAGCTTTGCTCTAGCCTACGACATGATCGTAACTAACACCCTCTTTAAAAAAGACAGAATCGCATCTGGTGACTTTTAGTAGTGGGGGCTCAGGCTTTCAAGGAGAGGGTCATTAAGGAGGGCCCTTGGGAGGAAGGAGGAGATGCAGACAATATGTTGATGAAGATGGCGACTTGCATTCGTAAGGTGGTTTCAGAGGAGTTTGGAGTGTCCATGGGAAGTAGAAGAGAAGCTAAACATACCTAGTGGTGAAACTATGATGTCCAGAAGGCTATTAAGGAGAAGAAAGATTGTTTCAAACGCCTACACCTGGATAGGAGTGCAAACAACATAGAGAAGTATAAGGTGGCAAAGAATGCCGCAAATCGAGCTATGAGTGAACCAAGGGGTCGGGCATATGAGGACCTCTACTAGCACTTAGACACGAAGGAAGGCGAAAGGGACATCTATAAGATGGTCAAGACGAGAGAGAGAGAGAGAGAGAGAGAGAGAGAGAGAGAGAGAGAGACGAGGGATGTCGTCCAAGTCAAATGCATCAAGGATGGAGCAGATCAGCTCCTGGTGAAGGACGAGGAGATTAAGCATAGATGGCGGGAGTACTTCGACAAGCTATTCAATGGAGAGAATGAGAGCTCTACCATTGAACTGCACGACTCCTTTGATGATACTAGCAGGCATTTTGTGCGGCGAATCCAAGGGTCTACGGTCAAGAATGCTTTAAAAAGGATGCAAGGCGATGGGCCATGATTGTATCCCCATTGAACTGGTGAAGGACGAGGAGATTAAGCATAGATGGCGGGAGTACTTCGACAAGCTATTCAATGGAGAGAATGAGAGCTCTACCATTGAACTGGACGACTCCTTTGATGATACCAGCAGGCGTTTTGTGCGGCGAATCCAAGGGTCTGCGGTCAAGAATGCTTTAAAAAGGATGCAAGGCGATGGGCCCTGATTGTATCCCCATTGAGGTGTTGGGAGGCCTCGGAGACATAGCGATAGTACGGCCAACTAAGCTTTTAAACCTCATTTTTCGGGCAAACAAGATGCCAAAAGAATGGAGGCGGAGTATATTAGTACCAATCTTCAAAACAAGGGGGATGTTCAAAGTTGTACAAATTATCATGGGATTAAGCTAATGAGCCGTACAATGAAGCTATGAGAAAGTCATTGAGCACCGCTTCAGAAGAATGACAAGCGTGACCAAATCAATTTTGTTTCATGCCTGGGAGAAAGACCATGGAAGCCATCTTCTTGGTACGACAACTTATGGAGAGATATAGGGAGCAAACGAAGGACCTACATATGGTGTTCATTGACTTGGAGAAGACCTACGATAAGATACCGCGAAATGACATGTGGTGGGCCAGAAACACAAAGTCCCAACAAAGTACATTACCCTCATCAAGGACATGTACGATAATGTTGTGACAAGTGTTCGAACAAGTGATGGCGACACTGATGACTTCCCAATTAAAATAGGACTGCACCAAGGGTCAGCCTTGAGCCGTTATCCTTTTGCTTTGGTGATGGATGAGCTCACAAGGGATATACAAGGAGATATCCCATGATGTATGCTCTTTGCGGATGATGTGGTGCTAGTCGATGATAGTTAGATGGGGGTTAATAGGAAGTTAGATCAATGAAGACAAACCTTGGACTCGAAAGGTTCTAGGCTTAGTAGAAGTAAAGCCAAATACATGAGGTGCGGTTTCAGTACTATTAGGCACGAGGAGGAGGTTAGCCTTGATGGGCAAGTGGTAAGGACACCTTTCGATATTTGGGGTCAATGCTGCAAAACGATGGTGATACCAATGAAGATGTGAGTCATCGAATCAAAGTCGGATTGATGAAGTGGCGCCAAACTTCTGGCGTTCTCTGACAAGAGAGTACAACAAAAGTTGTACGGCAGGTTCTATAGGACGGCGGTTCGACCCGCAATGTTGTATTGTGCTGAGTGTTGCCAACTAAAAGGCGACATGTTCAACGTGTAGCGAAGATGTGCATGTTGAGATAGATGTGTGGCCACACAAGGAAGGATCGGGTCTAGAATGATGACATACGGGATAGAGTTGGGGTAGCACCGACTGAAGAGAAGCATGTCCAACATCATCTGAGATGGTTTGGGCATATTCAGCCCAGGCCTTCAGAAGCTCCAGTGCATAGCGGACGGCTAAAGCGTGATAATGTCAAGAGAGGCCGGGGTAGACCAAACTTGACATGGGAGGAGTCCGTGAAGGTCTGAATGACTGGAATGTCACCAAAGAACTAGCTATGGACAGGGGTGCGTGGAAACTAACTATCTATGTGCCAGAACTATGAGTTGGTTGCGAGATCTGATGGGTTTCAGCTCTACCCTACCCCAACTTGTTTGGAACTAATGGCTTTGTTGTTGTTGTTTTTAGAACAGTCATTGTGGGAGAGCTCCCTACCTGAATTTGATCTCATTCAAAGAAAAAATTGATCCGGTTTATAAGGGCAACCGAATCAAAAACCTAAACAAGTTAACCCTGTTTATGAGGGAAACCGGACCAAAACCATACAAGACCCAAATTGATCGGTCTCGGCTGTCGTACCCCCTCGTCTCGTTCCCTCCAAGGCGAGCGCACGCGCGCGCGGGGGGGGGGGGGGGGGGGGGGGGAACCCTAGCCCCTGGCCACCGCCCACTCCCCACCTCTCCTCCACCTTGACGTCCCCAGAGACGTGCGACGGCTAGGCCCCGGCACCGCCAGTGATGGGGATGGCGGGGATATGGGTTGCAGCCCCGCGGTCTGGAGGGATTGGCGGCGCGATATCGCCCTTTCATCTTCGTCTTTCCCGACGGTTCGGCGCTGCTCCAACGGCTACATAGGAAGGGTGGATCAGGAGGGGATCTGCCCAATTGGCGGTGCTTGATCCCTGGAGTAGCGACTCCGGTCATGGCGGCGGCGGCGGCCGCTCCGTCGGGATGACGAGCCAGGTGGTGGGTCCTTGTGGCGGCGTCGGTGGCGGCGGATCTTGGGATCCCGCTCCCGAGGACGTTGCAGGACGCGCGCGACGGCCGGAGCTTCCTCCGGCATCGACAATGTTGGATGCGGGATTGCGGCGGCTGTTGCCATTGTGTGGGCGACGACAGCGGCTGGCGCGACGGTGGGTGCTCCCTGTAGTGCCCGGAATCGGGACGGCGGCCCCTCTTCATCGACGACGGCGGACTCTAGGGTTATGTGGGTGATTCGAAGTCTGGATCTCGAGGTGGCGACGGCCTTTCTAAGGCTATGGCAGTATGGGACGTCCCCTCCATCAACAGATCGGGTTCGATGCGGTTCGACAGGTGACACATGCGCCTCTTTCGGAGTTGTCGGGCAGTGCCTGTTGCCGCCACGTGAAGCCACCGATGGATGCGCTACCGGCGGATGCTACACACGACGTCTTATTCGGAGATGTCAAGTCATGCCTGCTACCAGCAGGTGATGCACGGTGGTTTGGCGGAGGTGTCACGTTTAGCCTGTTGCTGTTGGATCGAAGGTGGTGCGACAGTAGCGGGAGGCAGGCGGTATGGGACGTCTTTGTCTTCCGTTGTCTTCTCTAGAGGTATCCGGATATCAAAGCCTCGGTAGACGGATAAAGGCAGATGGTACAGGCGGCTTCAACGATGAGTTTATGCACTCCGGTGGAAGCACATGAACTCTGATCGGGCTATATTGACGCGCGTCTGTTTGTGTCCTTGCTGAAGGTGGTGGGTTGAAGCTTGGCTTTGGTGATGAGAATCCAAAGTTCATCCTTGTGGTGGACTCGCCATCATCGGCGTACGTGCGACATCCTTCTTGAAGGCGTAGCCTAGAAGTTGTGTATTTTTTGTTTCTGATGTGTCTTGTAACATAGGGTTTGTGGTTATCTGGGGGAGTTACTATTGCGAGGTATACGGCCTCAGGATTTATTTTCACTTTTTTTCCGGGCCGAGGTTGTTCGGGTGCTGGATTTTGCATTATTAATAATATATGGCTGCATGCATCGTTCTGATGTAGAGGCCGGGGGTTATCCTCCTTTTCAGAAAAATAACAAGGGGAAAGGAAGAAGAGAAAAATGCACGCCCAGGAGAAGGCACGACCTAGCTAGCAAACAGAAGCACCATCACGAGGGACACGAATAGATGTGGGGAGCCGTCGAGGGATCACAATGCCAAAACTTTGCAAACAGCCTAACGCACCGCACCAACATGCGTACCGAACCCCACGGCGCAATAGAGGAGCCTCCACAATCAATGAGTGCTATAGTTGAACAAGAACCTTGACTGCAAGCTCAGCCGAAACGAGTATCAAGTTGGGGAGGCATCATTGCTCCAACATTGAGCAAAGATGAACGGAGACCAACATGGGAGGGTCTTGAACATGCACAACAAGACGGCGCACCACATGAACACTGCCAAAGACAAACAAATGAGGCAGAGATGGCAGCTCCACAACACCAAGCGTGATGTTGCCAGACCCCAAGACACACCACTGTCGACGCCAACTCGGTCGCACCACCACCACGGACATCCCGGTAAGAAGCAGCTACCCAACAGAACAATCGAGCCGACTTCTAGACGATGCCTTCAAGACGGGTTGTGACGCAAATTGCGCCATCATCGGTTATTCAGGGCAAACCTGGAACCAAGGTTTCCCCCTAAGTCGCAAAGAGGATGGCAAAAACAACATACAATGACGCCTTCAAGAAGGTTCGCGGCGCCCATGGGCGTCGTCGTCATTTGCTCCGGTCTGAGCTTTCACTGAATTGAGCACACACATCCAGAGCATCGATTGAACTAGGTAGATTGCTCACTTGCACCACCGCATTAGGCCACTGCAGCCCCATCGCCACATATTCCCGAGTCAAACAACCGCCGGCAAGATCCAGCCGACCAATGCCATGGTAACCAGATCTGGCAGAAGTCCTAGCAGGCCCGAGCCACCATTGACGCCAGATCTAGGCGGCACTTGGCCTGGAAGCCCGTCGCCTCCGGTCAGCGAGCACCAGGCCAAAAATAGCCAAACACCACAACCACCAAGTCACTGGGCAACCACCACCAACCTCCCATCGCTCCCGAGCACCATCCACCGTGCGCCAGACGATCGAAGACGTGCAGATCTATCCCATCCGCATCAGCTGCTGCCAGCCACGCATCCATCCGGGCCGCTGGCACACTCACCGCACTTGCATGAGGCGGGGATATGCAAGCCGCACGCGCCAACCACCATGCACCGAAACGCCACGACGGAGCTCGCAACAGCACCCCACATGACAAGCACCTGAAGGTCATTGCACGTGCACAACAACTCCATCACGCCAGCACCGCCGTCCTCCCACCGCCCCAGTGCTCTAGTGACACGCGCGGAGGAGCGCGGTGCCACCTGCTGTTGTACGAGCCCCCGATCGACGACTAGCCTCCCTGGGACGTCAAAGCCCCTCTGCCATCGGATCCGTGCGGGATTTGCCCGACGGAGGCCATGGGATAGCGGCGAGGGGAGTTGAAGCAAGTGATGGGGGTCTAGCGCGGGCAGGGATGTGCTGTCACCCGTGTGGACCTAGGGAGGACAACGCAGGGGGCGTTGTCGAATCTGAGAAAAGCCCAAGGTCCATTCCAAGTGGGTTGCGAATTTATGATGCAAATGATGAGTCAGAGGACATAGAAATGGATTGCCCGGATGACTTTGGTTTGGTGGTAGTTCGAGGTTGTAATATGGACTTCTCTCAAGATAGTTTTACTTTTCAGGTATAATATTTTATAGTTGGGTCTTCATGTTTAACATCTGAATCATATCTGGTAATAATTCCTTTTGTCTCGTTATTTGCAGGTTTAGGTGAACCCCAGACTCATATTAGCCCTGGTGCTCAAAGAAGTGAAAGGCTGAGGCTAGCTACAACAAAATGGATTGCTGATGCAATTTTGGACTGGTCAAAAAATGATTCTTCTCTTGGTGGTAAAGCTTTGCAGAAGAAACTCGAAGAGAAGTACCATATCAAAGTTCCAGATCACAGAGAGTTCTATTGCAAGGAGATGGAACTGGATGGGATATACGGGGAGTGGAAAGATAGTTTCGACTTGCTATACACACTTAGAGTGAGATCAATGCTTGACACGGTTCATTTCAGTGCTCTTTCTCTTGGTATTGTTCACCACATGCCTGTGATCGTTCTCTCCCAATCTAGGTTTTGTATCGTTATAGGTGAAGTCTGTCACTTAACTGAAGTCGCAGAGTGGTAGGTGGGCGTACAGCCTATGTATTTCATATCAGTGGCATTACTTCCTTTGCATTCTATAGATAGATAGATGGGCGGAACACTTCTTTAGATTCTATTCTAGAACAAACTCTTCTGTTAGCTTTGCACTCTAGTCTTTTTGAGCAAGGAATTAGACTCACGAATCAAAAGGAGCTTGCTCAGAAGAGATAGATGCATCCAGCCTCTATTGTTCTTGCCTGGAAACTTTTTTGTTACGACAGTGACTATGAATTCCCAATCTTCTCCAACAGAACTCCCTCACTGAGGAAGCAGTCAGCATTCCTAGTATGATCCACTCATTCTACACCAAGAGATTGTTTGTGTGACCGAAACCATGTTGGAACAGTTTCTTAAGAGGGTTTAGACCACAGATTGCTGTAGAATCAACTGCTCAACAACAACAACAACAAAAACAACAAAGCCTTTAGTCCCAAGCAAGTTGGGGTAGGCTAGAGGTGAAACCCATAAGATCTCGCAACCAACTCATGGCTCTGGCACATGGATAGCAAGCTTCCATGCACCCCTGTCCATAGCTAGCTCTTCGGTGATACCCCAATCCTTCAGGTCTCTCTTAACGGACTCCTCAAACAGGTAAATTTGGAAGACAATTCCGCGGCTGTTTGTGGTATTGATGGCCAAAATTGGTTGTACCCAGTAGCCTATGGTGTTATTGGATGCAGAATTCACCGAAACCTGGACTTCGTTCATAGAGATACTACAACAAGTCACTGGTCGTCCAATTGATCTAGTCATTCACATATATGGATGCAAGAGGCTGAAGAGTGCATCCGATAGCGTCTTTGCAGGAGTGCAGCATAAAGAGTGCACGAGGCACCTCTCTACTTGTGTTTTGAAGAAGTCCAAAGGGCCTTTGTTTGATGACAACTTATGAGACAGGTAAGTGGTCATACTAACTCCCTATGAAACATGCTTGATTTTGCAGTGCACATACTTAACTCCCTATATTGGCTACATGGAAAAAATCTGTGCAAAACCTAAGGTGAAGAAATACTTAGATGAACACCACTAAAATTATGGCAGAAGGTCAACACATTCTAGGAGAGTTCTTCAACAGTAAGGTCAGGGAATTAGAAGGTCTGCCCATTCTTGATTCTTTGGATGCCACTAGGCAGCAATTAATGGAGAAAATTGACCGCGTGCAAGGATTGCAACCAAGAAATTTGAAGATCATACAATTCTCCCATCGGTTTAGAAGGACCTTAATCAAAAGAAGTACAAGTCTAAAGCTAAAGATTGGTCAGAAGCAAAAGTTTGGAGGCAGAAGCATATGCAGTATATACTACTGCCATGTAAAAATGTTGGTTCCAGATGTGTAACTGCGAGCATGTAGCTCTAATGTTCTTTTAAACTTGTAATGACAATTATGCAGTTCCACTTACAATGCCAATTATGCAGTCCTCATATGATGCTTTGGAAAAAATTGTAATGACAGTTACAGAGTCCTGATGCTTTTGAAAGTAGAGACTTGTGAGATCTGATGCTTGAAATGGCAAGTGCGCAGACCTGCACCTTTGACGCAAGGTGTGTGCACTGAGATGGTTTTTGTGTGCTACGTCTGCCTAAGGGTATTTTTCGTCTTTGCACTGGGAGGAGTCCGTAAAAAGAGATCTGAAGGATTGGAGTATCACCAAAGAACTAGCTATGGACAGGGGTGCGTGGAAGCTTGCTATCCATGTGCCCGAACCATGAGTTGGTCGCGAGACCTTATGGGTTTCACCTCTAACCTACCCCAACTTGTTTGGGACTAAAGGTCTTGTTGTTGTTGTTGTTGTACACAACACCCAACTACATGATGATGTCAAAGAGAGTTCGGGGTAAACCTAACTTGACATGGGAGGAGTATGTAAAGAGAGATCTGAAGGACTGGAGTATCACCAAAGAACTAGCCATGGCCAAGGGTGCTTGGAAGCTTGCTATCCATGTGCCACAACCATGAGTTGGTTGTGAGATCTTATGGGTTTCAGCTCTAGCCTACCCCAACTTGTTTGGGACTATATAAACATAAAAAGACGAAGGCTTTGTTGTTGTTGTTGACACAGCGCCCAACTACATCAAACTAGGGCTGACCGAACAGTGACGGCATATGGTGCCAAAAGTAGGGCACATGGTGAGAGTAACTGATGGCAAATGTCTATTCCAAGAAAAATGGCATAATGCATGTCTTGAGCAGAGATTAGTGGCACAAATGTGAATTTCCCACTACAAAACGAAGGAACTTGGTTGGCGAATGATGCATACCTCCTCTCACAATGACTTCTGCGTCATCAGATACTTTTACAGTTAATGTTTTACTTCTCCAAAGACTTCTGCGAATATGAAATACCCAAACCTATACAGTAAAAAATTGCATATTCTTAGGCAGCGTTCGGTTTCCCTCGGCTCCATGGCTCCGCTCCCGGAGCAGTAGTTAAAATACTTGGAGCCAGCAAACAGCTGCTTCACAGATTCTAGAATTTGAAGGAGTTGGTGGACTGCCAAACGCGCCTTTAGTGCTAACATACGCCACAAACAGAACAGATCAAACAAAAAAAAACATAATTGAAACATACAGGTAAACTCACCTCAATATCCACCTCAGAATTAAGGCCACTTGATCCTTCCACATACTTACTCAGCAACATGTTCTCCAGCTAACAATGCCAACAATAAATAGCAAAAATTTAACAAAATAACAGAATGTAACACAAATCTAATTTATTTCTATTTTACTTGAAGCCTAATAAATCAATAGCACACCCACCTCAACGGTGGTAGAGACATGTTTTCCATTTAAGCATTCAATGACATCACCCACTCGAAATCCAAGTTTCTCAGCGGGAGATCCTTCTGACACCTAGATTCAGTTATCAAAAATAACCACTCAATACGCATGAGAAGATAAAAATCCTCAGAAGTGACGCAAAAAATTATAGAAGTGGCGCAAACATTTAAATATACCTCTTGAACAATAAGACCACTATCAATGCTACACTTGACCAATATTTGCTCGATAAGAGGAGGATCTAAAAGTTTGATTGCAGAAAACTTCAATCCAAGGTGGGGTCGAGACATGCGCCTATACAAACAACCATTTAATGAAAGAAACAATACCATAAGATGTAACCCTTTTAAATGAGTCATTTCAGTTAGGAACCAAATTATGGCTATCATATCATAAGATTGCCAATACTACCACAAATATTTGACATCGATAAAGTTCAGAAATACTCCCAAAGGATGTGTAAACAGAATGACATATACAATAGAACCAAACCAGAACGGCATATTACAATAGAACCAAAACAATATTGAGTTTTTATTACATCAAATATGTCCAAACAGAACGGCACATTACAATAGAACCAAAACCTATCAAGTTTTTTATAAACAATGCACTGATGAACATCTTCAAATTTATATCAAGAGAAGATATTAGTTCCTTTCAAAGAGGAATCAGTAGGCATAACAGGGTGTCAAGGTTAAGATTAAAACATAACTTCTCACCAAATTTTACGTCCGCACAGTTGCCATAAAATAATATAGATAACACATAGAAGTCCATAAAGTAACAATTCATTTGCCCATAAAGTTCTCATAAGGAACCATTTGCCAAACTTGGTCAGTGTGGTTCTATTCCTGCTTCTATCCACATAGGCCATATGACGGTCCATCACCTAACCTCACTTGTACATATTTTTTGTTAAATAATCTCTTGTGCAATCTATTTAAATATACTCACTACAAACATAAAACACAACAACAAATGCATTACTGAACAAATATATATTTTTTATGGTCATTATTGCATGAGGCAAGAGAAAGATAAAAACAGGACAAACCAAACTTAACAATATCCTTTCCACCTCATGATAGTTTAGATATGTATAAGTCATACATGATAAAGAGATGACATGGCGATTATTTTGTAGTTTTACTTCCTTTGGCAGGTGTTTGCAAGCCGAAGCAAAATGTAGGAGCGCCACATGAATGACTGCTGCTGGTGAGCATTGATCGACACCTGACTACATCCAACTTTATTATGCCTTTGTGTACCCATCCCTGTTTTTGAGTCGAACCACTAGTAGCGACTAGCCGTCGATGAGTCATAACTGGAAGTCGACTCAAACACCTCGACTACTCGAGACTGGTCGATCGCCACGGCACGACTCGTCAAGAGTCGCTACCCCAGACCGACTCGTCGACTCGAAAACCTTGCTACCCGTGCATGGTAACAAGTTAGACATCATACATATGTTTCACCCTTTGTATCTATATGATGTGTTTTTTTACCCCATGCATGGTGCGTACACAGCATGCATATGCTTCAATCATGTTTAATTCTGGCCAGGGAGAATAAACAAACAACAAACATCATGTTAGTGATGGCCCATTCCTATCCTTCTTGAGCCAGGAAAGGTATGGAAGCCTGCCATGTCAATTGGCGCCACGTTTGCCGCCCCATATCGCAAGGAGGCCTGGGAGTTCAGGATCTGGAGCGCGCTGGCCTTGCTCTGCGGCTACGATGGCTATGGTTCTCGCGCACTGACCATGAGCGCGCCTGGAGTGGCCTGGACCTACAATTCTCTGCCGAGGAGCGAGCGCTCTTCTTCGCGTCCACCACGATGACCCTCGGAGACGGAACGTCATATTTCTGGGAAGACCGCTGGATAAATGGGCAGTCCATTTGTGAGATCGCCCCAGCACTTTACAACTGCATACCCAAGCACCGGCGCAAAATCCGGACCATCGCTGAAGGACTGCAAGGCCATAGCTGGGCCAGGGACATTCACGGGACCCTGGGCATACACGAGATTGGCCAGTACCTTCAAGTCTGGCTGGCGATCGAGCACATAACACTCTCAGACACCCCTGATCAGCTAGTTTGGAGATGGACGGCCTCTGGTATCTACTCTGCTAGCTCCTGCTATCTTGCCACCTTCCAGGGATCCACGACTTGCTTCTCATGGAAGCTCATATGGAAGAATTGGGCGCCGCCACGAGTGAAGTTTTTTCACTGGTCGGACAACCAAGACCGGTGTTGGACGGCCAACCGCTTGGCTAGACGCGGTCTCCAGCACCAGCCACGATGCCCACTCTGTGACCAGGCTCCCGAGACGATGCGCCACCTCCTCTTGGAGTGCCCCTTCATCAGGCAGACTTGGCATGAAATCCTATCCTGGCTATGGATGACCACTGCAGGGCCAAGCCACGAAGATTCACTCATGGACTGGTGGCTACAGGCCAGGCAAAACACGCCGACACTGATGCGTAAGGGCCTAGCCTCCATTGCTCTGTTGACACTATGGATGATCTGGAAACAGCGCAAAGAATGCATTTTCGAGGGCGCCCAGCCCCTGGTTTAAGTCCTGGTCTCGAAGATCAAAGAGGAAGCCGAGCAGTGGGCAAGAGCGGGTGCCCATGGCCTTCGCGTCATTCTGCCGTCCAACTGGGACGTGCACTAGTTTCACTGATCCTCATTTGTACTTGACCTCCTAGGAGGATTGTATCAAAACTCTACCTTTGCAATGCATTCTCGAAAAATAAAAATGTATGTTTGTAACTATGGGATCCAGTTCCAATAAAACACGCAATATAAACTGCCATTCAGGTTTTCTTGCAAATTGACACGCATCGATTTACTACAACTTGGGATAAACAGAGAAATTACGACTTTTCACATACTAACCATACACATGGTCCCAACAGTGTAATGAAAGCACGTGTAATGAGCACAAACAGCCAAAAGTTTGAGATACTCATTCTCGTGAGTAAATCTAATAAGTAGACTTCAATAAGACCAGCTTACAGTATTTGCTTGTTCTCGGTACCTCTTTTGCGCAATCCACAATGTATGCTCATGCATGCATGCAAAAGCGACACATACATGTATAGCTTTAAAATATGGCACATAAATCCAAGCAACATGTTCACCATTGATGTTGGTGTGACATGATAATCCAAGTCATAAGTATGGTACGTAATGCCAGGTGTAAGTAGCACTCATTTGTATGTTTGTGCAACTTTATCATCAGATGCTAATTGGGTTTTGGATTACTACCAAGTTGAGGACACATATCCCAAGGCAACGCGTCCAATGGCAACAAGCCTGGGGGCAGCTATCCCCCATGGCAGCAAACTATATTTGAAAGAAAATACAACAAATAACTTGACAGGAAATCAAAGTGGAACAACTCAACGTAAGAGTAAGAACCATGGGAGAGGCATTTAACTCTTAACAGTAAAAAAAAATAGGAGAGAAGATTATTTTAATAACACTAAGAAAGAACTAAAAGAAAAGACAATACCCAAATTTCTTCCACAAATGCAAGCACTTGAGCAAAATGGATGAAGGAATAATAGACCCTCTCGTGCTGTTGCTGACCATTCCCACAATCTTGCCATCGAAGTCAATAACTGGCCCACCATTGTCATACTGGAACATGTGTATTAGCAACATTAAATTTTGATACCAACATTTTGCAAAATAAAACAACAGATGACATTATCCAAATAACGAAACAATGTAGACAACAATCTCAGAAAAAATTACAATCTGTACCTTAGGATGCTCATCTGCGCCATGAACATACAGATAGTGATGCCGTTCAAGCAGGTTGGGATTCAGATATTGCACCATACCATGACCTATCGTTAGAAATAAACTTTCATCTCTTCCGAGTTCAAACACTTCTTCAGCACTTTTCACGTCATCATTGAACGAGAGCAACTGGACAGGTTCATCTACTCTAACCTCAAACATAGCAAGATTGTAGTGCTTCTCGTAGTACAGCATGGTGGCCTTCTCAGTAGTGGCATCCCGCAAGTGAACAAAAACCTGAAACAGAAGTTGCGAAATATGATGTTTTAGATAATTTTTCTTTGTTCGAGAACCAATGATGTCTTAGAAGTTAGAAAGAAAAAATTTGATGACATTTATAGTTATACCCATGTCTTCTTAAATTGGTCAACATCTCCCACAAAGCCACATGTGGATGCAATGCAAATTACTCTTTTAGCTCCATTGAATTCACCATTTGTATAAAATAGATAGTGACTACATTATGCATGCATGGTTTACCAAAAAATTATATCGTTATTTCGGTGCTAGCTAATTGTATCATTGTGTCAGCCAACATACTTCACTTTAACACTTCCCTAATTCTAGTGTCAGAAGATAGAATATGTAAGTGTAACTGCGGATGGAGTTATGTTAAATGTGGACAGGACTAGCTACCTTACGCCACAAATAAAATGAGTTAAGTAAGGTCGAACTAGTATGAGACTACATGTACAAAAAACAAGAGAATACAAACTGCCATTTTCCTATCCTTAACAACTCACCTTGGCCTTGGGAGCATACTCATCTTTACCTAGCCAGTCATTTGAGGATGGGGACTTCGTGCGAATCAGATGTGCAGTAGTCAAAACAGTACCTTTTTTGTTCTCCTCATCCCAATCAACCCAAAATCCAGAGCATCGTGTTAGCAAATGACGACCTGCAAACGCATGCATATATGAACAAGGAACAACCTATTCTCGCAGTGCTGCTAACAAATAGACATGACATAATTATCATACCAACAGAGGATGAAAGTCCAATAACTGATGGAGCAGCAGCAAGCACTGTCTTTGTTGTGGATTCACGGACACGAAGAAGCTTAGGATTAGTACTCAAGCATGTGGGCGGTTTACACGTGTGCAGATAAAGAGTCGGCAGTTCCATTTGGCGACCTGCAAGAAGATCAGCAATCAGAAGTTAACACTAACATGCTAAACTGTCATTTGATTTCAGAAGCATTCAGAGGATATGTCGCCTCGCTAAGTTGAACTTCATGATAGGCGTCACATGTGCATATCAGAAAACTAAACTGCGTGGAGTGGCATATCCTACGATCTCTAGGACAATTCGTTGGTTTAAAATTGTCTCGATTTCAAGATAATCTGCAAATGTCGCCTGTTCTTGTCTCTCACAGGCATACTAGATAGTATACATGATAATGACAGGACGTGAAACATTAAAAGGAATGGAGGGTACTTGAACAACAAACCTAATTTTTCATCGTATGCATCGTGTATATCTTGAATGGCCTTGAGCATATCCAGATCTTCATATAACGCATCCGGAATCTGCGGCGCGCGAATTGGGGAGCTGCCTGCAGATGAGACCCCATCCTCTTCCTCCTCCTCATCCCTGGTCCTTGTCCGTTCCTTCGATTTCTGGTTGGCAGCCGCCCCCCTCTTTCTCTTCCTTGTCGGGGACCGCACGGGTGGTTCCTGTGGCGATTGGGAGCCCGGGGGCTTCCGCCGCGCACGCACCAGGGCCATCGACCGGGTGGTCGTCGTGGGTGTTGCTGAGACGGTGGAGCTCCGGCCGCGGCGGAGCGCGAGGGTTGGTCTGGACCCCGACGCCTCTCCCTCTTGGGTGGCGGCTTGCGGCATTGCTGACCTAGCGAGGGTCGGGCCGGCGCGGTCAGCAAGAGAGAGGACGGAACTTCCCGGGCCTTTACGATCGCCGGCGGAACTCAGGGCTGGGGAATTGAATTTTATTTATGGTTTTGCTACGGCACATCTAAGAGTATCTCCAGCCACGCCCCCAACATACCCTCCCTAGGCGATTTTTTCGCGCCCGTGCCGAAAAAACGTCTCAAGACGTCGAATTCCGCCGGCTCGGTCCCTTTTTGGGCCCGGCGATCGCGGGCCGAACCCGGCGCACTGGAGGCGCTCTGGGGCTCCGGCGCAACGGAAAAACGCACCTGGGGCCACACTGCCAGGCGAAAAGTCAAGTCGACCGTTCAGATTCGCCTCCGACCCCTCCCCCCCTCCCCCCCGCGCTCTGCCGCCACCTTGCCAATCCCGGCGCCGTCCACCACCCACCACAGCTAGATAGACCATTCTCCGCCGGAAAAAAGAAGAGGTTTCGCCGAGGCAGCCTCTCCACCGCTGTTCAGGCAACTTTTCCGACGTTCCGGCCGCACATGGGCTGTACACCGGCGGGTGTGCGCCCACCTCGCCCGCAAGGTGTTCAGTGATTTGCCCGGCCCGGCGATGGACTCGGACGACGAGGAGGCGCTCGCGGCGTTGCTGGAGGAGGAAGCCAAAGCCGGCGTCCAGGAGCAGGAGCATCTCATGGTGCTCGCCGCCCTCGCCGGCCTGCTCGCGAGTAGTGAAAAGCCGCGGCGAGGTGGCTCGGCGCCAGGGCGGGTGAAAGCAAAGAACCGACATCGTCTGGAAGGCTACTACATGCTCTACTCCGACTACTTTGCCGACGCTCCATTGCATGACGAGAAAACATTTCGGCGCCGTTATCGGATGAGCCGAAAGCTTTTCCTCAGAATTGTGAATTCCATCCGGGAGTTCGATAGCTACTTCAAGTGCAAGAAGGATTGCACCGGCACACTTGGATTCACCTCAATCCAGAAGTGCACGACAGCTACGAGGATGCTTGCATACGGAGCTCCCGGTGATTCACTCGACGACTATGGGCGCATGGCCGAGTCCACCACCATTGAGTGTTTCTACAAGTTTCGCAGGGCAGTGGTGGCAGAGTTTGGACCGCAATACTTGCGAACACCCAATGCAGAAGACACTGCTCGGATCCTAGCACAGAATGCAGCAAGAGGATTTCCTGGGATTCTTGGAAGCATCGACTGCATGCATTGAAAATGGAAGAACTGTCCATTTGCTTGGTAGGGGTTGTACAAATGCGCCAAAGGCGGTTGCAGTGTGGTACTTGAGGCAGTGGCCACACAGGACCTCTGGATTTGGCACTCTTTCTTTGGGATGCCAGGAACTCACAATGACATCAACGTCCTGCAGTGCTCCCCTGTCTTTCCCAAGCTTGTTGAAGGTCATTCTCCTCCAATGAACTTCGAGGTCAATGGGCGGCACTACAAGAAGGGGTACTACCTAGCTGATGGCATCTATCCGAGATGGTCGATATCTGTGAGGACTATCTCAAAACCTGTGCCAGGAGGCAAGAATGCCTTCTTTGCGAAGGTTCAGGAGGCTTGCAGGAAGGATGTCGAGCGAACATTTGATGTGCTCCAATCGCAATTTGCTGTTGCCCAGTACCCTGCTCAAACCTGATCGAAATATCAAATGTGGGAGATCATGACTTGTTCTGTCATCTTGCACAACATGATCATTGAGAGCGAGCAGGAAGAGCCAGTGTTTGACACAGAACCATATTACAGGCAGGGTCCTCTTGCCCAAGTTAATCACCAGCTACCGGCAACCTGGACTGCCTACCTCAATATGCGTCAGGAGATCCGAGACCCACAGGTGCATCAAGAACTGCAACACGATCTGGTGGAGCACCTATGGAGGCTCAAGGGCGACGTCGGGAATGACGTGTGATGAAATATGAGTTTTTATTTGTTGAACTATATAATTTGTATTGAAATATTTGATTTCTATTGTTTTGTGTGATGAACCATGGACGCAAAAACACGCCAAAACACGTTGAACTATGTGATGAACTATTTGATTTCTATTTGTTGAATTATTTATGGGAGAATTCACGCCGAAACACGCCGAACCGCACCGAATATGGGCCGATTCATGCAGATATCGGGCCGTTTTTGGACGAGAGTGGTCCAAATAATGGGCCGAAATCGGCGCCTGGGGGCGACGGCTGGGTGCCCAACCGCCCCCAGGCCGAATTTGCCGTTGGCTCGCCCCCAAGCGGCCATTTTTATGCCTCCTGGGGGCAACGGCTGGAGATGCTCTAAAGCACATGTAGATGTGCCCTATCTATCGCACATCTAAATAGTGAAACCGGATCCTCTAACATTGTGAAGGAAAGTCACGTTGCTACAGCGTTTGTCTAGTGTAAAATGAAGAAGGAAAGTTAGAGACTGTTAGTAGGTAGTTAGTAGGTTGTTTACTGTTGGTATTTACTATATATATAAATAATTTAAAATTAATTTTATTTCATCATCAATTTGTTTGTATGTAGTTACTATAAATGTACACTGTAGATCATCAATTTGCAAATTAATTTAAATCGTTTTAGCCATAATCACATGGATAGAAAGAAGGAAAGTTACGGTATTATAATTTCTCTAACTTTCCTTCTCAATGTTAGATGATCTGGTTCCCTAAATAGTGTGTCTTTAATTTTATGTGAAAAATCATACAAGTATCTTTTTTTCCAAATGATAATGCCCGAATGTCAGTGTCGGTGTCAAAACCGGCGGATCTCGGGTAGGGGGCCCCGAACTGTGCGTCTAGGCGGATGGTAACAGGAGACAAGGGACACGATGTTTTTACCCAGGTTCGGGCCCTCTCGATGGAGGTAAAACCCTACTCCTGCTTGATTAATATTGATGATATGGGTAGTACAAGAGTAGATCTACCACGAGATCAGAGAGGCTAAACCCTAGAAGCTAGCCTATGGTATGATTGTTGTTTGTCCTACGGACTAAAACCCTCCAGTTTATATAGGCACCGAAGAGGGTTAGGGTTACACAGAGTCGGTTACAATGGTAGAAGATCTACATATCCGTATCGCCAAGCTTGCCTTCCACGCCAAGGAAAGTCCCATCCGGACACGGGACGAAGTCTTCAATCTTGTATCTTCATAGTCCAGGAGTCCGGCCAAAGGTGATAGTTCGGCTATCCGGACACCGCCTAATCCAGGACTCTCTCAGTAGCCCCTGAACCAGGCTTCAATGACGACGAGTCCGGCGCGCATATTGTCTTCGGCATTGCAAGGCGGGTTCCTCCTCCGAATACTTCATAGAAGATTTTGAACACAAGGATAGTGTCCGGCTCTGCAAAGTAAGTTCCACATGCCTCCGTAGAGAGAATAACATTTACACAAATTCAATCTGCTGACGTATTCCGTGGCGTGACATCACACCACGGCCAAGCCTTTATTCGAATCGTTTTTACTGTCCCACCCCAGCGCGTTTAACGAGGCGGTTTCCTTGGCACGTCTTGTCAAAGCAAAGATCGTGTCCCCTTATTCCGGGATTCTCATCAATACGGGCGTGGGTAACCCAACCGCGCCATTGATTATGGCGCTTGGGAGATAAGCGAGTTTTACCAGGCTGGTGGGGACGCATAGCTTCGTCCGCCCATATAAGGGGATAAGGATCCACCCTTTTACCTACGCCTTCTTCCTCCTTTGCTCGTCCATTTCCACGCACTCGAGCTCCAGCGCCCAAGTCCGCACATCCCACCTCAACCTTCTCCAGCCATGTCCGGAGCGGGAGGCAAGTGGATGGCCTCCTCCGTCACAGAGGGGCACATCAAAAAGCTGCGGAAGGCCGGATACTTGTCCAACGACATTGCGCATCGGCTCCCCGACAAGGGGCAGCTCATCCCCACCCCCAGGCCCCTTGAGAGGGTGGTGTTCCTCACCCACTTCCTCCGCGGACTAGGTTTTCCACTTCACCCATTTGTCCGGGGGCTCATGTTCTACTACGGCCTGGATTTCCATGATCTGGCCCCGAATTTCATCCTCAACATCTCGGCATTCATCATCGTGTGCGAGGCCTTCCTCTGCATCCATCCCCACTTCGGCTTATGGCTGAAGACCTTCAATGTGAAGCCGAAGGTAGTGGGCGGCCGCTAAGCGGAGTGCGGAGGTGCCATGGTGGGCAAGATGGCCAACGTCCTATGGCTCGAGGGCTCCTTCGTGGAGACCATAAAGGGGTGGCAATCGGGGTGGTTCTACTTCACCGAGCCGCATGACCCTAAATGGGCAGCGGCCCCCAAATTCCGATCTGGCTTCCCTAAACGGCTCACCTCCTGGAAAGAGACGGGCTTGACGTGGGGTAATTTGGAAGAGTTGATCGGACTTCAAACCTGCATCCAAACCCTGGTGAACAAGAAGCTCAAGCTTGTCAACATAGTCCAGGTCATGCTCATCCGCCGGATCCTCCCGTGCCAACAACGGGCCTTCAGCTTGTAGGAGTTTGATCCGGCACAGCACCAAACCTTGAGCAGGCTCTTCGACACTGCATACGAAGATGCCTGGAAGGTGCTGTTCAAGGGCGCCGAGGCTCCCGCATCCGCTACCGAAGATCGCGGATTCAGCTCGCAACGTCAAGCCAGCGAGGTAAGCTGCTTTACCCTTTACGGGACTCTTGTTTTCCATAGTTTGACTCTATGCGGGATCTAAACTCCCTTTCCTTTGACAGGACTGGCAGAAGACGTCCGGGCAGATTGACTGTTCGGCTCCCTTGCCAGAAGACCCAGCGGATGCCCGATTGACGGGGCTGCTGGTTCCGGCATCTCACGTGGTGCCGGAGAAGAAGGCCAAGAAGAAGGCCACGGGAACTCGAAGGAGCTCCCGGTGCCAGGTGTTGTCGGACTCATCGTCCGATGACTCCGAGGCTGACTCCTCCCGCGAAGACGAGGAGGAGGAAAAAGAGGCCTCTCCCCCAGCAGGGGAGAGAAGAAAAGGAAGGCCGCCCCAACTAGGGAGGCCGGAGGGTCCAAGAAGGGAAGGACGCCCCCTCCGGACTACTCCACCAACACCGACAACGGCGAGGAGGAGTGGCCACCGAGGGCTAAGCCCCTGGCGAAATCGTAAGTGTCCGGATACCAGAACAACTCATGGCGTTTCATTTGTCGCACAGAATCTCCTAACGCCGAATATAACCCTGCAGCCCGCCCAAGGACGGGCTCGACGCCTCAACGAGCGGCTCCCTGGATTCGTCGGACGTGAATAGCACCTCACTTCCGGCTGCCTCCTCTCCTCGCGCTGCGGATGACGCCAAGGTGGGGTCCCAAAAGGGGCCTGGCTAGGAGGAGGTGGTCCAAGAGGCGCCGCAAGGCAACCACCCGGACTCCAGGCGCAAGGGGGATAAAAACCCAAAGGGCTCTAAGTCCGGCCCTGGGCCGGACTCCGCACCGGAACCTTCAGTGGTTCTGGAGTCCGATAGGCGGCCCCTTCGTAAGAAGGGCAAGGCTGCGACACCGGTGACCTCCGTCCAACCGGAGGCACCGGATAATTTGCTGGAGGCGCTTAACGGCGCCTTCATCGACGAGGAGCACCGCACTGTTATGAGTGTGGTGATCCAGAAAGTTCAGTCCGCCAAAAGCGGGCTGACTGAAGCCTGTGCCAGCCTTCTAGCAGGCTTTGAGGTAAGTATGTAAAACATGTGAAAATGTTACCGCATAGATAGTAGCCCCTGATGCTCAGTTTGGTGTTCGGAAAGAAAAGCCGGACTGAGG
Source organism: Triticum timopheevii (assembly GCA_963921465.1). Classification (NCBI taxonomy): domain Eukaryota; kingdom Viridiplantae; phylum Streptophyta; class Magnoliopsida; order Poales; family Poaceae; genus Triticum; species Triticum timopheevii. The sequence continues at coordinate 108,074,856 of OY997271.1, forward strand.
ATCTAAAAAGATATACGCAGGAGTCTAACATAAAAATGTCAATATGGGAATGCAGGCCGCGCTGCTGACCTCTGCCGCATTGACTGCGGTGGTCGATGCATTGAAGCAGAGCCTCGAGCGGTCCGAGAACGAGCTCAGCCTTGCCAAGAAGCAGCTCGAGGACAAGGAAGGTAGGTAGTACCTTATGTAAGTGTATATAAAAATACCTGGTTGCAAATAGTGACAGGACCAACGTGAGTATTGCAGGGGCCACGAACGAGGTGGCGACCCTGAAGGAAGCGGTGTCCAAGGCCAAAAGCAATGCGGACGCGGAGCGCACCGAGCGAGAGAAGCAGGAGTTGCGGGTGGCGGAGGTGCGGCAAGAGCTCCAGGCTCTCGTGGAAAAACACGAGAGTTTGGAGCGTGACTCAAAGACTCGAGAGTCCGAGCTTGCCTCGGCACTTGAAAGTGCCAAATCTGCCAAGGCCGAAGCCCAAAAAGCCCTCTAGGAGATTGAGGCGATGAAAAAGATAGCGGCGGGTAAGGCATTCTTTATGCAAAGCAAGCATGTGAAAGTGAATTACGTGTTACTTACCCGAATCCGGAGCTCTCCAGGAGCATTCGCAGATCTGCCCTGCAGTGTGTCCGACGCCGCTGCATTCTACCGAGCCAAAGAATGGAGCTCGATGGAGAAGGTGTTCTGGTCCCAGTATGCTAAGGCCGGACACCCGGTGCCCTTGAGCGACCAGCTGAAGCAGCTGGTCGAGCTCCATAAGGTAGCCGAACAGGCCATGAAGGGCCTTATAGGCCGACTGTGGCATGGGGAGGTCCTGCCTGAGAGCTACTTCGGGCTGGTGAGGCGGCTGGTGGATGCCTGTCCCTGGCTTGAAGTCATCAAGCGCTCCGTCTGCATCGAAGGTGCCCATAGGGCCCTTGCCCGTGCTAAAGTGCACTGGGGCAAGATGGACGCTGAGAAGCTTGTGACAGACAGACCACCGCCGGGCAAGGAGTATTGCAAGCCCGAGATGTATTATGAGGGCGTCCTGAAGGGTGCCCGCCTTATAGAGGGTGAATGCTCCAAAGATGTAATTTTTGAGTAAACTCACATTTGTTATCCTGTACCTTGAAAACTTGTTCATATGCGCTAAGCAACGCTTGTGAATTTAAAATATTACCTTCTGCGACCGTTTATTAAATTTGAGAGATGGTGAGTCGTCGGCTTCTACCCCCATGCCACGAGTGCTGGGGTGTTCGGGATAAACTTGAGCGCTCTTTTTCCCATTCTTGGGTCCTTCGAGGGAGGCGCTCAACGCAACGAACGAGGCAACCGGACTATGATGCTTGAACACTCTCACTTAGCCATAGAATTCTATAATTTTAAATTTCGGCAAAGCCCCTGGTATTCGGAAGACCGAGTTCGGGGTGCTATCCACGCCTGGGCCGGACAAAGCCGACTCCTCGCTCTAAGCGGCATAAGTCTTTAGGGACTCGAAAACCTCTCGAACAGCGACCGGCTCTCGCCCTATCATGACGGTCAGTTTTAGCTTTCTCCACTAAGGTGCTTAACCCAGCTCAACCGGGGCACAATCGCAGTGGTTCTCCCAGCGCTACCTTAGCCGATATAATGGAACGTAAGGTACCAAAACATGGGAGCCGGGCAAACCCAACTATTGACCCAAGACATGATTCGGAGCCGATGCATATAATGCTATAAGTTTGGGGTGCCGAACTTGTGAAAGTGTTCGGACTTATCACACCATATTTTGGGGTACTTAAGCCCCTGGTGTATTTGGCCGTACCAAAGTGTACGGGGGCAACATGTCATAAGTGAACATGTATAGATAAAAAAAGGAATGCAATAATAAGCAGAAGCTATGTATTGTTTATTTAAAAAGGCTGCGGTAAAAGCAAAACGATACAAATAGTGTGATAAGCAGTGGACGGGACTTATTTGTCATGTCCCCCTCCAGGGGCGAGCTGCGGTATGATATGTGAAACAAGTATACTGCTCGTTATAGAGACCACCTGGATACTCGACGTAGCTTTCTGCTTCCCTGGCTGTTGCATCGTGTGTTCAGCGATTCTACTGCCGGACAGGGCTTCTTGAGAAAGGAGTCCTGAAAGTAAGAGAAAAAAGAATGACACAATCGGCAGCCCCTGGTGTGGTTGAGCCGCATTCTGGGCCTGCCATGGTCGTGCCCCTCCCCCTATGCCCATGGTATTTCCAGAGCGTAATTATGTATGCATAGTATTGGTTTCGCAATTTCGCGAGGGCTGGGGTTGGGGCCACATTGCTACGCGTGCTCGGGACGTGCCAGTCAGTCTTGTTGTAGGTTAGTCCAGGCGCACTTGACGGTGTCTGGACGTTTAATAGCCGGACTCGAGGATTGCCTTGAGAGGCTGCTTTGTACTTCCGCCGCGAGGGCCGCCGTATGCTCCTCCGTTTGGAGAGAGCGTTCGGTGTTTACATTGACCGTAATGACTCCTCGAGGGCCTGGCATCTTGAGCTTGAGGTATGCGTAGTGCGGCACCGCATTGAACTTTGCAAATGCGGTTCGTCCGAGCAGTGCATGATAGCCGCTGCGGAACGGGACTATGTCAAAGATTAACTCCTCGCTTCGGAAGTTATCCGGGGATCCGAAGACCACTTCAAGTGTAATGAGCCTGTACAGTTGGCCTCTACACCTGGTATGACACCTTTAAAGGTCGTCTTTGTGGGTTTAATCCTTGAGGGGTCTATGCCCATTTTGCGCACTGTATCCTGATAAAGCAGGTTCAGGCTGCTGCCGCCGTCCATCAGGACTCTAGTGAGGTGAAATCCGTCAACGATTGGGTCTAGAACCAATGCGGCGAATCCGCCATGGCGGATGCTAGTGGGGTGGTCCCTTCGATCAAAAGTGATCGGGCAGGAGGACCACGGATTGAACTTTGGGGCGACTGGCTCCATCGCATATACGTCCCTTAGTGCACGCTTCCGCTCCCTTTTGGGTATGTGGGTTGCGTATATCATGTTCACCGTCCGCACTTGTAGGGGGAAGCCCTTCTGTCCTCTATTGTTCGGCGGCCTGGGCTCCTCCTCGTCGTCGCTATGCAGCCCCTTGTCATTGTTTTCGACATTTAACTTGCCTGCCTGCTTGAACACCCAACAATCCCTGTTGGTGTGGTTGGCTGATTTTTCGGGGGTGCCGTGTATCTGGCACGAGCGATCGAGTATTCCGTCTAAATTAGATGGGCCCGGAGTATTTCTTTTAAATGGCTTTTTCCGCTGACCGGGTTTAGAGCCTCTGAATCCGGCATTGACTATCGTATCCTCAGCATTATCGCCGTTAATGCGGCGCTTGTGCTTGTTGCGACGCGACCTGTCGTTGCTATCCTTGGTATCCGAATTACCAGGGCTCTTGGTCATGTTGTTACTACGAGCTAGCCAGCTGTCCTCTCCCGCGCAAAAGCGGGTCATGAGTGTTGTGAGGGCTGCCATGGATTTCGGCTTTTCCTGTCCTAGGTGCCGGGCAAGCCACTCGTCGTGGATGTTATGTTTGAAGGCTACAAGGGCCTCTGCATCCGGACATTCGACGATTTGATTTTTCTTGGTTAGGAACCGTGTCCAGAATTGTCTGGCCGATTCCTCTGGCTGCTGAATTATGTGGCTTAGGTCATCGGCGTCTGGTGGTCGCACATAGGTGCCCTGGAAGTTGTCGAGGAATGCGGCTTCCAGGTCTTCCCAACAACCAATTGACTCCGCTGGCAAGCTGTTAAGCCAATGCCGAGGTGGTCCTTTAAGCTTGAGAGGGAGGTATTTGATGGCGTGTAGATCATCACCGCGGGCCATGTGGATATGAAGGAGGTAGTCCTCGATCCATACCACAGGATCTGTTGTGCCATCGTGTGATTCGATGTTTACGGGTTTGAAACCCTCAGGGATTTGATGATCCATTACTTCATCTGTGAAGCATAGTGGGTGTGCGGCGCCCCTGTACTGGGCTATATCACGATGTAGCTCAAATGAGATTTGTCTACTGTGTTCGGCTCAGCCGGATTTGCTGTATCCGGCATGCCGGTTATCGTCACGTGTAGTGAGGCGCCCACGCGATCCGTAGATCGATCTTGTTTGCCTTGTCTTGTCCTCCAATATATCTCGCAGGTCTGGTGCATCTCCCCGTGCCTTGGTACTTTTTGAGCGACGTCGGGGTGCGGATTGAGTGGAGGGCCGAGAGGCCTCTCTGTCGCGGCCACGAGGTGGCAGGTCGGCCGCATCATGCGCTGGTGATGTAGGTTTGGGTGCTTCCTCCTCTAATTGGGGTAGCAGCCTACGTTTTGGATAGCTCTTGGAGGGGCGTTCGAGCTCATACTCTTCGGCCGCAAGGACTTCAGTCCATCTGTCAGCTAGCAAGTCTTGGTCAGCTCTAAGCTATTGCTGCTTTTTCTTGAGGCTGCTTGCCATGGCCATAAGCCTGCGTTTGAAACGCTCCTGTTCGATGGGATCCTCAGGCACGACAAATTCGTCGTCGTTGAGGCTTGCCTCGTCTTCGGAGGGAGGCATGTAATTATCATCCTCTACCTCTCTATGTGCCGCTCTCTCATGAGGGCTGGCTTCTCCATCCTCCTGCGCTGAATCCTGCTGGAGGGGGTTGTCTTCGGCACTTTCCGGGGTGTTATTGTCTCCCGTGCCGGAATCACCGTTTTTGCTGTGGCAGGATTTAGAGCGGCACCGCTGACGCCGGCGCTTAGGCTGTTTCTTGGAGGGGTCATCCTCCGTTGTTCCATCGCCATTCCCATATTTTGGGATGTCCACCATGTATATGTCGTATGATGAGGTGGCCTTCCAGTGCCCTGTAGGCGCTGGTTCTTGGTCGTCTCCTACATCGCCGTCCATATCGTCGATGTCTTCGGAGTCGAAATCGAGCACGTCGTTTAAACTTTTGACAGTGGCTATGAAGTGGGGTGGTGGGTGGGCTTTGAATTTCTTCGTCGTCCGCATCCCAACCTTCCGGACCATAATCCGTCCAGGGCTCTCCTGATAAAGAGAGAGACTTTAGCGAATTCGGGATGTCGCCAAAGGGCGAGTGCTGAAAGATGTCCGCGGCAGTGAACTCCATGATCGGCGCCCAATCGGATTCGATAGGCAGGGGCGCGGAAGGTTCAGAGTCCGGAGAGGAGTCCGGCACCTTGGAGTCACGAGCTTTGCGAAGGACAGGGTTGGTGTTCGGCTCAATCGTCGTAGAGATAGCAGCCCCCGAGGCGGTGTCCAGCCACCCGTCCTTGATCGGCCCAGTCGGCTCCGAGCTAAGGGTCGGAGCGGACACTTGTGCGGCCTCTAGGGCACTGTTCGGCGGCAGAGCTAGATCATGCCCATCGTGACAGTGCGGTGCGCTTGGCTGTGGCTCGAACCCGTCGAAGATCAAGTCTCCGTGGACGTCAGCCATATAGTTCAAACTTCCAAATCTGACCTGATGACCAGGGGCGTAGCTTTCAATCTGCTCCAGATGGCAAAGCGAATTGGCCCGCAGTGCAAAGCCGCCGAATACGAAGATCTGTCCGGGGAGAAAAATCTCACCCTGGACCGCATCGTTGTTGATGATCGGAGGAGCCATCGGGCCTAAAGATGACAACACAGAGGAACTCTCAATGAAAGCACCAATGTCGGTGTGAAAACCGGCGGATCTCGGGTAGGGGGTCCCGAACTGTGCGTCTAGGCGGATGGTAACAGGAGATAAGGGACACAATGTTTTTACCCAGGTTCGGGCCCTGTCGATGGAGGTAAAACCCTACTCCTGCTTGATTAATATTGATGATATGGGTAGTACAAGAGTAGATCTACCACGAGACTAGAGAGGCTAAACCCTAGAAGCTAGCCTATGGTATGATTGTTGTTCGTCCTACGGACTAAAACCCTCCGGTTTATATAGGCACCAAAGAGGGTTAGGGTTACACAGAGTCGGTTACAATGGTAGGAGATCTACATATCCGTAACGCCAAGCTTGCCTTCCACGCCAAGGAAAGTCCCATCCGGACACGGGACGAAGTCTTCAATCTTGTATCTTCATAGTCCAGGAGTCCGGCCAAAGGTGATAGTTCGGCTATCCGGACACCCCCTAATCCAGGACTCCCTCAGTCAGGTTTTAAGACGCCGGCTCGAATGATGTTTCTATCATACGATTTTTTGACACGAATCACTGACCAAGCCACTTTCCACGTCATTTTTTTCCTTGTTCGGGGAAAAAGACGTCGTCGTCGTGAACGCCCTGACCTCTCTTATCCACTTCCCCATTGTCCCCATTAATTGCTCACTCACGGCAAAGTGAATCCCACCCCTCTCACCATGAGACAGATAGTAGTGTAGTGATGTGCCGATGACGAGGCTTGTCCCTGACCAGATTCCATACCGGAGCGACGGCAGGGGTCGAGGACGAGGAGGGGGAAGAGTTCATGGAGGTGTTGCTCGCGAGGAGTGGGTGCGATTGCTCCCGGCGGACCAGTTTCATCCAAGGTCATGGGAGCTCAACGGTGATTGCGGACGAGGGGAGAGGAGTCCGCGGAGGTGCTGCCCGCGGGGAGCGGCGGCGACTGCTACCAGCTGACCTTTTCAGTCACGGCCAGGGGGGCTCCTCTGTTGCAGCGGCGCGATGACGGTGTTGTCTGCGAGGTGGAGACACAAGGGAGTCGATGGCGGCCGGGGAGGCGGCGGTGCCATACTCCTACACTGGAGGCAGGCGCGTGGTAGCGTGTTACTGCTGAGTTCAAGCGTTGGTCGGGAGTGCGCCACCTCGAGGAGCAACGCACTACGATCGCCGAGCTGCAGGGTGGGAGTCGGCACCTCGTCGTCCGCCTCCACGTCATCGAGATTGATGGGGGAGACCAGGGACCAGCTGGCCGCCGTTAACGACGGGGACATTTGTAGTGCCCGGGCCTACTACTCCTGGTGCCCCCCATCACCGTCTCTCATCACCGATGTGGAGGCTGGACAAGCTGAGAGGATGAATGCTGAGGTTCTACGTGGGCCCAAGACAAGAACTTTTAATAAGTTGCAGAAGTGCGGCAGACGTTGGATCGACGAGCTACCGGTGGTTCTTTGGTCCCTCTGTACGACACCGAATCGAGCCACCCGCCAGATTCCCTTCTCCCTAATGTATGGGGCAGAAGCAGTGCTCCCCACATAACTCATATATGGGTCACCTCGAGTACTTGCCTACAATGAAGTAGGGCAAGAGCAGCTACGACATGACAATGTTGTGCTCCTTGAGGAAGATCGTCCCTAGGCTGCTGTGCGTGATGCATGCTACCAGCAAGCCATGTGCTACCATCATAGCCGCAGTGTTCATGCCCAGAGCCTTGAGAAAGGCGACCTTGTGCTTAGGCGCGTTTAGTCCACCAAGGGTTCCAACAAGTTGACGCCAAAGTGGGAAGGCCCTTACCGGGTAGTACGAGTCACCTGACCTGGTGCAGTCCATCTAGAGACCGAAGATGGCATAAAAATGCAAAACTCATGGAATATTGAGCATCTTCGCAAGTTCTACCCATAAGGCGCGGTTGTCGGGCTCGGCCCCGGCAACCACCTTTTGTACAAGCATTGCCGATGTGCATGTAACCCTTTGTACAAAGCCAAGTGCGGACCATGTGCAAAGATAATAAAATGAAGCGTTGGCGCCCTAAAAAACTTGCTTGCATGTTTAGCTTGAGCATATCTTCGCTACGATTACAACAATGCTTAGCATGAGCCGATTAATCCTTCTACAAAGAGATCATATGCAGTTGTTTTCCCCCCTTGTGCTTCTTTGGTTCACAGCAAGGCCTCCGCCGCGGGTGAACTTCCCGAAAGGAAAGGTGAAGGGCAGGCTAGCGCACCGACCACCGGCAGCCTATCACTACCTGAGACAATAAGAAGAGCGGCAGACGCAACTAAGTTCGCCTCACCACCCATAATGTGCCTCTGTATGAAAAACTTGAGCCTGAGAAAACCTAGTCACTCCCAAATTTTGTGCTCCCATCTTTTTGATCTGGAGCTTCTTCGGTCAGAAGTTGGTCGTAGTAGCAGTTGAAAGGAGCGGACGAGGGCCCTGTTCCCATCCTCGCTCCTACCCCACCGAGGCAAGGGCGTAGTGGTAGCGGAGGAAGGGGCCGACAAATTGTGCTGCCGGGGAACATTGTTTACTTGAAAGTATTGAGGAATCACTCCTTAGCATGAACATTACACATGCACAAAGTACCCGGCAAGCACTCTTTTTCATTAATACACAGATAAACAAGTGACGATCTGATACGTCTCCAATGTATCTATAATTTTTGATTGTTCCATGATATTATATTATCCATCTTAGATGTTCTATATGCATTTATATGCTATTTTATATGATGAAAGGATAGATATAGTTGACTAGAGGGGGGTGAATAGGAAACTAACAATTTTTAGCTTTTCTTTACCAAATTAAACTTTGCATCAAAGTAGGTTGTATAGATATGCAACTAGGTGAGCAACCTATATGATGCAACAACAACAAGCACACAAGCAAGTAAGGGAAAGACCACAATAAAACTTGCACAAGTAAAGGTAAGAGATAACCAAGAGTGGAACTGATGGAGACGAGGATGTGTTTCTGAAGTTCCTTCCCTTTGAGGGGAAGTACGTCTCCGTTGGAGCGGTGTGGAGGTACAATGCTCCCCAAGAAGCCACTAGGGCCACCGTATTCTCCTCACGCCCTCACACAATGCGAGATGCCGTGATTCCACTATTAGTGCCCTTGGAGGCGGCAACTGAACCATTACAAACAAGGTTGGGGCTATCTCCACAACTTAATTGGAGGCTCCCAACGACACCACGAAGCTTCACCACAATGGACTATGGCTCCGCGGTGACCTCAACCGTCTAGGGTGCTCAAACACCCAGGAGTAACAAGATCCACAAGGGATTAGTGGGGGGAATCAAATTTCTCTTGGTGGAAGTGTAGATCGGGGCCTTCTCAACCAATCCCGAGCAAATCAACAAGTTTGATTGGCTAGGGAGAGAGATTGGGAGAAAATGGAGCTTGGAGCAACAATGGAGCTTGGGGATGGAAGAGGTAAGTCTTCTTGGAGAAGAAGACCCCTTTATATAGTGGGGGGACAATTCCAACCGTTACCCACCACTCAGACCGCGACCCGCGGTACTACCGCACCTCTGGAGCGGTACTACCGCACGGGCCTGCGGTACTACCGCGAAGGCTCGCGGTACTACCGTGGGTGCGGCAGAGCCTGGAACCAACCAGATGAGTACCGACAGGGTGCGGTAGAACCGCTGGCGCAGTACTACCGCGACCATATGCGGTACTACCGCATGGGAACCACAGTCCAGGCGTGGTACGCACGGATATAAAAAATTACATCCGTGACTACAACCACTGAGAATTTATCCATGCAAAAGTCTGACATGGTACTACCGCAACCCAGGTGCGGTACTACCATGTAGGGTGCGGATGTAAAAAATTACATCCGCCCCTACCTCCGCTCATGCCGTTGTGCCTGGCCAGGCGGCACGGTACTACCGCGCTAGAGCACGGTACTACCACGTTGGGAGCGGATGTAAAAAATTACATCCGCCCCTACTACCGCTTGCGCAGCAGCGCCAGGCCAAAGCTCACGGTACTACCGCTCAGAAGGAGCGGTACTACCGTGGGTGCCCATGGTACTACCATGCCGGAGCCCAGTACTACCGCTGGTGCCTGCGGTAGTACTGCTCTGGGGAGCAGTACAACCGCCAGCCTATGAACAACAACACTAGGAGTCCTTCATTCTGCAGAGACACGGTGAGATGGAGAAAGCTCCAAAGAGCCAAAGGAAAGGCGGTGCAAAATGAATGTGTGTATGTGAGATTCCACCCAAACCATTCCAACGCGGACCCCCTCTTAATAGTACGGCTTACCTATGACTCAAACCCACCGAAAAGAAACATAGAGAAACGCCGTCTTCAACAATCTTTGAGGGGCAACAAATCGTATTGTGTTCACTCATGATATATCTGAAAAGCTCAATGCACATGATTAGTCCGCAAAAGCATTGTCATCAATCACCAAAACTACTAAGGGATAAGTATGCCCTCCATGACGAGGAGGAGTAGTTCACCCTCAGGGCTGAGAGTTGATAATCCCCAAGTGCAAGGAATCATCGTAGCACTTTCCAAAGGTGGAAGTGATAAGTATGGAGTGTCAAACCCACAAGGAGCTAAAGGTAAGATCAATATTCTCTCAAGCCCTATCTGCCACTGATACGACTCTACGTGCACTAGACGTTTGCTTCCAACTAGCAACAAGAAATAAAACTTCGTTGTGGGTATGAAGAGGATAACTTTGTATTATATCGGAGAGCTAAAACATAAAGGTAGGTGCTGTTATCATAAAGTTAGAATATAATACTAAATATTATAAATAGCGAGCGTGGAATAATGGTGGAACGGTGTGCCGAATTGTCCTAGGCAATTGTTAACAAGACCAGTAATCACTATTGCAGTTTCATATGAGGGAGAGGCATAAGCTAACATACTTTCTCTACTTGGATCATATGCACTTATGATTGGAACTCTAGCAAGCATCCGCAACTACTAAAGATCATTAAGGTAAAACCCAACCATAGCACTAAAGCATCAAGTCCTCTTTATTCCCATAAGCAACAATCCCTCTTACTTGGGTTTGTGCTTCTGTTCACTCACCAACCCACTATAAGCAAATCATGAATGTATTGCAACACCCTACAGCGGGAATCCCTCACGCTTGTGTGACACGGAGGGCACCATAGGACAGCACCAAAGTAAAACATACAACTCATACCAATCTAGATCATCAATCAACCCAAAGACAAAAGATATCTACTCAAAACATCATAGGATGGCAACACATCATTGGATCATAATATGTGGCATAAAGCACCATGTTCAAGTAGGGGATTACAGCGGTTTGCGGGAGAGTGGACCGCATAAAAGAGATGAGGATGGTGATGATGATGGTGATGTTGATGAAGACGATCACCGTGGCGATGATTCCCCTCCCGATGGCACTCCGGCGCCACCGGAAGAGAGGAGGAGAGGTTCTCCCCCTTGTGCTTCCTCCTCCATGGCCTCCACCCTCTGGTCCTTGGCCTTCATGATGATGAAGACCCCTCCGGGATACTCCTCTATGGCCACCGGTGATGATGGCCCCCTCCGACAGGGCGCCGGAGAGGGCCTAGATTGATTTCTCATGGCTATAGAGGCTTGCGGCGGTGGAACTTCTGATCTAATCTCCGTCCTGGAAGTTTTAGGGTACGAGAGTATATATGGGTGCAGGAGGTACGTCGGTGGACTTCCGGGTTGGCCACGAGGTAGGGGGGGCGCGCCCCCCACCCTCGTGGGCAGCCCGGGACTCCCCTGGTGAGCTTCCGGTACTCCATGGGCTTCTTCTGGTCCAAAAATAGGTTCCATGGAGTTTTAGGTCTTTGGACCCCGTTTGATATTCCCTTTCTTCGAAACACTGAAATAGGCTAAAAACAACAATTCTGGGCTGGGCCTCCAGTTAATAGGTTAGTCCCAAAAATAATATAAAAGTGGAAAATAAAGCCCAATATTGCCCGAAACAGTAGATAATATAGCATGGAGCAATCAAAAATTATAGATACGTTGGAGGCGTATTAGGCATGCCCAAGCTTAATTCCTGCTCGTCCTCGAGCAGGTAAATGATAAAAAGATAATTTTTGATGCGGAATGCTAGTAAGTGCTTAAATTCGATCAATGATAATTCCAATCACTTTTTCTAGTATCATTACATATCATAACTATAGCTCATCTCATAAAACTTTTCATGATCAAGTAACAAGCAAGTCACAATTTTAAAGTATGGATCATAAACTTCATTGAGAACTAACAAACTATAATCTCAGTCATTGAAGCAATTACAATTTATCATAACATCAGAAAGAGTCAAGAATAGAGATTTTCAGCAAGTTCACATACTCAACTATCATATAGTCTTCTACAATTGCTAACACTCACGCAATACTTGTGGTTATGGAGTTTCAGCCGGACACTAAGAAAATAGGGGCTTATTGTGTTGCCTCCCAACGTATTCATGTTTAGGTGATGTCAACAATAATAGCCCATGCTAACTTACATCCAGTTGGATATATATATCATGATCTTTCAAACACGAGGAGCTTGCCAAAGGATAAAATGAAAAAGGGAAAGGTGAGGATCACCTTGACTTAAGCATAAAGTAAAAACATAAAGTAAAAGATAGGCCCTTCACAGAGGGAAACAGAGGTTGTCATGTGTGTTTAGGGTTGATGCACAAAATCTTAATGCAAAAGAATGTCACTTTATATTGCCCCTTGTATGTGGACCTTTATTATGTAGTCCGGCGCTTTTATTACTTCCACAACAAGTTTGTACAAAGCTTATTTTCTCTGCACTAATAAGTCATACATATTTAGAGAGCAATTTTTATTGCTTGCACCGATGACAACTTACTTGAAGGATCTTACTCAATCCATAGGTAGGTATGGTGGACTCTCATGGCAAAAACTGGGTTTAAGGATATTTGGAAGCACAAGTAGTATCTCTACATGGTGCAAGGAATTTGGCTAGCATGAGGGAGAAAGGCAAGCTCAACATGTTTGGAAGGTCAATGACAATATACTTTAACTGAGATGTCGGAAAACATAAACCATTACGCTGTCTTCCTTGTCCAATGTCAACTCTTTTAGCATGTCATACTTAATGAGTGCTTCACAATCATAAAAGATGTCCAAGATAATATATTTGTATGTGAACCTCTCTTTCCTTACTACTTCCTATTAATTGCAACGATGACCAAAACTACGTTTGCCAACTCTCAACAACTTTTATGCCTCATACTTTTTATGTGTGAAGTCATCACTAACCATGTTATAAGCATATGAAACATATAAAAATTCATATTTATGACATTCAATTCATTCCCCCATTCACTCATAGGATATACATGAAGCACATGAGTAAATGACAAACTACTCCAAAAGATATGAGTGAAGGACACTGAGTAGCCAAATAATTAACTAGCCATGGGAGGGTTCCTTTTTATTCAATATTTGTTTATTCAAACAGCAAGTAAAACAAAATAAAATGACATTTCAAGGATAGCACAACTCATGTGAAGAAGCAAAAACTTAGGTTCAACCGATACTAACCGATAGTTGTTGAAGAAGAAAGGTGGGATGCCTAACGGGGCATCCCCAAGCTTAGATGCTTGAGACTTCTTGGAATATTATCTTGGGGTGCCTTGGGCATCCCCAAGCTTGAACTTTTATATCTCCTTAATTCCTCTCATATCATGGTTTCTCTTTTTATCAAAAGCTTCATCCACACCAAACTCAACAAGAACTCGTGAGATAGGTTAGTATAAACCAATGCAAAACCTTATCATTTTCTACTGTAACAAATCACTAGAATTATCATTCAACATTGAATACTTAATGCCTCTGCATATTTAATACTCCTATCCTCAAATAGAATCATTAAACAAGCAAATATATGCAAACAATGCAAACATAACAGCAATCCGTCAAAACAGTACAGCCTGTAAAGAATGCAAGAGTCTCAATACTTACCTAACTCCAAAAATTATGAGAGAAAATTCCCACTGTAGTATATTTATCAGATCTCATTATGCAAAAATTTTCAACATTATATCATGCTCTGGCTTTTCTAAGGAATTTTTGCAACAGCGGTAAACTTTCTGTTTTCAAACAGCAACATGTATACTAGCAAAATAAGCATGGTAAAGGCTATCCTTGACATTTTTATTGAAAATAAAGATGCAAAACACTATTCTAAATAACACCAAAATAATACTAACAAAAGAAAATGACGCTCCAAGTAAAACACATATCATGTGATGAATAAAAATATAGCTCCGAGTAAAGTATACCGATAGTTTTGAAGACAAAAGAGGGGATGCCTTCCGGGGCATCCCCAAGCTTAGGCGCTTGAGTCTTCATTGAATATTACCTTGGGGTGCCTTGGGAATCCCCAAGCTTAGGGTCTTTCCACTCCTTATTCTCCTCATATCGATATCTGACCCAAAACTTGAAAACTTCAATCACACAAAACTTAGCCAAACTTCGTGAGATAGGTTAGTATGATAAAGAGCAAACCATTCACTTTGGTAATGACACAGAAAAGGTTCATAATTTTTTTCACACAATACCTACTGTACCATATCATTTCTACAAATTATATTGAGAAATATAAGCCATAGAAACTAGATAACAAGCAGACTATGCAATGAAAACAGAATCTGTCAGAAACAGAACAGTCTGTAATGATCTGAACAATAACCTTATTCCTGCTACTCCAAAAATTATGAAATAAATTGGTGGACGTGAGGAATTTGTCTATTAATCTTCTGCAAAAGGAATCAACTCAAAATCACTCTTCTCTAAACAATTACATGTATTCTCGTGAGCGCAAAGTTTCTGTTTTTTTACAGCAAGATCACATTAACTTTCACCCGAGTCTTCCCAAAGGTCTTACTTGGCACTTTATTGAAACAAAAGATATAAAACATGATTACTACAGTAGCTCAATCATGTAAACACACAAAATCAGTAAGGGTAAATATTGGGTTGTCTCCCAACAAGCGCTTTTCTTTAATGCCTTTTAGCTAGGCATGATGATTTCAATGATGCTCACTTTAAAGATAGGAATTGAAACACAAAGAGAGCATCTCGAAGAATATGACTAGCATATTTAAATCTAACACACTTCCTATTCCTAGGGATTTTGTGAGCACACAACTTATGGGAACAAGAATCAACTAGCATAGGAAGGCAAAACAAGTATAACTTCAAAACTTTAAGCACATAGAGAGGAAACTTAATATTATTGCAACTTCTACAAGTATGTATTCCTCCCTCATAATAATTTTCAGTAGTATCATGGATAGCAAACTTTGTTCTCATTCTCAATTGGAATCTCTTCCGAAATAGTGGAATCATTACTAGCTAAAGTTGACACTCTTCCAAATCCACTTTCATAAATATCACTCTAAGATTCAACATCCTCCAAAATAGTGGGATCACTAATTCCTAAAGTTGACACTCTTCCAAACCCACTTTAAATGATAGCATTATTCATACTCCAAAAGGTATAAGTAAGGTTCATGGAGCATTCTACAGCTGACCAATATCCAAGCTCAAAATGTATAAGTGAAGCACATGAAGCATTCTATAAAACCATACTCAAAAGATTTAAGAGAAGCACAAAGAGTAATTCTATAAGATCATACTTAAAAGATTTAAGTGAAGCACATGAAGTATTATATAAATCAATGAAGAGCTATCTCATGCTAGCATGGTTCTTGAAGAAAAGGAAAAAAATAAAGGACACAAATCATGTGAACAAAACAAAAACCGAGGTATACCGATATTTGTTGAAGAAGAAAGATGGGATGCCAACCGGGGCATCCCCAAGCTTAGATGATTGGGTATACTTTGAAATATTTACTTGGGGTGCCTTGGGAATCCCCAAGCTTGAACCCTTGCCTCTCTTTATTCTTCTCATATTGATAGCTCCTCGACCTTCGGACACTTCATCCACACAAAACTTTAACAAAAACTTGTGAGATCCGTTAGTGTAATAAAGCAAATCACTACCTTTAGGTACTGTAATGAACTCATTATTTATTTGTGTTGATGTTAAATCTACTGTATTCCAACTTCTCTATGGTTCATACCCTCCGATACTACTCATAGATTCATCGAAATAAGCAAACAACCCACGCAAAACAGAATCTGTTAAAAAACAGAACAATCTATAGTAATCTGGAAGTTTGCCAAACTTCTGTAACTCGTAAAATTATAAACTAAATTTGACAATTTTAACAATTTGTACAGAAGTAATGTGCAAAAAGTTTCAGACCCATTTGACTTTCCAGTAAAAATGTAAATTCACGCACTACAGCCAAAGTTTCTGTTTTTGTTTTGCACATAGTAAACAAGCAATCTAATCATCCTAAAACCAAGGCTTGGCATACTAATTTTATAGTACAAAGAATATATACAAGGGGATAATTATTTACAGAGAAACTTCCATGAAAAATTCTACATTGTTTCCGTGAGCATGAGCACAAGTGCTCAAGGTCGACCGTCACTTCTTCAATGCAAAACCTTCCAATCACTTATCTTTTTGAAAAACTTTTTAGGCATGAGAGGCAAGTAATATTTTTTTTTGTATTTTCATTTTTTTATGTTTCACCCACAACTAAACAGAAACAAAAAGGAAAAACAAAATCTACTTAGTGAAGGAAGCAAACAAGCACACACGAGAATATCAACCCCACGCTATTGCTCCCCGGCAACGGCGCTAGAAAAGAGCTTGATAATCCCCATGTGCAAGGAATCATCATAGCACTTTCCAAAGGTGGAAGTGATAAGTATGGAGTGTCGAACCCACAAGGAGCTAAAGGTAAGATCAATATTCTCTCAAGCCCTATCTGCCACTGATACGACTCTACGTGCACCGGACGTTTGCTTCCAACTAGCAACAAGAAATAAAACTTCGTTGTGGGTATGAAGAGGATAACTTTGTATGATATCAAAGAGCTAAAACATAAAAGTAGGTGCTGTTATCATAAAGTTAGAATATAATACTAAATATTATAAATAGCGAGTGTGGAATAATGGTGGAACAGTGTGCGGAATTGTCCTAGGCAATTGTTAACAAGACCAGTAATCACTATTGCAGTTTCATACGAGGGAGAGGCATAAGCTAACATACTTTCTCTACTTGGATTATATGCACTTATTATTGGAACTCTAGCAAGCATCCGCAACTACTAAAGATCATTAAGGTAAAACCCAACCATAGCATTAAAGCATCAAGTCCTCTTTATTCCCATACGCAACAATCCCTCTTACTCGGGTTTGTGCTTCTGTTCACTCACCAACCCACTATAAACGAATCATGAACTTATTGCAAAACCCTACAGCGGGAATCCCTCACGCTTGCGTGACGCGGAGGGCACCATAGGACAGCACCAAAGTAAAACATACAACTCATACCAATCTAGATCATCAATCAACCCAAAGAAAAAAGATATCTACTCAAAACATCATAGGATGGCAACACATCATTGGATCATAATATGTGGCATAAAGCACCATGTTCAAGTAGGGGATTACAATGGTTTGCGGGAGAGTGGACCGCGTAAAAGAGATGAGGATGGTGATGATGATGGTGATGTTGATGAAGACGATCACCGTGGCGATGATTCCCCACCCGATGGCACTCCGGCGCCACCGGAAGAGAGGAGGAGAGGTTATCCCCCTTGTGCTTCTCCTCCATGGCCTCCACCCTCTGGTCCTTGGCCTTCATGATGATAAAGACCCCTCCGGGATACTCCTCTATGGCCACCGGTGATGATGGCCCCCTCCGGCAGGGCGCCGGAGAGGGCCTAGATTGATTTCTCGTGGCTACAGAGGCTTGCGGCGGCGGAACTTCTGATCTAATCTCCGTCCTGGAAGTTTTAGGGTATGAGAGGATATATGGGTGCAGGAGGTACGTCGGTGGACTTCCGGGCTGGCCACGAGGTAGGGGGGCGCGCCCCAGGGGGGTGGGCGTGCCCCCACCCTCGTGGGCAACCCGGGACTCCCCTGGTGAGCTTCGGGTACTCGATGGGCTTCTTCTGGTCCAAAAATAGGTTCCGTGGAGTTTCAGGTCTTTTGGACTCCGTTGGATATTCCCTTTCTTCGAAACACTGAAATAGGCTAAAAACAACAATTCTGGGCTGGGCCTCCGGTTAATAGGTTAGTCCCCAAAATAATATAAAAGTGGAAAATAAAGCCCAATATTGCCCGAAACAGTAGATAATATAGCATGTAGCAATCAAAAATTATAGATACGTTGGAGATGTATCAAGGGTATGTACAAGTAGCTATGTGTTTGATCCCTCTCTCTGTCTCTCTCTCTCTCGTGTTCTTGATATGGCACGATCTTGATGTACCGCGAGCTTTGCTATTATAATTGGATCTTATGATGTTTCTCCCCCTCTACTCTCTTGTAATGGATTGAGTTTCTCCCCCTCTACTTGATGTATGTTTAGGTGATCAACTTGCGGGTTCTGTGACCTTGTGAACTTATGCATAGGGGTTGGCACATGTTTTCGTCTTGACTCTCTGGTAGAAACTTTGGGGAACTCTTTGAAGTTCTTTGTGTTGGTTGAATAGATGAATCTGAGATTGTGTTACGCATATCGTATAATCATACCCACGGATACTTGTGGTGACATTGGAGTATCTAGGTGACATTAGGGTTTTGGTTGATTTGTGTCTTAAGGTGTTATTTTACTACGAACTCTAGGGCTGTTTGTGACACTTATAGGAATAGCCCAATGGATTGATCGGAAAGAATAACTTTGAGGTGGTTTCGTACCCTACATCTCTTTGTTTGTTCTCCATTATTAGTGACTTTGGAGCGACTCTTTGTTGCATGTTGAGGGATTGTTATATGATCCAATTATGTTATTATTGTTGAGAGAACTTGCACTAGTGAAAGTATGAACCCTAGGCCTTGTTTTCTACCATTGCAATATCGGTTGTGCTCACTTTTATCATTAGTTACCTTGTTGTTTTTATATTTTCAGATTACAAAAACCTATATCTACCATCCATATTGCACTTGTATCACCATCTCTTCGCCGAACTAGTGCATCTATACAATTTACCATTGTATTGGGTGTGTTGGGGACACAAGTGACTCTTTGTTATTTGGTTGCAGGGTTGTTTGAGAGAGACCATCTTCATCCTAGGCCTCCCACGGATTGATAAACCTTAGGTCATCCACTTGAGGGAAATTTGCTACTGTCCTACAAACCTCTGCACTTGGAGGGCCAACAAAGTCTACAAGAAGAAGGTTGTGTAGTAGACATCACGATCATACAGAGTACAAGCATGGGTAGAGGATTACATAATTTGAACTAAAAACTGGCAAATGCCTACATGTTTTAGATTGAAAAACGGTAAGTGCTCTGTAATGCCTTTCTTGTCCATCTCCTCCTAGGAGCTACGGTGGGAGGTGAAGAGGGCAAAACGAGCGCCTGGGTAGAAGCCCAGCTTGACCTCGTCAGGGCCTGCGGGACGCAGCCTGACAAGATCGGGAGGGTGAGGACAAAGACGATGGATGAAAGGAGCGACTAGGCTATGCTCTGGTCACCACCACCATGACCAGAGGAACACGTCATAAGGGACACTAGCAGGGAAGGCGAAGCAGGAGTCCATAAGGAAGCCTGTCGGGGTCCAGCTGGAGAAGCCGGAGGCACCTACACCCGCCCCCAGCAAATCGCTCTGTCGGAAGAAGACCCAAGTGCAGATGATGGTGCCGTCAGCACCTATCTGACGGTGACGGTGCGACCGATGTTCATCCAAACACGCCACTATTGTCCTCTCCACCAGTGTCCTCCTCGTCGCTATCGCTTGAGGAGGAGCTTTCGGCGTTGGTCAAGCTCTCCGTGCAGCACCCTAAACAAAGACCCAAGCGCCGGAAGACCTTGATGGAGAGATGATTGGCCTCCATCAGCTTGAAGTGAAGAACGTGCCGCTCCACCAAGTTGTGGGCACGTGCAAAAGTTTTCCAGCCGCGCAAGAGGAGCATAACATGAGGTGTGGGGAACTCAGTGTTCACCCACATGTTACCATTATAGAAACCTCTCATGTGCAACCTCAACCCCGGCGGTTGGTCAACTCCATCACCCTTGCAAATGGCCCGAGAAGCCGAAGGCGACCGCGTGGGGGCTCACGTAGCCTGACAATGAATTCCAACATTGTGTCCCTGATGTGGACCTCCATCGGAGTCGAGAGAGGTGGTGGAGGAGTAACTGCGCCACCACCGCGTCCTCCTTGGTCCCAAGCGCCACGACAGCCACGACCGCGTCCTATGGCTCCGCCCTCCGCACTGGACTCCGCCCCTGCATCGCCAGCAGGAGCAAGGATACGGCGCCTAGAGGAGGCCCTCGTCTCCGCTACAAGAGGGTAACCACGCCCTCTCCCCCTCGCCATGGTTGAAGAAGAGTGCTAGAATAAGAAGGTAAGAGATGTGTGGGTGAGTCCTTTCGCCCATCTCTGCACTCCCTTTTTATAGCGAAGCAGGGCCGGGGGCTGGCTCTCCACTACCCCATAGCAACCACCGTGCTCCACCAATCCACACTGTTTGTGTCATTGGCAGCGTCCAAGATCACCGATCATCCTCCCATGCCTGTCTGTGGCGTCGAGCTTTCTGCCATGGCACTCATTCCCACATCCTACGTATTCACCACCAACCCCGCGCAATGCATGCAACATACATGGTGGAAACGGCTGGGATAGTGGGATGGGTGAAATGGCAGTTACCTCCCCGTGAATATAGGTGGTTCATGAGCCATAACATGGGTAGCCCCACGTCGCTCAACACGGCTCACGGGAAAACCAGGAACTGATTCACTCACAGGTTAATGAAGAAGCAAAGAAGATATCAAGAGAGAAGATATGGATCATACTGTGGCCTGAGCGACGTGTCCGCCTGTGTATTTGTTGGGGCATACCCCAACAATGCCTAGCGGCACGTATGGGCCAGGCCCGGGGGCTCCTGTTGATGCAACAAACATTTTCGTTCGTTGATCAGACTTGTACACAGGCATGCTAACGATTGAGCGCCCATCACCGACATACAAAGCAAGGACAATCCAGAGAAGCCGTTCTTCGTGAGATCAAGGAGCGTATTAAGAAGAACAAGACAACAATAAATCACCTAGAGGAGGCCTCCCTTGCCGAGCAGGAGGGCTCGACCAGGTTGAGGCTTACCAGGAAGCAAATCCAAGATTTCCCCGGCAGGCCTACCGGGGCTGCCAAGACCAAAAACCCTGCCAAGGCATCACCGCTCCACCATGCAGCCGACAAGTCACTTATCGATGCGGTGTCGAGCCCCCAAGTGATTAAGTGGCTTCCAGCAAGCACGGGGACAACTTGTTGAAAGACAGATTACGCCCATTTGACACTCGTCCAGATGCGTATCAAGATGACAAGCAGAAGATGATTAAGCAGCACGACAGGCTTGCCGGGTTTCCTCCTCAGCATGACACCTAGCAGTGCATTTAATGCACTTTGTCCTAACTGCCAGAGTTAGTAATGATAGCACTGTTAGCTATCTAATCATAGGATAATGACTGTTTTGCCACTTTAGTTACCCCTTGAACTATAAAAGGAGGTCCAAGGCAACCTAGAAAAGGATTCAGACCCTTGCACACTTGTACATGCGTAGTAGCTCTCCCCGAGGCCACCTTGTCGGGCTTGAGTATTGCGTGTTCGCTGTGTTCCTCCATTTAATCCACCAAAGCAAGAGTAGGGTTTTACGCTTCACAGCGGCCCAAACCTGGGTAGAAATCACCAGTCCGATCGTCGTGCTGCATCATGGCCTCCGCTCTTTGTGCAAAGTGATCTCTCCCTTGCCGAACCACAAAGGAGCGGGTGGCCCCATAGGTGATCATGTTCTCCCACGACAGCACGTAAGGAAGTGTCTCCTTATTACGTGCAAAAAAAAAGAATCCTCCCCCTGACATCTCGGACCCACCATCTATATTTTGCACACAAGTAAGTGCCTCCTTATCCTCCCTGAAAGCTGGGACTCACCCGGTCGAAGCATACGTAGCGTTGTCATTCTGTCCATGAACGTGTATGTACATACTGGTCCATCAGTCAGTCTACCATGATGAACCGTGGCCCAGTAAGGAGCAGTAGCTGTTCAGGCAGTCCTGTCTAAATCCCGTACACATACGTACAACCACGCTGCAAAAAAGACGGCCTCGTACGTACATAAGGGTGTGGTCTCGAACGCGTACAACAATGGCGTCTTGTTCATCGGCAGCCAACCGGCTGGGTCGGAACGGATAAACAACATGGTGTTCATCGGGAGGCAACCGACTGGGTCGGAATGCGTTCAGTTCAATGGGAGCCAACCGTCTTGGATGAAACAGCCGAAATGGGGTCCAGTATACTGTAGAACAGAGGAAACGGTCTTTTGTTCGACCAGCTACGGTCGAAACGGGATCCTGTTCATCGGGAGGGGTCTGGCATAGCACAAAACAAAGGAAACGAACTTCTCTCCAACCACGTACGATTGAAACAGGGTCCTGTTCATCGGGAGGGGTGTGGCCTACCGCAAAGCAAAGGAAACGGACTTCTCTCCAACCGCCTACAGTCAAAACAGGGTCCTGTTCATCGGTAGGGGTGTGGCGTACCGCAAAATGGGACTCCACGGGCTACTATTCATCCACCGTCGACTTCCTCTAGCCTCCACCCGCTACTGCTCATCCACCGTCGACTTCCTCTAGCCTCCACTAGACACTGTTCATCTAGCCTCCACCGGCTACTGTTCAACTAGCCTCCGCGGGGTCCTGTTCATCTACCCCCAACCGGCTGGGTGTGGCGTACCGCGGCACGGCCTCCTTGGGGTCATGTTCATCCAGCAGCAACCGCCTACTACCATGGGGTCCTATTCATCCAGCGATAACCGCCTACACACGATCGGGGTACAGTTCATCCAACCCCCAACGACATTTGTTCATCCACAGCCAACAAACCGGCTGGACTCACCACGTCTCTACTCGATCTACGTATCGCGCACGCGATGGCGACATGCACTATTCATCGAGAGGCAACCCAAGCGGCTAGCTATGTCTCCCATGGGGGTTCGATCGGCTCCAGTAAGCAGCAGCAGCGATCAATCGGGTTCGGTTAGCAGTGAAGGAGTCGGTCGGGTTCAGTTAGCAGCGAAGGGATCGATCGATCGGCTTCAGCAGGTAGTGCTAGCAGTGCGATCGCTCGGGTTCAATAAGCGAATGCCTCTTGCTTGGGTTCAGTTATAGGGACACAGGTCACACCACGCGCTTGTACGAGAGAGAAACGTGCAAACCATACTGCATCGCTCGGCCCCGACCACCCACCGTAATCGGGAACTCCGTGAAAATTTCCTCGCCCTCACTTCTACCATGATTTTTTATGTCACGGACGACCCAAAGAATTTCATGCAGGTGTATCCCCAGCCCTCCCAGGACGAAAGCCCATTGTCTGTTATGATTTGTGTCATAGAAGTAGGATCCCACCACATCTATGATGATACGTGTTTTTGTCACAATTATCGTCATAGAAGTGTCATAACCATCACAGGAAAAAAATCGTTCGGGCCATAATGTCACGGATGTGTCTTATTTTGTAGTGTTAAGTTATTGATGCCATAGCCAGCACTCTGAAGCTTTTGCTAGTAGACATGTGGCCGATTGAGGACCTAGAGAGAAATCTACAATGTACAAATCACCTCGCCTAAAGCTTCGAAGACTTTGGACTTGTCAGATGCCAATAGCATGATGCATCTATATTTGCCAAAGATGACAATCATATCGAGATCACAAGCATTGAGGCAGAAATGAGGTTGTATCCTAGGGACTCGAAAAGCATCACTTTTTCCATGTGTCATCCTTAGAGATAGAAACCTTACCTAGACCCAATACCTTACTTTTTCCTTTGTCAGTGTAGGTGATATGCTTCAGATGAGACGGAGTAAGGGGAGCATTGGTGAGGAGATTCCTGTCACCAGTCATGTGATTTGTGCAGCCACTGTCCAGAACCCATTCAGTAGCTTCTGGAGTATCATCCTTTAGAAGCATTAGTCTCACTTACAAATTCATATACTTCAGTTTGAATAATATGATAATCAATTTCGTCAGTGAATTTTATCAATAAGCATAGCAACTAGCAACATGGGGATGTGTGAAATGACGAATTCATTTCATCATGATTAGCTTGCATCCCAACAAGCATTATGTCAGTTCTTCAACAAATTCACATAGTTATTGTGTCTGAAGCCCTGACTCTACAAAAGAGATTAGTTTTTCTTCTTAACCACCCACATCTGAATGGGTGGCTGAGTAGCAATGTAAGGCAAAGCATTGATAGAGAACTTACGCATCAAAGAATATGCATTTCTCTTCATAGGAGGAGTATAGTACTCATAAGAATATATAGAGAAATTCTTAGCAGTTTTGTGCGCATAGTGATTTCAAGAATAATGCACATATTCATCAGATTGTTGTCTATTTCCCTGCAAAGAAGTGTTAATACGAGCATGAGTTGGTCTCCTCAGATGGGGAAATTGAAACCACAGATGGGGAAATTGAAACCACAGAGACATTTGAAGATATAGCAAAAGTTGAAGCATTTGAACATTCAGCTCAAGAATTTGCATTATCACGTTCAATGAATTTTAAGCATGGAGTAGCAAATTCTTCCTGAGCGGTGCTGATGTGTTAAGTGGGTAATGAATTGTCGTCTTCCTGAAGATCATCATGAGACACACTT
This sequence comes from Triticum timopheevii, assembly GCA_963921465.1. NCBI lineage: Eukaryota > Viridiplantae > Streptophyta > Magnoliopsida > Poales > Poaceae > Triticum > Triticum timopheevii. Next base: position 108,099,189 of record OY997271.1, read on the forward strand.
AGCTTCTTGAGTTCTTGCTTCCTTTGAAGAAATTCATAGGGTAGCTTCTCATGTGCGGTTGAGAGGGCCACTTGACGACTTTCAAGTTTGTCATACAGTGACTTTAGGCGTCTGAGGTCTTCAGAAAAACCTTGACTGTGATTTGTTTCCTCATCTAACAGATCATCACTTTTTTCTAGCAATTTTGCATCTTTTCCATAGTAGTTTGTTGTTTACTTGCAATTTTAGCCAGTTTTTATAGCTAGGCTTTCCTTCACATTCAGAGTCATCATCACTTGAAGTACTAATGTAAGCTTCTCATGAGGTTACCTTGGAACCTCTTGCCATGAAGCAATAGGTCAGAGTGTAGTCATCAGCACAGTCTTTAGTGTTGGTGGAGTCATCCTTTTCTTCATGAAAGCGTGAGCTTTACTGGAGGTGCTTTTCTTCTTTGATGATGACTTTGATGAAGACATCTAGGACTTCTTCTTTTTGTTATCAGCGTCGTCGTCCTGTCTAGACTTCTTCTTCCTTGACCCTTTTTCTAGAGGGGGCAGTCAGCGATGTAATGGCCTGGTTTCTTGAGTTTGTGGCAAGTTCGCTTGTCATAGTCTCAAGCAGAAGCTTCGCCATTGTTCTTTGTGTCATACTTTGAAGACTTTCCAAAGCAGTTCCTCTTGGAAAACTTCTGGAACTTCCTCACAAGCATAGCCAGTTCTCTGCCAATTTCCTCGGCATCATCAGTACTGCATTCAGACTCTTCTTCTTCAGATGAAGAAATTGCCTTGCTTTAGCTTTTGCCTTCAGAGCGCGAGGTCGTCCATAGCTGGGACCATATATATATCTCTTCTCATCTTGCTGAAATTCATGAGTATTGAGACTCTCAAGAATAGCAGTTGGATCAAGTGACTTGTAATCAGGATGCTCTTGAATTATCAAGGCTAGGGTGTCAAAGGAGCCGTCAAGAGACATCAGCAATTTCTTCACCACCTCGTTGTCGTGGGAGAACACGATCACCTATGGGGCCACCGGCCCCTTTGTGGTTCGGCAAGGGGGAGATCACGTTGCACAAAGAGTGGAGACCATTATGCAACACGATGATGGGACTCAGGTGGTTTTTACCCAGGTTCAGGCTACTAGGAAGCATAAAACCCTACTCTTGCTTTGGTGGATTGGATGGAGGAACACAATGAACACACAACGCTCAAAGCTGGCAAGGTGGCCTCGGGGAGAGCCACTACGCGCGTACAAGTGTGCAAGGGTCCGAATCCCTTTCTAGGTAGCATTGGACCTTCTTTTATAGATCAAGGAGTAACCACAGTGGCAAAACAATCATTATCCGGTGATTAGATAGCTAACTATGCTATCATACCTAACTCTGGCAGTTAGGACAAAGTGCATTAAATGCACTGCTAGGTGTCATGCTGAGGGTGAAACCCGGCAAGCCTGCCGTGCCACTTAATCATCTTCTGCTTATCATATTGATATGCCTCTAGATGGGTGTCAAATGGGTATGATCTATCTTCTAACAAGCTGCCACATACTTAGTGGAAGCCACTTAGCCACCTGAGGGCTCGACACCGCACCGGTAAGTGACTTGCGTAGTTGCGCGGTAGAGCGGTGGTGCCTTGGCGGGATTTTTGGTCTTGGCGACCCCGCCAGGCCTGCCAGGGTTATCCTAGATTTCCTTCTAGGGCGGTCTCGACCTGATCGAGCTCTCCTGCTCGTGAAGGGAGGCCTCCCCAAGGTGATATCTTGTTGTATTGATGCTCTTGATGCGCTCCTTGATCTCATGAAGAGCGGCTTCTCTGGTTTGGCCTTGTTTTGCATATTTGTGCTGGACATACGACCGTTAGCATGCGTGTGTATAAGTCTGGTCAACGAACATAGATGTTTGTTGCACCGATAGGAGCCCCCGGGCATGGCCCATATGTGTCGCTGGGCATTGTTGGGGTAGGCCCAATGTATACACAGGCGGACACGTCACCCAGGTCGCAGTAGGATCCATATCTTCTTTCTTGATATCTTTTTTTCGCTTCTTCGTTAACCTATGAGTGAATTAGTTCTCGGTTTTCCCATGAGCCGCGCTGAACGACGTGGAGCTACCCACGTAATGGCCCGCGAACCAGCTATATTCACTAGGATGTAACTGCCATTTCACCTATCCCACTATCCCTACCATTTTTGCCACGTATGCTGCATGCATTGCGCAGAGTCGGTGGCAGGTGTGTAGGGCGCGGGAATGAGTGCCATGGCAGAAAGCTCGATGCAGTGGATATGTGTAGGAGGACGGTCGGTGATCCTGGCTGCTGCCAATGACGTAGTCAAATTGGATTGGCAGAGCGTGGCGGAGCGTGGTGGTTGCCAAGGGGTAGTGGGGAGCCAGCCCTCGGCTGCGCTCCGCTATAAAAAGGGACTGCAGAGGCAGGCGAAAGGACTCACCCATGCATCCCTTCCTTCTTCTTCTAGTGCCCCTCTCCCACCATGGTGAGAGGAAGAGGGCGTGGTCGACCCCCAGCAGCAGCGACAAGGGTTTCCTCCAAGCACCATACCCTTGCCCCCGTTGGTGATCAGGGGCAGGGTCCAGTGCACAGGGCAGAGCCACAGGACGCGGTTGTGGCCGTTGAGGTGCTCGGGGCCGAGGGGGGCACGGCGGTGGCACAACTACTCCTCCTCCAACTGCCTCCACTCGGAGACACGCCGCTGGAGTTCATCGTTAGGCTGCATAAGCCCCCACGCGGTCGTATTCGGCTTCCAACCCCTTTCGCAAGGGTGATGGAGGTTGAATAGTCGCATGCGTTGAAGTTGCACATGAGGGGTTGTTGTAATGGCAACATGCGGGTGGACATGGAGTTCCCTGCACCTCATACCATGCTTCTCCGGCATGGCTGGAGAACCTTTGCTCGTGCCCATAGCTTGGCGGAGGGGCACGTCCTCCAGTTTAAATTAATGGAGGCTAACATGCTCTCCATCTGTGGCACCCTAGCTCAGAGAGACCGGAACACCCCATATTCCAGCGTAGAGATCAAGTCTTCTGGAATATGGCACTGTGTGGCATAGAACAAATTAGCTCTTTATTAGAAATACTCGGGGATACAAGGGTTCCGATATAATAGGGAATTACATCGGCACGACGACACTACACCTGCTTAGGTAGCTCTATGCTAGCAGCAGAACAACTCAAGGCAGCGGAATAACTTCTAGCAACGGAACCACGATGACAACAATGGACTCCACTCCGCAGGGACTCTGGCTAGAACACTTATCCTAGCTCGCAAACTCGGGATCCTCAACAATCAAGCAAACATGACATGACCTGCAAACTGGTGTGACACGCCAGGTGAGTACTTCGAATGTACTCGCAAGCTCATAGCAACAAAAAGCAATCAAGACAAACAACATCATGGCATTTACAGGTTAAACAAGGATGAGCATGATACAACTAGAAAAACATGGCATGTACATGATGAACCGGGTACCTCTAGAACACATCATGTGAGCATGGCATGAACATGTTACTCGAGACATGAGCAATGATGATTCTAACATGCAACATGTTTAAAATAACATGGACCAACTTACTCTATTCGGGGGTTACCTTGTAACCACCCTGGATATGCCACTCTTACTTACCATCGTGGTCATGGGATCACTTCAATCATTATCAAGAATACCATTGTGATCCTCACAAGATCATCTCATCAAGAATACCATGGTGATCCTCACAATATCATATCATCGTTATCAAGAATGCCATCGTAATCCTCCCATGACCACATAAAGATCAACCAGCTTCTTTCCTCATCAAACCGGGGTTGTTTATTAGTCAGGTTATTATTACCGTTGACCCATAGTGTGACCTACTACGAACTGGGCCCATATCCGCGCACACAGCTATCGATAGATTATACACTCTACAGAGGTTAGTACACTATACCCACACCACGGAACCCAAGGCCTCGTACTCCCGTTTGGGTGGACCAACGACATTCCGACAAAACCAATCTATTGCATGACACTCTCCCGGCCACTCCGACCAACTCTACTTTGGGCTAAGTCATGGGTGGCCCCGATGTCACCTCGTGACACCCAGCGGCCACCATCGTGGCAAAACAAAAACGGTCCCAAATGGGGACATGTGCACATAACCAAACTCAGGCTCACAAGGCTTATACTGACCTACCTAATCAGGGTAGCGCACACGTATAACCTTCCCTAGTTGGAGGCACCAGCGAGTGGCATGACAATAAACCCAATCAGGGCCCCCCATAAGGCAAGAGTGGCTGCACTGGTCAACTCGATTCGATGGCACTATGACTAAGCCAACAGATCTTCAAGTTGTATTAAAGTCCGGTTTAACTTGAATATAATAAGATGAGTCACAATAACATGATGAAATAACAATGCACATGAGCATGAGATCAACATGAGCATGGATGAGCAACCTCACTATTTAACATATCAACAACAATAAAGATCACCCGCTGGGAATCTCGGCAAACCACATTTGAGGAAACCGCTACTTCAAGATAGGTTGGTCTTGATTGACGGTATGTTTCAGAAGTTAGCCATCACCCATTCTCTAGATGCTAATGAGCATGGCATACCAATGAGCATGAATAACACAAACATAACCCTCATATGAACATAGTATGACTACTAGCATCGGAAAAGACTTACTAGAATATAACACGATAATAATACTAGCACGTAATCATTTAACCAACAGATGCAAAATGACCATATCATAAAGATAAGCATGGATTCACAAGCATATATACATACATACATACATACATACATATATATATATATATATATATATATATATATATATATATATATATATATATATAATTCAGAAAATATTAACATGCACAAACAATTTTAATATTCAAGTAGGAAACCATGGCTACTACAAGACCATCATGCAAGTGGCTATCGTGGCTTGCCATGGGGGTGAAGAATACACCCGGAAGAAGTGCGGTGAAGCCGTGGAGCGATTCGCCGGAACGGTTCTCTCTCGGAGGGGGCTAGATAAGAGCAAGGGCAATATGGTCATCTCCAGTATGTGAACACATAGTGAAAACAGTACCAACAGAACGGGCTCGACGAGACAAAGACACGATCTTTGGAATCACCTGATTTGGAGTTACGGTCGTGGAGATAAGGAGATTTGAAGTCCAGGGGCTGATCTGTAAAAAGTTTTCTACAAACAGGCCCGTGACTGAGAAAACAGAAAGCGCCTTTCGGAGAAATACGCCTTCTGCACAGGAAAGCATACTTTCAGCCAAAGTATAACAAAAATGCACCTTCTTCGGTGGAAAACATATTCAGAGAATACGCTTCCACTTAACCGAGTGGATAAGGTGGTTAGGGGATGACAAGTGGGGTCGGGGAGGAGGCGGGGCCCACCTGGCTCAATGTCTTCTTCCTCCTTGCCCTGCCCCCGACAAAACATATGAGGACAGGGGAGGGCGCGCGGCTGGCGACGGCGGTCTCCAGCCAAGCGGGCGGCATCGGCAAGCTCGAGGGAAGGCGGCTGGTCCAACGGGCAGGGTTGCGGGCGCTGGAAAGGGGCAGAGTGGCAACGCCACATGGGGACAGAGAGTAGCAATGGCCATGGACAAACATGGGGGCGGCGGCCACGGCTACTCCGGCGAGGTGGCGAGGGGCTGGGGAAGGTCACCAGAGTGTGGGAGGACTACTGGTGAGGGTGGGGGAGGGCCAGAGGCGTGGACAGCCAGTCTTGGACGAGCGAGCTCCGGCGAGCAATGCGGTGGCAGAGGCATGGTGAGGTTACTCTAGTGGTTGGGGAGGGTTATGGAGAGGTGGATGAGCCATGGAGGAGGTCCGGGATGCTTAAATAGGGCAAGGGGAGAGCTCGGGAACCCTCTAGAGCTTGCAGGCTTGTGGACAATAGTAGACCAGAGGGCTTTGCGTCATGGGCATAGCGATGGCAACGCAACGGTGATGGGATGAGAGGGAAGCAGAGCGAAAATGACTGCACGATCAGTAGCTAGGTACTGGACATGGAGAGGGCTCGAGAAGTTGAGGAACTCGACGAGACCAGGGGCTCGAAATGACAGAGCGCGCTGTTTGGCATGCCAGGGGCATGGTCACCGCATGAACTAGCGCACGCGGTTGCACCCTAGTTGGCCGACCATGTCAGCAGGATTAGTCATTCATCAGTGAAGGCCAAAGAGGAGTGAACCAAGCATAGTGAAGCTTGAGATGACCACAACTAGCAGGTTTGCTCAGGAACAACAAGGTGTTTGATCTGAAATGAGAGAGATTGGCTTGGATCTAGACTCTGATCTTTGGCATGGTGTCGTTGGAAACCACAGCCACCTACGGGACCAAGGGCCCCTTGCTGGTTTTGCAGGGAGGATGTCGCGTTGCAGAAAGAGCAGAGGAGCGTGGGGCAGCATGGCAGGGATCACATGAGCAATTTTACCTAGGTTCAGGCCGCCGAGAGGCATAAAACCCTACTCCTACTTTGGTGGATTGATGGTAGAATAATGGTGGTGGAGCATAGTACACTTGCCCGGCAGTGGCTACGCGCTTATGAGTGCGTGGGTGTCCAATTCTCCAGCCTCACAAACCTTTTCTACGGTTGCCATGGGCCTCCTTTTATAGGCTAAGGGGTCACCACAATGGCAAAGCAGTCATTATGCACTGATAAGATAGCAAACAATGCTATCATACCTAACTCTACAGGCTGACAGAGCGCGTTAAATGCGCCGCTCAATGTCACATCACTGTTCGCCTGGCAAGCCTTGTCGGTGTAGGATCGAAAGTATGTCTAGAGGGGGGGGGGTGATTAGACTACTTGACCAAATAAAAACTTAACCTTTTCCCAATTTTAGTTCTTAGCAGATTTTAAAAACTTAGCACAAGTCAAGCAATCTTAACACAATTCAAGCAAGCATGCAAAGAGTATATGAGCATCGGAAAGTAAAGCATGCAACTTGCAAGAATGTAAAGGGATGGGTTTGGAGAGTGCAAACACAATAGGAGACATGGATGTTTTTGGCATGGTTCCGATAGGTGGTGCCATCGTACATCCACATTGATGGAGACTTCAACCCACGAAGGGTAACGGTTGCGCGAGTCCACGGAGGGCTCCACCCACGAATGGTCCACGAAGAAGAAACCTTGTCTATCCCACCATGGCCATCGCCCACGAAGGACTTTCCTCACTAGGGTAGATCTTCACAAAGTAGGCAATCTCCTTGCCCTTACAAACTCCTTGGTTCAACTCCACAATCTTGTCGGAGGCTCCCAAGTGACACCTAACCAATCTAGGAGACACCACTCTCCAAAAGGTAATAGATGGTGTGTTGATGATGAACTCCTTGCTCTCGTGCTTCAAATGATAGTCTCCCCAACACTCAACTCATTCTCATAGGATTGGATTTGGTGGAAAGCTTATTTGAGCGGAAAGCAACTTGGGGAAGGCTAGAGATCAAGATTCATATGGTTGGATTGGAATATCTTGGTCTCAACACATGAGTAGGTGGCCCTCTCTCAGAAAATGAGTAGTGGAAGTGTAGGCACGTTCTGATGGCTTTCCTCACGAATGAGGAGAGAGTGGAGGGGTATATATAGCCTCCACACAAAATCTAACCGTTACACACAATATACCAAACTCGGTGGGACCGAATCAGAAAACTCGGTCGGACCGATTCAGTACATAATGTGACCGTTAGGCAATTTCGGTGGGACCGACATGTCAACTCGGTGGGACTGATATCATTAGGGTTAGGGCATAACGTAATCTCGGTTTGACCGATTACACAAACTCGGTTGGACCGACTTTGGTAATAAGCTAACTAGAGAGTTGGTCAGGCAAACTTGGTTGGACCGATTCGCTCGTCTCGGTGGGACCGAAGTGTTACGAAAGGGAAACAGAGAGTTTGCATTTGAGACTTGGTGGGACCGATCGCTCATCTCGGTTAGACCGAAACATTACAAAGGGAAACAGAGAGTTTGCAACCCCATCTCGGTGAGACCGAGATCCCTATCGGTGAGATCGAAGTGACTAGGGTTTCTGGCAGTGGCTATGTCAAGTGAACTCGGTGGCGCCGGATGGATCAAATTGGTGGGGCTGAGTTTGACTTTTGGTTTGGGACATATGTGGATATGAGAAAGTGTTTGAGGGCTTTGGAGCATATCACTAAGCATTTTGAGCAAGCAAGCCATTAAGCAACACCTCATCCCCTTTTAATAGTATTGGCTTTCCTATAGACTCAATGTGATCTTGGATCACTAAAATAGAAAATGTAGAGTATTGGACTTTAGAGCTTGAGCCAATCTTTTGTCCTTAGCATTTTGAGGGGTCCATAATCCAAATCCATGCCATGCCAATCATTGAACTTTCCTAAAATATTTATCTTGAAATGGCATTAGTTCACGGAGCTATATGTTGTTAATCATTAGCAAAACCACCCTGGGATAGTTGCACTTTCAATCCCCCCTTTTTTGGTAATTGATGACAACATCTAGATCAAAGCTTCAACAAATGATAATAAGATTGAAATACATCATCGCTTTGAGAAGTATGTGACAAACAAGAGCTCCCCCTAAATTTGTGCATTATTTAAAATTTGCTTTGGACTGCAAATGCCCAATGTGTTAGGATCTTGGGTCACTCTTCCATGTCACATACATCTTGGTGGAGCGCTCAGAGTGATAACAATAGAAAACATGCACTCATCACCAAGCAAGGTGAATGATCATAGATGGATATAAGAGATAATATCATTCAAGCACACATTAAGGTAGCATATGATCAAACACATGATCATCCAAGTATCTCACAAAAGACATAATGCATCAAGCAAACACACAATAAAGTTCAACCAAATAAAGTACAAAAAGAGACAAAAACAACTCTCTCTCTCTCTCTCAGACTATGATCTATACATATTTCTCCCCCTTTGGCAACAAGTTACCAAAAAGTTAAAAATATGCATAGTGCTATGCGTATCTCAGGCTTGGTCTTCATGAGGTGGTGTAGAGATGACTCCAAGGACGAAAGCTTCTGTTGAAGTAGCTGGAGCTGGTGGAGTGGCTGCTGGAGGTGGCACTCAAGCTGTGGCTGCTAGTGCTGATGTAGTGGCTCTAGTATCTGGAATAGGCACTGCAGCAGACCTCCGACCTCTTGGCACTCTTGTGAAAGCATCTGTAGTAGACTTGCCTTTCTTCTCCTCTACTTCCTCCTGGAATTGCTCAACTACTGACTGAATCTCAGTTACTTTGACATCAAGATCATAGAATTTCTGTTCAATGATCCTCTCCAAACTCTCCTGATTTTGAGTCAGGCCAAGCCCTTCTCAATCCTCAAGGTGGATTGGATCAGATATCCAAGTTCATCTTGCTTACTCTTTAAGAACACCTGAGATGCCTCTTCAGCACTTGGCATCTTTGCAGCTTTCTCTGCCCTTGCCTTCTCTCTCTTCTCATGTGCTTGCACTGAGGAAGGATCTTCCTCATCCATAACAACAATGTTATCCTCAAAATCCGGCTTGAGAGGTAAATGCTCCTTGTCCAACAAATAAGTGCCTGTTCCCATCTTGGAGTTGATGAGCACTTGAATTTGTGGAGCATACCCACAAGACCTCTTATGATCTGCAGCTGTTCTCTTGATTGTTTCCACAATCAAACTCATCACCTTGAAATTTTGAGGAACATCAAATATGTGCAGCAAGTTGATGGAATGTCCTCTTATCATTCTGTGATCTCCATATTTTGGCAAAAGAGTGTGCCTCAGAATGGTATTGATTGTAGGCAGGCCTGACAATAAGTGCTTCACTGAGCCAAACTTGTGAGTTTCCAGGTCTGCATCAGGAATTTCCTTGTACATACTTGCCATTGAGTTATGGTCTTTCTTCTTCTTGGCATACACATCCAAGTCATCCTCATGAGCTTCCGGGGCATTTATCAATCTGGCCCATTCATCAACAGTGGATTGGTACCTAGTACCTTCTAAAATCCATACAATTCTGCCATCAGGATAAAAGTGAGCAGTGGAGTAAAATTGCATGATCAGCTCATAATTCCACTTTGTGAGATTTTGGCCAACAAACTTGTCCACTTCACAAGCCTTGAAGCCATCATAGACACCTGGGAAGTGATCATAATTTTCTCTAATGTATGTCCAGTCAACCCATCTCATGTCACATACTATGGGCTTCTTATCAAGCAGAATAGTCTCATAGAAATCTTGTTGTTCCTTAGTGTGGAACCTGTATTCCACAATAGCTCTCCTCCTTATTGCATATGGGTCATTCTTCCTCCAAAGTCTCAGGCCTGCATAATTCCTGATCCTCATGTCCTCTGCCACAGGATGTGTATCATTGTGATCTGGAATCTTTGGTTTGAGCTTCCTTAGCACTTGGGCTTCGGCTTCTTCTTCTTCAACTTCAGGCACTAGGGCCTTGTTCTTCTCCTCAGCAGGAATGTTTCTTGTACTCCTCTTGGGTGCAGTCTTGGTGGTTGGAGCAGCATATTTGGGAGCAGGTTTGGGCTTAGCAGCAGCCCCTGACTTAATTGCATCTCCCATTAGCTTTTGTGCCTTTGGTGCTGGAGCAGTATCCTCTTCCTCTTCATTATCAGATCTCACCATAGTGGACTTTCCAAGAACTTAACTGTTGTGGTTCTTGCGCTCTTCTTTCTTCTTGTCATCACCATCTGCCTCTTCATAAGATTCAATTGTGAACTTCATGGTTTCTCCTATGGCAACCTTTCTTGGCTTGGATGTAGGCACTCTCCTTGCTGGTGCCTTTCTGTTCATGCCTGGCTTAGTGGATGCAACAATGCCTAATTCCTTCTTCACCAGCTTCTTCTTTGAAGTGGCCTCATCCTCTGCTGCAACATAATCTTCATCTTATGAATCTAAAGTTCTCTTCTTCCTTGCTCTAGTAGCTACCTTGGGCAAGTTACTAGGTGTGCTCCTGCTGCCCTCATCATAGCTGCTGGAAGGGCTAGTGCCCTCACTCAACTGCTCTTACTGTTCAGATCTGTTCTGGCTGTCACTCTGGTTAGACATCTTGCAGGCAAACTGTTAGCAGACCTTGTGAATAGGTTGCAGATGAGGTAGAGTAGATGAGCATCACAAAGTACGGAGGTTTTGTGAAACAAATTGAGTCAAAAAACTTAGTTTTAGTGAACTGGGTGCCGTTGTCAGTAATGATCCTTGCCGGAACTCCAAAATGACACACCAGTTCTTTCAAGAACTTGATAGCTGACTGAGCAGTCACCTTTCTCACGGAAGTCACTTCCGGCCACTTTGTAAACTTGTCGATGGCAACGAACAAGAATTCAAAGCCCCCGATTGCTCGGGGGAAAGGGTCGAGGATATCGAGCCCCCAGACTGAAAATGGCCATGATAAAGGCATTGTTTGAAGAGCTTGGGCAGGCAGGTGGATGTTCTTAGAATGGAACTGGCAGGCTTCACATTTCGTGACTAGCTCCACCGCATCTTGGAGGGCTGTGGGACAATAGAATCGTTGGCAGAATGCTTTCCCAACTAATGCCCTTGATCCAAGTTCCTTTCCTTCTTCCCGATAGATGCACTTCAATTTCACACTGTTGGGCCTTCTTCTGTACAGAGTATCATCGACAAACTGATACACACTGGTCCTCCGGGCTACTCTTTCAGCCTCATCTTGGTCATTGGGGAGTTCTTCAGTTTGGAGAAAGTTGGAGCCTAGGGCTCGACAACGAGGACTAGCGGCACCTCCTCAACTGCAGGGGCACACTCTCGTCCGTGGGGACGTGGTCCCAACGGGAGGGTGCGGGCCGGCAAGTTGTGAGTGTCGGTGTCAAAACCGGTGGATCTCGGGTAGGGGGTCCGGATCTGTGTGTCAAGGCTCATGGTAATAGGAAGCAAGGGACATAGATGTTTACCCAGGTCTGGGCCCTCTCGATGGAGGTAAAACCCTACTTCCTGCTTGATTAATATTGATGATATGGGTAGTACAAGAGTAGATCTACCACGAGATCGTAGAGGCTAACCCTAAGAGCTAGCCTATGATGGTATGATTGTAACTGTGATCGGCCTTCTAAGGACCAACCTCTCCGGTTTATATAGACATCGGAGAGGGCTAGGGTTTACATAGAGTCGGTTACAAGAAAGGAACACAATATCCGGATTGCCAAGCTTGCCTTCCACGCAAAGGAGAGTCCCATCCGGACACGGGTCGAAGTCTTGAGTCTTGTATCTTCACGCTTCAATACTCCGGACGTTGTACACAGTCCGGCTGTCCGGATACCCCCTAATCTAGGACTCTCTCAGTAGCCCCTGAACCAGGCTTCAATGACGATGAGTCTGGCGCGCATTATTGTCTTCGGCATTGCAAGGTGAGTTCCTTCTCCGAATACTCCAAAGTAGTCATTGAACACGTAGACCGTGTCCGGATCTGCAAGATGATCTTCATATGGTATAGATCTGATTTGCTGGCAATCTTCATGCGTCGTGCCCTTGCAACATGGCTTGGACCAACGCGAACCGACGTTTCTTACCCCACAACGACTCGTGCTACGAGGCGGTCTTATTGGCATGTCCCGTCAAGGCAGAGATCGTGTTCCTCTTATTACAGGATTTTCCATCAAAGTGAGCGTGCGTGACCCCTCGACGGCCGTTGGTATAACCCCGTGTGTTTTTAGATAAGCCTCAAACGGTCACACCAGGGACTCTTGATATTCACGTTCTTTAAAAAGGGGCCGAGACCTACGCATCCTTTTCACCTTCATCGCGCCTTCTCGCACCTCGAGTTCCAACACCCAAGACCTAAGCTCCAACCCTCCAGAATCCTCCAATATGTCCGAATCTGACCCTCAAGGCCGGTGGGTGGCCTCCTCGATTGAAGAGAAGGACATTGCAAAGCTTAGGGAGGTCGGATACCTGACTGCCGATATCCAGCACAGGCTTCCTGCTCCAGGGCAGGTCATCCCTACGCCAGAGCCCAATGAGTGTGTCGTTTTCGTCCCACACTTCCTCCACAGTTTGGGTTTCACCTCGATCCCTTCGTGAGGGGGCTCATGTTCTATTACGGGTTGGATTTTCATGACCTGGCTCCAGACGCTATCCTCCATATCTCATCGTTTATTATCGTGTGCGAGGCTTTTCTCCATGTCACGCCACACTTTGGCTTATGGCTCAAGACCTTCAATGTGAAGCCGATGATGATCGAGGGGCGACATGCAGAGTGCAGAGGTGCTGTAATAAGCAGAAACGCCGACGCCCCATGGCTAGAGGGTTCTTTCCCAGAAGTATCCGATGTATGGCAGCGGAGGTGGTTTTATGTCACGGCTCCCAGAGGCACAAAGTGGGTGGCTACCCTCGCGTTTCGCTCGGGCCCTCCGTCACAGTTGGCGTCTTGGACAGACGTAGGATGGAATTGGGGGCCCGCTGGTGATATACCAGTACTGCAGAATCGCATCCGGGAGCTTCTTGCAAGGGACATTAATCTTGTCAGCATAATGCAAGTGATGTTAATCCGGCGGACGTTGCCGTGCCAACGCTGGCCTCTCCGGATGTGGGAGTTCAATCCGGAGGGTCCGCGGACTGTCAAGCACTTCTTCGGCTTGAAGCTTGAAGAGATGTGCAAATTATTCTTCGGCCGGAAAGTAATGTGTCTGGACACCACCGAGGATGCAAGCCTAAGCTGTAATCGCCTAGATACCCAAGTAGCGTTGATACCGGACACCCTGTTATGTATTTATCATGACTGTTTGTTCTGACAATCATCCGCATCCAGGAATGGCTTAACAAGGCGGAGAGAATCAGGTGTCCGACACCGCTTCCCGAAGGCTCGCCTGCGCCTACCATAGCCAAGATGCTCTACCAGGTACTCAGCAGAATGCCCTCGGGGAAAGACAAGGGGAGGAACGAAGAATCCGAACCCCACACGCTACGCATCCGAACTGGGGGAATTGTTACCTCCCCCAAGGAGGATAGTCGGGGAGGGGAGGCTAAAGCCTCCTCCCGCGCGGGAAGAAGAGGGCCGCCTCCGAGGACCTGGAGACGGAAACGCCTGAACCAGGGAAGAAGGTGTCAGCAAGGGGCACTGCCGCGATGGGCATCCTCACCGTGTTATGCCCACCAATGGGCCAGCCCTCCACCAAGCCGTAAGTCAATCATTAACTTGAAGGTACTGTATTTCTCCTGGATCAATAACCAGGATTCAACTTTTTGTAGTCCGGCTGGCAGCTCTTCTCAACAGGGATCGTCTTCGGGGGACCTTCCTCCGGAGATGATGGAGAGCGAGACCCCACCCGCCTCTCCGATTCTTGAAGCGCTCGGTGTCGCCACGGAGGAGTCCGGATCTGCCGAGGCCGGAGGCCAATACGTCAGCCTCCCTGAGTCCGGACGTACTGATGGGCTTAATGGAGCGAGCTGCGCTCTCGGAGGAGCACCGCTCATTAATGAGTGCGGTGCTCAAGAAGATTTCATCCGCTACAAGCAGTTTGAATGAAGCATTTACAAGCCTTCTCAGAGGCTTTGAGGTATGTAATGAAGAATACACCATATAGATAGTAGCCCTTGAGACTCTGGTTGCCCGCCCTGGGCGGCAAACGGGGGATCATCAATCAATAATTGGTGTTGTAAATATGTGCCGGTACCTGTGGGTCCGGCCGCCAGCCCGTCCGTTGAGGTTGCCAAACTTATGAGGTAAATTGGGTCGATTGATGCCGATATCACTCTGATGAATGAGCACCTGGATACATCACAAGGTATGTGCCCTGTCTCCCATTGCATAGGAAAATATTAAGGTGGCACATATTAATGTAACATGTTCAAACTGCAGATGGTGCTGCTGCCGTGGAGGCCCTGAGGGCGGAACTTGCCCTAGCCAAGGAACAAGCTCGGGTGAGCAATGCGGCTGCCCTAAAGGCGGCCGAGGAATTGAAAGCCGAACAGGCTGCTCATCGCCGAAGCGAGGAGAAGATAGCTGAAATGGCTATCGAGTTAAAAAATGCCGCTGACCGGTATGAGCTCCTGAAAAAGGAGCATGAGGATAAATGGGCTGATCTGAGCAAGGCACTTAATGACACCAAGGAAATATGGACCAAGCTCAGGGGTGCACGGGAGGAGCTTCAACAGGTCGGTAAAATCGCGGCTGGGGGCTCCTATTTGCTGCGAACGAAGTTCTGCGATCTGAAGTATGCTCCCCTAGATGGAAGCTGGAGTTTGGCGGATGCATACGCGGACCTGGCGAAGAGTACAGCTGATGCTGTGGAGTTTTTCAAAGATCAGGGTGAGAAGGAAGTAGAGAAGCTTTTCTGGTTGCAGTTCAATGCTCCCACTCGCCCGATGCCATTGAGTGACAAGATGGCTGCTGTAGCGGAGCTTCACAGGCTGTTCGGGCTTGCAATGCGGTCTGTAATAGACCATCTTTGGCCGAAGGGGCCTAAGCCGGACAGTTACTTTGGTTTGGTGCAATAGTTCCTTGGGGCCGTGCCTTGGATCGATGCCATGAGGAGGTCGGCATGCATAGAGGGTGGGGGGCCAATATCCGGCCGGGCACTACTTGGCGCAGGTCACAGAGGGTGCCCGCCTGATAGAGGCGCAGTGCCCGAAGAATCTCCTATTCGAGTGATGATTCAAATCATTGTAAAAACAATGTTTATTTTGATTATAAGGCTATATTTATAATGTTTGTCTGAAAATATGATTGTGTCCCCTGTGCGGCCATTTATATATATATATATGTGTGTGTGTGTGTGTGTAATCCGAAAGTTAGCAGTCGTTGGCTTCAACCCCCACGCGTACAATGCGGGGGTGTTCGCGAAAAAAATGTGCTTAATCACTCTTGCTCCAACGTCTTGGTCCATTAAGGAGGTGATCGCACGATGAACTAGGAAACCGGACTATATAGCTGTAACACCTTCTCTTAGCCGCGGGATTCTAAAGTGGGGCTACTATGTAGCACCTAGTACCTTTGCGTGCATCCGAATACGGGCGCGTATGTACCTGGCCGGGGAATGGCCCTTCGTTAATGCGGAGGAATTCTAAGATTCCGCTGAGTCATCGAGTAGTTGACCAGTCTCTCGCTGTATCATGACAGTCAGTTTTCGGCTTTCTCTACTGAGGTGCTCATCCGGAATAACCAGGGCACAATCACAGTAGTTCTCCTTTGGCCACCTTAGCCGATAATAACGGAACGTAAGGCGGCAAACCCAGGAGCCGGGCAAACCCAGGAGCTGGGCAAACCCAACAGTTGACCAAAGACATGATTCGAAGCTGATGCATATAAGTCCAAACTCGTGATGCCGAACACTCCCGAAGGTATTCGGACTTTATAACAGATGATGAGCTCAAGAATGTCCATTCATTATAAACCCTGTGTTTCCAGGTACGGGCGTTAATCTGTCATGGCGAAATGCCAAAAACGGCAGTATCCTCTGTGGGTATGGAACCCATGGGATGGTTAAAAAACAAGAGGCAATAGAAAAGGTTTACACAGGGGCTTAAAAAGAAACCTGTTGCACGGGGCCCTGCTGCACGTCTGCGCCTTTGTCTTTGTTGTGTCGCATCCTGGAAGGGTATCGTGCGAACATTGTCTGCGGGAAAGGGAAACTCATAGAAGAGTGCAATGTAAGTATGCGATGGATAGTAAAAATGTAAGATGCTGGCCTTCCAATAAGGTTGAGCCGAGAGTGGGGTTTTATTACGTGTTTATAGCCCCTGGTATCCGCTATGGGATTACATATACGGTGCCCTGGTTTGATATGGGCTACCGGACTCGTCTAACCGTGTCTGTGGTCTTTAGCGACCAGTTATATATTTTTGATGTTGGAGGTCGCTTATAGTTCGGCCGCTAGGGCCGTCGCATGTTCCTCTGCGCGTGACGAGCGCTCTGTTATTCCGCTAATGATGACGACGCCATGTGGACCGGGCATCTTAGGTGTAAGGTAGCCATAGTGCGGCAATGCGTTGAAGCGGGCGAAGGCTGTTCTTTCGAGTACTGCGTGATAGTCGCTTTGGAAGGGTGCGATGATGAAGAGTAGTTCTTCGCTTCTGGAGTTGCCTGGAGAGCCGAATGTTACCTCCAGTATGACGGAGCCCCTGCTGTAGGCTTCAACGCCTGGTATCACCCCTTCAAAGGTGGTGTTAATCTTGTTGATTCTGGATGAGTCTATCCCCATCCCGCGGACAGTATCCTCATATACTAAATTGAGACTGCTGCCGCCGTCCATGAGGACATGGGTGAGATGGTATCCGTCAATCATTGGGTCAAGCACCAAGGCATCTGATCCTTCGTGCCGAATGCTAGTTCGGCCGTCCAGGTGATCGAACAAGACATCTAGTAGTTAGGTTTAGGTACGATGGGCTCTATGTTGCGCGAGTCTTTATGGGCGCGTTCGTGCCTTCCCAAGGATGTGCGAGTCGCGTGGATCATGTTCACTGTTTTAACCTCTGGCGGGAATTTTTCTGTCCCCCAGTGTTCGGCTGGCGAGGTTCATCCTCGTCTTCACTTGGTGTTTCCCTTCCCTTGTGTTAGGCATTTAGTTTGCCGGCCTACTTGAAGACGCAGCACTCTCTGTGCATGTGGTTCACAGGTTTGCCGGGGGTGCCATGAATTTGGCATAGTCTGTCCAGAACTCTGTTCAGACCGAACGGTCCCTCTTTACTGCCTTTAGATGGCTTATTTTGCTGGTTAGGTCGAGAGCCCCTGAATCCGGCATTAACCGTTGTGTTATCCAGGCTCTCTTCCTTGTTTTGGCATTTATTTTTATTACGCCATGGCTTCCCGTTGCCATCCCTTATTTCGGATGTGCTGGGGTTGCTGGTGCCTTTACGGGCTAGCCAGCTATCTTCTCCCGCGCAAAAGCGGGTCATAAGGCTCGTTAGGGCTGCCATTATCCTTGGCTTTTCTTAACCGAGGTGTCTGGCGAGCCACTCGTCGTGGATGCTGTGTTTGAATGCCGCTAAGGCTTCGGCATCTAGACAATCAACAATTTGATTCTTCTTAGTGAGGAATTTGTTCCAAAGTTTACGGGCGGACTCTCTGGGTTGTTGGATTATGTGACTTAAATCGTCAGCATCCGGAGGCCGGACATAAGTCCCTTGAAAATTGGCCCTGAAAGCGTCCTCTAGTTCCTCCCAGCTCCCAATTGAATTTTCGGGGAGGCGTTTCAACCAGTGCCGAGCTGGTCCTTTCAGTTTGAGGGGAAGGTATTTGATGGCGTGGAGGTCATCCCCGTGAGCCATATGTATATGCAGGATAAAGTCCTCGATCCAGACCCCTGGGTCTGTCGTTCCGTCGTATGCCTCTATGCTAACTTACATCTAGTTGGATATATATATCATGATCTTTCAAACACGAGGAGCTTGCCAAAGCATAAAATGAAAAAGGGAAAGGTGAGGATCACCTTGACTTAAGCATAAAGTAAAAACATAAAGTAAAAGATAGGCCCTTCACAGAGGGAAGCAAAGGTTGTCATGCGTGTCTAGGGTTGATGCACAAAATCTTAATGCAAAAGAACGTCACTTTATATTGCCCCTTGTATGTGGACCTTTATTATGCAGTCCGTCGCTTTTATTACTTCCACAACAAGTTTATACAAAGCTTATTTTCTCTACACTAATAAGTCATACATATTTAGAGAGCAGTTTTTATTGCTTGCACCGATGACAACTTACTTGAAGGATCTTACTCAATCCATAGGTAGGTATGGTGGACTCTCATGGCAAAAACTGGGTTTAAGGATATTTGGAAGCACAAGTAGTATCTCTACTTGGTGCAAGGAATTTGGCTAGCATGAGAGAGAAAGGCAAGCTCAACATGTTTGGAAGGTCAATGACAATATACTTTAACTGAGATGTCGGGAAACATAAACCATTACATTGTCTTCCTTGTCCAACATCAACTCTTTTAGCATGTCATACTTAATGAGTGCTTCACAATCATAAAAGATGTCCAAGATAATATATTTGTATGTGAACCTCTCTTTCCTTACTACTTCCTATTAATTGCAACGATGACCAAAACTACGTTTGCAACTCTCAACAACTTTTATGCCTCATACTTTTTATGTGTGAAGTCATCACTAACCATGTTATAAGCATATGAAACATATAAAAATTCAGATTTATTACATTCAATTCATTCCCCCATTCACTCATAGGATATACATGAAGCACATGAGTAAATGACAAACTACTCCAAAAGATATGAGTGAAGGACACTGAGTAGCCAAATAATTAACTAGCCATGGGAGGGTTCCTTTTTATTCAATATTTCTTTATTCAAACAGCAAGTAAAACAAAATAAAATGACATTTCAAGGATAGCACAACTCATGTGAAGAAGCAAAAACTTAGGTTCAACCGATACTAACCGATAGTTGTTGAAGAAGAAAGGTGGGATGCCTAACGGGGCATCCCCAAGCTTAGATGCTTGAGACTTCTTGGAATATTATCTTGGGGTGCCTTGGGCATCCCCAAGCTTGAACTTTTATATCTCCTTAATTCCTCTCATATCATGGTTTCTCCTTTTATCAAAAGCTTCATCCACACCAAACTCAACAAGAACTCTTGAGATAGGTTAGTATAAACCAATGCAAAACCTTATCATTTTCTACTGTAACAAATCACTAGAATTATCATTCAACATTGCATACTAAATGCCTCTGCATATTTAATACTCCTATCCTCAAATAGAATCATTAAACAAGCAAATATATGCAAACAATGCAAACATAACAGCAATCCGTCAAAACAGTACAGCCTGTAAAGAATGCAAGAGTCTCAATACTTCCCTAACTCCAAAAATTATGGGAGAAAATTCCCACTGTAGTATATTTATCAGAGCTCATTATGCAAAAAGTTTCAACATTATATCATGCTCTGGCTTTTCTAGAGAATTTTTGCAACAGCGGTAAACTTTCTGTTTTCAAACAGCAACATGTATACTAGCAAAATAAGCATGGTAAAGGCTATCCTTGACATTTTTATTGAAAATAAAGATTCAAAACACTATTCTAAATAACACCAAACTAATACTAACAAAATAAAATGACGCTCCAAGTAAAACACGTATCATGTGATGAATAAAAATATAGCTCCGAGTAAAGTATACCGATAGTTTTGAAGACAAAAGAGGGGATGCCTTCCGGGGCATCCCCAAGCTTAGGCGCTTGAGTCTTCCTTGAATATTACCTTGGGGTGCCTTGGGAATCCCCAAGCTTAGGGTCTTTCCACTCCTTATTCTCCTCATATCGATATCTCACCCAAAACTTGAAAACTTCAATCACACAAAACTTAGCCAAACTTTGTGAGATAGGTTAGTATGATAAAGAGCAAACCATTCACTTTGGTAATGACACAGAAAAGGTTCATAATTTTTTTCACACAATACCTACTGTACCATATCACTTCTACAAATTATATTGAGAAATATAAGCCATAGAAACTAGATAACAAGCAGACTATGCAATGAAAAACGAATCTGTCAGAAACAGAACAGTCTGTAATGATCTGAACAATAACCATATTTCTGCTACTCCAAAAATTATGAAATAAATTGGTGGACGTGAGGAATTTGTCTATTAATCTTCTGCAAAAAGAATCAACTCAAAAGCACTCTAGTGTAAACAATTACATCTATTCTCGTGAGCGCAAAGTTTCTGTTTTTTTACAGCAAGATCACATTAACTTTCACCCGAGTCTTCCCAAAGGTCTTACTTGGCACTTTATCGAAACAAAAGATATAAAACATGATTACTACAGTAGCTTAATCATGTAAACACACAAAATCAGTAAGGTTAAATATTGGGTTGTCTCCCAACAAGCGCTTTTCTTTAATGCCTTTTAGCTAGGCATGATGATTTCAATGATGCTCACTTTAAAGATAGGAATTGAAACACAAAGAGAGCATCTTGAAGAATATGACTAGCATATTTAAATCTAACACACTTCCTATGCCTAGGGATTTTGTGAGCACACAACTTATGGGAACAAGAATCAACTAGCATAGGAAGGCAAAACAAGTATAACTTCAAAACTTTAAGCACATATAGAGGAAACTTAAATATTATTGCAACTTCTACAAGCATGTATTCCTCCTCATAATAATTTTCAGTAGTATCATGGATAGCAACTTTGTTGTCATACTCAATTGGAACCTCTTCCGAAATAGTGGAATCATTACTAGCTAAAGTTGACACTCTTCCAAATCCACTTTCATAAATATCACTCTAAGATTCAACATCCTCCAAAATAGTGGGATCACTAATTCCTAAAGTTGACCTCTTCCAAACCCACGTTGAATGATAGCATTATTCATACTCCAAAAGGTATAAGTGAGGTTCATGGAGCATTCTACAATTGACCAATATCCAAGCTCAAAATGTATAAGTGAAGCACATGAAGCATTCTATAAAACCATACTCAAAAGATTTAAGTGAAGCACAAAGAGTAATTCTATAAGATCATACTTAAAAGATTTAAGTGAAGCACATGAAGTATTCTATAAATAAATGAAGGTCTATCTCATGCTAGCATGGTTCTTGAAGAAAAGGAAAAACATAAAGGACACAAATCATGTGAACAAAACAAAAACCGAGGTATACCGATATTTGTTGAAGAAGAAAGATGGGATGCCAACCGGGGCATCCCCAAGCTTAGATGATTGAGTATACTTTGAAATATTTACTTGGGGTGCCTTGGGCATCCCCAAGCTTCAACCCTTGCCTCTCTTTATTCTTCTCATATTGATAGCTCCTCGACCTTCGGACACTTCATCCACACAAAACTTTAACAAAAACTTGTGAGATCCGTTAGTGTAATAAAGCAAATCACTACCTTTAGGTACTGTAATGAACTCATTATTTATTTTTGTTGATGTTAAATCTACTGTATTCCAACTTCTCTATGGTTCATACCCTCCGATACTACTCATAGATTCATCGAAATAGGCAAACAACACACGCAAAACAGAATCTGTTAAAAACAGAACAGTCTGTAGTAATCTGGAAGTTTGCCAAACTTCTGTAACTCCTAAAATTATAAACTAAATTTGAAAATTTTAACTATTTGTACAGAAGTAATGTGCAAAAAGTTTCAGACCCATTTGACTTTCCAGTAAAAATGTAAATTCATGCACTACAGCCAAAATTTCTGTTTTTGTTTTGCACATAGTAAACAAGCAATCTAATCATCCTAAAACCAAGGCTTGGCACACTAATTTTATAATACAAAGAATATATACAAGGGGATAATTATTTACAGAGAAACTTCCATGAAAAATTCTACATTGTTTCCATGAGCATGAGCACAAGTGATCAAGGTCGACCCTCACTTCTTCAATGCAAAACCTTCCAATCACTTCTCTTTTTGAAAAACTTTTTAGGCATGAGAGGCAAGTAATATTTTTTTTTGTATTTTCATTTTATTTTTTTATGTTTCACCCACAATTAAACATAAACAAAAAGTAAAAACAAAATCTACTTAGTGAAGGAAGCAAACAAGCAGACACGAGAATATCAACCCCACGCTATTGCTCCCCGGCAACGGCGCCAGAAAAGAGCTTGATAATTCCCAAGTGCACGGAATCATCGTAGCACTTTCCAAAGGTGGAAGTGATAAGTATGGAGTGTCGAAACCATAAGGAGCTAAAGGTAAGATCAATATTCTCTCAAGCCCTATCTGCCACTGATACGACTCTACGTGCACTGGACGTTTGCTTCCAACTAGCAACAAGAAATAAAACTTCGTTGTGGGTATGAAGAGGATAACTTTGTATGATATCGGAGAGCTAAAACATAAAAGTAGGTGCTGTTATCATAAAGTTAGAATATAATACTAAATATTATAAATAGCGAGTGTGGAATAATGGTGGAACAGTGTGCGGAATTGTCCTAGGCAATTGTTAACAAGACCAGTAATCACTATTGCAGTTTCATACGAGGGAGAGGCATAAGCTAACATACTTTCTCTACTTGGATCATATGCACTTATGGTTGGAACTCTAGCAAGCATCCGCAACTACTAAAGATCATTAAGGTAAAACCCAACCATAGCATTAAAGCATCAAGTCCTCTTTATTCCCATACGCAACAATCCCTCTTACTCGGGTTTGTGCTTCTGTTCACTCACCAACCCACTATAAACGAATCATGAACTTATTGCAACACCCTACAGCGGGAATCCCTCACGCTTGCGCGACACGGAGGGCACCATAGGACAGCACCAAAGTAAAACATACAACTCATACCAATCTAGATCATCAATCAACCCAAAGAAAAAAGATATCTACTCAAAACATCATAGGATGGCAACACATCATTGGATCATAATATGTGGCATAAAGCACCATGTTCAAGTAGGGGATTACAGCGGTTTGCGAGAGAGTGGACCGCGTAAAAGAGATGAGGATGGTGATGATAATGGTGATGTTGATGAAGACGATCACCGTGGCGATGATTCCCCTCCCGATGGCACTCCGGCGCCACAGGAAGAGAGGAGGAGAGGTTCTCCCCCTTGTGCTTCCTCCTCCATGGCCTCCACCCTCTGGTCCTTGGCCTTCATGATGATGAAGACCCCTCCGGGATACTCCTCTATGGCCACCGGTGATGATGGCCCCCTCCGGCAGGGTGCCGGAGAGGGCCTAGATTGATTTCTCGTGGCTACAGAGGCTTGCGGCGGAGGAACTTCTGATCTAATCTCTGTCCTGGAAGTTTTAGGGTACGAGAGGATATATGGGTGCAGGAGGTACGTCGGTGGACTTCCGGGCTGGCCACGAGGCAGGAGGGCGCGCCCCAGGGGGGTGGGCGCGCCCCCACCCTCGTGGGCAGCCCGGGACTCCCCTGGTGAGCTTCCGGTACTCCATGGGCTTCTTGTGGTCCAAAAATAGGTTCCGTGGAGTTTCAGGTCTTTTGGACTTCGTTTGATATTCCCTTTCTTCGAAACACTGAAATAGGCTAAAAACAACAATTTTGGGCTGGGCCTCCAGTTAATAGGTTAGTCCCAAAAATAATATAAAAGTGGAAAATAAAGCCCAATATTGCCCGAAACAGTAGATAATATAGCATGGAGCAATCAAAATTTATAGATACGTTGGAGATGTATCAAGGGTATGTACTAGTAGCTATGTGTTTGATCTCTCTCTCTCTCTCTCTCTCTCTCTCGTGTTCTTGATATGGCACGATCTTGATGTACCGCAAGCTTTTCTATTATAGTTGGATCTTATGATGTTTGTCCCCCTCTACTCTCTTGTAATGGATTGAGTTTTCCCTTTGAAGTTATCTTATAGGATTGAGTTTTAAGGATTTGAGAACACTTGATGTATGTCTTGCATGTGCTTATCTATGGTGACAATGGGATATCACGTGATCTACTTGATGTATGTTTAGGTGATCAACTTGCGGGTTCTGTGACCTTGTGAACTTATGCATAGGGGTTGGCACATGTTTTCGTCTTGACTCTCTGGTAGAAACTTTGGGGCACTCTTTGAAGTTCTTTGTGTTGGTTGAATAGATGAATCTGAGATTGTGTTACGCATATCGTATAATCATACCCACGGATACTTGTGGTGACATTGGAGTATCTAGGTGACATTAGGGTTTTGGTTGATTGTGTCTTAAGGTGTTATTTTACTACAAACTCTAGGGCTGTTTGTGACGCTTATAGGAATAGCCCAATGGATTGACCGGAAAGAATAACTTTGAGGTGGTTTCGTACCCTACAATAATCTCTTTGTTTGTTCTCCATTATTAGTGACTTTGGAGCGACTCTTTGTTGCATGTTGAGGGATTGTTATATGATCCAATTATGTTATTATTGTTGAGAGAACTTGCACTAGTGAAAGTATGAACCCTAGGCCTTGTTTTCTACCATTGCAATACTGGTTGTGCTCACTTTTATCATTAGTTACCTTGTTGTTTTAATATTTTCAGATTACAAAAACCTATATCTACCATCCATATTGCACTTGTATCACCATCTCTTCGCCGAACTAGTGCATCTATACAATTTACCATTGTATTGGGTGTGTTGGGGACACAAGAGACTCTTTGTTATTTGGTTGCAGGGTTGTTTGAGAGAGACCATCTTCATCCTACGCCTCCCACGGATTGATAAACCTTAGGTCATCCACTTGAGGGAAATTTGCTACTGTCCTACAAACCTCTGCACTTGGAGGGCCAACAAAGTCTACAAGAATAAGGTTGTGTAGTAGACATCACGATCATACAGAGTACAAGCATGGGTAGAGGATTACATAATTTGAACTAAAAACTGGCAAATGCCTACATGTTTTAGATTGAAAAACGGTAAGTGCTCTGTAATGCCTTTCTTGTCCATCTCCTCCTAGGAGCTACGGTGGGAGGTGAAGAGGGCAAAACGAGCGCCTGGGTAGAAGCCCAGCTTGACCTCGTCAGGGCTTGCGGGACGCAGCCTGACAAGATCGGGAGGGTGAGGACAAAGACGACGGATGAAAGGAGCGACTAGGCTATGCTCTGGTCAACACCACCATGACCAGAGGAACACGGCAGAAGGGACACCGACAGGGAAGGCGAAGCAGGAGTCCATAAGGAAGCCTGTCGGGGTCCAGCTGGAGAAGATGGAGGCACCTACACCCGCCCCCCAGCAAATCGCTCTGTCGGAAGGAGACCCAGGTGCAGATGATGGTGCTGTTAGCACCTATCTGACGGTGACGGTGCGACCGATGTTCATCCTGACTCGCCACTATTGTCCTCTCCACCAGTGTCCTCCTCCTTGCTATCGCATGAGGAGGAGCTTTCGGTGTTGGTCAAGCTCTCCGTGCAGCACCCTAAACAAAGACCCAAGCGCCGGAAGACCTTGATGGAGAGATGATTGGCCTCCATCAGCTTGAAGTGAAGAACATGTCGCTCCGCCAAGTTGTGGGCACGTGCAAAAGTTTTCCAGCCGCGCAAGAGGAGCATAACATGAGGTGTGGGGAACTCAGTGTTCACCCACATGTTACCATTATAGCAACCTCTCATGTGCAACCTCAACCCCGGCGGCTGGTCAACTCCATCACCCTTGCAAATGGCCCAGGAAGCCGAAGGTGACAGCGTGGGGGCTCATGTAGCCTGACAATGAATTCCAACATTGTGTCCCTGACGTGGACCTCCATCGGAGTCGAGACAGGTGGAGGAGGAGTAACTGCGCCACCACCACGTCCCCCTTGATCCCAAGTGCCACGACAGCCACGACCGCGTCCTATGGCTCCGCCCTCCGCACTGGACTCTGCCCCTGCATCGCCAGCAGGAGCAAGGATACGGTGCCTAAAGGAGGCCCTCGTCTCCGCTACAAGAGGGTGACCACGCCCTCTCCCCCTCGCCATGGTTGAAGAAGAGTGCTAGAATTAGAAGGTAAGAGATGTGTGGGTGAGTCCTTTCACCCATCTTTGCACTCCCTTTTTATAGCTAAGCAAGGCCGGGGGCTGGCTCTCCACTACCCCATAGCAACCACCGCGCTCCACCAATCCACACTGTTTGTGTCATTGGCAGCGTCCAGGATCACCGATCGTCCTCCCACGCCTGTCTGTGGTGTCGAGCTTTCTGCCATGGCACTCATTCCCACACCCTACGTATTCACCACCAACCCCGCGCAATGCATGCAGCATACGTGGTGGAAACGGCCAGGATAGTGGGATGGGTGAAATGGCAATTACCTCCCCGTGAATATAGGTGGTTCATGAGCCATAACATGGGTAGCCCCACGTCGCTCAACATGGCTCACGGGAAAACTAGGAACTGATTCACTCACAGGTTAATGAATAAGCAAAGAAGATATCAAGAGAGAAGATATGGATCATACTGTGGCCTGAGCGACGTGTCCGCCTGTGTATTTGTTGGGGCATACCCCAACAATGCCTAGCGGCACGTATGGGCCAGGCCCGTGGGCTCCTGTCGATGCAACAAACATTTTCGTTCATTGATCAGACTTGTACACAGGCATGCTAACGATCGAGCGCCCAACACCAACATACAAAGCAAGGACAATACAGAGAAGCCGTTCTTCGTGAGATCAAGGAGCGCATTAAGAAGAACAAGACAACAATAAATCACCTAGAGGAGGCCTCCCTTGCCGAGCAGGAGGGCTCGGCTAGGTTGAGGCTTACCAGGAAGCAAATCCAAGATTTCCCCGGCAGGCCTACCGGGGCCGCCAAGACCAAAACCCTCGCCAAGGCATCACCGCTCCACCATGTAGCCGGCAAGTCACTTATCGATGCGGTGTCGAGCCCCCAAGTGATTAAGTGGCTTCCACCAAGCACGGGGCCAACTTGTTGAAAGACAGATTACGCCCATTTGACACTCGTCCAGATGCGTATCAAGATGACAAGCAGAAGATGATTAAGCAGCACGACAGGCTTGCCGGGTTTCTTCCTCAGCATGACACCTAGCAGTGCATTTAATGCACTTTGTCCTAACTGCCAGAGTTAGTAATGATAGCACTGTTAGCTATCTAATCATAGGATAATGACTGTTTTGCCACTGTAGTTACCCCTTGAAATACAAAAGGAGGTCCAAGGCAACCTAGAAAAGGATTCAGACCCTTGCACACTTGTACACACGTAGTAGTTCTCCCCGAGGCCACCTTGTCGGGCTTGAGTATTGCGTGTTCGCTGTGTTCCTCCATTTATTCCACCAAAGCAAGAGTAGGGTTTTAGGCTTCACAGCGGCCCAAACCTAGGTAGAAATCACCAGTCCGATCGTCGTGCTGCATCATGGCCTCCGCTCTTTGTGCAAAGTGATCTCCCCCTTGCCGAACCACAAAGGAGCGGGTGGACCCATAGGCGATCATGTTCTCCCATGACAGCACGTAAGGAAGTGTCTCCTTATTACGTGAAAAAAATGAATCCTCCCCCTAACAGCTCGGACCCACCATCTATATTTTGCACACAAGTAAGTGCCTCCTTATCCTCCCTGAAAGCTGGGACCCACCCGGTAGAAGCATACGTAGCGTTGTCATTCTGGCCATAAACGTGTATGTACATACTGGTCCATCAGTCAGTCTACCATGATGAACCGTGGCCCAGTAAGGAGCGGTAGCTGTTCAGGCAGTCCTGTCTAAATCCCTTACACATACGTACAACCACGCTGCAAAAAAGACGGCCTCGTACGTACATAAGGGTGTGGTCTCGAACGCGTACAACAATGGCGTCTTGTTCATCGGCAGCCAACCGGCTGGGTCGGAACGGATAAACAGCATTGTGTTCATCGGGAGGCAACCGACTAGGTCGGAATGCGTCCAGTTCAATGAGAGCCAACCGTCTTGGACGAAACAGCCGAAATGGGGTCCAGCATACTGTAGAATAGAGGAAACGGTCTTCTGTTCAACCAGCTACGGTCAAAACGGGATCCTGTTCATCGGAAGGGGTCTGGTGTAGCACAAAACAAAGGAAAAGAACTTCTCTCCAACCACCTACAGTCGAAACAGGGTCCTGTTCATCGGGAGGGGTGTGGCCTACCGCAAAACAAAGGAAACGGACTTCTCTCCAATGGCCTACAATCAAAACGGGGTCCTGTTCATCGGGAGGGGTGTGGCGTACCGCAAAATGGGACTCCACGGGCTACTATTCATCCATCGTCGACTTCCTCTAGCCTCCACCTACTACTGTTCATCCACCGTCGACTTCCTCTAGCCTCCACCAGACACTGTTCATCTAGCCTCCACCGGCTACTGTTCAACTAGCCTCCGCGGGGTCCTGTTCATCTACCCCCAACCGGCTGGGTGTGGCGTACCGCGGCACGGCCTCCTCGGGGTCATGTTCATCCAGCAGCAACCGCCTACTACCATGGGGTCCTATTCATCCAGCGATAACCACCTACACACGACCGGGGTACTGTTCATCCAACCCCCAACGGCATTTGTTCATCCACAACCAACAAACCGGCTGGACTCACCACGTCTCTACTCCATCTACGTATCGTGCACGCGATAGCGACAGACACTGTTCATTGAGAGGCACCCAAGCAGCTAGCTACGTCTCGCATGGGGGTTCGATCGGCTCCAGTAAGGAGCAGCAGTGATCGATTAGGTTCGGTTAGCAGTGAAGGAGTCGGTCGGGTTCAGTTTGCAGTGAAGGGATCGATCAATCGGCTTCAGCAGGTAGTGCCAGCAGTGCGATCGCTCGGGTTCAATAAGCGAACGCCTCTCGCTTGGGTTCAGTTATAGGGACACAGGTCACACCACGCGCGTGTACGAGAGAGAAATGTGCAAACTACACTGCATCTCTCGGCCCCGACCACCCACCGTAATCGGGAACTCCGCAAAAATTTCCTCGCCCTCACTTCTACCATGATTTTTTAAGCCATCGACGGCCCAAAGAATTTCATGCAGGTGTATCCCCAGCCCTCCCAGGACGAAAGCCCATTGTCTGTTATGATTTGTGTCATAGAAGTAGGATCCCACCACATCTATGATGATACGTATTTTTGTCACAATTATCGTCATAGAAGTGTCATAACCATGACAGGAAAAAAATCGTTCGGGCCATAATGTCACGGATGTGTCTTTTTTTGTAGTGTTAAGTTATTGATGCCATAGCCAGCACTCTGAAGCTTTTGCTAGTAGACATGTGGCCGATTGAGGACCTAGAGAGAAATCTACAATGTACAAATCACCTCTCCTAAAGCTTCGAAGACTTTGGACTTGTCAGATGCCAATAGCATGATGCATCTATATTTGCCAAAGATGACAATCATATCGAGATCACAAGCATTGAGGCAGAAATGAGGTTGTATCCTAGGGACTCGAAAAGCATCACTTTTTCCATGTGTCATCCTTAGAGATAGAAACCTTACCTAGACCCAATACCTTACTTTTTCCTTTGTCAGTGCTTCAGATGAGATGGAGTAAGGGGAGCATTGGTGAGGAGATTCCTGTCACCAGTCATGTGATTTGTGCAGCCACTGTCCAGAACCCATTCAGTAGCTTCTGGAGTATCATCCTTTAGAAGCATTAGTCTCACTTACAAATTCATATACTTCAGTTTGAAGAATATGATAATCAATTTCGTCAGTGAATTTTATCAATAAGCATAGTAACTAGAAACATGGGGATGTGTGAAGTAAGGGGAGCATTGGTGAGGAGATTCCTGTCACCAGTCATGTGATTTGTGCAGCCACTGTCCAGAACCCATTCAGTAGCTTCTGGAGTATCATCCTTTAGAAGCATTAGTCTCACTTACAAATTCATATACTTCAGTTTGAAGAATATGATAATCAATTTCGTCAGTGAATTTTATCAATAAGCATAGTAACTAGCAACATGGGGATGTGTGAAATGACGAATTCATTTCATCATGATTAGCTTGCATCCCAACAAGCATTATGCAGGTCTTCAACAAATTCATCACATAGTTATTGTGTTTGAAGCCCTGACTCTACAGAAGAGATTAGTTCTTCTTCTTAACCACCCACATCTGAATGGGTGGCTGAGTAGCAATGTAACGCAAAGCATTGATAGAGAACTTACGCATCAAAGAATATGCATTTCTCTTCATAGGAGGAGTATAGTACTCATAAGAATATATAGAGAAATTCTTAGCAGTTTTGTGCACATAGTGATTTCAAGAATAATGCACATATTCATCAGATTGCTATCTATTTCCCTGCAAAGAAGTGTTAATACGAGCATGAGTTGGTCTGCGTCCATTTGACGACTTTGGTCCAGGTGAAGAATTTGTCCTAGGGTTGTTCCTTTTCTTCAGTGGTGTCATGATGACATTCACCTGAAGATTTTGAAGAACACTTTTGGGCACCCAGATTTTCTTCACCGGGGAACCATTCCTGTAGTTAGTACCAACCAACCTAGCAAATACTTCATCATTCTGATTTTTGACTAGTTTATATATGGAGTCAAATGGCTCATCATAAGAATGTGGAGTTTCACAATTGTAGCCAGATAGAGTGACTGGAGGTCATTTTTTAGCAACCCATGTGGTTTTGGGATACTACTTAGGTTTCCAATAGGATCCATCTGCATTCAGCTTTCTCTCAAAAGCAATACCCTCTTTCCTAGGGTTCCTATTCAGAATCTGCTTCTTGAGCACATCACAAAGGGTTTGGTGCCCTTTGAGGATTCTGTACATGCCTGTGATGTACAATTACTTTAGACCTGCATTTTCGTCAGTAACACTTGTGGTCTCCTCAGATGGGGAAATTGAAACCACAGAGACATTTGAAGATATAGCAACAATTGAAGCATTTGAACATTCAGCTCAAGAATTTGCATTATCACGTTCAATGAATTTTAAGCATGGAGCAGCAAATTCTTCCTGAGCGGTGCTGATGTGTTAAGTGGGTAATGAATCGTCGTCTTTCTGAAGATCATCATGAGACACTCTTAGCTTCTCGAGTTCTTGCTTCCTTTGAAGAAATTCATAGGGCAGCTTCTCATGTGCAGCTGAGAGGGCCACTTGACGACTTTCAAGTTTGTCATACAGTGACTTTAGGCGTCTGAGGTCTTCAGAAAAACCTTGACTGTGATTTGTTTCCTCATCTAACAGATCATCACTTTTGTCTAGCAATTTTGCATCTTTTCCATAGCAGTTTGTTGTTTAGTTGCAATTTTAGCCAGTTTTTATAGCTAGGCTTTCCTTCACATTCAGAGTCATCATCACTTGAAGTACTAATGTAAGCTTCTCATGAGGTTACCTTGGCACCTCTTGCCATGAAGCAATAGGTCGGAGTGTAGTCATCAGCACAGTCTTCAGTGTTGGTGGAGTCATCCTTTTCTTCATGAAAGCGTGAGCTTTAGTGGAGGTGCTTTTCTTCTTTGATGATGACTTTGATGAAGACATCGAGGACTTCTTATTTTTGTTATCAGAGTCATCGTCCTTGCTAGACTTCTTCTTCCTTGACCCTTTTTCTAGAGGGGGTAGTCAGCGATGTAATGGCCTAGTTTCTTGAGTTTGTGGCAAGTTCGCTTGTCGTAGTCTCAAGCAGAAGCTTGTCCATTGTTCTCTGTGTCATACTTTGAAGACTTTCCAAAGAAGTTCCTCTTGGAAAACTTCTGGAACTTCCTCACAAGCATAGCCAGTTCTCTGCCAATTTCATCGGCATCATCAGTACTGCATTTAGACTCTTCTTCTTCAGATGAAGAATTGCCTTGCTTTAGCTTTTGCCTTCAAAGCGCGAGGTCGTCCATAGCTGGGACCATATATCTCTCTCTTCTCATCTTGCTGAAATTCATGAGTATTGAGCCTCTCAATGTTGGAAATATGCCCTAGAGGCAATAATAAATTAGTTATTATTATATTTCCTTGTTCATGATAATCGTTTATTATCCATGCTATAATTGTATTGATAGGAAACGCAGATACATGTGTGGATACATAGACAACACCATGTCCCTAGTAAGCCTCTAGTTGACTAGCTCGTTGATCAATAGATGGTTATGGTTTCCTGACCATGGACATTGGATGTCGTTGATAACGGGATCACATCATTAGGAGAATGATGCGATGGACAAGACCCAATCCTAAGCCTAGCACAAAGATCGTGTAGTTCGTATGCTAAAGCTTTTCTAATGTCAAGTATCATTTCCTTAGACCATGAGATTGTGCAACTCCCGGATACCGTAGGAATGCTTTGGGTGTACCAAACGTCACAACGTAACTGGGTGGCTATAAAGGTGCACTACAGGTATCTCCGAAAGTGTCTGTAGGGTTGGCATGAATCGAGACTGGGATTTGTCACTCCGTGTAAACGGAGAGGTATCTCTGGGCCCACTCGGTAGGACATCATCATAATGTGCACAATGTGACCAAGGGGTTGATCACCGGATGATGTGTTACGGAATGAGTAAAGAGACTTGCCGATAACGAGATTGAACAAGGTATCGGTATACCGACGATCGAATCTCGGGCAAGTACAAATACCGTTAGACAAAGGGAATTGTATACGGGATTGATTGAGTCCTTGACATCGTGGTTCATCTGATGAGATCATCGTGGAACATGTGGGAGCCAACATGGGTATCCAGATCCCGCTGTTGGTTATTGGCCGGAGAGTTGTCTCGGTCATGTCTACGTGTCTCCCGAACCCGTAGGGTCTACACACTTAAGGTTCGATGACGCTAGGGTTATAAAGGAAGTTTGTATGTGGTTACCGAATGTTGTTCGGAGTCCTGGATGAGATCCCGGACGTCACGAGGAGTTCCGGAATGGTCCGGAGGTAAAGATTTATATATGAAAAGTTGTTGTTCGGGTTCCGGAAAAAGTTCGGGTTTTTTCGGTATT
The DNA here is from genome assembly GCA_963921465.1 of Triticum timopheevii. Lineage (NCBI taxonomy): Eukaryota > Viridiplantae > Streptophyta > Magnoliopsida > Poales > Poaceae > Triticum > Triticum timopheevii. The sequence continues at coordinate 108,132,394 of OY997271.1, forward strand.
GTATCGGGAAGCTTCCAGAAGGTTCCGGAGGATTCCATAGGGGTCCGGAGGTCCGGAAATTGTTCCACCACGTCCAATACAGCAGCATGGGCTGTAGGGGGGCGCCCTAGTCTTAATGGGCCAGGGGCACCAGCCCCCCAAGGCCCATGCGCATGGGAAGGGGAAAACCCTAAAGGGGGAGGCCTCCACTTGACTTGGGAGGCACTCCTCCCCCCTTGGCCGCCGCCCCCAACCCTAGATGAGATCTAGGGGGTGCGGCCCCCTCTTTCCCCCACCTATAAATAGTGGAGGGGTGGGAGGGCAGCCGCACCACAAGTTCTGGAGCAGCCCTCCCCCTCTCCCAAGTACTTCTCCTCTCCCGCGGTGCTTGGCGAAGCCCTGCAGGATTGCCACGCTCCTCCATCACCACCATGCCGTCGTGCTGCTGCTGGACGGAGTCTTCCCCAACCTCTCCCTCTCACCTTGCTGGATCAAGGCATGGGAGATGTCACCGGGCTGTACGTGTGTTGAACGCGGAGGTGCCGTCCGTTCGGCACTAGGATCTCCGGTGATTTGGATCACGACGAGTACGACTCCTTCAACCCCGTTCTCTTGAACGCTTCCGCTTAGCGATCTACAAGGGTATGTAGATGCACTCTCCTTCCCCTCGTTGCTGGTTTCTCCATAGATAGATCTTGGTGACACGTAGGAAAATTTTGAATTTCTGCTACGTTCGCCAACAGTGGCATCATGAGCTAGGTCTATTGTGTAGATTCTTTGCACGAGTAGAACACAAAGTAGTTGTGGGCGTTGATTTTGTTCAATATGCTTACCGTTACTAGTCCAATCTTGTTTCGATGGTATTGTGGGATGAAGCGGCCCGGACCGACCTTACACGTACACTTACGTGAGACAGGTTCCACCGACTGACATGCACTTGGTGCATAAGGTGGCTAGCGGGTGCCAGTCTCTCCCACTTTATTCAGAATGGATTCGATGAAAAGGGTCCTTATGAAGGGTAAATAGCAATTGGCATATCACGTTGTGGTTTTGCGTAGGTAAGAAACGTTCTTGCTAGAAACCCATAGCAACCACGTAAAACATGCAAACAACAATTAGAGGACGTCTAACTTGTTTTTGCAGGGTATGCTATGTGATGTGATATGGCCAAGAAGAATGTGATGAATGATATGTGATGTATGAGATTGATCATGTTCTTGTAATAGGAATCACGACTTGCATGTCGATGAGTATGACAACCGGCAGGAGCCATAGGAGTTGTCTTAATTTATTGTATGACCTGCGTGTCATTAAACAACGCCATGTAATTACTTTACTTTATTGCTAACCGGTAGCCATAGTAGTAGAAGTAATAGTTGGCGAGACAACTTCATGAACACACGATGATGGAGATCATGATGATGGAGATCATGGTGTCATGCCGATGACGATGATGATCATGGAGCCCCGAAGATGGAGATCAATGGAGCTATATGATATTGGCCATATCATGTCACTACTATATAATTGCATGTGATGTTTATTATGTTTATGCATCTTGTTTACTTAGAACGACGGTAGTAAATAAGATGATCCCTTACAACAATTTCAAGAAGTGTTCTCCCCTAACTGTGCACCGTTGCTAAAGTTCGTCATTTCGAAGCACCACGTGATGATCGGGTGTGATAGATCCTTACGTTCACATACAACGGGTGTAAGACAGTTTTACACATGCAAAACACTTAGGGTTAACTTGACGAGCCTAGCATGCACAGGCATGGCCTCGGAACACAGAGACCGAAAGGTCGAGCATGAGTCGTATAGTAGATAGGATCAACATGAAGATGTTCACCGATGACGACTCGTCCGTCTCATGTGATGATCGGACACAGCCTAGTTGACTCGGATCATGTAATCACTTAGATGACTAGAGGGATGTCTATCTGAGTGGGAGTTCATAAGATGAACTTAATTATCCTGAACATAGTCAAAAGATCTTTTGCAAATTATGTCATAGCTCGCGCTTTAGTTCTACTGTTTTATATATGTTCCTAGAGAAAATATAGTTGAAAGTTGAAAGTAGCGATTATGCGGACAGTAGAAAGCTTATGTCCTTAATGCACCGCTCAGTGTGCTGAACCCCAAACATCATTTGTGGATGTTGCGAACATCGGACATGCACGTTTAGATAACTACGTGATAGTTCAGTTAAATGGTTTAGAGTAGAGGAACCAAAGACGTTTTCGATACGTCGCGGAACATATGAGATGTTTCGAGGGATGAAATTGGGATTTCAGGCTCGTGCCCACGTCAAGAGGTATAAGACCTCCGACGATTTTCTTAGCCTGCAAACTAAGGGAGAAAAGCTCAATTGTTGAGCTTGTGCTCAGATTGTCTGAGTGCAACAATCACTTGAATCGAGTGGGAGTTGATCTTCTAGATGAGATGGTGATGTTTCTCCAAAGTCATTGCCACCAAGCTACTAGAGCTTCGTGATGAACTATAACATATCAGGGATAGATATGATGATCCTTGAGGTATTCGCGATGTTTGACACCGCGAAAGTAGAAATCAAGAAGGAGCATCAATTGTTGATGGTTGGTGAAACCACTAGTTTCAAGAAGGGCAAGGGCAAGAAGGGATACTTCATGAAACGGCAAATCAGCTGCTGCTCCAGTGAAGAAACCCAAGGTTGAACCCAAACCCGAGACTAAGTGCTTCTGTGATAAGGGGAACAATCACTAGAGCGGAATTACCCTAGATACTTGGTAGATGAGAAGGCTAGCAAGGTCGATAGAAGTATATTGGATATACATTATGTTAATGTGTACTTTACTAGTACTCCTAGTAGCACCAGGGTATTAGATACCGGTTCGGTTGCTAAGTGTTAGTAACTCGAAATAAAAGAGCTACATAATAAACGGAGACTAGCTAAAGGTGAGCTGGCGATATGTGTTGGAAGTGTTTCCAAGTTTGATATGATCAAACATCGCACGCTCCCTCTACCATCAAGATTAGTATTAAACCTGAATAATTGTCATTTGGTGTTTGCGTTGAGCATAGACATGATTGGATTATGTCTATCGCAATACGGTTATTCATTTAAGAAGAATAATGGTTACTCTATTTATTTGAATAATACCTTCAATGGTCTTGCACCTAAAGGAATGGTTTATTGAATCTCGATCGTAGTGATACACATTTTCATGCCAAAAGATATAAGATAGTAATGATAGTACAACTTACTTGTGGCACTGCCATGTAAGTCATATTGGCATACAACGCATGAAGAAGCTCCATATTGATGGATCTTAGGACTCACTCGTTTTTGAAAAGTTTGAGACATGCGAACCATGTCTATTGGTGTATACGCATGAAGAAACTCCATGCAGATGGACCGTTTGGACTCACTTGATTTTGAATCACTTGAGGCATGCAAATCATACCACATGGGCAAGATGACTGGAAGCCTCGTTTTCAGTAAAATGGAACAAGATAGCAACTTGTTGGAAGTAACACATTTTGATGTGTGCAGTCCAATGAGTGCTGAGGCATGCAGTGAATATCGTTATGTTCTTACTTCATAGATGATTCGAGTAGATGTTGAGTATATTTACTTGATGAAACACAAGTCTGAATTATTGAATGGTTCAAGTAATTTCAGAGTGAAGTTGAAGATCATCGTGACAAGAGGATAAAATGTCTATGATATGATCATAGAGACGAGTATCTGAGTTACGAGTTTTGGCATTCAATTAAGACATTGTGGAAATTGTTTCACAATTAATACCGCCTGGAACACCATAGTGTGATGATGTGTCCGAACATCATAGTTGCACCCTATTGGATATGGTGCGTACCATGATGTCTCTTATCGAATTACCACTGTCGTTCATGGGTTAGGCATTAGAGACAACCGCACTCACTTAAATAGGGCACCATGTAATTCCATTGAGATGACACTATATGAACTGTGGTTTAGAGAAACCTAAGCTGTCATTTCTTAAAAGTTTGGGGCTGCGACGCTTATGTGAAAAAGTTTCAGGTTGATAAGCTCGAACCCAAAGCGGATAAAATGCATCTTCGTAGGACACCCAAAACAGTTGGGTATACCTCCTAATTCAGATCCGAAAGCAATAGTGATTGTTTCTTGAATTGGGTCCTTTCTCGAGGAAAAGTTTGTCTCGAAAGGTTGAGTGGGAGGATGGTGGAGACTTGATGAGGTTATTGAACCGTCACTTCAACTAGTGTGTAGCAGGGCACAGGAAGTTGTTCCTGTGGCGCCTACACCAATTGAAGTAGAAGCTTATGATAGTGATCATGAAGTTTCGGATCAAGTCACTGCCGTACCTCGTAGGGTGACAAGGATGCGTACTACTTCAGAGTGGTACGGTAATCCTGTCTTGAAGGTCATGTTGCTAGACAACAATGAACCTACGAGCTATGGAGAAGCGATGGTGGGCCCAAATTCCGACAAATGGTTAGAAACCATGAAATCCGAGATAGGATCCATGTATCAGAACAAAGCATGGACTTTGGTGGACTTGCCCAATGATCGGCAAGCCATTGAGATAAATGGATCTTTAAGAAGAAGACGGACATGGATGGTAATGTCACCATCTATGAAGCTCGACTTATGGCGAAGAGTTTTTCACAAGTTCAAAGAGTTGACTACGATGAGGTTTTCTCATCCGTAGCGATGCTTAAGTCCGTCGGAATCATGTTAGCATTAGCTGCATTTATGAAATCTGGCAGATGGATGTCAAAACGAGTTTCCTTACCAGTCTTCGTAAGGAAAGGTTGTATGTGATACAATCAGAAAGGTTTTGTCGATCCTAAGGATGCTAAAAGGTATGCTAGCTCCAGCGATCCTTCCATGGACTGGAGTAAGCATCTCGGAGTTGGAATATGCAATTTGATAAGATGATCAAAGATTTTGGTTTATACAAAGTTTATGAGAAACTTGTATTTCCAAAGAAGTGAGTGGGAGCACTATAGAATTTCTGATGAGTATATGTTGTTGACATATTGTTGATCAGAAATGATGTAGAATTTCTGAAAGCATATAGGGTTATTTGAAACGTGTTTTTTCAATAGAAAACCTAGAATAAGCTGCTTGAACATTGAGCATCAAGATCTACGAGGATAGATCAAAAACCGCTTAATGGTACTTTCAAATGAGCATATACCTTGACATGATCTTGAAGGTGTTCAAGATGGATCAGTCAAAGAAGGAGTTCTTGCCTGAGATGTAAGGTATGAAGTTAAGACTTAAAGCTCGACCACGGTAGAAGAGAGAGAAAGGACGAAGGTCATCCCCTATGCTTTAGACGTAGGCTCTATAGTATGCTATGCTGTGTACCGCACTGGAAGTGTGCCTTGCCATGAGTCAGTCAAGGGGTACAAGAATGATCCAGGAACGATCATTGGACAGCGGTCAAAATTATCCTTAGAGGAATAAGGAAATGTTTCTCGATTATGGAGGTGATAAAGAGTTCGGCATAAAGGGTTACATCGATGCAAGCTTTAACACCTATCCGAATGACTCTGAGTAGCAAACCGGATACGTATAATGGAGCAACCATTTGGAATAGCTCCAAGTGGAGCGTGGAAGCAGCATTTACAATATGACCTAGAGATTTGCGAAGTACATACAGATCTGAATGTTGCAGACCCATTGACTAAAACCTCTCTCACAAGCAAAACATGATCAAACCCCAGAACTCATTGAGTCTTAATCACATGATGATGTGAACTAGTTTAATGACACTAGTAAACTCTTTGGATGTTGGTCACATGGCGATGTGACCTATGAGTGTTAATCACATGGCGATGTGAACTAGATTATTGACTCTAGTGCAAGTGGGAGACTATTGGAAATATGCCCTAGAGGCAATAATAAATTAGTTATTATTATATTTCCTTGTTCATGATAATCGTTTATTATCCATGCTATAATTGTATTGATAGGAAACTCAGATACATGTGTGGATACATAGACAACACCATGTCCCTAGTAAGCCTCTAGTTGACTAGCTCGTTGATCAATAGATGGTTATGGTTTCCTGACCATGGACATTGGATGTCGTTGATAACGGGATCACATCATTAGGAGAATGATGTGATGGACAAGACCCAATCCTAAGCCTAGCACAAAGATCGTGTAGTTCGTATGCTAAAGCTTTTCTAATGTCAAGTATCATTTCCTTAGACCATGAGATTGTGCAACTCCCGGATACCGTAGGAATGCTTTGGGTGTACCAAACATCACAACGTAACTGGGTGGCTATAAAGGTGCACTACAGGTATGTCCGAAAGTGTCTGTTGGGTTGGCACAAATCGAGACTGGGATTTGTCACTCCGTGCAAACGAAGAGGTATCTCTGGGCCCACTCGGTAGGACATCATCATAATGTGCACAATGTGACCAAGGGGTTGATCACGGGATGATGTGTTATGGAACGAGTAAAGAGACTTGCCGGTAACGAGATTGAACAAGGTATCGGTATACCGACGATCGAATCTCGGGCAAGTACAAATATCGTTAGACAAAGGGAATTGTTTATGGGATCGATTGAGTCCTTGACATCGTGGTTCATCCGATGAGATCATCGTGGAACATGTGGGAGCCAACATGGGTATCCAGATCCCGCTATTGGTTATTGGCCGGAGAGTTGTCTCGGTCATGTCTACGTGTCTCCCGAACCCGTAGGGTCTACACACTTAAGGTTCGATGACGCTAGGGTTATAAAGGAAGTTTGTATGTGGTTACTGAATGTTGTTCGGAGTCCCGGATGAGATCCCGGACGTCACAAGGAGTTCCGGAATGGTCCGGAGGTAAAGATTTATATATGGAAAGTTGTTGTTCGGGTTCCGAAAAAAGTTCGGGTTTTTTCGGTATTGTACCGGGAAGCTTCCAGAAGGTTCCGGAGGATTCCGTAGGGGTCCGGAGGTCCGGAAATTGTTTCACCACGTCCAATACAGCAGCATGGGCTGTAGGGGGGCGCCCTAGCCTTAATGGGCCAGGGGCACCAGCCCCCCCAAGGCCCATGCGCATGGGAGGGGGAAAACCCTAAAGGGGGAGGCCTCCACTTGACTTGGGAGGCACTCCTCCCCCCTTGGCCGCCGCCCCCAACCCTAGATGGGATCTAGGGGGGCCGGCCCCCTCTTTCCCCCACCTATAAATAGTGGAGGGGTGGGAGGGCAGCCGCACCACAAGTTCTGGCGCAGCCCTCCCCCTCTCCCAAGTACTTCTCCTCTCCCGCGGTGCTTGGTGAAGCCCTGCAGGATTGCCACGCTCCTCCATCACCACCACGCCATCATGCTGTTGCTGGACGGAGTCTTCCCCAACCTCTCCCTCTCACCTTGCTGGATCAAGGCATGGGAGACGTCACCGGGCTGTACGTGTGTTGAACGCGGAGGTGCCGTCCGTTCGGCACTAGGATCTCCGGTGATTTGGATCACGACGAGTACGACTCCTTCAACCCCGTTCTCTTGAACGCTTCCGCTTAGCGATCTACAAGGGTATGTAGATGCACTCTCCTTCCCCTCATTGCTGGTTTCTCCATAGATAAATCTTGGTGACACGTAGGAAAATTTTGAATTTCTGCTATGTTCGCCAACTCTCAAGAATAGCAGCTGGATCAAGTGACTTGTAATCAGGATGCTCTTGAATCATCAAGGCTAGGGTGTCAATGGAGCCGTCAAGAGACATCAACAATTTCTTCACCACCTCGTTGTCGTGGGAGAACACGATCACCTATGGGGCCACCGGCCCCTTTGTGGTTTGGCAAGGGGGAGATCACGTTGCACAAAGAGCGGAGACCATTATGCAACACGACAATGGGACTCAGGTGGTTTTTACCCAGGTTCAGGCTGCTAGGAAGCATAAAACCCTACTCTTGCTTTGGTGGATTGGATGGAGGAACACAATGAACACACAACGCTCAAAGCTGGCAAGGTGGCCTCGGGGAGAGCCGCTACGCGCGTACAAGTGTGCAAGGGTCCGAATCCCTTTCTAGGTAGCCTTGGACCTCCTTTTATAGATCAAGGAGTAACCAAAGTGGCAAAATAGTCATTATCCGGTGATTAGATAGCTAACTATGCTATCATACCTAACTCTGGCAGTTAGGACAAAGTGCATTAAATGCACTGCTAGGTGTCATGCTGAGGGTGAAACCCGGCAAGCCTGCCGTGCCACTTAATCATCTTGATATGCCTCTAGATGGGTGTCAAATGGGTATGATCTATCTTCTAACAAGCTGCCACATACTTAGTGGAAGCCACTTAGCCACCTGAGGGCTCGACACCGCACCGGTAAGTGACTTGCATAGCTGCGCGGTAGAGCGGTGGTGCCTTGGCGGGTTTTTGGTCTTGGAGACCCCGCCAGGCCTACCAGGGTTATCCTAGATTTCCTTCTGGGGTGGTCTCGACCTGATCGAGCTCTCTTGCTCGTCAAGGGAGGCCTCCCCAAGGTGATATCTTGTTGTATTGATGCTCTTGATGCGCTCATTGATCTCACGAAGAGCGGCTTCTCTGGTTTGGCCTTGTTTTGTATATTTGTGCTGGACATACGACCGTTATCATGTGTGTGTATAAGTCTGGTCAACGAACATAGATGTTTGTTGCACCGACAGGAGCCCCCTGGCATGGCCCATACGTGTCGCTGGGCATTGTTGGGGTAGGCCCAATGTATACACAGGCGGACACGTCACCCCGGTCGCAGTAGGATCCATATCTTCTCTCTTGATATCTTTTTTTTGCTTCTTCGTTAACCTGTGAGTGAATTAGTTCTCGGTTTTCCCATGAGCCGCGCTGAACGACGTGGAGCTACCCACGTAATGGCCCGCGAACCACCTATATTCACTAAGATGTAACTGCCATTTCACCTATCCCACTATCCCTACCATTTTTGCCATGTATGCCGCATGCATTGCGCAGAGTCGGTGGCGGGTGTGTAGGGCGCGGGAATGAGTGCCATGGCAGAAAGCTCGATGCAGTGGATAGGTGTAGGAGGACGGTCGATGATCCTGGCTGCTGCTAATGACGTAGTCAAATTGGATTGGCAGAGCGTGGCGGAGCATGGTGGTTGCCAAGGGGTAGTGGGGAGCTAGCCCCCGGCCGCGCTTCGCTATAAAAAGGGAGTGCAGAGGCGGGCGAAAGGACTCACCCATGCATCCCTTCCTTCTTCTTCTAGTGCCCCTCTCCCACAATGGTGAGAGGAAGAGGGCGTGGTCGACCCCCAGTAGCAGCGACAAGGGTTTCCTCTAAGCACCGTACCCCTGCCCCCGTTGGTGATCACTGGCAGGGTCCAGTGCACAGGGCAGAGCCATAGGACGCGGTTGTGGCCGTTGAGGTGCTCAGGGCCGAGGTGGGCACGGCGGTGGCACAGCTACTCCTCCTCCAACTTCCTCCACTCAGAGACACGCCGCTGGAGTTCATCGTTATGCTGCATAAGCCCCCGCGCGGTCGTCTTAGGCTTCCAACCCCTTTCGCAAGGGTGATGGAGGTTGAATAGTCGCATGCGTTGAAGTTGCACATGAGGGGTTGTTGTAATGGCAACATGCGGGTGGACATGGAGTTCCCTGCACCTCATACCATGCTTCTCCGGCATGGCTGGAGAACCTTTGCTCATGCCCATAGCTTGGCGGAGGGGCACGTCCTCCAGTTTAAATTAATGGAGGCTGACATGCTCTCCATCTGTGGCACCCCGGCTTAGAGAGACCGGAACACCCCATATTCCATCCTAGAGATCAAGTCTTCTGGAATATGGCACTGTGTGGCATAGAACAAATTAGATCTTTATTAGAAATACTCGGGGATACAAGGGTTCCGATATAATAGGGAATTACATCGGCACGACGACACTACACCTGCTCAGGTAGCTCTATGCTAGCAGTAGAACAACTCAAGGCAGCGGAATAACTTCTAGCAACGAAACCACGACGACAGCGATGGACTCCACTCCGCAGGGACTCTGGCTAGAACACTTATCCTAGCTCGCAAACTCGGGATCCTCAACAATCAAGCAAACATGACATGACCTGCAAACTGGCATGACACGCCAGGTGAGTACTTTGAATGTACTCGCAAGCTCACAGCAACCAAAAGCAATCAAGACAAACAACATAATGGCATTTATAGGTTAAACAAGGATGAGCATGATACAAATAGAAAAACATGGCATGTACATGATGAACCGGGTACGGCTAGAACACATCATGTGAGCACGGCATGAACATGTTACTCGAGACATGAGCAATGATGATTCTAACATGCAACATGTTTAAAATAACATGGACCAACTTACTCTATTCGGGGGTTACTTTGTAACCACCCTGGATATGCCACTCTTACTTACCATCGTGGTCATGGGATCGCTTCAATCATTATCAAGAATACCATTGTGATCCTCACAAGATCATCTCATCAAGAATACCATGGTGATCCTCACAATATCATATCATCGTTATCAAGAATGCCATCGCAATTCTCCCATGACCACATAAAGATCAATCAGCTTCTTTCCTCATCAAACCGGGGTTGTTTATTAGTCAGGTTATTATTACCGTTGACCCATAGTGTGACCTACTACGAACTTGGCCCATATCCGCGCGCACATCTATCGATAGATTATACACTCTACAGAGGTTAGTACACTATACCCACACCACGGAACCCAAGGCCTCGTACTCCCATTTGGGTGGACCAACGACATTCCGACAAAACCGATCTATTGCATGACACTCTCCCGGCCACTCCGACCAACTCCACTTTGGGCTAAGTCATGGGTGGCCCCGATGTCACCTCATGACACCCAGCGGCCACCATCGCGGCAAAACAAAAACGGTCCCAAATGGGGACATGTGCACATAACCAAACTCGGGCTCACAAGGCTTATACTGACCTACCTAATCACGGTAGCGCACGCGTATAACCTTCCCTAGTTGGAGGCACCAGCGAGAGGCATGACAATAAACCCAATCAGGGCCCCCCATAAGGCAAGTGTGGCTGCACTGGTCAGCTTGATTCGATGGCACTATGACTAAGCCAACAGATCTTCAAGTTGTGTTAAAGTCCGGTTTAACTTGAATATAATAAGATGAGTCACAATAACATGATGAAATAACAATGCACATGAGCATGAGATCAACATGAGCATGGATGAGCAACCTCACTATTTAACATATCAACAACAATAAAGGTCACCCGCTGGGAATCTCGGCAAACCACATTTGAGGAAACCGCTACTTCAAGATAGGTTGGTCTTGATTGAAGGTATGTTTCAGAAGTTAGCCATCACCCATTCTCCAGATGCAAATGAGCATGGCATACCAATGAGCATGAATAACACAAACATAACCCTCATATGAACATAGTATGACTACTAGCATCGGAAAAGACTTACTAGAATATAACACGATAATAATACTAGCAAGTAATCATTTAACCAATAGATGCAAAATGACCATATCATAAAGATAAGCATGGATTCGCAAGCATATATATATATATGTATGTATGTATATATATATAATTCAGAAAATATTAACATGCACAAACAATTTTAATATTCAAGTAGGAAACCATGGCTACTACAAGACCATCATGCAAGTGTCTATCGTGGCTTGCCATGGGGGTGAAGAATACACCGGGAAGAAGTGCGGTGAAGCCGTGGAGCGATTCGCCCGAACGGTTCTCTCTCGGAGGGGGCTAGATAAAAGCAAGGGCAATATGGTCATCTCTAGTATGTGAACACATAGTGAAAACAGTACCAACAGAACGGGCTCGACGAGACGAAGACACGGTCTTTGGAATCACCTGATTCGGAGTTACGGTCGCGGAGATAAGGAGATTTGAAGTCCAGGGGCTGATTTGTAAAAAGTTTTCTACAAACAGGCCCGTGACAGAGAAAACAAAAAGCGCCTTTCGGAGAAATACGCCTTCTGCACAGGAAAGCGTACTTTCAGCCGAAGTATAACAAAAATGTGCCTTCTTCGGTGGAAAACATATTCAGAGAATACGCTTCCACTTAACCGAGTGGATAAGGTGGTTAGGGGATGACAAGTGGGGTTGGGGAGGAGGCGGGGCCCACCTGGCTCAGTGTCTTCTTCCTCCTTGCCCTGCCCCCGACAAAACAGATGAGGACAGGGGAGGGCGCGCGGCTGGCGATGGCGGTCTCCAGCCAAGCGGGCGGCACCGGTGAGCTCGAGGGAAGGCGGTTGGTCCAACGGGCAGGGTTGCGGGCGCTGGAAAGGGGCGGAGTGGCAACGCCACACGGGGACAGAGAGTAGCGATGGCCGCGGACAAACGTGGGGGCAGCGGCCACGACTACTCCGGCGAGGGGGCGAGGGGCTGGGGAAGGTCACCGGAGTGTGGGAGGACTACTGGTGAGGGTGGGTGAGGGCCAGAGGCGTGGACAGCCAATCTTGGACGAGCGAGCTCCGGCGAGCAATGCGGTGGCAGAGGCATGGTGAGGTTACTCTAGTGGTCGGGGAGGGTTGTGGAAAGGTGGATGAGCCACGGAGGAGGTCCGGGATGCTTAAATAGGGCAAGGGGAGAGCTCGGGAACTCTCTGGAGCTCGCAGGCTTGCGGACAATAGTAGAGTAGAGAGCTTTGCGTCATGGGCATAGCGATGGCGAAGCAACGGTGATGGGATAAGAGGGCAGCAGAGCGGAAATGACTGCACGATCAGTAGATAGCTACTGGACATGGAGAGGGCTCGAGAAGTTGAGGAACTTGACGAGAACAGGGGCTCGAAATGATAGAGCGCGCTGTTTGGCATGCCAGGGGCATGGTCACCGCATGAACTGGCGCACGCGGTTGCACCCTAGTTGGCCGACCATGTCAGCAGGATTAGTCATTCATCAGTGAAGGCCAAAGAGGAGTGAACCAAGCATAGTGAAGCTTGAGATGACCACAACTAGCAGGTTTGCTCAGGAACAACAAGGTGTTTGATCTGAAATGAGAGAGATTGGCTTGGATCTAGACTCTGATCTTTGGCATGGTGTCGTTGGAAACCACAACCACCTATGGGACCAAGGGCCCCTTGCTGGTTTTGCAGGGAGGATGTCGCGTTGCAGAAAGAGCAGAGGAGCGTGGGGCAGCATGGCAGGGATCACATGAGCAATTTTACCTAGGTTCAGGCCGCCGAGAGGCGTAAAACCCTACGCCTACTTTGGTGGATTGATGGTAGAATAATGGTGGTGGAGCATAGTACACTTGCCCGGCAGTGGCGGCAGTGGCTATGCGCTTATGAGTGCGTGGGTGTCCAATTCTCCAGCCTCACGAACCTTTTCTATGGCAAAGCAGTCATTATGCACTGATAAGATAGCAAACAACGCTATCATACCTAACTCTGCAGGCTGACAGAGCGCATTAAATGCACCGCTCAATGTCACATCACTGTTCGCCTGGCAAGCCTTGCCGGTGTAGGATCGAAAGTATGTCTAGAGGGGGGGGGGGGTGATTAGACTACTTGACCAAATAAAAACTTAACCTTTTCCCAATTTTAGTTCTTAGCAGATTTTAAAAACTTAGCACAAGTCAAGCAATCTTAACACAATTCAAGCAAGCATGCAAAGAGTATATCAGCAGCGGAAAGTAAAGCATGCAACTTGCAAGAATGTAAAGGGATGGGTTTGGAGAGTGCAAACACAATAGGATACATGCATGTTTTTGGCATGGTTCCGATAGGTGGTGCCATCGTACATCCACGTTGATGGAGACTTCAACCCACGAAGGGTAATGGTTGTGCGAGTCCACGGAGGGCTCCACCCACGAATGGTCCATGAAGAAGAAACCTTGTCTATCCCACCATGGCCATCGCCCACGAAGGACTTTCCTCACTAGGGTAGATCTTCACAAAGTAGGCGATCTCCTTGCCCTTACAATCTCCTTAGTTCAACTCCACAATCTTGTCGGGGGCTCCCAAGTGACACGTAACCAATCTAGGAGACACCACTCTCCAAAAGGTAATAGATGGTGTGTTGATGATGAACTCCTTGCTCTCGTGCTTCAAATGATAGTCTCCCCATCACTCAACTCATTCTCATAGGATTGGATTTTGTGGAAAGCTTATTTGAGTGGAAAGCAACTTGGGGAAGGCTAGAGATCAAGATTCATATGGTTGGATTGGAATATCTTGGTCTCAACACATGAGTAGGTGGCTCTCTCTCAGAAAATGAGTAGTGGAAGTGTAGGCACGTTCTGATGGCTTTCCTCACGAATGAGGAGAGAGTGGAGGGGTATATATAGCCTCCACACAAAATCTAACCGTTACACACAATATACCAAACTCGGTGGGACCGAATCAGAAAACTCGGTCGGACCAATTCAGTACATAATTTGACCATTAGGAAATTTCGGTGGGACCGACATGTCAACTCGGTGGGACCAATATCATTAGGGTTAGGGCATAACGTAATCTCGGTTTGACCGATTACACAAACTCGGTTGGACCGACTTTGGTAATAAGCTAACCAGAGAGTTGGTCAGGCAAACTCAGTTGGACCGATTCGGTCGTCTTGGTGGGACCGAAGTGTTACGAAAGGGAAACAGAGAGTTTGCATTTGAGACTTGGTGGGACCGATCGCTCATCTTGGTTAGACCAAAAATTTACAAAGGGAAACAGAGAGTTTGCAACCCCATCTCGGTGAGACCGAGATCCCTATCGGTGAGATCGAAGTGACTAGGGTTTCTGGCAGTGGCTATGTCAAGTGAACTCGGTGGCGCCGGATGGATCAAATTGGTGGGGCTGAGTTTGACTTTTGGTTTGGGACATATGTGGATATGAGAAAGTGTTTGAGGGCTTTGGAGCATATCACTAAGCATTTTGAGCAAGCAAGCCATTAAGCAACACCTCATCCCCTTTTAATAGTATTGGCTTTCCTATAGACTCAATGTGATCTTGGATCACTAAAATAGAAAATGTAGAGTCTTGGACTTTAGAGCTTGAGCAAATCTTTTGTCCTTAGCATTTTGAGGGGTCCATAATCCAAATCCATGCCATGCCAATCATTGAACTTTCCTAAAATATTTATCTTGAAATGGCATTAGTTCACGGAGCTATATGTTGTTAATCATTAGCAAAACTACCCTGGGATAGTTGCACTTTCAATCCCCCCTTTTTTGGTAATTGATGACAACATCTAGATCAAAGCTTCAACAAATGATAATAAGATTGAAATACATCGTCGCTTTGAGAAGTATGTGACAAACAAGAGCTCCCCCTAAATTTGTGCATTATTTAAAATTTGCTTTGGACTGCAAATGCCCAATGTGTTAGGATCTTGGGTCACTCTTCCATGTCACATACATCTTGGTGGAGCGCTCAGAGTGATAACAATAGAAAGCATGCACTCATCACCAAGCAAGGTGAATGATCATAGATGGATATAAGAGATAATATCATTCAAGCACACATTAAGGTAGCATATGATCAAACACATGATCATCCAAGTATCTCACAAAAGACATAATGCATCAAGCAAACACACAATAAAGTTCAACCAAATAAAGTACAAAGAGAGACAAAAACAACTCTCTCTCTCTCTCAGACTATGATCTATACATATTTCTCCCCCTTTGGCAACAAGTTACCAAAAAGTTAAAAATATGCATAGTGCTATGCGTATCTCAGGCTTGGTCTTCATGAGGTGGTGTAGAGATGACTCCAAGGACGAAAGCTTCTGTTGAAGTAGCTGGAGCTGGTGGAGTGGCTGCTGGAGGTGGCACTCAAGCTGTGGCTGCTAGTGCTGATGTAGTGGCTCTAGTATCTGGAATAGGCACTGCAGCGGACCTCCGACCTCTTGGCACTCTTGTGAAAGCATACGTAGTAGACTTGCCTTTCTTCTCCTCTACTTCCTCCTGGAATTGCTCAACTACTGACTGAATCTCAGTTACTTTGACATCAAGATCATAGAATTTCTGTTCAATGATCCTCTCCAAACTCTCCTGATTTTGAGTCAGGCCAAGCCCTTCTCAATCCTCAAGGTGGATTGGATCAGATATCCAAGTTCATCTTGCTTACTCTTTAAGAACACCTGAGATGCCTCTTCAGCACTTGGCATCTTTGCAGCTTTCTCTGCCCTTGCCTTCTCTCTCTTCTCATGTGCTTGCACTGAGGAAGGATCTTCCTCATCCATAACAACAATGTTATCCTCAAAATCCGGCTTGAGAGGTAAATGCTCCTTGTCCAACAAATAAGTGCCTGTGCCCATCTTGGAGTTGATGAGCACTTGAATTTGTGGAGCATACCCACAAGACCTCTTATGATCTACAGCTGTTCTCTTGATTGTTTCCACAATCAAACTCATCACCTTGAACTTTTGAGGAACATCAAATATGTGCAGCAAGTTGATGGAATGTCCTCTTATCATTCTGTGATCTCCATATTTTTGGCAAAAGAGTGTGCCTCAGAATGGTATTGATTGTAGGCAGGCCTGACAATAAGTGCTTCACCGAGCCAAACTTGTGAGTTTCCAGGTCTGCATGAGGAATTTCCTTGTACATACTTGCCATTGAGTTATGGTCTTTCTTCTTCTTGGCATACACATCCAAGTCATCCTCATGAGCTTCCGGGGCATTTATCAATCTGGCCCATTCATCAACAGTGGATTGGTACCTAGTACCTTCTAAAATCCATACAATTCTGCCATCAGGATAAAAGTGAGCAGTGGAGTAAAATTGCATGATCAGCTCATAATTCCACTTTGTGAGATTTTGGCCAACAAACTTGTCCACTTCACAAGCCTTGAAGCCATCATAGACACCTGGGAAGTGATCATAATTTTCTCTAATGTATGTCCAGTCAACCCATCTCATGTCACATACTATGGGCTTCTTATCAAGCAGAATAGTCTCATAGAAATCTTGTTGTTCCTTAGTGTGGAACCTGTATTCCACAATAGCTCTCCTCCTTATTGCATATGGGTCATTCTTCCTCCAAAGTCTCAGGCCTGCATTATTCCTGATCCTCATGTCCTCTGCCACAGGATGTGTATCATTGTGGTCTGGAATCTTTGGTTTGAGCTTCCTTAGCACTTGGGCTTCGGATTCTTCTTCTTCAACTTCAGGCACTAGGGCCTTGTTCTTCTCCTCAGCAGGAATGTTTCTTGTACTCCTCTTGGGTGCAATCTTGGTGGTTGGAGCAACATCTTTGGGAGCAGGTTTGGGCTTAGCAGCAGCACCCGACTTAATTGCATCTCCCATTAGCTTTTGTGCCTTTGGTGCTGGAGCAGTATCCTCTTCCTCTTCATTATTAGATCTCACCATAGTGGACTTTCCAAGAACTTTAACTATTGTGGTTCTTGCGCTCTTCTTCTTCTTGTCATCAGCAGCTGCCTCTTCATAAGATTCAATTGTGAACTTCATGGTTTCTCCTATGGCAACCTTTCTTGGCTTGGATGTAGGCACTCTCCTTGCTGGTGCCTTTCTGTTCATGCCTGGCTTAGTGGATGCAACAGTGCCTAATTCCTTCTTCACCACCTTCTTCTTTGAAGTGTCCTCATCCTCTGCTGCAACATAATCTTCATCTTATGAATCTAAAGTTCTCTTCTTCCTTGCTCTAGTAGCTGCCTTGGGCAAGTTACTAGGTGTGCTCCTACTGCCCTCATCATAGCTGCTGGAGGGGCTAGTGCCCTCACTCAACTGCTCTTACTGTTCAGATCTGTTCTGGCTGTCACTCTGGTTAGACATCTTGCAGGCAAACTGTTAGCAGACCCTGTGAATAGGTTGTAGATGAGGTAGAGTAGATGAGCATCACAAAGTACAGAGGTTTTGTGAAACAAATTGAGTCAAAAAACTTAGTTTTAGTGAACTGGGTGCCGTTGTCAGTAATGATCCTTGCCGGAACTCCAAAATGACACACCAGTTCTTTCAAGAACTTGATAGCTGACTGAGCAGTCACCTTTCTCACGGAAGTCACTTCCGGCCACTTTGTAAACTTGTCGATGGCAACAAACAAGAATTCAAAGCCCTCGATTGCTCGGGTGAAAGGGTCGAGGATATCGAGCACCCAGACCGAAAATGGCCATGATAAAGGCATTGTTTGAAGAGCTTGGGCAGGCAGGTGGATGTTCTTAGAATGGAACTGGCAGGCTTCACATTTTGTGACTAGCTTGACCGCATCTTGGAGGGCTGTGGGACAATAGAATCGTTGGCAGAATGCTTTCCCAACTAATGCCCTTGATCCAATGTGGGAGCCGCACATGCCTCTGTGTATCTCAGCTAGCAGTTCCTTTCCTTCTTCCCGGTAGATGCACTTCAATTTCACACCATTGGGCCTTCTTCTGTACAGAGTATCATCGACAAACTGATACATACTAGCCCTCCGGGCTACTCTTTCAGCCTCATATTGGTCACTGGGGAGTTCTCTAGTTTGGAGAAAGTGGACTATGTGCCTTGCCCAAGTTGGAGCCTAGGGCTCGACAACGAGGACTAGCGGCACCTCCTCAACTGCAGGGGCACACTCTCGTCCGCGGGGACGTGGCCCCGACGGGAGGGTGCAGGCCGACAAGTTGTGAGTGTCGGTGTCAAAACCGGCGGATCTCGGGTAGGGGGTCCTGATCTGTGCGTCAAGGCTGATGATAACAGGAAGCAAGGGACACAGATGTTTACGCAGGTCCGGGCCCTCTCGATGGAGGTAAAACCCTACTTCCTACTTGATTAATATTGATGATATGGGTAGTACAAGAGTAGATCTACCACGAGATCGTAGAGGCTAACCCTAAGAGCTAGCCTATGATGGTATGATTGTAACTATGATCGGCCTTCTAAGGACCAACCTCTCCGGTTTATATAGACACCGGAGAGGGCTAGGGTTTACATGGAGTCGGTTACAAGAAAGGAAACACAATATCCGGATTGCCAAGCTTGCCTTCCACGCAAAGGAGAGTCCCATCCGGACACGGGTTGAAGTCTGGAGTCTTGTATGTTCACGCTTCAATAGTCCGGACGTTGTACACAGTCCGGCTGTCCGGATACCCCCTAATCTAGGACTCTCTCAGTAGCCCCTGAACCAGGCTTCAATGACGATGAGTCTGGCGTGCATTATTGTCTTCGGCATTGCAAGGTGAGTTCCTTCTCCGAATACTCCAAAGTAGTCATCGAACACGTAGACCGTGTCCGGATCTGCAAGATGATCTTCATATGGTATAGATCTGATTTGCTGGCAATCTTCGTGCGTCGTGCC
This sequence comes from Triticum timopheevii, assembly GCA_963921465.1. Classification (NCBI taxonomy): domain Eukaryota; kingdom Viridiplantae; phylum Streptophyta; class Magnoliopsida; order Poales; family Poaceae; genus Triticum; species Triticum timopheevii. Next base: position 108,151,565 of record OY997271.1, read on the forward strand.
CTTGCAACGTGGCTTGGTCCAACACGAACCGACGTTTCTTACCCCACAACGAGTCGTGCTATGAGGCGGTCTTATTGGCATGTCCCGTCGAGGCAGAGATCGTGTTCCTCTTATTACGGGATTTTCCATCAATGTGAGCGTGCGTGACCCCTCGACGGCCGTTGGTATAACCCCGTGTGTTTTTAGATAAGCCTCAAACGGTCACACCGGGGACTCTTGATATTCACCTTCTTTATAAAGGGGCTGAGACCTATGCCTCCTTTTCACCTTCATCGCGCCTTCTCGCACCTCGAGTTCCAACACCCAAGACCTAAGCTCCACCCCTCCAAAATCCTCCAATATGTCCAGATCTGACCCTCAAGACCGGTGGGTGGCCTCATCGATTGAAGAGAAGGACATTGCAAAGCTTAGGGAGGTCAGATACCTGACCGCCGATATCCAGCATAGGCTTCCTGCTCCATGGCAGGTCATCCCTACGCCGGAGCCCAATGAGTGTGTCGTTTTCGTCCCACACTTCCTCCGCAGTTTGGGTTTCACCCTCGATCCCTTCGTGAGGGGGCTCATGTTCTATTACGGGTTGGATTTTCATGACCTGGCTCCAGACGCTATCCTCCATATCTCGTCGTTTATTATCGTGTGCGAGGCTTTTCTCCACGTCACGCCACACTTCGGCTTATGGCTCAAGACTGTAACGCCCCGGATTCGATGCGCCAGGTGTCCGCCAGTTATTCGCCGTCATTGCCATGTCATTTGCTTGCGTGTTGCACTTTGCCATGTCATTATATGCATTTTATCATGTCGTCATGTGCATCTCATTTTGCATACGTGTTCATCTCATGCATCCGAGCATTCTCCCCGTTGTCCGTTTTGCAATCCGGCACTCCTATGTCCTCCGGCGTCCCCCTTTTGTCTCTCGTTGTGAGCGGCTGTTAAACGTTCTCGGAATGGACCGAGGCTTGTCAAGTGGCCTTGGTATAGCACTGGTAGACCACTTGTCAAGTTTCGGGTCATTTGGAGCTCATTTGGTACTCCAACGGTTAACCGGGTAACCGTAAAGCCCCTCTCTCTTTGCAGCCCAACACCCCTTCCAAAGTGGCCCAAAACCCATCTAACTCCCCTCCATGCTCTCGGTCGTTCGATCACGATCGCGTGGCCAAAAACCGCTCCTCATTTGGACTCTCCTAGCTCCCCCTACCTATACAACTAGCCCCTGCCCCGAAATTCGCAGATGAAACCCTAAAAATCGTCCCCACGCTCGCCGGACATGTCCGTCTGCGCCGGACGAAGCCCACGCCGCCGCCCGCAGCAAACCCGCGCCTGCCACGTGGCACGCCGCCACCCGCCTCCGCCACGGCCCGCCCGAGCCCGTCGCGGGCCCGCGCGCCGCCGCCGCCAGCCCGTGCCCCGCGCCCACGTGCCCGCGTCGCTCGCCCCGAGCTCCGCCTCGCTCCGCCGCCTCCCTGTCGCCGTCCGGCCCCGCCTCCGGACGGTGAGCCGCCGGAGCTCGCGGGCTCTGCCCCGCCGCCGGTCATGCTGGAGCTCGCGCCGCCCATCTCCCGAGTCGGCCGCGACCGCCGCCGCCGCGCCTCGCCGGCACCGCCCAACCTCCCATCGCCGGCCGCCCTGCCGCGCCTCCTGCCTCGCTCGCCGGCGTGCGCCGCCGCGGGGAGCGCCGCCCGCCGCCGCCCGTTCGCTCCGGCCAGATCCGGGCAGGTGGATGAGATCCACCCGTCCTGGGATCCAAGCGCCCCGCCGTCCTGCTTCGCTCCGTCCCGGGATCTCCCCGTCCAATTTCCGCGGAGGTGAAATCCCCCTAAGTCCCGAAGTTTTTGCATTATCATGCCATGTTTGTTGCATCGTGTGTCTGCATCCGTAGCTTCGTTTCGTGCGTGTAATATGTCGAATTGTTCGTCTCAACGAGTACATAATTTCATTCCATTGCATCATATTCATTTGAGGTCATATTGATGCCCGAAATGCTGTTGGAAGAGTGCTATGTGATGTTAATCTGCTGAAACTATTATAACATGCATTCTTGTCATTTTTGCCATGATTGATGTGTGCATCCTATGAGGTGAATGTCTACATGTGTTTTGATCTATGCCATGTCTTCTTTACTGAGGTGCTTACCATGTATTTTTGTGATCAATGTGGTGACTAGCACAAGCATGTAAACTAGGCTTCATGATGTTGCTGATTTTAGTCCCTGTTCTACTATTATTTTTATGCCATGTAAACTTGATGCTACAGAGAGATCCATGCATATTTTGAGATACTTCAGTAAGGGTGTTTTGAACATGTGGTTTTTGTCTATCCATTCATGCCCTTGGTTGCAATTATGGAGTAGTCTAGCATTTCATTTGAGTGCTCTACTTTTGCTTCAAAATGTTTCCTGGCAGATTGTTTACATGTTATTCAATTTAGCCAAGGTTGCTATAGTTGATCCTTGCATGCTATGGACTTGTTCTTGCCTTGGTTGGTTACATAAACATGTCTTCTTGATGATGCTATGCTTATCTTGTCATGCAATGACTTGTGGTGAGTGTATCGAGCTTGTTAAGTAGTGTACTTGCTGTTGCTGTTTTGCTAGGATGAATCTGTTATTTCGTGATGCTATATAAACATGTTGCTACTAATCATTCTATGCATAATCTGGAGATGTTCACTAAGAGTGTTTTGGTCTACATGTCATGCTATATCCATCCATGCCCCTGGTTGCATTTATAGCTTACTGTAGATTGTTGTAATCGTGCTCCAAATTTGCTAAATGATGTTGCTGTCAGCCTGTTAACATTAAGTTCAGTTGCTTCCATGCTTATTGTTAGTGATCCACGCACCCTATGAACTTGCTATTGCCATGTATAGCTTCATAAATATGCCTTCTTACTGTTGGGTTCCTTGCCATGCCATGTTTTTCTCTGTAGTGAGTTGCATAAGCTCATCTACATGCCTTCATAATTCTGTTTCTGCCATGTTTGAATCTGTATAATAACTTGCCATGTCTACATGGGTGCCATCATATTTTCTGATCCTTTTTGGCTTATGGTCAGTAAGGGACTTTTGTTCTATGCAATTAGTAGATTCATGCCATGCCTTTGTTTGCCATGATAAGTTCCTGTAACATGTTGTTTGATAGCTCTAAACATTGCAACCTGATGTTATTTCTGCTAGAGTCTGTAACTGTTATTATTTGCAATCTTTCCATGTGTGTTTGAGCATGTTATAGTGATTTCTGGAGATAGCTTAGTGCTCATGTTTTGTTATGCTTTACCTGTACATCCTTCCCATGTCTTTTGTTTTCTTGTTGGGGTGCTGTAGCATATTGTTTTGATGCTTGCAATATGCCTACTTGCTGTTTTGGACAGATTGTTGCTATGGCTTGTATAGAGTGTATGTGTTGAACCGTTGCTCCGTTTTGAGTGTGCTCTATGTGAAACTTGCTTGTTTTTTGCATGTAGCTTCATATTATCATGTTGAATCCTTGTTTTGAGGTGTTTGCTTGATGTTTGGGTGCATTTTGCATCAATGCCATGTTTAACTTGTTTTGCTCATATCTTCTAGGCCGTAGCTCCGAACTTAATGAACTTTATATGTAACTTGACTAGAATTTTGTGTAGATCATATTGGTGCATATTAAATTGCTGTTTAACAACTTGAACATAAGGTTTATTCAGATCTGGACCAATTTCGAAATTTGCATATGAGGACTTACCGGAATTGTTATATGTTGTTCCCGGCCTCATTTAAACTTGCCTTGATGTGTTGTTCTTGTTTGCATCGTCTCTTGCCATGAGTAGCTTCATGTAGCTTTGCCATGCATCATGTTTGTTGTGCATCATGCCTTGTTCATGTGTGGTGTGTTTACCATGTTGTGTGCTTCTTCTTGTTAGTTCCTGTTTCGTTGCGATCGTGAGGATTCGTTCGTCTACGGTTGGTTCAGCTTTATCCGTTCGTCTTCTTCATGGACTCATTCTTCTTCCTTGCGAGATTTCAGGAAAGATGACCATTTCCCTGGATCTCACTACTATCATTGCTATGCTAGTTGCTTCGTTCTATCGCTATGCTGCGCTACCTATCACCTGTTTATCAAGCCATCCCAAATTGCCATGAACCTCTAACCTTTGACACCTTTCCTATGCAAACCGTTGCTTGGCTATGTTACCGCTTTGCTCAGCCCCTCTTATAGCGTTGCTAGTTGCAGGTGAAGTTGAAGATTGCTCCATGGTGGACAGGATCTTGGTTGGGATATCACAATATCTCTTATATTATTTAACACATATATATACTTGGTAAAGGGTGGAAGACTCGGCCTTTTGCCTGGTGTTTTGTTCCACTCTTGCCGCCCTAGTTTCCGTTATACCGGTGTTATGTTCCCGGATTTTGCGTTCCTTACGCAGTCGGGTGATTTATGGGACCCCCTTGACAGTTCGCTTTGAATAAAACTCCTCCAGCAAGGCCCAACCTTGGTTTTACCATTTGCCTCACCACCACCTATCCCTTTCCCTTGGGTCGGCCAACCCGAGGGTCATATTTATTTTAGCCCCCCCGGGCCAGTGCTTGTCTAAGTGTTGGTCCGAACCGGGCAGACTGCGGGGCCACCTCGGGGCAACTCGAGGGTTGGTTTTACTCGTAGGCTGACCTATCCGGTGTTGCCCTGAGAACGAGATATGTGCAGCTCCTATCGGGATTGTCGGCGCATCGGGCGGCTTTGCTGGTCTTGTTTTACCATTGTCGAAATGTCTTGTAAACCGGGATTCCGAGTCTGATCGGGTCTTCCTGGGAGAAGGTTTATCCTTCGTTGATCGCGAGAGCTTATCATGGGCTAAGTTGGGACACCCCTGCAGGGTATAATCTTTCAAAAGCCGTGCCTGTGGTTATAGGCAGATGGGAATTTGTTAATGTCCGGTTGTAGATAACTTGACACCAGATCCGAATTAAAACGCATCAACCGTGTGTGTAGCTGTGATGGTCTCTTTTCGGCGGAGTCCGGGAAGTGAACATGGTTTCTGGGTTATGTTTGACGTAAGTAGGTGTTCAGGATCACCTCTTGATCATTGCTAGCTTCACGACCATTCCGCTTGTTCTCTTCTCGCTCTTATTTGCGTATGTTAGCCACCATATATGCTTAGTCGCTGCTGCAACCTCACCACTTTACCCCTTCCTTTCCCATTAAGCTTTGCTAGTCTTGATACCCATGGTAATGGGATTGCTGAGTCCTCGTGGCTCACAGATTACTACAGCAACAGTTGCAGGTACAGGTTATGCGATGATCTTGATGCGAGAGCGATGCTTGCTTGCATTGAGTTCGTCTTCTGCTTCTTCGATCAGGGGATAGGTTCCAGGTCGGCAGCCTGGGCTAGCAGGGTGGATATTGTTTGAGTTTCTATTTATGATTCATCCGTAGTCGGATGTTGTTGTATGTGGTATTGTTGTATTCGTGTGGCATTGTATGCCTCTTGTATGTATCCCCGTCTATTACGTAATGTTGATGTAATGATATCCACCTTGCAACAACGTTTCAATATGCAGGTCTATCCTTGGTGGGACCTTCGAGTTCCTTTTGGATAGGGTCGCATATTGGGCGTGACAAAGACCTTCAATGTGAAGCTGAAGATGATCGAGGGGCGACATGCGGAGTGCGGAGGTGCTGTAATAAGCAGAAACGTCGACGCCCCATGGCCAGAGGGTTCTTTCCCAGAAGTATCCGATGTATGGCAGCGGAGGTGGTTTTATGTCATGGCTCCCAGAGGTACAAAGTGGGTGGCTGCCCTCGCGTTTCGCTCGGGCCCTCCATCACAGTTGGCATCTTGGACAGACGTACGACGGAATTGGGGCCCCGCTGGTGATATATGAGTACTGCAGAATCGCATCCGGGAGCTCCTTGCAAGGGACATTAATCTTGTCAGCATAATGCAAGTGATGTTAATCCGGCGGACATTGTCGTGCCAATGCTGGCCTCTCCGGATGTGGGAGTTCAATCTAGAGGGTCCGCGGACTGTCAAGCACTTCTTCGGCTTGAAGCTCGAAGAGATGTGCAAATTATTCTTCGGACGGAAAGTAATGTGTCTGGACACCACCGAGGATGCGAGCCTAAGCTGTAATCGCCTAGATACCCAAGTAAGTAGCGTTGATACCGGACACCCTGTTATGTATTTATCATGACTGTTTGTTCTGACAATCATTCACGTCCACGAATGGCTCAGCAAGGTGGAGAGAATCAGGTGTCCGACACCACTTCCCGAAGGCTCGCCCGCCCCTACCATAGCCAAGATGCTCGACCGGGTACTCAGCAGAATGCCCTCGGGGAAAGACAAGGGAAGGGACGAAGAATCCGAACCCCACACGCTACGCATCCGAACTGGGGGAATTGTTACCTCCCCCAAGGAGGATAGTCGGGGAGGGGAGGCTAAAGCCTCCTCCCCGCGCGGGAAGAAGAGGGCCGCCTCCGAGGACCTGGAGACGGAGACACCTGAACCAGGGAAGAAGGTGTCACCAAGGGGCACTGCCGCGACGGGCATCCTCACCGTGTTATGCCCACCAACGGGCCAACCCTCCACCGAGCCGTAAGTCAATCATTAACTTGAAGGTACTGTATTTCTCCTGGATCAATAACCAGGATTCAACTTTTTGCAGTTCGGTTGGCAGCTCTTCTCAACAGGGATCGTCTTCGGGGGACCTTCCTCCGTAGATGATGGAGAGCGAGACCCCACCCACCTCTGCGATTCTTGAAGCGCTCGGTGTTGCCACGGAGGAGTCCGGATCTGTCGAGGCCGGAGGCCAATACGTCAGCCTCCCTGAGTCCGGACGTACTGACGGGCTTACTGGAGCGAGCTGCACTCTCGGAGGAGCACCGCTCATTAATGAGTGCGGTGCTCAAGAAGATTTCATCCGCTACAAGCAGTTTGAATGAAGCATTTACAAGCCTTCTCAGAGGCTTTGAGGTATGTAATGAAGAATACACCATATAGAGAGTAGCCCTTGAGACTTTGGTTGCCCGCCCTGGGCGGCAAACGGGGGATCATCAATCAATAATTGGTGTTGTAAATATGTGCAGGTACCTGTGGGTCCGGCCACCAGCCCGTCCGTTGAAGTTGCCGAACTGGCGAGGCAAATTGGGTCGATTGATGCACTCTGATGAATGAGCGGCTGGATACATCACCAGGTATGTGCCCTGTCTCCCATTGCATAGGAAAATATTAAGGTGGCACATATTAATGTAACATGTTCGAACTGCAGATGGTGCTGCTGCCGTGGAGGCCCTGAGGGCGGAACTTGCCCTAGCCAAGGAACAAGCTCGGGTGAGCAATGCGGCTGCCCTAAAGGCGGCCGAGGAATTGAAAGCCGAACAGGCTGCTCATCGCCGAAGCGAGGAAAAGATAGCCGAAATGGCTATCGAGTTAAAAAATGCCGCTGACCGGTATGAGCTCCTGAAAAAGGAGCATGATGATAAATCGGCTGATCTGAGCAAGGCACTTAATGACACCAAGGAAATATGGACCGAGCTCATGGGTGCGCGGGAGGAGCTTCAACAGGTCGGTAAAATCGCAGCTGGGGGCTCCTATTTGCTGCGAACGAAGTTCTGCGATCCGAAGTACGCTCCCCTGGATGGAAGCTGGAGTTTGGCGGATGCATACGCGGACCTGGCGAAGAGTACAGCTGATGCTGTGGAGTTTTTCAAAGATCAGGCTGAGAAGGAAGTAGAGAAGCTTTTCTGGTCGCAGTTCAATGCTCCCACTCGCCCGCTGCCGTTGAGTGACAAGATGGCTGCTGTAGCGGAGCTTCACAGGCTGTCCGAGCTTGCAATGCGGTCTGTAATAGACCATCTTTGGCCGAAGGGGCCTAAGCCGGACATTTACTTTGGTTTGGTGCAATAGTTCCTTGGGGCTGTGCCTCGGATCGATGCCATGAGGAGGTCGACATGCATAGATGGTGCACGGATGGCCCTTGCCCGTATTAAAGCGTATTGGACAGATATGGATGCCACTATTATAGCGTCTCAGGATCCGGTGGGGGGCCAATATCCGGCCGGGCACTACTTGGCGCAGGTCACAGAGGGTGCCCGCCTGATAGAGGCGCAGTGCCCGAAGAATCTCCTATTCGAGTGATGATTCAAATCATTGTAAAAACAATGTTTATTTTGATTATAAGGCTATATTTATAATGTTTGTCTGAAAATATGATTGTGTCCCCTGTGCGGCCATTTATATATATATATGTGTGTGTGTAATCCGAAAGTTAGCAGTCGTTGGCTTCAGCCCCCATGCGTACAATGCGGGGGTGTTCGCGAAAAAAATGTGCTTAATCACTCTTGCTCCAATGTCTTGGTCCATTAAGGAGGTGATCGCACGACGAACTAGGCAACCCGACTATATAGCTGTAACACTTTCGCTTAGCCGCGGGATTCTAAAGTGGGGCTACTATGTGGCCCCGAGTACCTTTGCGTGCATCCGGATATGGGCGCGTATGTACCTGGCCGGGGAATGGCCCTTCGTTAATGCGGAGGAATTCTAAAGATTCCGTTGAGTCATTGAGTAGTTGACCAGTCTCTTGCTGTATCATGACAGTCAATTTTCGGCTTTCTCTACTGAGGTGCTCATCCGGAATAACCAGGGCACAATCGCAGTAGTTCTCCTTTGGCCACCTTAGCCGATAATAACGGAACGTAAGGCGGCAAACCCAGGAGCCGGGCAAACCCAGGAGCTGGGCAAACCCAACAGTTGACCAAAGACATGATTCGGAGCTGATGCATATAAGGCCAAATTCGTGATGCCGAACACTCCCGAAGGTATTCGGACTTTATAACAGATGATGAGCTCAAGAATGTCCATTCATTATAAACGTTGTGTTTCCAGGTACGGGCATTAATCTGTCATGGCGAAATGCCAAAAACGGCAGTATCCTCTGTGGGTATGGAAGCCATGGGATGGTTAAACAACAAGAGGCAATAGAAAAGGTTTACACAGGGGCTTAATCTAAAAAGAAACCTGTTGCACGGGGCCCTGCTGCACGTCTGCGCCTTTGTCTTTGTTGTGCCGCATCCTAGAAGGGTATCGCGCGAACGTTGTCTGCGGGAAAGGGAAACTCATAGAAGAGTGCAACGTAAGTATGCGATGGATAGTAAGAATGTAAGATGCTGGCCTTCCAATAAGGTTGAGCCGAGAGTGGGGTTTTATTACGTGTTTATAGCCCCTGGTATCCGCTATGGGATTACGTATACGGTGCCCTGGTTTGATATGGGCTGCCGGACTCGTCTAACCGTGTCTGTGGTCTTTAGCGACCAGTTATATATTTTTGATGTTGGAGGTCGCTTATAGTCCGGCCGCTAGGGCCGTCGCGTGTTCCTCTGCGCGTGACGAGCGCTCTATTATTCCGCTAATGATGATGACGCCATGTGGACCGGGCATCTTAAGTGTAAGGTAGCCATAGTGCGGCAATGCGTTGAAGCGGGCGAAGGCCGTTCTTCCGAGTACTATGTGATAGTCGCTTTGGATGGGTGCGATGATGAAGAGTAGTTCTTCGCTTCTGGAGTTGCCTGGAGAGCTGAATATTACCTCCAGTATGACAGAGCCCCTGCTGTAGGCTTCAACGCCTGGTATCACCCCTTCAAAGGTGGTGTTAATCTTGTTGATTCTGGATGAGTCTATCCCCATCCTGCGGACAGTATCCTCATATACTAAATTGAGACTGCTGCCGCCGTCCATGAGGACGTGGTTGAGATGGTATCCGTCAATCATTGGGTCAAGCACCAAGGCATCTGATCCTTCGCGCCGAATGCTAGTTCGACCGTCCAGGTGATCGAAGGTGATCGAACAAGATATCCAGTAGTTAGGTTTAGGTACGATGGGCTCTATGTTGCGCGAGTCTTTATGGGCGCGTTCGTGCCTTCCCAAGGATGTGCGAGTCACGTGGATCATGTTCACTGTTTTAACCTCTGGCGGGAATTTTTTCTGTCCCCCAGTGTTCGGCTGGCAAGGTTCATCCTCGTCTTCACTTGGTGTTTCCCTTCCCTTGTGTTAGGCATTTAGTTTGCCAGCCTACTTGAAGACCCAGCACTCTCTGTGCGTGTGGTTCGCAGGTTTGTCGGGGGTGCCATGAATTTGGCATAGTCTGTCCAGAACTCTGTTCAGACCGGACGGTCCCTCTTTACTGCCTTTAGATGGTTTATTTAGCTGGTTAGGTCGAGAGCCCCTGAATCCGGCATTAACCGTTGTGTTATCCAGGCTCTCTTCCTTGTTTTGGCGTTTATTTTTATTACGCCATGGCTTCCCGTTGCAATCCCTTATTTTGGATGTGCTGGGGTTGCTGGTGCCTTTACGGGCTAGCCAGCTATCTTCTCCCGCGCAAAAGCGGGTCATAAGGCTCGTTAGGGCTGCCATTGTCCTTGGCTTTTCTTGGCCAAGGTGTCTGGCAAGCCACTCGTCGTGGATGCTGTGTTTGAATGCCGCTAAGGCTTCGGCATCCGGACAATCAACAATTTGATTCTTCTTAGTGAGGAATCTGTTCCAAAGTTTACGGGCGGACTCTTCGGGTTGTTGGATTATGTGACTTAAATCGTCAGCATTCGGAGGCCGGACATAAGTCCCTTGAAAATTGGCCCTGAAAGCGTCCTCTAGTTCCTCCTAGCTCCCAATTGAATTTTTGGGGAGGCCTTTCAACCAGTGCCGAGCTGGTCCTTTCAGTTTGAGGGGAAGGTATTTGATGGCGTGGAGGTCATCCCCGTGAGCCATATGTATATGCAGGATAAAGTCCTCGATCCAGACCCCTGGGTCTGTCGTTCTGTCGTATGCCTCTATGTTCACAGGTTTAAAGCCCTGTGGGAATTCATGGTCCAGTACTTCATTAGTAAAGCACAGGGGGTGAGCGGCCCCTCTGTATCTGGACGCGCTGTGGCATGCCGTCGGCTGTTGTTGTGTTCGGTGTTTATTCCGAACTGGTATTTGGTTGTCATAACTGTTTTGCCGACCATAGTCCCCCGCCGGGGTGTGTCCTTTAGATCCGTAGATGGACCTAGCTGCGCCAGCTTTATTATCCAGGTGCTCACATAGATCGTGCACGTCTTTGGTAGTTGATTTATTGCAGTTATGAAGTGGTACGTCTTGTCTCCTGGTCGTGTTATTCTTTGGTGGAATGGCCTCGTCATCGAATTCTGGCAGTAGCTTTCGTTTTGGGTAGCTCTTTGTGTGGAGATCGTCGCCGTATCTTTCTTCAGTGTCTAGCACTTTGTTCCATCTGCGATTGAGCGTTTCCTGTGCGGCTTTAAGCCGTTGCTTCTGCCTCTTCAGATTTCTCGCTGTGGCCATAAGCTTTCTGTGGAGGTTCTCTTGTTCCACACATTCTTCCGGATGATGAATGCGTCATCATCCGGACTGTCTTCTTGTCCTGGGTCGGTTTGATGAACTCATCCCTCTAGATCATTGTCTTCGGGCGTCTGCTCCGAACTATGCTCGGCGTGACCTAGTTCGTCCTGCTCCATCGCTGGTTCCGTTTGGTCGTTGTTGCCTTCGGGGTTGACCGGAGTATCCATTCTTCTGGCGCTCTTGCTGATATTTTTACTGTTGCTGGATTTGGAACGGCGTCTACGCCGTCGCTTTGGTTTTTGCTCAGGGGTTTTATCTTCCGGATTGTCACCGTCGTCTTTCTTGGGCATATCCACCATGTATATGTCATGTGACGAGGCGGGAATCCGGTACCCCATAGATTCCGAGTCTTCTCGTGTTTCGTTGTCCATACCGTCGATGCCTTCGGAGTCGAAGTCAAGCACGTTGGTTAAAGCATCAACCGTGGCTATCAAGTGGGTGGTGGGTGGGTAATGAATTTCTTCGTCACCTGTTCCCCACTCGAGTCGGACATAGTTCGGCCCAGAATTCTCTGTCAAAGAGAGAATTTTAAATGAGTTTAGTATGTCACCAAAGGGCGAGTGCTGGAAGATGTCCGCAGCGGTGAACTCCATCACCGGGGCCCAGCCAAGCTTGGCGGGCTCGGGAGTGCGCGGACTGGGTCCTATAACCGGATATGAATCCGGGGGTCCGGGGTTACAGGCTCCCTCATAAGTGAGGCCTGTGTTCGGCTCTATCGGTGGTGAGGGTATGGCCTGCGGGGTGGGGTCCAGCCCTCCGTTCGCAGGCAACGCAACCTGCCCCGGATTTAGATCCGCGGCTTCTGTCGGGGTAATATCCTGAGCATCGTCTGACAGCGGGTCTAAGCCGTGCTCGTCGTGATTGTTCGACGATCCTGGTGTTGGCCTGAATCCGTCGAAGATGAAGTCTCCGCGAATATCCGCCGTGTAGTTCAAGTTTCCGAACCTGACCTGGTGGCCGGGGGCATAGCTATCGATCTGCTCCAGGTGGCCAAGCGAATTGGCCCGCAACGCGAAGCCGCCGAACATGAAGATCTGTCCAGGGAGGAAAGTCTCACCCTGGACAGCGTCGTTGATGATGATTGAAGGAGCCATCGAGCCTGACAGCGACGGCACAGAGGAACTCTCAATGAAAGCACCAATGTCGGTGTCAAAACCGGCGGATCTCGGGTAGGGGGTCCTGATCTGTGCGTCAAGGCTGATGGTAACAGGAAGCAAGGGACACAGATGTTTACCCAGGTTCGTGCCCTCTCGATGGAGGTAAATCCCTACTTCCTGCTTGATTAATATTGATGATATGGGAAGTACAAGAGTAGATCTACCATGAGATCATAGAGGCTAACCCTAAGAGCTAGCCTATGATGGTATGATTGTAACTGTGATTGGCCTTCTAAGGACCAACCTCTCCGGTTTATATAGACACCGTAGAGGGCTAGGGTTTACATGGATTCGGTTACAAGAAAGGAAACACAATATCCGGATTACCAAGCTTGCCTTCCACGCAAAGGAGAGTCCCATCTAGACATGGGCCGAAGTCTTGAGTCTTGTATCTTCACGCTTCAATAGTCCGGACGTTGTACACAGTCTGGCTGTTCGGATACCCCCTAATCCAGGACTCCCTCAGTAAGTTTCCGGTAGGGTCCCTGCCAGGAGCACGAGTCTCTATCGGGAGAGGCTTACTGGAGTACATCTTTCTCCTCTTTCGGGCCATTGTTGCTGGGGATACCGAGGGCTGAGTAAGGTGGAGAACAAAAGTTCCTGGTTCCATAGGAAGCTTTTATGCAGCAAACTTTGACAGATGACCAACTATGCTGTTTTCCACATGGGGTACATGCTCTGTTTGCAATCCGTCAAAGTGCTCCTCCAATCTTCTCACTTCCTCAACGTATGCCTCCATCAATGGAATTTGGTAATCCTTGTTGACTTGTCTCACCACAAGCTGTGAATCTCCTCAAATAATCATTTTCTTGATTCCCAATTCTGCTGCAATCCTGAGCCAGGCAAGGAGCCCTTCATACTCTGTTGTATTGTTGGTTGTCTCTTCCCGGGCAAAATGCATCTGGACGACATACTTCAAGTGCTCCCCTGAGGGTGCGACAAGAAGCATGCCAGCCCGTGCACCTTGTAGGGAAAAAGCACCATCAAAATACATAATCCATTCTTGGGGTGCTTCCTTGCCGGAGATAATTGTTTCTGTCACTTCCTCATCAGGGGGTGGCGTCCATTCTGCAATAAACTCTGCCAATGCCCTGCTCTGAATTGTTGATGTGCTCTCAAAATTCAGAACAAAACTGGATAACTCCAAATCCCACTCCACTATTCTGCCAGCAGCCTCGGGGTTTCGGAGTATCCTTTGCAATGGGAAGCGAGTAACAACTGTAATCTCATGGGCTTGGAAGTAGTGGCATAGTTTCCTTGAGGCCAACCAAAGATCATTTTTTGCACGCAAGAGTACCTCGATCGAGCCCCCTGTAATAAGGAATTGATGAAGTACACTGGGTGCTGCACCACTTTCTTCCTTGCCGTGTCCTTGGGGTTGCCATCACTACCGTGCTTACTTCTGTCGTGATCCTTATCTGACTTTGCCGGTCTTTGCTCACTCTCTGCCTCATCCACTTCCCCCTGCACCACTAGGGCTGCACTAACCACTTGGTTGGTTCCTGCTAAGTACATCATCAACGGATCTTGTGGTTTAGGAGCAACCAAGGTGGGTGTCGGTGTCAAAACTGGCGGATCTCGGGTAGGGGGGTCCCGAACTGTGCGTCTAAGGCTAATGGTAACAGGAGGCGGGGGACACAATGTTTACCAAGGTTCGGGCCCTCTCTATGGAGGTAATACCCTACTTCCTGCTTGATTGATCTTGATGAATATGAGTGTTACAAGAGTTGATCTACCATGAGATCATAATGGCTAAACCCTAGAAGCCTAGCCTAGGAGATTATGATTGTTGTCCTACGGACCAAACCCTCCAGTTTATATAGACACTGGAGGGCGCTAGGGTTACACAAAGTCGGTTACAGAGAAACGAATCTACATATCCGAATCGCCAACCTTACCTTCCATGCAAAGGAGAGCCCCATCCAGACACGGGGGGAAGTCTTCTATCTTGTATCTTCATAGCCCAACAGTCCGGCCCGTGTATATAGTCTGGCTATCCGAGGACCCCCTAATCCAAGACTCCCTCAATAGCCCCCAAATCAGGCTTCAATGACGATGAGTCCGGCGCGCAGATTGTCTTCGGCATTGCAAGGTGAGTTCCTTCTCTGAATACTTCAAAGTACCTGTCTTAAAGAGTAGTATCCGACTTTTCCATTTAATGTCGCGCTCATCGGCTTCTGCACCTTCATGATTTCAGCTTCCACGTGTTGAGTGAATGCGAGAGGTCGGGGCATTTTTGCACTTACCAGCCTGACCATGTGAGAAAATTGTCTATTTAAGGAGACGGGGATCTTCAGATCTAATCCACACCATCTCCCCCAAACAAGGAATCCTCACAGCTTGCCCGCAGAAACCACCCCAACACGGCTAGGGCTCCCAACTCTTCTTCCCGCCCTCACGGCCCCAAACAAGGTGATTGGGAAAAGTGTTCAGTATCCACAGTCAACTGGTGAAGCTGCAGACACAGGGATTTCTTCCCCCCCAGATCTAGTCCCTGTTCGAGCCGGATTGGCTTCCTTCGATGATGGGGAGCAGGCGGAGAAGTTCCCCAACCCATCCAGGGGGAATGAGTATGCTTTGTTCCATATCTGTTGCGAGGCGTTGTATTTCCAATCCACCCGTTCCGCCGAGGACTTCTGGAGCACTATGGCCTCCAACTGCACAATTTTACTCCTGCCTCTATCCTGCACATCGCGGGTTACGTTGCTCTTTGCGAGCTATTCCTGGGCTGCGAGGCCCATTTTGAGCTATGGAAGAAGTTGTTCTGCCTAGTCCCCCGTAATCAAGAGGGATCAATATTCCAAGTGGGCAGAGCCGAAATATGGCGCATCGCTGGGACCGAATACCTATCCGGTACGCCGAAGAAGGCATCTGAAGAATGGCCTTATGAATGGTTCTATGTTGAGGACATCTCCCTTCTTGACCCAATCCGAAGGGGTCTTCTTGAATTTTCAAATGCTCCATTGAAGAAGCGCCTTAGCAGGCGTCCCCGGAGCCTCAAGGAGGAAGATAACACGGAAGTCCACCAATTGATGAGCAAGATAAAGATGCTCGCTCAATCCAAATTGTCAATAGTCGAGGTTATGGCGTTATCCATAATGCGAGGGGTTCAGCCACTCCAATGCCGAGGGGACCCTATGTGGCACTTCAATGGAGAAGATGATGCCACCCGCTATGGCCAGAAGGGTCCGGACACTTCCGCTGCTTTGGAGAAAATACTGTCCGGATTATACAAAGGCGAGGAGGAGGAGTTCATCCGCATTAAGCCCAGGGATGGATTTTCCATGTACAACCCTCCCAGCTGGGTTTCCATCCCATTAATCTACTCCATTAATTCCCTGAATCTTTTTCATAAATATTAATTCGTCCATTTATAACAGGAATGGCGGAAAATCACCAAGGAGATCCACAGCCCCGCACCACAACCAGAGGACCACAACCAGGCCCTTGACCCCAGATTCAAAGAGGATCTGGATATATTCGTGGAGCTCGGGGAAGGGGTGTTTTACCAGGCGAGCTGCGACGGCACCGAAGTGGCCATCATTGCTGACTATCCCGGCCTTCTCCCTATGGTGCATGTAAGTAATCAGGAGACTCGTCCTTCGAGAGAACTTCCTCTTTCCGCCTTACCCACCGCACCATATTATGCTCTAAAGGGGAGGCAGTCGGTGCACCACACTGCACTAGAGGCAACACGCAAGAAGGCGGTGCCTATGATGGGCAGGCCTTTGAAGAGGAAGGCAAATAGAGATATGGCCAAGCCTTCATTGAAGAGGTATGATTTTAAATATGCTCCATGGTTGTCATCTTAAATTATGACACTATCCATTGTGTCTTATCAGGAAAAACATTCGCCGGACTGTGTCCGGGGATCCTGCCAGTCATGCCTCTACTAGCCGGATTCCGGACCGTGTCTCGAGGACTGAGGCTAATGTGGAAGTGACACCGGATTGTCCTTCTGTGGAGGATTCAGATAAAGTATCTGCCACAAACTCCGAAGTGAAAAGCGCCATGAATCATCGGTGCCGTCGGGCCGCTCTTCGCGACCCTGGTTTTTCAGAAGAGGCTTTTAATGCCTTTAATTCGGGTGATGCATACATCCGAGCTGCTCGAGATGGGCTTTCCAGAGCCATAGATCAGTATTTGAAAGATATGTGGGTAAGTTCATACTTGCACAATTCTGATAATTATATACAAGTAGCCCCCGAGACTTGAAGCAGTTTTAGCAACTGATTTAAGGATCGTTGTATACCCAGGTGCTCAAAGAGAAGAACAACCTATTGTCTCAAGAGCTGGAGAAGTGTCAAGCCCAGCTAACTGCTGCTACTGCCGAACTGGACAAATCCAAGAAGGCAGCATCTAGTAATGTTCCCCTCTATCGAGAAAACATGATCATGTACCAGGAGTATTAATATAGGTGCAAATCTTATGATAGAGTCATTAGATCATCTGGAAAAGGCACCAGAAGTCGCACGAGCCGGAGGTTCAGGAGCTCAAAGGCAACTGGCCGCGGGCGAACGTATACTGACACAGGTCAGGGTGGAGAAGAACAAACTCCAAGATGCCAACACCAAGCTGGGCGTGGAACTAAAAGATGTGTGGGCCCAGCTGGCTGACTCCATGAAGGAGAATAGGAGGCTGCGAGGCGGAATATTTAGTATCTGTTTGGACTTACCTTTAGATACTTCGGCAAGGAAAATAACTGACAGTGCTTATGTCTCTAGGTATATTGATGGGCCGTCCCGAAGAGGAGGTGTCCGGATCATCGAGCGATCTGCTACTAGAGTTGTCGCAAATGCACGAGCGAGCTCGGCAGGCGATGCAAAGCGTTGCCAAGGCCTTATGGCCATCCAACTCCCCTCCAGGAAGTATGGAGGGGCTTTGTAATAGCCTGGCTTATTAGGGATGATAGACTACTCATATCAATAAGGAATTCTTTCTTTTCTGGGAGTCCATTCGGAAAGAACTCCAAAGTTAAGCATGCTCAGCTTGGAGTAATTTTAGGATGGGTGACCGACCAGGAAGTTGGTCCCGGGTGTGCGCGAGTGAGGACAAAGTGCGCAGGAAAGACTAGTATTGATCTGTGGGGCTAGTCTAGATCCCGCCAGGAGTAACGACCATTGGCGGGTGTGTCCGGGGCGTTACAAGTTGGTATCAGAGCCGACCCTCGCGGTTACACGGATGTTTGCGGACAGGTGCGCGGTCATGTTGTGCATGACATTTGTGACCCGTCGTGGCACACTGCATGTCACATGTGCCGGACTAGATGCACAAACGTATGTGCCAAGAGGGAACGTTCCTATGGCCCGACGAGGATGTCGGGTCCTTTGAGTGGGGGTGTATGTAATAGCCTGGCTTATTAGGGATGATAGACTACTCATATCAATAAGGAATTCCTTCTTTTTCGGGAGTCCATTCAAAAAGAGATCCAAAGTTAAGCATGCTCAGCTTGGAGTAATTTCAGGATGGGTGGCCGACCGGGAACTTGTTCCCAGGTGCGCACGAGTGAGGACAAAGTGCGTAGAAAAGACTAGTATTGATATGTGAGGCTAGTCTAGATCTTGCCAGGAGTAACGACCACCGGCGGGTGTGTCCGGGGCGTGACAGGCTTGTACAGCTGTTCAAGGGAGCACGGCGGCTCTTCCTATTATGGAAGATATCGGCCTGCCGAGAAGGTGCGCAAGAGGCCTGGGCGATGGTAAAAACTCGGTATACCAATCTCGACCCGAATCACATGGCCCGGGTCGGACCTATAGGGTCAAACGGAGAAGAAATTCCTGTTAGTTTGGTATATGACCAGGTGCAAGTAGCCGCCAGGTATTCCCAACAGGATCGTAGGCTAGATAGCTTGTTGGATGGCATAGAGGAAGAAGTTTTTGAGTCCAAGTGACTATGTATTTCAATTGAAAAATTATGTCTCTAGCTGAATTGTAAAATGATTGTCATGGCAGACCTTTTCGCTTCAACCTCTGGACCCAAAGGTGCGGAGTGCTTCTGAATACCCGCTCGGTAATGTAGACCGGGGTATGCGTGGAAACCAGGCGTAGGGGTCATAGTTGCTTGAACAGACAAGTATACGACTAGTTATATTATATTACATTTTGATCGTAATTAACATCTTCCAGGGAGAATAGTTCCGCTAAGGGTTCCTTTCCCTGGGTCGCCATGCGTTTAACGTGCATGTCCGGCCTGTGATTGAGAAAACCACATCATACATAACGTCTGGGGGTTCATAATGTGACAAGTAAAAAACATCTTTAGTTCACCGACCGAATATGCCCTTAAGAATGCTAGCTTTCGGCTTCACCCAGTCTGACGTACACATCTGGATGACCCAGCAGTAACAATCGCAGAGGTGCTCCCTTTATGCCCTAGCCGAACTAACGGGAACATAGGGCATAAGCACAGGAGTTAGACAACCCAGCTTGGCCAAAACTTAAGTGATATTGATGCATATAATGGCAAAGAAAAGGTACATCCACGGAAAAGACACATATGTGATGAGCTTGATGCTCTGAAAATAATAATAATAATAATAATAATAATAATAATAAGCTTCTGTACAAGAAGCCCCCAGGTATACTTGACGTACATATTTTAGAATGTGTGTGTCGAAGATGCACAGTTTAGCTGTACTAAAGTTTTAAGGCTTAAAAAGAAAGAAAAGGGTGAAAAGAGAGGAAAATAAATACTGGAAACAAAAAAAGGGTAAAGGAGACGAACAAAGAGTCCGGTGCTAGGCATAGAATCTTCGGAGTCTGGCCGCGTTCCATGGGTTCGGCTCTAGGCGATTATCAGATGCGTCGCAAGCGGTACGCTCCTCCGGTGAGAACTTCGTCAATGTTGAAGGGACCCTCCCACTTGGGCTTGAGTTTGTCCTTTTTCTTCTCCAACATTATAAGTCTTGGCCTATTGTTGATAGAATGCGGAACGGGCTTTTGCGACATCGCGCTCCTCCTCCAGGGCATCTAAGCTGTCCTGCCGATCAAGCTCGGCCTCTCTCTCTTCATACATGCGCACCCAAGGTGAGTCATGAATAATGTCGCAGGGTAACACAGCCTCTGCGCCGTACACCATGAAAAAAGGTGTGTATCCGGTAGAACGATTGGGCGTGGTCCGCAGCCCCCAGAGTATGGAGTCGAGCTCCTCCACCCAGTGCTTGTATGATTCTTTCAAAGTCCGCACTAATCTAGGTTTAATGCCGCTCATAATAAGACCATTGGCTCGTTCGACTTGGTCGTTGGTTTGTGGGTGATAGATGGAGGCGTAGTTGAGCTTGATGCCCAGATTAGTACACCAGGCTTTCACCTCATCGGCTGTGAAATTGGAGTCGTTGTCGGTGATGATGCTATGCGGAACACCATAACGGTGCACAACACCAAATATAAAGTCTATCACTGGCCCGGCTTCGGCCGTTTTCACTGGTTTGGCCTCTATCCACTTAGTGAATTTATCCACCATGACCAACAGATATTTTTTTCTTATGGTTTCCTCCTTTAAGGGGTCTGACCATATCAAGCCCCCAGACCGCAAAAGGCCAGGTGATGGGGATTGTTTGTAAAGCGGTGGGTGGCATATGGCTTTGGTTGGCAAAAAGTTGGCATCTGACGCAATGTTGGACAAGGTCCTGTGCGTGTACTCAGGCCGTCGGCCAATAGAAACCTGTATGGAAGGCCTTTCTTACAAGGGCCCGAGCTACGGCATGGTGACCACTGAGACCGGCATGAATTTCAGCCAAGAGCTACCGCCCTTCTTCCTCGGAGATACATCTTTGAACTACTCCGGTAGCGCTTTTCTTATAGAGTTCTCCCTCGTGAACTTTGTAGGCTTCAGAGTGCTGCACAATGCAACGTGCCTCATTATGGTCCTCAGGGAGTTCTCGCCTATTAAGATAGGCCAAGAAAGGTTCGGTCCATGGGGCAATGACTGCCATGATGAGATGGGCCGACGGTGTAATTTCGGTGGCTGAGCCCCCGGTGATGTCGGTGTGTTCGGAGTCTGGGGATGTGGTCGGATCCGGATTGGTGTTGCCGCTCTCCCCTTGCCACACCACAGATGGCTTGAAAAGCCTTTCCAAGAAAATGTTAGGTGGGACGGAGTCGCTCTTAGCGTCGATGCGGGCAAGGACATCCGCCGCTTGGTTACTTTCTCGAGCCACATGGTGAAACTCAAGCCCCTCAAACCGAGCTGACATTTTGAGATTGACATTATGGTAAGCCGCCATCTTTGGATCTTTTCCATCGAAATCTCCATTTATTTGAGATATGGCGAGGTTTGAATCCCCGCACACTTCCAGGCGTTGTATGCCCATGGAGACGGCCATCCGAAGACCAAGTAATAAGGCCTCGTATTCGGCTACATTGTTGGAGTCTGTGAATAATATTTGGAGGACGTACTGGATTGTGTCTCCAGTAGGGGATGTGAGGACAACGCCTGCCCCTAGGCCTGCCAACATTTTGGAGCCGTCAAAGTGCATGACCTAGTTGGAATATGTTCCATACCCTTTTGGGAGTTCGGCCTCTGTCCATTCAGCGATGAAGTCGGCCAATACCTTGGATTTAATGGCCCGACACGTTTTGTATGATATGTCAAATGGGAGGAGCTCAATGGCCCACTTGGCAATCTGGCTCATAGCGTCGCGGTTGTTTATTATGTCATTGAGAGGTACTTCGGAGGCCACCATTATTGAGCATTCTTGAAAGTAGTGTCATAGCTTCTAGGATGCCATGAAGACCGCGTATGCTATTTTTTTGGTAATGAGGGTACCAGGATTTGCATGGTGTGAGGACAATGGATACGTAATATACCGGCTTATGAAGCGGGAATTTGTGTCCGTCCTCCTCTCGTTCGACGATGAGCACCGCACTCACAACTTGATGTGTGGCCGATATGTATAAGAACATGGGTTCACCGACGTTTGGCGCAGCCAGGATTGGGTTGCTTGCTAGAAGAGTCTTTATTTCTTCCAATCCGGCCGTTGCCGCGTCCGTCTCCTCGAAGTGATCGGTGCATCAGAGAAGGCGATAGAGTGGCAATGCCTTTTCTCCTAGTCTGGAGATAAAGCGGCTCAAAGCTGCCACACATCTGAATAGTTTTTGGACATGTTTGAGGTCTGTTGGCGCAGCCAACTGTGACAAATCTCGGATTTTAGCTAGGTTTGCCTCAATTCCTCTATTGGAAACGATGAAGCCCAGAAGCTTTCCGGAGGGAACACCGAAAACACATTTTTCCAGATTGAGCTTGATGTCATGTGTTCGGTGGTTGTCAAATGTGAGGCGCAGATCATCTATTAATGACTCGACGTGTCTGGTTTTGATGACTACGTCATCTACATATGCTTCAACTGTCTTGACGATTTGTTTCTCTAGACATGTTTGAATCATGTGTTGATAGGTGTCACTGGTGTTTTTGAGCCTGAAAGGCATAGTGTTGAAGCAGAAAGGCTCGTATGGGGTGATAAATGCTGTTGCGGCTTGATCAGATTCCTTCATCTTGATTTGATGGTATCCGGAGTATGCGTTGAGGAAGCACAATGAGTCGTGTCTTGCGGTAGCATCGATAATCTGATCGATGCAGGGGAGGGGAAAGGGGTCCTTAGGGCAAGCCTTGTTGAGGTCTTTGAAATTGACACATAGGCGCCAGGATTTATCCTTCTTTGGTACCATCACTAGGTTTGCTAGCCAGTCCGGGTGTTTTATCTCTCTAATGAATCCGGCCTCGAGTAACTTGGCTAGCTCCTCTCCCATGGCTTGTTGTTTGGGTTCAGAAAAGCACCATAATGTTTGCTTGACCGGCTTGTATCCCTTCAGTATGTTTAGGATGTGTTCGGCCAGCCTGCGTGGGATCCCTGGCATATGGGAAGGGTGCCAGGCAAATATGTCTCAGTTTTAATGTAGGAACGCTCGCAGTGTAGCGTCGACCGTGGGGTCCAGGTGTGCCCCGATTGATGTTGTCTTCATGGAGTCCGTTGGGTGGACCTGGAATTTGACTATTTTGTCTGCTGGTTTAAAGGAGGTGGATTTGGATCACTTATCAAGTATCATGTCGTCCCTATCCACCATGGAGCGCAATGCGGTTAATTCTTCGGCCGCAAGGGCTTCAGACAATGCCTCGAGGGCCAAGGCGGCGGTTTTGTTTTCAACGCGGAGTGCTATGTCCGGATCACTAGCAAGAGTGATGATTCCATTGGGCCCGGGCATCTTGAGCTGCATGTACCCGTAATGGGGTATAACTTGGAAGCTTACAAATGCATCTCGCCCTAATAAGGCGTGATATCCACTGTTAAAAGGGGCCACTATAAAGGTTATCTCTTCGGACTGATAGTTCTCCAGCGTGCCGAATACCACATCGAGTGTGGTTTTTCCCGCACATCGTGCCTCCCAACTGGGAATAATTCCTTGGAAGGTCGTGCTACTTTGCTCAATGCGGCTCCTGTCTATTTCTATTTTGTTGAGAGTTTCCTCGTAAAGGAGGTTTAGTCCATTGCCGTCGTCCATGAGCACTTTGGTAAGCTGAAAGCCATCCACAATCGGACTGAGGAACAATGCGGCAGGTGCCCGGGCTGTTCGGAATTTTGGTTTGTCACTGGCATTGAAAGTTATGGCTGTGTCATTCCAGGGGTTTATTGCTGCGACTTGGCAGACTTCGGCGAGGTTGCGGAGTGCCCTTGTGCGCCTATTTTTTAAGGTGAAGGTCTCGAAGACTGTCAATACTGTAGGGTTGTTGTCTTCCATGGGATGTTGCTCTGCGGTATTCTTTGTGAGGAGATCTTCGCCGCTCTTGGCCACTTGCCGGAGTATCCAACATGCTCTAAGGCTATGGATTGGTATGGTATCTGGCGTTGTGTGTATTTTGCATGGCCTATCGAGCCATCCCTCCAGAACGGTTCCGCGCCCCATAATGGGCTTCGACTTTTTTGTTATTGGATCAGGCGACCTGCGAGGGTGCATCCTTTTTGTTCGGACGAGGGGTTTAGTGGAAACCGGTGGCTCCCAAGAGGCTGCCTGAGTTTTCCAGGTGCTTTCCATTGTGCAGTACTTCTGTACTATGGTTGCCAAGGCAGCAAAGTGTGATACATGACGGCAGTTGATTGCATTAAGGATTCCCTCGTCCGTGAAATTTTTGAAGAATAACAAGATTGCTATCTTCATCGCGGCAGTCCTTGATCTTGTGCTTGACAAGGAGGAATCTGGCCCAAAAGTGATGGACCGTCTCTTGGGACTGCTGTCTGATGTGGGTAAGATCTCTTAGATCTGGGTGGGTGGGTGGATTTGAGTCCGAACCCTGACCCAATCTGGGATCCGGAGCTTGAGAAACTTCCGAGCTAAAGAGTCCAGACTCTGGGATATCAACCAATTTTTCAGGCCCACGGTCTGACTCTAGGATCGGAATACAGGGCATGTTTTCCCGCGAGCGGGTATCCGGCTCTATGAGCTCGGAAATCCGAACATAGTTTGTCCTCAATACAGAGGAAGAGTCGTCGCATTGCTCCTCCACTACCACTATCTGATGGGTGATCGACGGAGATTCAATTTCTATCTGATTGGGTTTAAGCCCAACCCGATTGTAGTCTGTAGTGACTCCCAAGGTAGCGATGTGATCTAGGAGTTTGTTTAAAGATGACAACTCCATCGGATCCATCTGTTCGGAGTATTCTGAGCTGACGTAGAGGCGATTTTTGATGACCCGAGAAGTCATTTTTTTTCCCGACGGTCGAATGGGCGGTCATAGTGAAGCCGCCCAGCTGGAGGGTTTGGCCCGAGGCCAGATCTCTCGTGGAGGTGATGTTGTCCCTGATAACAAGGCGAGCCATCAAGCCCATCTTCAATACCACATCAGAACTCTCAATGAAAGCACTAATGTCGGTGTCAAAACCGGGGGATCTCGGGTAGGGGGTCCCGAACTGTGCGTCTAAGGCTAATGGTAACAGGAGGCGGGGGACACAATGTTTACTCAGGTTCGGGCACTCTCTATGGAGGTAATACCCTACTTCCTGCTTGATTGATCTTGATGAATATGAGTATTACAAGAGTTGATCTACCACGAGATCGTAATGGCTAAACCCTAGAAGCCTAGCCTAGGAGATTATGATTGTTGTCCTATGGAATAAACCCTCCAGTTTATATAGACACCAGAGGGGGCTAGGGTTACACAAAGTCAGTTATAGAGAAAGGAATCTACATATCCGAATCGCCAAGCTTGCCTTCCATGCAAAGGAGAGCCCCATCTGGACACGGGGAGAAGTCTTCTATCTTGTATCTTCATAGCCCAACAGTCCGGCCCATGTATATAGTCCGGCTATCCGAGGACCCCCTAATCCAGGACTCCCTCAGTGGGCAGAGAAGATAAGTGGGCCTTCAACTCTTGCAAGGCCGCATCTGCTTCTGGGGTCCACTTCAGGGTCCTGCCTTCTTCAAGATTTTGAAGAACGGCAGGGCGCGCTCGGCAGACTTGGAAATGAATCTGCTTAGCATGGCAACGCACCTTGTCAGACGCCTCACATCCTTAACTGTTCTTGGCGCTTGGATTTTGTCAATGGCCTTGATCTTGTTGGGGTTGGCTTCGATCCCCTGATGGGACACAAAGAACCCCTGTAGCTTGCCGGAGGGAACACCAAACACACACTTCTCTTGGTTGAGCTTCAAGTTGATCTTGCGAAGCTTTTCAAACGTCTCCTTCGAATCCTAGATAAGGGTTGTTCTGTCCTTGGTCTTAACCAAAATGTCATCCATATAGGCTTCAATGTTTCTGTGCAGCTGTGGCTCGAAACCAATCTGGACTACCCTTGCACAAGTAGACCCGACACTCTTTAATCCGAATGGCATGCAGATAAAATAGTATGTACCATGTCTTCTCTTCGTCTTCCTTGGACATGAAGATCTGGTGATATCCAGAATATGCATCCAGGAAGGAAATAAAATCGCATCCTGAAGTGGAATCCACGAGCTGATCGATGCGCGGCAAGGGAAAGGGGTCCTTCGGGCAAGCCTTGTTGAGATCCGTGAAATCTATGCAAAGCCTCCATTTCCCATTAGCCTTTCGGACTACTACTGGGTTTGCTATCCAATTGGGATGCAACACTCCTCTGACCAAACCAGCTGCTTCAAGCTTCTTGATCTCCTCTGCAATAAACGGTTGCCTCTCAAAGGCCTGCTTCTGGACTTTCTGCTTGACAGTTCTTGTGTGTGGGCAGACAACAAGGTGGTGCTCGATTACCTCCCTGGGAACACTGGGGATATCAGATGGTTGCCAGGAAAACACATTGATATTCGCCCACAGGAAGGCAACGAGCCTGCTTTCCTATTTTTCATCGAGGGTGGCGCTGTTGGTGAAGGTACCATCAATGCCAGCCAGCCCTGCCGGGACCTTCTTCACTTGTGGAGCAGTAACATTGGTCCCGTTGTTGTTGGAACTCTTCGGCAAATCATCAACAGGCGCAGCACACTCTGAAGAGGTACGCTTCCCAGATTCTTTGCCAGCGTCCTTGCTATCCTTCTTCTTCCCTCTGCTTTCCTTGGCGGGAACTACTGCCACCATTGCCTCTGCCGCGACCGTGTCCCGATACATCTTGTCCGTGCAAATGATTGCGTCCTTCTCATCCGATGGGATGGAAATGATTCCAAGTGACCCAGGCATCTTCAAGGTATTGTAGGCATAGTGGGATGTCGCCATAAATTTGGCCAGGGCTGGTCATCCAAGGATCCCATTGTACAGCAAGGGGAGATCGAGCACATCAAACACAATCTTTTCTGTCCGATAGTTCAACTCCCCTCCAAATGTCACAGGCAACATGATCTTTCCCTTAGGATGACTCCTGCCGGGATTAACTCCTTGTAACATGCTGGTGACTTCTAACTCCTCTTCTGCTATCTGAAGCATGTTGATAACATTTGGGGAAATCACATTCAACCCGGCCCTGGCATCCACCAATATCTTAGTGACCTTGAGGTTGCGAATTGTCGGAGAGACCAACAATGGCAAACATCCTACCATAGTGGTACTGCCAGGATGGTCCTCTTTGTCAAAGATGATGGGCATGCATGACCATCTGAGTGGTTTCTGGGCCTCGGGTGCTGGTTCCACGACATTGACCTCACGCGCCCACTATTTGAGTTGGCGGTGAGAGGTGTGCAGGGATGCACCCACATCAATGCACAGGGCATCAGTGGCCTTCTGAAACTCTTGCTCACTGGTTTCCTCTTCATCCCCTCCATCACTCTCATGATCACATGCTTCCTTCTCTTGACCTTTGGTGGGTTTTCCTTTGTGCCGAAGAGGTTTGCCGGGGCGATTTGCTTCACCGCCTAGACCCTTACCGCCAGCAACATTCTGACCCTTTTCATTCTTCTCGTACTCAGCTCTTTGCCTCTTGACAAGCTTCTCAACCTAATAACACTCTTGAAGGTCGTGGCCCTTGGTCCGATGGATCTTGCAATACAGCCCATCGCCCTTCCCAGCCTTCTCGGCAGCCGCAGCTTCCCGATAGTCAGCGCACACGGCAGCGTCCTTGCCGGGGACTTCAGCCTTGGCTGTCTTGCAGGTACTAGGCATACCCGATCCTTCAACAGTCATCACTGCCTTATCCTTGCACCTCTCATTGCACTTCTTGCTCTTCTTCTGACTGGTCGATTCATCATCATCTTCTGAATCAACATTGATGCAGTCCTCCTCTCCGGGTAACTTCCTTCCTTCTTCCATCCGAGCACACTTATCCACTAGAGTGTAAAGCTCCTTCATAGTCTTGGGCAACTGTACATTCATCTTGGAACAAATCCTATGGTTGTGCACATTGGATGGGAAGGCGGCTATCATAGCTGCCGAATGGATATTTGGGATGTTCCTGTGGACTCTACTGAATCTCTACAAATACTTCCGGAGAGTCTCTCCTTCTTTCTACTGGAAAAGCTGCAAATCGCTGGGCCGGCCTGGTTCTTGATGACCGCCAATGAAGGCGCCAATGAACTCATGGAAAAGGTCAGCCCATGACGAAATGGAGTTCTCCTACAGATGCATCAGCCAATACCTCACATTGGACTTGAGAACCAAAGGAAAGTAGTTGGCGAATACCTTCTCATCTCTTCCACCAGTAGCTTGGACGGCAATGGCGTAGATGCTTAGAAACTCTACTAGGTTGAGCCTCCCATCATACTTCTCGGGTATTTCTAGCTTGAACGTGCAGACGAACGGCCAATGGACTTGCCCGCAGCTCACGAGTAATGGCAGGGCACCCAACCTCGAAAGGTAGGCACCCGCCAATGTCGAGCATAGGTTCATCAACGTCAGGACCATCGCACCCATTGGTCCGGCGGCGGTCGTCGCGGCGTCGCTCAATGACAACACGTGTGTCTTCCCTCCGCCTGTCCTCCGGGGCTTACCATTGATCTGGACGCGCTTGAGGGTCAGAAAAGGTCATCAAGACGCCATCAGGTTCTTGATGCTATCGAGCTCACGCTGGTTGCCGTGGTGGGGACTGTATCGTGGGGGTGGCCCCTTCCATACGACCAGCAGCATGAACCGTTGTCGTCGCTTGCGGAGGCCGTGGCGGGCCAGATTACTGTGAGCCCCACCCTCAGCGAAATTGAGTAGGCTCTGGATGGTGGCACGCCACTCGTCCATCTGCTCAGCTGCTGGCGGGAATCCGAGTAGCAACTGAGCCCATGCTATGGCCTCCGTAGCCATGCTTGGCTTGGGTGACGACGATGCAGATCGTACCGTCGCTCGGCTTCTGATGGTACCATCAGCGACAGTACTACGCCCCCGCTGTTGCGGGGCGGCCACCTAGATGGCATGGTGGCACGATGAAGGCGCTTGAGGGCCAGCGGCTCCGTCGGGCACATCGGTTGGGTCGACTCGCCCAGGTGGAGGCACATGCGCTATGGTCGCTCCCGTGATAGGGGCGGCCTGCGGGCAGCGATTCGCCCCTGAGCTGAGCGCCACTGCTGCGGCTATGCCCGTCGGCGAGAGGAAGATGTATGGAGGAAGCAGCTCCTCCACCCGTACCTCGTGGAGCATGGCCGTTGGGGTGTTGCTGATGTCGCTCTCCCTCGGTGTGTCCTGGTCCTGCTTTGGCTATGGGGGAAACAGTGATGGTGCCGCCTTTTCCGACCACATCCCCAGCAACGTCCACATCCTCGCGTGCCTCCAAACCTCCCGTAGCGTTGGTAGCTGTGGGTGGTGGAGCCTTTGAAGTGGACGGGTGAGCCGAAACACCAGACTTCTTCTTGGGCACCATGGCTGGTGGCGCTGTCGAAGATGAAGATGGTGATGAAGATGACGCGCTGTGCACGCTTTAGGTTCACACAAGTGATCCCCCTACCTGGTGCGCCAAAGATGTCGTGGGAAACCACGGCCACCTATGGGACCAAGGGCCCCTTGCTGGCTCGGCAGGGGGGATGTCGCGTTGCGCAAAGAGCAGAGGAGCGTGGGGCAGCACGGCGGGTGTCAGGACCCCAATCCTAAGTCACACCATCTAGCATGTAACACATCATATCACTTTGCGGCGTCACACACGGTATTCCCACGGGTGACACATTACCTGGCCCGGGACCGTTTGCACCTTTTGTCTCACATATACGATAGTATTGCTAGCAACCATATGACAAAGAACCCGAGCCGAAATGACTAGTCGTAAACCCAAGGGGGCGCTAACTTACAAGGACATGCATACATGACCCAACAACGAAGGTGTTGATCAACAACGTATGAACCCAAGTCGTATCAAGCTACAAGGACTTAAAGGAACAACGTGTGACATTTCCTCGAAGGGATAGACACAGGAACGAAGAAGGACACATGTCGGCCTGCCTAAGTGTTCCGGAGCAGTAGCAAGCTACCATGGCTCAGTGGAAGCACTAGCAGCCATTTACCGGTAGGAGAGGCTACCAAGAATAAACAACTAGGTTTTCGGATCCCACACATACCAAGCATTTCAATAACATACACACAATATGCTCGATATGTGCAAATACAACGTGGCATCACAACAAAATTCTACGACTCAAAGTATTTATTCAATAGGCTCCGAGGAGCCAAGTATTACAAACATGGGTCTCCTGACCCAACATTCAGAGCATACAAGCAACGGAAGCATAACATGTCTGAGTACAGACAACTACAAATGAAAAAAGGCTAAGAAGCCTGCCTATCTACAGGACCCTCCCGAGGGCACAAGATTGTAGCTGAGGTAACAAGCTAAACATTGAAGTCCACATGGAACTACTAGTGAGACTGAAGTCTATCTACAAAAACATAAATTAAGAAAACATGAGTACAAATGTACCCAACAAGACTTACATCACAACTAGCTACATATGCATCATTGTCAACAAAGGGGGTGGTGGAGTTTAACTACAGCAAGCCAACTCTGACTCAGTGGCTATCCTAAACTACGACTTCAATTAACTCTTTTGAGGTGGCGCACACGAGTCCACATATTCACTACAAAAAAAGACACATCCGTGACATTTTGGGCCGAACAATTTTTTTTCTGTCATACTTATGCCACTTCTGTGACGATACTTGTGACAAAACCTGGTATCATCATAGATGTGGTGGGCTCTTACTTCTATGACAAAAAATCATGACAGAAAATGGGCTTTTCGTCCTGGGCGGGCTGGAGACGCAGCTGCATGACATTCTTTGGGCCGTCCATGACGAAAAAACCGTGGTAGAAGCGAGGGCGAGGAAAATTTCGGCGAGTTCCCAGTTATGGTGGTTGGTTGGGGGCCGAGCGATGCGCGTTTGTCTCGTACATGACGCGCGTGTGTGCGAGGCGTTGGGCTCTAACTGAACCCGAGCGAGGCGTTGGGATCTAACTGAACCAGAGCAATTGCACTAGTTACGTTACTGAACCCGAGTGATTCCTTCGCTATTGCTGCTAACTGAAGCCGATCGAACCCTGCTGCCTCCTTCCCTTGATGAATAGTGAGTGTTGCTGGGGGGTTTGGATGAACAGTTCCCGGTGGGGGTGGATGAACAGGACCCCGTTGTGTTGCCTCTGGATGAACAGGACCCCAATCGATCGAGCCGGTTGGGGCTGGATGAACTGGACCCTGTGGAGGGCTGGATGAACAGGATGACCCCGTGGAGGGCTGGATGAACAGTAGACGGTGGAGGGGTGGATGAACAGTAGCCCGTGGAGGGGTGGTTGAACATGAGCCCATGGAGAGGGGTGGTTGAACAGTAGCCGGTGGAGTAGCGCGCGGTGGAGGCTGGATGAACAAGAGCCCGTGGATGAACAGTCGCAGGTGGAGGCTGCAGGAAGTCAACGGTGGATGAACAGTAGCCCATGGAGGCTGGAGGAGGTCGACGATGGAGATGAACAGTATCCCGTGGAGTCTCGTTTGGCAGTACGCCACACCCCTCCTGATGAACAGGACCCCTGTTTCGACCGTAGCGCTCCAACAAAAGTTCGTTTCCTTCGTTTTGCAGTATGCCACACCCCTCTCAATCAACAGGACCCTATTTCGACAATAGAAGGTCCAACACAAGTCCGTTTCCTCCGTTTTGCGGTACGTCGGACCCCTCCCGATGAACAGGATCCCGTTTTGAATGTGGCCAGTGGAACACAAGGCCGTTTCCTCCGTTCTGCGGTATGCTAGGCCTCGTTTCCATCAACTGTTCATTCCAAGCAGGTTGGCTCCCATGCGTTCCGTTGCCTCCCGATGAACATGACGCATTCCGTTGCCTCCTCATGAACACGACGACGACGCAGTTTCTCTGTTCCGACGCAGCCATGTACACGAGCCCTGGCCGTACATATGCGCGAGTAGGCGTTCGAGACCCCGCCCGTATGTACGTACGTGGCCGTATTTTCTTTCTTGCATACTGGCCGCTGTATGTACGTGTACATGCTACGTGCGCGCCTCTACATCGACCAGTATGTACGTACACGTTCGCGACTAGAATGATAATGATACGTACGCTTCGACCAGGTGGGTCCCGACTATCAGGCACTTCCTTGCGTGCGAAGATGTAGATGGTGGGTCCCAGCAGTCAGGGGGCAAATCTTTTTTTTCCCGGATGCACTTCCTTGCGTGCGAAGATGTAGTTGGTGGGTCCCAGCAGTCGCGGGGGGGGGGGGGGATGGGAAACGTTTTTTTGTGAAATACGGTTGCTCGTCCGGTGGGTCCCCGCTGTCTGGTGGAGGAATAATTATTTTGCGCGTAATAAGGAGCCAATTCCTTGCGGCTGCCCTGGACCCAACTGTCAGCCTATCAACATACAGTACTCTTCTGATGGAAGTCATTCCTATACCATGTTGACCACGCCACGCCGAGAGCACCAGGGCGGTGGACGATCGCGAGGCCTAGGAAGGGGACGACGCGGAGTCGGGGAAGACGGGGAAGTGGATGCCCACGCGTAGAGGAGTATGAGGGTTCACTGGTTCGACTACGGTGTGAGGCTGCTGTCGCCGCAGAATAACACGGGGTTTGGGTGAGTAAAGGGATGGCCTGGCCAGCGGTGGGAGTAGTAGGGGCGGTGAGGCCTCCACGACATCACAGTCGGCCATGGGAGGCACGAGCACGCGGCACGATCGGTGCTGGTTTGGGCGGCTGGAGCAAGAAGACCAGAGGTTGAAGAAGCGCTATGGCTGTTGGATGGACATCGTATAGTAACTGGAGCTAGAATCGTTCATATTGACTAAGTTGACAAAGCCCTCCGTCCCCGTCAACTTAGTTGGCCCACAAGTCAGCCTCCCACTATGGTGGATCCCAGCTAGCAGGGGGGTATTCATTTTTTTGTGCGTAATAAGGAGGCACTTCCTTGTGTGTGAAGATATAGCTAGTGGGTTCGACTTGTCAGGCAGGGGAAAGTTTTTTCGTAAAATACAGAGGCCCTTCCGGTGGGTCCCAGCTGTCAGGTGGAGGATTCATTATTTTGCGTGTAATAAGGAGGCATTTCTTTGCATGCGGCCGTGGACCCAGCTGTCAGCCTCTCCATGCACAATCTACTTCCGATGGTGTCGTTCGTTGACCACGTTGAGCACATCGCGCTGAGCGCATCCAAGGTGGTGGACGACAGCGAGGCCCTGGACAGCAACGAGCCGGAGATGGGAAGACACGGGAGTAGAGCACAGACGGACAGGTGTACGAGGGTTAACTAGTTCTGGTGCGGTGTGGTTCGACAGTCGGTGGAGAAGAACATGAGGTGTGGAGGGGTGGAGGGATGGCCTGGCCAATGGTGGAGTAGCGCTTCATAGCGAAGCATGCTAAGCAGAGCTGCCAGCAGCAGGAGGCGGGAGGTGGTCCCGGCAGCGCTTGAGGAAGAAGACGAGAGATTGAAGATGGATGCCGGTTTTTGGATGTAAATCCAACAGCTAACGATGTCAGAATCATTTTTTGACTAAGTTGACAATGACTTGCGTTGGCTTCGACCTATTGGCCCACATTTCAGCCTCCAAAAATGTGGCACGTATTGAACCTATTTTTTCGGAATTTACAGTCTTTTTTTGCGGGGTAGAATTTACAGTCAATTTGATCTTTTTTTGAGTTACAGTCCATTAGCTGGGTTGGGTGAACAAATAATGTAGCATCCATGCGGCCCATTTATTTTTTTCCTAAAAATCACATGCCATTTGCACTTTCTCTAAATACATGATTTTGCTGGGCTGATTCTAATTATAATGTTGGGTTGGGCCAACAATGTTATCAAAAAATAAACAGGGGCTGAGCATTTTGTTATAAATATATTTAAATAATAAGTGATTTATTATTACATTCGTCCTTAAATCTTACCAAGATTTTGTACACAATCACTAGGATTTTCATGCCAAAAAAATCCAGGATTTTATTGTTAAGAAATTATTTTTATAAGTTAATAAGATGTGGGGTATTGTTTTCTTACATATGTAAGTATCTGTTAAATATATGATGACATTAAAAGTAATATATAATAACATATAAAATAATTTAAATATATATAATATAGTTAGAAGGGAAACATAAGTTGGACCAGACGTTCCTATTCTTATATAGAAAAATAGAACAGACCACTGCGTTTTCTTCAAAAAAATACATAAATTGGGCTGCCGATGTTTCAGGAAAAATAAAACCTCGGATGGGAAGTCCATAGGGCTGTTTGTATCGACCGGCCTATGGACCTCCCATCCGAGGTCGTGGGCTGCGCATGTTAAAAAAGAAAGCCTAGACGGGGCAGCCCAAAACCCAGCTGATACTTGTTGCCCCAGTGATAATAAATGATACCTGCCAGCTCCCCTGCTTCGTTGTGAATTTTTCTCCTATAGTAACTACGTTGAAGCACCTAAAAAAATGTAACTATGTTAGACAAACCCGTGGGCCCCAACGTCAGTATAGCATTAGGAGGAAGTATCTTTTCGTTGAGGCACTTGCTTGCGTACGGCGATAGACCTGGTGATGCGGAGCATCCCACGTTCATCCCCATGTACACTCTGACTACTCTCCAAGCCCCAAGAGGACATATGATGAGACCTCTAACATACGCCATTGGACACAAGGTGAATCCACTCCTCTTCGAACCGTCACTTTCCACATGTGAGACATGGCTACTACCTCATGCATGGACCTTGTCTATACTCAGGTACAACCGAGATGACCATGGAGAATCAAAGGACCGAGGCCAAGCATGGAAGAGGAGAAGGAAGAAGAGCCAGCTACTATAGGCCCCGGACATCCGGCCCCAGCCCGGACATCCGGACCAACCCCGGAAATCCGGCGCCCATCACAGAATGCACCCGAAGCTGAACCCCGTCAGCCCGGATATCCGGCCACAGGCCCGGACATCCGACTCTTCCCGAGCCGCCGGACATCCGGCCCCTAGCCCGGACATCTGGACCCCGCCTGTCCAGAGAGCAACGGCAGGGCACCCAGGCCAGCCCGGACATCGGGCCCGTCACGAAGCGCCGGACATCCGGCCCCCAGCCCACACATCCGACACCTGCCTGTGCGCAGAGAACGGGCCAAGGGCCCATGTATCCCCCTCACTTACCCCTTCGTGGACTAGCACTATATATACTCTCCCACCTCCTCCTAGTTAGGGTTAGCAAAGGATTAGCTCATTTGAGATAGAGCTTTGCTTATCCATACGGATCTCCTCCTCGTGAGAGACCGTGGCCTCTTCAGAGAAGATCCACCATGGATTCAAGACCCCTTTACGGGAAGATCCCTCGTGGATTCAAGACCTCTCGGAGATGAGCTACCGCCACTTGTATCGTCCTTTGTTGGATTTGGACCGTGAATCTCTTTGTGTTCCTTGGATCTAGCACATGTGTGATCATATTCGTGTTGGTTGAGTGTTCCTCTCGTTTTCCCCCGTGATTTCCCTCGTGTTCTTCCGCGCATTCTTTGTGTTCATCGTAGGGATCCACTCCAAACGTGAAAGATCGGCCCCTAGGGTTCCGCCCTACATCATCTTGGTATCAGAGCCAGCTTGCTCATGATCATCTTGGTATCATGAGCCATGTTGATCACGTTTTTGGAGCCCCTACCCCGTGTATTCTAGCTTGATTTTGTTGATTTCGTCCTAAATCCGAAAATCCCCACCAAAAATAGCCCCCAATTTTTTTGTTATTTGTTGGTTTGATGATGTTTTGTTGATTTTGATCCATGGATTTGCTTGGTTTCAAGTGGATCTAGCATCTCCCCAAGTTTCCCCATCTTTCATCCATGAAATCTCTCCAATTTTGCCCCCGAAATCATCATTTTCCACCCCAAAATTGAGTTCCTCGAGTTCATCCTCGGATTTGGAGCCCGGACATCCGGCCCGACCACCGGACATCCGGCCAGCCCAGACAACCGGCTCCTGGAGCGCATTTTCGCGCAAGTTTCTGGACATCAGGTCCCGGACATCCGGCCAAACCCCCGGATGTCCGCCCGCTGTCATTTCAGCTTTTCCCTTTTCACCATTTTGACCATAACTTTCACTTCCGGAGTCTGATTTTCGCGTTCTTTAGCTCGTTTTGAAGCTATTGACATCCCCCATACCATAATAATACCACCATCACCATTTGACTCCATCAAATTTTTGACAATTTGGTAAGTTTGCCTAGGCCCTCCACCATATCATCTGCATAACCACCACCGACTTCCACAACCTAACCCATTTTGTTCCATATAGCATTATTGGTTGCTTAAGTAGTGATTCGATTCTCCTAAGGTGTTTTGGCTACTTAGGGACAATTGCTTCTTCATCAACCACCACCACCACTTCCGCATAGTCTTACCTACCATACACTTCCACCCCAACTTAACCCAATTTTGTTTGAGTTGTGGCTTGTGTCTCCTAAGTTGTTTCGGCTACTTAGGGACGGTAACTTTAACTCGGACACGTGTATAGCCATCATTCCACTTCCGCATTGCCAAGTGCAAAACCACCACCGCTTTCCACTACCACCATTTGACATTTGCCTTTGGAGATTTTGATTTTGCGTTTTTTTCCCATTTCCTAAGGTGTTTCAGCTACTTAGGGACGAGTCTCCATCATCTTGGTATCTATATCAAGAACACCGCCACTCATCATCGCAAAGGACGGTAACCTCGACGACACCATTGTATATTTCCCTTGCAATTGCATTGATAACCCCTAGCCCATTTTGCATTAATTGCCTATCGAGACTAGCCATTTGAGTATTGCCGGCAACGTGACTTATGCACATTAGTGATCATACTTCCCATAGCATACATACCATATCATATTGGTATCATCATATCATATCTTGTGTCACAAGCTTGTTCCCGCATATATACAATTGCTATCTTGGTTTGTGCATTGTGCAAAAGTGGCCATACAAAAAAAGAAATAAAGCTTTTAAGCAAAAGAGAAAGAGCAAAGAGCTTGTAAGAAAGTGCCATAGTATCATACCAAATTGCACATAAGATTGTCATATCCGATCATCTTGGATCATCTTGAGTGAAACACCGGGAACCATACATACATAGCATACTTGGGATAAAAGTTTATCCATTTTGCATCTTATAGGTTGTGCACAAGTGTCATATCCGCCTATTGAGCAATCGTGCTAGTGTCTCTCTTGAGTTGTGCAACACGAGCGTTTTCCATGGATTCCACATTTTGTGCTCATTCCTGTGTTGCACGACCCCATTTATCTACCTGTGTGTGTGTTTCCGTGTGCCACATATTGCTATTGGTCCATTTGTTTCGCTTGCGAATTTGTGAATCTCTTTCAACATTATTGACTCTTGCTAACATTTTGCATTAAATTTTTGTGCCACTATCCTCACCGAGCTCCTCCATAAGCTTTACTTGTGTAGGTGTGAGAACCGACAAGAATTGGTACCAATTGTGCTATTTCCTTGTTACACATTTGATTGATCATTGATCCATCTCCAACATCGGTCAAGGTACATTTGGTATAGTTCTTCTCTTTCTCCCACTCACATTTGCTCGAGTCTTGTGATGGATAGGCAAGGCATTTCCTCTACGGTCTATGACAACAACAACGGCATGAACAACTACATCTCCAAAGCGTCCATCTTTGATCTACAACGACAAATGCAAGGCGCACAATCACGATTGCGAGAGCATATCGAGAACATCTCCATCGACATTCGTCATTCCGAGGCAAGGAAAAGGGACTACATTGACAAGAAGCTTTCCGCACATAAAGAGGAGCAAGATGCAAGGATGGAGGAGATTAGAGCCTTGATCCAGTCTTCTTCCCCTTCATCATCTTCTAGGCGGCGATGTTCAAGCCACAAGTCTTCGGAGCGCGAAAGCGATGCAAGTGCAAATCGTCCTCGTCCACATCTACATGGCGACCACCATCACGTTCGTGATCAACATCGTCATGAAGGGCAAGTCACCTCCAAGCATCATGTGAACGACGACGACGAACGACATCATCATCGTGAAGATGCTCCACAAGCGCAAATGCACAAGTCCCAACAAGCCCTACTTCACGCCAAGTCCAAGCTTCATGAGCACAAAAAGAAGACCGCGAGATGACCACCACCAAGACGGCGCTACGGCTACAACAACCACTTTGGCATCTTCGCCAAGTGCTATCAAGGCATCTTCGCCTTTGGACGTATGGCATCTTCGCCTACTTCCCACGTGTACGCCTACATCGACTTCATCAAGTCCAAGGCAACAACCTACGAGCGAGGGCGACACTTCCATCTTAGGAACCCCCTCAAGGAAGATGGCCGAGCATGGGAAATTCCCTTCGGTCATGGAGACGAGCTACGAGGTGCCACATCATATGGACCTCCAACACCAAGACGGTGACAAGAAGGTCGAGCAAGGTCCACCCCCCTGGACTATGGCGACGAGCGCGAACCTCTTCAACAAGATGAAGACGGCGCCCATATTGGACTCATACTCCGAGTCAAGCTACACGACCGTGCATGGAGACATTTGCACCTACATCTCCCCGACACCCACATATGTTGAGATGCCCGATTTGTCATGTGAGGAGAGCCACTACCACATGAGTGACATTAGTGACTCCACCATACGTGACATTGAGAGCATTTCCTATGAGAGGATGAGTGTGATCACCACTAGCCCCACACATGAGAGCATGCCACACATCCTATGTGAGGTTGAGCGCCATTTGAGTGACTCCACCAACCATACGAGTGAGTCCATCTTTGAGGGAGTGAGTGAGCCACAACACTTAAAGAGTGAGGTAGTTGAGAGGGCACGTGAGGCCACTATGATTTCTAACGACTTAACCTCTACTCCGAGTGTATTTTCTTTGGTGCTAGGTCTCCTACATGACGACATGCCTACCATCGACGAGTCCATCCCTCCAATGGGAAAACCGATGGCCATGGTGGACGATGATGCACCCCCCACATGGTTCCATCAAGATGAAAATGACAACCAGTGGATCTTCAACACCTCACCTACAACACACGAGCGACGCTCCAAAGGTAACATAGGTGATGGTGCTTCTCTTGTCCCACTAGTGGACTCTCTTGACATTGATTGCTCCCATGATGTTGACCCACCTATTCCCATGTTTCATGCTAGTGAGAATTCTTCATGCCTTGACTTACCTATTTATAATGAATATGATGATGAGCATGTTGAGTTGCCTAGTTGTGATGCTATGCTGCATAGGATATCTTGTGAAAATTCTATTGGTCACATTATGTTTGACAACCCATTGAACTTGTCATATGCTATGAGTGAGATCTCCCGTATTGCATCATTACAATCTCCATAGTAACTATGCATGCCCCATTAAAATCAATCCCATTCACACTTATGGCATAGATGACGAGATGATGGTCATTGGCTTTTGTTTTTCATGTGATGATATTGCCATGCTTCCTTCACATGATTTGCACAATTCATCTACTATGCCATGCCATGATCACATTGAACAGAATATGCATTGTTTTGGATGTTGTCAATATTCTCCATGTGATGTTGCTACTCATGCTCATGAGGAGACCCCCATAGTTTCCTCATACTTATTCAGAGATCTTGATACATTTCATACTTTGCATGATTTCCATGATTGTGTGCCTTATGAATTCCATGAATAACAATGCTCTAGATATTTCTCATGATGCATTACACAATTTGAGTCTCCATTATGCTATACATAATAACAAACCTCTCATTATGGATGACATGTTTCTATATCATGCATCTCATTTATTTGAGCATTGTATATTTTGTGCTAACCGACACATGCCCGTGCGCATCATGATGGATGATGTGTACATATACCATGCACACACAATTTCCTCTTTGTCTTTGTTTTGTGTAGGTACTCATGTATACTCCTTAACCTCTCAATCCCAAGAGTTGACGAAACAAGCTCTTCAGAGCAACGACACTTTGAGATCCCGTGGACTATCCTTACCACCATTCCCTTCGCGCAAGGACTACGCGCATCTCTTTTACTTGGCTCTCACACGGCTATGGGCTATCTAACACTTGTCACCTTATGCCCATACTATTGTGTTCACTTTGCATGTTATGCTTGCTCATATGCCTTTGCCATGCAATTGTGACCCTTGCTTGCATCTACCCATGCTTCACCATTATGATACTCCTATGTGTATTTGCATGCTTGGTGGAGATCCTTGTTGCTATTGCCATGTTTATCATGCGCCCCATGCTATTGATGCTTGTTGTGTTGGGAGAGTCATGATGACACATTCCTATTTACATATGGCTTCTCACCAATACATTCATGCTATTTTGCTCATATCTTGCTTTCATGCTTGTGCTATGTCATGTGAATTATTCATGCACACTATTTGCACCAATGACATGCTTGCCATGATTCCTCCTAGTATGTTGCGTCTTCGCACTACTAGCTTGCTTGACTTGATCGCTATGATTGCTTGCTATGTTGCATCACCCATGTTCCACTATTACTTGCTTTCTTGGGTTGATGACATATATGTTGATGCCTCTCACTTTATTTGTCATGATCATTGCCTCTTGTCTCCATTAGTTGCATCTCTCATATCACCTTGTATTGAGTGCCAACTTGTTATGCTTATTGATCTTGGAGACTTGGACACATTACTTGTGATGCATGCTTGTTTACTTGAGCCTATTGTATTTGGTTGTTCTTGCATCATATGCCTCCATACTATGAAACGCTCCCTTGTACTTTCTTATGATGAGCATGATGCATACACTTGTTGGGTATCATACCACACGAATGATAGGTTTTGCAATTCCGCTAACCTCATTTGTTTTTCCGAGTGTTTGCCATGTTCTTTCGTTTTGAAGTATTCACAAGGCGGTACCATGACGGAACAACTTGGTCATGCGAAGGCGTACACGATGTGCGACACCAACATTCTTGACATTCTCATAAAGGTGAAATCTTTCCCTTTGAGCCATCCTCAAGTACGCATATTGGATGGGTCACTCTTTCATTGTTGTTTCCTTCTTGTTGTCTACATGTTACATCTATTGGATGGAGGAGCGACATTGGAGACTGGCTCTATGAACCTTCACATTGAGGAGCGCTCGGACTTATTGGATGCACCTTCAGACTTCCACTCATGCCACGACATCGAGCATTGGTACACCAACACCTCCATATTTGTTGACTGTGCTCATACATGTCATGCTCGATGGTCATTTCACACTCACCACAA
The DNA here is from genome assembly GCA_963921465.1 of Triticum timopheevii. Lineage (NCBI taxonomy): Eukaryota > Viridiplantae > Streptophyta > Magnoliopsida > Poales > Poaceae > Triticum > Triticum timopheevii. Next base: position 108,192,155 of record OY997271.1, read on the forward strand.
GTTTGCACCCTATGCATGGATTGACTCACATTATGCGTGCCTTGTTGCATCTCTTTCCATGTCATCCATGATATATGAGCTTGTTCACTTCCTTAGCAAATTTGTTGTGATCTTCCTTGATGGCATATTCATACATCATGATCATATTGTCCACTATCAATTGCATGATAGCTTACACATATTGAGAATCCATTGCCATATTCATGCTATTGATGAACCGTCTCTCTATGACATCATTTTGCACAATGGTAGAATTTGTCGCTTTGTGCACCATGCTAATTATCCCATGAATGCTTTGCATATCATTCTAGATCATCTTGATAAGCATCATGTGTCTTGCCACGCACTATCTTGCCGCACGGACTCATTCTTACATGATGGACACTTTGTGTGCACTAACCATTGTATTTCCAAGAGTCGCTTGTGTTTGCTCTTTTTGCATGTCTATCGCTCCGGCAACTCCTTGGACTACTTGGATTGCGCCATGTTTTCAACTTCGTCCAACTACAAGTCCGTCCACGACAACCGTTTCCATGGTGATGAGGACCACGATCCGAGGTCGGATCTTTCCCAAGGGGGGGGGGGAGATGATGCGGAGCATCCCACGTTCATCCCCATGTACAGTCCGACTACTCTCCAAGCCCCAAGAGGACATATGATGAGACCTCTAACATATTCCATTGGCCACAAGGTGAATTCACTCCTCTTCGAACTGTCACTTTCCACATGTGAGACATGGCTACTACCTCATGCATGGACCTTGCCTATAATCAGGTACAACCGAGATAACATGGAGAATCAAAGGACCAAGGCCAAGCATGGAAGAGGAGAAGGAAGAAGAGCCAGCTACTACAGGCCCGAATATCTGGCCCGAGCCCGGACATCCGGACCAGCCCAGACATCCGGCCCAACCCCGGAAATCCCGTGCCCATTACAGAACGCACCCGAAGCTGAACCCCGTCAGCCCAGACATCCGGCCAGAGGCCTGGACATCCGGCTCTTCCCGAGCCGCCGGACATCTGGCCCCCAGCCCGGACATCCGGACCCCGCCTGTCCAGAGAGCAACTGCAGGGCACCCAGGCCAGCCCGGACATCCGTCCTGTCACGAAGCCCCGGACATCCGGCCCCCAGCCTGGACATCCGGCACCTGCCTATGTGCAGAGAACGGGCCAAGGGCCCATGTATCCCCCTCACTTACCCCTTCGTGGACTAGCACTATATATACTCTCCCACCTCCTCCTAGTTAGGGTTAGCAAAGGATTAGCTCATTTGAGATAGAGCTTTGCTCATCCATACGGATCTCCTCCTCGTGAGAGACCGTGGCCTCTTCGGAGAAGATCCACCATGGATTCAAGACCCCTTTACGGTAAGACCCCTCGTGGATTCAAGACCTCCTCTCGGAGATGAGCTAGCGCCACTTGTATCATCCTTTGTTGGATTTGGACCGTGAATCTCTTTGTGTTCCTTGGATCTAGCAAATGTGTGATCATATTCGTGTTGGTTGAGTGTTCCTCTCGTTTTTTCCCATGATTTCCCTCGTGTTCTTCCACGCGTTCTTCGTGTTCCTCGTCGGGATTCACTCCAAACGTGAAAGCTTGGCCCCTAGGGTTCCGCCCTACATCACCTGGTGGGTCCCGACTGTCCGCCTCTCCACATACAGTCCTCTCCAGATTCCTCTCGGTTGTTCAGCATGTTCACAATGGCAGACAGCGGCATCACGGCGAGCGCACAAAGGCGCATGATCCAACCACCTGAGGAAGTGCCTTATTAGTAACGAAACTACTGAACTAGCCTAGTGGCCAAGTGACACTACCCGACAGCTGTTCCGCCCGGGTTCGATTCCACCTGTGCAGGGAAAATATCTCCAAATTTTTTGCCTCTGCCTTTATTGACATGTGGGTCCCCATTGTCATCTATGCACACCACGTCCAACACTTGCCAAAACTTCGTCCCTCGTTTTCTCTGTGTTTCGCACACTCGACATTATGTGGGCATTTTGAAAATAGCATATCTTTTTAACTATGCATCATATGAAGATGTGCTATGCATGAATGTTGATTAGCATGATGTTAACTAGCTGGTAGTTCCATTTTTGACCATGAATAAAACTTCCAACATGATGTTAACTCTATTTGAAAAGGCCGTGTTAATATAAATGCTCTGCCTCTGAAAGTTGTAGTTTCTTATGTGAAACTGAACTTGCAGTTTCTTATCTGAAACTGAAACTTGTAGTTTCTTCTCTGAGAATCACATTGTCTGCACTTTTATACTCCTATGAAACTAAATTTTTTAAGTGCTAAAAATAGATCTCTAGAATTCATAAAATACTTCATATGCTCAATACTGCAAATCTGAAATTCAAAAGACATTCATATCTGAAAGTACTCTCAAAATACACAACACAAAACACAATTCACAACTTGCAAATACTAACAACCCTAAGCTCCTCCTGACAATTCACAACCTGCCTGACTATTGGGCTTGGGGGGCAGTCCCCTCCTATTCCTCAGCAGCAGACAACCACCTCGTGAGACGATGTGAACGGCGAGGGAGAGGATGGCGGGGAAGCGTCATCGGGCCAACTGCTTTTATCCTCTTGCAGTTGGGTTCGGTCGATGAAGACTCCACCAGCTCGCTCTGGCACGACACCCTCACAAACGGCACCCTGTAGATGCTCGATCCTTCAATCTCTGGTGGATGCTCCATCTGGGATCGATACTCCCACTACCGCCCCCTCACGATCGGATTCGGTGAATCTGTTTGCTCCATGGCCTACAGGAGCAGCTCTATGTACTCCCACGTGACTCCCTCCGGGAGTATCGCCACCTTTTCGCTCTGTTGCAAATATTTGGCCATGGATGTCGCCGTTGCCGCTAGTTGGTCCTTGTTGTGAAACCAATACTGTATCTCCAACATCCTAGCTAGCTTCACAGGGTCACCGTCTGCGATCCTCATGTATCGGTTGTACTCCTCCATCGATCTAGTTCTCCACAGCACCTTCACTCGCCGGTGGTGGTTTTTGAATGGAAGAGGAGAGGAGCAGCACTGGTTATGGATTAGAACGGGAGAGGAGCGAAGCTGGTTTTGGATTGGAACATGAGAGGAGGGGCGGTGGTTTTGAAATGGAAGAGGAGAGGAGTGGCGCTGGATTTAGATTGTAACAGGAGAGGAGCGGCGGTGGTTTAAGAGGAGAAGAGCAGAAGAGCGGCACCTTGTCTTGGAAGTATTTTCTTGTTTTGCGTATTTTGGGTCAAAGTTTGACCACGTACTGTATTTGACAAGCAAAATGTGAGTGCATGTCACCAAAAATTGTATCGTTTGGTTCGTATCTAAATGTACCTTCAAATTATATTATTTTTGCAATGTATAACATATATTTTATTTGCAAAAATCAAGGTCAATTATGACCCAGAATAAAAGGGAGACTAGTTAATGTGGGGTCACTTTCTTAATTGAAGGGTAAATTGATTTTGATTTTGATCCAGTCACAGCGCGCCGGCCTTCTCATCCAATCCTAAATCATTGCCGCACCTCATCTCCCTCTTCTCCATTGCAAAATCACCTCCTCTCGTCTCCATCATCTCCATTCCAAAACCACTGTCTTGCCTCTCCCTCTTCTCCATTGCAAAACCACCTCCTCGCCTCTCCATCATCTCCATTCGAAAACCACTTTCTCGCCTCTCCCTCTTCTCTATTGCAAGACCACCGTCTCTCCTCCCATCTTCCAAAGCTAGCACCGGACCACTCAGAAGGACATCTATGGAGAGGATGCAGCAGCGAATCAGGCAGATCGCCGGTGGTGACCAGGCAAAGTTAGCCAGGTTGAGGGAGATCCTTACTTAGTTTGACACTGAGTAGGAGATTTCGAGGATGGTGAGGGCCATGTGGCAATGTATCCGAAAGAGTGATACGGTGGCGATGAGGGCGGTGATGTACATGTACTCCTCGGCGGCAGTCACGCCGCACTCCACCGAGTTCATCGATCTCCTCTGGGCGATGGAGCAGAAAGATTCGCCCGAGGCGATAGTCAGGCGGAGGTGGTGGGCGTACAGGTCGAAGGTCGAGCACCCAGAGGATAACGAATTGATCGAGTATGGTGTGTCATTCATGAGGGTCAGAGCCAGCCGGAGCCACAGGAGTATTCGTTCTCCCACCGCAAGAGCAGGCCATGGCGCTACATTGCTTCCCCGCCATTCTCCACGGTTCCCTCGATGCTCGCCTCATTTCAACGGTGGCGGTAGGGTCTAAGGTAAGTTTCAAACTAACCTAATCTTCCACCTGCTCATGCTTACAATCAGTGTGACAGCTAATGAAAATCATGCTTGCAATCAGTCTCCAAGTACTACGCCAATCACCCTAAAATAGCTCTAGACCTTTGGGTCAAAGTTGTGACACAGTGTACAAATAAAGAAAGATAGATTGGTGCTTCTTTCAGAAAAGAGTACTCCCTAGAAAACTGCCAATATAAGCTACTAGTATTTGGTTAGAGGATTTGTTGCCAAGAAAGATCCGTCCACAGAGAGCGCCACACATCCCACTGGTGGTGGTGGATGCCAATGCGTGCATGGAGCATGGTTGGTGTTGGTAATTTTTACTTGGCACACCTCGCACTCTGCATATATGCCGGTTCCATACGTACATTTGTGCAGTTCCACAAAAATGCAGCTGAATAACCCTATTTGCACAGATAATGAAAAAGCGTGATTACATTATAGTGGCACTAGTTGATGAAACACACAAAATAAATAGAAGAAAATATTGCAATAGTATCATAGTATGCCATGCTGCGAGGGCAAGATGGGCCCTGCGACGCCTCATACGGTACGCCTCATATTGGAAATCGTCCCAAGTTTCCCAGATACACCTTCTGCCAGTGATGAACATCAGTGTACAACGGTAGTACAAGGAGGCGCCTTGAGACATTCAAATCTCTATTTTTGTGCAGATCAACTAAAATTAAGCACCCCAGTTTCCAGAAACGCTTAAAGATTAACAATGGGACTAGTTGATGAAGCATACATTAACAAAGAAAAGCACTTTATTTATCTACATTGGAAATGAAATGATAGAGAGGACACTCGCTCTATTTTAACTGTATTATTACTTCATTTTATCAGTGACACTAGGGTCGAGCAGGTGGCAAACGAGGTGTACCGTGCGTCCCAAGGATGGAGGCCGGAGGTGCTTAGATTGGGATGCTGAAGCTGGCTCTTTCAGTCACCAACATGAATGATTCAATTCATGGAACCTTTTGGTGCATTTCACCTAAAATGAAGCAATGTCCCATGAGCTAGCAGCTTCTTCTTCATTTTTTTTAAGAAAAGGGCTCTAGCCCCATTTCCATTTCCATCAAAAAACGAAATCCACAGAGCTTCTTCTTCATTGGTTGCAATAAAATTGAGCAACATCAAGGTTGGTTGTGAAGCTCCTAGAATGTTCAACTATAATTTGGATATCATTTGTGCAGTTCAACTAAGGTCGAGCGTGAAATGTATATCTCTGTTTGCATAAAAAAGGTGGAAAGGAGGGTGACTAACAAGTGATGAAACATGCATCAAATGAAAAGAAGCATGTTCCTTATCTGAATGGCAATCCTACAAGGACAATAGCAATTTCTAAAGCAGCAACATTGCTAGATATTAGTGTGGGCATTAGGATTTACTATGACAACCCTTAAATATGACATTACTTTAATGGTGTCATTGCTTCATTTTACCAGCAACATTACATTAACAGCTGCTACAGAGTCGGTATTTGGGCACGGGAGAGTAGGCGGACCAGGACAGTTGCATTTCTAACGAAAAGAAGCAACTTATCTTAATGGGAAATTTAGCAGGACATATAAAAAAGTGCCATTGATTCATATTACTGGAGGCATTACATTGAAAACAACATTGGTTTAACGTGTCCTTACTTTTAACAGTGCGATTGCTACACTTTACCAGTGGCATTACATAAGAGTGGCTCGGGACAACAAACATCAGAACATGATATCTGGGTTGGTCCCATTTTTGTTCGGTGTAGCCACCTTATACTGTGTGAGGCTAGCAAATCTAGTGCTGGACTTACTCTGTTGACTTGTCCCCCAGTCCCCACTTTCTTTCCTTTTTCAACCAATAGATCGGGTTTATATTGAGTTTGTACTGTGTTTCCCTTTATTTCCCTACTAGACCTAGAGACCAGTTGGATAGCCAGTCTATGCTACTTTTCGCCCCCATTATTTCCTCTTTCGACCAAGTCCTAGATTTAGGTAGCAAATCTTCCCCCACCCACACCCCTTTCTTCCTTGTTGAACCAAGTAGTACTAGATTCGAGAGCATGAACTAGTTTTACCTCTTAACAGTAAAAATTTAGGTGGTTTTCGAACAGCCGATCGATCCTATCTACGAGGGGGCCTAGGAAATAGTAAAAGATACAAATGCATCGACGTCAGGAGCTCGGGAAGTAGAGCAAGGCCGGTTTCGAAGGAAGTTATACCTGAGGGTCACCGGGATGTCGCTAGGTGGGCGGCGGGAGGCCGAATCTGCCCACAATACGGCATCAAGGAAGAAGGGGTCGAAGGCCCTCCCTCGCCAGCGGTGCTTGGGAGAGAACGGCAAGGCACGCTGATCGGGACGCGCCAGCATTGGCTAAGAGCCGTCACCAAGGACGACCACGTGAATGTTGCACCTTCTCACCTTCCCCTGTGGAGAGGATCCGGCTGGATCTGTGACTAGCGATGAGCAGAGAGAGAGAGAGTGTGGCCACCGATGTTGTGTTTAGATCTGGAGCGGACAATACGGTGTGAAGAGAGCAACACTAGAAAGCAAGCGCGGAGGCTCCTGCCTATATAGTGGAGTACTAGTTTTCTTTTGTCTACCAGAGCCGACTTGACCTCGCCAATGACTGTCGAGAAGTCTTCACGCACGTGGCCCGGAGGCGCAGTTGTCATCATTTTGATCTGAAGCACCAGATTATAACATATAACACGAAAAAATGCCACATGACAAGAAATCATAACCTCACTGCCCAAAGGAGACAACATGAATCCCGACGGACAAACTAGACGAGGATCAAAGCTCAAATTAAAGATAAACTCGTAGAAAAGGGGTCCGTCGATAGCTGTCCTAAATAACATAGCCGGCTTGACCTAGATGGCAGCCGAGTAGTCTTCGTGCATGTGCCCCCAATGACTAGCACAACTCAGTTGTCGCTGTTTAACCCTCATAGTGATCCGAAGCACATGACACCTAATTTTGCGAGATGACAAGAAACCTTTTTTTAGATTTCTCACCAGAACTATAGCCCTGTACAACACAGCCTGCACGATATGTAGATGATAGCCAATCCAGGCATGTCTGTTGTGCATGGACGAACTAATCTTCCGTGTCTTGCAGGGACCGTCCAGGCACCAACATAGTACAACACTTCTCTAGTACCATCGCTCGTCTCTCTCTTCTATTAAGTCACCCAACTTGCGGGGTCGGGGAGTGTGCCTATGGTCGGTTCTCAATTGTGGTCCCACATGTGTATGCAAACGCAATATGACGCGCGTTCCATTTGGAGAGCAGCATACCAGACCGATCGACCGTCTAGGGTGCGACGCGAACGCGACGGGCATGCTGTATACTCCGTACATGTGTACCGCCGTTTTCTTGAGGCTTTACTCCATGGTGCAATCCATGGATATAAAATTAGTATACTGTACTATTTAAAAGCCAAGGGCGGGGCTTTTCTTGCATGGTAGGCGGGGCAATTCCGCCTAGTCGGTTCGACAAAGACGCGAGAAGATGAGGGAGTACGCTGCTGCAAATGTAGGTCTGTGTGATTTGACAGCGAGTTACTGCTGGACAGGTGGGGCCTGATACATCTCCAGCGTATCTATAATTTTTGATTGTTCCATGCTATTATATTACCCGTTTTGGATGTTTATGGGCTTTACTTTACACTTCTATATCATTTTTGGGACTAACCTACTAACCGGAGGCCCAGCCCGAATTGCTGTTTTTTTGCCTATTTCAGTGTTTCGAAGAAAAGGAATATCAAACAGAGTCCAAACAGAATGAAACCTTCAGGAGCGATCTTTTTGGAACAAACGCAATCCAGGGGACTTGGAGTGGAAGTCAACCAACAGACGAGGCGGCCACGAGGGTGCCCGGCATGCCCCCCACCCTCGTGGGCCCCTCAAGCGTCCACCGACCTACTTCTTCCTCCTATATATACCCACGTACCCTGAAGACATCCAAGAGCACCACCAAAAACTATTTCCACCGCCGCAACATTCTGTATCCACGAGATCCCATCTTGAAGCCTTCGCCGGCGCTCCACCGAAGGGGGAATCGACCAGAGAGGGCCTCTACATCATCTCCAAGGCCTCTCCGATGAGTTGTGAGTAGTTTACCACATACCTTTGGGTCCATAGTTATTATCTAGATGGCTTCTTCTCTCTCTTTGATTCTCAATACAAAGTTCTCCTCGATCTTCTTGGAGATCTATTCGATATAACTCTTTTTGCGGTGTGTTTGTCGAGATCTGATGAATTGTGGGTTTATGATCAAGTTTATCTATGAGAAGTATTTGAATCTCCTCTGAGTTCTTTTATGTGTGATTAAGTTATCTTTGCAAGTCTCTTCGAGTTCTCAGTTTGGTTTGGCCTACTAGATTGATCTTTCTTGCAATGGGAGAAGTGCTTAGCTTTGGGTTCAATCTTGCGGTGTCCTTTCCCAGTGATAGCAGGGGCAGCAAGGCACATATTGTATTGTTGCCACCGAGGATAAAAAGATGGGGTTTATATCATATTCCATGAGTTTATCCCTCTACATCATGTCATCTTTCTTAATGCGTTACCCTGTTCTTCATGAACTTAATACTCTAGATGCAGGCATGAGTCAGTTGATGTGTGGAGTAATAGTAGTAGATGCAGGCAGGAGTCGGTCTACTTGTCACGAACGTGATGCCTATATACATGATCATGCATAGATAATCTCATAACTATGCGCTTTTCTATCAATTGATCGACAGTAATTTGTTCACCCACCGTAATACTTATGCTATCTTGAGAGAAGCCACTAGTGAAACCTATGGCCCCCGGATCTATCTTTTATCATATAAGTTTACTTTTATTTGCATCTTTTACTTTCCAATCTATATCATAAAAATACCAAAAATATTTATCTTATCATATTATCTCTATCAGATCTCACTTTCGCAAGTGGCCGTGAAGGGATTGACTACCCCTTTATTGCGTTGGTTGCGAGGTTCTTGTTTGTTTGTGTAGGTGCGTGGGACTTTTGAGGAGCCTCCTACTGGATTGATACCTTGGTTCTCAAAAACTGATGGAAATACTTACGCTACTTTGCTGCATCACCCTTTCCTCTTCAAGGAAAACCATCGCAAGCTCAAGACATAGCAGCGCCCTGTGATTTGACTTGCCATTATCATTTTAACTACGGCGCTATGACCGGCATGAGTCTCCCGATTCCTGACCACCTACATACAAGTGCCTCTCCCAATTCTCCACCATGTAGAGGCTGGCTCTTGCATGAGATCCCACTTCTCCACTTTTTCCTTGCCTATTTCCTCCACATATGCAAAAATTCCATGTAAAGCGGGCTCATAGCCCACTATTGTACTTACTTGCTCCTACATGTGCTAAGCTTGCCACAGAGGCATAAAGTCTGATGTGGCAAGTTAATTAAGAAGAGAGAAACTAGTTTGGTGACCCAAGGAAGAAACAGTGCTAAGCGCGTGTCGTGGTATTCTCATGGGGGGGGGGTGCAGGATGACATATGCCACAAGGTGGCTTCGTGTGTGGGCAAGACTGCTGCCGGAATATCAAGGGACGGGTATGTGAGTAGCACGCGCTAGTTTACTCAGGTTCGGGGCTCTCCAGAGAGATAACACCCCTACTCCTGCATGTTTGAGTATATATCTAGGGTGTACATCAGGCAGTACAAAGTGCTCCTGGAGCTGTATGTGGGATCAGTGTCATGGGCATCTGACTCTGTATATGTGTGTGTCCGGAGTGAGCATGCATGCTCTAGTGGCCAAGCATGGCCGTGGGGGAGTGTGTGGCCGTGGGAGTCCATCCTCCTGGATGGATGGATGAGGCCTCCTTTTATAGTGTGTAGCTAGCTTAAGGTCTAAGCTAGCTAGTGGCATGGGTGGTAGTGGCTTTGGTTGTAAGCTACCTTGGGTAGTTTACAAGCCAAGCTATGTAGGCATAGTGTCGTGGAAATATCACGTCAGATGTCCTAGCAGAAGGACTTAGTCGTGGAGCCATCGCAGCGAGATTAGCTTGAAGGGGTTAAACCGGACAAGAGATACGAGAGGTTTATACTAGTTCGGCCCCTTACGATGAAGGTAAAAGCCTACCTCTAGTTGTGATGGGATTATTGGGGTTTCGATGACCAGGGAGAAAATACACTTGCCTGGGTCTCGAGTTGTTGTCTGTTTTCCCTGAACCGCTGCCGAGTCGTCCCTTTATATACACAGGTTGATGCCCGGCCGGTTTACAGAGTCCCGAGGCTGACTCATAAAAGTGTTCGGCTCGGTCTCTCCCTTTCCCTATCTTACAATACAAGTTATACAACTATGATGGTTTACCACTATGGACCCTAATCCGCCTCTGGGCTTTGGGCTTCTAAGCTTTATTAGTAAAACGCCATCTTCTTGTCTTCACGGGCTTCAGTATAGTTGAGCGTGAACCGGCCCCTCCTGGGCGGTTTACACTGAGTAGTTATATCCTCAACATTAGGCCCCAGATTGATTTGACCTTATTCATGTCAATCTTCAATACTTAGAAAAATTCCATGAACATCTTCTAATGATTCTCCGTAAACCGCCATGTTGTCTTCTCCCTGTAAACTTTGGTGAACCGCCATGACGTCATCTTCTGTCACTGCAGTAAATCGTCATGATGTCATCTTCGCATAAAAAGATTTATGAAGATTCCCTTCTCTTAATTAATTCTCGAAGATCGAGGCGACAGGTGCACCATCTTTTGCCGCTTCAGGCCCCTTGATTTTCGCACCTGCCGTTTTATCCTATTGCCTTTATAAATAGGCCGGGGGTCTTTCCATTTTCCCCCTTGCCTCTCGTCTTCCTCCTCGCGACCCGAAGAGCTCAAGCGCCGCCACCGCCGTCGTTGGTCCTCGAATCTGCACCGACTAGGCCGCTGCATCACCCTGTTCATACTAGAGATCCTGCGATACTCCTCCGCTGCTACGTGGCCCTGGTAAGCTTTCTTCCCGTAACCCTAGATCTCCATTAGGGCTTCGGGTTCATCCGTAATCATCGACATTCATCAGTGCTTCTCCGCCTTTCCCTTAGCCTCTTTACTGAATCTAGCTATGCCTGATAGTTTTCTTTTGCGGCTAGATCCATAACTTTAGTCTGCCGCACCACAGTGTCTTGCTGTTCCTGGAAAAAACTCCATCTAGACCTTCTCCGTTCCTCTTAGCGCCATTGTAGGCCTCAGAAAAGTTTTCTTTATTGAACCATGGTAGATCCAAGATTATACTGCCATATTGTGAAGCCTGTTTCTATAAACACTTAGTAGATTTCAGCTACACCTCTTCTGTTTAAGGGCGGTTTAACCTTTAGTAGCTGATAATCCTCCATATGCCATTAGCCCTCACTTAAACTGCCATCTTGACTTGAGTAGTAATTTCCGGTTTAACTCACATATATGCTTTGATCAAATTCCCCGGTTTAACACCGATTAGTGTACATGAACCTTCAATCGTAAACCGGCCTTCATTTTTCTTTTACAGTTTGTTTTCCAAAATGACCAAGCAATTCGCCGCTTGCAACTGGGTTCCTTCCCGGATCACGAAAACACAAATCAATGGATATGTTCTGGCTGGCGCTTTAGCCTCAAAAAATGTCCTTCATTTGCGAGTCCCTGGCCCTGAGTGCCCTCCTGAACCTCAAGATGGAGAAGTGATCGTGTTCGTGCAACACCTAGACCGGGGATTCAGCCCTCCCGGATCAAAGTTTTTCCGGGATGTACTTGCTAGCTTTCAACTCCATCCACAAGATATTGGACCAAATTCTGTGTCCAACATATGCAACTTCCAAGTATTCTGTGAAGTTTACCTTCAAGAAGAACCGTCTGTTGAGCTCTTTAGGGACTTCTTTCATTTGAACCGCCGAACTGAATTCTCTAACGGCTCGAACACTGAACTTGGCGGAGGGTCGATTCAGAAAAGGAAAGAAGTTGATTTTCCTCACGCCAAACATCATAGCCACCCCAAAGATTGGAACCAAACATGGTTTTATTGTCAGAATACTGCTCCTGCTGAAGAAAACCCTCTGCCGGGTTACCGTGCTCACCGGCTTAGTAATGGCCATCCACTACCTCAACGGCTTACGACCAGAGAACGACAAGCTTATGCACCTCAACTTGCTAAGCTCCGGGCCTACCTAGCAAACGGTTTAACCGGTGTCGACCTTGTTCGCTGCTGGGTTTCATGGGGCATCCTGCCTTTAAGCTGCCGCTCCGGGTTGATGCATGAGTATACCGGCAACATCAAGGATCCTCAACGGTATCATGAAATAGAAATTACTGATGCTAAAGTCACTGAATCGGTCAAGAAGATGCTGGACGAACCGATTGCTGAATGCAGCAAAACTGGGCCGCGTCTTTTCTGCACCTCCAACAAACTGCCAGCGGTAAAAACTTTGTGCTTTTTTGATCCGTCTCCGTTTTAACACTGTTATAATAACCCTTTGTTTTAACTTTACAGGCTAATAACTCCTTCTGGAAGAGGAAAGCTTCAGACAAACCGGCGAGAGCTCCTCGTGTCAAAAGCAAAGTCACCAAAAGAGCAGTGAAAAAGAAAATCGCCGAGTCTTCTGATCCGCCCGAAGATGTCGATGAATCAGAACAAGAGGTAAAACTTGATTCCCTTGGCTCATTTTTCGTACACCTTATTGACAATGACTATTACCAGGATGATGCGGAAGCCAGTCGTGCTGATCATGTTGAGGTAATCTCCCTTTCCTCCGGTTCAGATCATGTGCCGGTTCAAAATTTTCGCTGTGCAGTTCGGAAAGTAAAATACTCTCACCCTCTTTCTTATTTGGATCCAAAATTTTCTTTGAAGACACATCAACTTGAAGGCCGTCGTACAACCCGGCACAGTGGCCAGCAAGTCACTTCTTCCGGTTTACCAGACACTCCAAACCGGAAACATCGTCTAGAGGTCTCTTGCTCTTTTAATAAACCTTGTCCCTTGGCGGGTTGCTTCCGAAACCCACTTAATCCATCTGAGTCGAATTATCAGGTGTCTTCCAATTCCTCATCTGGCGGTTCATCAACCACTCAGCTGCCTCCCCTTAAAACCGTCCCTGGGTAAGTACACTGCTCTTCAGCTATTTCCTTTGTGTGTCGGTTTACCGTGCTAATCTTTGTTTGATACTGCAGTGCTAAAGCCCGACTGAGCAAGAAAGCTAAAACCAGTACCCCCACTGATGAAGTTGAACCGGAGATGGCCTCGGAAGGTGCCGGTAGAGATACTGATGTCATGGATGATTCTACCCCACAAGATGGAAATACTGAAGCTAATCCGTCGGAAGCTGACCCGACCACTCACGTTGATCCATCAAGCCCGCATGCTACTCCTCCAAGTCCAGCTGCTGATCTGCCGAGCCCAGCCGCTGATCCGCCAAGCCCCGCCAGGGATACAGTCAATCTGCCAAGCCCGTCAAAAGGTGGCGATGATGATGTTATTATCATCGGTACATGTCACACCAGCCCTGGCAATCTGGTTGTCCTATCAAAGCATACCGCCAAGGAAGAATTTGTTGCTATGGGCAAGGGAAAAGAGAATATAGATTTATCCAACTATGTTAACCTTACTCCCCAGGAGCTTCATTCTGGCTTCTTACACCGCCTCTACACAAGCCAAGATTATGAGGCCGATTTGGTGAACATGATGAAGGAGCGCTATGAGGTAATCTTCCAAACACTTTAATCCTTGTTCTGTATATTCACTGCATTGTAGCCCCCAAGGGCCGGCTTGTCTCTTGAAAACAAACCGGGACTTTTAAGATAAAGAACACGTCAACTAAGTATCCCCCAAGGGCCGGTTTAACCTTATCAAGGTGAACCGGGACTTCATGCTCCAAACTGCATTTTGCCAACTCCTTTGCCTTTGTACTTTTTGATAAAATATGCATTAGCCCCCAAGTGCCAGGATTCATACTTGTATTGAGCCTTGGGACTTTTAAATAAGCAGTAGGAAAAAACCATTCCGCATTAGCCCCCAAGTGCCAAGATTCATAAGTGGTTATATGGTTGGGACTTTGAGAAAAATATCATCATCATGTGATCTTTGCAGGCCAATATAATCAACAAACACTCCAAAATTGCCGATCTTCAAGAGAGTATTAAGTCCCAGCAATCAGAGACTTCCAAGGCCAAAGATGAGCTAAAAACCGCTTTGACAGCCATGGAACAACTGAAGGAAGGGGTCAAGAATGAACGTGCTAGCTAGGAAACTGAAAATGCTGCATTGTTGAAGCGGGCTAAAAATGCCGAGTCAGCTCTTAAACCGGTGGCGGAAGAGCTAACTGGGTTGAAGCACCAAGTAAAAGCCATGACCTCTGCAATATTTGGTAAATACTCTTGTCAAGATTTCTTGAATAACCATCTTTGAAATTGCCGGTTTAACATCAAAGTCATAAACCGTTATAGGTGGCCATGTTGCTCATCTGGGCTCTGACATGCGGATGAAGCTAAAGGCAGCGTATACATTGATAGAGCAACTGTATACCGGTGCCCAACGGGTTATTTGCACAGTCTCATGCAACGAACCGGCACCAACTTTGATCAAAGACACACTAGCCAAGTTGTCGATGACGCCAGCGCAGATAGAAGAGATGAAGCGATCTGCTGCTAGGGCTGGCGCTTTGTTAGCACTAACTCAGGCCAAACCGTGGATAGCTGATCTGGATCCAGTTGATATCGCTAAGGGCTTTCCGGATGAACAAGAAGATGGGTCGGCATTTGATAATGAAGCCCTCAAAACTCTGACAAAGGAGATGCGTCCACTGTCAAGCCAACTGGCTGAAGAGGCTAACTTGACGGTTCATCGATCCTTTTATGATGAAAAGAACCAACGGGTTGACACTACTGTGACAGAAGCACAGAACCTTATCCCGCCAATTTGTAAGCATACTTACGCCCCTGATGTTGAACCGTCCAATCTAATAAGTGAAGAGGCTGTCTTTCAGGCTTTAACCCGGATTGACTAGACCACCGTTGACTTCCAGCCACTGGGTGGGGAGGAGGAGGTTGAACCGACGCCAGAAGATCCATCAACTTCATGTCAACCTGGCGATGAGTCTTAATCCGCCGGCCGGTTTGATTGCCATGTGTTGTGAGCAACAAACACATATTCTTTTGGGCATCAAAGCGCCTTGTAATAGGCTAGATGAAATACTTTAACTGTGAGCCATCGTGCAATGCTACTTGATACTGTAATCCGGCATGATGTTGCTATGCTTTGCTTTATTTGCCTTGGTATTTCGGATAATCCCTTTTTTCTGCATGTAAAATACTTAAACATGTCCTGGCGGTTTACCGCCGGACGGGTTATGATACCCAATACAGAAACAGAATCCTCATCACCAAGCTTATAAAATAAACAAATACGAATCATATCATATCTATGATTTTGAATCACTTTTGTTGGTCCGCCAACTCGTTTAGTAGGGGTGAAAACCCAAACCTTGGGTATTGGAAGGTACCCACCACATTATGCTGGTGCGTAATAAGCCATACCGGGTATTTGTAAACACTGGATGATCATTCTGGCGACTTATAGTCAATGCCAGGCCGGATTCAAAGATGCCGGTTCACCATTGATTATATGCTTAACAGATGGTAACTGTAAGCCACACCGGGTTAAGAAACACCGGGTTGAGATGGAGACATATAGCCTGGCCGGATCAAGAGATGCCGGTTTACCTTAAAAGTTGGTCAAATAAGGATAAAACTGGCAAAAACAAAAGCGAATAAAAACTTGTAGTCGAGGCTTTTCGAGGGCTGCCAGGCCCAAATTCAAGGCTTTTCGTGGGCTGCCAGGCCGCTGAGTTAAAACATTTGACAAAGCCTTTTAAGATGGGCCTCCAACTAACCAATCATCGTTTTAACTTTGACAAGTTCGGGGTCTCTATGAGAGTAACTTGTCAAAGGTTCGGCGGGTCGTGCCAGGATTACCTGGACAGGAGTGGCTTACTTGATGAAGGCAGGTTAACCCGGGGTTTTAGGTGAATACACCAGGCTTCCAAGCAGTGGGTCGATACCCAATTACAAGGGTCCTTTCAAACTCTTTGTTACTTTACACAAAGAGCCCCCAAGTAACTTTGTGAGTTGTGCTCAATGGGTGCCTATGTTTGAGTCGTGCTTTTAGCAAGAGAACTCTCTTTGGCCCCTTGGGTGTGAAGCTCCCAAGCTGTATGATGGCATCATAGCCGGTTTAATGGACAAAAACGGGTCATCGCTTTGGAAGCATAAGTCCCCTTGTAACCAAGAAATATTGGAAGAACGACAAAGGCCCTGCTTGTAGCAAGGATGCCGGTTTATTATATTGAGCATAATATATACATTGTCATAATATGTACATAGTGAAAGCCTATGGCTTAGGTGTAGTAAGGCCGAAGGAGAGCTATGTTCCATGGCCGCCGGGTCTCCTCCTTAGAATTGCGTGAGTCTTCTCGAACGTCAATGGGGTAGTATGATCCGTTGTGCAGATTCTTGCTAACCACAAAGGGTCCTTCCCAAGGTGGGGATAACTTGTGCATACCGGTCTGATCCTGGATGAGCCGGAGCACTAAATCGCCTTCTTGAAAGGTTCTTGTTTTAACCCGGCGGCTGTGATAACGCCACAGGTCTTGCTGATAAACCACCGAACGAGCCAAAGCCATGTCCTGCTTCTCATCTAACAGGTCTAGCGCCTCCTGGCGAGCTTGCTCATTGTCCGGTTCAACATAATTGGCAACCCGTGGCGAATCATGACGAATATCACTTGGGAGGACTGCCTCTGCCCTGTAAACCATGAAAAAGGTGTATGGCCCGTAGATCGGTTTGGGGTGGTATTTATGCTCCATAACACAGATGGTAATTCCTCCACCCAACAACCCGGCGTCCACTTCAAAGGAACCATAAGCCGGGGCTGTATACCCTTTAAAATTTCCTGATTAGCTCGCTCAGCTTGACCATTAGATTGGGGGTGAGCCATAGACGCTACATCAAGTCGAATGTGCTCTCGTTGACAGAAGTCCTCCATCTCACCTTTAGAAATGTTCGTGCCATTATCTATGATAATGCTATGTGGAAAACCAAAACGGAAGATCACTTTTTTGATGAATTGAACCACCGTGGCTGCATCACATTTGTTTACTGGCTCCGCTTCAACCGACTTAGTAAATTTTTCAACCGCCACCAAGAGGTGGGTCTTCTTATCCTTGGATCGCTTAAAAGGACCCACCATATCAAGCCCCCAAGTAGCAAACGTCCAGGTTATTGGAATCATCCGTAGCTCTTGAGCCGGAACATGAGCTCGACATGAAAACTTCTGACAAGCATCACACCGCTTTACCAGGTCCTCAGCATCGGCATGAGCCGTCAACTAGTAAAAACCATGACGAAAAGCTTTAGCCACCAAACATTTTGAACCGGCGTGATGACCATAGTCTCCTTCGTGGATCTCGCGTAAAATCTCACATCCTTCTTCAGGAGAGAGGCAATGCTGAAACGCCCCCGAAACACTGCAATGATGCAACTCGCCATTGACGATTGTCATGGACTTGGATCGTCGGACTATCTGTCTGGCCAGAACATCATCTTCTGATAACTCACCCCGGTTCATATATGCCAAGTATGGAACCGTCCAATCCGGAATGATATGTAAAGCGGCCACCAACTGTGCCTCTAGATCAGGAATGGCGAGGTCCTCCTCTGTAGGTAACTGAACCAACAGGTTATGCAAGACATACAAGAAGGTATTAGGTGGCACCGGTTTATGCTGAGATTCCAGCCGTCTTAAAGCGTCAGCTGCCTCATTTTTGCGCCAATCAATGTGCTCCACTTGATATCCCTTAAAGTGCCCAGCAACAATATCCACCTCTCGTCGGTAAGCCGCCATGAGTGGATCCTTGGAATCCCAAGTACCTGAAACCTGCTGGGCTACTAGGTCTGAGTCTCCAAAGCATTGTACGTGGCTTAAGTTCATTTCCTTGGCCACTCGAAGACCACGGAGTAACGCTTCATACTCAGCTGCATTGTTAGTACAAGGGAACATTAAGCGAAGAACATAATGAATTTTATCACCTCGAGGGGAAGCAAGGACAACTCCAGCCCCCGAGCCCTCCAATTGCTTGGACCTATCAAAGTGAATAGTCTAGTATGTACTGTCCGGTTTGTCCTCCGGTATCTGCAACTCTGTCCAATCATTAATAAAATCCACAAGGGCCTGGGATTTGATTGATGTTCGAGGCATATACTTCAAACCGTGTGGTCCAAGCTCAATAGCCCACTTAGCAACCCGGCCAATTGCTTCCCTATTCTGGATTATATCCCCCAAAGGAGCAGAACTGACCACTGTGATGGGATGACCTTGAAAGTACTATTTAAGCTTCCTACTTGCCATAAAAAACCCATACACCAGCTTCTGCCAATGCAGATATCTTTGCTTTGACTCAATGAGTACTTCACTGATATAATAAACCGGCCTTTGAACAGGGTATTCTTTCCCAACCTCCTTGCGCTCTACCACAATAGCAACACTGACAGCCCGGGCATTAGCATCCATATATAGCAGTAGTGGCTCCTTATCAACTGGAGCGGCAAGAACCGGCAGTTCAGCCAACTGCTTCTTCAAGTCTTCAAACGCCGCATCAGCAGCCTCGCTCTAGACAAAATTGTCCATCTTCTTCAACATCTGGTATAGAGGGATCGCCTTTTCTCCCAACCCGCTGATAAACCGGCTCAAAGCCGCAATATGACCCGACAGACGTTGAACATCATTAATACATGCCGGTTTAGCCATGGATGTGATAGCCTTGATCTTTTCCGGATTAGCCTCAATGCCCCGGTTGGACACCAGAAAACCCAAGAGCTTGCCTGTCGGTACACCGAAAACACACTTAGCCGGATTGAGCATCATTTTATAAACTCTCAGATTATCAAAGGTTTCTTGCAAGTCAGATATGAGCGTCTCTGCTTTCCTGGACTTAACCACAATATCGTCCACATAGGCATGAACGTTGCGCCCAATCTGAGTATGAGGACAATTCTGCACACAATGTTGATAAGTTGCCTGGGCACTCTTGAGCCTCAAAGGGCATAGATACATAGCAAAAGGCTCCAAAGGGAGTAATGAAAGCTGTCTTCTCCTGGTCCTTAACTGCCATCTTGATCTGATGATAACCAGAATAAGCATCCAGAAAACTCAAACGCTCACAACCCGCCGTAGCATCAATGATTTGATCAATACGAGGGAGGGCAAAGGGATCAGCTGGGCAAGCTTTGTTCAAATCTGTGTAGTCCACACACATACACCAAGTGCCATTTTTCTTAAGTACCAGCACCGGCTTAGCCAGCCACTCTGGGTGAAACACTTCCACGATAAACCCTGCTGCCAGTAGCCGGGCTACCTCTTCCCCAATGGGCTTGGGCCGTTCCTCATGAAAGCAGTGAAGAAACTGTTTGACCAGTTTGAACTTCGGATCAATATTAAGAGTGTGCTCAGCGAGTTCCCTCGGTACACCTAGCATGTCAGAAGGTTTCCATGCAAAGATGTCCCGGTTCTCACGGATGAACTCGATGAGCGCGCTTTCCTATTTGGGATCCTAGTTGACGCTGATGCTAAACTGCTTAGATGAATCGCCAGGAACAAAATCAACCAGTTTAGTCTCATCAGCTGATTTAAACTTCAAAGCCGGATCATGCTCTGTAGTGGGCTTCTTTAGAGAGGTCATGTCTGCCGGATCAATATTGTCCTTATAAAACATCAACTCTTCCGTTGCACAAACCGATTCAGCATAGGCCGCATCACCTTCCTCACACTCCAGAGCAATCTTATGGCTACCATGAACCGTGATGGTCCCTTTATGAATTTAGAGCAATCTTGAGCTGCAGATAAACATAACACGGCCTGCCATGAATTTAGCATAAACCGCCTGTCCAAATAAAGTGTGGTACGGACTTCTAATTTTGACCACTTCAAAAGTAAGTGTCTCGGACCTTGAATCATGATCATCCCCAAAAACTACCTCCAGAGCTATCTTACCAACTGGGTAAGCCGATTTACCAGGCACCACTCTGTGAAAGACGGTGTTTGACGGTCTAAGATTCTTATCTGTCAACCCCATACGCTGGAAGGTTTCATAGTACAAAATATTGATACTGCTCCCTCCGTCCATGAGTAGCTTGGTAAACTTGTAACCTCCCACCTGTGGTTCAACCACCAAAGCTAGGTGACTCGGATTGTCAACCCGGGGCGGATGATCCTCCCTGCTCCAGACAATAGGCTGCTCAGGCCAGCATAGATAACGAGGCACCGCCCATTCAACAGAGTTCACTGCCCTTTTATGGAGTTTCTGATCGCGCTTGCGCAAGCTAGTAGTGAAGACATGATACTGTCCGCCGTTTAACTGCTTCGGGTTGCTCTGATAACCCGACTGCTGTTGATTCCCCTGACTACCCTGTTGATGGTTACCACCCTGGTTATTCTTATTGCCCTGATTATTCTAAAACCCTGAGCTTGAACCGCCACCACCGTAACCCGACCCGTGAAAGCCTAGACCAAAACCACTAGATGGACCTTGATCATACCGGAAAAGATCAGAATTTTTGAATTCCCTCATGATGTGGCAGTCCTTCCAAAGGTGTGTGGCTGGAGCCTCCTTTGTCCCATGCTTTGGGCAAAGCTGGTTTAACAGGCGTTCCAGATTCATTCCTCCACCGCGCTGGGGCGTTTTACCCTTACGGCGCTGCATATTACCCTCCATACTGGTGTTAGCCACAAAATCGGAATTGTCCGCTTTACGCTTACCATTGTTTCCGTGGCCTGCCTGGTTATGTTGTCCCTTTGAACCGGCATTCTTCTTTCCCTTCTCCTGTTTCTCCTCATCAGAATCAGGGTCCTTGGTATTATCAGAATTAGCATACTTAACCAGAGCCGCCATAAGTGTTCCCATATCATTGCAGTGACGCTTGAGCCATCCCAACTTCATCTTTAGTAACTTAAACCGGCAATTGCCCTCCAACGTCACAATTGCTGTATCCGGATTGATGTGGCCGGATGAATGCAAAATTTCTGAAACCCGGTGCACCCAATGGGTTGTTGATTCATTCTCTCCTTGGACACAAGCCGCCAGATCTACAATGGACATAGGTTGCTTGCATGTATCTTTGAAGTTTGCTATGAACTTGGCCTTCAACTCATCCCATGAATTGATCGAGTTAGCAGGCAGGCTCTTCAGCCAGGTGCAAGCCGTACCTTCTAGCATCATGGTGAAGTATTTTGCACATGCCGCTTCATCCACATCTAGCATTTCCATTGCCATCTCATAACTCTCAACCCACGCCTCGGGGGGCTGATCAATTGTATAATTAGGCACCTTGCGTGGCCCTTTGAAATCCTTGGGCAACCGCACATTGCGGAGAGCCGGGATGAGACACGTCACTCTCCAAGAGCTGAAGGCAAGCCCTGTCCCTCGTTCTACTGTCGCCTCTTGCTGAACCGGGGCGGGTTAATGACGACCCGCGTGTTGCGCTGCTAATGCGGCCTCCCTTCACGCTCTGCCATTATCCACCACATCCTGAGCATTCAAACCGCCGTTTGCCGGATTAGGCCCTCGAGGGGCATCACGATGCCGCGCACTTATGGCACGGTTCGTCCATGTGCCTGCTATAACTCTTGCTCGGACGAGGGGTTGAATGTATTATGTCTCGGCTATAGGAATAAGCCTGTTGCTGAAGAACGGCGGTTTGAAGAAGATCCTTGGCTCCTCGAGTCTCAATTGCTGCTAATGAATCACCCTCCATCGGAATAGCCGCCAAACGCGATGTTGCCGCAATCATATTATCCAAGGGGCTGGAAAAGTGACCCGGAGGTGTTGCTACATACTGTGGCGGGTTGTCCATCCGTCGAGGCAGGTCCATCGCCCGTGGCTGATCCGGTGCTGCCCCAGGTGCTTCGGTCCAGTTTACTCCTGCCGGATTGCTAGGCCCAGCTCCTGGTGTCCCGAAGAGATTCAAACCTTCGTAAATTTGTGGCAGCCGAGATTGGTACTTCCTTGTCATAACGTCGTTTGATGCGTTCTGATCCAACATAAGCCGGTAATTCTGTGCCTGGATCAGTTGTGATTAGGCATCCAAAGCGACCCGCTCTTCATCCATCCTGGCCTCCTCAGCTGCCAAGTCTGCTTTGGCCTGAGTTATCTGGTCCCTTAGCTTCATGACATCCGCATTGTGCTGAACTTGAGTCTCTAGAGTCACCGCTGTGGTCAACAATGTCGTCAAATCATCCAGTAAACCGGCAAGAACTTGAGTCGGCCGACGCGCCGGGCCTCCTGCCGCGGCTGCCGATCCGGAGACCATTGCTGCTGTAGATGAAGAATGCACAGTGGGCTGTATACCGGCCATGAAGATCGCAACCCGGTTTGGCGGTTCAAGGGGACCCGGAATACTGTCGCCATCGGAATATCCCTCAATCCGGCCATCTTGCAATTGATATAATGACTCGGTTTCGCCAGTGGACGATTCGCCATCCAAGTAGATGGCTGTCTCGCCGTCGGACACCGGTTCAGATTCCGCTCCATGGATGAATCCCACGAACGCACGCTTCATGACAGGCTGAACCCGAGCAGGACTTGCACGTTGAGCCGTTTCGACGAGGTCGGTGGAGACGTCCGGCTCAGGGCCCAGTTCACCGATCTTGCCAATGAAAATGTGAATTCCGCCAAATGGGACCCGGTACCCGTACTCGATTGAGCCGGCCTCGGGGTCCCAGCCCGCGTTGTCGATGTAAAGCTTGCCACGATGACTCTTGGTCATCCGGCGAACCGCGTACCCTTTGAGTCCTTCAAAGTTGCCCTCCAAGAACCTGAAACCATCGTGCGATAGCCCCATAGTGGGCGCCAACTAGCGTGGAAATATCACGTCAGATGTCCTAGCAGAAGGACTTAGTCGTGGAGCCATCATAGCGAGATTAGCTTGAAGGGGTTAAACCGGACAGGAGATACGAGAGTTTTATACTAGTTCGGTCCCTTACAATGAAGGTAAAAGCCTACGTCTAGTTGCGATGGGATTATTGGGGTTTTGGTGACCAGGGAGCAAATACGCTTGCCTGGGTCTCGAGTTGTTGTCTGTTGTCCCTGAACTGCCACCTGGTCGTCCCTTTATATACACAGGTTAACGCCCAGCCGGTTTACAGGGTCCCGAGGCCGACTCATACAAGTGTTCGGCTCGGTCTCTCCCTTTCCTTATCTTACAATACAAGTTATACAACTATGACGGTTTACCACTATGGGCCCTAATCCGCCTCTGGGCTTTGGGCTTCTAAGCTTTATTAGTAAAACGCCATCTTCTTGCCTTCACGGGCTTCAGTATAGTTGAGCGTGAACCGGCCCCTCCTGGGCGGTTTACACTCAGTAGTTATATCCTCAACACATAGCTAGTGGCATGGTGCATGTCATGCTTGTCCCCTGGGGTACTTTATAAATCAGTACCCAGGGGACACGGTACACTGTAGATGACGTCGCGGTACGGTCGTCCCATCGGTGTCTTGTCGGTGTCGGGTCGGGCTGCAGTCGGCAGCCGGCTGGTTGGTGCAGTCGGCAGTCGGCAGCCGGCCGGGCAGAGCAGAGGGACGGGGAGACGGCAGGAGCGGCCGGGCAGTCGGACTGAGGGGCTTTGCTAGCCCCGATGTCTTGATTTATTGTCTCGCCGTCTTCGGGGTATCCGTGTCCAATTACTCTAATAGCGCGTGTACCTATGCATTGGGGACTATAGTTAATTAAATGAAGCAAACGTAGCAACAAAAAACTAAGCACCTATGCATTGGGGACTTGATTGCTAAGCCATTTAATGCCCTTAGCACCTCACCAAAGCACCATTTCATTGGAAGAGGTCACTCCTTGGCAAATGCAATAAATACTACAAAGAAAGAGATAGAGAGAAGTAAAAAAAATACACTTATAGCCAACCTTATAGCTAACCTTGTTGTAGTATGAGTGACTAAGTGATGACTACGTATGACATACCAACATCATATAGCCTAACGCACTGTGTTAAATCTCCAAGGGCGCGACCGCGCGAGCGATGTGAGGGTCGTGGTAGGCGCGACCATGATACGAGCTGCTGGCAGCCCTTGGATCTGAGATCGAACGGTCGCATGCTAAGTTGCTGAAAATTTGCAGAATAACCCTCCAAGATAGGATATTCACCCATAGGTCTAGAATCACGCCATGCAACCGTTCGATCTTAGATCCAAGGGCTCTCGGAAGCCCGTATCATGGGAGAATGGAAAGCCACTACCCTGCCATTCACACGCTAGCAGTTCGCTCCTACTCGCCCCCGCACGTCCTTTAATATTATGGCAGTTCGCTCCTAGTCATCCCATCCTTTCACATTACGATAGTAACACTAATCCTAACCCTCCTCCCAAATCCATGGCGTCCCAAATCTCCATGATCGGCGGTGAGTACAAGGTTAGAACCATCACCGGCGATGAGTTCGACATCATCTACACCCGTTCTTCCGCGACGGTGAAAGGATGCCTTGCTCGCTTCAGACGCTTGTTCGAAAACTCAAATGATGAGTGGGTCGCTAGGCTAGATGTTGAGTACACCACAGTCCTGGGACGAGAGAAGGATCTAAAGGAGGAAGAGAGGAAGAAGCCCACCGTGATCTAGGTTTGCGTGCATGACTTATGCTTGATCTACCACATATGCCATGCCAATGTTGAATGCTAGGTGAGGGAGTCCTGGACTAGGGGGTGTCCGGATAGCCGGATCACCATCATCGGCCGAACTATCATCGGCCGGACTATCGTCATCGGCCGGACTCCAAGACTATGAAGATACAAGATTGAAGACTTCATCCCGTGTTCGGATGGGACTTTCCTTGGCGTGGAAGGAAAGCTTGGCGATACGGATATGTAGATCTCCTACCATTGTAACCGACTCTATGTAACCCTAGCCCTCTCCGGTGTCTATATAAACCAGATGGCTGTAGTCCGTAGGACACAACAACAACCATTACAATCATACCATAGGCTAGCTTCTAGGGTTTAGCCTCCTTGATCTCGTGGTAGATCCACTCTTGTAACATCCACAATATCAATATCAATCAAGCAGGACGTAGGGTTTTACCTCCATCAAGAGGGCCCGAACCTGGGTAAAACATCGTGTCCCTTGTCTCTTGTTACCATCTGCCTAGACGCACAGTTCGGGACCCCCTACCCGAGATCCGCCGGTTTTGACACCGACATTGGTGCTTTCATTGAGAGTTCCTCTGCGTCGTCACCGATAGGCTTGATGGCCTCTTCAATCGACAACGACGCAGTCCTGGGCGATACTTTTCTTCCTGGACAGATTTTCGTATTCGGCGGCTTCGCACTGCGGGCCAATTCGTTTGGCTATCTGGAGCAGATCGAAAGCTACGCCCCTGGCCGTCAGGTCAGGTTTGGAAGCCTAAACTTCACGACCGATATCCGCGGGGACTTGATCTTCGATGGATCAGAGCCATAGTCGAGCGTGCCGCACTGTCACGATGGGCACGACCTAACTCTGGCGCCGGACAGCACCTTGGAGGCCGCACATGAATCCGCTCCGACCCATAGTCCGGAGCTGATCGCGCAGATCGAGGACGGGTGGCTGGACACCACCTCGGGAGCTGCAACTTCCACGGCAATGGAGCCGAACACTGACCTTGTCCCTCATAAAGCTCATGACTCCGAGGTGCCGGACTCCCTGCCGGACTCCAAACCTCCTGCGCCCCTGCCAATCGAATCCGACTGGGCGCCGATCATGGAGTTCACCGCTGCGGACATCTTTCAGTACTCACCCTTCGGCGACATCTTAAATTCGCTGAAGCACCTCTCGCTATCCAGAGAACCCTGGCCGGACTACGGCCAGGATGGTTGGGGCGCGGACGACGAAGAAATTCAAACACCACCCACCACCCACTTCGTAGCCACCGTCGACGATCTAACCGACGTACTCGACTACGACTCCAAAGACATCGACGGTATGGACGACGATGCCGGAGACTATCAAGAACCAGCGCCTACAGGACACTGGAAGACCACCTCGTCATACGACATATACATGGTGGACACCCCAAAAGATGGGGACGGCGAAGAAGCAGCAGAGGCAGATTCCTTAAAGAAACAGCCCAAGCGCCGACGTCAGCAGCCGCTCTAAATCCCGCCACAGCAAGAATGGAGATTCCGGCACAGGAGATAATAACACCCTAGAAAGTGCCAAAGATAACCCCCTCCAGGAAGATTCAGCGCAGGAGGAGGCAGAAGCATGCCCTCACGAGAGGGCGGCAGGCGAAGAGGACGAGGATGATAATTACGTACCTCCCTCCGGAGACGAGGCAAGCCTCGACGACGACGAATTCATCGTGCCTGAGGATCCCGTCGAACAAGAGCGTTTCAGACGCAGGCTAATGGCCACAGCAAATAGTCTAAAGAAAAAGCAGCAACAGCTTCAAGCTGATCAAGACCTGCTGGCCGACAGATGGACCGCGGTCCTCGCGGCCGAAGAGTATGAACTCGAACGCCCCTCCAAAAGCTACCCAAAACACAAGTTGCTCCCTCGACTAGAGGAGGAAGCATACAAACCTGCATCACCAGCGCACAATACGGCAGAACGACCACCTCGTGGCCACGACAGAGAGGCATGTAAGCCCTCCACCAAAACCGTACCCCGGCACCGCTCAAAAAGCACAAAGACACGGGGGAACGCGCAGGGCTTGCGGGATATATTGGAAGACAAGGCAAGACAATCCAGATCTATCTATGGATCACGTGTGCGCCCCAAGACCCACAACGAATACAGTCGCGCCGGATACAACTACTTCGGCCGGGCCGAACACAGCAGACATCGCTCTTTGGATGTTAACATCGAATCCTACGATGGCACAACAGACCCCGCGGTTTGGATTGAGGATTATCTCCTTCATATAACCCGCGGCGACGATCTTCACGCCATCAAATATCTCCCGCTCAAGCTTAAAGGACCAGCTCGGCATCAAATATCTCCCGCTCAAGCTTAACAGCCTGCCCGCAGAGTCAATTGGGTGGTGGGAAGACCTGGAAGCCGCATTCCTCGACAACTTCCAGGGCACGTATGTGCGACCACCGGACGCAGATGACCTAAGCCACATAATCCAGCAGCCAAACGAATTGGCCAGACAATTCTGGACACGGTTCTTAACAAAGAAAAATCAAATCGTCGACTGTTCGGATGCAGAGGCCCTCGTTGTCTTCAAACATAACATCCGCGACGAGTGGCTGGCCCGGCACCTAGGACAGGAAAAGCCGAAATCCATGGCAGCCCTCACATCACTCATGACCCTCTTCTGTGCAGGAGAGGATAGCTGGCTAGCTCGCAGCAACAACCTCAGTAAAAATGCTGGCAGTCCGGATACCAAGCTCCGCAATGGCAGGTCGCGTCGAAACAAAAACAAACGCCGCATTAGTGGTGACAGCAATGAGGATACGATAGTCAACGCCGGATTCCGAGGCTCCAAACCCAGTCAACGGAAGAAGCCATTTAAAAGAACCACTCCGGGCCCGTCCAATTTGGACCGAATACTCGACCGCTAGTATGGAACCCCCGAAAAGCCAGCTAACCACACCAACAGAGATTGTTGGGTATTCAAGCAGGCAGGCAAATTAATTGCCGAAAACAATGACATGGGGCTACACAGCGATGATGAGGAAGAGACCCGGCCGCCGAACAACAAAGGACAAAAGGGATTCCCCCCTCAAGTTCGGACGGTAAACATGATATACGCAATGCATATACCCAAGAGGGAGTGGAAGCGTGCACTAAGGGACGTATACGCGATGGAGCCCCAAAATTCAACCCATGGTCCTCTTGCCCGATCACTTTCGATCGAAGAGACCATCCGACCAGTATCTGCCATGGCGGATTCGCCGCATTGGTTTTAGACCCAATCGTCGATGGATTTCACCTCACGAGAGTCCTGATGGACGGCGGCAGTAGCCTGAACCTGCTTTATCAGGATACAGTGCGCAAGATGGGCATAGACCCTTCAAGGATTAAACCTACAAGACGACCTTCAAAGGCATCATACCAGTTGTTGAGGCCAATTGTACAGGCTCAGTCACACTGGAAGTGGTCTTCGGATCCCCGGATAATTTCCGAAGCGAGGAGTTAATCTTCGACATAGTCCCGTTCCGCAGTGGCTATCATGTTCTGCTCGGATGAACCGCGTTCGCAAAATTCAACGCGGTGCCGCATTATGCATACCTTAAGCTCAAGATGCCAGGCCCTCGCAGAGTCATCACGGTCAATGGAAACATGGAACGCTCCCTCCGAACAGAGGAACATACAGCGGTTCTCGTGGCAGAAGTACAGAGCAGCCTTTTAAGGCAATTTTCGAGTCCGTCTGTTAAACGACCGGACACGGCCAAACGCGCCCGGAGCAACATCAACCAAGACCACCTGGCATGTTCCAAGCACGCGTAGCAATGCGGCCCCAACCCCAGCCCTAGCACAATTGCAAGACAAACTCTCTGTGTACATAATTACGCCCTGGAGATACCATGGGCATAGGGGGAGAGGCACGACCGCAACAGACCCAGAGTGCGGTTCGACCACACCAGGGGCTCCCAAGTGTGTCGCTCTTTTTATCTTTTATTTTTCCCTTTTTTTATATACAGGACTCTGTCCGGCGGCGAACCTGCCGAACTCATGATGCAACAGCCAGGGAGGGACAAAGGCTGCGACGAACACTCAGGTGGTCTCCATTACGAGCATTAAATTTGTTAAATACACCATTCCGCGGCCTACCCCTGGAGGGAGACGCCTTTAATTCGTCCAATCCTATGCTTTCTGCACTATTTGTATCATTCCGTACTCATAGCAGATCTTCTTGAATAAATAATGTAGCACTTTTTGCCCATAATTGCATTACTTTATATATATATGTTCATTTACGACATGTTGCATCCGTATATTTTGGTACGGCCAAATACACCAGGGGCTTATGTTCCCCGCATTATGGTGTGATAAGTCCGAACACTTTCACAAGTGCGGCACCCCGAACTTATAGCATTATATGAATCGGCTCCGAATCATGTCTTGGGTCAATAGTTGGGTTTGCCCGGCTCCCATGTTTGGCACCTTATGTTCCGTTCTATCGGCTAAGGTAGCACTGGGAGAACCACTGCGATTGCGCCCCGGTTGAGCCGGGTTAACGCCTCAGTGGAGAAAGCTAAAACTGACTGTCATGATAAGGCGAGAGACTGCTCGCTGTTCGAGAGGTCCCTTCGAGTCCCTAAAGACTTATGCCGCTTCGAGCGAAGAACCGGATAATGTCCGGCCAAGGCGTGGATAGCGCCCCGAACTCGGTCTTCCCAATACTAGGGGCTTCGCCGAAATTTAAAATTATAGAATTCTATGGCTAAGTGAGAGTGTTCAAGCACTATAAGTCCAGTTGCCTTGTTCGTTGTGTTGAGCGCCTCCCTAGATGGACCCAAAAATGGGAACATGAGTGCTCAAGTTTATCCCGAACACCCCAGCACTCGCGGCATGGGGGCTGAAGCCGACGACTTGCCATCTCTCAGATTTAATAAACGGCCGCACAGAATGTAATATTTTAAATTAATAAGCGTTGCTTAGCGCATATGAGCAAAGTTTTCAGCGCACAGGATAACACATTGCGAATTTACTCAATAATTACATCCCCGGGGCACTCATCCGCAATCTTGCGGGCACCCTTCAGGACAGTCTTATAGTACATCTCGGGCGTACGATACTCCTTGCCCGTTGGCGGCGCATCAGTGATAAGCTTCTCCGCATCCAGCTTGCCCCAATGCACCTTTGCGCGGGCAAGGGCCCGACGAGCACCTTCAATACAGGCGGAGCGCTTGATAACCTCCACCCAGGGGCACGCATCCACCAACCGCCGCACGAGGCCGAAGTAGCTCCCAGGCATGGCCTCTCTAGGCCACAGCCGGACTATGAGGCCCTTCATGGCCTGCTCGGCTACCTTGTGGAGCTCGACCAGCTGCTTCAGCTGGTCGCTAGGGGGCACCGGATGGCCGGCCTCAGCGTACTGAGACCAGAAGACCTTCTCCGTTGAGCTCCCCTCCTCGGCTCGATAGAATGCGGCGGCATCAGACACGCTGCGAGGCAGATCCACAAATGCCCCCGGAGAGCTCCGAATTCGGGTAAGTAACACGTAATTTACATTCACATGCTTGCTTTGCATGAAAAATGCCTTACCCGCTGCTATCTTCTTCACCGTCTCAATCTCCTGAAGGGACTTATGGGCCTCGGCCTTGGCGGCTTTGGCACTTTCGAGAGCCGAGGCAAGCTCGGACTCTCGAGTCTTTGAGTCACGCTCCAAACTCTCATGCTTTTCCATGAGAGCCTGGAGCTCTTGCCGAACCGCCGCCACCCACGCCTCCTACTTTTCTCGCTCTGCCCGTTCCGCGGCCGCATTGCGTTCGGCCGCGGACACGGCCTCCTTTAGGGTTGCCACCTCATTCGTGGCCCCTGCAGCACCCACGTTATCCTTCTTATTTTTTGTCGCAACCTAAATCCTTTTTTGTAAGGTACAAATTCAAAGTGGTGTTACTCACCTTCTTTGTCCTGGAGCTGCTTTTTGGCACGGCCGAGCTCTTGCTCGGACCGCTCGAGCTCCTGCTTCAAAGCACTGACCTCCGCAGTCAATGCGGTAGAGGTCAGCAGCGCAGCCTGCAACCCATATTGACATAATTTTTTAGCAACCCTGCGTATATCTTTTTTAGATCCTCAGTCCGGCTTTTCTTTCCGAACACCGAACCGAGCATCAGGGGCTACTGTCTATGCGGTATTACATTGCATATTTTTAACTTCTTACCTCAAAGCCTGATAGAAGGCTACTACAGGCTTCGGTCAGCCTGCTCTTGGCGAGCTGTACCTTCTGAATCACCGCACTCATAATAGTGTGGTGTTCTTCCTTGATGGAAGCGCTCTTGAGCGCCTCCAACAAATTGTCCGGCGCCTCCGGTTGGACGGAAGCCGCCAGCATCACGGTCTTGCCCTTCTTGTGAAGGGGCCGCCGGCCGGACTCTGGAACCACTGCGGGTTCCGACGTGGAGTCCGGCACAAAGTCCGGGAGGCCGCCTTGTGGCGCCTCCGGAGCCTCCCCCTGATGGGTCCCTTCTTGGGATCCCACCTCGGCGTCCTCGGCGTCGCGAGGGGTGGAGGCGGTCGGGATGGAGTCTACATCCGACGGAGCCAACGACCCGCTCAATGAAGTGGGGAGATCATCATTGGCCAGACTACAGGCAGCATGCGACATTAGAATGACACTATGTGACACAAAAGAGAAATTATAAATCATTCAAGAATCCGGATACTTATGATCTCGCCGGAGGCCTGGCCCTTGAAGGCCATTCTTCGTCGCCAATGTTGACGTTGGCGGAGCTGTCCGGGGGAATAGTCCTTCCCCTCTTGGACCCTTCGGCCTCCCTTGTTGGGGAAGCCTTCCTCTTCCTCTCTCCCTCCTCAGGGAGAGAGTCCTCTTTCTCCTCCTCGTTTTCGGGGGAGGAGTCCGCCTCGGAGTCATCGAACACCTGAAAATGGGAACTCTTTCGAGTACCCATGGCCTCCTTTTTGGCCTTCTTCTCCGGCACCACGTGCGGTGCCGGAACCAGTAGCCCCGCTAGACGGGCGTCTACTGGGTTTTCTGGCATAGGAGCCGGGCAGATGATCTGCTCCGCCTTCCTCATCTAGTCCTGTCAAAGGAAAAGGGGAAACTGAAACCCGCATAGAGTCAAACTATGAATAGCAAGCATCCCGTAAAGGGGCAAAATCACTTACCTCGTCAGCTTGGTGCTGCGAGCGAAATCCGCGATCTTCGGTGGTGGATGCGGGGGCTTCGGTGCCCTTAAAGAGCACTTTCCAGGCATCTTCGTACCTAGTGTCGAAGAGCCTGCTCAAGGTCTGGTGCTGTGCCAGATTGAACTCCCACAATTTGAATGCCCGTTCTTGGCACGGGAGGATCCGGCGGATGAGCATGACCTGGACCACGTTGACAAGCTTGATCTTCTTGTTCACCAGCCTCTGGATACAGGCTTGGAGTCCAGTCAGCTCCTCCGAATCACCCCAGGTCAGGCCGCTCCCCTTCCAAGAGGAGAGCCACATGGGGATCCCAGATCTAAATTCGTGGGCCGCTGCCCATCTAGGGTCACGCGGCTCGGTGATGTAGAACCACCCCGATTGCCATCCCTTGATGGTTTCCATGAAGGCTCCCTCGAGCCAGAGGACGTTGGGTATCTTACCCGACATGGCGCCTCCACACTCCGCTTGAGTGCCCTTCACCACCTTCGGCTTGACGTTGAAGGTCTTTAGCCACAAGCCGAAGTGAGGCTGGATGCAGAGGAAGGCCTCGCACACGAAGATAAACACCGAGATGTTGAGGATGAAGTTTGGTGCCAGATCATGGAAATCCAGGCCATAATAGTACATGCGCCCCCGGACAAAGGGATGCAATGGGAATCCCAGTCTGCAGAGAAAGTGGGGAAGGAATACGACCCTCTCATGGGGCCTGGGGGTGGGGATGAGCTGCCCCTCATCGGGCAGCCGGTGCGCGATGTCGCCGGACAGATATCCGGCGCTGCGCAGTCTTTCGATGTGCTCCTCCGTGATGGAGGAGGCCATCCACTTGCCTCCCGCTCCAGACATGTCTGGGGAAGGTTGAGACGAGGTGTGCGGGCTTGGGCGCTGGAGCTCGAGTGCGCGGAGATGGATAAGCAAAGGAGGAAGAAGGCGTAGGTGAAAGGGTGGATCCTAATCCCCTTATATATGGGCGGACGAAGTCTATGCGTCCTCCACCAGCCTGGTAAAACTCGCTTATCTCCCAAGCGCCACCATCAATGGCGCGGTTGGGTTACCCACATCTGTATTGATGAGAATCCCGGAATAAGGGAGAACACGATCTCTGCTTCCACAAGACGTGCCAAGGAAACCGCTTCGCTAAATGCGCTGAGGTGGTAAAGTAAAAAAACGATTCAAGTAATGGCTTGGTAGTGGTGTGACGTCATGCTGCGAAAAACGTCAGCAGATTGAACTTGTGTATATATTATTCTCTCTACGGTGGAATGTGGAGTTTATTTTGCAGAGCCGGACACTATCCTGGTGTTCACAATCTTCTACGAATTACTCGGAGGAGGAACCCGCCTTGCAATGCCGAACAATATGCGCGCCAGACTCATCGTAATTAAAGCCTGGTTCAGGGGCTACTGAGGGAGTCCTGGACTAGGGGGTGTCCGGATAGCCGGATCACCATCATCGGCCGAACTATCATTGGCCGGACTATCATCATCGGCCAGACTCCAAGACTATGAAGATACAAGATTGAAGACTTCGTCCCGTGTCCGGATGGGACTTTCCTTGGCGTGGAAGGCAAGCTTGGCGATACGGATATGTAGATCTCCTACCATTGTAACCGACTCCATGTAACCCTAGCCCTCTCTGGTGTCTATATAAACCGGATGGCTCTAGTCCGTAGGACACAACAACAACCATTACAATCATACCATAGGCTAGCTTCTAGGGTTTAGCCTCCTTGATCTCGTGGTAGATCCACTCTTGTAACATCCACAATATCAATATCAATCAAGCAGGACGTAGGGTTTTACCTCCATCAAGAGGGCCCGAACCTGGGTAAAACATCGTGTCCCTTGTCTCCTGTTACCATCCGCCTAGACGCACAGTTCGGGACCCCCTACCCGAGATCCGCCGGTTTTGACACCGACACTAGGATTTTAATAACTTCCTCAAGAGCGACCTAGTCAATTTCGTTACTGTAGACTTTACGAATGACGAAAGAGTCCTGGGTCAGATAGGCCTCGTTTTAGGCAACCCCTTTGACCTCCAGAAGAATCGGCTGCTGCCCTCCAGTGGCCAGCTTTCAATGCTGACCCTGGCAAGAGCCATGGTTCATCCTTCGTATGGTAAACTGGAGAAACCTCCATACACGTTTCATCGTCATGCATGGCAGCGGAATGCACTAGATATAGACCACATCCACTACACTGTAATGGATGGCTACCTTTGTTTCAATATCTACAAGGGTTGGATGAAGAGCAAGAGCTAAGTGTGCGGTTCAAGCAAAGAAGTATCGGCCAAGAGGAAGAGGGACAAGGACGAAGTCAAGGACATGGACGAGGACTCCAAGTAAGGTGGCAGTGTCGTTGCTCATGGTGGTTCTAATGTAGTGTCTACCGGATTAGTTGCATAGTTTAATTTTACGTGTGCTAAGTTTAATTTGAGGGGTGTGTTGTGCTGAGCCCCCAGCAGAACTATGTTATATTTCTTCTCGTTACTCTAACTCTTTTAACTCTTCAATACGTACATACTAGTATTTCTTACATTTCATCTTTTAGTTAATATAGTACTACAACTCGTTTCTTCACATTATATACGTACAATATATATGGCCAACATCATATAGCCAGCAGTTTAGTAGTCAAAGAATTTCAGGGTGCTTAGTTTTGTCAAAGAATTCCAGGGTGCTTAGTTTTATTTGAAGGGTGGGTTGTGCTAGACACCATTATTGTGACTCAAATCTATTTTGCCATGTTATAATAGTACTATATGCATAATTTGGCAACGAGCGCTCTCTATATGTACCACCTTTTTTTTAATTTCAAGTTTTGCTCCATGGCGCAATCCATCAATACTACTACTGTAAAAAATTATACATTTTTTAAAAGGCTAGAGGGCGGGGCAGTCTAGCTTGGTTGGTTTCACGAGAGACGAGGGACTTTGTGATTTGACTGCTCATTACTCCTGGAAGGCGGGGCCTTATGATTTGACTGCTCGCATAAATGTGCCGACGACCTGAGGAGGAGCAAAGAACCGTGCAGTATACTCAAGTTTTCCACTGGAGTAGTACTACGACGGAGGAGCACGAAACACGACGGCCTAGTGCCATATGGTGATAAAAAATGATCTAATTTGCTAGTCATCTGATTGTTAGCATTGTTCCATTCATGCCTCACAGAGAACGTGACACATGCGGTGAAACACCCGAAGCAAAATATGAAACACGGGAGCAAAAGAAGAAGGAAGATTATCACCCCAAATGATCTAATTTGCCGCGGAGTCATAATTGCTTCTTCATCGCCTCCACGACCTCCATCTCCTTGCGCGTCTCCTCCGCCATCTTCTTCATTCTGTCCATGACGCGGGATTTCTTGACGCGAGCCTTCATCATATGTTCCACGGCTGCATTACGTACCTTGACAGCAGACGGGTGCTCGATGCGGAGCTTCACCAACTCCTCCTTCTGTTCCATGATGGGGGCCTGTAACATCTTCATCGAGGAACTACTATTCTCATGCAGCTTCTTCCAGCTGGCGTTCTTCTCCTTCAACAGGTTGAGCTCGTGGCAGAGCTTCGCCTTGTCCTCCTGAAGTTGCAGGATTTCGTCGGTCGCCTTCTTCCCCGAGGCAATGCTCTTCTTTAGTAGCATCACCAAGCAGGCGGTCAACTCTCTTGCTTATTATGCTCAGCGGGCATGTTGTCGAGGCTCTCCTTCAGAAGCTCCACCAAGCCATGGATGAACTCCTTCTCCTTATTGAGGTGCTTATTGAGCTGATCGGGCATGCCGTCAAGGGATAAAGACTCCAGCGCCGCCGGCTCGGCATGTTCCCCTCCGCGGCTAGGGCGCTCCTGGGAGCCACCACCTGTCCGTGAGAGATCTTTCGAGGTTTCTGCGTGGCGGCGAGCCCTCTTTTTTTTCTGCAGCCTTGGTTGCCACTCCCTTGTTACGAGTAGTTCTCGACCTAGAGCTCTGCTCACCGGCCATGGCAAGGAAGGACGAAGAAGAAGCACTTATGAGGAGGAAAGATAGAGTAATTTTCGGTTAGGTAGTTCCCCTTTTTATAACCTAAGTACTAGCACTAGTACTATTACCTGTATAGTGGGAACACGTTCAGGTTTGGTACGTACTAGTAGGTGTGAGCAGGCTTTCGAATGTGATGGGAATAAGGTAAAGATTAATTGATGGTTTTGGTTTCGAGGCCCTAAACGACTCCTGATGAGTTTATTGGAACATAAATTTCAAGTAGACTATACTGCTCAAATGCGTAAATATTATGTTACTGTCGAAAATTGGCACAAAATACGAAGGATGCCAATGGAAGTACTACTAGCAACCCATGATTTAACTACTCGCATGCGCGCAGTGGACTAGTAATGTCTTTCTTCCGCCCTCACATCCACTCAATTTGCATGCGCTGTATTCATTAACCATCAATGAAGTGAATGGCTTTACACGCGTCAAATTATCACATGGGTTGGATCTTGGTACAAAATTGCGTCCGCTCGTGTACCCGCATGTGCGTGCGAGGGAATGAGTGTGTGCGTGGCGTGCGTGCACATCTTCGCTTCATGCATGTACCGCCAGTATGGCTCAGGGAGGACGAGTACATTCTTCTGGAACCAGCAGCACGTCACTATGATCAATCCACACAAGGAGGTCGTGACAACGCCTCCACATGTGCCATGCGACTTCATGAACTGTAAGAGAGACACTGTGTAGCGTGCCATTGGAATTCTAATTTATGTGTTTTGCACATACTCGAAGAACTAGTAAGGTACACGTGCATTGCACGCATCAAATTTTGCAACCAAATTATGAATAAATACCACACTATAACATGTAAGCTCTGAGTCATATATGCCTGATGTAGACCTTCATTTAATTCTTATAGTTCACCTAATTCAAAATCAATTAGTTTTTATTAAAAAAAGGTAGGGCCTCTTGGATTCGTAGGATTTCCAAAACGCGGCAATAGGAAAAACATGGGATTATAGTGGAATGCCGTCTTGAATCCTACACGATTGTATGGGTGTATGATTGTGCATAGAAAAAACACAAAATTCTTTCAAAGAGGTTTGAGTGGATGGGATGTTTCCTGTGAAATCTAGTGCAAATGAATCATATGGAAAAAGTCCTATGGTTTACAATCCTATGAATCAAACAACCAAGATAGGAAAAATTCCTAAGGACTAGAATCCTCCAAAATTCCTTTGAGAATCCTTTGAATAAAAGAAGCCCTTAATCTATTTTATGAGTCATGGAATTGTGCATTGTAAAGCATAAAGTAAAAACAAACAATGGCAATTCAACTAGAAAAAAAATTTGGGCAGTTATGATACGGAAGATTCTAGAACAAAGGAGAACCACTATTGTTTTGAGATTTGTGCATTATGCTTAAGTTCAACCATGGAGTCTACTAGATTGTACATGTGGCAAAATCCGGTGGGGGACTAGAAGATGGTGCGAGGGGCTGAGTGGAGGGAGACTATGAAGGAGTGCACAAGTGCGAGATCGATATTTAGAGAGAGGGGGCGAGAACGTGCGTCGTTGCACGCAGTGGCAGAGCCATGAAAAATAAATGAGCTAGGGGGCTAAGCATTGCTAATCCTTTACGAGGAGGGCCAATTCATGAACTTAAACCATTTTTATCAGCAATTATCTAATGATCACATTCATATTAGCCTCACAATATAGTGATGTTAGGGGGGGGGGGGGGGCAGGGCCCTTGCTGCCCCCTGTCTTCGCCATTGTGCGCGCGTCTGAGAGATGAAGTGGAAGTCATGGATGATGAGAGGGGGACATTGGATATATAATTAATGTGGGTGTCTTAGCTATATATGTAGGGGTTGTTTGGTTCTAGGCCTAGGAGTGCCACACTTTGCCATACAATGTTGCCAAACTTTTCTAAGGTTAGTTCTTCAAAATGAGAGCCACAAGTTGGCAAGCCTAAGGGAATCTTGCCACACTTGTTGTGTGTATGTGATGTGGGACCATAGTGTGGCTTGCCTAAGATGTGGCTTGAACCAAACACACACCTAAGTTGGTCAAATTTGCCTAACCTTAGGTGTGGCAAGCTTTGGCAAACTTAGTCTCAAACCAAACAACCCCA
Organism: Triticum timopheevii; assembly: GCA_963921465.1. Taxonomy (NCBI): domain Eukaryota; kingdom Viridiplantae; phylum Streptophyta; class Magnoliopsida; order Poales; family Poaceae; genus Triticum; species Triticum timopheevii. Next base: position 108,230,341 of record OY997271.1, read on the forward strand.
TAATCCTATATAGAGAGGTATAGATTGATCGATGTGGACGTGGGAAAGAGGGTGAGAGCTCACTAGATATATTGATTGATCGGTTTGTGTGGAAAACTATGAAAGACCTAGCTATACACACACACATAGAGGAACATCGATCGTTGCGCATGCACGCATGAGAGATAAAGAATGCCCGATATGATGGAGAGGGGGATGTGTGTGGGTGTGTGCCTTCATGGGAGACCGACCTGAAGAAAAAGATTGCATGTGTGCGATGGATAATGCCGACTGGTAGTGTGTGTGCACGCATGCACGAGAGAAAGTTAGTGGTACAATTATAAAGAGAAGATGACTGTGTGGGTGTAAAAGACTAGGTGAGGTCATAATCAATGTAAAGTTGAATTCAAATATTTCAATAAGAGATCATGATGTTTGAAAACCATGCATGCATGAATATAACGGAGATTTGCGCGGTGTGGTTTGGAAACGAGCATGCTGTAATGTATACACATTGAACAAGGTCAGACTGATTTGAATTTGAGATACCGATTGCAGACATCGTTTGGCCACATTGCATCCGTGCATGGACACACTATTCTAATTGGAGATGATGGGTGGCTTTCGCATCACATATCTATATCTATACCCCTATATATATTATATTCTATATTTTTTATATATATACCCCTATATATTTATTATATTTTATATTTTTTATATTGTGTGCGGGTAACTTTAACTTTGAAAGATGGTCGTTGGATGAGGCGAATCCGATGGTGCAGAGATGGCAAATTTGAGCACTACTGTCCGTTGGATATCATCTAGATTCCACCAGATTTCGCCATATGTACAATCTAGAAGACTCCATGGTTGAATTTAAGCATAATGCACAAACCTCAAAACACAAGCACTTCTTTGTTCTAGAATCTTCCGTATCAGAATTCCCAAATGTTTTTCTACATGATTTGCCATTATTTGTTTTTACTTTATGTCTTACAACACACAATTCCATGAATCTTAAAATAGATTAGCTTTCCTATAAAAACTAGATGATTTTGAATAAAATGAACTATAAGAATTAAATGAACATATACATCATGCATATATGACTCAAAGCTTACATGCTATAATGTGGTATTTATTCATAATTTGGTTGCCAAATCTCATGCGTGCAATGCACATGTACCTTACTAGTCTAAATGGTGTTTGTTTGTGTGTTGTGCGTGTTGAGGTGTGAATTGTCTTTTTTTGGGTACACGTTAAGCTTGTTCTCCCTAAATTTCAAGCCGCGCCTTGTGATGCCAAAATTTCAAGCTAGCATCTCTATCTATCATGCTGTGAAACTCCCGCCTCTTCAACCCGCGCCTTGTTACCCAAAAATATTTAAGATATATCTTTGTCTCGTTGTGCTTCGACAACTCCCTCCACCTCAACCCGCGCCTTGCTATTCCAAAATTACAACGCACGTGAAAAATCCCACCTCCTGTGAAGTCCCGACACATGAAATGCCCGTGGTACCCCTGAACCAAAAGAACCGCCTGAAATCGGTGGGGGTACTTTTGTAACTTACCCCACATTTCGGACAAGCGCGTCCCTAAGCCATGGTTCCCCACTCCCATCCCATCTGCCCGCTCATTCGTACACAAAGCCGCGAAAACCCGTGAAGCCCCACCCCTCCTCCATCTGCCACCTAGCCGGAGCCTCTTCCTCGACGACATCGTCCACATCAACATCTCGACGTCCCTCATCCACCGTACCGGATGAGGATCCTTCATCGATCTCGTCGTCTCGCTGGTTCAGCCACCCCGCCCTCCACCTCCAAGGAGCTTCCCCTACGTTCCCCTCGTCTTTCGCGCCACCTCCATTCCCACACCGCCGTCTTTACCTGCACCACCGGAAAATCACCATCATCACCGTTTCCTCGGATGAAGCTGCGGCCTAATCGGCGCTACCAAAGAGGTTGTACACTAATCACCGCATTTTCTTCTTGATTCGATCTCACGGTGCTGCCGGCACTTGGTCCCGAGCCGACATGACGCGGCTCCATCCACGGTGGCGTCGCCGGCCACTTCCTCCATGGCGTCGCTTCCTCGGCGGTGACGTCCACATCAGTAGGAGCTGCTGCTGCTTTAGCTCTCGCTCGCGCTACTGCTCTGCTCTTGCTCTTGGTCCCCTGCCTGGTCTGCTCTTGCTATTGCTCTTGCTCGCGCTGCTGCTCTCACTCTTGCTCTTGCTTCCAATGCTGCTCCGATTTAGCTATATTCAGTCGACTGAATCGACTTTTGAGCCAGTTAAGTTTCAGGGGGTGGGGGGCTCGCTGGAGTTAAGGAAGAACCAGCCGCAGTGGGGAGGGGGGCTCGTCGGAGAGGTACCCCACTATCTATCTTAGGGTTTAGGGTGGGGGTGGTGGTTGCCGGCGGTGGTGGGGCGGTGGCGTGGGGATCACCGGAGAAAAAGCTCGGCATGGGGGGGGGGGCTAAGGGGATGGCCGGGGCAGCGGTGGACTGGCGGTGCAGAGTATTTTCGGGGCGGGCGGGGCGGCGCACCGCCGGCAGTGGGCGGCGGGGGGGGGGGGGGAGGGGGGAGCTGTTTGGCATGTGGTGGCTGGCGGCTCAGGGGATGGAGGTTGAAGATGAACTGCAGGCCCTTGATTTCATTTCCAATGGGTGTAAAATCGACTGACCAGAGATGAAAAAGTCAGTCGACTGACGTGTAGCCTCACCTCTAGTGCGTTCAGTTTCAACAGTAAAATTCAGTTTTGATAGCAAAATTTAGTTTCGACAGTTAAGTTCAGTTTCGACAGTTAAATTCAGTTTCAACAGCTAAGTTCAGAGATGAGCGGCTGATGTATTTTACATCTAGCACTTTTTGATTATGTATTTTACGTCATCTATTGGAGATGCTATTAGAATTCCACTCAGGTTAACATTGTCTGTCTTGTCGTGCTTCAGCCTCAGCATCGTACAACTCATCGGAGCTGCTCCAACAACGAAACCCTCCATCACAGCGGAGCAGTACCTCGGGCTCCATCTCCAGATGGCTATGATCTTCTTCCCCTCCTTCGACAGCCAAGTCAGCCGGAGCATCCTCACCGGCCAACCCAATCACACTGAGATCGGTATGGCTTTGCCAAAGAGGTTGTACACTTGTTGCATCTCTTTTTTACTCTACATGTTATATATATTGTCCACTGAGGACACGTAGTAACATGAAATACGATTATTTTATCCTACTATATGACAAGCAGTGAGGTACCAGGCAACTTAGCTATCCGTGATGGACTCTCTTCAACGCCATCATTATTTATCTCTGGCGTTTGAACTGTGCATTTGTCGATGGGCCTGGGAGTTGAGCTAGTAGGGCAGTGGCCTGGGTCCAAAGTAATAGAAGTAGCACAAAAACATTTTTTAGTGTAGGATTTTCCTTGCTCAAGCCTGCCTACTAGAATCGCCAGTGCTTGAAAGGAAAAGTGAATGAAAAACATAGGATTTGGAAAGTTTCCTATGGTACTACTTTTCATGAATTTGGTGCAATGGAATGGAGCAAAGGAAAACTGTAGGATTTGTTCCTTTAGTGTCTCCTTGAAAGAAAAAACATAGGAATTCTAATTTCCACTTGTCCTCCTTTTCATATTCCTATTCATGAAGCACAAGACTAAGAGGCTTGTCTATTTCCTATCCCTGCATTGTTAGAATCCTCAAATTCAAACAAGCCCTTACACAATTACTTCTGTTACAGATATGTGGCAAAGAAAACCTTGTGTGGTTTGTCTTGCTCCTGCGGCGATGTGTTCCACCCCAGCTCAGCTGCTCCAAAGATGGAAGGGTTCACCACAGCAGGGATCCGCTCTCCAGACTATCTTTCGCCGCCTCAGATCTTCTTCCCCGCCGGCGGCAGCCACGACAACTGCATTACCATCATCAACTGAGTAGATGACCTTGAGGACTACACGGGTCCACAAGAGAGGTCGCACTCTTCCGTGTCTGCTTACGTTATGCATCGCTTAATATGATGACATGCTACATTATCGTCGTGTTCACCTATTAGACTCCGAGTCAGGTCCAAACTAATGCTGAAACTTGAGTTTTTAAATGGTTGTGGGGTACATATTGGGGAAGCAATCAGTACTATCTGTCTACTATCTGGTTAATCTCGAGTGTCTACTATGAGTTTCATGTTGGGTGCAAACAAACATTAAAGGAGCCATTATCTGTACTTTATAACTAAAGCTATTATCTTCCTGCTATCATCGGTTTTGGGTCTATCCACACTTTACTACCATCACTCTGGATTTGTGCATGCACTCCTTACATAATCTCACTATGTTTTATTCCTATGCATGCCAGTTATTGTACACAATGGGACTGATCATGTAGAGAAAAAGAGACGAGCCTTGTGCGGCAATAAAATTTCATGCAGACATCGCTCCATGGTGGGCGCAAAGGTAGCCCCCATCCACCCATTTCGGATCATAATCAAGAGGAAGACAACTGTTCTGAGGGGGATTCAGAAGGAGACGACCACTCCTATTTACCCCATGAGGTCTTTGCTCTAACTTGGCATGCCAATGTTGGTAATATCATGCATATGGTGCCTTGCATTGCTTACTGTATACATCAAAGATGTCATCTGCTTAGTTTAGACATGCTTTGTGTCAATGCCATATGTTTAGTTTCTTTATCGTATATGTGAATCATGCAATGCCATCTTGTTTAGCCAGGCATCATATATGTGAATTTTGCAATGCCACCCTGGTTAGCCAGTCATCTTTTATGTGAATTATATCATGCCATCATTTTTTACTACGTGTTAAATTTGTCAACAATTTTAGTACATTCAATTACTCTTCCTGTGCATCAGCCATTCAGCACGGTCATGGAAAAATCTAGAGTGGAAACAAGGTCTTCAGAGCAGACAATGCTATTTGACGAAGTGCATGTCTTTCCGGTTATAGATAGCTCCTTAGAGGAGGATTCAGAGACAAATGACCAGTCCTATTTCCCCCCCCCCCCCCGAGGTGCATGCTCTAACTTGGCAGGGTTATGTTGCTCATATCGTGCGTATGGTATCTTGCATTGCTATGTCATTTGCTTAGTTTAGACATGCTTTGTGTGAATGCCACCTGTTTAGTGTCTAATTACCATATATGTGAATTATGCAATGCCATCTTGTTGCAAGACATTATATATGTGAATTATGCAATGTTATCTTGTTGCAAGGCTTTATATATGTGAATTATGCAATGCCATGATGTTTAGCCAATCGTCATATATGTGAATTATATCATGTCGTCCTTTTTTTGTATTTCTCATTGCTTTTGTCGACAATGTTTGTATATTCAACTGCTCTCCCTGTGCATCAGCCATTTGCATTGGTAATGGAGAAATCTGGAGTGAAAACAAGGTCTTCAGAGCAAACAATGCTACCTGCTGAAGCAGATATCTTGTTGGTTATAGATATCCCTTTAGAGGAGGATTCAGAGGCAGATGACCAGTCCTATTATCCCCTTGAGGTGTATGCTCAAACTTGGCAGGGTTATATTACTCATATCATGCATATGTTGTATTGCAATGCTTAGTTTTTACATCATATACACAATATTGAATGCCATCTCCTTAGTTGACACATCATATATGTGATTGCCCTCTGCTCACTTCCTTAGTATATAAATCATATATTTGAATTATACCATGCCATGATGTTTACATAGACAGCATGTATCTGAATTATGGCATGCCAACACATTTTCTAAAGACATAATATAGTTATATCATCTCATCCTGTTTACATAGTCATCATATTCTAAATTATGTCATTTATCCGTGAATTATATCATGCCATCATGTTTCCATCGACGACATGTTTGTGATTTATGGCATGCCAGCCACTTTAATAGACACATCGTTTAGTTATATCATGTCATCCTGTTTACATAGTCATCATATTTTGAAATATGTCATTCTATCCTGTTTAGTTAGCCATCCTACATGTGAAATTGTGTCATGCTATCCTGTTTAATTAGCCATCATATATGTGAAATTATGTCCTGCTATTCTGTTTGGTTAGAAAACATAAATGTGAATTATTTCATGCCCTGTTTTCTTCCCTACTATCCATTGCACTTGTCTATCTTACAATGTCCGTACATTCAATTAGTTTTCTTGTTTATCAGCCATTTCAATTGGAGGGGGTGATGGCAGTATCTGTGGGAGTAAAAACACGGTCTTCAAAAAAGATCGTGCTACCTGTTGATGCAGATAGAACCACGGTTGTACTTGCCCAAGAACCAGCCCCACCACACATAACCCAAACTCACGCAGATTGTACCCCTACCCAGTTGGACAGAGAACCAGCTACACCCCTTCTAACCCCAACCCCAACAGATAGTAATCCAGTTCCCGTTGGCACAACACCGTCTCCACCACAGAGCACCCAAACATGAGCAGTTAGTAAGGTAACTGCAGTGCCCAAAGCACGAGGGCCACCACTCTGAACCCCAAGTCAATGCTTAAAGTAGAAGAAGAATTGTTCTCAGGTCAGGTTCCGTAGCTATGGTTCATACTACTTTGCTCTTTTATCACTGTATTTACTCATACCAACTAATTTCAAATTTCAAGGATGCAACTGAAACTCCAATGGCGCAATAGGTATGTTTTAAATCTGTTTCTTTAACGTGTTTGCTGTTGTAACTTGCTCTATGTTGATTTCAGTTTCAATTGAATAAACAGATATGTTCTCATGCCATGCACATTACAAGTGTTGTTATTGCTGTGTAGTTTGCCACACTTATGTTTTGTCTATGCTGCTTTGTCTTAAATAGATATGATTCAAACTGTATCTATCTTGATTTGGCAACATAAACTAGAATGATATAGACCATACAGTGACCATACTACATAGATATATGTTTGTTTCATGCTGTTATCCTGTCCACCTTACTACTGAACTGGTTTACCAAAATGAGTTTCATATACTACATTGTAAAGCTATGATGTGTTTGTTTGTTTCTCTTTTAGAACGTGGATAAAATATTGGAGAAGAGTACCCCATTATGCAATGGTAAAGGAAGTAATGCAGATAAGGTTCAAGATAGTGAGACATCCCTGTTGGTCTCCAAGAAAGCTGATAAAAACTATATTGAAGACACTGAGACAACCCCAAAGTCCTGTCTTGATGTAGTGTTCGAGTTACTGGCTACTACTGTTGGCACCAGCTCTTTGAACTCGTTGCCTGAATCAGTTCGGCTTCTTGAGTCTCAAGTTCAAGTTGAAAGACATCGATCAGATGTTATGCGACAGGAAGCCGAAGGACTGAGGAAGTCCCTGCAGAATTCAGATGCATACTTTCTGGTGCAACAACAAGTGCTAGAGGATTTAAGCGCCAAACAAGAGAAAGTAAATAAGCTTGCTAAGCATCTTGCCAGCATTATGGGTACCCAGGATATTGTTTCTTGAGCTCTTCTAAAGTGGTTTCAGTTCTGGACTTGTTTTGCTGCGGCGTTTATATGCTGCTGTGTTCCCTATATTTGCACTGGTGGCGAACTTTGATGCCTAGTGGATGTAATATGTGTAATAGCCATGATAGCCTAGCGTAAGTTGTTTACTTATTTATTTCCTTATTGTCTTGTTTATTTCTTTGCTTGTAGTCAGTGCATTTCTTTTTCCGCGGTTTGCTAGTGGCCACAATAACCTATTTTTTAAAACTAGGCCACGATAACCATGGGCTACATATTTACTGTAGTTACCATTTCCCTCCTACAGGCCGTAGAAACAATGGGCCTTCTACGGGTCGTAGAAATAATGGGCCTTATATGGGTCGTAGACACAATGGGCCTTCTACGGGTCGTTGATACGTCTCCAACGTATCTATAATTTTGGATTGTTCCATGCTATTATATTACCTGTTTTGGATGTTTATGGGCTTTACTATCCACTTTTATATTATTTTTGGGACTAACCTATTAACCGGAGGCCCAGCCCAAATTGCTGTTTTTTTGCCTATTTCAGTGTTTCGCAGAAAAGGAATATCAAACGGAGTCCATACAGAATGAAACCTTCGAGAGAGTTATTTTTGGAACGGAACCAATCCAGGAGACTTGGAGTAGACGTCAGTGAAGCTTCGAGGAAGCCAAGAGGCAGGCAGGCGCGCCCTACCCCCCTTGGCGCGCCCCCACCCTCGTGGGTCCCTCGTGGCTCCCCTATTCGACTTATTTCACCCATATATATCCATATACCCCGAATACATACAGGAACATAATAAATCGGGAGTTCCGCCGCCGCAAGCCTTTGTAGCCACCAAAAACCAAGCGGGACCCTGTTCCGGCACCCTGCCGAAGGGGGGATCCCTCACCGCTGGCCATCTTCATCATCCCGTTCTCTCCATGACGAGGAGGGAGTAGTTCACCCTCGGGGCTGAGGGTATGTACCAGTACCTATGTGTATGATCTCTCTCTCTCGTGTTCTTGAGGTGATACGATCTTGATGTATCGCGAGCTTTGTTATTATAGTTGGATCTTATGATGTCCCCCCCCCTCTACTCTCTTGTTATGGATTGAGTTTTCCCTTTGAAGTTATCTTATCAGATTGAGTCTTTAAGGATTTGAGAACACTTGATGTATGTCTTGCATGTGCTTATCTGTGGTGACAATGGGATATCACGTGATCTACTTGATGTATGTTTTGGTGATCAACTTGCGGGTTTAGTGACCTCGTGAACTTATGCATAGGGATTGGCACACATTTTCGTCTTGACTCTCCGGTAGAAACTTTGGGGCACTCTTTGAAGTACTTTGTGTTGGTTGAATAGATGAATCTGAGATTGTGTGATGCATATTGTATAATCATACCCACGGATACTTGAGGTGACATTGGAGTATCTAGGTGACATTAGGGTTTTGGTTGATTTCTATCTTATGGTGTTATTCTAGTATGAACTCTATGATAGGTCGAACGGAAAGAATAACTTCGTGTTATTTTACAACGGACTCTTGAATAGATCGATCAGAAAGGATAACTTTGAGGTGGTTTCGTACCCTACAATAATCTCTTTTTTGTTCTCCGCTATTAGTGACTTTGGAGTGACTCTTTGTTGCATGTTGAGGGATAGTTATATGATCCAGTTATGTTATTATTGTTGAGAGAACTTGCACTAGTGAAAGTATGAACCTTAGGCCTTGTTTCCTAGCATTGCAATATCATTTGTGCTCACTTTTATCATTAGTTACCTTGCTGTTTTTATAATTTCAGATTACAAAAACCTATATCTATCATCCATATTGCACTTGTATCACCTTCTCTTCGCCGAACGAGTGCACCTATACAATTTACCATTGTATTGGGTGTGTTGGGGACACAAGAGACTCTTTGTTATTTGGTTGCAGGGTTGTTTGAGAGAGACCATCTTCATCCTACGCCTCCCGCGGATTGATAAACCTTCGGTCATCCACTTGAGGGAAATTTTCTACTGTCCTACAAACCTCTCCATTTGGAGGCCCAACAACGTCTACAAGAAGAAGGTTGTGTAGTAGACATCAGCTGTATCATCAATGGGCCTTCTATGGGCCGTATGATCGGTTGGCCAAACATGGGCCAATAACTGACCTCATTATGGCTGTAAACGGGCTAGAGTTGGAATCTCCCGTTCATGGGCCGACCATAACGGGCCGTCGTTAATCGGCCGTATTTGATGATGCTATGAAAATGGCCCAACGTACTAACGGGCCACAAACGGGCCGACTGTAACCTCTAGCTGAATTTGGCCCACAAGCAGAAAATGACAGTAATGGGCCGTAAGTAAACGAATGCTGGAAATGAGCCCAAGAATAAATGGGCCCTAAGAAGGTCGAAAGATAACATGGACTGGAAACGGCCCAACGGAATAATGGGGCGTTAATGTGTATAAAGTGATACACTATTTATTATGGTCCAGTTTCACCACGGGCCGTTAGTGGGTATAAAGTGATACACTGTTCATTACGGGCTAGTTTCACCATGGGCCGTTAATGCGCCAAGATTTACAAAGGGCCTCATATGGGCCGAAAGACGTCATGGGCCATACATGGGCCAGAATTTAAAATGGGCTGGAATCATATTGGATGGCCCAAATGACGCTACTGGGCCTAATTCGGATAGGTCGTAACGGGCCCTGTGTTAGCGGGTTGTAAATGGGCTATATGCGAACAAGCCGTTAACAGGCTTTCCATGGGCCGGCCCGCCACCTTTTGACCAAGTCAAATAGGCCAGCCTTTTCACAGGAATGAGCCTCTCTTGGGCCGTGCCACGTGTCGACGTACCATAGGCGCCTTCTGTCCAATGAGTGGATGACATCTTTCCCAATGGTGAGCCGACACGTATTTCCTCCAGCCAATGATGATTTTACACGTGGAAAATCCCAATTGGTTGGGGATGTTAACGGGTTATCGGATCCAAAACCAGACCCGGTAGCTTAACGGTGTTCTGTTACGGTGGATGCCACGTGTCGGTCACCCTGACGAAAGCACTTCTATGATGCGCGATTTATCGTCATGGAAGTGGACACTTCCGTGATGATAATTTTGGTAATGTCATGGAACACTTCTACGACAGCACAGGTATGACTATCTTGATTCTGTTACAAAATCGTCATGGATGTACATGCATGACAGAAAACGTGACCTACTATGACAAACATGTATCATCAGGGAAGTGTATGTTTTTGTAGTGATTCACCATATCAATACACCACTATCGATCCTCTCCCATCTCCCTACGAGAACGCCATCCATAGTACTCACGCTTATCTTATGCATTTTAGGTTATCCACTTTCACTTTTCTATGAACTGTATCGGCAACCCAGAGGTCCTTTACCACAGACGTGGCTATTCGAATAGATGATTTTAACGCTACAGGGGTGTACTTCTTCACACACGCTCTCGCCACTTACCGCCATGTACACATCATGTATCTTGGCAACCTTCAAGCGGAAGCCTGGCGAGGGTGTCGGCCACGACCTAACTAACCACACAAGTCTCTAGTCCAGGTTTATCGCCTATTCAGGTTCCATCCACAGGGAGTCCGGCCGAGGTTTCCACATACGGCCCCGAACGATGTGAGCAGGGTTCCCGAGGCACCAAACGGCGTCCCGGTACACCATGCCACGTGCCTACCACATCATAGACCACCCCTCAGGTCAGTGTTGCGCACGGCCTCCACCATACTACAAACACCAGAAACTACTTGCAACTCCTGGACAAAGGACAGGGGCGGTTAATAAGTCGAGAGAGTCAATTAAGGAGCCCAATGTGTGGTAGTAATTGTTCATGGCTCACAAACACAGAACTCAGTTCCTGAGGACGGCTTCAATGAGACAACCCACCATGTACTCCTGCATGGCCTCTCACCGCTACCTTTACCAAATCGTGTTCACACACTTAGCTCTCAACAGTAGGACATGTTCACAACTTTCCAATTCATCCCTGATGAATCAGACCTGACACAACTCCAAGCAATAGCAGGCATGACAAACAAGCATGAATGAGTAGGCACATCAGGGCTCAAACAACTCCTACTCATGCTAGTGGGTTTTATCTATTTACTGTGACAATGACAGGTCATGCAGAGGAAAGGGGTTCAACTACCGCAGCATGTAACACTTGAATAATTGTTGTCCTAATGTAGTAAAAGAGACCAGGAGCAAGAGAGTGGGATTGTATTAGAATGAACAAGGGGGTTTTGCTTGCCTGGCACTTCTGAAGATAGTATAGCTTTTCATCGGTGTCATCATACTCATCGTCGGAACATGTCTATCGAGGGGAACAACCACCGGCAATAGAGAAGGAACACAATCAATGCAATGCACAATATGATGCATGACCATGACATGGGAAAATGGGTGTGTTTGAGCTAATGCAACTACAAACAAGTTGGTTTGAGTCATTTTGAACCAAAGCTTCAACCCCAAACTCAAACTATGAATTCAAATAGTGCATTATCATGTTTTGATCTAAACAGCAAGGTTAAGTTGTTTAAACATGCATGAAAGTAGTACATATGGATAGATTGGATTTTTCTGATCATTTTTCATATATAAAACTTTTCCTTCTAAGTTACGGTTGAATTTATATGATTTTTAGAAGTTTAAAGCATTTTCTAGAATTTCTGAATTATTTAAAATCCAGAAAATGTTTTACTGTGTCAACATGATGTAAGTGTGACGTCATCAGGTCAACAGCATCAGCCCAGGTCAAACCTGATGCTGGGGCCCACATGTCAGTGTCTAACTAACTAACCTAAGTTAATTAGTACTAATCTAATCCTAAACTAGATTAGTTAAGGGCCTGGACCCACACGTCAATGACCTAGAGGGGGTCAAACTATTGTCAACCCCGGGTCAACTCGCCGGAGTTGACCCGTGGCTCGTCGCCGATGGAGCCAAAGACGGCGGAGGGCATCGGGTTTCGCCCTCTGGTGACCAAAAGAGCGGCGGAGGGGCTTTGTGTGCTGCTGGAAGTGCTCCGCATCCATATGTGCAGGCGACAGGGGCTGAGACGGCCGGAGTTGAGCGCAGCGTCGACCTTAGCAGTGGCCGGAGTTTGGGTGTTGAGTGAAACGAAGCTATAGGGCACGGGGAGATGAATGGGTGCGTACGTTAGGCTCCTGGGAGCACACGGAGTGCGGTGACGTGCTTTGCTGCAAGCTGCAGCAGCTATAGCCACAACAGCGACATGGCTTGGCGGCGGCGAGCTTCGGCTCCGGTGAGAGTGGGAGCTACAAGGTGCAATCGAGGTAGGGAAGAGAGGGGTTCGAAGCTGTATCTCACCGTGATCACGTAGAGAAGCTCGGTGGGCTCGGGGAAGGGTTGGTGACGGCGGAAGGTCGCCGGTGATCTCCGTGGCCGAAGGAGGAAGAAGGGGTCGGGGATGACGCGTTGGGGCTCTTCCGATTGAGTGAGACGACGGTGAGGACGAGGACAGCACGACGGAGCTCGGGGGCGCATTGGAGAGGCTCAAGGATGGCTGTGGACACGACAACGATGAGCGACGGCGACAATGGTGCTCGGATGTGCTCGGGAGAGGGAGCAGAGGAGGGGGAAGAGGTCGGGAGAGAGTGAGAGAGTTCCATGGGGTGGTGTGGCGCCTGTGGAGAGGGCCAGGGAAAGCAGGGAGGCAGGAGGTGGCGAGGAGCATGTGTGCGCGCCACAGGCACACGCCATCGTGCCTAGTAGCACGAGGTTGAAGACGGCGGCGCTGTGGTTTAGGCCTATAATAGTGTTGGGCCGGCTGGGGCGCCACGTAAGCCCATGTAAGTCCTTATCTCTCTCTCTCTCTCTTCCTGTTTTTCTATTTTCTGTAACTTTAGGGCTTTATTAAAAATACATGTGCAACTTCAAAATTCATGAAACTGGTTGTGGCTATTGTTTGGATTATTTCTAACAGCAAACATTTCAGTTCATGAATATTTGGACATTTAAAATATTATATCAAATTTAAATGCCCAAATGCAAATAAGGTATGATTTAATTCAGTGACCAACGTTGTCCAACAAAAATGTGAACCATTTTTGTCAGAGGTTCTAGACCAAGGCAAAGATCATGAACATTTTGGAAGGGCATTTCAGGTTCATTGAAAATGTATTTTAGTAACCCTAGTTGATTTAAGTGGTGTTGGGGGTTTCTGCCATCCCCATTTCAAGTTTCTAAGAAATTTAAACATGATGCAAACACTCTAATGCATGCACTGACTAGGGTTGTGACATCGGGGGTCACACGAGCAATTTTACCCAGGTTCGGGCCGCCACGAGGAGTAAAACCCTACTCCTGCTTTGGTGGATTGATGGTAGAACAATGGTGGTGGAGCGTAGTTCACTTGCCCGACAGGGGCGGCAGTGGCTACGCGCATATGAGTGCGTGGGTGTCCAATTCTCCAGCCTCGCGAACCCTTTCTACGGTTTCTATGGGCCTCCTTTTATAGGCTAAGGGGTCACCACAATGGCAAATCAGTCATTATGCACTGATAAGATAGCAAACAGTGCTATCATACCTAACTCTACAGGCTGATAGAGCGCATTAAATGCACCGCTCAACGTTACATCGTTGTTCGCCCGACAAGCCTTGCCGGGCTTATTTTGCCAGCTCCACGCCTGCTTGTTTGACTCGTCGCAGGACGGGTGTCATCTGTAGGCTTTCCTGTAGAAAGAGGCTGCCATTTGGCGAATTGCTGCCACTTAATCACTTTGTGACTTTACACTGCATTGATTGACGACGTGGGTCGTGGGGGGTGGTTGATGAGGTGTTCCTTGCGTCCATGAGTCCCGGCAGGCCCTGCCGGGACATCTTGGACGCTCTCTTCCGGGGGTGGCTCTGCCCTTTCCAAGCTCGTTTGCCCGGCAAGGGAGGCTTTTCTCCTAGTGGTATCTTTCTTCTTTGACTTGATCTGGGTCCTATGGTTCTGCATGCTGGTCCTTCGAAGATCTTGGTCCCTTGTACTCTAGCATGGCTGGATGCCATAATCTTGTTCCCGTGCCTGTGCACAGTCAGGGCAACATACCCAGGGTCTGTTGCACCGACAGAAGCCCATAGGCCTGCCCTGATCGCTCTGCCGAGCATCATCGAGGTAGGCCCTAATATGTGCACATGCAGGGGCGTCGAAGAGGCTGGCCTCTTGGGGTCTTCTTTGCTTCTTCATTAATCTTGAGTCCAGGCCAGTTTCTGGTTTTCCCGTGCGCCGTGTAAAGCCAATAGTGGTGGGGCCGCTCTTGTAATAGCCCGTGAATGACTTTAACACACGGGTTAGAAACCGCCAATTCACTCTTCCCACCACACCCTTATCCTTAGCCATGTATGCTGCATGCATCGTTCGGGGTAGGTAACGGAGGCACGTGGCGCGGGAGAGCATTATTGCGAGGGCTCGATCTTCTTGTATTGGTGGAGGAGGACGGTGGTTACCCATCATGGAATCAGCCCCCCGTCCCCTACTGCCCTATAAAAAGAGGAGCGGGGGAGGGGTGGAGGCGTTCATCCACATCCCTCTCCTCATCCGCCTTGCTTCGTCTTGAGTATGTTGGAAGGGAGATCCCGGGGCTGACCCCCGGGCTTTAGCTTGGAGCTTCCCTTGGATCTGAGGATGGTACTCGGGCGGCTCGGCGATAGCAACAAAGGTGGCGACTCTGGTGCACTCGTCGCCAGGTCGCCCATAGCCTAGATTCTGGTGGGAGGGGATGTGAACGTCACAATACCGAGGCCTGCAACAGAGGTAGGGCGTGGTAGTGGTTGCTCCTCTTCTTCGTTCTTGTGTGATGCTGAGGAAGAGCCCTGTGGGAGGTTCGCCACCGACGAAGGTGAATCTGACTCCCCTCAGGCGTCATCCTCTGATCGTGGAGGAGGGCTTCTTGTTCCCACACACATCTTCGGAATGTGTGGTGGTTTCTGACGTTAGGGCCATTCGGGACGACCATGCTCTCTGTGGGGTAAATCAGAGAGCATGGTGTCCAGTGCGGCTGCCGAGCTGAGGTCTTCGGGTGGGAACGATGTGGATGGTGGCGCAACCCACGACGCGTCAGGAATGGGGGCGACCATTCTGACGAGTCGTGTTTTTCAATGACTCCGTGTCCTCCAGCTGGTCCTCCAGCAGTGTCACCACTCATGCCTGCCCTCTGGTTCTTCCTCCTTGCTAAGAAGCGGCACCATCCTGATCCTAGGGAGGCGCCGAATCCCAGCCGGGTCCGCCATCGGCCTCCTCAACATTTTCCTGAAGGGGATGGACAGGGGCAAAGTCATCACATGGCACTTATCTTTTTACAATCTTAAACTTGTAGGCACTTGCCAAATTTTAATTCAAATAATGTAATCTCTCGAGTCCATGTATGTGTTCTCTAAGGCTTGTACTTGTATAATCAGCATATTGATGAAAAAGATGAGCCTTGCCGGGAACTCACGCATGTGTACGTCCATGTAGAGGTGGGATGCCACTTTAGTTATATAAATGAGTCTTCCCGGCAGGCTAACCCGCCGGTATCATTTTTCTATTTTGTTGTCGGGGACCAGAATCTACCGGGCAAAAAATAAAGGGACCAGCCCCCCGCCAACCCTTTCTCAGCAAAGGCCACTACGACCACCTAGGCTGAAGCAACGTTCGAGCCAAAAGTGGGAGCACCTAAGCTTCAAAGAGCGGAGAAGCTTTCTTATGCACAAGTTTTAGCTTACAGAACACGTATGGACAAGAGGTGGAACTTATCTGTTTGGCTTGCTGGGGATTGCAGTGCTGGTCCATCTTCTCAACTCCTAGTAGAAGCCAAGTCCACGGTAGGAACCTTCAACTTTATACAGATGAGAATGATGCAGGATGCGATCCTATCTATATGCATATGCAGATGCTCATGAAATGCTTATACAAATGCTCTTGGGATGCTCATGCATGCATGCAACTTGGTCGGGGGCCTCCCAGTGCTTCGTTTATTTCTCTAGTGCACAGGGTCATCGCCCTGCTTTGTACAAGGGGTTACATGCAGCTGAGGCAAGGCCTGTACAAATGGGTGACTGTCGGGCAGGGTCCGACAGCCGCGCCTTACAGGTAGAACTTGTGGGGATGCTCAATATTCCATAAGTTTTGCAATTGAATGCCATCTCTGGTCTCCAGACAGTCTGCACCAGGTCTGGTGACTCGTACTACCCGGTAAGGGCCTTCCCACTTTGGCAACAACTTGTTTGTACCCTTGGACGACTGAACGCACCTAAGGACAAGGTCGCCTTCCTCAAAACACCGGGCATGAAACCTGCGGCTATGATAGCAACGCAGGGCTTGCTGATAGCATGCCGCACATGTAGCAGCCCGGAGACGGTTCTCCTCGAGTAGCACAACGTCGTCATGCCAATGCTGATCTTGTGCTACTTCATCGTAGGCAAGCACTCAAGGCGACCCATAAATGAGTTCCGTGGGGATAACTGCTTTTGCCCCATAGACCAGGGAGAAAGTAGTCTGCCCGGTAGCCCGATTTGGTGTCGTTCTGAGGGACCAGAGGACTACCAATAGCTCATCGATCCACCGCCTGCTGTGCTTCCGCAGCATATCAAAGGTTCTTGTTTTGAGTCCCCGCAGCACTTCAGTGTTCGCCCTCTCAGCTTTCCCATTGCTTCTAGGATGTGCCATAGAAGCAAATGAGACCTTGCTTCCTAGGGTGCGAACATATTGCATGAAGGCACGGCTCGTGAACTAGGTGCTGTTGTTAGTAATGATCCTTGCCAGAACTCCAAAACGACATACCAGTTCTTTCAAGAACTTGATAGCTGACTGAGCAGTCACCTTTCTGACGGGAATCACCCCCGGCCACTTTGTAAACTTGTTGATGGCAACGAACAAGAATACAAAGCCCCCGATTGCTCGGGGGAAAGGGCCGAGGATATCAAGCCCCCAGACCAAAAATGGCCATGATAAAGGGATTGTCTGAAGAGCCTGGGCAGGCAGGTGGATGTTCTTGGAATGGAACTGGCAGGCTTCACATATCCTGACTATCTCGACCGCATCTTGGAGGGCTGTGGGTGTCACACCCAATATGCGACCCTATCCAAGAGGAACTCGAAGGTCCCACCAAGGATATGCCCGCATATTGAAACGCTTTTGCAAGGTGGATATCATTACATCAACATTACATAATAGATGGGGATACATACAAAAGGCATACAATGTCGAACGAATACAACATCATCTTACATAAGAGCACCATCCGACTACGGATGAAACACAAACAGAAACTCAAGCGACATCCGCCCTGCTAGCCCAGGCTGCCGACCTGGAACCTAACCCCTAATCGAAGAAGAAGCAGAAGAACTCCAAAACAAGCAAACATCACTCTCGCATCATGATCATCGCATAACCTATACCTACAACTATTGTTGTAGTAATCTGTGAGCCAGGAGGACTCAGCAATCCCATAACCATGGGTATCAAGACTAGAAGAGCTAAATGGGAAAGGAAGGGGTAAAGTGGTGAGGTTGCAGCAGCGACTAAGCAAGTATGGTGGCTAACATACGCAAATAAGAGCGAGAAGAGAAGCAATGGAATGGTCGTGAAGCTAGCAATGATCAAGAAGTGATCCTGAACTCCTATTTACGTCAAACATAACCCAAAACCATGTTCACTTCCCGGACTCCGCTGAAAAGAGACCATCATGGCTACACACGCGGTTGATGCGTTTTAATTCGGATCTGGTGTCAAGTTATCTACAGCCGGACATTAACAAATTCCCATCTGCCACATAACCATGGGCACGGCTTTTGAAAGATAATACCCTGCAGGGGTGTCCCAACTTAGCCCATGATAAGTTCTCGCGATCAACGAAGGATATAACTTCTCCCAGGAAGACCCGATCAGTCTCAGAATCCCGGTTTAGAAGACATTTCGAAAATGGTAAAACAAGACCAACAAAGCCGCCCGATGTGCCGACAATCCCGATAGGAGCTGCACATATCTCGTTCTCAGGGCAACACCGGATGAGACATCCTACGAGTAAAACCAAACCTCGAGTTTCCCCGAGGGGGCCCTGCAGTCTACTCGGTTCGGACCAACACTTAGACAAGCACTGGCCCGGGGGGGGGGGGGGGGGGCTAAAATAAAGATGACCCTCGGGTTGGCCGACCCAAGGGAAGGGTATAGGTGGTGGTGAGACAGATGGTAAAACCAAGGTTGGGCCTTGCTGGAGGAGTTTTATTCAAAGCGAAATGTCAAGGGGGTCCCATAAATCACCCAACCGCGTAAGGAACCCAAAATCCGGGAACATAACACCGGTATGACGGAAAACTAGGGCGGCAAGAGTGGAACAAAACACCAGGCATAAAGCCGAGCCTTCCACCCTTTACCAAGTATATAGGTGCATTAATAATATAAGAGATATTGTGATATCCCAACATAATCCTGTCCATCATGGAGCAATCTTCAATGTCACCTGCAACTAACAACGCTATAAGAGGGGCTGAGCAAAGCGTAACATAGCCAAGCAACGGTTTGCTAGGAAGGGTGAAAAAGGTTAGAGGTTCATTGCAATTTGGGAGGCTTGATAAGCAAGTGGTAGGTAAACGCAGCATAGCGATAGAACGAAGCAACTAGCATAGCAATGATAGTAGTGAGATCCAAGGTGACGGTCATCTTCCCTGAAATCCCACAAGGAAGAAGAACAAGGTCCATGAAGAAGACAAACAGGAGTAGTCGAATGAATCCTCACAATCGCAACATTACCGGAACTAAGAAGCAACACCGAAAAGAAACAAACAACATGGTAAATGCACAATCATAAACATGGCATGATGCACAAACAAGTATGATGCATGTCCGGTTTAAAGAGGCATGGCATGGCAAAACACAACAAACAATACTACAAGTTAAGTGGAGCTTAATATGCAACGAGTTGCATATTGAGAAAACACCACATTCGAGTTATTTAGTTCGCTCTCGTTTAGGTACACAACAATATTAAATGTTGTTAAACATGGCAAGGGGTGTAGCATATGAAAACTACCTATCTAGGCAAGTTTAAATGAGGGCGGAACATCAAACAACAATTCCGGAAAATCCTCATATGCAAATTATGAATTTGGTACTGTTCTGCTCTAAAACATATTTTATTATTGTTAAACAAGAAAATAAAGTGGACCATGTTAATCTAGGCATTTTTTCACCCCATTTATATATAAAGTTTATTTAAAATGGAGCTACGGTTATTTAGTTATGAAATAAATCATTTTAACATGGCATATAGCAAATTAAATGCAAACAACACTTTAAACATATTTAACATGGGTGAAAGTGGCAAATTATTAATCTACACAAAATTCTAAGCATTTTACATGTTTGAAACATTTCAATCCGATGCACCATTTGTGAGTTAATAAATGCATGATGCTTAGGGGTTTTTCTGCAAAACTGCAGTCTCTAAAAATATGCTAAAATCGCAGACAGGAAAAAAAACTACATCGGGCCGAATCTGGCTGGGCCAACGGTGTACAGGAGAAGGGGTGTACAGGCTGCTCACCCATGGGCCAAGACCTAGGTCGGCTAGGCAGAGGAGGGCCCGCGCGCTGGACATGGCGCTCGTCCACGCTCGCGCTGGACCAAGTCAACGGGAACGGGAGCTCGCCTTCGTCTTCGATACAGAGGAAGCAGGGCACGTCGGCATGGTTGGACAGCGGCGAGGCAGCAGCGGAGGGCGGGACTGGCCGGCGACGAGGGCGCGCGGGAGCCGACCGGATCCGAGGCCAGGGCGATGGTGGAGCTTGATTCCCGGCGGCGCTGGCGACTGCACAAGGGCGGCATCGGACGTTCTCTGTTCCAACGACAGAGAGTTTCAGAGAAAGAAAAAGAACTCGGGGAAAGAAAGAAAGGGAGGCCGTGAAGGACCTTGCTGAATGGCGGTCACACGACAGGGACGGAGAGGGTGCTGGGAAGCAGAGACCCGCCAGATCCTGGCTGAGCACGCCGACGGTGACGGCTTGGGTCGAGGTCTTGGTATCCTTGGCGGCAGAGCGAACGGAGAGAGCAGCCGCTTGCAGGGGGCTTGCGGCGGAGCTCGGTTCCTTGCCTCACTGGAAGACGAACGGGGCGGCGGCGTCCAGCGCTAGTTCATGAGTAGGAGAGAGAGATGGGTAGAGGAGGATAACGAGAGAAAGGGGAGAAGGGGCGCGCGGATACGGCAACCTGCTGTTGGTGCCCGACGGCGAAGGGAGCTTCGGTGGTGCTGCTGCTTGCAGCCGATGGCGAGCTGCTCGTGACCCCATCGGGATCGAGAAGAGGAGGCGCTGGTGGATGGAGGGGGCTGAAACCGAGGGAGAGCGCTGGTTGGGTGACTCGGGCAGGGAAGATCCCGAGGGGGATTCGGTGGAGTGGCGACAGCGTGCGGATGGATGGGACATGATCCCTAGATCCTAGGGTTGGACCAATATATATAGCAAGTGGTTTAGGATAGGGGTACCTAGTCCCTCCGATCGAAATCAAACGGCCGAGAATAAATAGGTAGGGAAGTCCCAATAAAAAACGGAGATGTTTTGTAGATATTTGGGGATGATCCGGAACCAACGGTAACGATAGACCGGTTTGGGTTCGGGTAAGTTTCGGACGCGCGCGCGAGGGGTTTGCGGGATGTGCAGAGAGGGGTTAGGCGGACGAGGTCAAGTGTGTGGTTGGACTAAGAAAGGTCAAAGAAGACAAACGGTTTGACGACATGCTACGGAGACAAGGAGAGAGGCGGCAACTACAAACGGTTACGAGTTTTATGAAAACATGCAGACGCAATGCGCATGATGCTATGCTATGAAAAGCAAGACATGAACAAAATGCAAAACAAAAGACAAAAACCCAACCATGGAGGAAATAACATATCGCATCTCCGAAAAAGGCAAGAGTTGGAGTTACGAATATGGAAAGTTGTATCCGGGCATTACAGTGGGCCAATAGAATCCTTGACGGAATGCTTTCCAAACTAATGTCCTTAATCCAATGTGGGAGCCGCACATGTCTCTGTGTATCTCAGCCAGCAGTTCCTTTCCTTCTTCTCGGCAGGTACACTTCAATTTCACACTATTGGGCCTTCTTCTGTATAGAGTGTCATCGACAAACTAATACATACTCGCCCTCCGGGCTACTCTTTCAGCCTCATCTTGGTCATTGGGGAGTTCTCTGGTTTGGAGAAAGTGGACTATGTGCCTTGCCCAAGTTGGAGCCTGGGGCTCGGCAACGAGGACTAGCGGCACCTGCTCAACTGCAGGGGCACACTCCTCGTCCGAGGGGACTGTGGTCCCGGCAGGAGGGTGCAGGCCGGCAAGTTGTGAGTTTCTGGCAGGGTCCCTACCAAGAGCTCGAGGCTCTACCGGGAGAGGCTTACCGGAGTCCATCTTTCTCCTCTTCTGGGCCATTGTTGCTGGGGATACCGAGGGCTGAGTAAGATGGCAAACAAAAGTTCCTGGTTCCACAGGAAGCTTTTGCACAGCACGCTTTGACAGATGATCAGCTATGCTGTTTTCCACACGAGGTACGTGCTCTGTTTGCAATCCGTCAAAGTGCTCCTCCAATCTTCTCACTTCCTCAACGTATGCCTCCATGAATGGACTTTGGTAATACTTGTTGACTTGTCTCACCACAAGCTGTGAATCTCCTCAAATAATCAGCTTCTTGATTCCCAATTCTATTGCAATCCTGAGCCCGGCAAGGAGCCCTTCATACTCTGTTGTATTGTTGGTTGCCTCTTCCTGGGTATAATGCATCTGTACGACATACTTCAAGTGCTCCCCTGAGGGTGCGACAAGAAGCATGCCAGTCCCTGCACCTCGTAGGGAAAAGGCACCATCAAAATACATAATCCATTCTTGGGGTGCTTCCTTGCCGGAGGTAACTGTTTCTGTCACTTCCTCATTAGGGGTTGGCATCCATTCTGCAATAAACTCTGCCAATGGCCTGCTCTGAATTGTTGATGTGCTCTCAAACTTAAGACCAAAACTGGATAACTCCAAAGCCCACTCTACTATTCTACCAGTAGAATTGGGGTTTCAGAGTATCCTTTGCAATGGGAAGCGAGTGACAACCATAATCTCATGGGCTTGGAAGTAGTGGCGTAGTTTCCTTGAGACCATGATAAGACCAAAGATCAATTTTTGCATGCCAGAGTACATCGACCGAGCCCCCTGTAACAAGGAATTGATGAAGTACACTGGGCGCTGCACCACTTTCTTCCTTGCCGTGTCCTTGGGGTTGCCATCACTACCATGCTTACTTATGTCCAGATCGTTATCTGACTTTGCCGGTCTTTGCTCACTCTGTACCTCTCATCCACTTCCCGCTGCGGCGCCAGGGCTACACTACCCACTTGGTTGGTTGCTGCTAAGTATAGCATCAACGGCTCTTGTGGTTCAGGAGCAACCAAGGTGGGCACAGAAGATAAGTAGGACTTCAACTCTTGCAGGGCCGCATCTGCTTCTGGGGTCCACTTCATGGGTCCTGCCTTCTTCAAGATTTTGAAGAACAACAGGGCGCACTCGGTAGACTTGGAAATGAATCTGCTTAGCGCAGCAATGCACCCTGTCAAACGCCTCACATCCTTAACTGTCCTTGGTGCTTGGATTTTCTCAATGGCCTTGATCTTGTCAAGGTTGGCTTCGATCCCCCGATGGGACACAAAGAACTCCAGTAGCTTGCCGGAGGCAACGCCAAACACACACTTCTCTGGGTTGAGCTTCAAGTTGATCTTGCGCAGATTTGCAAATGTCTCCTCCAAATCATGGATAAGAGTCACTCTATCCTTGGTCTTAACCACAATGTCAACCATATAGGCTTCAATGTTTCTATGTAGCTGTGGCTTCAAACCAATCTGGACTACCCTTGCAAAAGTAGACCTGGCACTCTTTAATCCGAATGGCATGCGGATAAAACAGTACGTACCACATGGGGTGATGAACGATGTCTTCTCTTCGTCTTCCTTGGACATGAAGATCTGGTGATATCCAAAATATGCATCCAGGAAGGAAAGCAAATCGCAGCCTAAAGTGGAATCCACGATCTGATCAATGCATGGCAAAGGAAAGGGCCTTCAGGCAAGCCTTTCTGAGATTCGTGAAATCTATGCAAAGCCTCCATTTCCCGTTAGCCTTCCGGACTACTACTGGGTTTGCTAGCCAAGTGGGATGTAGCACTCCTCTAACTAAACCAGCTGCTTCAAGCTTCTTGATCTCCTCTGCAATAAATTGTTGCCTCTCCAAGGCCTGCTTCCAGACTTTCTACTTGACAGGTCTGGCGTGTGGGCAGACAACAAGGTGGTGCTCAATTACCTCCCTGGGAACACCGGGATATCAGATGGTTGCCAGGAAAACACATCGATATTCGCCCGCAGGAAGGACACAAGCGCTTTCCTATTTGTCATCGAGGGTGGCGCTGATGGTGAAGGTACCATCAACGCCAGCCAGCCCTGCCGGGACCTTCTTCACTTGTGGAGCAGTAACCTTGGTCCTTTTGTTGTTGGAACTCTCCGGCAAATCATCAACAGGCGCAGCGCACTCTGAAGAGGTATTCTTCCCGAATTCTTTGCCAGCGTCCTTGCTATCCTTCTTCTTCCCTCTGCTTTCCTTGGCGAGAACTACTACTATCGTTGCCTCTGCCATGACCGCGTCTCGGTACATCTTTTCCACGCAAATGATTGCATCCTTCTCATCTGATGGGATGGAAATGATTCCAAGTGGCCCATGCATCTTCAAGGTATTGTAGGCATAGCGGGATGCCACCATAAATTTGGCTAGAGCTGGTCGTCCAAGGATCCCATTGTACGGCAAGGGGAGATCGACCACATCAAACACAATCTTTTCTGTCCGATAGTTCAACTCCCCTCCAAATGTCAAAGTCAACGTGATCTTTCCCTTAGGACGACTCCTGCCGAGATTAACTCCTTGGAACATGTTGGTGACTTCTAAATCCTCTTCTGCTATCTGAAGCTTGTTGATAACATTTGGTGAAATCAGATTCAACCCGGCCCCGCAGTACACCAATATCTTAGTGACGTTGAGGTTACGAACTGTCGGAGACACCAACAATGGCAAACGTCCTACCACAGAGGTATGATCAGGATGGTCCTCTTTGTCAAAGATGATGGGCGTGCGTGACCATTTGAGTGGTTTTCGGGCCTCTGGTGCTGGTTCTAAGACATTAACCTCATGCATCAGTGGCCTTTTGAAACTCTTGCTCACTCGTTCCTCTTCATCCCCTCCATCACTCTCATCATCATAGGCTTCCTTCTCTTGACCTCTGGCGGGTTTTCCTTTGTTCTGAAGATGTTTGCCGGGGTGATTTGCTTCACCTACTCGACCCTTACCGCCAGCAACATTCTTACCCTTTTCCTTGTCACGCTTCTCGTACTTAGCTCTTTGCCTCTTGACAAGCTTCTCAACCCGATAACACTCTTGAAGGTCCTGGCCCTTGGTCCGATGGATCTTGCAATACAACCCATCGCCCTTCCCGACCTTCTCGGCAGCCACAGCTTCTCGGTAGTCATCACACACGACAGAGTCCTTGCCGGGGACTTCAGCCTTGGATGTCTTTGTCACGCCCAATATGCGACCCTATTCAAAAGGAACTCGACGGTCCCACCAAGGATAGACCTGCATATTGAAACACTTTTGCAAGGTGGATATCATTACATCAACATTACATAATAGATGGGGATACATACAAGGGGCATACAATGCCACACGAATACAACATCACAATACATCAGAGCACCATCCGACTACGGATGAAACACAAACAGAAACTCAAACGACATCCACCCTGTTAGCCCAGGCTGCCGACCTGGTACCTATCCCCTGATCAAAGAAGAAGCTGCAGAAGAACACCAAAACAAGGAAACATCGCTCTCGCGTCATGATCATCGCATAAACCTGTACCATGCAACTGTTGTTGTAGTAATCTGTGAGCCACGAGGACTCAGCAATCCCATTGCCATGGGTATCAAGACTAGCAAAGCTTAAAGGGAAAGGAAGGGGTAAAGTGGTGAGGTTGGGCCTTGCTGGAGGAGTTTTATTCAAAGCGAACTGTCAAGGGGGTCCCATAAATCACCCAACCGCGTAAGGAACGCAAAATCCGGGAACATAACACCGGTATGACGGAAACTAGGGCGGCAAGAATGGAACAAAACACCAGGCATAAGGCCGAGTCTTCCACCCTTTACCAAGTATATAGATGCATTAACAATATAAGAGATATTGTGATATCCCAACCAAAATCCTGTCCACCATGGAGAAATCTTCAACTTCACCTGCAACTAACAACGCTATAAGAGGGGCTGAGAAAAGCGGTAACATAGCCAAGCAACGGTTTGCTAGGAAGGGTGTCAAAGGTTAGAGGTTCATGGCAATTTGGGAGGCTTGATGAGCAAAAGATAGGTAACGCGGCATAGCGATAGAACGAAGCAACTAGCATAGCAATGATAGTAGTGAGATCCAGGGTAGCGGTCATCTTGCCTGAAATCCCGCTAGGAAGAAGAACGAGTCCATGAAGAAGATGAACGGATGAAGCCACGAAGACGAACCAAGCGTAGATGAACGAATCCTCACGATCGCAACGAAACAGGAACTATCGAGAAGAAGCACACAACATGGAAACACACCACACATGAACAAGACATGATGCACAACAAGCATGATGCATGACAAAGCCACATGAAGCTACTCATGGCAAGAGATGATGCAAACAAGAGCAACACATCAAGACAAGTTTAAATGAGGCCGGGAACAACATATAACAATTCCGGTAAGTCCTCATATGCAAATTTCGAAATTGGTCCAGATCTGAATAAACCTTATGTTCAAGTTGTTAAACAGCAAGTTAAAATGCACAAGGATGATCTAAACGAGATTCTAGTCAAGTTACATATAAAGTTCATTAGATTCGGAGCTACAGACTAGAAGATATGAGCAAAACAAGTTAAACATGGCATTGATGCAAAATGCATACAAACATCAAGCAAACACCTCAAAACAAGGATGCAACATGATAATATGAATCTACATGCAAAATCAAGCAAGTTTCATATAGAGCACACTCAAAATGGAGCAACGGTTCAACACTTACACTCTATACAAGTCATAACAACAATCTGTCCAAAACAGCAACTAGGCATATTGCAAGCACCAAAACAATATGCTACAACACCTCAATATGAAAACAAAAGGGATGGACATGATGTACAGGTAAAGCATAACAAAACATGAACACTGAGCTATCTCCAGAAATCACTAGGAACATGCTCAAACACACATGGAAAGATTGCAAATAATAACAGTTTCAGACATATCAGGAAATAACATCAGGTTGCAATGTTTAGAGCTATCAAACAACATGTTACAGGAACTTATCATGACAAACAAAGGCATGGCATGAATCTACTAATTTCATATAACAAAAGTCCCTTACTGACCAAGAGCCAAAAGGGCACAGAAAATACGATGGCACCCATGTAAGCATGGCAAGTTATAAGACAGATTTATACATGGCAGGAACAACAATAAGTAGGCATGTTGGTGAGCTTGAACCACCCACCACAGATCAATACATGGCATGGCAAGGCAACCAACAGTAATAATACATGTTTATGAAGCTAAGCAAGGCAAGAGCAAGTTCATAGGGTGCATGTATCACTAGGAAAACACATGGAAAAACTGAACTTCATGTTAACAGGCTGACGGCAACATCATTTAGCAAGTTTGGAGCAAGATATGAACAATCTATAGCAAGCTATAAATGCAACCAGGGGAATGAATGGATAGAGCATAACCATATGTACAAAACAACCTTACTGAAGTATCTCAAAATAAGCATGGATCTCTCTGTAGCATCAAGTTTACATGGCATAAAAATAACAGCAGAACAGGGACTGAAATCAGCAACATCATGAGGCCTAGTTTACATGCTTTTGCTAGTCACCACATTGATCACAAAAATACATGGCACACACCCCTGGAAATATGGCATGGCATAGATCAAAACACATGTAGACATCAACCTCATAGGATGCACACATCAAACATGGCAAAAATGACAAATGAGCATGTTATAACAGTTTCAGCAGATTAACAGCAACATGCACTCTTGCAATGATGATTCGGGCATCAAGATGAACTCAAATGAACATGATGCAATGGAATTAAATGAAGTACTCGTCGAGGCAAACAATTTGACATATTACACGCACGAAATGGAGCTACGGATGCAGAGATATCATGCGATGAACAGGGCATGATAATGTCAAAATAACTTCGGGACTTGGTGGATTTTCGGGGTCAACCTTCGCACAAAAAACGAAGATGGCCGGGGTTCTCACTGGAGCAGGAGAAGAAGACGGCCGGGGAGGCGCGGGGCGGCTGGATCCGGCCCTCCCGTGGCCGGATCTAGCCGGGGGCGACGGAGAGGAGGCGACGGCGGCGGACGGGAGGCGCTGTGAGGCGGCGGGGCTCACGCTCCGACGAACTCCCGCCGGAGCGACGGCGAGGCGCGGCCGCTGCGGGCGCTGGCGGCGACCAGCGGAGGCGGCAGGGAGGCGCGGATGGCCGAGCGGCCGAGGCGGGCGCCGGCCGGGCGGAGGCGGAGGCGAGCGCCGGCCGGTCGGCGGCGGCAGCGGCGGGCGAGCGCCGGCCGGTCGCGGGCGCGGGCGACCCCGGGCGGCGGCGGCGGCGGATCCGGGCCCTGCGGGCCCCGCATGGGCCTCGGCGGGCCGCAGCACAGCGGGACGGCGATGGGCCACGTGGCGCGTGGAGGTTGGCTGAGGCGGCGGCGGCGATGATGTGTCGCGTGGAGATTGGTTGGGGTGAGGTGGAGGCTGGACGCGTCCGGCGACGCGAGGAGGAAAACTGCTAGGGTTTGATCTGCGGAAATGGAAGGGGAGGGCCTATTTATAGGTAGAGGGAGCTAGGAGAGTCCAAATGAGGAACGGTTGGTTTTCGCCCACACGATCGTGATCAAACGACCGAGAGCATGGAGGGGAGTTAGGTGGGTTTTGGGCCAGTTTGGAAGGGGTGTTGGGCTGCACACAAAAGAGGCCTTTGCGGTTACCCGGTTAACCGTTGGGGTATCAAACGACCTCCAAATGGCACGAAACATGACAGGCGGTCTACCGGTGCTATACCAAGGCCACTTGGCAAGCCTCGGGCCATTCGGAGAAAGTTTAACACCCGCTCACAACGAGAGACAAAAAGGGGAATGCC
This sequence comes from Triticum timopheevii, assembly GCA_963921465.1. Lineage (NCBI taxonomy): Eukaryota > Viridiplantae > Streptophyta > Magnoliopsida > Poales > Poaceae > Triticum > Triticum timopheevii. Next base: position 108,259,019 of record OY997271.1, read on the forward strand.
GGAGGGCATAGGAGCGCCGGATTGCAAAACGGACAACGGGGAAAATGCTCGGATGCATGAGATGAACACGTATGCAAAATGAAATGCACATGATCACATGATAAAAAGCAACACGCAAGCAAATGACATGGCAACGACGGCGAATAACTGGAAGACACCTGGCGCATCGAATCCGGGGTGTTACAGTCTTGCCTGTACTAGGCGTACACGATCCTTAAACAGTCATCACTACATTATCCTTGCACCTCTTATTGCGCTTCTTGCTTTTCTTCTGACTGGTGGATTCATCATCATCTTCTAAATCAACATTGATGCAGTCCTCCTCTCCGGGTAACTTCCTTCCTTCTTCCATCCAAGCACACTTATCCACCAGGGTGTAAATCTCCTTCACAGTCTTGGGCAACCGTACATTCAACTTGGAACGAATCCTACGGTTGCGCGCATTGGACTGGAAGGCGGCTATTAGAGCTGCCGGATGGATATTTGGGATGTTCCTGTGGACTCTGCTGAATCTCTGCAAATACTTTCGGAGAGTCTCTCCTTCTTTCTGCTGGAGGAGCTACAAATCGCTGAGCCGGCCTGGTTCTTGATGGCCGCCAGTGAAGGCGCTAATGAACTCATGGCAAAGGTCAGCCCATGACGAAATGGAGTTCTCCGGCAGATGCATCAGCCAAGACCTCACATTGGACTTGAGAGCCAAAGGAAAGTAGTTGGCGAATACCTTCTCATCCCTTCCCCCGGCAGCTTGGATGGCAATGGTGTAGATGCTCAGAAACTCTGCCGGGTTGAGCCTCCCATCATACTTCTCGGGTATCTGTATTGAACGTGCGGACGGACAGCCAACGGACTTGCCGCAGCTCACGAGTAAAGGCAGGGCACCCAACCTCGAAAGGTAGGCACCCGCAATGTCGAGTGCAGGTTCGTCAACATCAAGACGGTTTGCACCCATTGGTCCGGCGGCGGTCATCGCGGCGTCGCTCAACGACAATGCGCGCATCTTCCCTCCGCCTGTCCTCCGGGGCTTGCCGTTGATCTGGACGCGCTCGAGGGTCAGAAAAGGTCATCGAGACGTCATCAAGTTCTTGATGTTGTCGAGCTCGCGCTGGTTGCCGTGACAGGGACTGCACCATGGGGGTGGCCCCTTCCATACGACCAACAGCACGAGCCATTGTTGTCAGTTCGAGAGGCCGTGGCAGGCCAGCTTGTTGTGAGCCCCCAGCCTCAGCGAAAACGAGTAGGCTCTGGATGGTGGCACGCCACTCATCCATCTACTCAGCTGTTGGCGGGAATATGAGTAGCTGCTGAGCCGCACCATGGCCTTCGTAGCCATGCTCAGCATGGGTGAAGATGATGTAGATTGTACCGTCGCTCGGCTTCTGATGGTGCATCAACGACAGTACTATGCCCTTGCTATTGCGGGGCGACCACCTGGATGGCATGGTGGCGCGAAGGCGCTTGAGGGCCAGCGGCTCTGTCGGGCGCAACGGTTGGGTCGACTCGCCCAAGAGGAGGCACGTGCGCTATGGTCGCTCCCGTGATAGGGCGGCCGACAGGTAGCGATTCGCCCCTGACCGAGCGCCACTGTTGCGGCCGTGCCCATCGGTGAGAGGAAGAGGTATGGCCAGAGCAACTCCTCCACCCGTACCTCATGGTGCGTGGCCGTTGGGGTGTTGCCGATGTCGCTCTCCCTTGGTGTCTCCTGCTCCTGCTTCGGCCGCGGGCGAAACATCGACGATGCCACCTGCTCCGACCATAGCCCTAGCAGCGTCCACATCCTCGCGTGCCATCGCACCTCCCGTAGCATTGGTAGCTGTGGGTGGTGGAGCCTTTGAGGTGGACGGGTGAGCCGAAACACCGTACTTCTTCTTGGGGGCCATGGCTGGTGGCGCCGTCGAAGATGAAGATGACAATGGAGATGACGCGTTGCTCACGCTTTCAGGTTCACACAAGCGATCCCCCTATCTGGTGCACCAAAGATGTCTTGGAAACCATGACCACCTATGGGACCAAGGGCCCCTTACTGGTTCAGCAGGGGGGGTGTCGTTTTGCACAAAGAGTAGAGGAGCGTGGGGCAGCACAACAGGGATCACACAAGCAATTTTACCCAGGTTCGGGCCGCCACAAGGCGTAAAACCCTACTCCTGCTTTGGTGGATTGATGGTAGAATAATGGTGGTGGCGAATAGTACACTTGCCCGACAAGGGCGGCAGAGGCTACGCGTATATGAGTGCGTGGGTGTCCAATTCTCCAGCCTTGCGAACCCTTTCTACGGTTGCCATGGGCCTCATTTTATAGGCTAAGGGGTCACCACAATGGAAAATCAGTCATTATTCACTAATAAGATAGCAGACAATGCTATCATACCTAACTCTGCAGGCTGACAGAGCACATTAAATACACCGCTCATTGTCACATCGTTTTTCCTCCTGGCAAGCCTTGCCTGGCTTATTTTTCTAGCTCCACGCATGCTTGTTCGAAACGTCGTAGGATGGGTGTCATCTGTAGGCTTTCCTATAGAAAGAGGCTGCCATGTGGCGAATGGCTGCCACTTAGTCACTTTGCGGGTTGACACCGCACTGATTGATGACGTGGGTCGTGGGGGAGTGGTTGATGAGGTGTTTCTTGCCTCCATGAGTCCCGGCAGGCCCTGCCGGGACGTCTTGGACGCTCTCTTTCGGTGGTGGCTCTGCCCTTGCCAAGCCAGTTTTCCCGAAAAGGGAGGCTTTTCTCCTAGTGGTATCTTGCTTCTTTGACTTGATCTTGGTCCTCTGGTTCTGCATGCTGGTCCTTTGAAGATCTTGGTCCCTTGTACTCTGCATGGCTTGATGCCATAATCTTGTCCCCGTGCCTGTGCACAGTCAGGGCAACATACCCAGGGACTGTTGCACCGACACATGGTGTTATTAAATGCTAAGAACACTGTGTTGGCCAAAAATTAGCTTAAACAGGGATGGCTAGATGGTACTTGGTTCACAATGCACAAAAATCAGCTTTAGAAAAGGCAACTATGAAGTAGCACCCACATACTTGTTGATTAAGCTGAAATTCGTAGGAGATGAGTTAAATGATGATATGAAGCTACCGCAAGAGTTTCATACCTTTTGGCAGTACCAAAATGGTACTTGCTTTACAATGCTTCCATCTGGTCAGAATCTTAGGAAAATTCTTGAGGGAAATTGGCAACATGAAATGATCCCAAATATTGTAGAGATGGTTTATATGGGAAGGATCATGTCCTAGTAAATTTTCAGCAATAATGAAGCAATATAAAATATAGTTGCTTCACAAACAGAAAAATCTAACAAGAAACCTAGATTTGATGATGAGCTCACATGGATAGGTGGATTGAGCTCAAATCTTGGGAAGAGAAGTTATTTGATCATATTGAGGTCATGGAATATTTTCAGCTCATTTGAGTATGCCTAGCTTGGACCTCCTTCACAACTTTCCTTCATGGATAGAAACTTTGGAAATTAGCTGAAAAATCTTTACTAGGCAAATAAAGTTGAATTTTGGCATGATGCAATGATATGGACAGGAGAAGGTGTCCAAAAATTATGGGCGCAAACAAGCAAAGATAAATAGCACTTCCTTCACAAAGTGCCATTTAGGGCAGAATAGGAAAATGATTATTAATGGATATTTTTAACATGGCAAGGAAGGGTTTTGACATATCTGAGGAAGATATGACGTAAACAATTTATGAGAATTATTTGGTAATTTTAGGAGTAAAAGAAATATAGGTTGCTTCACAACCAGGTTGCTTCACAACCTAGGGCAAATAGGGTTATTCCTTTAATAGAAAAAGAAACATTCCCAAGAAAAAGAATATTAGGGTTGGTGCAAGACGGGAAAGGACATGATCTTGGGATGATTTTGAGGATAGCAAGCCACTTTGGAAAGGAAGAAGAGGTCATCTTCTCCTGTTTCCGGATCACATAGCCGTGGAAAAAGAATTCCAAAGCAAAATCCAAAGAAAATCAAGAGAAAAAAGAGCCAAAATCCAGGGTGTTATACCATCAAGGTCTTCGGGCGTTCGGGTGCTCACTTAGGGTGTTGCCTAGAGAACTCGACCAATGACGAAAGCTCCTCCTCGAGCGATAGCGACGAGGAGGACACCAATGGGGAGGTCGATGACGCCAAGCGAGAGGACGGCGGCTCGGACTCCAGCTGAGTGTCGGTCGGACCGTCACCATCAGCTAGGCACCGGCAGCACCATCATCTGCGTCTGGTCTACTTCCTGACAGAGCGATTTGCCCGGGTGTTGGGTATGGATGCCTTAGCCTCCTCCAGCTGGACCCCGGCAGGCTTCCTCATGGACTCCAGTTTCATCTTCCCTGTCGGTGTCCCTCCTGTCGCGTTCTGCTGGTCCTAGTGGTGGTGACCAGGGCATCGCCTAGCCGCTCCTTCCGTCCATCATCTTCGTCCTCGCCCTCCTGATCTTGTCAGGCTGCGCCCGGTGGGTCCTGACGAGGTCAAGCTGGGCTTTTGCCCAGGCGCTCCTTTTGCCCTCTTCACCTTCCACTGTAGCTCCTAGGAGGAGAGGGACAAGAAAGGCATTACGGGGCACTTATCTTTTTTCGATCTAAAATATGTAGGCACTTGCCAAACTTTATCTTAAATTATGTAATATTCCATCCACACTTGTACTCTGTATGATTAGTACTTGTTTGTATGTGTATTAATGAAAAAAGAAATGTTTGTCGGGCGCTTGTGCATGTATCACGTCCATCCTAAGGATCGACTCCTCAATACTTCCGAATGAACAAGAGTTCCCGACAAGACATCTTGCCAGTCCCTTCCATTGTTACCGCCGGACCCGGCCTTACGAGTTAAGAGCATGGAAGGGAACTGGCCCCTCGTCGTCCCCCCTTGAAATGGTACTACGACCACCCTGACTAGAGCAAATCTCTGAATCAAAGGAAGGGAGCAAAGATGTTGAGGGCGACGAGGTTTTTCTATGCAGAAGATTTCCATACAGGTACGTACTTGCAGATGGGGAAGAAAGCTTATCTGCATTTGCTGTCCTTTTGATTGCCTCGATAAAAAGGAGTTGTCATGGATCGATATACCGAGCCGCTCTCATTTCTTCCCTCTGGGAATCTTGTTCGCGGCAGCGGCCCTGTTGATAGTACAGGGGAGAAGACAACAGCATATGATCCTACTTATAGCAAAATCATACTTAATAAAACATGATGCAAGTTTTTAGATGACAACGATTCGTTTTATTATCTTTGCACAGGGTCTGCGCCTGGCTTTGTACAAAGGGTTACATGCCCAGTGGCAATGCTTGTACAAAAGGTGGTTGCCAAGAACTGAGCCCAACAACCACACCTTACAAGTAGAACTTACAAAGATGCTCAATATTCCATGAGTTTTGCACTTGGATGCCCTCTTCGGTCTCCAGACGGACTGCGTCAGGTCTGGTGACTCGTACTACCCGGTAAGGACCTTCCCACTCTGGCATTAACTTGTTAGAACCTTTGGTGGACTGAACATGCCTAAGGACAAGGTCGCCTTCCTGAAGGCTCCGGGTGTGGACCCTGCGGCTATGATAGTGGCGCAGAGCTTGCTGACAGCATGCAGCACGCGCGGCAGGCCGGAGACAATCTTCCTCGAGGAGCACAACATCGGCATGCCTTAACTGCTCTTGCTCTGCTTCATCATAGGCAAGTACTCGATGTGACCCATATATGAGTTTCGTGTGGAGCACTGCTTCTGCCCCATACACAAGGGAGAAGGCAATCTGGCCGGCAGCTCGATTTGGTGTCGTCCCGAGGGACCAAAGAACCACCGGCAACTCATCGATCCAATGTCTGCCGCATTTTTTGCAACTTATCAATAGTTCTTGCCTTGAGTCCTCGCAACACTTCAGCATTCATCCTCTTGGCTTGGCCGTTGCTTCGAGGATGAGCAAGGGAGGCGAAGGAGACCTTGCTTCCAAGGCTTTGGATGTATTTCATAAAGGCGCGGCTCATGAACTGGGTGCCGTTGTCGGTAATCACTCTGTTGGGAACTCCAAAGTGGCACACCAATCCTTCAAGAACTTGATAGCTGATTGTGCGATCACCTTCCTCATTGGCTCCACCTCAGGCCACTTTGTAAGCTTGTCGATTGCTACGTACAAGAATCCATAGCCCCCAGTAGCGCGGGGGTAGGGGCCCAAGATATCGAGCCCCGAGATCGAGAATGGCCAGGATAAAGGAATCGTCTGGAGAGCTTGAGCTGGTTGACGAATGCTCTTAGAATGGAACTAGCAGGCTTCACACTTGGTGACTAGCTTAGTTGCATCCTGGAGGGCAGTCGGCCAATGAAACCCTGCCAGGAGGCTTTTCCGACCAGGGACCTCGATCTATTGTGGGAGCCGCACATGCCCCTGTGTATCTCTGCCAATAGCTTCTGCCCATCTTCCCAGCAAATGCACTTTAATTTCACACCATTTGGCCTTTTCCTGTATAGTGTGTCATTGAAAAACTGGTACATATTTGACCATCGGGCTACTCTTTCAGCTTCTTCTTTCTCTTCGGGAAGTTCTCCTTTTTGAAGGAAATGGACTATGTGTTGTGCCCAAGTTGAAGCTTGTGGCTCGACAACAAGGACCAAAGGCATCTCCTCATCCGTGGGAGTGCTCACCTCGACCGCAAGAACTTGTGGTTCCGCGGGAGAGTGCTGTTCACCAACCAAAGTGGGGTCGTTCCCGGCAGCCCTTCCACCAGTGCCTCGGGAAGCCCTGTAGGGAGATACTTGTTAGAGTCTAACTTTATCCTTTTCTAGTCATTGTTGGTGGTGTCGGCGTTCTGGAAACGGGGGTCCCCAGACTTTCCTGCCTGTGGCCTGCGGCGTGGCTCAAGTGGTGGCCCAGTACGGCCCATCTTCATGAACTCAAGCTCAAGACCCTCGCGAGGAGCCAAGCCTCACAGGGCGGACGATGAAAGGCTTCCTCACACTACAAAAAAGACACTTCTATGACGATAATTTTGACAAAACCCGGTATCATCATATATGTGGTGGGCTCCTACTTCTATGACAAAAAATCATGACAGAAAATGGGCTTTTCATCCTGGGCGGGCCGGAGATGCAGTTGCATGACATTCTTTGGGCCGTCCATGATGGAAAAAACCGTGGTAGAAGCGAGGGTGAGGAAAATTTCGGGGAGTTCCCGGTTACGGTGGGAGGTCGGGGGCCGAGCGATGCACGTTTCTCTCGTACACATACGCACGTGTGTGCGATGCATTGGCTCTAACTCAACCCGAGCGAGGCGTTGGGCTCTAACTAAACCCGAGCAATTGCACTGCCGGCTATGCGTTACTGAACCCAAGCGATCGATCGATGGCTGTTAACTGAACCTGATCAAGCGATTCCTTCGCTACTCCTGCTAACTGAAGCTGATCGATGCTGCCTCTTTGGATGAACAGTGAGCGTTGCAGGGGGGGGGGGGGTTGGATGAACAGTGAGCGGTGGCGTTGCCTCTGGATGAACAGGACCCCGTGGTGTGGAGGGCTGGATGAATAGTAGACGATGGAGGGGTGGTTGAACAGTAGCCGGTGGAGTAGCGCGCAGTGGAGGCTGGATGAACAGGAGCCCGTGGAGGCTGGAGGAGGTCGACGGTAGCCTGTGGAGGCTGGAGGAGGTCGACGGTGGAGATGAACAATATCCTATGGAGTCCCATTTTGCGGTATGCCACACCCCTCCCGATGAACAGGATCCCCGTTTCGACCGTAGCGCTCCAACGCAAGTCCGTTTCGTCCGTTTTGTGGTACGCCACACCCCTCCCGATCAACAGGACCACCGTTTCAACCGTAGGAGGCCCGTCTCATCCGTTTTGCGGTACACCACACCCCTCCCGATCAACAGGACCCCCATTTCGATCGTAGGAGGTCCGTTTCCTCCGTTTTGCGGTATGCCACACCCCTCCCAATGAACAGAATCCCGTTTCGAACGTGGCCGGTCGAACACAAGGCCGTTTCCTCCGTTGTGCGGTACGCCAGGCCTCATTTCCATCGCCTGTTCCATCCAAGCCCTCCCGATGAACATGACGACGCATTCCGTTCCAACCCAGCCGGTTGGCTCCCACGCGTTCCGTTGCCTCCCGATGAGTACGACGCATTCCGTTGCCTTCCCATGAACACGACGCATTCCGTTGCCTCCCCATGAACACGACGACGATGATGTTTCTCCGTTCCGACCCGGCCATGTACACGAGCCCTGGCCGTACGTATGCGCGAGTAGGCGTTTGAGACCCTGCTCGTATGTACACATACGTGGCCGTATTTTCTTTCTTGCACACTGGCCGTTGTACGTAGGTGTACATGCTATGTGCTCGCCTCTACTACGACATGTACGCACCTCTACTACGACATGTGCGCGCCTCTACTATGACACGTGCGCGCCTCTAGATCGACCAGTATATATGTACGTACACGTTCGCGATCAGAATGACAACGCTACGTACGCTTCGACCAGGTGAGTCCCAACAGTCAGGCACTTCCTTGCGTGCAAAGATGTAGCTGGTGGGTCCCAGCAGTCAGGGGGGCGAATCGTTTTTTTTTGCCCGGACGCACTTCCTTGCATGCGAAGATGTAGCTGGTGGGTCCCAGCAGTCAGGGGGGTGAATCGATTGTTTTTTTCCCAGACGCACTTCCTTGTGTGCGAAGATGTAGCTGGTGGGTCCCAGCAGTCAGGGGGAAACATTTTTTCGCGAAATACAGTGGCCCGTCCGGTGGGTCCCAGCTATCAGGTGGAGGAATCATTATTTTCCGCGTAATAAGGAGGCACTTCCTTGCTGCGGCCGTGGACCCAACTGTCAGCCTCTCCACGTACAGTCCACGTCCGATGGAAGTCATTCCTTGACCACGTTGACCAGGCCGCGCCGAGAGCACCACGGCGGTGGACGACATCGAGGCCTAGGAAGGGGACGACACGGAGCCGGGGAAGATGCGGCAGCGGAAGCCCGCGCGGAGTGGAGTACGAGGGTTCACTGGTTCGGCTGCGGTGTGAGGCTGCCTTCGCCGTAGGGCCTGGCCAGCGGTGGGAATAGTAGGGGGCGGTGAGGCCTCCACGGCAGCACCGCCGACCACGGGAGGCAGGAGCATGCGGCACGACTAGCACTGCTTTGGGCGGCTGGAGCAAGAAGACCAGAGGTTGAAGAAGCACTACGGCCATTGGATGGACATCGTACGGTCACTGGAGCTAGAATTGTTCATATTTACTAAGTTGACAAAGCCCTCCGTCCCCGTCAACTTAGTTGGCCCACAGGTCATCCTCCCACCATGGTGGGTCCCAGCTAGCAGGGGGTATTCATTTTTTTGTGCGTGATAAGGAGGCACTTCCTTGCGTGCGAAGATATAGCTGGTGGGTCCGACATGTCAGTGGGGGGACGTTTTTTTCGCAAAATACAGAGGCCCTTCCGGTGGGTCCCAGCTGTCAGGTGGAGGAATCATTATTTTGCGCGTAATAAGGAGGCATTTCCTTGTGTGCGGCTGTGGACCCAGCTGTCAGCCTCTCCATGTATAGTCCACGGCCGATGGATGTTGTTCGTTGACCATGTTGACCAGGCCGCGCCGAGAGCACCATGGCAGTGGACGACGGCGAGGCCTAGGAAGGGAACGACACGGAGCCGGGGAAGACTTGGCAATGGTTGCCCACATGGTGGGGAGTATGAGGGTTTACTGGTCCGGCTGCCGTCGCCGGAAAATAACAGGAGGTGTGGGTGAGTAGAGGAATGGCCTGGCCAGCAATGAAGTAGGATGGGTGTAGCGACCCGACCCGAATGGGTCAAGTCTCTGTGCTTACGTGTCATCCCTGGATTGGTATGCTGACACACACAGTACTCGAGGATTTATAACAGAGGTAAATCACATGTATAAAGTAACATAAATACTATTACCTCAATCCAAATAGCAGAAGGAACAAGGTTGTGGATTCCCATCAACACCAACGGCAAAGTTGAGTATAGGAAATCGTAACCCTAATGTATCACTTACTCGTCATAAGATCCTGCAAGATGAGACGTTGCAGCCACAAAGGGTCAGTACATTGAATGTACTGGCAAATTCACACCATAGAGTAATGATGAATAAAGGCTATCACTACATGCATATTTGGCTGGTGGAAAAGCTCTACGGTTATAATGTTTTTGCGAAAAGCCAATTTTTCCCTACTTCAAAGGAATCAATTTAAATTTAACTATCATGGTAGTTGTTAAACATTGAGAATGGTTGATAGCATCCTCAATCCTAATTAAAAAGTAATCATTAACAAACCCAACAATATTAAATTAGAGTAACATGTTGATATTCACATGATATTCAAGTACTAGATACTCAAGATGTCCATAACCGGGGACACGGCTAATCATGATTAGTTTGTACACTCTGCAGAGGTTTGCGCACTTTTCCCCACAAGACTCGATCGCCTCCGTTTGGTTTCTCGCACTACGTGGTGTTTGAGAAACGGATGACCGAGACATAGTCTTTCAGAAGCGCTAGCACCTTACGATGGGTAGACCGGTACACCTACATCCCCTACATCTGCTAGTCTACCACTATAAGAGTTCGCACGACTTAGTCAACTATGCCAGAGCCCATAATGGCTTGTGGCTGCACACGAAAGTTACTAGCATGAATTATCTTATGATCCCTTTGAGCCTGGATGGCGGTCCATAGGAAAATCACACGGTAACCCCAGGATTTCCAAAAAAACAGGCAATCACTGGATACCCCAGGTGCCTCAATCCACCCAGATGTGTATTTAAGTTGCCACCTTAGATAAACCATTAATTAACAATCTCACATCTGTCATGGATATTCACTCACCCAATCCACGTCTACTGGCATAGCATGGCATAATAAGCAAATGCAGAAGTAACTCCCAAAGGTTTCATAAGTAATACAGGTAATAGGTACTACCTCATCTACTTCCCATCCCACAATTCATTAGATCCTAATCATGCAATGTTTGAGGATTGATCTAATGCATAAAAACTGGGTAGTAGAAAAGATATGATCAAGTGTTACTTGCCTGCAATGTTGATGAAGATGATTCGCACTCAAAACTCTTGATAGTTCTACTCGTCACACTCCGGTCAATCTATCGTAAGCAAGCAATAGTAACCACACATAAGCAATCAATCAAAAGATCGGAAAGAACGAAGAGAACAACTTGGAAAACATCGAAACCAAGCAAATGACTCTTGCAGCATAAAACAATTTCTAACAGTAACAAAATTATGTGAATTTGGCCTTATCAGAAAGTTTAGGTCAAGAGCTTTGAAATGCAAAAAGAATCAAATAAAACGGAGTTATAAAACTCAAGTTACGATCAAACGAAGTTCAAATTCAAATCTGATCTAATTCAAATTTTAAACTTTCAAAAACATGTTTAAGTTGTTTTACTGGATAGAGCAGATCATAACAAAGAAGTGGGCGTTGGTTTCGTTGAATTTGGATAAACGGTTGAAAAGTAGTGATCGTTTGAAAACCAGGGGCTAATCTGTAAATAAAATATTCACGGATGGGTCCCTGGCCGGAATCTATTAATAAAAAGAAACTCTACCGAGCGAACGTTCGCTACCGAATGCTAACAAATGAAAGCGTTCGCTAGATCTACCTAAACAGAGAACGTTCGCGAAATAACTAAACCCTAAAAAAACAGAACTAGGTTTTCTAGGAAAAACCGATCTATCAAAGAAAAACCGGGGCGGCTGCGTTTATACCGGTTTGGGGAAAAATAAACCGGCGGTGGTGGTCAACTCCGGCGAGTCCGGCGTCGGGCGTGGTCGCCGGCGGCGCTCCGGTGGCCGAGGCAACGGCGGAGGCGACGGGTGGACGCGGCGGGGCGAGACGGGGAGGTTGGCGGCGTCGGCGGTGTCCACGGGGACGGAGCTGAGCGAGGCGGCGGCGGTGGATCTCACCGGCGGTGGCAGTGGTTTGCGGCGGTTTGCGGCGCGGGTGGCGGTGAGGAGAGGGAAGAGAGAGGGGGGGTCGGGGCGGCGCCTTTTATGGGGAGGGCGAGGAGGTGGCGTGGGGAAGGGCGCAGGAGGGGCGGCGGGGAGAGGCCGGGCGGCGTACGGCAGCGGCGATGCCGTGCGGCGGCGGGTCTCCTGTGGGAGCTCGGGGACGGCACGGGCGCGCTGGGCTGGGCCGCGGCCTGGCTGGGAGCTGGGCCGGCCCAGTTCGGCGGAGGGAGTTTTTTTTTAAATAAACATTTTCCAGACAAATGAAATAATAAAACAAATTAAATAGAAATATTATATGGGCATATAATATATCAAAATTTTCAGAAAAAGATTTCCTACAACATGGACATTTCTATAGCATTAAATAAATTTCACACAAATTCAAATAAAGCAAAGAGTGATTCTGGTCCAATAAAATCCAACAAAAATCATTTTAAAAATACCAAAATGAATTCAAATTTATTTCTCTCCAATTTTCTGATGTAGGGAATCATGTTACCCTATTTTCCATATATTTTATTTTTGGAGAAAAATAGTTTGAATAAAACTCAAATAACTCCAAATTGAAAAATAAATTCAAAAGAACTTTGAATTAAATTCTTTGAAACTCCCAACTCATATTTCATATGTTTTGAAGAAGTCATTTTATCTTCGCTCGTGAAAATCATTGAGTTGCATAAAGTTTCTGGGTTGGAAATATTTTCCAAATGAAATTCAAATATTTTCAACACCCCTTGTCATTTAAATAAATGGAAGAAGTCATGTCATCTTCTCTCCAGGGTTTTGTGATGAAAAGAATTTGAATTCACGAAGATCATAAAAGCAAAATGAAAGTTTGGGAAAGTCCTTTTATTCCCTCTCATTTAACTTTCAAAAAGTTTTGAATTTCACTCAATCAATCAAACAATCAATCAAATCTATCTATTTAATATAACATTCCAAAATTTAGAATTTTGGGATGTTACAATGGGGCGGTGTGGCCTGTGCGGCAGCATAGCCGGCCACGGGAGGCGGGAGCAGGCAGTCCCACCGGAGCTGGTTTGGGTGGTTGGAGCAAGCAGATCAGATATTGAAGAAGCAGCATGGCCGTTGGATTAACATCTAGCGGTCACTGCTGCTAGAATCGTTTGTGGACTAAGTTGACAAAGCCAAAGTACACGTCAACCTAGTAGACCCACAAGTCAGCCTCCAAATCTGTCCCAAACAGCAGACAACCCGAAATTTCTAGCCAGATTCATATTAATTTTAAATCTAAATATACCTTAATTTAAATTCAATGAAATTTTACCCGCACAAAAACAATGAAATTTAAAATATCAAAATCCGAAAGAAAACAGTATTTTGGAACTAATTGCCTATTTGCTGTATTTTTTCATTTTACAGCACAGTTATTATTACTTATAGCCCATTTCTTATTACTTATAGCCCATTTCTTATTACTTATTGCCCATTTTTTGGGCAAAATGCATCCCTCCTCGTCTTGAAAGATTTTCGGCCTAGCAGGGCGTAGAAAAGCAAGTAGGCCTATGTTCGTTATTCTGCAAAAAAACAGAATAGCTGGCTAGCCATTTTTCAGAAAGAAAAAAAACAAACTGGGCTGGTCATGTGCTAAACATATGAAATAGAAGCCTGGGCTAGACAGGCCACGGGTCCTGCACAACCCAGTTGATACCCTTCTCCATCCCGAAAAAACAAAATTATTGTGCGCGCTGCTGGGTCCCTACTATCATCCTCACCATGTACAGTCATCTCCTTATTCCTCTCGGTTGTTGACCATGTTGACAACACGGGAGGGTGGCGCCGCAGCGAGCGAACCAAGGCGGAGGACGATGGTGAGGCCTCGTACGGGAACGAACAGGAGCCGGGGAAGATCACAGCCAGCCGTGGGAGGCGGGAGCAGGCGGTCCCGCCGGCACTGGTTTGGCTTTGGCGGCTCGAGGAAGAAGAGACTGAAGAAATGCGACAGACGTTGAATGTCAATCCAATGGTCAAGGTTGGCACAATCGTTTGTTGACTAAGAGGACACCAAGTAGCACACTTTTTTATATATAGGAAGAAAACTGCGTGGAAAATGCGGTCGTCTACCGTCCTCCTCATAGGGAACGTTTGCCACATAATTGACTAGCACCCTTGGTTTTCAATTGAGAGGTCTTGGGTTCGAGTCCCAGGAACTTTCAATTTTGTTCTCCTTCCTTCCCCGCAAAAAAAAGGGAAAGAAAATCAAAGACTTGGGAAGGCGTACAAAACAAGCTAGTGTACCAGTAAAGAGACGTTGCCGAGTTTTAGAAAAAAGAGAGGCGTGCTCCTGTAGCTGGATCGAATCCCAACCTAGACTATGACTATATATGGTGCTATGCTACTCTGCAAGTAATGAAACTGACATATCCAATGTTCGCTTCTCCTCTTCTCTACTTACTCTGCCTAGCATCAGAAGCTCTGGCCGTAGCAACCATGTCCGCTGGCTGCTCGCCCACCTGCTCTTCAGCAGTCAACAACAAGATATGCGCCAAGTCGCCACCCGTACCATCGCATGTGGATCTCAACACACCCCCGCCGGCATGTGCACCGCAGCCGATTGCTCATCGCAACCCGCTGCCGTTGGTGTGGTGCCACTGCTGCAAATTACGCAGAGTCATCCGTCGCGTCTCAACCACAATCCTCAACCCTGGCCGAGTCTTTTACAAATGCCCGAATCATGGGATAATAATATGTTTAAGTGTTGTTCTGCTGCTTTCAGTTGCTGATTTTTTTAATAGTTTGGTTGATGGTCTTCGAATTTGATTCTTGCAAAAAAGGGAAGATTCGTGTGATTTGTATTTCTGGGAAGTGGCTGATGTGGGGGAATGCAACTATGCTGATTATTTGGTTAGCCGAGGAATCCCAATACCAGCAGGTTGGGGTGTTGGACAAGTAACTGAAGGAACGACATAAGAGGAAGATGCAGAACATAAGGTTAAAGATGCAGTTCCTCTGATCATGGCCAAGCAACAGCTGCTAAACGGCCTTGACAGCAATGAGGAGATGAAAGAGCTAGTGAAGATAATGGGAAAAATCGATGTGCTTGTCTCTTTATTTGCAGTATATGTAGCACTCATGATGTATTCAGTGGCTACGACATGAGCACTTTGCTGAAACTAGTAATGAATGAAACCTATGTAGCAGTTTGGGCATAGTGTTGTGAACATCTAATGATTTCTATTAACGGAAATCAGGGGGTATCCCCTTTTGCTCATAAATAAATAAATAGCAGAGGCCCTGTTGGGTCAGCTTTGTTCTCATTTGAAGACGTCGAGCAAATTGCAGTCCAACAACAAACTATGTCATCAAATTCATGTTTCACAGCCAAATATGAGTACTACTAAACAACAATGTCATCATGTTTTAGTTGTGATACAATCACCAAGCACAAATCAACATACATAACAAGTGATGTTCTCACAGCAAAATACTAAACAACATGTTCATTAGGTTTCAGTTGTCATAGCAAACACAATTTCACATAGTAGATAAAAAAAGTCTTTTGATAGGAAAATACGACAAAAGCAATGTAATCATCATCCGCAGCAGCAGCGTCAACATCTTCGCCATGTGTATCAGTCTGAATCATAATTCCCCATGGTGTCATCTTCTTCTTCGTCCTCAACGTCCTCGAACGTTGGCTTCTTCTTGATCAACTCTTGTATGTCGACAACACGACAGGCAATCTTTTCACCGTCGTCATTGACGTGATGGTTCTCAAAGATATTAGGAACATTTGTGTTATCTTGTACATCAGGAGCAGTGTAAGCATCATCTTGTTGTGCAACTTCATTAAACGAATTCCTCTGCTCAAACCTTTGCAATACTCTCCAGTCATCGCTACGTGCAAATGTGTCTTCCAAGAAAAATATCTGTGTTGCTTGATTTGCCAAAAAAAAGGCTCGTTGGTCTGGTACGCCGCCTTGACATTGATGGATTTGAAATAATCATTAGCTCTGGGTTTTGCGATCCTGGAAAACAGGTTATACCAACGACAGCACAACAGAACCACACACCGATGATCCTCAAAACTGGAGATATACTGCAACTGAACAATGTGTGTTATGTTAGCATACATTTCAGTTGTCTCTTTTTCAAACGTATCCGTGCTCATGATGGCACTGTTTTGTGTCTTCCTGCCTTCGTCTCGTGAAAGGGTGTCGTAGCGCAGATCTCCAACAACGCAAGATTCATAATGTCTTACCCGAGTATCAGGACCCATTGCTAGTGAGTAAAGGGCATCATCAAATGTCTGCCCATCCTCCCGCATCTTCTTAACCTATCGTTTGAAAATAGACAAGTTGATCATCTTATGTACTCAATATATTAAAAAAGCTGACAGTACACTTCAAAAGCTTACATGGTTCTTGAACCATGTCGCAAATCCTGCCATAACTAGTTTGTCAATGTTTCTTGGATTTTGCGGCAGTAACTCCTGTTTGTAGATGCTGCACAACATAGTGATCGCGTCAAACATCTAAATATATAAGAATGTGTTGCAAGCTTAGTAGATTACAATGTATAAGCTGCAGTACTACACTTACTTGATATAAGGTAGTATCTTAGGACAGTTATTCAACACATACCAAACAATTTTGTCCAAATTTTAGGTTTGTCCTCTTGTCGACTCTTCCCTATAACTCGAACAGTATAATCGAAAACATTGAGCCCGGGATTGTCTTCACCCACCTCTTTGCTAAGCTGATCAGCTGTTTCAATGTATTTTGAGCAGAATGTCAACGCTTCTGTAGCAATGTAGGCCTCTGCAATGGAACCCTCAGGTCTAGCTCTGTTCCTAACACAGCCCTTGGAAGTGCCTAGCCATCTTTCAATAGGGTACATCCAGCCATACTGTACTGGACCTCTAAGTAGTGCCTCATTAGGTAGATGAACAGCCAAATACACCATCACATCAAAGAAGGCTGGAGGATATATCTTCTCAAGGTCGCATAGGATAGTTGGTGTCTTGTCTCTAAGATGCTCCAAAGCATCTATCCTGATATTTCTACTGCAGAGTTCCTTGAAGAATTGTCCCAACTCTGCAACTGCTCTGTATAAGTCAGGGAAGCCCAATCCTCGAAGGATAACAGGTAAAACCCTTTGAAGTAGGATGTGGCAGTCATGAGTTTTCAACCTTTGTACCTTGTTTCCATCTACACTGACTCTCATTTCAGGGTTGGAAGCAAATCCATGTGGGAATCTCACATGTGACAAGACCTTGCAGAATCCAAGACGTACACAGCTGGTGCCATATCCCGTGGTTTACCTTCATCTTGCACCTGCAAATCCTTTCTGATACCCAGGTGTGTCAAATCAATCCTAGATTTTAAGGCATCTTTCGTCTTGCCTTCAATATTAAGAAGTGTGCCGATAATGCTGTCGCATATATTTTTCTCGATGTGCATCACATCAAGATTATGCCGCAGATCCAAATCTTTCCAATACTCCAAGTCCCACAAAGTGGACCTACAGGTAAACAATAATCTCTCTTCTGCCCTGCCATGCTTCCTTTTCCCGCTACCATTACCAGGATGGTTTCCTGGTGTAATATGCCTGACCTTCTCTAATTCCACTTGCAACTCATCGACGGTGAGCCTCTTTGGCGCATCATGGTTTTCATGCTTTGCAAACACATGTCTTCGGTATTTTCTAGGATGCGGCTTGTCCTTGGCAAGGAAACGGCAGTGTCCAATGTAACAGATCTTGCTAAGTATTGCGTATGACAGATTCCTGTCACAACGAACACATGCATTGTAACCATGTGTCATTCGCCCTGACATAGTGCCCAAAGCCGGATAATCATGGATGCACCAAATTATAACAGCACGCAGAAAGAAATCAGCTGGTGGGCTACTATATAGGTCTCGAGTGAGAACACCCTTCCATAGCTGTTGAAGTTCCTCCACAAGAGGCTCCATGAAAAAAATCAAAATCCTTTCCAGGACGTTTTGGACCTGGGATGAGCAAGGCCATCATGTAGCTTGATTCTTTGGTGCAGACATTTGGAGGCATGTTGTAAGGGATAACAAGCACTGGCCACATGCTATATGTGGCGATCTGGTGGCCAAATGGGTTAGATCCATCTGAAGCTAAGCCAAGTCTAATGTTTCTCGGGTCAACAGCAAACTCTTTGTGTTTATCATTGAAGCTTTTCCACTCACTACCATGAGATACATGGCTTATTACATTCTGATCTCTGTACTCCTGGTTCCTAGAATGCCACAATACATCCTCTCTTGTTTCAGCATCATGAAACAACCTCTGTAATCTTGGTGTAATTGGAAAATGTCTCAGAACATTATGAGGAATCCTGTTCACAGCATCGCCATCTTTCCATCTTGATGATTTGCATTTCGTGCATTCACTTAAGTTGGCATAATCCTTCCGGAACAGAACACAATTATTCTTACAAACATGGATCATATCATATCCAATTCCAACTGCATGAAGGAAATTCTTCATTTTACTGTAGGTGTGTGGCAGCTCAGATGCATCTGGAAAAGATTTGCGGAAAGCAGCCAACATCGCATCGAATGATTTGTTGGTCATCCACTCAGATGTCTTCACCTGAAGAAAGGTGACAATAGCTGAGAATACTGCCAGCTTATTTCCTGGGGTGACAGCAACGTTGCATTGTTCCAACATGTGGGCCCACCGTTTTTCTTCTGCAGGTGAATGTTCATGGAATGCACGAGCATTTTGTAGCATTGTTTCAATGTTGGTCAAACTCACTGGCTCCGCCACCACCACCACCTCCTACTCTTCCACCTAAGCATCAAGTAGATCAAGATGGTGATCTGCTGCTTCCACGTAGTCAATAACATTGATGTTCACAGCTTCACCATGATGCACCACCTAGTATATGTGACCGACATCCCATACAAGTGTAGATGATTTTGCACAGTTGACTGGGGTCTTCTAACTGAATTCATGCAACTGCTACACGGGCAGAGCACATCTGATTTCAGACCACCGTACTCAGCTTTGATAAAGTTCATGAAGTTTTCAACCCCCTCGACATATGCAGCGGAGAATCTTCGAGCAGAAGTTATCCAAGTCATATCCATCTGTTAGACATACAAATTAGTTCTTCTACTAGATATTATAGGAAAAACATATATGCTTTTTTATGACGTCCAGAAAAAAATACCTAGGTCGATGTCTAAAGCTATGGCAAGATATTTCAACGAGCAGATCTAAGTAACTAAATATATGTAAAGCTAATTCAGCAAACAGATTTGAGTGCTAAATTATGGCAGGTTGTTTCAGCAGTCAATGAGGCCGAGGGCACAGCCGTCGAACTATCGAAGGCCATCGCAGCAACAAAGATCGAGTATAAAATGGTGTAGAGCTATTTCACCTAACAGATTGGCTACTAGACCATGGCAATCTACGTCACAATAAATATATGGCAGGATATTTTAGCAACTAATCGGCCTTGGCATGCCATCTCAGCTAAGCAGATTGAGTGCAGAATAGTGCAAGGAAGCTTCTTAAGCAGAGCATATTGATAGTAAACTACTTTGACAAATAGTGAGATTAACAGCGTCTATCAGCTAAAATTCAGCGCTACACCGACATGAATGGGGCCTCAGTCTAGAATGCGCGTACCGTGGGAGAAGCTGACCGCCGTGCATCTCCACACGAATGTTGCTAGCGGTGGCGGAGCTGACCGCCATGCGCCTCCACAAGAACATAGCCAGAGGTGGCGGCGTGGCTAGAGGACGACAATCTACGAGAGCGTACTGTGGGAGCGAGAGGATCGCCGCGTCCCCTTGACGAACCGCGGCGCCATTGTATCGGCGCGGTGGGAAGGGCGGCTTTGGCGGAGCGAATGGAGTGGATGGGGACGGGGGGAGGGGGGTTTGGGTAATATTATTGGCTAGTTGGCCGAAGGGCGGTTGAATCGGATTTGGGGGGAATTTTTGTGTGGGGGGGGGGGGGGGGAGGATTTTCACGCGGTGGGCGGGGGCAGTTTGGCACATGGTCGGTTTCTCCAAGTGCAGTCCCACGTGTCAGTGAAGAGGCAAGCCAAAGCGCGTTCCGTTTGCGTGAGCCGTGTTCAGGACCGAACGTGTGTGGGGTGCAATGCGATCGCGACAGGAGTGATGTGAGTGTACCGCCTTTTTTCCTTTTAAACTAGGTACTTCACCCCCTAAAAAAAATTGTTGCTTCGCGCGATCCATCGATACTACTACTAGTAATCTAGTAATCCCGACTAAAACAGCGCGGCCGGGTCTTTTCCCACGCGATATGCTAGGAGGTTGGCTTAGTTGGGCTTTTTAGGACGAGTAATGCTACACCTATGTAATCCCAGTTACAAAATTAACGTAATGTGAAACATGTGAGATGTTGATTGTAGATTGGGGGAGAGCCCACCACCATGAAAATCAGGGTAGGAGAGAGAGAGGCAATTTACGTAACCCTTTCGTAGGTTCCCGTAGATGTAGAAAGATGTGAAATGCGTGAATGTGTAGTGGACGTACTATTGGAGTGCCTAAGATAATTTGTGTATGTATAGACCCTATGTGTTTATTTTACTTCGCATGTTAGATTTGTCTCGGTTCAATAAAAAGCAAAGTTGGTGATGATGGTGTGCCTGTCATCCTGCAATATAGGCCGTCCGATCTATATCTAACGGATAGGAAGGAAACTATGACAATTTACCCGCACTCCTCTCCACATTTGTAGATAAGGCTTTCCCTTGTTCATCCTTTTGTCCCACAAGATCTTGATCTTCTGTGCAACGCACGGGCATCTTGCTAGTACTCCTACAATATGTATATTATTGTGAAAGTTCATATACACCGGCCGAGATTAATGCAAACATGGCAGATTTTCATCACATTTCAAACTTTTATAGGACAGAAAAATAAAAGAAACCCGACCCTAAATCTATTCTACGGTGGCGACCGACGTCCACCATCTGCGATCTCTATGTACGGGGGCGGGGTTCAAGACCTGTGAAGTGAAGGTGCGGTCTCCGGCGAGGAAGAGTAGAACACGGGATACGGACCGGCCAGTTGGCACACCATGCCGTGCCGCCTCCCATGCCCTACTCGTCCTCGGAGGAGTTCCCGACCTCGGCGGTGTCGGACGTTGGACGGCGGCAAGTAGGACGCGTGGCTGATGGTGCTCGCGTCGTTGGCCGCCAGCATGGCCACCACTTGTGCGGTCGCGTCCGCGTCCGGCTACGCCGCTATGGCATTACGAGAGGCGACTTGAGCGAGGGCGGCGACCTCGAGCTCCATCCCCGAAGACAAGCTCTCTCGCAGAGTGTGGTGGATGTGGTGCTAGGTAGGAGGACAATGCGCTACGGTGTGGAGGTTAGCTGGGCGTTGCCACTTTAAGTCGCGCATTCCGGTGAGGCCAAGCGTCCGGGTGCGTCATTAAGTCGCCGGAGTTGGTTCCTCGGGCACCGAGCCTCTTAACAATGACATACAAATGGACGGCATGAATGCGGGCAGCTAGCGCCGGCTGGGAACGCACCGTGCGCCGGCACGAGGGATGAGGGTTTTGGTGTGCCACGGTAGTCAGCTGCGGTCGTGGCAACATTGGAGATGCCCTTTGCTCACATGCGATCCCCGCATGTCATTTAAAAGCAAGACAACCCGGCATGGTCTCAGGTCCAGAGGATGCAGTTGGCCGCGTTACACCACTCCGCGGACGCGTCGCGGCGCCCCGTGCATCCTCGACAAGCCGGGTGTTGGGGTGTGTTTGGATTGTGCCAAAGTGCACCTTACCAAAATTTTGGTCATGACCCAAAGATTGGTCTTTGTTTGGATGGTTGCCATTTTTTTGGCAATCCAATGGACTCTAGCCAACTCTAGTTCATTTTTCTTGCAAATGTTGGCCAAATCATGGGCAACCAATACCTCAACCAAAATTTTGGTCATGACCCAAAGATTGGTCTTTGTTTGGATGGTTGCAATTATTTTGGCATGCCAGTGAACTCTAGCCAACTCTAGTTCATTTTCTTGCCAATGTCGGCCAAATCATGGGCAACAGATACCTCAACCAAAATTTTGGCTACCCAATGCTTTGATGGGGCAACCTTGGGCACAAACCAAACATACTGTTGGTCGTGCCACATCACTAATGCCACCCTCGACACACTGAAACCGACCGTGTCTAGCGACGATATGAGCGTGTCGCTCACCGCGGTCGCCGTGTCCAGAGGCGGTGCTGGAGCTGCACCCCGTTGTTGGCCCCAATGAGCCACACGAACAGTTGTCGGTGGCGAGGAGGTTGTGGGCCAGCTCCTCCATTGGACTAGTTTGCGCTACATCGTCCCGACGGGTGTGCCCCACATGTCGGTTTCCCGGTTTTCCCGTCCATATTCGAGCGTCAATGCTCCATGTTGCGCATTAGGCCTTTCACTATGTAGGCCAAGCGAGACAACTTATTGTTTATTTGAGTTGTTCAAGTATAATCATGTGGCGTTTGCTTATTTCACATTCCTCTCCAACCCTCTTCTCCATCGATGATGTCGCCCTCCAGTCGAGTCCATCCTCCTGCATGCCTCATTTGAACATTCCACCGAGTATCATTCACATGTACCCACCCTAGTCCTCTTTCAATAGATCTCTGGACCCCGAGATGAAATCGAGAGGGAACGAGTGGGGGCACGTGATACCTAAGGCGGATTCAAAATTTTGAACTGGTGATCATAGCATCCGCAAATCATATATAAAGGGTATTCAATGTTCGTTTCGTTTTTGAACGTACAATATACTCCCTCCTATCCTTTCTAGTTTACATATAAGTTTTATGTGTAGTCGAAGTATCTCTACTTTGATCAAAAAGGTATCGACATTCGACAATGCCCAATCAATATTGTTAGATTCGTACGTACTCCTAGATTTGTACTCGACATGGTTTCCAATTTGACTATTGACAAGATTAATAGTACATGAGATGTATAATGTGAAAATTATATCATTGGAAACTCCTTTCACATATGAATTTGACCATATGCTTTGTGTAAGTTGCATGTCATATATTATTACTCTAACATTTGGTCAAAGTTAGCCTCGAAAAATGCATTAGGCCATGTATAGTAAATGGAAGGAGGGAGTGGTAGTGGAAGTGGATCCTCTGACGTAGGTATCCCTGCCTTACCCTCCCTTTTGGTCACTTACTGGCGGACCCCATGCTTTCTAGGCCCCGCATGTCAGTTACTCAATGGGTTCGGCCACGTCAGGGGATCCTCATCCGTAGTATACTCCCTCTGTTTTTATTTACTCCGCATAAAATGGAGGGAGTGGTAGTATAATAAATGATGCGGGCGGGGGAGGGGGAGGGACGTCAGTTTGCTCTCAACTGTGGTCCCACAAGCAAGCGAAAACGCAAGACAAAGCACGTTCCATTCGGTGAGCGACGTGGAGGGTCCAGCGTGCCGGGCTGCAATGCGAACGCGACAAGAGTGATGTACAGTCAAAACCGATTGACTGGTCGTCACCGGAACCACTATTCACACCAGAACCTTCGCTGCTCGGCCTACACCAGCCACTGCCCTAAAACCACACCAAATCTCCAGCCCATTCCCCCACCTTTCGATCCCCTAGCCCGCATCAAGCGTCCCCTAGTTCGTCGGAAAGCCATGGTGCGCCGCAAGATCACTTACTGCAAGATGCTGACGCCGGAGCGCCGCACAGAAATCACGGCGACGGTCGGCGCCACAGACCTCCGTTCTGAAGCTTGCTTTGCGGCGGGCCAATCCCCGAGTTCTCTGGAGCCAAGCTACGAGGAGGAGGAAGCCGATCCAATGTTCATGGCGGAGGTCGTGGCGCAAAAGGCCCCCGATGGGTATAAGTTGATGGATGTCGACTTCGTGCTGGCGTCTGAGTCCCCCATGGTGCAGGCGGACCAGCGGTTCAACATGGCGATACTAAAGGAGGACCGGGAGGCAGAGACTCAACTCGACACGGAGCGCGCGCATGCCACTGCCATCGAGGCTCTCCTGCAGGCAGAACCGGGTGTCGTGGATGTGAACCGGGCAGCGGAGGCGCAACTTGAGGCGGAGCGCGCGGATGCCGCTGCCATCGAGGCCCTCCTGCAGGCGGAACCAGACGTCCTGGACTTGAGCCGGGTGGCAGAGGCTTAACTCGATACAGAGCATGCGGATGCCGCTGCCATCGAGGCCCTCCTGCAGGCGGAACCGGAAGTCCTGGACTTGAACCAGGCAACGGAGGCTCGACTCGACGCGGAGCGCGTGGATGTCGCTGCCATCAAGGCCCTCCTGCAGGCGGAACCGAACGTCCTCAACTTGAACTGGGCTGTGCTCTCGTCCATGTAGAGAGCCCACACGCTCCGCTTGAATGAGTAGCTGGAGGCCGAGGACAACCACGGTGCGGAGACACACGTCGGCAGTGACGGCTGGTTCGCGCCGGCAGCCAAAGACAACGAGGCCGTCACTTTTTGCGAGCAGTGATAGTTTTTCTTTATGTTGTTGTTTTTATGGATCTTTTGCTGTGTAAAAATATATTTTTGTTATGCAAGTCACCTGACTTGGGTCAGTCTACCATTTCAGGCGGTTGGATGAATATCCTACGTCTCCTAACCCTTCTTTCCTTCTTCCTCACCTCTTCTTCTTCCCCAATAGACCACTGCACGGGCCGTACGGATACTCCCCAACATGCAGTTGGATAAACATACTCTATGAATGAAAATTATGTGTCAGCGATAGGATGGCTGAGTTTGGTTTGTTCACATACGACAGCACGTGTCAGTGAGGGTGCGTTCCCTTGGTTGGGTTTGCGGCATGCAGGAGCGACTGTGTGAGGGTGCAGTGCGACCGCGGCGTGCAGGAGCGGCCGTGTGAGGGTGCGGTGCGACCGCGACAGTCTTGCGCAAGTGTACCTCCTTCTCATTTTGAAAACTTTAGGCAAGCTTGGCAAAAATGTGTGGCAAAGTTTGGCAATGCAAGGCCTAGACCCAAACAGGATAAGTACGTACGTACTAGGAGTACTAGTGTTAAAAAAGAAAGGCGGGGTTTTCCTTTGCGGGATTTAATCGATACAAATCCTTGTTTCATGTGTCAATTAATGCGTATTTTTTTCTCCAAAGACCAAAGAGCTAACCATCTCACTCCTCATTGCTAGATTAATGCAGCGCCATGCAAACCAACCTTCTCACTTCCGCATGCATGCAGGGGATATTAGTGTCCTTGGTTGCTAACCCCATCAATTTTGCCTCGATTAGTGTTACTGGCCCTTTGCAAATTATAATTTTGATATGCTGGCCTTGTGTACAAAAAAATGGAGGTAGTAACTATATTTGACTTCCTTCCACATTGCGGTGACGTCGACGATATCTTTTTTTTGTGGTTTGGTGAAGTGCTTTCGACGGAGAACACCATTGAGGGAGACCACGGTAAGTGGTTCGCAAGTGCCGCCTGCAAGCCAAGACAACCGCCTTATTTGCATCCTGGAAGTCCGTTGAACCAAAGGACTAGTACTACTAGGATTACTAGTGCGGTGAGATGGTTTCTCGAAGAAGATGATGGAGAAGAGGAGTCATCGAAGAGTGAAATGATGGTTGCTTCATTCGTGCTTTTGTGATTTGACGCCTCACTGCTTTGTGATTTGTGATAGAAGGGACATGGGAGTAGACTCTGTGCTCTATACTATACTACATGCGTCCAAGCATGGGAGAAAGAGGAGAGACATTGCATTTTTCTATTCCTCAATCAATCAGGGAGCTTCAGTTCCATCTTTTTGGCTTTGGCAACACCGTCCACAATGGTTCCCACGATGCCAAAAGCTATTTTCACATTTGGCTACACATTGTGGATGCCCTTAACCGTACCACTTGGTTTTGCTCCTGTGTGCTATCTATACAATTCTCAATTATATTGATCTAAAAAATTATAGAATCAAGATTAGTAAAAAAAGGAGGTGATTTTGCCGCGCGGATGGCGAGGGAGGTTCTTATTTTCGGAGGACATTGTCCTGGCGGTTTTCTAACATGCGGTCCCACGTGTCAGTGCTTTACCAAGCCGATCCGCGTCCCACATGAGGCGAACAACGACAGAAGCAACACGTGGTTAAGTTGAATAAGACGAGGGAGAAGCGGATTCAGCAATGAGTGAAACGATGGTTGCTTCGTCCCTCTAACTTCTTTTTTTAGCATTATTACTTTGTCCCTCCTGCGAGAAAGGTGCAGCTTTGTGATTTGACACCTCATTGCTCATTACTATGCCGGCGCCATGACTGGGGTGCTTCACCCCGGCTGCTCTGCACTGTACTCCGGTATGGCACGTGGACCCAGTAGCTTGATGTCCCACATGTCGACGAAAGGGACTAGAAGATTTATGAAAGCGATCGCTCCACTCTTACGATGGAGGAGTAGACGACACGACGGCCCAGTGAACTGTCACTTGTACTGTATAGCACAATCCATTGATACAAACCCGATTAAACAGGAAAGGGCGGGATTTTTCCTGGGCGGTAGATGATACTGGCCATACATTTCAAAGCCAATTTTAATGTATGCAAACTGAATAATTATAAGTAATAATATGATATCTAGTAAAACTAAAAACAAATATGATTTATTGTGTTAGAGTGTACTAGTAGTTCTGTAACATGCGAGAACGTGTAGAGATGTAGTTTTGGAGGGCCTACAGAGAGAAAAGCGTAATACGGTCACCGAACTTCGGAATAAGCTGATTACAGTCACTATATATGTTTTGCGGTGATTATACGGTCACTTGCTCATGGTTCAGCATCGGATTGCACTCTGTTGACCGGCCAAATAGTCTGCATGGCACCATGTTGACTAGTTAAATTGACCATGTTCCTTGTGGGTCCCACCTGTCAGTTCGCATAGGGAAAAGGTCAAATAAACACAAATTTATGCAGGCGCGACAAGGCTCCAACCCGTGCGCGGGAATCACCTGGTTGTGTATGTGTCTGTCAGGGCCTGATGTGTGCACATGCACGTGTAGGTTGAGCACTTGAGCGTGAGAGTGTGTGTTTGTCGTGTGGTGTACTGGTGTGTGCATGCATGCGTGCGTGTGTGCGTGTGAGTGTTGCGTGCGTGCGTGGCTGTGTGTGTACGTGTGAGTGTTGCGTGTGTGCGTGGGTGCATGTGTTTGTGTGAGTGTTGCGTGGATGCAGTTCATGTGCATGTGTGCGTGTGTGTGTATAATCACCAGACCAGCTCCTGTGTGTTAAAACAGACGGCTTAGCATACCAATACAAGGCCACCTTGTCCGCTATGCCTGCGGTCATGACTTCGAACCACCGTCCAAATTTTTTATTGTCGTTTGTTTTCATTCTTACTAGCAAGATGCCCGTGCGTTGCACGTAACATCAAGATGCATTTGTATGACTTGTTTATCTTGTGACAAGAAAGGATGAACGAGGGAAGGCCTTATTTGCAAATATGGAGAGGTGTGTGGGTACCTTTTTGCAAAATTGCCATAGTTTCTTTCCTATCTGTCAGATATAAATCGGACGGCCTATATTGTAGGATGGCAGGCACACCATCATCACCAACTCTGTTTTTTATAAGAGTGTATTTTATGTATTTTATAAGAGTGTAGATGTAGAGTAGATACAAGTCGACAGGTGCGCACGATGGTAGTGAGATAATGTGATGCAACACTAGAGGTGCCACGTGGAGCGTTTAACTGGGCAACTAGTCATGTCATGAGCAAATACAGAGTTGTACGGTGAGCCCGTGACTGTATAATAACCACTAAACGTAAATGGTGACCGTAATGAGTGGATTCTGAAGTCCAATGTACGTATCGTGCTTTCACTTCAAATACAATGATCGTCATTGCATATATCGCTAGAGAAAGATGAAACATGCATGAATTTTCTGGGGGCTTACTTTTATAGGACTTGGAGATCGTTTTGTGTGCATACGTGAAAGGGGCGTAAGGGGGGGGGTATGTGATGGAGAGAGAGATGCTCTTCGTTTCTCTTTATTATGACTAACTTTGTATATACTATAAAAATATACAAATTCACAGTGCGGAATAAATATCATTATGGGCACCATGTAATGCAAATTAGAGTTCGTACTCCTCCATATAACTTTGTAATGTTGTATATATGTAGAAACTCTAAAATAATTTTTTGGCCACACTTTATTCAAAAGGAATGTTGTATGCGAAATAAACGTGAAGAGAGGGCTTTTTATATCAATGGGGTACGTGATGTAACATGTGTGAATGTGTAGTTGATGCATTTGGCGGGTCCTAGAGAGGTATGTGTGTGTATTACATATTCGAGAGAGGCATGGATAGAGGGGACGACGGGGGGGCGTGGGAGAGATAGCACGAGAAATGAGAGTGGTCTAGAGAGAGAGAGAGACGAATATGATGTCACGACGAGAGATTCCATTCCCTTGAGTGTGTATATGCAATGGGGGAGGGAATAGAGGCACCAGGAGAAATTTTCTGTGTGTGTGGTGTTTGTGTTGGTATGTGTGGGTGTGAGAAGATAATGAGATGTGGGGGCAGAGGGTATGTCACCGCGTGAGGTCCGGTGGGTCGAGGTGAGGCCCTTCGTTCAGTTCCGTCCTGCGCCACATTGGTCGGCCCGTGACGCATTTAGGAAGACCCATGGATGACTAGTCGTACAAGACAAAGATAGCAGAATTGTGAAGGACTCTGTGTCCACTGAAAAACCCGGCTAGGATTTGTAACCCTAGGTTCTCGGACTAAGGTAACCCCTTTATCTCTGATATTACTATTCATCCAACCTAACTTTATGGGGCATCCTACAGAATGCTCTGCTAGAATCATACTCGTCGATTAGGAAGAGAGGTGTGAGACAATGCGTGAGAGACAGGCCTAAAGATAATGTGCGTACATGAGACACGTTGGCAGGTCCATGTATATAGAAAGGGTCGATGGGGATTGTGCTTGTGTATGTTTGTGAGAGGAAGAGTGCTTGTGATAAAGGTTAGTGAAAACAGTTGTAAATGGTTACGGGAGGGAGGGAGGGTTATATCTAGAGCATGTGTGCAAGAAAGACACCTCGGGAGAGAGTGTGTGAGCATGTGTGAGAGACCACCGATGGAGAGTGAAACTACATGTAAAAGACTGATGTACACATTGATTAAAGATATAAATTGTATCCAAATATTAGGATGGGATCATGATATTTGCAATTCGCGTAAGGAGCGGTCATTGATCCATCAGACATCTAGATTCTATCGAATTTGAGCATGTCTGTTATTATTCAACACAATTTTACCACATAGTTAGTATTTTGAACTCCAGACAGTGCATCGCTTTAGCAGTTGAATATAAACGTCAGTATAGTTCATGTTGTGTGTGTAAAGCACATTATACATACAAAAATTACACAATGAACATTATAAATAGCTACCTATGAACTAGCATACATTTGAATTCAACTTAAGGTGGTTTAAAAAAATTGAATTCAACATGAAGTCCATTCAATTATTTGAATTTGATATCATGGCATTTGTAAACCATACCTAAATTATGGGGGCACCAATCTTTGCTCTGATTTTGTACATAATAGCATATGTAGTCGTGTACAAAATAGATTCAAATTTAGCTCATCATTTCCAAAATAATCGTAGTTATAGGATTTTCAAGTGTCAAAATATCAAAAAGAAGCGGATAATTTAATGAGGTTTTCAAACATACAAGGTCAAATATAACATTGTCTATTTAGGTCAATCCTCATAGTTCAAGAGTACTCTAAACGTGAATGCTTGTGTTTCAAAATTTCGAACGAAGCACCAAAAGAGCCTCGACTCGCCCGAAACCGCGTGAGACCAATGTTTGGTGGTACAAGGAAATTATTTTACTAACAACTCCGACCCGTGAAACCTACCGGCCCGACGTCCAAAGGTGTAAACCGGGGTAGGTTTGTAGCTTCATCTAGACGCCACGCAACCGCCTCCGAAAAACATTCATACACAATGGCCGCCTAAGCACACATGCACGCGACCGAAATCGCTCCCACCCACTATTTGGGACACCTGGCATTACCATCCTACCCTCGACCCGCAGTAGGTCCGAAATTTAAGAGGGGGGCAAAGTTTGTACTTTCCCCAAATTTCAAACAAGCGCGTCCCATCTTCTGTTCAAAAAGCCAAAAAGAAGCGCGTCCCAGACCGAAACATGGTTCCCCCCACCCGTCCAATTCCCCATTCGTACTCCATGGGCGCCAAAACTACCTCTCCACCAGCCGTGAAACCCCGGCGTCCTTCGTCCGCCACCCCATCCCACCCATCAACCGCCGCCCTCCTCCATCATGCCGGAGCCGATACCCCGATGTTGTCGTCCACCGCAACCTCAACCGCAACGCCCTCCACGGCTAGTAGTTGAAGCTGAGGCCGAGCCGTCCGTACCCGAGCCAGTTCAACCACGCCGTCCTGCGCCTCACCGCTGCCGCTCCAACTTCATCACCCTCCACCGCACCGGAGCTGTTCCTGCTATGCCGTCCTTCGCCGCCTTGGATCTGCTTCCCCTCCGCTGACATACGACCATGGCAATTTGGCCATGGGTTCATCCAAGCCTGCACCCTCCAGAACATCGGTTTCCCCGGTAAAAAGAAGAAGATCGGCGCGACATGTGGAGGTGACCACACCGGCAATCGAAAAAGGTACTCATCTTCCCTTATTCGTGCAAATATTACGTCTCTGCTTGCACGGTATTCATCCCACAGAAGACACTAGTTGACCGCTTCTTCTTGATACTAGATGTTCCTAGTAACTCGCGATGCACAAGGTTTCTCCTCATATACTATTTCACCTTAGCTAGATGTTCGTCGCCCCCCCTGAATTTCAATTCTGGCCAGTTGATTCCTAATTAACGGAAGCATTCCCCGGCGTAACAGGTGCTAGTACGCCTATTACGCTGGGGAAGCAGCGCCTTGGTGTTTATCTTAGGTACGTGTGCGGCCTAGATCTATCGGCGCCCGATCTGGAGGCCGGCCGGGATTAAAGGGATGGCCTGGGGGCGCTGCCAAGCACGGCGGTGGTGTGAGGTCGAGGGGAGGGCGGGGCGGCGGAGGCAGGGGTCTGGGCTGGTGGTCGCTGGCGGTTCAAGAAAGATCGTCAACAGTGACTGGCGGGAGGTAGACGAAGGCCATCTGCCCGTTCCTTATAGATCGGACAGTTCATTAAAAAAATCGACTGACCTATTTATTTTCAGTCAACTGTTATCTTAGATATGACCACATGTGGTGGTGTGCTGGAGGAGTACCTACATTTCCTGTGCTCATATATTACAAAATCATACGGAGTAGAATCTAATTTTGTTTGCCATGCAATGTTGTAGAGCTATCATATGTCTCCTGTCACTTATTTTTCATCCACCTGCTATCTGCTACTTTTACAGTGCACTAGTTTTGCACACACTTCACCCATACTCTCACTATTGTGTTTTTATGCAAGGGTATTTCAGAGTCTGCCGAAAGAGAAGCAGCAAAGAAAAGAGAGAAGTCACGCCAGCTTTCTTCGCGGGTATGCACGACACGTTAGAGTGCTATAAAGGGTGCAGCGTCAGTAGATGGAGACGGTAAACATAGCTCTAGAGTTGATGACCTCGCTCGCAATGAACCACCATCCTAGGTGCTTGCTTTAACTTCACGGTGTCATATGTGGTTACATGTTCCATATGGTGTCTAGCTTGTATTCGAAAGGCTGAAGTCGGTCTTTGGGGCTATTTGGTTCTAGGCCTAGCATTGGCACACTTTGCCACATATTTTTGCCAAACTTGCCTAAGGTTAGTTGATCAAAATGAAAGCCACAAGTTGGCAAGCCTAAGGGAATCTTGCCACATTTTGTGTGTGTATGCCATGTGTGGTCCAAGTGTGGCTTGCCTAAGGTGTGGCTTGAACCAAACACTCACCTAAGTTAGTCAAACTTGCCTAGCTTTAGGTGTGGCAACATTTGGGAAAGTTAGTCACAAACCAAACAGCCCCAAGATAAGGAAAGATATTTTTTACATGAACCACCATCCCGTGAGCACCAGAAGACAAATAGCTAGTTAGGGCACTAGCCGAGCCAGTGAAAAGCCTAGCAAAGATAGGAATCACCTGGAAGCCAACTAAAAAGCTGCGATGGTGGCGAAGCAGCCCTCCTCCCACCATGCTCTCAGGTCCTAGATGATCATGCTCACCACTCCAGTCGGATGTCTAGCTTGTATTGCTTCCAATTTGGTTAAATTGCATCTGCTTAGCTTACACATTATACCTTTGAATATGACATGCCTTTCTATTTTTGGTACATACTAGTACATCTGTGTATTAACCATGTTCTTACATCAAACTAATGTTATTGTGTATCCCTCATCAATCACTTATGACGAGGCAGGCAGGCAAGGGGACTACTCCTCATTTAAAGAATGCAGCGTTAGCCTCCCGACATGATTCTCAAGAAACAGAAATGCTAGATGAAGATAGTGAACGTAGATCTGTAGTTGATTACAGCATTTCCCATACACTAGCATCACAGGTGCTTGTTCTAACTTGGCAGGGTGATATGTGGTTGCATGTTGCATATGGTGTCTAGATTGTAATTCTTCCAATCTGGTTAAACTAGATGTGCTAGTCTGCTTAGCTTATACATTATACCTGTTAATGTGACATGCCTTCCTATATTTAGTACATAGTACATCTGTCTTTTAAGCATGTCCTTGCATAAAACTATTTTTTTTGTATCCCACATCAATCAATATGACGAGACACCTTTAGTATATGCAGTGCGATATTAGTTGGATCTTTCATATGATTTATAGCATGCGCTGCTTCTAATTTGTTGAAATTCCATTTATTGTGGGACGCTTTTAACTTGGCAGAGTAACATTGATTGCATCTTTCATGTGGTGTCTAGCTTGCATTGCTTCTTATTTGCTATAATGGTTTCTGCTTAGTTTACACAAACAGTTGCGAACATGTCATGCCATCCT
The DNA here is from genome assembly GCA_963921465.1 of Triticum timopheevii. Taxonomy (NCBI): domain Eukaryota; kingdom Viridiplantae; phylum Streptophyta; class Magnoliopsida; order Poales; family Poaceae; genus Triticum; species Triticum timopheevii. Next base: position 108,291,904 of record OY997271.1, read on the forward strand.
ATTTTTCGTACATATTCCATCCTGGTATCATGTGTTTGCCTTACATCAAAGTAGTGATTGTCAGTATCATGCATGAATGAGTTCTGAAGAGAGAATTTTATTGCTTTTTCTTGTCGGTTTTACTTGACAATTCAAAATCAATAAAGCGGAAGGAAGTTAGCAAGGCAGCGGATAAAGGTGCTCCTTCCGAATGGAGGGCCTCTACAGTTTCTACTCCTCCACACCTCCAAGATGATTTCCAAGACAACACATGCATAGACACTCAACAAAGTTGTGTTTATGATGAGCAGGTCTCCCCTAGTGTAGCATCACCGGTGCTCCCTCTAACTTGGCACTGTTATATGTGGTTGCATGTTATGTGTGATGTCTAGCTTGTATTGCTTCTAATTTTGTTGAATTCCATCTGCTTACTTTACACATTATACTTGAATAAGACACGTGTTCCTGTTTCTAGAACATACAATATCTGTCTATCACACCATGTTCTTACATCAAATTACTACTGTTGTGTAACCTGCAACAATCACTTATCATAAGACACATTTGACTTCGGAGTGTGATATAGGTTACATTTCACATTCTTTTCTAGCTTGTACTACTAATTTGTTGAAATGGCACTTATGACGAGACAATTTTAACTTGGTAGAGTGATATTCGTTGCATCTTTCATATGGTGTCTAGCTTTCATTGCTTCTAATTTGTTGAAATGCCTTCTCCTTAGTTTACACATCGTAAGCTGTCAATATGCAATGCTGTGAATATGCAATGGCACTAATGATGAGAGACCACTAACATGGTAGTGTGATGTTGTTTGCATCTTGCATATGATTTATTTCTTGTACTGCATCACATTTGTTTAAACGCCATTTATGATAAGACATTGTTAACTTGGCAGAGCGATATTTGTAGCATCTTTCATATGGTGTCTACCTTCCATTGCATTGCTTCTAATTTGGTGAAATGTCTTCTTCTTAGTTTACACATCATAGTTCTGGTTATCTCTTCCGTCCTGTTTTTCATACATATTACATCCTCCTATCATGTGGTTGTCTAACATCAAAGTTCAGTTCGTCTGCATCACGCATCAATTTGTTCTGAAGAACTAAATTGTTATTCGTTTTTCTTGTCGGCTTGACTTAACATGGCACAGAGAAAGAGGAAGAAACACAGAATGGCAGGGAATGAGAAGCGGATGAATCCTGCAGATTCTGCTGGTACTGATGGTGCAATAGAAGGTCAAAGTCCAGCAGAAAATTCTACAAACACGGCATCCCATGCTACACGAGCTGCAAAAAAAGCCAAACAGAAACAAATAGCTGCCACCAAACAAGCAGAGACAGCCCTAGTTCTTGCAACACCTACCACAGTACTACCAGCTGCACGACTTACTCGTGCTTCAACTGAGCTAGCAGCACATTCCCAAGCTCCCTTGCCACCTAAAACAACTTCCCAAGTAATCTTGACACAAGACAAGTTGGCAATATCACATGAACCTTGTGAGCTTCAACAACAAGAAGGTAGTTGCTGGAGTCAAATTACAGTTGCATGCTTCTTTATATGTAGTCTCATAGTTTGATGTACACTAACACTTCCTATGTTCGTTGTTGGACTAGCACCTAGGCGCAAGAGGAAACAAAATCAGGGATATTGCTCGATAGGTTAACTAAATCTAGAGGAGGAAGAATGGAGATCCGTTTTGAGGCAGGTTTAAAAAGGCCACGTGATGCTACAGAGTCAGCCAAGTTAGTATCAGAGGCAGCGGTTGCCGTTAGGTGTCATGTATGCATCCTCCCAACATGGATTCAGTATAGGAATGAAAAAGACAAAACATAGTTCAACACCTTCCTTGACCATTTATCTATAAGTATGGTTATGTATGGACTAGTAATATCGTCTTGCTCTGTCCCATACTTTCTAGGTTGTTGATAATGAGACTCCCATAATTTTCAACAGATCAGATTCAAGTTGGATAGCCAAGATGATAGAACCAGACAATCTTGCACTCATGTTTTCAAGTCTGCTCTACGACAGTATCGGTATAACTTGAGGAAAACTCACTTTGAAGGCAAGGCTAACAGTGAACTTTCCCAAACATCTCCAGTGGAAAATATATCGGATGAAGACTGGAGGGGCCTTGTTAAACACTGGTCTGATCCGAAGTATCAGGTACATTATATATACGTGATCAGATCACATGTTTAAGTCCTATTTACGCATGTGCCACACAAATCTATCTTATTGTAGGTGAACTGTTCAAAGAACAAGGCCAATCGTACGAAAGTGAAATTCCAACAGACAACAGGATCTCGTAGCTATATTGCACACTGCGAGGCTCTTGTAATTAGCTGTTGTTTCACTCTTTTCGCTGTACCATATTATCAGATCATTATTGACTTGTTCGAAATGCAGAGGAAAGCCCACAAGGACCAAAAAGTACCTGAACCAAATGTTGTGGAAATCTTCAAGGACTATCACACCAGGAAGAAGAAGGGCATGACTACACCAGTCAAAGCCGCTGTTGTAAGTCCTTAATCCTCATGCCTTTTAACTACTACTTACTCTGACGTGTGCCTTGAACTGCATGGCTTGCAGCCAATGTCTATTACTCTTTTCAATTTTATACACAATTGTCTTAGCGTATCATTGCACCGTACCAGGTTTAAAAGAGAGGAGTGATGTTCCTTTGATCTTGACTCGTAATCTAGTTCCGTGCTGGACTTGCCCACACACCATTACAATTGCATGTTTGTCTGTTCTCAGTTGTTTTGTGATATGAATGATGTCATACTATGCTTACCGTATTATAAACTTCGTCTCTTTATCCTTAGCCATCAATACAATGTGAAGAAATAGACAATACATTAACAATGGTACATAGTCATATGTTTGGAACCTGGTTTTATTATGTACTTTGCAATAAAATACAACTAATATTTTACATGGGTTCACCAGAATAAGTTCTGTATGTAGACCAAAGCTATTTTGTTTGGTTTTGCTGTCTCCTTAGTATCTTATGTTCTGGTACTACTAATGTAAAACCTCAACTTTTCAGCGAGCTATGGAAAAAATGGTGGAACCGCCACCTTCTGAAGGTGGCGAGGCAACTATAACCGCAATGTCAGCTCTTGCTGCAGTGGGTCAGTACCTGTCCACTAACAGTGCCAAAAGCACGTTCCTGCGTAATACTGGGTTGGTTGTTAAGGCAATATCGTCCAAACTGCCTCATGATCAAGATATGCAAGCTCAAAGCAATGTTGTATCTGCGCTCCAGACACAAGTCCATTCCCTAACAGAGACCCTTTGTAAAACAAGGAGAGACATTGTTCGATGTCATCGAGATATGCATGGTTTTGAAACCAGACTATCAGACATTTGCTATGTTGTTCAGGAGCCTGGGAGAAATGAAGGCGAGGGTTATGGTGCTCCATTGGACAATACAACATGAAACGTAATAGTCAGGTCAAATGAACTGAGCTTCTGAACTTCTGGTGGTGCATTTATCTGCTAGACTATTAAGTTTTATGCCAACCTTCCTTTTGTTATATAATTGTAATTTGTTTTGGTGCGATACAAAATTTATTCTTAACATGTAGCCATCGGCTGAAGAAAACAGCAAGCCATTTTTATATCGTGTAGAGTGTTCCCTATATTTGCACTGGTGGCGATATTTGATGCCGAGTGGATGTAATCTGTGCAATCGCCTTAATAGCCTAGAATTAGTTTCGGCCTTATTTATGCCCTAGTCTTCTTTTTCCCTGGTTTACTAGTGGCCGCAACTACCATGGGCCATATACGGGCCGTAGGATCCATGGGTCTCCTACGGGCCATCGATAAATGGGCCTCCAACAGGGCCGTAGAATCGGTGGGCCTTGGGCCGTCAGAGAAATGGGTCTACATGGGCCGTAAACGGGCGTAATTGGTATCGGCCCAGCACGGTAACGTGCCGTTAATAGGCCGTAGGACAGCAAAGGCTTAATTCTATCACAGGCATAACGGGTCGTTAATGGGCCAGAATATAGGACGGGCTGGAAACGGCACAACAGGTTAACAGGCCAGAAACGGGACGACTCTTACCATGGGCCGAATTTGGCCCATTAGGGTAACAGGCAAGTAACAGGTGACTCTTGCCATGGGCCGAATTTGGCCCATTAGGGGAACAGGCCAATAACGAGCCGGAAGTAATCGAGGGCCGAAAAGGAGCCCAAGAACGTATGGGTCGTCAATAGGCTGAAAGCTAACACAGGCTGGAAACGGCCCATGTAAATCACGGGCCGTTAATTGGTACAAAGAAAATTACTATTCATTCTGGGCTAGAGTCACCGTGGGCCTGTAAAGGGCCAAAAGATACGAAGGCCTCATATGGGCCGAAAGACGTCATGGGCCATCCATGGACTGAAAGTGAAATGGGCTGGTGTTATAATCGATGGCCCACATGACGTTCTTGGGCCGATTTCCTTTAGGGCCTAACGGGTCGTAAAATGGGCTATTTGCAAAGAGACCATTAACAGGCTTTTCATGGGCCAGCCCGTTAAATTTTGACCAAGTCAAACGGGCCGACTTTGTAAGCTAAATAGGCCAGTGGTGGGCCATGGCACGTGTCGACATATCATAGGCGCCTATCTGACCCACCGACGAGCTGGCACGTGTTTCGTCCGGCCAATAAGAATTTTACACGTGGAAATTTTCCATTGGTCGGGGCTGTTAACGGGTTATCGGATCCAAAACACGACCCGATAGCTTAACGGCGTTCAGTTACGGTGGATGCCACGTGTCGGTCACCCTTGATGAAAGCACTTCCGTGACGCGCGATTTATCGTCATGGAAGTGGACACTTCCGTGATGATAATTTTGGTAATGTCATGGAACACTTCTACGATAGCACATGTATGACTATCTTGATTCTGTCATAAAATCGTCATGGATGTACATGCATGACAAAAAACGTGACCAACTGTAACAAACACGTATCATCACGGAAGTGTATTTTTTGTAGTGTCAGGAGCGGCCTCACCAGGCAGGCTCGCGAGGAGGCGGAGAGATCAAGGTAGGGGTACCTCGCGAGGTGCTCGTGACGCAAGCCATGACGATCAAGACCAGGCGGGCGCCAGGCGGGCGTCGGCCTGCGAAGTGTCCTTGTTTCCTCTTTGGTGCAAAGGGGGCAAGCACAGGCACGGAGTACCGAGGCATCAAGCAAAGGTTACCATTTCAGTGCAACGAGACCAAGACCAGCAGAGAGGCAGGATGGAGGTCACCGTGGAGCCGAAGACGACATCATCACAAGTGCCTTTGGCAGCCGAAGACCAACTTTAGTCATGATAACTTGTACTAGATGTTCCCCTTCAAAATGGCCGTTTTTGGCGCCCTTCCCGCTCAATATTTGGGAAGAGGACCAGGGCCTCTATAAATAGGGCTAGCCACCATAGTAGAGAAGCAACTGATCGAGGGCATCTCATCTAGAGCCGATCGAACCCTTCTCAAGCAAAACCACAAGAACACCTCTCGCGAGCCTGTTCTTCCCTTGTACTGTTTATCATCTGCCCCTGAGGCAATCCACCACACCACACACTGGAGTAGGGTATTACACCACAACGGTGGCCCGAACCATTATAAATCTTGCGTCCCTTGTGTTGTTCTTCGTTTAGCTTAGATTCTCCATGAGGCGTTGGAATGTGGATCGGTAGGGGGAAGATCTTCGCACGCACTCCAGAGTTCGAACCTCAAGGGTTTTGTCGGAACCCGATATCCGACATTTGGCGCGCCAGGTAGGGGTGCGGCGGAATCTTTCTTCCATTGTTCCACGTTCGATCGTTCGTCATATCCATGGCTGACGCTCGCCGGGCTCGCGCTGAGCGTCGGGCTGCTCTCGCCGCCCACGTCGCCTAGACGGCTCCCGTCGGTGGGCCTCCCCATCGTTCCTCGTCGCCTGCCGCCCACGCCGCCACCGGCCCGGCAGGGACCGAGCAGCAGGCGTCGTTGCTACATCCCTCGGTGCAGCGGGAAGGCCGCACCGCCACTCCGTCGCTGACTCCAGTTGGTTCGTCGTCGCACGCCCGTCGTGCTCCCACGGATGTGCATGCCGCTTTCCTCCTGGCGCGTGAGCTCCTGCACTACCGTCCCGTCGACAACCTCTACGAGGAGTGGCTCGCTTGCATCACCGAGCTCGTCAGCGCCGCATGGGGCTCCCCTGTGCCGTCCATCTCGCTGCCTCTCCGTCCTGCGCGGGTGATGTGGCTTAGGAGGTGCCTCCCCAAGAAGGCACCCTGGCTCCAAGTCGCGCAGCCCCTGGACGAGACCCACTGCGTCCAGCACCCGCGCGACAAGAAAGGAGCATTCAAGAAATCCCTCATCCCCAAGAAGGTGCTCACGTGCTCCCTACACCAGCACGCCATGACCGCATCCCAGCGCCATCGCGTCAAGACCCCACGCTGCCTCTGGCAGTGGCACGCGGGAATCCCCAGGAGCAAGCCCCACGTCAGCAAAGAGCTCTGGTGGCCACCACAGGCTGCCGCGCCTTCACCACCGAGTTACGCAGTGTCGCCTGGCCGGGCAAGTTCATGCCGGATCTGCCTCCTCGCTACGACGGCACTGCCGACCCCGCGGAGTTCATGCAGCTCTACGAGCTGGACATCGAAGCGGCCAACAGAGACGAAAAGGTCATGGCGAACTGGTATCCCATGGCGCTCAAAGATGGTGCCCGCACCTGGCTCTTGAACCTGCCTCCCGGCACGATCTCCTCCTGGGACGAGATGCGCACCCGCTTCATCGCCAACTTCCAGGGCACTCGCGACCGTCCTCTAGTCATGGGCGACCTGCCCCGCATCAAGCAGCAACCTGGAGAGACCCTGCAGAAGTACATCCAGCGCTTCAACACCACTCGCCTCAAGATTCCCAAGGTAACTGAGGAGGCCATCATCTCAGCTTCTCTGATGGCGTCCGTGACGTCAAGATGAAGGAGGAACTGGTGATCCACGAAGATCTGTGGATGTCTCTGGAGCTGTTCAACCAGGCGACCCAGTGCGCAAGGGCTGAGGAGGGACACCTCTCCCTTCTCGAGCTCCCAGCCGCTGATCTTGAAGAGAAGAAAGCCAAGGCCAAGGATGTGAAGCGCAAAGGAGCAGCTGTGCTCGCAGTAGAGCCAGACACGAAGCGCGGCAGGGACTAGCCAGAGTCATCCAAGGGCAGCTGATACTGCGTGGTACCACGACCTCTACACCCACAAAACCAATGAATGCCAAGAGCTCAGGGCCGTGCGAGAAGGACGTGTAGGTCGATGCCCCGAGCGCAACGGTCGGGGCTATGGCTGAGGCGGAGGAAGAGGTGGAGGATGATGGGACGACCGTGGCCCTCGCCAAGGGTGGCGTGACCGGCCTTGCGAGGACCGCTGGCATGACCAGCCTCATGAGGGGGCTTGGAGGGATCAGCCTCGTGAGAATCGCCCGCAAGGCAACGCAGGCCTTCCTCCTATGCCACAACCACCAAGAAGGAATGATGACCATCATCAGGACGAGGGGGGTGGGGGCTTATAGGATCCACGTGCTATCGCTTGCATCTGGGGCGGTGCCCAGGCCCCAGCCTCTCAGTGCATCTTCAAGCAGTTTGCTCGCGAGGTAAATGCAGTCCTCCCCAAACTCGAGGCCACGCACCCTCTTAAGTGGTACATGTGCGCCATCACGTTCAACTCAGCAATCATCTCAAGTGTGCGGCAACAGCCGGTGTCCTCCCAATGCTTTGTTCCCCAGTCATCAGCAATGTGCAAGTCACCAGGACCCTCATCGATGGCGGCGCAGGACTCAACATTCTGTCCGTCGAGACGTTCAGCAATCTCCAAGTGCCGTATGACCAGCTTCAGCCAACCAAGCCTTTCTCAGGAGTCACTGATGGTTCCATCACCCCGATAGGGCAGGTCCGCCTCCTTGCCACCTTTGGACAGCGCAAGAACTACCGTACCGAGCTCATCAACTTCGACGTTGCCCATATTCGCCTGCCGTACAATGCCATCCTCGAGTATCTAGCCCTGGCCAAGTTCATGGCAGTGACTCACCATGGCTACAATGTCCTCAAGATGTCGGGAAGCGGCGGAGTCATCATAGTCCCCTTTGAAGAGAAGGATGCGGTATGCTCTCTCGAGCGTGCCTTCCAAGCCGCATCAATCGAGGACCCAGACAGCAAGAGTGGGAACTTTCCCGAGGCAGCTCCCAAGATGAAGAAGACATCACCCAGCTCAAGGCCTTAGGAGGCAGGCACCTCCGATGGCACCGCGCCGGGATCCACGCCCATCCAAGGGGTGCCTCCCTCCATCGCATAGGAAGGCGCACCCAGCACCCTCCTCGGGCAAGGCTCGAGGGCTCTCTTCTAGAGGGCCACTAACTTTGCCAAGATCACGAGGGAGGCGCTCGGGAACCACTTGGAGGCGTGCTTCGTGGCACGTTTCCCTCAGGAAGGCATGAGGCAAGGAGGGCCCAACCCTCAGGAGTTCATCACCAAGGTCACTCAAGAGTTGCAGTAGTCGAGAGTCATGCGCGGTAGCCGCCGCCTACCCGGCGTAGCTCCCCATCCAGGCGAGGATGGCGGGCTGTGCGTCTGCATCAACTACCCAGGGCTCAATTGAGTCGCGCCTCAGGAGCGCTTCCGGCCTTCGCGCGTGGGATGTTGTGAGGGTCCACCTCACAGCTGCGTTCACATGCCTTTCGGCCTGCAGAACACGGCTACTGCTCACCAGCACCTGATGAGGAGCATTCTGGAGGCTCAAGTGGCCAGGCACCGCGTGTTCCTGGAGGAGATGGAGATGGACCTTGAGGAGCCGCCCGGACCTCCAGAGCCTCCCGAGGCTCAGGGCTCCGAAGGCTCGTGAGGATTGGCTTCTTCACCGCGCGTCGTCAGGTACTCCAATGCTCGCTCTGCAATGATATCAGGTGACATCTTTCGAGTTTCATTTCAGCTGGGAGCGCCCTCAGGGCTACATCATTCCCTGGTCGCGTGGGTCTGTCCCCGCGGCATGTATCCGTTTTGCTTATGTCTTTAGCCTACCTTGTGGGGGCGCCCCTCGGGCTGCGTCATCCCCAAGCCGCTCGGGCTTGACCTGGTGGCATGTGTCTTTCCTGCATCTATCCAAGCTGATCTGCTCCTCATACTTAACTTGCCTATGATTATCATATCTCGCCCAGCGCGGCCCCTTTTTTCTCCTTCATGTAAACCGCTTGCATGTTAAAAGGGTGGCGTCTGTGCATCGCGATTCAGGGACTCTTACTGGCTCTCCAGACCTCACCCCCTGGCCTTGTCCACGGCATCGCGACCTGGCATACCAGTGGCAGCTGAGCTAGCTCGAGGGCCAGGACCTGAGGACATAGAGCATTTGCATCTAACCACCTTGCAGGAACACCCAGCCGCCCAAGGCTCAAGATCAGGTGTAACCCGCCTTGAGATAGGGCCTCGTGAGTCCCGTGTTGGCTCACGAGTGCCCAGATACACCTCGTCTAGCCCTACCGTGTCGGCCACGTGTCAGGTGGGGTTGTACACGCCCCGGGGACTCCTCCCGAAGGGGGGCCCCATCCCATGTACTAGTGGAAGCACCATGCTCTGCGCTGGCTGACGACACTGCTGAGGAGCGGCTATGCCTGTACACATACGGAAGCGCTATGCACCGCACTGGTGATAAACAACTGAGGGAAGCCCACGGCTGTATCAACCTTAGGGAGCCCAGAGCTTAGTGTCAGGCCTCATCACAACGCCTCCCCTCGGGAGCGCCACGAGAGGGGGCTGGACATGGGGGCTACGCCCGGGTCACACCCGAGCGCACGCCACCCAGCCAGGTCCCTCAGACCTGGTCGTCGCACGCCCCTGCCTGAGCGGAGCCAAGGTATGAAGACCGTTTGAGCGTCAAGGGGGACTCTTGAGCATCGTGACTCAGGAGCTTAACTGGTCACGTAGCCCCTCACTCCTTAGTTTCGAAAGGCTAACAGCAGTTGAGGTATGCGCGGGGCCGGGCCCTGCCGACGTAGAACGACAGATCCGCCCCTACACCCCCTCCCTATTTGCTGTTTGCGTGTCAAGGGGGACTCCTGAGCATCGCGACTCAGGAGCCTAACTTGCCACATAGCCCCTCACTCCTTAGTCTCGTCCTGGTGATCCGGTCGGGGCTAACGGCGGCTGAGGTATGCGCGGGGCCGGGACCTACCGACGTAGAACACAAAGCAAATAGGAAGGAAACCGCAAAATCTCGGAAATCCAGAAGAAAATATTACAGCCCATAAATTGTTCTCACGATACCAAACACAAGTTTAAACGCCTCCATGAGGCATGGTACATGTTGCAGGAGTGGGAGCAGGAAAGAAGCCACGAGAAGATCACCCTTGGGCAGCGCCGCCGCTCATGGTGGAGTTGCGCTTGTCAGCTCCACCCCCCGAGGCCGCGGAGCCAGGAGCACCTCTCTTGGGCGCAGTGTTGAAGGCGTGGAACTTCGCTAGCCGCCCGGCCCTTCATGGCCTCAGCAGCAGAGGCGGAGCGCTCGGCATCCACAGGTTCCAGCAGGTCGTCAAGGTTGGCGTCGGGGTTGCGGAGGTATACGTGGGTGAGAATCCGCGTCAGCGCTACAGAGGAAAGGACCCGAGCTTCAACCTCGGCCATGGGGCCGATGCCGGTCACGACCTCCTCAAGTGCCTCGACCAGGAAGGGAAGCAGCTTGGCGGGGCCTTCCGTGGCTCCGGCCAGCGGCTTCTCCAGACCCTCTTCATAAAGTGTCTTCAGCACCTTGCGAGACCTCACCTCATAGTCTGTGAAGGTTGCGCGGTCCTCGGGCAAGACTTTCGCCTTGGCCTCCAGCTCAACCCTCTCCGCCTTTAGCGTCTGCTCCAGCGTCTTCAGTCGGCCGCGATCAGCTGAGAGTTCGGCGTCGTGGTCCCTGACGGCAGCCTCCCGAGCCTTCATCTCCTCCTCCTTCGACTGACGATCGCGAACCTCCTTAGCGAGCTCATCACGCAAGCCTTGCAGCTCGTCCTCCAGCGCCTTGCAGTGGCCCCGGACACTTGAAGCATCCTTCAACGTTGCGTCGCAAGCGGCTATGGCCTGGGAGGTGACTTGCTTCTCCTCCTCGGAAGTTGTCACAGCCTGGCTCAGCGCCGCCCGAACGGAAGCGTCAGAGCGAACCCAGCCAGAGACCAACTCCAGGCGCCCGGCCACTAGGCAGGGGTTGGCGCCTAGAGATCTTCTTGCAGCCGACTCAGCTCATCAGCAGCATGGTCCAAGGCAGTGGAGGAGGCAGAGGAGACGGGAACCGGCAGAGTAGGAGGAGAAGACGGCAGTGTGATCATGGCTTGAGAGGCCGGGACCTCCTGAGCCTTGGCAACCTCTGCGACAGCATCAAGCGCGAGCGCCTCCAGAGTTAGCGGGCCCACGGCGGCTGGATCCCCACCAGAGCGTCCCTCCTGGCCTCGCGAGGACGATCGGGCAGGGGAGGTGCGAGCCCCGCTGCCTCCCTTTCCCGCAGGTGAAGGCGCGGCCACAACAGATGAGCTTGCGTCGAGTGGGGCCGCCGTGTCCCCTTCAGCATCTTCGCCGTAGGCGGCGGCCTAACCAAAAATGGAGGATGTCAAGCCTTGACGGCAAAAACAAGAGCAAAGCGGAGTTCGAGTACTTACTGATCGGCTGCCGTGGGTTCCAACGGCCTCCGGCTGAGCTTGAAGCCCGAGAGCCTCCTGCGGGGCTCAGCTTCGGGAGGTACGGTAGCAGAGGAAGCCGCACCGGAAGGGATGGAGCTGGATTCGGGCAGCACCAGGGCTAGAGTAGACCCTCGGGAGATCAGCCCCGACCTGTCCTTCTTCGGGATCAAGGGCGGGTCCTCTCCTCCTCGCCTGGCACCGGCTTCGTCGTCGTCCGGCATGGAGCAGAGGGCGCTGGACCTGTGCCAGGGGGAAGTCTTCCCCGTCCCCTCGGTGGTCGCCTCCGAGTCGCGCTCTTCCTCCTCCTCCTCATCTTCCTCCTCTCCCCTGCCGGAATCATCGGAGGACAAGTCCACCGTCGCCGTCGCCACCGGGCCCTCAGGAGCCTCCGCTGGCACCAGACCGTCCCCGTCAAAGGTGGGCATTGCGTCCACCACCCGCTCCCAGTCATCGCGAAGGAACAAGGGGACCGGAGCGCCCTCCGGGCTTGCCATGTCCTCTCCGACCAGGAAGCAGAGGGCTGCGGTTAGATCCTCGTCAGCCAGGGCCTCCGAGCTCAGGCAGAGGACGGTGTCCGCATCCTCGAGCCTCCACAGTGGATGCGAGTGCGCCTGAAATGGAGCCACCGGGTGCGCCAAGAACTCCCGCAGGAGCGTGGACCCTGTCAGCTTCGCCGCCCTTAGGTTGCCCGGCCTTAGGTCAGCGTTCACCTTCTCCAGCACCAGCTTCACCCGCCGGTCGTCAAGCTTCACACGAGACCACGCCTCGACGGTCTGGGGCTGCCCCATGGGCAGCGCCAGCCGGGAGTTGATGCATCTGGCATCCATCATGACCCACTTGCTCTGGAAGCCGTCGGCCCTCTTCCCGGCCTTCGAGATGGCGTTGGCTTTGGTGTATGCAACAAAGCCTGTGCACACCAAGATATTGGCACCAGTGACTCGGAGGGAGAAGAAGTAGCGCATCAAGGCCACGGAGGGCATCACCCCGATGTGTGCCTCGTAGTAGTAGGCGAAGATCGACAGGAGGAGAACATAGTTGGGATGGAGATGCAGAGCATGCAGCTTATACTGGCGGAGGACAGCAAAGAAGAACTCAGAGAAAGGAGGCACCAGACTAGCAATGACGGCACTCATGAAGAAGGGATAGAAGGTGCTCCCCTTGTCTTCTGGCTAGGCGGAGCCGGGCCGGAGCGCAGTCTCCCCCATCTCGCTGCCTTGTGCCGCCGTCATCAGGCGCGTGAGGGCAAGATTCTTCTCCGTCATGTTTGGGGGATCCAGAGCCAGCGAGTACCAGGTCGGTGGAGCCCCGATCGCGGTCTTGCGGGGCGCCATTGCTCGCTGGAGGTGAAAGGTTGAGGCGGATCTGGAGATTTCGGAAGCAGGAGGGCGAAGAGCAATAAAGGGGATCTGAAGCAAGGCGAACGAGAGAAATGAAGGTAAGCCTAACCCGGACCAGCCTTTTGTCAGACGGGCAATTGCCGAGGCAGCGTGGGGAAGTAGAGACGCCCACGTCCAATCAACCGCCACGCGGCACCCAAGGCCGCAGGCTGTTGGGGCCCGCAGCGCTCCGCACTTGCCCCTTCGCTTCTCTGCTAAGCCAAGTCTGAGTGCGCCTTGGGCCCGGGGGCTACTGTCGGCATTCTGGGAATGGGGGTCCCCAGACTTGCCTGCCTGTGGCCTGTGGCGTGGCTCAAGTGGTGGCCCAGTACGACCCATCTTCATCAACTCAAGCTCAAGACCCTCGCGAGGGGCCAAGCCTCGCGGGGCCGACAATGAAAGGCTTCCTCAGGAGCGGCCTCACCGGGAAGGCTCGCGAGGAGGCGGAGAGATCAAGGCAGGGGTACCTCGCAAGGTTCTCATGACGCAAGCCATGACGATCGAGACCAGGCGGGCGCCGGCCTGCGCACTGTCCTTGTTTCCTCTTTGGTGCAAAGGGGGCAAGCACAGGCGCGGAGTACCGAGGCATCAAGCAAAGGTTACTGTTTCGGTGCAACGAGACCAAGACCAGCAGAGCAGTAGCACGGAGGTCACTGTGGAGCCCAAGACGGCGTCATCGCCAGTGCCATTGGCAGCCGAAGACCAACTTTAGTCAGGATAACTTGTACTAGATGTTCCCCTTCAAAATGGCCGTTGTTGGCGCCCTTCCCGCTCAATATTTGGGAAGAGGACTAGGGCCTCTATAAATAGGGCTAGCCACCACAGTAGAGAGGCAACTGGTCGAGGGCATCTCATCCAGAGCCGATCGAACCCTTCTCAAGCAAAACCACAAGAACACCTCTCGCGAGGTTGTTCTTCCCTTGTACTGTTTATCATTAGCCCCTGAGGCAATCCACCACACCACACACTGGAGTAGGGTATTACACCACAATGGTGGCCCGAACTAGTATAAATCTTGCATCCCTTGTGTTGTTCATCGTTTAGCTTAGATTCTCATCGAGGCGTTGGAACGTGGATCGGTAGGGGGAAGATCTTCGCGCGCACCCCAGAGTTCGAACCTTAAGGCTTTTGCCGGAACCCGATATCCGACAGGTGGGGACACTGATAGATGAGTTATGTGGAGGACAAAAGTTCCTGGTCCCATAGGGAACTTTTGTGTGGCGCACTTTGACAAATGATCAGCGATGTTGTTCTCGGCATGTGGTACGCGCTCTCTTTGCAATCCGTCAAAGTGTTCTTCCAGATTTCTCACCTCCTCTACATATTTCTCCATCAATGAACTCTGATAATCCTTATTGGCTTGCCTGACTACGAGCTGCGAGTCTCCATGGATGATCAATTTCTTGATTCCCAACTCCACTACAATTCTGAGTCCGGCAAGGAGCCCCTCATACTCAGCAATGTTGTTGGTGGCCTTCTCCCAGGAAAAGTGCATTTGAACCACATATTTGAGATGCTCTCTGGTGGGTGCTACAAGGAGCACGCCAGCTCTGGCGCCCTGCAATGAGAAAGCACCGTCAAAATATATGATCCACTCCTGAGGCGTCTCCTTGCTGGAGATAACCATCTCTGGTACTTCTTCATCTGGAGTGGGCATTCATTCTGCAATGAACTCTGCCAATGCTCTGCTCTGAATAGTTGAGGTGCTTTCATATTTTAGGCCAAAGCTAGATAGTTCTAGTGCCCATTCAACTATCCTGCTGGTGGCGTCAGGGTTCCTCAATATACGTTGCATTGGGAAACAGGTGACAATCGTGATCTCATGGGCTTGGAAGTAGTGGCGCAGTTTTATCAAGGCCATGATGAGGCCAAAGATCAGCTTTTGCACCCCATAGTACCTTGATCTGGCTCCTTGCAGTAAGGAGCTGATAAAGTAAACCGGTCGCTATACCACTTTCTTCCTTGCCATAGTATTGGGATTTCCCCCAACAGCTTGCATGTCTCCCCTGGTGTACATTACGTCTTGCCGCAGGTGCTTCGGTTCCTTCCGCAGAAGGGACAGCTGCTGCATCTGCTTCCTCATCCACTTCCTGCTGCGCCACCAGTGCTGCACTAACCACTTGATTCATTGCAGCTAAGTATAGCAACAACGGCTCTTGTGGTTTAGGTGAAACCAAGGTGGGAGCATAGGAAAGGTAAGTTTTTTAGGTCTCGCAACGCTACTTCTACCTCTGAGGTCCACTTAACTGGGCCAGCCTTTTTAAATTTTTTGAAAAAAGGCAACCTACTCAGTCCGGCAATGCATCTAGTTAAACGTCTTACATCCTTGATAGTCTTGGGTGCTTGTATTTGCTAGATTGCTCTAATCTTGTCGGGGTTGGCTTCTATCCCCCGGTGAGACACAAAGAAACCAAGTAGCTTGTCGGATAGGACACCAAAAACACATTTCTTGGGGTTTAACTTCAAATTTATCTTGCGCAAGTTTGCGAAGGTCTCTTCCAAGTCTTCAATGAGTGTTGATCTATCCTTGGTTTTGACCACTATATCATCCATATAAGCTTCCACGTTTTTGTGCATCTGTGGTTCAAAACTGATCTGTACTGCTCTTGCAAAGTGGATCAAGCGCTCTTTAACCCGAAAGGCATACGTACAAAGCAATACGTGCCACATGGAGTTATGAACCCAGTTTTCTCTTCATCTTCCTTGGACATGAATATCTGATGGTACCCGGATTATGCATCCAAAAAGGAAAGATGATCACACCCGGAAGTGGAGTCTACAATCTGATCAATGCCCGGCAGGGGAAAGGGTCCTTCAGGCATGCCTTGTTCAGGTCTGTGAAGTCAATGCAGAGCCCCCATTTCCCATTTGCCTTGCGCACTACCACCGGGTTTTCTAGCCATGTTGGATGCATCCTCTGACCAAACCAGATGCTTCAAGTTTTTTGATCTCCTCGGCAATGAACTGCTGCCGCTCTAAAGCTTGTTTCCTGACCTTCTGCTTGATGGGCCGAGCGTGAGGGTAGATAGCTAGGTGGTTCTCGATTATCTCCCTGGGAATACCGGGGATGTCAGACGGTTGCTAAGAAAACACATCGACATTTTCCCATAGGAAGGCAACGAGCGCGCTTTCATATTTGTCGTCGAGGGTGGTGTTGATGGTGAATGTACTATCAGTGCCATCCTGCCCCACTCAGACCTTTTTCACAGTAGGTGAAGCAACCTTGGGCCTCTTGCTAGTGGAAATTTCCAGCAAGTCCTCAACAACTGCAGCACACTCCGAAGAGGCACGCTTCCCGGAGTCTTTGCCGGCATCTCTGCTAGCTTTCTTCCCATTCTTTGTATCCTTGGCGGGAGTTGCGGCTTCTGCAATCTCAGCTGCTACTGTGTCTCGATACATCTGATCCACACATATAATTGCATCTATCTTATCTGATGGAATGGAAATGATACCCATCAGCCCTGGCATCTTCAAGGTGTTGTAAGCATAGTGGGATGCTGCCATGAATTTTGCCAGAGCTGGACGACCAAGAATCCCGTTTAAAGCAAGGGAAGCTCAACCATGTCAAACATGACCCTTTCAGTTAGATAGTTTAGCTCCCCGCCAAATGTCACAGGTAAAGTGACCTTTCCCTTGGGCTGGCTCCTGCCTGGGTTGAATCCTTGGAAAGTGCCCGTGGCCTTAAGCTCCTCATCGGGGATCTACAGTTCCGCAACCACCTTAGGGGAAATCAAGCTCAACCCATACCCACCATCAACTAGCATCTTGGTGACCTTGAGGTTGCGGTATGTTAGGGAAACCAACAACGACAAACATCCAACCGTAGTGGTGCATTCACGATGATCCTCTTCGTCAAAAATGATAGGCGTGCGGGACCACTTGAGTGGCTTTCGGGAATCCTTAGCTGGCTCCACGACATTGAACTCACGCTCGCACTGCTAGAGTGGGCGGTAAGAGGAGTGCAAAGATGCACCCCCGTCAACACACATGGCTTCGGTTGCTTTCTGGAATCCTTGCTCGGTGGTTTCTTCTTTATCCCCTTCATCACTCTCACCATCTCCTTCTTTCTTCTCACGGCCTCTAGCAGGTTTTTCCTTTTACTGCGGGGCCTTGCCGCAGCGGCCCCCTCTACTGCCACGGCCTTTTCCACCAACACCCTCTTGGTCTCTCTCCCTGTTGCGCTTCTCATATTCTTCCTTTTGCTTCTTAACAAGCTGCTCGACTTGATGACATTCTTGGAGATCGTGACCTTTAGTGCAGTGGATTTTGTAGTATGGCCCATCAGATTTTCCGGCTTTCTCTGCCGCTGCCGCCTGCCGGCAATCAGCGCACGTGGCAGCTTCCTTGTCGGGGGCCTTGGTTTTAGCCTTCTTGTCTGTGCTGAGATTGCTAGAGCTCTCAACGGCCAATACTAACTTATCTTTGTGCTTCCTATTGCGCCTCCGACTTCTCCTCTTTGGGTTAGTGGTCTCGTCGTCGTCCTTCGAATCAACCTCGATGCCATCCTCCTCCCCGAGGAGTCTCCTTCCTTCCTTAGCCCGAGCACATTTATCCGCCAAGGTGTACAACTCATTGATGGTCTTGGGCAACCGGACGTTCATTTTAGACTGTATCCTTCTGTTGCGCATGTTCAAATGGAACGCGGCAATCACAACTGCGGTTTGTATCTCTGGGATGTTACGGTGTACCCGGCTAAACCTCTGCATATACTTCCGTAGGCTCTCCCCTTCCTTCTATGGAAGGACTTGCAAATCACTGGGCCACCTGGACTCTTGGTGGCCACCCGTGAAGGCGCAAACAAATTTATTGCACAAGCCAGCCCATGATGAAATGGAGTTCTCTGGCAAGTGCAACAGCCATGACCTCACGTTTGGCTTGAGTGCCAAAGGGAAGTAGTCGGCAAACACTTTCTCGTCCCTGCCCCCGGCGACTTGAACATCAATTGTGTAAATGCTCAAGAACTTTGCCGGGTTTAACTTTCCGTCATATTTTTGTCGCAACTCCGGCTTGAAGACTCGGGAAGCTGGCCCGCGGACCTACTGCAGCTCACAAGTGAAGACAGGCACCCAACCTCGTAAGACAAGTACCCGCCGTCACTAGGTGCGGGTTCACCAACGTCTGGGCCATTGCGCCTATCAGATTGACGGCGGGTCTCCCAGTGTCGCTCTATAGTGACGCGCACATCTTCCTTCCACCGATCTTCCAAAACCCGCCAATGATCTCAGTGGGTTTGTGGGCTAGACGAGGCCATCGATGCTTCGTCGGGTTTGTGGGCATGCTTCTATTTTTCCGGTCGCCTCTAGGTCTGCTGCCGTGGAGGGGACTGCACCATCAGTGTGGCCCCCTCGACACAGCCATCAGCCCGGGCTGCTGTTGTCGTCCATGGGTACCGTGATGGCTCTGCCTGTTACAATTTTCCAACTTCGACGAACCCAATCAACCTCTATATGGTGGCCCTCCACTCATCCATTTGATCAGCCGCCTGTGGGAATCTTAGCAGGAGTTGGGCTCGCACCATGGCTTCTGTCATGGATTTGTCACGACAGATGCCCTTAGTGTAAGGACTTAGTCGTGAGGCCAACACATCTATCTGGTAGCTTGAGAGGAGTTGAGTGGGATGAGAGACGTGAGGTTTTTTTACCCAGGTTCGGCCCCTCACGGTGGAGGTAAAAGCCTACATCCTGCTTCATTGATATTGATGATGATGATGCTCATGATTTCAAGGGTGCTCTTCCGCTACCTCTATCTCGAGAGCTATTGATTCGTCTGTCTCAACTTGTGAAAACTTGTCCCTCTTGGGCTGCCCTTCCCCTCCTTATATAAGTTAGAGGGGTGGGTTACATGTGGAGTCCTAGCAGGACTAGGACTATTCTATTACAAGCCGGATACAAGTCAAGGCCTTTCTCTTCTTGGTCCTTCTACGTTAAGCTGCCAGTGCAGACCTCTTTAATGAGCCGGTCCGCTCATGAGTTGCCAAGTCTAGGTGGATTACTGATGAGGTGCTAAGTCCGACCGGGTTATCCAGGCCCGGCCGGGTCATCAATGAGTCGCCAGTCTTCGGGCTGGTTACCGAAGAAATACCAACTCCCAGCCGGGTCATACCATGGGGCATATCCCCGACATGAGCCCCCAGTTTAATTTGGATTTATCTATATTAAACTGATCCTGCAAAATAAATACAAGAACAAATTTGACAGGTTGTGCTCTGGGTTAAAAAACTTTTTGAGGCGGCACCTGATCATCCATAAGTCTTTGTCATTTCCTTCCTCTAGAAAGTCTGGGTCAATAGACTAGCTTCACAATCAATTTGCCTGATTTTCAGCCAGCTTGAAGATGTAGATCTTGCCCACTTATGATTATCAAAATTGCCAGGCTATGAACAGATGATATCGGGTCATAATTGTTGCTGACGCCAGGTCATAATTGTTGGTGTTGCCGGGTCAAGATTGTTTGCAGACGCCGGGTTAAAACTGAGAATTTGAAGATGTTCCTCCCTTATATGCATATCACCTATAGCCCCCAAGTCTTAAGAGGAGAACATAGTGATAGCTTAAGATTTTCTTTAATACTTCAATGTTGGAGAAATCCGGGTTGTTCATGTAAGCCTCCAATCATAAACTACACATTTTTAACTTCCCATGTGTAGCCCCCAAGTGTCGGGTCATTATGCAATAATGAGCAGGGACTTTGTAGATATGATCATGTAGACTTAAAAAGCAATGTGCAGCCCCCAAGGGCCGGCTCAGTAAGATAATACTGAGTTGGGAATTTATATGTACTTCAAAAAATAACTCCATGTGTTGTAGCTCCCAAGTTTTGGGTTACCTTTGACAGGAGCAATTAATAGCCCCCAAGGGTCGGCTCATCACTATGTGATGGGTCTGGTCTTGAATGAGGTAAGTCAAAAATGACTGTGCATTAGCCCCCAAGTACCATGGTGCATGCTGTTGGAAATATGCCCTAGAGGCAATAATAAATAAGTTATTATTATATTTCCTTGTTCATGATAATTGTTTATTATCCATGCTATAGTTGTATTGATAGGAAACTCAGATACATGTGTGGATACATAGACAACACCATGTCCCTAGTAAGCCTCTAGTTGACTAGCTCGTTGATCAATAGATGGTTACGGTTTCCTGACCATGGACATTGGATGTCGTTGATAACGGGATCACATCATTAGGAGAATGATGTGATGGACAAGACCCAATCCTAAGCCTAGCACAGAGATCGTGTAGTTCGTATGCTAAAGCTTTTCTAATGTCAAGTATCTTTTCCTTAGACCATGAGATTGTGCAACTCCCGGATACCGTAGGAATGCTTTGGGTGTACCAAATGTCATAATGTAACTGGGTGGCTATAAAGGTGCACTACAGGTATCTCCGAAAGTGTCTGTTGGGTTGGCACGAATCGAGACTGGGATTTGTCACTCCGTGTGACGGAGAGGTATCTCTGGGCCCACTCAGTAGGACATCATCATAATGTGCACAATGTGACCAAGGGGTTGATCACGGGATGATGTGTTACGGAACGAGTAAAGAGACTTGCCGGTAACGAGATTGAACAAGGTATCGGTATACCGACGATCGAATCTCAGGCAAGTATAATACCGCTGGACAAAGGGAATTGTATACGGGATCGATTGAGTCCTTGACATTGTGGTTCATCCGATGAGATCATCGTGGAACATGTGGGAGCCAACATGGGTATCAAGATCCCGCTGTTGGTTATTGACCGGAGAACGTCTCGGTCATGTCTGCATGGTTCCCGAACCCGTAGGGTCTACACACTTAAGGTTCAATGACGCTAGGGTTATAAAGGAAGTTTGTATGTGGTTACTGAATGTTGTCCGGAGTCCCGGATGAGATCCCGGACGTCACGAGGAGTTCCGGAATGGTCCGTAGGTAAAGATTTATATATGGGAAGTCCTGTTTTGGTCACCGGAAAAGTTTCGGGTTTTTCGGTAACGTACCGGGACCACCGGGAGGGTCCCGGGGGTCCACCAAGTGGGGCCATCAACGTCGGAGGGCTGCATGGGCCAAGTGTGGGAGGGTACCATCCCCAGGTGGGCTGGTGCGCCCCCCCACAGGGCCCAAGGCGCAGGGAAGTGGGAAGGGGGGGCAAACCCTAGGGCAGATGGGCCCTAAGGCCCACCCAAGGTGCGCCTCCCCCCTCTCTCCTTCTGGCCGCCACCCAGATGGGATCTGAGGCTGCCGCCACCCCTGGGGAGGGAACCCTAGAGGGGGCGCAGCCCCCTCCCCTCCCCCTATAAATACTTGAGGTCTAGGGGCTGCCCAACACACGAGAACCTCTCCCTATTGGCTCAGCCCTACCTCTCTTACTCCTCCTCTCGCGCGGTGCTTGGCGAAGCCCTGCAGGATTGCCACGCTCCTGCACCACCACCACGTCGTTGTGCTGCTGCTGGATGGAGTCTTCCTCAACCTCTACCTCTCTCCTTGCTGGATCAAGGCATGGGAGACGTCACCGGGATGTACGTGTGTTGAACGCGGAGGTGACGTCCGTTCGACACTAGGATCTCCGGTGATTTGGATCACGACGAGTACGACTCCTTCAACCCCGTTCTATTGAACGCTTCCGATAGCGATCTACAAGGGTATGTAGATGCACTCTCCTTCCCCTCGTTGCTGGTTTCTCCATAGATAGATCTTGGTGACTCGTAGGAAAATTTTGAATTTCTACTACGTTCCCCAACAGTGGCATCATGAGCTAGGTCTATTGCGTAGATTCTTTGCACGAGTAGAACACAAAGTAGTTGTGGGCGTTGATTTTGTTCAATATTCTTACCGTTACTAGTCCAATCTTGTTTCAACGGTATTGTGGGATGAAGCGGCCCGGACCGACCTTACATGTACTCTTACGTGAGACAGGTTCCACCGATTGACATGCACTTGGTGCATAAGGTGGCTAGCGGGTGCCAGTCTCTCCCACTTTACTCGGAACAGATTCGATGAAAAGGGTCCTTATGAAGGGTAAATAGAAATTGACATATCACGTTGTGGTTTTTGCGTAGGTAAGAAATGTTCTTACTAGAAACCCATAGCAGCCACGTAAAACATGCAAACAACAATTAGAGGACGTCTAACTTGTTTTTGCAGGGTATGCTATGTGATGTGATATGGCCAAGAAGAATGTGATGAATGATATGTGATGTATGAGATTGATCATGTTCTTGTAATAGGAATCACGACTTGCATGTCGATGAGTATGACAACCGGCAGGAGCCATAGGAGTTGTCTTAATTTATTGTATGACCTGCGTGTCATTAAACAACACCATGTAATTACTTTACTTTATTGCTAACCGGTAGCCATAGTAGTAGAAGTAATAGTTGGCGAGACAACTTCATGAAGACACGATGATGGAGATCATGATGATGGAGATCATGGTGTCATGCCGGTGACGATGATGATCATGGAGCCCCGAAGATGGAGATCAATGGAGCTATATGATATTGGCCATATCATGTCACTACTATATAATTGCATGTGATGTTTATTATGTTTATGCATCTTGTTTACTTAGAACGACGGTAGTAAATAAGATGATCCCTTACAACAATTTCAAGAAGTGTTCTCCCCTAACTGTGTACCATTGCTAAAGTTCGTCGTTTCGAAGCACCACGTGATGATCGGGTGTGATAGATCCTTACGTTCACATACAACGGGTGTAAGACAGTTTTACACATGCAAAACACTTAGGGTTAACTTGACGAGCCTAGCATGTACAGACATGGCCTCGGAACACAAGAGACCGAAAGGTCGAGCATGAGTCGTATGGTGGATACGATCAACATGAAGATGTTCACCGATGATGACTAGTCCGTCTCACGTGATGATCGGACACGGCCTAGTTGACTCGGATCATGTAATCACTTAGATGACTAGAGGGATGTCTATCTGAGTGGGAGTTCATAAGATGAACTTAATTATCCTGAACATAGTCAAAAGATCTTTGCAAATTATGTCGTAAGCTCTCGCTCAGTGAAAGTTGAAAGTTGACAGTAGCGATTATGTTCCTAGAGAAAATATAGTTGAAAGTTGACAGTAGCGATTATGCGATCAGTAGAAAGCTTATGTCCTTAATGCACCGCTCAATGTGCTGAACCCCAAACATCGTCTGTGGATGTTGCGAACATCGGACAAACATGTTTTGATAACTATGTGATAGTTGAGATAAATGGTTTAGAGTTGAGGCACCAAAGACGTTTTTGAAACGTCGCGGAACATATGAGATGTTTCGAGGCCTGAAATTGGGATTTCAGGCTCGTGCCCACGTCAAGAGGTATAAGACCTCCGACGATTTTCTTAGCCTACAAACTAAGGGAGAAAAGCTCAATCGTTGAGCTTGTGCTCAGATTGTCTGAGTGCAACAATCACTTGAATCGAGTGGGAGTTGATCTTCCAGATGAGATAGTGATGTTTCTCCAAAGTCATTGCCACCAAGCTACTAGAGCTTCGTGATGAACTATAACATATCAGGGATAGATATGATGATCCTTGAGATATTCGTGATGTTTGACACCGCGAAAGTAGAAATCAAGAAGGAGCATCAATTGTTGATGGTTAATGAAACCACTAGTTTCAAGAAGGGAAAGGGCAAGAAGGGATACTTCATGAAACGGCAAATCAGCTGCTGCTCTAGTGAAGAAACCCAAGGTTGAACCCAAACCCGAGACTAAGTGCTTCTGTAATAAGGGGAACAACCACTGGAGCAGCATTACCCTAGATACTTGGTAGATGAGAAGGCTGACAAGGTCGGTAGAAGTATATTGGATATAAATTATGTTATTGTGTACTTTACTAGTACTCCTAGTAGCACCAGGGTATTAGATACCGGTTCGGTTGCTAAGTGTTAGTAACTCGAAATAAAAGAGCTATGGAATAAATGGAGACTACCTAAAGGTGAGCTGACGATATATGTTGGAAGTGTTTCCAAGTTTGATGTGATCAAACATCGCACGCTCCCTCTACCATCAAGATTAGTATTAAACCTGAATAATTGTCATTTGGTGTTTGCGTTGAGCATAGACATGATTGGATTATGTCTGTTGCAATACGGTTATTCATTTAAGGAGAATAATGGTTACTCTATTTATGTGAATAATACCTTCAATGGTCTTGCACCTAAAAGAATGGTTTATTGAATCTCGATCATAGTGATACACATTTTCATGCCAAAAATATAAGATAGTAATGATAGTACCACTTACTTGTGGCACTGCCATGTAAGTCATATTGGTATAAAACGCATGAAGAAGCTCCATGTTGATGGATCTTTGGACTCACTCGTTTTTGAAAAGATTGAGACATGCACACCATGTCTATTGGTATGTACGCATGAAGAAACTCCATGCAGATGGATCGTTTGGACTCACATGATTTTTGAATCACTTGAGACATGCATATCATATCACATGGGCAAGATGACTAAAAAAAGCCTCGTTTTCAGTAAGATGGAACAAGATAGCAACTTGTTGGAAGTACCACATTTTGATGTGTGCAGTCCAATGAGTGCTGAGGCATGCAGTGAATATCGTTATGTTCTTACTTCACAGATGATTCGAGTAGATGTTGAGTATATTTACTTGATGAAACACAAGTCTGAATTATTGAATGGTTCAAGTAATTTCAGAGTGAAATTGAAGATCATTGTGACAAGAGGATAAAATGTCTATGATATGATCATAGAGATGAGTATTTGAGTTACAAGCTTTGGCGCACAATTAAGACATTGTGGAAATTGTTTCACAATTAATACCGCCTGGAACACCATAGTGTGATGGTGTGTCCGAACATCATAGTTGCACCCTATTGGATATGGCGCGTACCATGATGTCTCTTATCGAATTACCACTATCGCTCATGGGTTAGGCATTAGAGACAACCGCACTAACTTTAATAGGGTACCACGTAATTTCGTTGAGACGACACCGTTTGGAGAAACCTAAGTTGTCGTTTCTTAAAAGTTTGGGGCTGCGACGCTTATGTGAAAAAGTTTCAGGTTGATAAGCTCGAACCCAAAGCGGATAAAATGCATCTTCATAGGACACCCAAAACAGTTGGGTATACCTCCTAATTCAGATCCGAAAGCAATAGGGATTGTTTCTTGAATTGGGTCCTTTCTCGAGGAAAGGTTTCTCTCGAAAGAATTGAGTTGGAGGATGGTGGAGACTTGATGAGGTTATTGAACCGTCACTTCAACAAGTGTGTAGCAGGGCACAGGAAGTTGTTCCTGTGGCACCTACACCAATTGAAGTGGAAGCTTATGATAGTGATCATGAAGCTTCGGATCAAGTCACTACCGAACCTCGTAGGACGACAAGGACGCGTACTGCTTCGGAGTGGTACGGTGATCCTGTCTTGAAGGTCATGTTGCTAGACAACAATGAACCTACGATCTATGGAGAAGCGATGGTGGGCCCATATTCCAACAAATGGTTAGAAGCCATGAAATCCGAGATAGGATCCATGTATCATAACAAAGCATGGACTTTGGTGGACTTGCCCGATGATCGGCAAGCCATTGAGACAAATGGATCTTTAAGAAGAAGACGGACGTGGACGGTAATGTCATCGTCTATGAAGCTCGACTTGTGGCGAAGAGTTTTTCACAAGTTCAAGGAGTTGACTACGATGAGATTTTCTCATCCGTAGCGATACTTAAGTCCGTCGGAATCATGTTAGCATTAGCTGCATTTATGAAATCTGGCAGATGGATGTCAAGACGAGTTTCCTTACCAGTTTTCGTAAGGAAAGGTTGTATGTGATACAATCAGAAAGGTTTTGTCGATCCTAAGGATGCTAAAAGGTATGCTGGCTCCAGCGATCCTTCTAAGGACTGGAGTAAGAATCTCGGAGTTGGAATGTACGCTTTGATAAGATAAACAAAGATTTTGGGTCTATACAAAGTTTATGAGAAACTTGTATTTCCAAAGAAGTGAGTGGGAGCACTATAGAATTTCTGATGAGTATATGTTGTTGACATATTGTTGATCAGAAATGATGTAAAATTTCTGGAAAGCATATAAGGTTATTTGAAAGGTGTTTTTCAATAGAAAACCTGGATTAAGCTACTTGAACATTGAGCATCAAGATCTATCAGGATAGATCAAAAAACGCTTAATGGTACTTTCAAATGAGCAAATACCTTGACATGATCTTGAAGGTGTTCAAGATGGATCAGTCAAAGAAGGAGTTCTTGCCTGATATGTAAGGTATGAAGTTAAGACTTAAAGCTCGACCACGGCAGAAAAGAGAGAAAGGATGAAGGTCGTCCCCTATGTTTTTGACGTAGGCTCTACAGTATGCTATGCTAAGTACCGCACCTGATGTGTGCCTTGCCACATGTCTGGCAAGAGGGTACAAAGGTGATCAAGGAGTGGATCACCAGATAGCGGTCAAAATTATCCTTAGAGGAATAAGGATTTGTTTCTCGATTATGGAGGTGATAAAGAGTTCGACGTAAAGGGTTACGTCGATGCAAGCTTTAACACCTATCCGAATGACTCTAAGTAGCAAACATGATACGTATAGTGGAACAACCATTTGGAATAGCTCCAAGTGGAGCGGGGAAGCAGCATTTACAATATGACCTAGAGATTTGCAAAGTACATACGGATCTGAATGATGCAGACCCGTTGACTAAAAACCTCTCTCACAAGCAAAACATGATCAAACCCCAGAACTCCTTGAGTCTTAATCACATGATGATGTGAACTAGTTTATTGACACTAGTAAATTCTTTGGATGTTGGTCACATGGCGATGTGTCCTGTCAATGTTAATCACATGGCAATGTGAACTAGATTATTGACTCTAGTGCAAGTGGGAGACTATTGGAAATATGCCCTAGAGGCACTAATAAATAAGTTATTATTATATTTCCTTGTTCATGATAATCGTTTATTATCCATGCTATAATTGTATTGATAGGAAACTCAGATACATGTGTGGATACATAGACAACACCATGTCCCTAGTAAGCCTCTAGTTGACTAGCTCGTTGATCAATAGATGGTTACGGTTTCCTGACCATGGACATTGGATGTCGTTGATAACGGGATCACATCATTAGGAGAATGATGTGATGGACAAGACCCAATCCTAAGCCTAGCACAGAGATCGTGTAGTTCGTATGCTAAAGCTTTTCTAATGTCAAGTATCTTTTCCTTAGACCATGAGATTGTGCAACTCCCGGATACCGTAGGAATGCTTTGGGTGTACCAAACGTCACAACATAACTGGGTGGCTATAAAGGTGCACTACAGGTATCTCCGAAAGTGTCTGTTGGGTTGGCACGAATCGAGACTAGGATTTGTCACTCCGTGTGACGGAGAGGTATCTCTGGGCCCACTCGGTAGCACATCATCATAATGTGCACAATGTGACCAAGGGGTTGATCACGGGATGATGTGTTACGGAAGGAGTAAAGAGACTTGCCGGTAACGAGATTGAACAAGGTATCGGTATACCGACGATCGAATCTCGGGCAAGTATAATACCGCTGGACAAAGGGAATTGTATACGGGATCGATTGAGTCCTTGACATCATGGTTCATCCGATGAGATCATCGTGGAACATGTGGGAGCCAACATGGGTATCCAGATCCCGCTGTTGGTTATTGACCGGAGAACGTCTCGGTCATTTCTGCATGGTTCCCGAACCCGTAGGGTCTACACACTTAAGGTTCGATGACGCTAGGGTTATAAAGGAAGTTTGTATGTGGTTACGGAATGTTGTTCGGAGTCCCGGATGAGATCTCGGACGTCACGAGGAGTTCCGGAATGGTCCGGAGGTAAAGATTTATATATGAGAAGTCCTGTTTTGGTCACCGGAAAAGTTTCAGGTTTTTTCGGTAACATACCGGGACCACCGGGAGGATCCCGGGGGTCCACCAAGTGGGGCCACCAATCCCGGAGGGCTGCATGGGCCAAGTGTGGGAGGGGACCAGCCCCAGGTGGGTTGGTGCGTCCCCCCCATAGGGCCCAAGGCACAGGGAAGTGGGAAGGGGGGCAAACCCTAGGGCAGATGGGCCCTAAGGCCCACCCTAGGTGCGCCTCCCCCCTCTCTCCTTCTGGCCGCCACCCAGATGGGGTCTGGGGCTGCCGCCACCCCTGGGGAGGGAACCCTAGAGGGGGCGCAGCCCCCTCCCCTCCCCCTATAAATACTTGAGGTCTGGGGGCTGCCCAACACACGAGAACCTCTCCCTATTGGCGCAACCCTACCTCTCTTACTCCTCCTCTCGCGCGGTGCTTGGCGAAGCCCTGCAGGATTGCCACGCTCCTCCACCACCACCACGTCATTGTGCTGCTGCTGGATGGAGTCTTCCTCAACCTGTCCCTCTTTCCTTGCTGGATCAAGGCATGGGAGACGTCACCGGGCTGTACGTGTGTTGAACGCGGAGGTGCCGTCCGTTCGGCACTAGGATCTCCGGTGATTTGGATCACGACGAGTACGACTCCTTCAACCCCGTTCTCTTGAACGCTTCCCCTTAGCGATCTACAAGGGTATGTAGATGCACTCTCCATCCCCTCATTGCTGGTTTCTCCATAGATAGATCTTGGTGACTCGTAGGAAAATTTTGAATTTCTGCTACGTTCCCCAAGACATGCTTGCAGTGACATGGGACTTGCATACTTGATATAATCATGATTTGAATAATGTAGCCCCCAAGTGCCGGATCGTATGCCCGCAGCGTCTAGGGACTAAATAAAACCATATCCATTATCCGGATGATGTTTGCTAAAAGCTTTTGCATATCAATATTGAACCATGCTCCCTGTTGTGAACCGGTACTCTTGGATGAAGAAATAATAGCCATTGCTCTAAAGTGGCTTTGAAAACCTCAATCATAATACCGGTTATTGATAACCATAATAAAAATCCAGCCATGGTCGCTATCAAAGATTTGAATAATATAATAGTAAATCTAGAGTTTAAATAGTCAGTGGCTCTTGGCCGATGGAGACTTGATGCACACTCATTGTAATCCAGGATTTCTTTAACCCGACGGCTTATAGCCTTTGTAAAAAAATCAAGAATTGATAACCCCTGCAAGCAGAGATGTTATTGCAAACATGCACAGTAATATAATTCATGAGTCGACTTTTAAAGCTCGAATCCAGGGTGGTTTAAATAACCCAACCATCCATGGCGGCTCATCGTCATGTCCAGTTTTTGAAAAAGATCACTTTGGCGTCTTATAGCCTCAATAAACTCAACATGGAGCAATATAACCCGGAGTTGTATGTAAAGCTCTGCATGTCCTACACAAAGTTTAGACAACATATGCCCTCACGACTTATCATCAAAAGCCAAGGCGGGTAACAACCCAAACATAATATAGTCTTTATGCAATTATGGAAAAGACTAGAATTAAGACCATTCAAACCTAAACATATTGGCGACTTAACGTCAAAAGCCAGGTCGGGTTATCAAACCTCGCATATTCATATAACCTGGAAAACATACCTGATATTATCAGCTCATAGCACCATATGTAGTAAAGGTGACAACCCCAATATTTATAAGTGCCTAATTTCAATGAAGCCTGCTGGCAACTCAAGTCAAAAGCCAGGGTGGGTGAAAACCCAAATACTTGCAATCTAGGCTATTAAAACCGGAATATACTAGCGATTTAAAGTCAAAAGCCAGGGCGGGTAATGACCAGGAATACTCGAGCATGACTCATAACATACTGGCGACTTATAGTAAAAAACCAGTGTGGGTATCAAACCTCGCATATTCATCCAACAATTTAAAAACATTCTTGGAAAATTGGCTCAAATTGTTGGCTTACAGCGCCACATCCAGTGAGGGTGATGACCCAAAGATTTATAGCGCACAACACCAGTTGCGCAATCAAAGTACATTGGCGACTTAACGTCCAAAGCAAGGATGGGTTATCAAAAAACCCCAAATATTCATACAATTATTGAAAGACATACCTATAGAGTAATACCATGGTGATGCCTTGACAATTATAACCCGGAGTGATGAAATATCATCATTCTGATCGCTCAAGGCAAAATATCCCAGTGACTTAAAGTCTGCTATCATGGCGGGTTATTAATCCCAATATGCTCAATGATGAGTCATATAATGAAGGCTACATGGCCTGTGAAATCGGTTCATACTGCCGGCTTACAGCACCATATGCAGCAATGGTAATAGCCCAAAAAACTTAGAGCGTAGAACTCCAAGTGCACAATCACATCATACTGGCGACTTATCGTCCAAAGCCAGACCGGGTTATTAAACCTCCAGATATGCTCAAATATGAGCCATAAGGATTAAGGCTACATGGCCTAAATCGTTTTAAACCATATGTCAATATGGTACAAAAATATGAATCCAAACAATGTTCAAATAAAATAACAAACCAGAAAAACAAGGCTTTCATAGGTTGCCAAACCTCAATATCAAATGTTGTTCAAAGGGCCACACAACCACTGAGTTAATCCTTTATTCATACCTGTAAACCGGGCCTCACATGACCAATCACCATTTTAACTTTGACAAGTTCAGGGTCTTTATAAGATTGACTGTCAAGAGTACAGCGGGTCATTCCAGGATTACCTGGGCGGAGTGGCTGACATACAAAGGCAGAATAACCCGTAGTTTTTGTGAATACACCTGACGTCCAAGACGATCAAAAGGGTAAATGTAGCTATTTTCATTGAAAAGGAAGCCCCCAAGTGACCTATCATAAGCCACCAAGGCATGTTACCTATGTTTTGAACTGCACATTGTAGCAAGTTCTCTTTGGTAACCTTTATACCTGGGCAGACAGCCCCCAAGTGTTTTGTAACAAGGCGTATAAGCCGGATCAATAGGGTAGTCATAGCTATGCTCAGTGAGTAGGAAGCCCCCATGTAATTTGTAATAAGGCGTGCAAGCCGAATCAAGAGGGTAATCATAGCTATGCTCAGTGAGCAGGAAGCCCCCATGTAATTTTTAATAAGGCATGCAAGTCGGATCAAGAGGGTAGTCATAGCTATGCTCAGTGAGCAGGAAGCCCCCATGTAATTTGTAAAAAGGCGTGCAAGCCAGATCAAGAGGGTAATAATAGCTATGATCAATGAGCAGGAAGCCCCCAAGTGACCAATAATATAAGCCCATAAGGCAGGATACCCATGTTTGAACTGTGCATCATGGCAGCAAGTTCTCTTTGGCAACCTTTAATTATTCTGAGAACTCACTTGCAAGAGATGAATTCTTCTTGAACCGGATGTTGAGCCGGATATTGAGATCTCACAACTTTGCAAGAGATAAATTTCTCTTGAACCAGATTTCAAACCGGAATCCTTCTTTTTAAGACGAAAATGTTCTGACGGCCTTTAAATTTTCATCAATACAACAATAGCCTCCGTAACCGGGTTATTTTCCCTCCAATGACCCAGGATTCTCGAACTTGATGAAACTGGCAAAACTTTGCTAAGTCATGTCATTGTAGCCCCTGAGTCTTAAGACGGCTCGAGGAGTTGTCTTGAGATTCTCCATACTTGATCGTGATATAAACCGGTATATAGTTAAACAGCGGAACGATGTAATATGTTGAAGCTCGGCGGGTAATAAATGACCCTGTATGATTTGTATCAATAATCCGGCCAACGGTTCATCCTGGCGAGATGTTGAAGTTAATCCAGCCAATGGTTCATCCTGGCCGCAGTACAAACCACTTTTGTCGTGCATGACTATCCTGCATATGAGAATATACAGACCAAAGTAATTGTCCTTTGACAAAGAACAACATGTGCCAAGAAAAATAAACTTAAATGTATATCACCTGATTTTTCCGGATGATAGATGATCCATATACAACGTCTGTAGACAATTTTTCAAAACTGGTGTCCTCGTAAGACTGTTATCCTCATTGAAGATATTATATGTTTAAGCTAAGAGTGTTGCTGGTTCATGGGAATTTTTAGCATCTTCATCACTGCCATAATTACCCTCTAAATTATCATCTAGCCTCTCTTATGAACCTAGAAGTAGAGGTTGTGCTGGTTGTATCCTTTAGCGAAGTGTTCCAGCTCTTCAAATGAAAACCACCACCATACCAAGTAAAGAAACCAAGCAAACGCCAATAGACATGACCCATCTGGCTAATGTGCTCAGCACTGACGAACCATGCAGAAGCCTGTAGTATGATCTTTAGATGCATATAGTCACTGATATGCCGACGGTTCATAGCTCTTGAGGACATATAGTATCCGGTCAATCAGGAGAACTATCAGGGAGTTGAGGACATATGCCAATGCATACTGCAGGTTCCCAGAGAAAAGTATACTACTGCTGAACACTGAAATCTGATCTATTCGATCAAGCACTAAAATAAACTGAAGAAAACACCTGAAGACCGCCATCGATACAATGATAATATCACAAACTATTGCGGAACAGGGGCCGGCTCTCGGGGCGACACCTACGCGCAGCAAAACTGGTTGCGGGGCAGGGAGAACCGGTTGGGCCGAGGCAGCTTGGAGCCGGTTCGCGGCGCAAGGCAGCAAACGGAGACACGACCAGCGGGTCATGGCAGAGGTGAGACTATGGCAACGTTGAGTCTGGTTGAGACCGCAGTAGAGAATAAGCCATCGGGGCTCATGGAAAAAGCGGCTTGGCCGGCTAAAGGCCACAGTGGGTGAAGGAAATATGCCCTAGAGGCAATAACAAAGTATTATTTATTTCCTTATTTCATGATAAATGTTTATTATTCATGCTAGAATTGTATTAACCGGAAACATAATACATGTATGAATACATAGACAAACATAGTGTCACTAGTATGCCTCTACTTGACTAGCTCGTTAATCAAAGATGGTTAAGTTTCCTAACCATAGACATGAGTTGCCATTTGATTAACGGGATCACATCATTAGAAGAATGATGTGATTGACTTGACCCATTCCGTTAGCCTAGCACTTGATCGTTTAGTATGTTGCTATTGCTTTCTTCATGACTTATACATGTTCCAATAACTATGAGATTATGCAACTCCCGTTTACCGGAGGAACACTTTGTGTGCTACCAAACGTCACAACGTAACTGGGTGATTATAAAGGTGCTCTACAGGTGTCTCCAAAGGTACTTGTTGGGTTGGCGTATTTCGAGATTAGGATTTGTCACTCCGATTGTCGGAGAGGTATCTCTGGGCCCAATCGGTAATGCACATCACTATATGCCTTGCAAGCATTGTTACTAATGAGTTAGTTGTAGGATGATGTATTACGGAACAAGTAAAGAGACTTGCTGGTAACGAGATTGAACTAGGTATGGAGATACCGACGATCGAATCTCGGGCAAGTAACATACCAATGACAAAGGGAACAACGTATGTTGTTATGCGGTTTGACCGATAAAGATCTTCGTAGAATATGTGGGAGCCAATATGAGCATCCAGGTTCCGCTATTGGTTATTGATCGGAGACGTGTCTCGGTCATTTCTACATAGTTATCGAACCCGTAGGGTCTGCACGCTTAAAGTTCGACGACGGTTATATTATGAGTTTATGTGTTTTGATGTACCGAAGGTAGTTTCGAGTCCCAGATGAGATCAGGGACATGCCAAGGAGTCTTGAAATGGTCGAGACGTAAAGATCGATATATTGGACGACTATATTCGGACTTCAGAAAGGTTTTGAGTGATTCGGGTATTTTTCGAAGTATGGAAGAGTTACGGGAATTCGCCGGGGAGTATATGGGCCTTATGGGGCCATATGGGAATAGAGGAGAGAGGCCAAAAGGAAGGAGGCGCGCGCCCCCCCCCCTCTGGTCCGAATTGGACAAGGGGTGTAGCCCCCTTTTCTTTCTCCCTCTCCCCCTCTTCCCTTCTCTCCTACTCTGGAAAGGAAAGGGGAATCCTACTAGGACTTGGGAGTCCTAGTAGGACTCCTCACACTTGGCGCGCCCCTCTAGGGCCGGCATCTCCCTCCCTCCTTTATATACGGGGGCAGGGGGGCACCTCTAGACACAAGAATTGATCATTGATCTCTTAGCCGTGTGCGGTGCCCCCCTCCACCATATTCCACCTTGATAATACCATAGCAGTGCTTAGGCGAAGCTCTGCATCGGTAGAACATCAACGGAACTCTCCCTCAAAGCTCGGCTGGATCAGAGTTCGAGGGATGTCATCGAGTTGAACGTGTGCTGAACTCGGAGGTGTCGTGCGTTTGGTACTTGATCGGTTGGATTCTGAAGATGTATGACTACATCAACCGTGTTGTGCTAACACTTCCGCTTTCGGTCTACGAGGGTACGTGGACACACTCTCCCCTCTCATTGCTATGTATCACCATGATCTTGCGTGCGTGTAGGAAATTTTTGAAATCACTACGTTCCCCGACAGTGGCATCCGAGCCTGGTTTTATGCGTTGATGTTATATGCGCGAGTAGAACACAAGTGAGTTGTGGGCAATACAAGTCATACTGCTTACCAGCATGTCACACTTTGTTTCGGCGGTATTGTTGGATGAAGCGGCCCAGACCGACATTACGTGTACGCTTACGCGAGACTGGTTTTACCGTCGTGCTTTGCACATAGGTCACTAGCGGGTGTCAGTTTCTCCAACTTTAGTTGAACCGAGTGTGGCTACGCCCAGTCCTTGAGAAGGTTAAAACAGCACTAACTTGACGAACTATCGTTGTGGTTTTGATGCGTAGGTAAGAACGGTTCTTGATCAGCCTGTAGCAGCCACGTAAAACTTGCAACAACAAAGTAGAGGACATCTAACTTGTTTTTGTAGGGTATGTTGTGATGTGATATGGTCAAGGCATGATGCTATATTTTATTGTATGAGATGATCATGTTTTGTAACCGAGTTATCGGCAACTGGCAGGAGCCATATGGTTGTCGATTTATTGTATGCAATGCAATCGCCCTGTAATTGCTTTACTTTATCACTAAGCGGTAGCGATAGTCGTAGAAGCAATAGTTGGCGAGACGACAATGATGCTATGATGGAGATCAAGGTGTCGTGCCGATGATGATGGTGATCATGATGGTGCTTCGGAGATGGAGATCACAAGCACAAGATGATGATGGCCATATCATATCACTTATATTGATTGCATGTGATGTTTATCTTTTATGCATCTTATCTTGCTTTGATTGACGGTAGCATTATAAGATGATCTCTCACTAATTTCAAGATAAAAGTGTTCTCCATGAGTATGCACCGTTGCCACAGTTCGTCGTGCCTAGACACCACGTGATGATCGGGTATGATAAGCTCTACGTCCATCTACAATGGGTGCAAGCCAGTTTTGCACATGCAGAATACTCAGGTTAAACTTGATGAGCCTACCATATGCAGATATGGCCACGGAACACTGAGACCGAAAGGTCGAGCGTGAATCATATAGTAGATATGATCAACATAGTGATGTTCACCATTGAAATCTACTCCATATCATGTGATGATCGGACATGGCTTAGTTGATTTGGATCACGTGATCACTTAGATGATTAGAGGGATGTTTATCTAAGTGGGAGTTCTTAAGTAATATGATTAATTGAACTTTAATTTATCATGAACTTAGTCCTGATAGTATTTTGCAAATTATGTTGTAGATCAATATCTCATGTTGTTGCTTCCCTATGTTTTTTATGTGTTCCTAGAGAAAACTAAGTTGAAAGATGATAGTAGCAATGATGCAGACTAGGTCCGTGATCTGAGGTTTATCCTCATTGCTGCACAGAAGAATTATGTCTTTGATGCACCGCTAGGTGATAGACCTATTGCAGGAGCAGATGCAGACGTTATGAACGTTTGGCTAGCTCAATATGATGACTACTTGATAGTTTAGTGCACCATGCTTAACGGCTTAGAATTGGGACTTCAAAGATGTTTTGAATGTCATGGACCATATGAGATGTTCCAGGCGTTGAAGTTAATATTGCAAGCAAATACCCGAGTTGAGAGATATGAAGTCTCCAACAAGTTCTATAGCTAAAAGATGGAGGAGAATTGCTCAACTAGTGAGCATGTGCTTAGATTGGCTGGGTACTACAATCGCTTGAATCAAGTGGGAGTTAATCTTCCAGATAAGATAGTGATTGACAGAGTTCTCTAGTCACCATCACCAAGTTACTAGAACTTCGTGATGAACTGTAGTATGCAAGGGATGACAAAAACGATTCCCGAGCTCTTCGTGATGTTGAAATCGACGAAGGTAGAAATCAAGAAAGAGCATCAAGTGTTGATGATTGACAAGACCACTAAGAAAAGGGCAAAGGGAAAGAAAGGGAAACTTCAAGTAGAATGGCAAGCAAGTTGTCACTCCCGTGAAGAAGCCCTAAGCTGAACCAAAGCCTGAAACAGAGTGCTTCTACTGCAAAGGAAATAGTCACTGGAAGCGGAAATGCCCTGAATATTTGGTGGATAAGAAGGATGGCAAAGTGAACAAGGGTATATTTGATATACAGGTTATTCATGTGTACCTTACTAGTGTTTATAGTAGGCCCTGGGTATTTGATACTTGTTCGGTTGCTAAAAATTAGTAACTCAAAACAGGAGTTACAGAATAAACAGAGACTAGTTGAGGGTAAAGTGACGATGTGTGTTGGATGTAGTTCCAAGATTGATATGATCATCATCGCACACTCCCTATACTTTCGGGATTAGTCTTAAACTTAAATAAATGTTATTTGGCGTTTGCGTTGAGCATGAATATGATTTGATCATGTTTATTGCAATACGGTTATTCATTTAAAATCAGAGAATAATTGTTGTTCTCTTTACATGAATAAAACCTTTGATGGTCATACACCCAATGAAAATAGTTTGTTGGATCTCGATCGTAGTGATACATATATTGATAATATTGATGCCAAAAGATGCAAAGTTGATAATGATAGTGCAACTTATTTGTGGCAATGCCGTCTGGATCATATCAGTGTAAAGCGCATGAAGAAACTCCATAAAGATGGACTTTTGGAATCACTTGGTTATGAATCATTTGATGCTTGCGAACCGTGCCTTTTGGGCAAGATGACTAAAACTCTATTCTTCGGAACAATGGAACGAGCTACTGACTTGTTGGAAATAATACATACCGATGTATGCGGTCCAATGAGTGTTGATGCTCGTGGAGGGTATCATTATTTTCTGACCTTCACAGATGATTTGAGCAGATATGAGTATATCTACTTGATGAAACATAAGTCTGAAATATTTGAAAAGTTCAAAGAATTTCAGAGTGAAGTGGAAAATCATCGTAACAAGAAAATAAAGTTTTTGCGATCTGATCACAGAGACGAATATTTGAGTTATGAGTTTGGTCTTCAATTAAAACAATGTGGAATAGTTTCACAAACTCATGCCACCTGGAACACCACAGCGTAATGGTGTGTCCGAATATCGTAACCACACTTTATTAGATATGGTGTGATCTATGATGTCTCTTACCGATTTACCATTATCATTTTGGGGTTATGCATTAGAGACAACTGCATCCACTTTAAATAGGGCACCATCAAAATCTGTTGAGACGATGCCTTATGAACTATGGTTTGGCAAGAAACCAAAGTTGTCATTTTTTAAAGTTTGGGGCTGCGATGCTTATGTGAAAAAGTTTCAACCTGATAAGCTCGAACCCAAATCGGAGAAGTGCGTCTTCATAGAATACCCAAAGGAAACTGTTGGGTACACCTTCTATCACAGATCCAAAGGCAATATATTCATTGCTAAGATGGATCCTTTCTAGAGAAGGAGTTTCTCTCGAAAGAAGTGAGTGAGAGGAAAGTAGAGCTTGATAAAGTAATTGTACCTTCTCCCAAATTGGAAAGTAGTTCATCACAGAAATTAGTTCCAGTGATTCCTACACCAATTAGTGAGGAAGCTAATGATGATGATCATGAAACTTTAGATCAAGTTACTACAGAACCTCGTAGGTCTTCCAGAGTACGGTCCGCACCAGAGTGGTATGGTAATCCTGTTCTGGAAGTCATGTTACTAGACCATGATAAACCTACGAACTATGAGGACGCGATGATGAGCCCAGATTTTGCGAAATGGCTAGAGGCCACGAAATCTAAGATAGGATCCATGTATGAGAACAAAGTGTGGACTTTGGTGGACTTGCCCGATGATCGGCAAGCCATAGAA
This sequence comes from Triticum timopheevii, assembly GCA_963921465.1. Lineage (NCBI taxonomy): Eukaryota > Viridiplantae > Streptophyta > Magnoliopsida > Poales > Poaceae > Triticum > Triticum timopheevii. The sequence continues at coordinate 108,330,063 of OY997271.1, forward strand.
AATAAATGGATCTTCAAGAGGAAGACGGATGTTGATAGTAGTGTTACTATCTACAAAGCTCGACTTGTCGCAAAAAGGTTTTCGACAAGTTCAAGGTGTTGACTACAATGAGATTTTCTCAACTGTAGTGATGCTTAAGTCTGTCTGAATCATGTTAGCAATTGCCACATTTTATGAAATCTGGCAAATGGATGTCAAAACTGCATTCCTTAATGGTTTTCTTAAAGAAGAGTTGTATATGATGCAACCAGAAGGTTTTGTTAATCCTAAAGGTGCTAACAAAATGTGCAAGCTCCAGCGATCCATCTATGGACTGGTGCAAGCATCTCGGAGTTGGAATATACGCTTTGATAAGTTGATCAAAGCATATAGTTTTATATGGACTTGCAGTGAAGCCTGTATTTACAATAAAGTGAGTGTGAGCACTACAACCTTTCTGATAAATATATGTGAGTGACATATTGTTGATCAGAAATGATGTAGAATTTTTCTGGAAAGCATAAAGAAGTGTTTTAAAGGAGTTCTTTAAAAGAAAGACCTCAGTAAAGCTACTTACATATTGAGCATCAAGTTCTATTGAGATAGATCAAGATGCTTGATAAGATTTTCAATGAGTACCTACCTTGACAAGATTTTGAAGTAGTTCAAAATGGAACAGTCAAAGAAAGAGTTCTTGCCTGTGTTGCAAAGGTGTGAAATTGAGTAAGACTCAAATCCCGATCACGACAGAAAATAGAAAGAGAATGAAAGTCATTCCCTATGCCTTAGTCATAGGTTCCATAAAAGTATGCCATGCTATGGACCAGACCTATTGTATACTCTGCCCTGGTTTGGCAAGGGAGTACAATAGTGATCTAGGAGTAGATCACTAGACATTGGTCAAAATTATCCTTAGTGGAATAAGGATATGTTTCTCGATTATGGAGGTGACAAGAGGTTCGTCGTAAAGGGTTACGTCAGTGCAAGTTTTGACACTGATCCAGATGACTCTAAGTCTCAATCTGGATACATGTTGAAAGTGGGAGCAATTAGCTAGAGTAGCTCCGTACAGAGCATTGTAGACATAGAATATTTTGCAGAATACATACGGCTCTGAATTTGACAGACCCGTTGACTAAAATTCTCTCATGAGCAAAACATGATCACACCTTAGTACTCTTTGGGTGTTAATCAAAAAGCGATGTTAACTAGATTATTGACTCTAGTAAACCCTTTGGGTGTTGGTCACATGAGGATGTGAACTATGGGTGTTAATCATATACAGATATGAATATTGGTGTTAAATCACATGGCGATGTGAACTAGATTATTCACTCTAGTGAAAGTGGGAGACTGAAGGAAATATGCCCTAGAGGCAATAATAAAGTTATTATTTATTTCCTTATTTCATGATAAATGTTTATTATTCATGCTAGAATTGTATTAACCGGAAACATAATACATGTGTGAATACATAGACAAACATAATGTCACTAGTATGCCTCTACTTGACTAGCTTGTTAATCAAAGATGGTTAAGTTTCCTAACCATAGACGTGAGTTTTCATTTGATTAAAGGGATCACATCATTAGGAGAACGATGTGATTGACTTGACCCATTCCGTTAGCCTAGCACTTGATCGTTTAGTATGTTGCTATTGCTTTCTTCATGACTTATACATGTTCCTATAACTATGAGATTATGTAACTCCCATTTACCGGAGGAACACTTTGTGTGCTACCAAACCTCACAACATAACTTGATTATAAAGGTGCTCTACAGGTGTCTCCGAAGGTACTTGTTGGGTTGGCGTATTTCGAGATTAGGATTTGTCGCTCCGATTATCGGAGAGGTATCTCTGGGCCCACTCGGTAATGCACATCACTATAAGCCTTGCAAGCATTGTAACTAATGAGTTAGTTGCAGGATGATGTATTACGGAACAAGTAAAGAGACTTTCCGGTAACGAGATTGAACTAGGTATGGTGATACCAACGATCGAATCTCGGGCAAGTAACATACCGATGACAAAGGGAACAACGTATGTTGTTAAGCGGTTTGACCGATAAAGATCTTTGTAGAATATGTGGGAGCCAATATGAGCATCCAGGTTCTGCTATTGGTTATTGACCGGAGACGTGTATCGGTCATATCTACATAGTTCTCGAACCCGTAGGGTCCGCACGCTTAAAGTTCGATGACGGTTATATTATGAGTTTATGTGTTTTGATGTACTGAAGGTAGTTTGGAGTCCCGGATGAGATCGGGGACATGACGAGGAGTCTTGAAATGGTCGAGACTTAAAGATCGATATATTGGACGACTATATTCGGACTTCGGAAAGGTTCCGAGTGATTCGGGTATTTTTCGGAGTGTCGGAGAGTTACGGGAATTCTCCGGGGAGTATATGGGCCTTATTGGGTCATACGGGAATAGAGGAGAGAGGCCAAAACTAAGGAGGCGCGTGCCCCCCTCTGGTCCGAATTGGACAAGTGGTGCAGCCCCCTTTTCCTTCTCCCTCTCCCCCTCTTTCCTTCTCTCCTACTCTGGAAAGGAAAGGGGAATCCTCCTAGGACTTGGGAGTCCTAGTAGGACTCCCCACACTTGGCGCACCCCCTCTAGGGCCGGCCTCTCCCTCCCTCCTTTATATACGGGGGCAGGGGGCACCTCTAGACACAACAATTGATCATTGATCTCTTAGCCGTGTGCGGTGCCCCCTCCACCATATTCCACCTCGATAATAACATAGCGGTGCTTAGGCGAAGCCCTGCGTTGGTAGAACATCATCATCGTCACCACGCCGTCGTGCTGATGGAACTCTCCCTCAAAGCTCGGCTGGATCGGAGTTCGAGGGACGTCATCGAGTTGAACGTGTGCTGAACTCGGAGGTGCCGTGCGTTCGGTACTTGATCGGTCGGATCATGAAGACGTATGACTACATCAACCGCGTTGTGCTAACGCTTCCGCTTTTGGTCTATAGGGGTACGTGGAAACACTCTCCCCTCTCGTTGCTATGCATCACCATGATCTTGCGTGTGCGTAGGAAATTTTTGAAATTACTACATTCCTCAACAGCGGGGATGGCTGCTTGGTACATCAGGCGGCTCGTGCTACTGCTAGAGGCAGGTCACGCATAGGAGCGCAGGACGGTGACTCTCCGGTGGTGGCTTCAATGCAAGGATGAGACGTCGACAGAGGCGTCAAGCACTGTGTGGCTCAAAAGGGCGGCTCACCAGCTAAGCAGAAGATGTGATAAAGTAGGCGGCGGCTCGGGGATGCCCGCGGCAAGGCAGCTCTCATCACGGCGCAGCTGTAGATGCGAGCAATGGCTCCGTTCGGCGGCGAAGTGATGAATCCGCAGTAGACAGGCTTTAGAGACGGCAGCCGAAGTATGCGACCCCGGAGCAAAACCAAGCAGAGGCGAACCATACCCTGAGGAAGGCGGCTCTATGGCGGAGGTTGAGGCCGAAGCACAGCCATGGCGGCATCTCAACCGGGGCGGCCCAAGCGGACGACGGCAAAGCAAGCCGACGGCGTGGTCAAAGACCGAATCCACGGTTAGTGTTCATTTCTGGGTCACGGCTAGTTATCCACGTCTAAATCCACCTTCAAATCATGGGGTTACAGCGGCGAGGCGGCAATTTGAAGCCTGAGGCATGGCGGCTCGAAGAAATCAGCCACAACGGCGGCTCAAAGATGCACCGGTGGCTGACGGCTCGAAGCGGAGCTGCGGCCGCAATGGCGGCTCTCAGGCGGCGGCTCCTCAAGAAACAACGACAGGGTTCGGTTCGCGGCCGACTGGTGCTAGATGGAAGTTCAATCTTTTTCCTATAGTCTGAATCCGATTCATCGTAGTAGTCTGCCAATCCTGTCCATCGTAACTTTTTGGATGGCTTTTAACTTTGATCTACAGAAGACTAGTAGTACTATTTTCCACGGAAGTAACGATCGACTTGATGTGCCAGCTTTGGTCAAGCCCTATACGATTGCTTGTTCCTAGGACTGAAGAGTTGTCACCGTCGATGAACTATTGTACAACGACTTGAACAAAGCAATGAGGACGACAGCTGCTGTAGTGGAGACCGGCATCTCACCATGAATCGACGAGATGAGGCGGGTCAACTTGGTGGCGCCTCATCGAGGCCATGTCAGAGGGGCGCGAATCAAGGCGGCTGGGGGCTCAGTCATTGACCGGACTGATTTTTGTAGCAATCATCTAATAGCAATCAGACCCGGCTGGCCAATCTTTAGCAAAAAATCACCAATAACTGCGATGGACTCCTGTAGCATATTGTGCACTGCGGAAACGCTCCTACCGATCTCGGCGACTTACGCTGGGAACCTTTGAGATAAAGTAAATCCTTCTGCAATGATTCTTCTTCATCCAAAAAAAATTGCGATCTTCTCGATCCCTGAGAGAGATCCCTCCAAGAACTCAACAAAACCGTGCGTAGGCCCCATGGTGGGCGCCAACTATCGTGGATTTGTCACGGCAAATGCCCTTAGTGTAAGGACTTAGTCGTGAGGCCAACGCATCTATGTGGTAGATTGAGAGGAATTGAGTGGGATGAGAGACGCGAGCTTTTTTACCCAGGTTTGGCCCCTCACGGTGGAGGTAAAAGCCTACATCCTGCTTCATTAATATTGATGATGACGATGCTCACGATTACAAGGGTGCTCTTCTGCTACCTCTATCTCGAGAGCTATTGATTTGTCTGTCTCAAATTGTGAAAACTTATCCCTCTTTGGGTGCCCTGCCCCTCCTTATAAGAGTTGGAGGGGCGGGTTACATGTGGAGTTGACAACCCACAAGTGTAGGGTATCTATCGTAGTCCTTTCGATAAGTAAGAGTGTCGAACCCAACGAGGAGCAGAAGGAAATGACAAGCGGTTTTCAGTAAGGTATTCTCTGCAAGCACTGAAATTATGAGTAACAAATAGTTTTCTGATAAGGTAATTTGTAAAGGGTAAAAAATAATGAAAGTAAATAAGGTGCTGCAAGGTGGCCCAATCCTGTTTGTAGCAAAGGACAAACCTGGACAAATTCTTATATAGAGAAAAGCGCTCCCGAGGACACATGGGAATTATCCTCAAGCTAGTTTTCATCATGCTCATATGATTCACGTTCGTTACTTTGATAATTTGATATGTGGGTGGACCGGTGCTTGGGTACTGCCCTTTCTTGAACAAGCATCCCACTTATGATTAACCCCTATTGCAAGCATCCGCAAATACAAAAGAAGTATTAAGGTAAACCTAACCATAGCATGAAACATGTGGATCCAAATCAGCCCCTTACGAAGCAACGCATAAACTAGGGTTTAAGCTTCTATCACTCTAGCAACCCATCATCTACGTATTACTTCCCAATGCCTTCCTCTAGGCCCAAATAATGGTGAAGTGTCATGTAGTCTATGTTCACATAACACCACTAGAGGAGAGACAACATACATCTCATCAAAATATCGAACGAATACCAAATTCACATGACTACTTATAGCAAGACTTCACCCATTTCCTCAGGAACAAACATAACTACTCACAAATCATATTCATGTTCATAATCAAAGGGGTATTAAATATGCATAAAGGATCTAAAAATATGATCTTCCACCAAATAAACCAACTAGCATCAACTACAAGGAGTAACCAACACTAGTAGCAACCCACAGGTACCAATCTGAGGTTTTGGGACAAAGATTGGATACAAGAGATGAACTAGGATTTGAGAGGAGATGGTGCTGGTGAAGATGTTGATGGAGATTGACCCCCTCCCGATGAGAGGATCGATGGTGATGACGATGATGATGATTTCCCCCTCCCGGAGGGAAGTTTCCCCGGCAGAATAGCTCCGCCGGAGCCCTAGATTGGTTCCGCCAAGGTTCCGCCTCGTGGCGGCGGTGTTTCATCCTGAAAGCTTGCTTATGATTTTTTTCCACGGTAAAAGACTTCATATAGCAGAAGATGGTCACCGGAAGGCTGCGAGGGGGCCCACGAGGCAGGGGGCGTGCCCAGGGGGTAGGGCGCGCCCCCCACCCTCGTGGATGGTGGGTGGCCCCCCCTCTGGTATTTCTTCCGCTTAAATCCAAAAATGACTTTCTTGGAGTTTCAGGACTTTTGGAGTTGTGCAGAATAGGTCTCTAATACTTGCTCCTTTTCCAGCCTAGAATTCCAGCTGCCGGCATTCTCCCTCTTCATGTAAACCTTGTAAAATAAGAGAGAATAGGCATAAGTATTGTGACATAACTTGTAATAACATCCCATAATGCAATAAATATCGATATAAAAGCATGATGCAAAATGGACATATCAACTCCCCCAAGCTTAGACCTCGCTTGTCCTCAAGCGGAAGCCGATATTGAAAAATATGTCCACATGTTTAGAGACAGAGGTGTCGATGAAATAAAATACGGACATGAGGGCATCATGATCATTCTTATAACAACAACATATATATTTTGTCATATGATTTCTTATGCTCAAGTAATAATCTATCCATAATGTCAAGTATGAATCAGAAACTTCATTAAAAACTAGCAGCTATAATCTCGGTCATTGAAGCAATTGCAATTTATCATAACATCGGAAAGAGTCAATATAAGAGCTTTTCAGCAAGTCCACATACTCAACTATCATTTTGTCTTCCACAATTGCTAACACTCACGCAATACTTATGGGTATGGAGTTTTAATCGGACACAGAGAAAGATAGGGGCTTATAGTGTTGCCTCCCAACCTTTTACCCCAACGGTAATGTCAACAATAATAGTTCATGCTAACTTACATCCAATTGGATATATATATCAGGATCTTTCCAACACAAGGTGCTTGCCAAAGGATAAAATGTAAAAAGTAAAGGTGAAGATCACCATGACTCTTACATAATGTATAAGACAGAAGTAAAAGATAGGCCCTTCACACAGGGAAGCAGAGGTTGTCATGTGCTTTTATGGTTGGATGCACGAAATCTTAATGCAAAAGAATGTCACTTTATATTGCCACTTGTGATATGGACCTTTATTATGTAGTCCGTCGCTTTTATGCTTCCATATCACAAGATCGTATAAAGCTTATTTTCTCCACACTAATAAGTCATACATATTTAGAAAGCAATTTTTATTGCATGCAACATGACAACTTACTTGAATACATTGTCTTCCTTGTCCAACATCAACTCTTTAACATGTCATATTTTAATGAGTACTCACAATCATAAAAGATGTCCAAGATAGTATATTTATATGCGAGAACCTCTCTTTCTTTATTACTTCCTATTAATTGCAACCATGACCAAAACTATGTTTGTCAACTCTCAACAACTTTTATTCATCATACTCTTTATATGTGAAGTCATTACTCTCCATAAGATCAATATGATCTCTTTTATTTCTTTTTATACTTCTTTTATTTTTATTCCCTCAAGATCATAGTAAGATAGTAAAGCCCTTGACTCAACACTAATCTTTATTATATATAGCTCATGGACTCGATTACATAGAAGGATCATAAGGAAAAACTCAAAACTAAATCATACCAAAACTTTATTCTACTAGATCAAGATATTACTAAAAAGATCAAACTAAGTACAACGGTAAAGATAGGAGTGTGATGGTGATACAATACCGGGGCACCTCCCCCAAGCTTGGCAGTTGCCAAGGGGAGTGCCCATACCCATGTGTTTATGTCTCCCTCTTTGGAAGTAGTGACGATGGAGTTGTTGATGATGTAGGCTTGTCATCCGTCTTCCAAGGCATAGGCTCACCATCATAGAAGGATGATCGAGTATCCGGGATCCTCAAATCTGCAGCCAAACTCATCCTCTTGAATCTATATTCATACTCACGGTTTTGGTTTTGCATGTCATAGATCTGGGCTTGGAGGTGCTCGATTTTCTCGTGAAGTTTGAAGATGGTCTCCCCAATGTCCTTGGCATCCAGCTTGTGGTTGTTGGTGAACTCCGCGATCATCATCTGGTTGGTGTTGAGTCCGCTTTCCACCACCCCTTGGAACTTGAAAACTTGTTGTTCCATTGCTTCGAGTCTTGTCTCCACGCTTTCGGTCCTCCTTGGTCCCTCAACATCACGGATGTGCAGTACCCCCTCACGCATCTCAATGGTTTGAGGGTGATGTAGCACCTCCACGAGGTAGGGGTTGATGACCTTCTCCTTGGGGGCGCTTGAAGACGTCATGGTGATCTAGATCTGTCAGAAAAATAGCTCAAAATAAAGACAGAGGATATTTGCGTGATACGGTGGTCAAAACCTTCGGGAGATTATATAATGAATTTTTACCGACCAAAAGAAGTCTCTTGCAAAAAAAAATGGAGTCCGGAGAGCACACGAGGTGCCCACGAGGCAGGGGGCGCGCCCAGGGGGGTAGGGCGCGCCTTCCACCCTCGTGGACACCTCGTGTCCTTCCCGGACTACTTCTTATTTTCCTATTTTCCTAAATATTCCAAAACAGATAAAAATTGTTATTAGAACTGTTTTGGAGTCGGTTTACTTACCGTACCACATACCTATTCGGAGTCTGAAACGTTCTGGAAAGTGTCCATTATGTATTCCTCCGGGGTTACGGTTTCAATAACATTAGTTTCAACATTTATGGGATTACCTGAGGTATAATGTTTAATCCTTTGACCGTTCACCACCTTCGGATTCGTGCCTTCGAAGTTGTTGATTTTTATGGCACCGGAATGGTAGACCTCCTTGATAACGTAAGGACCTTCCCATTTAGAGAGAAGTTTTCCTGCAAAAAAACTTAAATGAGAGTTGAAGAGCAACACATAATCACCTACATTAAACTCACTCTTTTGTATCCTTTTGTCATGCCATCCTTTAACTTTTTTCTTTAAACAGTTTGGCATTCTCATAGGCTTGAGTTCTCCATTCATCAAGTGAGCTAATACCAAATAACCTCTTCTCACTAGCAAGTTTGAAACTCATAATTGAGCTCTTTAATAGCCCAATATGCCTTATGTTCTAGCTCGAGAGGTAAGTGACATGCTTTACCATAAACCATTTTATATGGAGACATACCCATAGGATTTTTATATGCAGTTCTATAGGCCCATAATGCATCATCAAGTTTCTTGGACCAATTCTTTCTAGATCTATTAACAGTCTTTTGCAAAATTAACTTGATCTCTCTATTGTTAAGTTCTACTTGGCCACTAGACTTTGGGTGATATGGGGATACAATTCTATGATTAACATCATACTTAGCAAGCATTTTACAGAAAGCACCATGAATAAAATGTGAACCACTATCAGTCATTAAGTATCTAGGGACACCAAACCTCGGAAAAATAACTTCTTTAAGCATCTTAAGAGGGATGTTATGATCATCACTACTAGTTGGAATAGCTTCGTCCCACTTAGTAACATAATCAACAGCAACTAGAATATGTGTATATACATTAGAGGAAGGAAACGGTCCCTTATAATCAAAGCTCCAAACATCTAATGGTTCAATAACAAGAGAATAGTTCATAGGCATTTCTTGACGTCTACTAATATTACCAATTCTTTGACATTCATCACAAGACAAGACAAACTTACGGGCATCTTTGAAGAGAGTAGGCCAATAAAAACCGGATTGCAATACCTTGTGTGCAGTTCTAACTCTTGCGTGGTGCCCTCCATATGCCTCGGAGTGACACTTGCGTAGGATATGTTCCTGTTCATGCTCAGGTAAACAATGTCTAATAACACAGTCTAGTCCTTCTTTATAAAGGCGTGGGTCATCCCAGAAGTAATGTCTTAAGTCATAGAAAAACTTTTTCTTTTGCTGGTATGTGAAACTAGGTGGTATAAATTTAGCAACAATGTAATTAGCATAACCAGCATACCATGGAGCAGTACGAGAAGCATTTATGACAGCTAATTGTTCATCTGGGAAGCTATCATCAATAGGTAGTGGGTCATCAAGAACATTCTCTAACCTAGACAAGTTGTCTGCAACGGGGTTCTCAGCTCCCTTTCTACCAATAATATGCAAATCAAATTCTTCTAGTAGGAGAACCCATCTGATAAGTCTAGGTTTAGCATCTTTCTTTTCCATAAGATATTTAATAGCAGCATGATCAGTGTGATCAGTTACTTTAGAATCAACAATATAAGGTCTAAACTTATCACAAGCAAATACAACTGCTAAGAATTCTTTTTCCGTAGTAGCATAATGTTGGGGAACGTTGCAGAAAATAAAAAATTTCCTACGGTTTCACCAAGATCCATCTATGAGTTCATCTAAGCAACGAGTCATGGGAGAGAGATTGCATCTACATACCACTTGTAGATCGCGTGCGGAAGCGTTCAAGAGAACGGTGATGATGGAGTCGTACTCGCCGTGATTCAAATCACCGATGACCAAGTGCCGAACGGACAGCACCTCCGCGTTCAACACACGTACGGAGCGGATGACGTCTCCTCCTTCTTGATCCAGCAAGGGGAAAGGAGAGGTTGATGATGATCCAGCAGCACGACGGCGTGGTGGTGGATGCAGCAGAACTCCGGCAGGGCTTCGCCAAGCTGCTGCGGGAGGAGGACGAGGTGTAGCAGGGGGAGGGAGGCGCCAAGACATAGGGGGCGGCTTCCCTCCCCCTTGCCCTTCTTTATATAGGCCCCCAGGGGGGGCGCCGACCCTGGGAGATCCAATCTCCCAAGGGGGCGGCGACCAAGGGGGGTGGAGTGCCCCCCAAGGCAAGTGGGGAGCCCCCCACCCTAGGGTTTCCAACCCTAGGCGCAGGGGGGGCCCAAGGGGGGGACACCAGCCCATTAGGGGCTGGTTCCCCTCCCAGTTCAGCCCACGGGGCCCTCCGGGATAGGTGGCCCACCCGGTGGACCCCCGGGACCCTTCCGGTGGTCCCGGTACAATACCGGGTGACCCCGAAACTTTCCCGATGGCCGAAACAACACTTCCTATATATAATTCTTTACCTCCGGACCATTCCGAAACTCCTCGTGATGTCCGGGATCTCATCCGGGACTCCTAACAACATTCGGTTTGCTGCATACTCATATTCATACAACCCTAGCATCACCGAACCTTAAGTGTGTAGACCCTACGGGTTCGGGAGACATGCAGACATGACCGAGACGGCTCTCTGGTCAATAACCAACAGCGGGATCTGGATACCCATGTTGGCTCCCACATACTCCTCGATGATTTCATCGGATGAACCACGATGTCGAGGATTCGAGCAACCCCGTATACTCTTCCCTTTGTCAGTCGGTATGTTACTTGCCCGAGACTCGATCGTCGGTATCCCAATACCTCGTTCACTCTCGTTACCGGCAAGTCACTTTACTCGTACCGTAATACATGATCCCGTGACCAGACACTTGATCACTTTGAGCTCATTATGATGATGCACTACCGAGTGGGCCCAGTGATACCTCTCCGTAATACGGAGTGACAAATCCCAATCTCGATCCGTGTCAACCCAACAGACACTTTCGGAGATACCTGTAGTGCACCTTTATAGTCACCCAGTTACGGTGTGACGTTTGGTACACCCAAAGCACTCCTACGGTATCCGGGAGTTACACGATCTCATGGTCTAAGGAATAGATACTTGACATTGGAAAAGCTCTAGCAAAACGAACTACACGATCTTGTGCTATGCTTAGGATTGGGTCTTGTCCATCACATCATTCTCCTAATGATGTGATCCCGCTATCAACGACATCTAATGTCCATAGTCAGGAAACCATGACAATCTGTTGATCAACGAGCTAGTCAACTAGAGGCTTACTAGGGACATATTATGGTCTATGTATTCACACGTGTATTACGATTTCCGGATAATACAATTATAGCATGAATAAAGACAATTATCATGAACAAGGAAATATAATAATAATCCTTTTATTATTGCCTCTAGGGCATATTTCCAACAGTCTCCCACTTGCACTAGAGTCCATAATCTAGTTACATTGTGATGAATCGAACACCCATAGAGTTCTGGTGTTGATCATGTTTTGCTCGCGAGAGAGGTTTAGTCAACGGGTCTGCGACATTCAGATCCGTATGTACTTTGCAAATATCTATGTCTCCATCTTGAACATTTTCACGGATGGAGTTGAAGCGACGCTTGATGTGCCTGGTCTTCTTGTGAAACCTGGGCTCCTTGGCAAGGGCAATAACTCCAGTGTTGTCATAGAAGAGTTTGATCGGCCCCGACACATTGGGTATGACTCCTAGGTCAGTGATGAACTCCTTCACCCATATTGCTTCATGCGCTACCTCCGAGGCTGCCATGTACTCCGCTTCACATGTAGATCCCGCCACTACGCTCTACTTGCAGCTGCACCAGCTTAATGCTCCACCATTCAACATATACACGTATCCGGTTTGTGACTTAGAGTCATCCAGATCTGTGTCGAAGCTAGCGTCGACGTAACCCTTTACGGCGAGCTCTTCGTCACCTCCATAAACGAGAAACATGTCCTTTGTCCTTTTCAGGTACTTCAGGATATTCTTGACCACTGTCCAGTGTTCCTTGCCGAGATTACTTTGGTACCTTCCTACCAAACTTACGGCAAGGTTTACATCAGGTCTGGTACACAGCATGGCATACATAATAGATCCTATGGCTGAAGCATAGGGGATGACACTCATCTCTTCTTTATCTTTTGCCGTGGTCGGGCATTGAGCCGAGCTCAATCTCACACCTTGCAATACAGGCAAGAACCCCTTCTTGGACTGATCCATTTTGAACTTCTTCAAAATCTTATCAAGGTATGTGCTTTGTGAAAGACCTATGAGGCGTCTCGATCTATCCCTATAAATCTTGATGCCTAATATGTAAGCAGCTTCTCCAAGGTCCTTCATTGAAAAACACTTGTTCAAGTAGGCCTTAATGCTGTCCAAAAGTTCTATATCATTTCCCATCAAAAGTATGTCATCTACATATAATATGAGAAATGCTACAGAGCTCCCACTCACTTTCTTGTAAACGCAGGCTTCTCCATAAGTCTGCATAAACCCAAACGCTTTGATCATTTCATCAAAGTGAATGTTCCAACTCTGAGATGCTTGCACCAGCCCATAAATGGATAGCTGGAGCTTGCATACCTTGTTAGCATTCTTAGGATCGACAAAACCCTCCGGCTGCATCATATACAGTTCTTCCTTAAGATGCCCGTTAAGGAATGCCGTTTTGACGTCCATCTTCCATATCTCATAATCACAGTATGCGGCAATTGCTAACATGATTCGGACGGACTTCAGCTTCGCTACGGGAGAGAATGTCTCATCGTAGTCAACCCCTTGAACTTGTCGATAACCCTTAGCGACAAGTCGAGCTTTATAGACGGTAATGTTACCATCCGCGTCCGTCTTCTTCTTAAAGATCCATTTGTTTTCTATCGCTCGCCGATCATCGGGCAAGTCTGTCAAAGTCCATACTTTGTTCTCATACATGGATTCTATCTCTGATTGCATGGCTTCAAGCCATTTGTTGGAATCTGGGCCCGCCATCGCTTCTTCATAGTTCGAAGGTTCACCGTTGTCTAACAACATGATTTCCAGGACAGGGTTGCCATACCACTCTGGTGTGGAACGTGTCCTTGTGGACCTACGAGGTTCTATAGCAACTTGATCCGAAGTACTTTGATCATTATCATTAATTTCCTCTCCAGTTGGTGTAGGCACCACAGGAACATTTTCCTGAGCTGTACTACTTTCTGGTTCAAGAGGTAGTACTTCATCGAGTTCTACTTTCCTCCCACTTCTTTCGAGAGAAACTCTTTTTCCAGAAAGGATCCATTCTTGGCAACAAAGGTCTTGCCCTCGGATCTTAAGTAGAAGGTATACCCAATGGTTTCCTTAGGGTATCCTATGAAGACGCATTTTTCCGACTTGGGTTCGAGCTTTTCAGGTTGTAATTTCTTGACATAAGCATCGCATCCCCAAACTTTTAGAAACAACAGCTTAGGTTTCTTCCCAAACCATAATTCATACGGTGTCGTCTCAACGGATTTAGACGGTGCCCTATTTAAAGTGAATGTAGCTGTCTCTAGAGCATATCCCCAAAATGATAGCGGTAAATCGGTAAGAGACATCATAGATCGCACCATATCCAATAGAGTGCGATTAAGACATTCGGACACACCGTTACACTGAGGTGTTCCAGGCGGCGTGAGTTGTGAAACGATTCCACATTCCCTTAAGTGTGTACCAAATTCGTGACTTAAGTATTCTCCTCCACGATCTGATCGTAGGAACTTTATCTTTCGGTCACATTGATTCTCTACCTCATTCTGAAATTCCTTGAACTTTTCAAAGGTCTCAGACTTGTGTTTCATTAAGTAGACATACCCATATCTACTCAAGTCATCAGTGAGAGTGAGAACATAACGATATCCTCCGCGAGCCTCAATGCTCATTGGACCGCACACATTGGAATGTATGATTTCCAATAAGTTGGTTGCTCGCTCCATTGTTCCGGAGAACGGAGTCTTGGTCATTTTGCCCATGAGGCATGGTTCGCACGTGTCAAATGATTCATAATCGAGAGACTCCAAAAGTCCATCAGCATGGAGCTTCTTCATGCGCTTGACACCAATGTGACCAAGGCGGCAGTGCCACAAGTGTGTGGGACTATCATTATCAACTTTACATATTTTGGTATTCACGCTATGAATATGTGTAACATTACGTTCGAGATTCATTAAGAATAAACCATTGACCATCGGGGCATGACCATAAAACATATCTATCATATAAATAGAACAACCATTATTCTCGGATTTAAATGAGTAGCCATATCGTATCAAACGAGATCCAGATACAATGTTCATGCTCAAACTTGGCACTAAATAACAATTATTGAGGTTCATAACTAATCCCGTAGGTAAATGTAGAGGTAGCGTGCCGATGGCGATCACATCGACCTTGGAACCATTCCCGATGCGCATCGTCACCTTGTCCTTCGCCAGTCTCCGCTTATTCCGCAGCTCCTGCTGTGAGTTACAAATATGAGCAACGGCACCGGTATCAAATACCCAGGAGTTACTACGAGTACTGGTAAGGTACACATCAATTACATGTATATCAAATATACCTTTAGTGTTGCCGGCCTTCTTGTCCGCTAAGTATTTGGGGCAGTTCCGCTTCCAGTGACCCTTCCCCTTGCAATAAAAGCACCCAGTCTCAGGCTTGGGTCCATTCTTTGACTTCTTCCCAGCAGCTGGCTTACCGGGCGTGGCAACATCTTTGTCGTCCTTCTTGAAGTTCTTCTTACCCTTGCCCTTTTTAAACTTAGTGGTCTTATTGACCATCAACACTTGATGTTCTTTCTTGATTTCAACCTCTGCTGACTTCAGCATGGAAAATACTTTAGGAATGGTCTTCACCATCCCCTGCATATTGTAGTTCAACACAAAGCTCTTGTACCTCGGTGGGAGCGACTGAAGGATTCTGTCAATGACCGCCTCATCCGGGAGGTTGATCTCCAGCTAGGATAGGCGGTTGTGCAACCCAGACATTTTGAGTATATGCTCACTGACAAAACTGTTTTCCTCCATCTTACAACTATAGAACTTGTCGGAGACTTCATATCTCTCGACCCGGGCATGAGCTTGAAAAACCATTTTCAGCTCCTCGAACATCTCATATGCTCCGTGCTTCTCAAAACGCTTTTGGAGCCCCGGTTCTAAGCTGTAAAGCATGCCGCACTGAACGAGGGGGTAATCATCAGCACGTGACTGCCAAACGTTCATAACGTCTTGGTTCTCTGGGATGGGTGCTTCACCTAGTAGTTCATCTAGGACATATGCTTTCTTGGCTGCTATGAGGATAATCCTCAGGTTCCGGACCCAGTCCGAATACTTGCTGCCATCATCTTTCAGCTTGGTTTTCTCTAGGAACGCGTTGAAGTTCATGTTGACATGAGCGTTGGCCATTTGATCTACAAGACATATTTTGCAAAAGTTTTAGACTAAGTTCATGATAATTAAGTTCATCTAATCAAATTATTGAATGAACTCCCACTCAGATTGACATCCCTCTAGTCATCTAAGTGTTACACGATCCGAGTCGACTAGGCCGTGTCCGATCATCACGTGAGACGGACTAGTCATCATCGGTGAACATCTCCATGTTGATCGTATCTTCCATACGACTCATGTTCAACCTTTCTGTCTCTTGTGTTCCGAGGCCATGTCTATACATGCTAGGCTCGTCAAGTTAACCCTAAGTGTTCTGCATGTGTAAATCTGTCTTACACCCGTTGTATGTGAACGTAAGGATCTATCACACCCGATCATCACGTGGTGCTTCGAAACGACGAACTTTAGCAACGGTGCACAGTTAGGGGGAACACTTTCTTGAAATTATTATAAGGGATCATCTTATTTACTACCGTCGTTCTAAGTAAACAAGATGCATAAACATAATAAACATCACATGCAATTATATAAAGTAGTGACATGATATGCCCAATATCATATAGCTCCTTCGATCTCCATCTTCGGGGCTCCATGATCATCTTCGTCACTGGCATGACACCATGATCTCCATCATCATGATCTCCATCATCGTGTCTTCATGAAGTTGTCACGCCAACGACTACTTCTACTTCTATGGCTAACGCATTTAGCAATAAAGTAAAGTAATTTACATGGCGTTCTTCAATGACACGCAGGTCATACAAAAATAAAGACAACTCCTATGGCTCCTGCCGGTTGTCATACTCATCGACATGCAAGTCGTGATTCCTATTACAAGAACATTATCTCATACATCACAATATATCAATCATCATTCATCACAACTTCTAGCCATATCACATCACATGACAATTGCTGCAAAAACAAGTTAGACGTCCTCTAATTGTTGTTGCATCTTTTACGTGGCTGCAATTGGGTTCTAGCAAGAACGTTTTCTTACCTACGAATAACCACAACGTGATTTTGTCAACTTCTATTTACCCTCCATAAGGACCCTTTTCGTTGAATCCGCTCCAACTAAAGTAGGAGAGATAGACACCTGCTAGCCACCTTATGCAACTAGTGCATGTCAGTCGGTGGAACTTGTCTCACGTAAGCGTACGTGTAAGGTCGGTCCGGGCCGCTTCATCCCACAATACCGCTGAAGCAAGAAAAGACTAGTAGCGGCAACCAAGTTGACAAGATCTACGCCCACAACAAAATTGTGTTCTACTCGTGCAATAGAGAACTACGCATAGACCTAGCTCCTGATGCCACTGTTGGGGAATGTTGCAGAAAATAAAAAATTTCCTACGGTTTCACCAAGATCCATCTATGAGTTCATCTAAGCAACGAGTCATGGGAGAGAGATTTCATCTACATACCACTTGTAGATCGCGTGCGGAAGCATTCAAGAGAACGGTGATGATGGAGTCGTACTCGCCGTGATTCAAATCACCGATGACCAAGTGCCAAACGGACAGCACCTCCGCGTTCAACACACGTATGGAGCGGATGACGTCTCCTCCTTCTTGATCCAGCAAGGGGAAAGGAGAGGTTGATGATGATCCAGCAGCACGACGGCGTGGTGGTGGATGCAGCAGAACTCCGGCAGGGCTTCGCCAAGCTGCTGCGGGAGGAGGACGAGGTGTAGCAGGGGGAGGGAGGCGCCAAGACACAGGGTGCGGCTTCCCTCCCCCTTGCCCTCCTTTATATAGGCCCCCAGGGGGGGCGTCGGCCCTGGGATATCCAATCTCCCAAGGGGGGCGACGGCCAAGGGGGATGGAGTGCCCCCCCAAGGCAAGTGGGGAGCCCCCCCACCCTAGGGTTTCCAACCCTAGGCGCAGGGGGGCAACGGGGGGAGCACCAGCCCATTAGGGGCTGGTTCCCCTCCCACTTCAGCCCACGGGGCCCTCCGGGATAGGTGGCCCCACCCGGTGGACCCCCGGGACCCTTCCGGTGGTCCCGATACAATACCGGGTGACCCCGAAACTTTCCCGATGGCCAAAATAGCACTTCCTATATATAATTCTTTACCTCCGGACCATTTCGAAACTCCTCGTGACGTCCGGGATCTCATCCGGGACTCCGAACAACATTCGGTTTGCTGCATACTCATATTCATACAATCCTAGCGTCACCGAACCTTAAGTGTGTAGACCCTACGGGTTCAGGAGACATGCAGACATGACCGAGACGGCTCTCCGGTCAATAACAAACAGCAGGATCTGGATACCCATGTTGGCTCCCACATACTCCTTGATGATTTCATTGGATGAACCACGATGTCGAGGATTCAAGCAACCCCGTATACTCTTCCCTTTGTCAGTCGGTATGTTACTTGCCCGAGACTCGATCGTCAGTATCCCAATACCTCGTTCAGTCTCGTTACCGGCAAGTCACTTTACTCGTACCGTAATGCATGATCCCGTGACCAGACACTTGATCACTTTGAGCTCATTATGATGATGCACTACCGAGTGGGCCCAGTGATACCTCTTCGTAATACGGAGTGACAAATCCCAGTCTCGATCCGTGTCAACCCAACAGACACTTTCGGAGATACCTGTAGTGCACCTTTATAGTCACCCAGTTACGTTGTGACGCTTGGTACACCCAAAGCACTCCTACGATATCTGGGAGTTACACGATCTCATGGTCTAAGGAATAGATACTTGACATTGGAAAAGCTCTAACAAAACGAACTACACGATCTTGTTCTATGCTTAGGATTGGGTCTTGTCCATCACATCATTCTCCTAATGATGTGATCCCGCTATCAACGACATCTAATGTCCATAGTCAGGAAACCATAACTATCTGTTGATCAATGAGCTAGTCAACTAGAGGCTTACTAGGGACATATTATGGTCTATGTATTCACACGTGTATTACGATTTCCGGATAATACAATTATAGCATGAATAAAAACAATTATCATGAATAAGGAAATATAATAATAATCCTTTTATTATTGCCTCTAGGGCATATTTCCAACAGATAATTCCTCTGGGCACTGTCTAGGGTCTTAATAGTATATTGAATAACATTTAGTTTCTTATCAACTCTTTGTCGTAGAACAGCACCTACGGCATAATCACTAGCATCACACATAATTTCAAAGGGTAAATTCCAATCAGGTGGCTGAACAATAGGTGCATAAATCAAAGCTTTCTTAAGTATTTCAAATGCTTCTACACAATCATCATCAAAGACAAAAGGAATATCTTTTTGTAAGAGATTGGTCAGAGGCCTAGAAATTTTAGAGAAGTCCTTAATGAACCTCCTATAAAACTCGGCATGACCAAGGAAACTTCTTATACCTTTAATGTCCTTAGGACATGGCATATTTTCAATAGCATCAACCTTAGCTTTATCAACTTCAATACCTCTTTTGAGAAATTTTATGCCCCAAGACAATGCCTTCATTAACCATAAAGTGGCGCTTTTCCCAATTCAAGACAAGACTAGTATCTTCGCATCTCTGCAAAACTCGTTTAAGGTTGCTCAAGCAATCATCAAAAGAAGATCCATAAACAGAGAAATCATCCATGAAAACCTCAACAATCTTTTCACAAAAGTCAGAGAATATAGCCATCATGCATCTTTGAAAGGTAGCAGGTGCATTACATAAACCAAAAGGCATACATCTATAAGCAAAAGTACCGAAAGGGCAAGTAAAAGTGGTCTTTTCTTGATCCTCTGCTGACACAGGTATTTGAGAGAAACCAAAATAACCATCTAGAAAACAAAAATGTGTATGTTTGGATAATCTTTCTAGCATTTGATCAATAAAAGGTAAAGGGTAATGATCTTTTTAGTAGCTTTATTTAACTTACTGAAATCAATTACCATCCTATAACCTGTAACAATTCTTTGCGGGATCAATTCATCTTTATCATTAGGAACAACAGTAATACCTCCCTTCTTAGGGACACAATGGACAAGACTTACCCACTAACTATCAGCAACGGGATAGTTTATACCTGCCTCGAGGAGCTTTAGTATTTCCTTTCTTACCACTTCTTTCATCTTAGGATTTAACCACCGTTGGTGATCAATTACTGGTTTGGCGTCTTTCTCCAATTTTATATTGTGTTGGCATAGAGTGGGACTAATGCCCTTAAGATCATCCAGAGTATATCCAATAGCAGCATGATGCTTCTTCAGAGTTTTCAATAATCTCTCCTCTTCCTGCTCTTAAAGGTTAGCACTAATAATAATAGGATATATCTTCTTTTCATGAAGATAAGCATATTTAAGAGTATTAGGGAGTGATTTAAGCTCAAACACAGGATCACCCTTGGGTGGTGGAGGATCCCCTAGAATTTCAACAGGCAAGTTGTGTTTCAGAATAGGTCCCTGTTTAAAGAATACTTCATCTATCTCCCTTCTTTCATTCATAAACATATCATTTTCATGGTCTAGCAAATATTGTTCTAAAGGATCATTAGGAGGCACGGCAATAGAAGCAAGACCAATAATTTTGTCCTTACTAGGCAATTCTTTATCATGAGGTTGTCTACGAAATTTAGCAAAATTAAACTCATGAGACATATCCCCCAAACCAATAGTAACAATATCCTTTTCGCAATCTATCTTAGCATTAGTAGTGTTCAACAAGGGTCTACCAAATATGATGGGACAAAAGTCATCTTGTGGGGAACCAAGAACAAGAAAATCAGCATTTAACTTTCCCACACAAGACTTCAACATCTCTAACAATCCCAATTGGTGAAATAGTATCTCTATTGGCAAGCTTAATTGTAACATCAATTTCTTCTATCTCAATAGGTGCAATATCATGCATAATTTCTTTGTATAAGGAATGAGGTATTGCACTGGCACTAGCACCCATATCACATAAGCCATGATAACAATGATCTCCTATTTTAACAGAAATAACAGGCATGCCTACAACAGGCCTATGTTTCTTAGTATCTGGTCTAGCAATTCTAGCAGTTTCATCACAGAAGTAAATAACATGCCCATCAATATCATCAGCCAAGAGGTCTTTAACCATAGCAATACTAGGTTCAACTTTAATTTGCTCAGGTGGTGTAGGTGTTTTAGTATTACTCTTACGAACCACAGTTGAAGCTTTAGCTGTTGGGGAACGTAGCAGAAATTCAAAATTTTCCTACGTGTCACCAAGATCTATCTATGGAGAAACCAGCAACGAGGGGAAGGAGAGTGCATCTACATACCCTTGTAGATCGCTAAGCGGAAGCGTTCAAGAGAACGGGGTTGAAGGAGTCATACTCGTCGTGATCCAAATCACCGGAGATCCTAGTGCCGAACGGACGGCACCTCCGCGTTCAACACACGTACAGCCCGGTGACGTCTCCCACGCCATGATCCAGCAAGGAGAGAGGGAGAGGTTGAGGAAGACTCCATCCAGCAGCAGCACAACGGCTTGGTGGTGATGGAGGAGCGTGGTAGTCCAGCAGGGCTTCGCCAAGCACCGCGAGATATGAGGAGAAGGGAGAGAGGTAGGGCTGCGCCAAGAGGAGAAGTTCTCGTGTGTTGGCAGCCCTCAAGACCTCAACTACATATAGGGGAGAGGGAGGGGGTTCCGCCCCCTCTAGGGTTTCCACCCCAAGGGGTGCGGCTGCCCCCAATCCCATCTAGGGTGCGGCCAAGGGGGGGAAGAGGGGAAACTTGCCCCCCAAGTTAGGTGGGTTTGCTCCCTCCCCCAAACCCTAGGCGCCTTGGGCCCTTGTGGGGGGCGCACCAGCCCACCTGGGGCTGGTCCCCTCCCACACTTGGCCCATGCAGCCCTCCAGGGCCGGTGGCCCCACTTGGTGGACCCCCGGGACCCTCCCGGTGGTCCCGGTACGTTACAGATAAAACCCGTAACTTTTCCGGTGACCGAAACAGGACTTCCCATATATAAATCTTTACCTCCGGACCATTCCGGAACTCCTCGTGATGTCCCGGATCTCATCCGGGACTCCGAACAACATTCGATAACCACATAAAAACTTCCTTTATAACCCTAGCGTCATCAAACCTTAAGTGTGTAGACCCTACGGGTTCGGGAACCATGCAGACATGACCGAGACATTCTGCGGTCAATAACCAACAGCGGGATCTGGATACCCATGTTGGCTCCCACATGTTCCACGATGATCTCATCGGATGAACCACGATGTCAAGGACTCAATCGATCCCGTATACAATTCCCTTTGTCTAGCGGTATTGTACTTACCCGAGATTCGATCGTCGGTATGCCGATACCTTGTTCAATCTCGTTACCGGCAAGTCTCTTTACTCGTTCCGTAACACATCATCCCGTGATCAACCCCTTGGTCACATTGTGCACATTATGATGATGTCCTACCGAGTGGGCCCAGAGATACCTCTCCGTTTACACAGAGTGACAAATCCCAGTCTCGATTCGTGCCAACCCAACAGACACTTTCGGAGATACCTTTAGTGCACCTTTATAGTCACCCAGTTATGTTGTGACGTTTGGTACACCCAAAGCATTCCTACGGTATCCGGGAGTTGCACAATCTCATGGTCTAAGGAAAAGATACTTGACATTAGGAAAGCTTTAACATACGAACTACACGATCTCTGTGCTAGGCTTAGGATTGGGTCTTGTCCATCACATCATTCTCCTAATGATGTGATCCCGTTATCAATGACATCCAATGTCCATGGTCAGGAAACCGTAACCATCTATTGATCAACGAGCTAGTCAACTAGAGGCTTACTAGGGACATGGTGTTGTCTATGTACCCACACATGTATCTGAGTTTCCTATCAATACAATTATAGCATGGATAATAAACGATTATCATGAACAAGGAAATATAATAATAACTTATTTATTATTGCCTCTAGGGCATATTTCCAACAGTCTCCCACTTGCACTAGAGTCAATAATCTAGTTCACATCGCCATGTGATTAACACTGACAGGTCACATCGCCATGTGACCAACATCCAAAGAGTTTACTAGTGTCATTAAACTAGTTCACATCATCATGTGATTAAGACTCAATGAGTTCTGGGGTTTGATCATGTTTTGCTTGTGAGAGAGGTTTTAGTCAACGGGTCTGCAATATTTAGATCCTTATGTACTTCGCAATTCTCTATGTCATATTGTAAATGCTGCTTCCACGCTCCACTTGGAGCTATTCCAAATGGTCGCTCCACTATACGTATCCGTTTTGCTACTCAGAGTCATTCGGATAGGTGTTAAAGCTTGCATCGTCGTAACCCTTTACGCCGAACTCTTTATCACCTCCATAATAGAGAAACAAATCCTTATTCCTCTAAGGATAATTTTGACTGCTATCTGGTGATCCACTCCTTGATCACCTTTGTACCCTCTTGCCAGACATGTGGCAAGGCACACATCAGGTGCGATACTCAGCATAGCATACTGTAGAGCCTACGTCTAAAGCATAGGGGACGACCTTCGTCCTTTCTCTCTTTTCTGCCGTGGTCGAGCTTTAAGTCTTAACTTCATACCTTACAACTCAGCCAAGAACTCCTTCTTTGATTGATCCATCTTGAACACCTTCAAGATCATGTCAAGGTATGCGCTCATTTTTGAAAGTACCATTAAGCGTTTTGATCCATCCTCATAGATCTTGATCCTCAATGTTCGAGTAGCTTAATCCATGTTTTCCCTTGAAAAACACTTTTTAAACAACCCTATATGCTTTCTAGAAATTCTACATCATTTCTGATTAACAATATGTCAACACCATAGACTCATCAGAAATTCCATAGTGCTCCCACTCACTTCTTTGGAAATACAAGTTTCTCATAAACTTTGTATAAACCCAAAATCTTTGATCATCTCATCAAAGCGCACATTCCAACTCCGAGATGCTTACTCCAGTCCATGGAAGGATCGCTGGAGCTAGCATACCTTTTAGCATCCTTAGGATGGGACAAAAACTTTCTGATTGTATCACATACAAGCTTTCCTTATGAAAACTGGTAAGGAAACTTGTTTTGACATCCACCTGCTAGATTTCATAAATGCAGCTAATGCTAACATGATTCCAACAGACTTAAGCATCGCTACGGATGAGAAAATCTCATCGTAGTCAATTCCTTGAACTTGTGAAAAACTCTTCGCCACAAGTCGAGCTTCATAGATGGTGACATTACCATCCACGTCCGTCTTCTTCTTAAAGATCCATTTATCTCAATGGCTTGCCGATCATCGGGCAAGTCCAGCAAAGTCCATGCTTTGTTCTGATACATGGATCCTATCTCGGATTTCATGGCTTCTAACCATTTATTGGAATTTGGGCCCACCATCGCTTCTCCATAGCTCGTAGGTTCATTGTTGTCTAGCAACATGACCTTCAAGACAGGATTACTGTACCACTCTGAAGTAGTACGCATCCTTGTCAACCTACGAGGTACGGTAGTGACTTGATCCAAAAACTTCATGATCACTATCATAAGCTTCTACTTCAATTGGTGTAGGCGCCACAGGAACAACTTCCTGTGCCCTGCTACACACTTGTTGAAGTGATGGTTCAATAACCTCATCAAGTCTCCACCATCCTCCCACTCAATTTTCGAGACAAACCTTTCCTCGAGAAAGGACCCGATTCAAGAAACAATCCCTATTGCTTTCGGATCTGAATTAGGAGGTATACCCAACTATTTTGGGTGTCCTATGAAGATGCATTTTATCCGCTTTGGGTTCGAGCTTATCAACCTAAAACTTTTTCACATAAGCGTCGCAGCCCCAAACTTTTAAGAAACGACAACTTAGGTTTCTCCAAACCATAGTTCAAACGGTGTCGTCTCAACGGAATTACGTGGTGCCCTATTTTAAAGTGAATGTGGTTGTCTCTAATGCCTAACCCATGAACGATAGTGGTAGTTCGATAAGAGACATAATGGTACGCACCATATCCAATAGGGTGCAACTATGATGTTCGGACACACCATCACACTATGGTGTTCCAGGCGGTATTAATTGTGAAACAATTTCCACAATGTCTTAATTGCGTGCCAAAGCTCGTAACTCAGATAGTCATCTCTATGATCATATCATAGACATTTTATCCTCTTGTCACGATGATCTTCAACTTCACTCTGAAATTACTTGAACCATTAAATAATTCAGACTTGTGTATCATCAAGTAAATATACTCAGTATCTACTCAAATCATCTGTGAAGTAAGAACATAACGATATTCACTACATGCCTCAACACTCATTGGACTGCACACATCAAAATGTGTTACTTCCAACAAATTGCTATCTTGTTCCATCTTATAGAAAACGAGGCTTTTCAGTCATCTCGCCCATGTGGTATGATTTGCATATCTCAAGTGATTCAAAATCAAGTGAGTCCAAACGATCCATTTGCATGGAGTTTCTTCATGCGTATACACCAATATATATGGTTCGCATGTCTCAAACTTTTCAAAAACGAGTGAGTCCAAAGATCCATCAACATGGAGCTTCTTCATGCGTTTTACACCAATATGACTTACATGGCAGTGCCACAAGTAAGTGGTACAATCATTACTATCTTATATCTTTTGGCATGAAAATGTGTATCACTACGATCGAGATTTAATAAACCATTCCTATTAGGTGCAATACCATTGAAGGTATTATTCAAATAACAGAGTAACCATTATTCTCCTTAAATGAATAACCGTATTGCGATAGACATAATCCAATCATGTCTATGCTCAACGCAAACACCAAATGACAATTATTCAGGTTTAATACTAATCTTGATGGTAGAGGGAGCGTGCGATGTTTGATCACATCAAACTTGGAAACACTTCCAACACATATCGTCAGCTCACCTTTAGCTAGTCTCTGTTTATTCCGTAGCTCTTTTATTTCGAGTTACTAACACTTAGCAACCGAACCGGTATCTAATACCCTGGTGCTACTAGGAGTACTAGTAAAGTACACAATAACTTAATTTATATCCAATATACTTCTATCGACCTTGCCATCCTTCTCATCTACCAAGTATCTAGGGTAATTCTGCTCTAGTGATTGTTCCCCTTATCACAGAAGCACTCAGTCTCGGGTATAGGTTCAACCTTGGGTTTCTTCATTAAAGCAACAGCTGATTTGCTGTTTCATGAAGTATCCCTTCTTGCCCTTGCCCTTCTTGAAAGTAGTGGTTTCACCTACCATCAACAATTGATGCTCCTTCTTGATTCCTACTTTCGCGGCGTCAAACATCGCGAATATCTCAAGGATCATCATATCTATCCCTGATTTTTTATAGTTCATCACGAAGCTCTAGCAGCTTGGTGGCAATGACTTTGGAGAAACATCACTATCTCTGGAAGATCAACTCCCACTCGATTCAAGTGATTGTTGCACTCAGACAATCTGAGCACGAGCTCAATGATTGAGCTTTTCTCCCTTAGTTTGCAGGCTAAGAAAATCGTCGAAGGTCTTATACCTCTTGACGTGGACACGAGCCTGAAATCCCAATTTCATCCCTCGAAACATCTCATATGTTCCGCGATGTTTCGAAAAACGTCTTTGGTGCCTCAATTCTAAACCGTTTAACTGAACTATCACGTAGTTATCAAAACGTGTATGTCCGGTGTTCGCAACATCCACAAACGACGTTTGGGGTTTAGCACCCTGAGCGGTGCAGTAAGGACATAAGCTTTCTACTGTCCGCATAATTGCTACTGTCAACTTTCAACTATATTTTCTCTAGGAACATATCTAAATAGTGGAACTAAAGCGCGAGTTATGACATAATTTGCAAAGATCTTTTGACTATGTTCAGGATAATTAAGTTCATCTTATGAACTCCCACTCAGATAGACATCCCTCTAGTCATCTAAATGATTACATGATCTGAGTCAACTAGGCCGTGTCCGATCATCACGTGAGACGGACTAGTCATCATCGGTGAACATCTTCTTGTTGATCGTATCCTCCATACGACTCATGCTCGACCTTTCGGTCTCTTGTGTTCCGAGGCCATGTCTGTACATGCTAGGCTCGTCAAGTGAACCTAAGTGTTTCGCGTGTGTAAATCTGTCTTACACCCGTTGTATGTGAACATAAGGATCCATCACACCCGATCATCATGTGGTGCTTAGAAACGACGAACTTTCGCAACGGTGCACAGTTAGGGGGAACACTTTCTTGAAATTTTAATGAGGGATCATCTCATTTACTACTGTCGTTCCAAGCAAATAAGATGCATAAACATGATAAACATCACATGCAATCAAATAGTGACATGATATGGCCAATATCATTTTGCTCCTTTTGATCTCCATCTTCGGGGCTCCATGATCATCATCGTCACCGGCATGACACCATGATCTCCATCATCATGATCTCCATCATCGTGTCTTCATGGAGTTGTCTCGCCAACTATTACTTCTACTACTATGGCTACCAGTTAGCAATAAAGTAAAGCAATTACATGGCGTTGTTCAATGACACGCAGGTCATACAATAAATAAAGACAACTCCTATGGCTCCTGCCGGTTGTCATACTCATCGACATGCAAGTCGTGATTCCTATTACAAGAACATGATCAATCTCATACATCACATATATTCATCACATTCTTCTTGGCCATATCACATCACATAGCATACCCTGAAAAAACAAGTTAGACGTCCTCTAATTGTTGTTTGCATGTTTTACGTGGCTGCTATGGGTTTCTAGCAAGAACGTTTCTTACATACGCAAAACCACAACATGATATGTCAATTGCTATTTACCCTTCATAAGGACCCTTTTCATCGAATCCGTTCCGACTAAAGTGGGAGAGACTGGCACCCGCTAGCCACCTTATGCACCAAGTGCATGTCAGTCGGTGGAACCTGTCTCACGTAAGTGTACGTGTAAGGTCGGTCCGGGCCGCTTCATCCCACGATGCCGCCGAATCAAGATTGGAATAGTAATGGTAAGCATATTGAACAACATCAACGCCCACAACTACTTTGTGTTCTACTCGTGCAAAGAATCTACGCAATAGACCTAGCTCTGATACCACTGTTGGGGAACGTAGCAGAAATTCAAAATTTTCCTACGTGTCACCAAGATCTATCTATGGAGAAACCAGCAACGAGGGGAAGGAGAGTGCATCTACATACTCTTGTAGATCGCTAAGCGGAAGCGTTCAAGAGAACGGGGTTGAAGGAGTCGTACTCGTCGTGATCCAAATCACCGGAGATCCTAGTTCCAAACGGACAACACCTCCGCGTTCAACACACGTACAGCCCGGTGACATCTCCCACGCCTTGATCCAGCAAGGAGAGAGGGAGAGGTTGAGGAAGACTCCATCCAGCAGCAGCACAACGGCTTGGTGGTGATGGAGGAGCGTGGTAGTCCAGCAGGGCTTCGCCAAGCACCGCGAGATATGAGGAGAAGGGAGAGAGGTAGGGCTGCGCCAAGAGGAGAAGTTCTCGTGTGTTGGAAGCCCTCAAGACCTCAACTATATATAGGGGAGAGGGAGGGGGTTGCGCCCCCTCTAGGGTTTCCACCCCAAGGGGTGTGGCTGCCCCCAATCCCATCTAGGGTGCGGCCAAGGGGGGGAAGAGGGGAAACTTGCCCCCCAAGTTAGGTGGGTTTGCTCCCTCCCCCAAACCCTAGGCGCCTTGGGCCCTTGTGGGGGGGCGCACCAGCCCACCTGGGGCTGGTCCCCTCCCACACTTGGCCTATGCAGCCCTCCGGGGCTGGTGGCCCCACTTGGTGGACCCCCGGGACCCTCCCGGTGGTCCCGGTACGTTACCGATTAAACCCGAAACTTTTCCGGTGACCAAAACAGGACTTCCCATATATAAATCTTTACCTCCGGACCATTCCGGAACTCCTCGTGACGTCTGGGATCTCATCCGGGACTCCAAACAACATTTGGTAACCACATACAAACTTCCTTTATAACCCTAGCGTCATCGAACCTTAAGTGTGTAGACCCTACGTGTTCGGGAACCATGCAGACATGACCGAGACATTCTGCGGTCAATAACCAACAGCGGGATCTGGATACCCATGTTGGCTCCCACATGTTCCACGATGATCTCATCGGATGAACCATGATGTCAAGGACTCAATCGATCCCGTATACAATTCCCTTTGTCTAGCGGTATTGTACTTGCCCGAGATTCGATCGTTGGTATGCCGATACCTTGTTCAATCTCGTTACCGGCAAGTCTCTTTACTCGTTCCGTAACACATCATCCCGTGATCAACCCCTTGGTCACATTGTGCACATTATGATGATGTCCTATCGAGTGGGCCCAGAGATACCTCTCTGTTTATACGGAGTGACAAATCCCAGTCTCGATTCGTGCCAACCCAACAGACACTTTCGGAGATACCTGTAGTGCACCTTTATAGTCACCCAGTTACGTTGTGATGTTTGGTACACCCAAAGCATTCCTACGGTATCCGGGAATTGCACAATCTCATGGTCTAAGGAAAAGATACTTGACATTAGAAAAGCTTTAGCATACGAACTACATGATCTCTGTGCTAGGCTTAGGATTGGGTCTTGTCCATCACATCTTTCTCCTAATGATGTGATCCCGTTATCAATGTCATCCAATGTCCATGGTCAGGAAACCGTAACCATCTATTGATCAACGAGCTAGTCAACTAGAGGCTTACTAGGGACATGGTGTTGTCTATGTACCCACACATGTATCTGAGTTTCCTATTAATACAATTATAGCATGGATAGTAAACGATTATCATGAACAAGGAAATATAATAATAACTTATTTATTATTGCCTCTAGAGCATATTTCCAACATTAGCATGATCCTTCATCCTAACAGGGAAGGGTGGTTTCTCAATATAGGTAGTAGGAACAATAGGATCATTATAAGTAATAGTTTTTTCTTCAACTATAATAGCTGCCACTACTTTTACTTCAGTTGGAGGATTATATTTAAACCACTTCTCCTTAGGGAGGTCAACATGAGTAGCAAATGATTCACAGAAAGAAGTTACCACTACAAAAAAATACACTTCCGTGATGATACGTATTTGTCACAGTAGGTCACATTTTCTGTCATGCATGTACATCCATGACGATTTTATGACAGAATCAAGATAGTCATACCTGTGCTGTCATAGAAGTGTTCCATGACATTACCAAAATTATCATCACGGAAGTGTCCACTTCCATGACGATAAATCCCGCATCACAGAAGTGCTTTCGTCAAGGGTGACCGACACGTGGCAACCACCGTAACGGAACGCCGTTAAGCTATTGGGTCGGGTTTTGGATCCGATAACCCGTTAACAGCCCCGACCAATGGGGATTTTTCACGTGTAAAATCATCATTGGCTGGAGGAAACACTTGTCGGCTCATTGTTGGGACAGATGTCATCCACTCATTGGACAGAAGGCGCCTATGATACGTCGACACGTGGCACGGCCCAACAGAGGCCCATTCCTGTGAAAAGGCCGGCCCGTTTGACTTGGTCAAAAGGTGGCGGGCCGGCCCATGTAAAGCATGTTAACGACATGTTCGCATATAGCCCATTTACAGCCCGCTAACCCAAGGCCCGTTACGCCCTATCCGAATTAGGCCCAGTAGCGTCATCTGGGCCACCCAATATGATTCCAGCCCATTTTCACTTCTAGCCCATGTATGGCCCATGACGTCTTTCGGCCCATATGAGGCCCTATGTAACTCTTGGCCTATTAACGACCCGTGGTGAAACTGGACCGTAATGAACAGTGTATCACTTTACACCCATTAACGGCCCGTGGTGAAACTGGCCCATAATGAACAGTGTATCACTTTATACCCATTAACGGCCCCTTATTCCATTGGGCCGTTTCCAGCCCGTGTTATCTTTCGGCCTTCTCAGAGCCCATTTATTCTTGGGCTCATTTCCAGCATTCGTTTACTTATGGCCCGTTACTGTCATTTTCTGCTTGTGGGCCAAATTCAGCCCGTGATTACAGTCGGCCCGTTTGTGGTCCGTTAACACGTTGGGCCATTTTCATAGCGTCATGAAATACAGCCTATTAACGATGGCCTGTTATGGTCGGCCCATGAACGGACGATTCCAACTCTAGCCCGTTTACGGCCATAATGTGGCCTGTTATTGGCCCATGTTTGGCCAATCGATCATACTGCCCATATAAGGCCCATTGATGATACGGCCCGTAGAAGGCCCATTGTTTCTACGGCCCGTAGAAGGCCCATTGTTTCTACGGCCCGTAGAAGGCCCACTGTTTCTATGACCCGTAGAAGGCCCACTGTTTCTACGGCTCGTAGGAGGCTAGTGTCACTACAGTAAATATTAGCCCATGGTTATTGTGGCCTAGTTTTAAAAAATAGGTTATTGCAGCCACTAGCAAACCGCGGAAAAAGAACTGCAATAACTACAAGCAAACAAATAAACAAGACAACAAGGAAATAAATAAGCAAGCAACTTACGCTAGGCTGTCATGGCTATCACACATATTACGTCCACTGGGCATCAAAGTTCGCCACCAGTACAAATAAACGCGCCGACAAAAGAATATACAAAACTGAGAGCACTTCAGAAGGCACTAGGCCTGGCCAGGTCGGGCCCCCCAAACAGCTGAAGAAGCTGAGTAGACCTCAGTTGTGTCAACGATAGATGCATCAACACTAGATTTAAGGCATGATGGTGCACACGGCAGTCCTCTGACATCTTCATTGCATCTTTGACTTCAAGTCGGAGCTGAGCTGAAGCAAGCCTTTCCACTTTAAGTTGAGACTGAAGAAGTCGAACTGATTGAGGCAGTGACTGCACAGAGGTTGTCTCACACCTGCTGGTGAGTAGCTTCAACTCACTGTCTTCATCAAGACAGGACCTTGGGGTCATCTCGCTGTCCTCAAGATGGTTTGGCTCACTATCTTCCCTAAAGTTCTGTCTGGCGTAAGAGATACGACTCTAAAAGATAAACACGGATACACGTAACAGGTTTCACAATTATATAAGCAAATAAATGGATCTGTTCTGCATAAGGAACATGTTTTTACAACTACAATTTGAAACTGGTAGTTGTTGCAAACATCCAATCAGATGTAAACAGCAAAGCAAACAGAAGTGGAGGAAATGATGCCTATCCAAATCTATACTAGAACAAAGTTTGAAGGCTTGAGAAGGATGAACTTACATTACATGTTAACACAGACTGGACAAAGCCCTTCTCCATGTTGATGGAAGGATAATTCAATAAATTCCCCAAAGAAAATTCTTTATAAGCATTGCCATTATTCTACATTCTGCAAAGAGTAAATATAGATCAAATAATATTGGAAGAAACAGAGGATAATGAAGCTCAGGTGCAGACTGATGATACATAATCAAATAGCAATTAATTAAGTACAGCGTTACAAGGCAAAAGGGAGAGAGGTACTGACAAGAGCAATGCAGAGCTCATTATTGTTTTGAGATCGTATGATTCTTTGAGCAAGGAGATTCATCTGAAATTAGTTTTCATACAAGAGAGAAGGTAAGGCACAAGCAGAAATTTAGGAGTTCAAATTTTGAATTGATATCATAGACAGTATCTGTCGCTGGGCTCCCAACAGTTCTAATAGGGGTTTGGCCACTGGAGTAGGGGTAAAGTGTGGTACAGTTGGGCCTGTGTTTTCTCTGGTTGCTGATCTATCTGATTTAACAGGTACAACTACCTTTTCCAAATACCCAGTTTGTACTCCTTGAGGATCTGCACTCACCCTCTTCCTTTTGGACATCTATTACGAAAGAACAACATTTGACTGGAAAAACATAGTGTGATGACACATGGAATAGGTACAGAAAATAGATAGTTATGGCATATACTCATATATGATGCTTAAACTAAGCAGATGGTGTAACAAAGTAGAAGTAATGCAAGGTCAGATGCAAAATATGTGCGACCAATACAACTTTGCAAAGTTAGAGCAAGCACCTTGATCAGTGAATAAGATAGGCCATCCTCCACCATGCCAAGTTTGTTAGCCAGTGGATCGTTCTGCAATATTCCTCTCGTGCGCCCATTCTCATATTCATTTTGATAATGTTCAATATCTGACATGCATGAAAACATAAAAACAAGTGAGATTTTATTTGTAATGCAGAAGTGATTCTAATCCAATACTGCCTCCCTGTAAACCCCTTTGTGCTATCTCTGTAATTCTTTTAAAAGATGTCATGCATGCTGTAATTTGTTGTGTGCATCTATACCTATACTAATTTGAGACTTCCAAGAAATTCCCACGTTAATCAGTAATTAGGAGCCGTTAATCTCGTGGGGCCAAATTATTACGGTGTAAATCAACCAAATATAATTCTCGCTTCAAAGTTTGCTCAATTGTGAAAAAAATGCTATTAATCTACCGATTCTATCATGTGTCAAAGCCATTGGATAGCCCGATGCAAAAAAGGCCATTGGATGGCAACCCCTACCGTAGGTTACCATCAGATAGGTAATTAAACGTAAAAAAAGATACCATCAGATCTTAGGTAACCATCTCCCTTATCCCATGAGCAGGCCTTTGTTCCTTCCTCCCGTATGTCCAGGAAGCTCTCCTAGATTGCTACTTCTGTTGCAAGCTATCAAGAAGCCTAGGTTCTAGGGTTTTGGATATCCTCACTTAACTAACATCCGCGCCTCACGGTCTGCCGCCTCATCGTCCTTGCAGGGGCGCTTTTGCCACCATATGTGTTTATGCCATCACCGGCGGACGACGCCTTCTCTTCTTTTTTTGACGAAAAGGGGTTTCCCCCCACCCCAACTTTATAAAAAGCCAAGGCAAAACAACCAGGCTCGGACTGTTAACAGCGCTCGACGACAGAGAGTAGCTGCCGCAGATAGGAAAGGGTTTAAAAGACTGCCCTATTACAAGTTCTTGGGTAGTTCATACCAATAGAGTTAACCAGGGAGTAACCCGCTAGCTAACATGAAGATCAAAGCTAATAAACTAGCAGCGACTACAGCCCAACGACGCCATATTGGAGGGAAGCACTAAGATCTCCACGCAATTCTAAGCAATTCCCCTCTTCGGTGGCCCAAAAGCCTTAAGCACCGGAGAAGTAGCACACCCTGAGCTTCTGAGCATAATATTTTCCATTTCTTGATCGTCGCCCCCAACAGATCCAAGACACACCGTATACTTCGGCATCTTCGTCCCTGGAAAACAAAATCATTTCGAAAATGCCATAAGCTCCACAAGGCAGCAGCAGAAACAATGTTCAAGGCTTCAAAATGTATTCTTCTCTTCCAGAAGGAAGTCAATCGATCAAAAGAGTTAGGAACATCAATCTTAAAGATATTAGCAACTAGATTCCAAACAGTTTCAGCAACAAAACAATCAAAAAACAGATGCTGGATAGTCTCAGGTTCACAGCAAAAGACACATGACATGTCCTCAACATGCCTACGCTTAGCCAAGTTATCTCTGGTCAAGCTCTTGTTATAATAAATTAGCCAAAGAAAAACATGTATATTCGGTGGCACTTTGATTTTCCATATATCATCTTTAATGACAGAAGGAATCCCTCCAAAGTTAATTAGCTTATAAAAGGATTTGACCGAGTATTTGTTAGAAGAATCTATCATCCAAAGAGGTTGATCCAGAGAGTCAGACAGACAAACTGGTTTAACAATCTCGATAAGTTCCTCCCATCTTACTAATGCATTTTCTGTGACACATCTCCTAAATGTTAACCGCAGCTCACCATCCACCCAGACCTGTGCCAGGGTAGAATCTTGCTGCTGGCAAATAATATAGAGGTCCCAAAATGCAGTTTTTAAAGAACAATCTCCTATCCAAATGTCATGCCAGAAAGCAATGCTTTTCCCATCCCCAGGGACCCATCTATAGAAATTCTTAGCAGCTGCAAGAGCCCAAGATAAACTTTTCATGAATGGAGAACCAAGAACCACCCTAGTACTAAAGAAATTAGGACAAGTGGTGTTATATTTATACTTCAGAACTTTCTTCCAATCACTGTTCCTCTCATCATAAAATCTTTTTCCCCACGATGCCAAGAGGGCCATGTTAAACTCCCTAAGATTGGGTACTCCCAAACCACCAAACTCTTTTTTCCTAGAAATCAGCCCCCAGTTAGCAAGGTGATATTTATGAGAATCCCCCACGTTACCCCAAAATAAGTGAGACATTTGAGAAGTAATCATATCAATTGCCCATTTGGCAAATTTCATAATAGACATAAGATAAGCAGGAATACTAGCAATGCATGTGGTAAGCAAAATCAATTTCCCTCTATAAGATAGAAATCTTCCCAACCAACCTGAGATGTTTTTAATAATCCTATCAATAATGGGTTGAAGGTCCTCCCTCCTCAAATTTTTTAAAGTGAAGGGGACACCTAAATACTTAAAGAGGAAATCCCCAGCTGGCAGCAAGAGACTTGGGCAAATTCATTAGACAGCTGTTCAGGGATATTAATAGCATGCAAATCACTTTTATGAAAATTAATCTTCAAGCCAGACAGATTTTCAAAACATGAAAGAATCCACTTCAAATTCTTGGCATATTCCAATGAGTTCTCCAAAAATAAGATGGTGTCATCAGCATATTGCAGGCTGACCACACCACCTGGGAAGGCATGTGACAGAAGCCCACGAATCAGACGAACTCTTGTAGCCTTTTGAAGCATTTTTGAAAACACATCAGCAACCAAATTAAAAAGAAGAGGTGAGTGAGGGTCACCCTGTTTCAAGCCTTTCCCCCCAGAGAATTGGGGACCGTTAGAATCATTAATCCTAACTTGAAACGTACCTTGATGTATGGTGGATATAACCCAATTCACCCATTTAATACCAAAGCCTCTAGAAAGAAGCATCTCTTTCAAGAAATCCCAACTAACTCTATCATATGCTTTCTCATAGTCTAATTTAAGAATCAAGCCAGCAGTTCCAGACCTATGAACTTCATGAATGACCTCATGAGCCATAACTACACTTTCCAAAATGAATCTCCCTTTGATAAACGCAATTTGATTAGAGGAAATGAGCCTGTCACATAAGGGAGAGGCCCTAGTGGTCATAGCTTTAGAAAAAATCTTAACGGCACAATTACTAAGGCTAATAGGCCTGAAATTCTTCATATCTCTAGCCATAGGGATTCTGGGAATAAGAGTAATAATGGCATGGTTGAGCTTATATATATCAAGGGTACCACTTTCAAAATCTCTAACCATCCACATAAAGTCTTTCTTAATCAAGTCCCAAAAGGTTTGGTAAAATAGAAAGGACAAACCATCAGGGCCAGGGGCACCACTAGCATAAGAACTCATCACAGCTTGTTTGATTTCCTCCTTAGAAAAAGGTCTCTCCAGGTCCTCTCTCTCATCAGTTCTAACCATTTCATCCTCAGACCAGAAGTTAGTATCCAAATGAATATCAGGTTTGGTTTCAAAGGCAAATAAATCTTTATAAAAAGAGGTAGCCACCTCAAGCATCTCTCTGGTCGAAGTGACCACACCATCAGGACTATTCAACTCAGAAAGATGGTTCTTTCTGTGTCTGTGATTAGCCAGTGCATGAAAATAAGCATTATTCCTATCACCTTCTAGGATTTTTCTATCTCTGGACCTCTGCCAAAGGGCAGTTTCCTCTTTCTTCCACAATTCATCTAGCTCTTTCTTAATCTCTTTCATCCTGTCATAATCAGTAACAGATAATTGATGGGTTTCAGACATAACATCCAATATATCAAACTCCAGAAGGAGTGCCTTGTTCTTCCTCTTAAGAGTTGCTTCCCTATTAATACTCCACTCCTTAGTTTTCTTTCTAAGATTCCTAGTCTTAAGCATCCAATTATCAGCTGAGGATTTGACTGAAGACACAGAGTTCCAGGCTTCCACTACCATTTGATGAAAGTCTGGCTGTGATAGCCACCATTTCTCAAACCTAAAAGGCTTGGGGGTGGTTGGGGCTCTGGCACCAGTATCCAGGACCAAGGGAGTGTGGTCACTCCCCATCCTGGGAAGAGCAACTAAAGTGGAAAAAGGAAAATGGGTATCCCAGCTCACAGAAATGAACACTCTATCCAATACAGCAAAGACAGGGGAAACCTGGTTGTTAGACCATGTAAACACCCTATTGGAGATAGAAATCTCCATCAATGCCCACCTATTGATCCAATCATTAAACAAAAAAACAGTTTGTTGATTAACCAAACCACTACTCTTCTCCTTCTCATTCCTAACCAAATTAAAATCTCCACAAATCATAACAGGATAAGAAGCATTAGATAAGGTATCATGCAGTTCACGCCTCTAGCCATATAGCGCCCGGTCTGTAACTGGCATCGCTTCATCCGGAGAAGGTAGGACGTTTCAAGCTGCCTCTTCAGCACCATGCATGGTTGATTTCAAATCCCTCTTTGATCCTACATACATACTCCAGCTCCTTTAACCTTAGGTGTATTATCATGTGCTCCTATTTGGATGATTGTGATAGAAACCAGTTCAGCCATAAAATCAATGGATGCACGCCCAAATAAAATTAAGGGATGCATCATGCATTCATGGATGGTTGGATTGGATTCTTGATGTTTGAACCTGGACAATCAGAATTTATAATGGATGGTTGTATTGGATTCTTGATGTTCGGTCATAGACAAACATAATTTGTAATGGATAGTTGGATTAGATTCTTGATGTTTGGCCCTAGACAATCTATTATTTTTCAGATACTGTGCATGGAAACGAAATTAAGAATTACAAAGTCTAATTGGATAAGCTTTTCTTCGTGTAGTTATGTAAAGAACAGGGAAATCTGACATGTACGCATATCTTCCCTTATTGAGGAACACCAGTGTACAAAACATTATGAAGCTCATTTTTTGTTACGAATATATATTTTTGTTTTGTCTATGTGGAACTGAGGAAATGATATTGCAGGAAAAGTTGAAACCTCATCCGGAAGCCTCACCTCCAAGCCTAGAAGCCATGATGCTGCATCTGCCGTGCCGTTAGCACCAGCCCCATTAAGCTAATGCAGTTCACCACAATTTTTCATGCCTACTTTCTCCAAGGAGGCATACCAACTTCTTCATTTGGTTCCTGATCAGGTAATTTGATTATACAATTGGCATAGCCTCTTGATCAGGTTTGTGACAGGGTTAGCTCCTTCTTTGCCTCCTGATCAGACAATAGAGCCTCATGAAATAGGACATGGCTTATGAAGGAGCAATTGTTACAAGTGAAAAACTTATAGATGATGATCTATGATCAAAGCATGAGTATAGAAAGTCCTCGCAGTTGTATCAAAGTTCCTTGCATGAGACACAATTTACTAAGGTCAACAAGGATCAATAGTCATTTTGTACGAAAGAAGTATATATATTGAAATCAATGGCATAATTAACTTTTCTGAACCATAGGGAAGTTCTGCTCAAAGTTACAATAATAAACCATTTACTAATCAGTGTCTTTACGATCTGTATCTCTGTAATTTAGCTTTATTATTAGTAATATTGTTCTTCTAGGTGATGTGCTTCCAAGATAGCAGAAGAGAAATTAATTTTTCCAAATCCATTATCTAGAACAAGAGGGTTCATTTTTAGTACAACTTACCGAAGTTGAGTTGTATGCAAATATGATTCTCTATATTTATGAAGTCATGGTTAAGCTGGAGATATGTGATCTTAGTGCAACAACAACTTGCACCGTGCTTGAGGCAGAAGCCAAAAAATTGATTAAGCAATCTCGAAGATTCTTGATAGATAGGGATGATTGTGATATCCATGAGCAGACAAAACAAATCCAGAAAATATGTGGGCAAAGATTGATTTTCCAGTTCAGATTGAATGACTATAGTTTCAGGTACGGTTACCAATATTACACTGTTAATAGAATCTTTTTCGTGGATTCTGATAAAAAATCATCAATACAGCATGCAAATGTTGAAGAGGCATCATCTATTTCTACTATGGTGCTCTATATTACTTGTATCTGCATGCCATAATTTATAATGAATGTTTATGGCAATTAACTCGAATTGTGATCTTTTCGTAGAAGCCTTTTTTCAAGACATGAAATGTCTTAAACGGGCACCTGCTGCATGATAAATCCATTGTAAAGGACACTAAAAAGACTAGGACTAGGAACACATGTCGTGTTGTACATTCTGATGAAGAACCGGACGAGGATAGTTCGGATAAAGATGAATGCATATTCAAGGAATCAAGCCCCCCAAAAAAGCGTACAATAACTCGCAGAGGTGGTGGTGTTCATACAATACTTCATAAGAGCAAGTGAACAAGTTATCAGTTCCGAAAACTACAAAGCAAGAACCAGAGGATGAACTCACTATAAACCAGACTAAAAGGGGTAGGAGAAGGAGAGCAGGTTGTGCTGCACATCTTGATGAAGAATAAAAAACTGAAGGTAGTCAGGAAATAAACAAATCAACATTTATGGAATTACGCCCCAAGAGGAAGCGTGTCATAACTCGCAAATGCACCGGTGTTGATAACAAACCAGTAAACAATCATCATGAGGATGAACTGGAAAAGTAAGGTACTCAGGAGCACAATGATTTAAGGCCTAGGACAAGGAGTAGTTGTGTTGATAAAGAATCGCTGAAAAAAAGACATTCAGAAGTCTGGTGTATCAAGGTCTTGAAAGATAAGTCGTCGATTAGCGGATATCCAATCATTTAGGATGTAGTACAATAGATAGGAGCACCAGATTTCTACTTAATATGAACATCGCTGTTTAAGATTGTTTCAAATAAATGTGAACACGTACCTTTGTCTTAGTAAAGTCATTATTCTCTCTATTAATCAAGAATAACTGTTTGGTGTAATCCTGACAATTCAATTAATTTTCTTTGAGGGAAAGCATAGCTTTATAGATTTACCTTCCTTGGGCATAATTACTCAAAGTAGAAGCAGCCACATGGGGCTATACATGATTCACTGACCTGTGCTTAAGTCTGAAATCTTGCGTGCAATAAACCAATTTTGTATGGAAACCAACGACCACTAAAGTTACAGTGGACCATATAATCTGCATTGCCAACCCATAGGGAATTCCATCTTGCCATCTAGCACTATCATGTGTGAGCGACCATGAATCAATTTTTTGACTGGAATCAAATAGAGGAGATGGTAAGGCAACAGGAGGATATGCACCTGTTCGTAGAAACGCAGGGTAAAGGGGAAAATATGCATAGATACTACTCTATTTGGTATATGGATAAGAGTCGCCGGTGCTGCTACTGGATGAGGAACCTCCGCTCAACAACGCGCGTCGAAGGAGATTGCAGCTTCAGCGGACACGGCGTAGCACACCGCAAAAGGGGAACAGCCGGATGGCCGTCGTTCCGGCCGGCGATGCGATGCGATTTGTGAAGGACTTTGGAAGGTTGCTGATGCACGCGCTGTCCACGAGAGGCACCGGCGCAGTCGCTCTTGTGGCGCCGGTCAAAGGAGCTCACTGGACAGGATGGCAGCGCCGACCGCGGCCGCCAAACTCGCCGCTGACCCTAGCAATAATATATTTTTTTTGCATGATCCTAGGAATAATCTGTCACTACTAAAAATGAGCATGTCTTGGTACTCACGGTTTCACTGACTATAGAAAATACAATTGTTGCCGATTAAATTTGGTTTCATATAACTTAAAAACACTGTACTCAAATTATATGGGACCTCCTTTCAGAAAATATATATTATATGGGACCGACTAAAATTAACTACCAAAAATACGAGAATCGGACTCTTTATTTATCTTGCATACAATTTTTTAGGAAGATATTAGTATCCCTTCCCACCAGAGTTTAAATCCCAAATTTGACATTATTGTTCGCATTATTCTGGATTATTGCAGGGCTTCCGGTTATGTGCGTTTGATGGGAGTAGATGTTCATGTCGACTACGAAGGTGTATGTGACGACTTCGTGAATCTCATGATAATGTGCCGGCTCAGTTTCTCGCAGATGCTGGGTCTGTTCATAGATATAAGTGTATGTGCGTGTATATTAGTATCTCTGTGTTGTGCTAAAAATGCTTTCAAAGGAGCTCCAGAATTGATCGCCATCGAGCATAGTAGTAACTTAAGAAATATAATGCTATTTTCTAACCAAAAACTAAAAATATAAAAAGATTGGTGTTTCTGAATGGAATAAATTTGGAAAATATTTATATCCAAGAGTTTATCCCATGAATAACCATGTATTATCTTTCACAAAAGTTTAGCAATAAATGTACTAGCCCGTGTGAATGCACGGGTTGACGACTAGTTAATATAATGTGGCCTACTACTCAAAATATGAAAGCTCTAGAAGTGATGACACTTCGCAGATGATAGCTTCAACATATAGTAAATAAGAACAAGTCGACCTGACCTGACAGATTCAAAATATACTAAGGGAGAACAACTCGACCTGACCAGTCGACCGGAAAAGAAGAGTATCATCTTAAAGAAGAGCAGAAGAGCAAGCAGATTGAAGATATTACAAGTGTTTCAATACAATGTCGGTTGGCCACCCATGATGAACCAGAGCGCACAGAGAAATACTATTGTTTCCGGTCTCTCCATATGTGGCTCACATGCATTTTGAAACTAAAGTAGGAACATTTAGCTAACCAATTAAACATCTCTCTGTTTTACTAATATCAACAATAATATTAGATATAAATTTGTACAACTAAGCTTGTTTAGCTCGATGGGTGGAGCAGTGCTATTACGACACGAACCACGTAGGCAGACTGTGGTCATCATAAAATGGGGAAAACATAAGCATGATGAGTACAGTGTTGACCGTGGCAGTGGGATGGCAGATCTGAAGCTGCAAACCCGCAAAGGGTAGTTAGCAACCGATGTTTGCTTTGACATAACAACTAAGATTTGGTA
This sequence comes from Triticum timopheevii, assembly GCA_963921465.1. Taxonomy (NCBI): domain Eukaryota; kingdom Viridiplantae; phylum Streptophyta; class Magnoliopsida; order Poales; family Poaceae; genus Triticum; species Triticum timopheevii. The sequence continues at coordinate 108,371,787 of OY997271.1, forward strand.
TGGACAAGAAAGTACGGTGACAAAGAAATGCAATTATGCTGTCTCTCTATATGTCGCGACATGCATTTGAAAACTCAAGTGGGACCTTTAGCTAACCAATTAAATGTGTCGGTTAACTAATATCATATTACAATCATATTTGAACAACTAAGCTTTTGAATTCTGAGTGTTGTGTTGTTTAGCTTGAAGGGTGGAGTAATGCTAGTACGACAGAAAGCACCTACGCCGATCATAGTAGAGCCGATAAAAGGGGAAAACCCTAAGCATCAAGAGAAAATCAGGAAAGTGGAACTAGCTAGACCAGTGGGTGGCGCACATGCTTTTCGAAACGAATATAGGAACATTAGGTGACCAATTAAACGTTCTCTGTTTTAGTGATATGAGCATCATATCAGATTCGTATTTCAACACGTAAGCTTTGGGTTGAGGTCTTGAGGAGCAGTGCTAGCACGACACGAAGCACCTACGATGATGGTAGTGAAAATAAAGGGGGGAAACCATAAGCTTTACGAGTATAGTGCCCGTGCCATGGCGGATCTGAAGGTGCAAATCGGACAAAGCTACTTCGCAACCAATGTTTGCTTTCAACTAGCCACTACGATTTGGTACGGACAAGAAAAGTACAGTAAACAAATTACGATCTATTTTCCGGGTGAGATCAATAACTTAAGCACATATGGAAGAGTACCACCTCTCTTGCGACATCGTGTAGGCCTATGCTGATACGTTGAGGGTGTTGCGGGTGCGATGGCTGTCGGCGGCGGGGAAGAAGACTTTAGACGGCAGACGGCCGGGTCGGGGGATATATCCTGTTGCTGTGAACAAGGCGGTCGTAGGAGCGACAACGGCAAGGTGGACGACGGCACGATGAAGCGAGAGGAGGCGATGAAAGGATCCTGGTCCAGCGCCGTGGATGAGAGACGTCCATCTCTTGCAGTGGACGACGGGGTAGGGGTAGCGGCTCCGGCAAGGTGGAGGATGGGGTGGCGGACGGAGGAAGCTAGCCGTAGTGCGGAGGTTGTCGTGCCACCGACGGTGTATGAATGAGGAAATGGAGGGGAGGGGGGATCTCAAACTTTGGGACGCGCTTCTCTGAAATGGGGAAAAGTTACAAACTTATCCCCCGTTTAAAATTTCGGACATCGCGTCGGTTGGGGATAGGACGGTAATCTCGCATCTCCCAAATATTTGCCGGTAACTATTTCGGGCGAGGAGAGGGTGTTTTGCCGCCCACGGTTGTCACCCACGGTGTATGAACGGGGCTGACAAGTAGGGCGGTTGTGTCACGTCTGATGGAAGTTACACATCTGCCCCTATTTAAAATATTAGCCTACATCGATTTCGGACGAGGAGAGTTTATTTTGCCGCCCACCGTGTATGAATGGGGAAATGGAGGAAGAGACACATGTCTCTAGGATGAGCTTGAATCAAATGTGTTTTGCCGCCCACGTTTGGCACCCACCGTGTCTGAATGGGCTCAGAGGCCGTCATGTCACGTCTGATTGAAGTTACTAGTCTACCCCTATCGACAGCAGTGTAAATCCGGTCGATAAGGATGTCAAGTGTCAAGGGTAGACAGTAATTTCCATCTCGCAAACACTTGCTTCGGGCAGCCCACAAATTATAATGGGTGTTTAGCAGCTTCATTCAAAACTTGGGAGAATTAGCATTCACGTTTGCCCTAGGAACTAGCAAACTAAATTCAAATCCAATTTGTATTCGATTACGAATATCCACAGATAATTATGCGTTTTATTATTTATTTCTTCAAAACCACAACAAAGATTTATTCCACCTTTATATATGATTAGATTTAGAAATGCCGTGATCTTCGAATTCAGTAGGTTGGATACACTCTGAGTCAAACAGTTATTTCATCCAATACAATATGCTCACACGAAAAACAGTTCACCTTATGTCAATCATACAAGTACTGAGGATTACCTCGCCTAAAAAATTTAGATCATTACAACACATGGGCAACATAGGGGGTCTTGCAACATAATCCAATCAGAGACATGACACAACATGCAACTGGTATCTAAAGAAGAACCGGGATTACCTTGGGCTTTAGATAGCAGAAACAACAGGACCTCCTCCATCTTCAAATGCAACATTCTTACTTCCTCCAATTCTTGGGTTGCTTGCATAATGTGTGCCGCTAATTCCGTAATTTCCAACCTCAAGATAAAGATTACCTCATTCATGGCAACCACACCATCTCTTTCTACCTCTAGTAAAGCCCCAAGCACTATAATATCTGTGCTCAGACTGCTCTCCAGCGGTGTTGCCTCTGAACTGCTACCATCTGGTAACATGGATGGCGCGCTGCTTCCACAAATAGATTCTGGGGTTGTACATTGTGTCCTAGTGTGAACGGCATCCTGAAAGGTTTCCGCTGGACATAAGTAAGAGATAGTTATTGTATGATCCATGCAGTAAGCTTACATGGTAAACGACGGACGAATTATTGCCGAGCATGGCAAACTATATTTAAATGGTTCGAAGCAGCATCAGCCGAAAAGAAATTAAAATGGTAAGATGAAACTAGGGATGTAAGTGGCAAATAAACGACATCCGCCAGTCCCATCTGGTTAGTTTTCTCTACCTCCCTAGTTCATTTTCCTCAAAAAACAAAAACTCTTTTGAACTATCATACCACTAGTGGCCTTTAATCGGGATTAAACGGGACCCAGTTGACATCCCTAGTTGAAAGGGAGTGTACAACCGCTATATTTAAGTTGCCAAGGCATCTAAGCAGTTGAAATAATCTGAGAAAGCACTTAACAGTGTGGCCTCATATAAACTACGAAGACAGTCTTGTGATGAAGTTGAGAGGAAAAGTTAAGCACTCAAATGAAATAGGCATGCATTTCTTTATGATAGTACATTAGGCACTACTGACATATTGGCCAACTCAAGTATAGCGTAACAACAAACAAGCATTCGAATCAAGCAATACAACAAAGCAGACAACTGAACTATTTGTAATTCGGTAGGATTACACGTTTAGGGCACAAGCCAAGAAAGCAGCCCACTCGCATTACATTTCACATGTACTAAAGCACACTGGCTTACTGAAAGTGTAAATATCCCTAGGTGGTTTTGGTAATTCATAACAACATATAGCTCATTGAGCTAATGCTATTCCAAGACTATTATTTTAGGAAAGCTCAATGAATGGCATGGCATGGATGATGAAAGTGGATCCCTCAAAATACTAAGGACAAAGGATTGGCTCAAGACTCTTCATTTTATATTTTAGTGATCCAAGATCACATTAAGTTCATAGGAAAAGCCAGTACTATCAAGGAGGGATGAGGTGTTGCTTAATGAGCCTCTTGCTTCATGTGCTTAGTGATATGCTCCAAAACCCTTAGCTACTTTCTCACATCCACAAATGACCTAAACCCAAAGCCAAAATTGGTCACACCGATTCTTCCAACCCGGCGCCACCGATTTCAAATGTCATAGCGACTGCCACAAACCCTAAGCAAATCGGTCCTACCGATAGGGATCTCGGTCTCACCGAGATGGGATTGTAATCTCTCTGTTTCCCTTCGTAAAGTTTTGGTCTAACCGAAGTGAGCGATCGGTCCCACCGAGATTGCAATGTAAACTCTCTGTTTCCTTTTTGTAACATTTCGGTCTCACCGAAAAGAGCAAATCGGTCCCACCGAGTTTACCTGACCAACTCTCTGGAAAGTTTATTACCAAAATCGGTTTCACCAAGTTTGTGTAATCGGTCTTACCGAGATTACATTATGCCCTAACCATAACCGAATCGGTCTCACCGAGATGCATGCCAGTCCCACCGAAAATCACTAACGGCCACTAGGTTTACTAAATTGGTCTGACCGAGTCTGTTGAATCGGTCCCACCGAGTTTGGTAAATTGTGTGTAATGGTTAGATTTTGTGTGGAGGCTATATATACCCCACCACCTCCTCTTCATTCGTGGAGAGAGCCATCAGACTAAACCTACACTTCCAACTTACCATTTCTGAGAGAGAACCACCTACTCATGTGTTGAGGCCAAGATATTCCATTCCTACCATATGAATCTTGACTCTAGCCTTCCCAAGTTGATTTCCACTCAAACCCTCTTTCCACCAGATCCAAATCCTATGAGAGAGAGTTGAGTGTTGGGGAGACTATCATTTGAAGCACAAGAGCAAGGAGTTCATCATCAACGCACCATTTGTTACTTCTTGGAGAGTGGTGTCTCCTAGATTGGCTAGGTGTCACTTGGGAGCCTCCGACAAGATTGTGGAGTTGAACCAAGGAGTTTGTAAGGGCAAGGAGATCGCCTACTTCGTGAAGATCTACCGCTAGTGAGGCAAGTACTTCGTGGGCGACGGCCATGGTGGGATAGACAGGGTTGCTTCTTCGTGGACCCTTCGTGGGTGGAGCCCTCCATGGACTCGCGCAACCGTTACCCTTCATGGGTTGAAGTCTCCATCAACGTGGATGTACGATAGCACCACCTATCGGAACCACGCCAAAAACATCCGTGTCTCCAATCGTGTTTGAATCCTCCAAACCCTTCCCTTTACTTTCTTGCAAGGTGCATGCTTTAATTTCTGCTGTTTATATACTCTTTGCATGCTTGCTTGAATAGTGTGATGATTGCTTGACTTGTCCTAAGATAGCTAAAATCTGCCAAACTCTAAAATTGGGAAAAGGTTAAGTTTTTAATTGGTCAAGTAGTCTAATCACCCCCCTCTAGACATACTTCAAGGTCCTACAAGTGGTATCAGAGCTTTGGTCTCCATTTTCTTTGATTTCCATAGCTTTTGGTGGTCATAGCCTTGGTTTCATAACCTAGGAGAGTATGGCGTCTAGCGAGGGAAACTATCACCGTAGAGGTCCTTACTTTGATGGTACTAATTTTGCTAGTTGGAAGCATAAGGTGAAAATGCATATTCTCGGACATAAACCCGCCGTTTGGGCAATTATTTGTATTGGCTTGCAAGGTGAATTCTTTGATGGGAGAGAGCCGAACCGTGAAGCTAATGCAGAAGAATTGAAGATGCTGCAATACAACGCTCAAGCTTGTGATATCATCTTCAATGGATTGTGCCTCGAAGAATTCAATAAAATCAGCCGTCTTGAGAATGCAAAGGAAATTTGGGATACTTTGATTGATATGCACGAAGGTACTGAATCAGTCAAGGAATCCAAGTTGGATGTGCTCCAAAGTCAGCTTGACAAGTTCAAAATGAAGGATGGTGAAGGTGTCGCTGAAATGTACTCTAGGCTTGCACTTATCAGAAATGAGATTGCCGGCTTAGGGAGTGAAGAGATGACCGAAAGATTCATCATCAAGAAGATCCTAAGAGCATTGGATGGAAAGTATGATACCGTGTGCATATTGATCCAAATGATGCCAAACTACAAAGATCTCAAGCCAACGGAAGTCATTGGAAGAATTGTTGCTCATGAGATGTCACTCAAGGATAAGGAGGAACTTCACAACAAGTCAAGTGGTGCTTACAAAGCCTCAAGTGAAGCCCCCACATCATCAAGTGAGAAACAAACCTTCAATGAAGAATTGAGCTTAATGGTGAAGAACTTCAACAAATTCTACAAGAGCAGAAGCAAAGAAAGAAGCTCCAAGTCAAGGTCTTATCATGACAAAAGATCTTCTAGTCGAGAGCGCAATTGCTACAATTGTGGAAGGCCTGTACACTACTCCAATGAGTGTACGACACCCTACAAAAGAAGAGAAGATTCTCCAAAAAGAAGAAGCAAAAGAGAAGAATCACCACCAAGAGAGAGAAGGAGTAGAGATGATCGTTACGAACGAAGACCCTCACGGAGAAGCCAGGATTCGGAAAGGAAGGACAAGTCATCAAGGAGCTACACAAAACGAAGACATCAAGCTCATGTTGGTGAATGGGTATCCGGCTCCGACTCCGACCATCACTCCGAGAGAAGCTATCACTCCGACTCCGAATATACCCAAGATGAAGGTGTTGCCGGTCTACAACTTGTGTCAACCAACTCCTATGACATATTTGATTCACCAAATGAAGGAATTGGAAGATGCTTCATGGCCAAAGGTCCAAAGGTAACACATCCTGAGTATGTTGATTTCAATAGTGATGAAGATGACTTGCTTGTGGATGATGATTTACTTGTTGACAACTCTAGTGATGAATATTATGATGAAACATCAATTAATCATGCTAATCAAACGAATGACAATGATAAGGAGAAAATTGAGATACTAACTAAAGAACTAAACACTCTTAAGTTGGCTCATGAAACTATCTTCGAAGATCATCGAGAACTTTTAAGGGCTCATGAGAAGTTACGCTTTGAAAAGCTCAATCTTTTGCAAGAGCATGAGTTCTTAAAAGCAATCAATGATGATCTCCGTAAGAAAAGTTCTTCTTACACTGCCAAGCGTTTACTCCTATCTACTTACATGCCTCAAGTCAAGTCTAGTAACAAGTACAAGAAAGATACTTCCTCTAGTAGTAACAATAATAATGTCAAATCCAATATTGTTGCTTCTAGTAGTTCTCTTGATTCCACTAATGATTCTCTTAGCCAAGTTACACTTGAGCAAGAAAATAGCTTATTGAAGGGAATTATAGAGAAAGGTGTTTACAAGAGCCTTGCCGGGAGTAAGCAATTCGAGGAAATTGTACGCAAGCAAGGAAGACACCGGAAGAATCAAGGTGTTGGTTTTGAACAAAAGTTCAATGCCAGTGGAGTTGAGTGGGAAGAAGATCAATACCCCAAGACGAAGTTTGTTCCTCAACAAGAGAAGTATGATCCTACTTCCTTCAAGGGAACACAAGCTCAAGATGATCTTCCACCACAAGACCACAAGAACAAAGGCAAGGACAAGCTTCAAGAAGAGATCGATGCATTTGAAGAAGCACCTAAGGTCTCGGTCAAGTGGATTCCCAAGACTACATCAAGTTCTACTTCATCAAGTACAACTACAACTCCAAGGATTCCCATAAAGATGATGTGGATCCCGAAGAAGAAGAACTAGAAAGTTCTTGAGGGTGACTCCGCCAACATCTTCACTCATATCATTATGGAAATGACAAGTGCAATCAACTTCCACATCTTGCACTAGTTCAAGGAGTCACAAACCCTCATGTTGGTAAGGCAAGGGACGAGGTAAGCTAATGTTTTCATAGACATCATCTTGTGTGTGCATCACTCTATGTCTTTGGATATTCTTGTTTGTTCCTTGTGGGACTAACCCATGTAGGCAAGTTGAAAGTGCAACTCACTCCAAAGGATTGCTCCAAATGATCTACATCAACATTGAGCATCCACATCTTCAACACCTACATGAAGTCATCATCGACAAAACCCAAGGTTAGTTCATCCCTCTAAGAAGGGATCTCACATCTAGGGGGAGCTTAAATCTAAGAATTGAGTCAAAGCAACTCTAATGGTGTGAGCACATCAATGCATTATGTAAAAGTGGTAACCCCACTTGAGCTTAAACGATGAGTATGACCTATGATCAAATGTTTATCATTTGACTCCTAAGTCAATATACTCATATATAGATGACCTAGTCATCGCCAATTGTTTGATAGATGCTAGAATTGGTTGTGCATGCTTTGCCACATATTTTATTTGCTATCTTATTGTGTGAGCATGTTGGTGCATATTTTACTCATTCAAGGACACCCACTTGTTGTTTTGATTGTTTGGTTATTTCTTCTTTTAGCCAAGTGGATGGACAAGAATGCCTAAGAACTTTCTCTAGCTATCTATGCTTTTCTCGTCTCAAACTCTATTCATGCTACATTACAAAATTTGATCAAGTCAGATTCGAACCACTCTGTGTGAGGAGCACTCGGAGTCCCCAATTTGTCATAGATTAAACTTCCAAAACTTCTTTGTGATTCTCGGTCTAACCGATTCCTCCATTTCGGTCCCACAGAGATCACTAAGTCGATCTAGGTTTTCAATCTCGGTGCAACCAATTTGAAATTTTCGGTCACACCGAGTTGCTGTAATTGAACACAGTTATGCATCTCGGTACCACCGAGTTGTTCCACTCGGTCACACCGACAGGGTCGGGCTATATATAGTCACGAGCAAAAATTTGGAAATTCCTCCGAACCCCTTCGCCCGCGCAATAGCTTCCTCTGCCTCCAAGGTCTCCGGATCGTCTCCTCGTCGCCAGCCGCCTCCTGTCACTGGTCTCCGCCGCCGTCAACGGAATTCAACCCCGCCGTTGCCGCCGTAGTGAGTTCATCGCCGAACTAGGGTATGGACTCGATCACTGTGATATCCTCGTCCGATTCCTAGCACATTGTGTTCTTATTGATTCTTGCCATGATTGAAACACTCCTATCCAGTCAATGCAATCCGTAGATTAGATGAGATTTGAAAATTTAGGGTTAGGTTTCCGCCGAAACCATCTCGGACCCACCGAGTTGAAAAACTCGGTCCCACCGATTTGGCTTATGCCATTGCACTAGTAACTCTCGGTCTGACCGAGAATTGCTAATCGGTGCGACCGATTTTAGGACTTTGTGAAACCCTAGCAGTCTCGGTGCCACCGAACTGTGACTCCGTTCAACCGAGTTCATCAGTTTAGGTTCCAAAACTGCTTCAGTATCACCGAGTTTGAAAATCGGTTGATCCGAAATGCTTTCTGTGGAAAACTAAAACTGAATTTTTGAATCATTCTTTTGCAAAAATCTCTGCATTTTGTGATGCTCATCCACTCTATCTCATCTATAACTCTTCACAGGGCCAGCAGTCAGTGTTTGCAGCATGTCAGACCAGAGTGACAGCCAGAACAGGTCAGCAGAGTAGATTCACATTAGTGAGGGCACTAGTCCCTCCATCACTTCAGATGAAGGCAGCAGAAGTACTCCTAGCAACCTGCCTAAGGATGCTACCAAGCAAAGGAAGAAGAGAACTTCAGACTCTGAAGATGAGGACTATAGAGCTAAAGAGGATGAGGCTACCTCCAAGAAGGTAGTGCTCAAAAAGGAGTATGGCTCAGCAAAGGATACAAAGCCAGGCATGAAGATCAAAAGGCCTGCAAGAAGACAACCAATGTCCAAAGCCAGAGCATCAACTCAACTGCCTGAAAAGCCTGATCCCAAAGAGCCAGCTGCTGAAGGAAAGAAGAGGAAGGAAAGGGTCAAGAAGACCATGGCCAGAGTTGTTGGTCACCCTTCCATGATGGAAGAAGAAGAAGAGCTTGCTGCACCAGCACCAAAGGCACCAAAGCTTATGGGAGATTCCATTAGATCAGGGGCTGCAACATCTAAGCCCAAGGAAGCACCCAAAGCTGCCCCCAAGGCCAAGACTGCACCAAAGAGGAATACCAGGAATATTCCAGCTGCTGAGAAGAACAAGGCCCTAGTGCCTGAGGTTGCTGAGGAGGAAGATGAAGAAGGACAAGTTCTAAGGAAGCTCAAGCCTAATATACCATTCCACAATGATGCCCATCCTGTGGCTGAGGACATGTACATCAGAAAAGACTCAGGGTTGAGGCTATGGAGGATGGCAGATCCATATGCCACAAGAAGAAGAACTGTTGTTGATTACAGGTTCCATACAAAGGAACAGCATGACTTCTATGAGACAATCTTATTGGACAAGAAGCCCGTTGTGTGTGATAGGAGGTGGGTCGACTGGACCTACATGAAGGAAAATGAAGAGCACTATCCTGGAGTGCAAGACCAGCTTTGTTGCTTGTGGAGTTGCAGACTTTGTTGGGCAAAAGCTCACAAACTGGAATGATGAACTTATCATGCAATTCTACTCCACAGCACACTTCTATCCAGATGGGAGAATAGTTTGGATGTATGAAGGTACAAGGTACCAGTCAACTGTTGAGGAGTGGGCAAAACTGATAAATGCCCCAAAGGAAAATGATGATGATCTGGATGTATATGCCAAGAAGAAAATGGGACACAATACCATGGCACATATGTACAAGGAGATCCCAGACAAAGCCCTAGAGACTTTCTCTTTTGGATCAGTCCACTTTCTTCTGTCAGGGCTACCTACAATCAAATGGATCCTAAGGCACACTCTATTGCCAAAGTCTTGTGACCACAACATGATCAGAGGGCATGCAATCAATATGTTGCATTTATTTGATGTGCCACAGAAATTCAAAGTCATGAGCCTTATAGTTGAAACCATTACAAGGACTGCAGCAGATCAGAAGAGGAGTTGTGGATATGCCCCTTAGATCCAGGGTTGATTAACCCAAAGATGGGAACTAGCAAATATCTATTAGATAGGGAACATTTTACACTCTATCCAGACTTTGAGGACAGTGAGGTTGTCATGAATGAGGATGATCCATCATCAGTTCAAGCTCAAGAGAAGAAGGAGAAGGCAAGGAAGGAGAAGGCTGCCAAGATGCCAACTCAAGAGGAGGCATCTGAGTATTTCTTGAAGAACAAGCAGGAGCAGCTTGGTTACTTGATAGCATCATCTCTGAGGATTTAGAAGGGTTTGGCCACCCTCACTCAAAATCAGGAGAGCCTAGAGAGAATCATGGAACTCAAATTTCATGATCTTGATGTCAAGGTAACTGAGATTCAGACAGTTGTGGAGAAACTGCAGAATGACATGCAGGAGAGGAAGCACAAAACTACCACTAATGTCTTTGCCAGAGTGCCTAAAGCTCAGAGGTCAGCTGTTGTGCCAGTGCCATACACCAGTGCAACATCATCTACACCAGCTACAGCTCCTACAGCTCTAGTGCAACCAGCTTCAACATCAACTCCAGCACCCTCTACATCAACTGAAGCCTTCGCCCAAGGGGCCATCTCTACACCACCAACTGAAGATCAAGCCTGAGAGTCGATCTAGCACTATGCATTTTCTATGAACTTTTTGGTAACTTGTTGCCAAAGGGGGAGAAAAATGTATAGAGCATAGGCTTCGAGAGAGAGAGTGTTGCTTTTGTTCTCTCTTGCTTTGTTGGTTCAAACTTGTTTTCTTTTGATTACTTGAGATACTATGCTATTCTTGTGAGACATTGATGATCATGTGTTTGATCATAAGCTACACTTTATGCATTTTTGATGATATTATCTTATCTACCTTATGTGATTATTCACTTTGCTTGGTGATGAGTGCATGTATTCAATATTTATTGTTTTGAGTGCTCCACCAAGATGTATGTGACATGGAAGAGTAACCCATGAGACTAATTCCTTGTGCATTTGCAGTCCAAAGCAAATTTTAAACTATGCACAAATTTAGGGGGAGCTCTTGCTTATCATATACTTCTCAAAGCGATGATGTCTTTAATCTTATTATCATTTGTCGAAGCTTTGATCTATATGTTGTCATCAATTACCAAAAAGGGGGAGATTGAAAGTGCAACTATCCCTAGGTGGTTTTGGTAATTCATAACAACATATAGCTCATTGAGATAATGCTATTCCAAGACTATTATTTCATGAAAGCTCAATGAATGGCATGGCATGGATGATGAAAGTGGATCCCTCAAAATACTAAGGACAAAGGATTGGCTCAAGACTCTTCATTTTATATTTTAGTGATCCAAGATCACATTGAGTTCATAGGAAAAGCCAATATTATCAAGGAGGGATGAGGTGTTGCTTAATGAGCCTCTTGCTTCATGTGCTTAGTGATATGCTCCAAAACCCTCAGCTACTTTCTCACATCCACAAATGACCTAAACCCAAAGCCAAAATCGGTCACACCGATTCTTCCAACCCGGCGCCACCGATTTCAAATGTCATAGCCACTGCCACAAACCCTAAGCAAATCGGTCCTACCGATAGGGATCTCGGTCTCACCGAGATGGGATTGTAATCTCTCTGTTTCCCTTCGTAACGTTTCAATCTAACCGAAGTGAGCGATCGGTGCCACTGAGATTGCAATGTAAACTCTTTGTTTCCTTCTTGTAACATTTCGGTCTCACCAAAAAGAGCAAATCGGTCCCAACGAGTTTACCTGACCAACTCTCTGGAAAGATTATTACCAAAATCGGTTTCACCGAGTTTGTGTAATCGGTCTTACCGAGATTACATTATGCCCTAACCCTAACCGAATCGGTCTCACCGAGATGCATGTCAGTCCCACCAAAAATCACTAACGGTCACTAGGTTTACTAAATCGGTCTGACCGAGTGTGTTGAATCGGTCCCACCGAGTTTGGTAAATTGTGTGTAATGGTTAGATTTTGTGTGGAGGCTATATATACCCCTCCACCTCCTCTTCATTCATGGAGAGAGCCATCAGACTAAACCTACACTTCCAACTTACCATTTTTGAGAGAGAACCACCTACTCATGTGTTGAGGCCAAGATATTCCATTCCTACCAAATGAATCTTGATCTCTAGCCTTCCCAAGTTGCTTTCCACTCAAACCCTCTTTCCACCAGATCCAAATCCTATGAGAGAGAGTTGAGTGTTGGGGAGACTATCATTTGAAGCACAAGAGCAAGGAGTTCATCATCAACGCACCATTTGTTACTTCTTGGAGAGTGGTGTCTCCTAGATTGGCTAGGTGTCACTTGGGAGCCTCCGACAAGATTGTGGAGTTGAACCAAGGAGTTTGTAAGGGCAAGGAGATCGCCTACTTCGTGAAGATCTACCGATATTGAGGCAAGTCCTTCGTGGGCGATGAAAATGGTGGGATAGACAAGGTTGCTTCTTCGTGGACCCTTCGTGGGTGGAGCCCTCCGTGGACTCGCGCAACCGTTACCCTTCGTGGGTTGAAGTCTCCATCAACGTGGATGTACGATAGCACCACCTATCGGAACCACGCCAAAAACATCCATGTCTCCAATCGCGTTTGAATCCTCCAAACCCTTCCCTTTACTTTCTCTCAAGTTGCTGGCTTTAATTTCCGCTGCCTATATACTCTTTGTATGCTTGCTTGAATAGTGTGATGATTGCTTGACTTGTCCTAAGATAGCTAAAACCTGCCAAACTATAAAATTGGGAAAAGGTTAAGTTTTTAATTGGTCAAGTAGTCTAATCACCCCCCCCCCCTCTAGACATACTTCAAGGTCCTACACTTACCATATGTTGCTGTGAAGCCTAGCTGCTGTTGCAATGTTCTTTGAAGATATCGTCAGCATCCCGTGGTTGCAAATCTAGTTGTTGTAGTTTATTCTACACCATCTATTTAGGTAAAATTAATTTTAATCGCATGCACTGGTTCGAATTGATCATCAATGGTTCATCTAAACTAATGAAAGAAGGGTGTGTGCATACACAACAATATATCTGCTTCCCTCTATTTTTATGCTTGTTCGAGGTGCCAGCCCCAAAAGAACAAATATTTTTCTTGATTGGGTTGGCCGCTCCATAATTAATAGAAGCATCAAATTAGTCGTGCAACTTGGGAAGATCAAGAACACACAAACAAGTAATGAACAGAGGCTCGGAGCAGTGATGTAATAGCTAGCATCAGAAAATGTAGGGTAAAATGAACAAAAAGCAGCGGAACCACATGCTAGTTTGCTGATGTGTAATTAAGCATAGAGAACATTAAGCAGTCTGATGGAACCAACAGGTGGCATCAGAACAAAACTAAAGCACATTAACTATGTGTGCACTGGTATGTAATTTAGCACATGTAACATGTTCACTGCCAGAAGTATGGCCCTACAGGTGCAAGCAGAATAACGCGTCTCATGAAAAACTGAATGATGCCCTGAAGAAATTCAAAGGTGCGGTGCTTATGCTAGGAAAGTGAACGTAGGCGCCGGCCGTTGGATAATAGTACCTGATTCTCGGCGGCATATGGGTATCGTTGTCATACTTGATAGCTAAGGATCGTCGATGGTGCTCGTGTTGCGGTTGAGTTTGGGCCGGCTGTCGCCGTCGGGGGAGCGGCTCCAGTGCTACGGTTGCAGCGCCTGTCAACATACAAGAAAGTTCATCTGTGGTAAGTGAACAGTTGCACGATAGAGAGAAAAACCGAAGGAGTACAAATCCAAATAACCTGATGAGGCTGCGGCGTCGGCAAAGAATGGCCGGTGGAGTCGAATATGGCGTCCGTGGAGCGGGTCCGGTGCAGTGGACGAAGGCTTCGGCGGGCGCGTTGTGCAGTGCTTTCAGTGAGGCGGATCTGTTGCGGCGGACAAGGGCTTGTATGAAGGGCCAGCGAAGGGGCGGACGAGGGAGTCAGTGAAGGGCCTACGCTCTGGTGGACGAGGGCGCCGGTTAAGCAGATCCGGTGCGGTGGACCATTATGGAGGTCAAGGAGATCTGGAGTGGTGGACAAGCCAATCGCTGAAGCGCCTCCGATGAAGTGATGAGTTGGCAGTTGGGGGTTCCAAGGTGCGGAAGGTAGATCCGGTGGGGTGTGAGGTCCACCGCTGCGGCGGAGGACTAGATTCGGCGGCTTGTCGTGGTTGGGGGGTCAGGGAGGGGAAGGGGAGGGGCTCTGGGGAAGAATGTTGGGGGCAAAGAGGGGAAAACAATGGAGTTACCAAAGCAGCCCTTTTCTGTTCATGTGGCAGGGGTAAAATAGGAATATCGCAGGGCTAAACTTTCGGGCGCGTGATATTTCGATGTGAGCGGGAAGTTTGAAAGCTTTTGGCGCCTAAAATTATAAGTATTCTGTTCTCGTACGGCCGACTATGATATCATGGCCGACAATTTGTTTGTTTTGCATGCAAAAAAATTGTGCAAGTTCTGAAAATCAATGTCTCCAACTTGAAACTTAGATTGTCCATTCAATTCAAATATGGATCATTGAGCTACTACAAGCAAATACCATCATACAGTCCAATTCAAATGAAATTCCAAATGTGTTTATCCTAAATATGATGACAAAAGCAAAAATGTGTATGTGTATGAATAAAGTGGATGATTATAAAGTTTGAACATGCCCATATGTGTATATCTCTAGATTTGATATATGAATTTGAAATCACGAAATCCCGACTTAAAAAATGTACCTGCGTTTAAATGAATTACAAAAGCTAATTATGGAGTCAAATTCCAAAATTCCAATCTTAGGTTTGTAATTCTGATACATCAAGGTATATCACGCATGTTCAAAAGTATCTTTATCTCATAGTACAAACTGTGAAACAAATTAATCAACCAAGAGTGCACAATATCTCAATTACGCTAAAGTCCCTCAAATATAGAAACCTCACTCTTTATTTGAAGTCACCCCCTCCCCACCACCCACACACACACACATAGAGAAGTCGTTCTCTCCCCCAAACACCAACACACGAGCACATTAACACCCCTCTCTCGTGTAAAGTCCGGACCCCAACATAGGTCTCTATCACTTTGTCTCTTGAGCATGCACACATCTCTTCCCTCACTCTCTAGGTCTCCCGCTATCTCTCTTACCCAAGAACACGCACTATGTAGAGTGTATATTTCCCATACACACAAAACGTCGCCCGCAAACGTCTATCTCCCTAGTTATGTGGTTCTCGCGCACTCACCTCATACACCACCCCCACTGCAAATAAGCACACTTTGTCTCCTTGTGCACCACTCTCCTCTTTCTATCTCTCCCACATGCGGACCCGCCCCAACTCCTTCCCTGTATACATATATGTCGTGACTCTTTGCATAACTCCCTAATGTATAATCGTTCTCGATTTTGCACATTGTTCTCTACACCATATATTCTAGATCTCTCATGAAGTCCCTATCACACACACGATGACTCGCTTCCCTTGCGTCTCCGTTCATAGGCCAATTTCGGACAACATCAACATTGTCTCCCTATCTATACGCCATTTATAGACACAAACAACCCCTCTAGCCCCCTCTCTTCCTCTCTCTCCCTCTCTCTCTCTCTCTCTCTCCCTCCGTCGCTAGCTCTCTCTTTCCGTCTCGCACACACCCTCTCCCCCCACACACACTCGATATCTCTTCCAAATAGTCTGCTCCTTTTCTCCAACAAACCTCATTGTTGAGAAATTAAGAAAGGAAGCCTCTCGAACAAACTGGCCTGGTGGCCGCTACCGGCGTTGTCAATCCCCATGCCTCTGCTCAGTCCGACCACCAACCACCACCACACCCCACTCCTCTTCACCTTATCTCATATTTCTCGAGATATCATTAGTTTTTACACATGGGATTACTCCCGCAAGGGTCAACCACAACAAGTGTTTTATAAAAAAGGCATCTTGATGTTCCGTACAATGCACAGATCTTGCTAGTACTCCTACACAAGACTAAGTTGGTGATGCTGGTGTGTCTACCATCCGTCATTTCTGACCATTAGATCTACATCTAGCGATTGTGAGGTAAGTTGTTGCCTTTTCTCACCAACATCCCAGTTGTCTACCAGTTTGCAGAAAAACCCATAATTAGTATCTTAAAACCAACCACATCCCTCCCTGACCTCACCAAAACAGCCCAAGGAATATATTCTAATTGAAACATAATATATCTCTAGTGACATATGTATATCAAAATTAGAGTGTTTTGTACCAAGTTTGTGAATAAGTATTATTCTAATTATGATTCGTTGCAACGGACATGAACATTGCTAGTATTTCCAACCATGCATTTTTTTCCTAGTATTCCATAGTTTCGAGTTTTCCATCAAGATATTAGTCACTCATGGTTGATATTTACTTTCAATCATGTACACATATGCACTATGTAACTAGCCTTGCTTATTGGCTTCCAAAGCTTAACTTTCACTCCTACTTACAATATGTAGAGTATTTAACAAAAAACTACCACTTTCAACCAGCCCTAGGAAGAATCTATTGTACAAAAAATAGCAAAAACATAGCCAAAATTTCTTAATCCACGCCAGAAACTACTACCTAGTACTCCTACCGATTAGGTTCGTTTAAACCCATTTATGATAGGGTTGGCCCACACGTCCGTGCTGATGAGGCAGCTTAAACCAACACATTTCGTTTGACCATTGACACGAGGGACTCATATCTGACCTTCTATCCTGTTATTCCCCCTCAAATCATTATTTTTCCTGAACATTACTTCAAACAGTATTGATGTGTGTTCGTCGGTGGCGCCGGTGATGAGCGAGTTGGCCGCCGCTCCGCCGGACGAGCCGGACGCCGCGCTGGCCTCCGCACGGGTTGGCAGGCTGGCCCGAGCGTGACTCACGAGCGAGCAAGCCGCCGCGCTAGCCTTCGCTCGAGCCAAATGGCTGGCCTAAGCGCGGCGCGCGCGAGCAAGCCACCGCGCTGCCGTGCCAATCTAGCTAGCAAACCTTGCAGACAAGCAGCTGGACGGAGCTATCTTGGCTAGCTAGCGGCCGCGAGCACCAGACGGAGCTGGCATCCGGGCTGCCGCAACATGGGCTCCGCACCGCCAGCGGTTTTGACCTCGCCTTCTGTCGGCGGCGGTAGCTGCATCCCATGGCCGAGGATGACTAGGTGGACGGGCCGGAGGTAGGAGGTCACTCGAGGATTTTTGTTGGTAAGAGCATGTACAATGGTTGATAAGGTAGTCTTATCTTAAGTCTGCCACGTATGCAAGTGGTAGTAGTTTCTTGGCATTTTAGTCGTTTCTTGCATTATTAGGGGTTTCTTGTAAGGAACAATGTACGTACTACTAGCGACAAAAGGCGATTCTAGGTTGCATTGTACTCCAACGAGTACTGCTAGTGGTCGCGCGAGTGTATACCTCGCTTTGTGGGTTCGATCCCGGCCGAGCGCATGGCGGACTTTTTTTTAAAATAGTACTACTATACTTCACTACGAGCCAATATTTTACATGGGTGGTTTGAGTTTTGAAGTCAAACGGACGTGCGGCCCCACAATCTGGGTGCACTAGATAGCCTAGCCACGTGAACGGGTTTTCCTTCCCAGCATCACGTGGCTCGCGTCCTCGCCCTAGCCGTACCTCACTTGCAACTTCCTCATCAGCTAGTAGCATATTTAAACTAGCGCCTCCCAATTAAGCCTGAGGAGCCGGAAAAGCCTGGCGGGGCATTGGGAACTGTGCAATATGGCGATGTACGTAAAGTGCTCTACTACTGCTCTGTAGCTTGTGGCGTTGCACGCATGGACTTCACTCCATTATCGGCTCTACTACAAAAGAAATTTCTCTTGACATATTTTTTTTTGAAACGGAGGCAAAAGGTTTGCTTCATCTCATTCATAAAGAAGGAACTACTAACAAAGTTCGACGAGATCCATTACACCTACACAAATGGAAGCGAAAAGCCTAGTCTCGCTGTATCAAATAACTCAAATGTTCTGCCCCCGCAGTAATCATCACTAATAAACAGGCTGCTAGTGTGTGCTTGAGAGGAGCGGCTGAGTAGGCTAGCTACGTGAGAGGAGCGACTGAATAGAGCACCGAGAGTACCCACTAGGCCACTATGCAGGTGTACTTCCCCTGCACTGATAGTAGAACGATGGTTCTGGAGAACAGTAGTACCCTCCACTTCCAACTATAGCTCCTTGGCCCTGAGATTCAAGAGTTCAAAACTGGTGCACTATACTAGACTAGAACTAGACTAGAAGTACAGTACATCACACTACTAGTTGAGAAAAGTAGTACTAGTACTACTACAGTACGAGTACGTACTCCTCCGTCACATAATGTAAGACGTTTTCTGACACTAGTTGGCGTGTACAAAAAATGGCAAAAACATACCCAAAATTTCTTAATCCACGCCAAAAACTACTACCTAGTGCCAAAAATTTCTTACTAGTGCTATTATTTACAGTATAATGCAATCCCATAACGTTCCATAATGCTAGTGCTAGTAGTAAATAATAGCCTCACCACTTCGCTGAGCAACGATCTACAGTTGGAAGGGACGAGGCCCTGCGGTTACTACGCTCTTATCTCCTCCTTGCCAGTTCCCCTCCCCCCCCCCCGAAGAGAAGGCAGTTCGTCACTGCTCCCATGGATTCGCCAGGCGGTTCTCCTCCTTGTCAGGGCTGGGAGACCTTGGACGACGATCCTCTGGGAGAAATCACACGCCACTCCGACGTCCTCACCGCTGCAAGACTCGGTGCTTCCTGCACCAACTTTTTCAAGACGCTGCTTAAACAAGCTTGGGAAAAGGCCATGCTTGTTGGTCTTCCATGCGTCCTCGAGGAGAAGGTTCTCCTATGGGACAATCCTTCGAACAGTCCACCGCTCCCTGGCCATGGTTGCACGTTGACTCCGCTAGAGTTGCCGATATTGAGAGGTAGTCGGATTTTGTCCGATAAGCAGGTCGGTAATGGAGTTTGATCATGTAGTACTTAGTTATTCCATTTCCATCCCGTAATTTCTCCGCTGCCCACTGTCTTATATATAGGTCTGGGTCGGTGCCAACATAGATTGGCTTGCATACCTCCGCCCGGATACCACCATCATTTTGCACAGCATCCACAGCAATGCGGCCGTTCTAATAGACCCCTTCTCCACCATTGGGATCGGCCTTCCGGACTGGCTGGGCTTGAATACGTATGATGATGCCTACATGAGATTGAAGAAGATAGCAATTGCGGACCCGCCAACAAAGCGACGTGGCTACGACAATTACTATCTCATCACGGTGTTCGACATAAGGATTGCCATGAATGCAAGAGGCAGTAACAGCAGAGGCTGGCACATGTTGGCGGCGGCAGATTTGTACCCCTACACGTTCGAAGATGCCGTGTGCCATCTAGGCCGCATCTTCGCGGTGACAAGCCAGGGGACTTGTTTCATCTAGTTGTCATCCTACGGTACGGGAGATTACAAACTGAATGCACAAACCATCATTTGCATCCCTAACGGTACTCCATTATTTTGCAGGGACCAATCATCCCCCGATCAAAATAAGATCACCGATCCTGGATGTGCATTTGCATCCGCGATTCGGTCTGACCTGGAACCTTGTAGCTGACTTTGGCATATTGGGATCAACTATCTTAGCAGTCATTACCCATGGTACCACTGATGTGCAACATGGTCACACAATCTACCACAATCGGACCGTCACCATCTACCCAGGTATTCCATTTTTTAACTCTCTCGCTTTCTCTTTCATTGTTGTACTAGTAGTATACTTAGTAGTACTAGTAGGAGTACTTTTTACTTTGGAGGACGCGTATAGCTAGCTAGGCCCTTGAAGACTTGAACCCACTAGCTGCCACCATTTTTGTTTTTCCATTTCTTACTATCTCATCCATGTAGCCAAGAGTGGCTATATATATTAAGCCGGTTATTTTACTTCATCTATACCGGAGTAGTACTATTTGTTGCACAATATTACTGACCGCCATATTTGAGCACAACATTATTATGCATGGACCTTGACTATGTACGTCACCATGTGTCCATATCTGGGATGCCGCGTGTACCAGATGAACGGTGCCGAGTTCGACCCCCGTGATGCTACGTGGGTGCCGAGGAACACTCTTGGAGAGTACTCGCTTTTCATCGGGGACAGCTACCCCATTGTGAAGCGGATGCCACCTTCCGTGCACGACACGGAAGGCCTGTTGTTCATGATGCATGGTTGTGTCTTTAGTGCGCACTGCCGGATGAATGACATGTTGGGACACGCTATCCCTGATTTATGCCGCTTCATCTTGGATGAGTCTCCATCATGTGGAACCGGACTAGAAAGCCGCGATAATGATTCCTGTTGCCCACCGCTATGGATCGTGCCATCCGTGAAGAACACCTGGGAGTGGAACCTGGAGGAGGACATGTAGCCCATCTATAATGTGTAAGTGGAGTACGGTAATTGTGAATGGTAGCGCTGTGAATATATGTAGACTAGTCGTGCACAAATTTATCACATGAATTGGAGATGAACTTGTGTGGCATACTGGCATTTGTCCTTTAGAATTTATTACTAGTAAATGTGTTATGTGTGCGTGCAACTTGTGTGGTTGTTGCACGGGCTCCAACACGCTCTTTGAGAAAAAAGGTGGCACGGCTTTGGATATACGTGACGTGGTGGCATCATACAGTAGCATCGTTCGCTATAGTTGTAGTACACTCCTACTAGGACGACAACTCCTGTAAAACCTTGCGCTTGAATCTTTGCCTCTTCGGGAGGTTCAACAGTTCGTACTCGTGTGAACCTTGCACTTGGCTCTTCGCCTCTTCAGAAGGTCTAACAATGATGATACTACAATACAATATGCTTCTGGCAATCTGACACCAATTGAACTACTGCATGTCCACCGCGAGGGTGAGGGCGAGGGCGAGGGACAGGGAGAGGGAGAGGGAGAGGGCACTGTAGTCAAAACCCTCTCCTCGTCCTGTGAACCACCGCGCGCGTGGGTGAGGGAGAGGTGTAGTAAGCAAGCTTCTCCTCGTTCGACGAGTTGATGGGACACATCAAAGCAGTACTAATACTAGTAGTAGTCCATACTGCGTCCTTTCCGATTAATATGGCTTAATTTGAAACGAGAAAAATACACTGGCGGTCAACGTATGTAACAATACGCTCTTTACGGTCACTATATATAGTTTTGCGGCGATTATACGATCACTAGCTCATCGTAGAGCACCGTATTGCACCCTACTGACTGGCCACATAGTTGACGTGGCACTTTGTTGACTGGTTAAATTGTCACCTGGTTTCTGGGTCCCACCTATCAGTTGGCAGAGCAAAGAAATCAGTTAAACAAAACTTTATGCAGGCGCAACATGAGTCCAACCCTTGCGCGCGAACCGCCCTGGCTGTGTATGTGAGTGCATGCACGTGTCCTCCCTCGGTCTTCCAACAAAGAGTGTACATCGGTTATAAAACAAAGAGTGTAGTACATGATGTACATCTACACTTCCAATGCATTTAGCCTTTAATCTAAATCGATGTTGATTGACTAATGCACCAACTTGTGTTGTAGGTATAGGCTATATGTCTATCCTTAATTACAGCATGCAACGGCCTTCATTTAATCTTCTTATCTCAATGGTCGCGTGCACACATAAGTCTGCTACTTTTGGGAGTAAATTATGCCCTGGTCAATGTGTAAATCTCTAAATGTACAGTCTTTCACGGACGTAGGGAGTAGGTTCAGCACTTGAGCGTGAGCGTGTGTGTTGCATCGTGTGCTGTGTGCCGCATGGGTGCATGAGTGTTGCGTGCGTCCATGTGTACGTGTGAGTGTTGCATGTTGCATGCATGCATGCGTGCATGCATGCATTGGGCTTACTCCCTCCCATTGACATGTTCATATTTCAAGCTTCCTCTGTTCCCTCCATATGATGATACTCCCTCTGTTCCCAAATAGTACGGAGTAAAAGCCTCCCTATGTTCCCAAATACGGAGTATTTGTCTTTCTACAGATTTCAACAAGTGACTATGTATGGAGCAAAATGAGTGAAGTGAGCGTAGAGGCATAGGGATACTGTAGAAAGGAAGTCCTCACGATCCATTATTCCCCATCTCGGTCAGAGAGAACTATTCAATTAGTCTTTGTAGTGAAGTGACAATACACGCTGCAGCAGATGGGACACATAATTAATAAGCTGAACCAGTGTATTGGTGTTACTAAATCAGCCTTACCCAGTACTGCCATCATGTTTGCCAGTAGAGCACGCTTCCGCAAATACGCCTACGCACCTCTGTCCTCCATTAACTGACATATGTGCCCTCTTGTGGTAGACCCACATGTCATCGGTGTAACTATTTACACTCCGAAGGACGGTATATCCTGGTAGTAGTACTAGTAGAAATGAGATTTAATGCACCTTCTTCCCCGTCTTCCACTCTTCTTCCTCCTCTCTTCTTCTTCCTCCTCTCTTCCCCATCGTCGGCCGCACACCATTTACCCCCGCTCACTGCTTGTCCGCCCGCGCCATCTTCCTTGGTAGCTTGCGTGTACCATATCCCCCCGCTCACTGTTCGGTCACACGAGGAGAAGCTTCTTCGCTCGCCCGCCCGACTCCACTTCCCTGCTGGCTCGCAGGCACCGAAAACCCCAATGACAGAACCGACTGACACGCAAATTCGTGATTGGAATTCCCTCCCTGATGTTCTATTGGAGCAGATCTGTAGTCGCATGGACCTACTCAGCACTGTCCGTCTGGCCGCATACTCTGTGTCTTTGTACCGCCTACTCGTGTGCAACCTACCGGCTCTTTTCAAGACACCCTGCTTGCTGATGCCCGATCCTCGCAGGTGGCCCAGACACCGACTTGACGATCCTACGGAGGTTGCCGTGGTGCCCCTCAACATGCTACCACTACCCGTCCACATGTCCTTCATGCGCAGCCACTACTGGGCGGGCATGAAGGGCAATTGGATCGTCCTCATCCACCACACTGGTAGTCTATGGCATCTCGTGGATATCTACACCCAGCGAGAGATCACCCTTCCATCGTAGGATAGCGCCACCATCGAGCCTCGCGGCCCGCCGGACTCTCCTGCCTACTACGCACGAGACGCGTCAAGCTTTTGGCTCGACCTCTATTTGCAGAAAGTTGTAATCTGTGAAGTGCCGACACCATCATAAGACTACATGGATTACAAGCTCATTGCCTTGTTCAACATGGGATTAGTCTATCTAGAATCCGGTCGCCATACATGGTTATGGCTCATCATCAATCCTGTTGAGGCAACATTTATGTCTGATGCTATAGTGCACGATGGCATCGTTTACGCGATCGACGCACAGATTGGCTGCCTATACTGGTGGAATCTATCGTCATGCAATTGTTCTATCTCATCTCATCTTTACCTTATGAATATGACTGCCTATTCATTTGTTACAAATTTAGAATGCATAGCATGTCTATAACCACATCATTGCTATATGTTCCTCTCATTTCTTAGATTTTTATGACCACACATGTTATTGTTAGAGTTGATATGAGAACAATTGGCATCTAATGATTGTTAGAATATATATTATGAGCATAACATCATGATTGATATATGTTACTCTCGTTTACAAGATTTTTATAACAACACACGTTATTGCTTAGAGTTGATATGAGAACAGTAGTAGTAAGTGCTATGGTAGAATATGAGTAGGCGCTGTCATAGCTGTTTTCCTCTTATTGTTACATGATGTTTGAACCATGACATATTGCTAGAATATGAAAGCCATTGGCTTATTTTTTTAACTTGGGGTATGATTATGACCACGACATTGCAATTCTTTGTGTATGATATGTGTCACTGTTATAATAATCTTAATTCCACACATACTCTGAACATGATTGTTTATTTTTGTCCTTTTGGTCTGCAATTTGAATTGTTGCAGCAGACGCAAATGCGCTGGCCTTCATGATTCCAGGATCTGGAATCATACCAGCCGATGGGTGGTGGTTTATCGCTCGTTCAGCCGACGGCAGTCATTTGATGCTCATTTGCACGTACCAAATTGACCAAACCATTACATCAAACCACATGCAGTACAATGCGTGGGGTGTTCGTGACATTGATGGCTATGGTTGCTTCGTGTTCGAGAAAGATCCCAGCTCCGTTGTTCCTCGGGCTCAATTATCCGATCATCGAACCAATCATTTATCATATCACTGACGATGATTACTGTGCTATGCAACTTCCATTCACGAGGGGGGGTTGTGTTTACACATCATACCATGGGTTTCATGAATCACCATATCTAGAGATTCGTCGACACAGCTTGTTGCCAAATAATCTTCAGTGTGTGAAAGGCATCAAGCTTCCATGCGATGGATGGCTTTTGCAAACCCGACATGCGGCGATGTGGTTCATGCCAACAGCAAATATGCACAGCTTGATTCGTGCCGATATCTAGACTGAGCCATGTATTCTACTGATGTAGCACGACCCTCTTTTGTTGGATATTATGTACTGTTGTTAGTTTTAAGCACTCCTCTGGTTTGAAGGATAGATACCTTCCTGGGATCAAGTGCATCCTAACTCACCTGCGTAGGAGTACTGATAGTGATGATGGAGATGATGTGCAGAAGCCATATATATATATATATATATATATATGTATATATATATATATGTATGTATATATATATATGTATGTATATATGTATATATGGTAGCGCTAAAGCGAGCGTGAGCGCAGAATGCTAATTCTACGCTCTGGCCAAGTCGCGCGTGGCGCTTAATCGAACAGGTGATTCTCCGGCTGCTTGCTAGTAAAATTCCTCCCAAAAATAGTAATACACTTAAGCTGGTTACTATCAACATGCACTTGATCCCCACCTCACCTAATTCTCCCTCCACTTGATAGTAAAATTGATGGTAAATATAGTAACAAAATGAAAATGGTTACCATCATTATGCACCTATGCCTCGCCTCGCCTGATTCTACCAGTAAAATACTTGGACAAACATGGTAATAATATTCAAATGGTTAACAAGTGGCTGCAACCATCCCTGCCCTATCTAGTTCTACTAGTAAAATTCATATTAAACATAGTAACAACATTAAGATGGTTACTGGATGCATGCCAGTGTTATACTACGTAGTCTTAAATTAGTATTGATGTGCGTCATTGAACAAATACATCCTTTTATTACCAGATGCCATTTTGAGATATAATGTACTGGTTAGGCTAAGTGCAGAACTGTGTCCTAGTAAAAGTATATTTTTCTATTACCACATTCCCTTTGCACATGGATCTCACTAGTAAAACTATAGGAAAATTTACTGTCCAAATGGGCACATAATAATGTCCACAACTCGTAACTATTTACAAGATGAACACTAGCTTAGTATTTTTTCCAAGTGATTTAGGTTCGCAACTAGTAGGATGAGCACATCGTAAAGAGCAAGGGGCTTTTACTATAGAAGTAGATGCATATTACTATCAAATTAAGAATGTGGAGAATGCGTGCGTCAGTTGGTTGGCTGTGTGGGGATATGTGGTTAGACCGGCGCGCAGGATAAGCCATAATGCGCTCACGCACAGTTAGGATTCAAGTGCGTACTTGTTAGTTAAACCTATGTATAAATTGTGACCCTAAATACGACTAGTAAGTAGTACAGTAGCAGTACTAGTATACGTCGGTCAAATTATTCATCATGTCCACACATTGAATTGACGTGACAACACGCTGCGCGTGAGGTGACACAAGAATCCCGGTGGCGTGTTCGGGTATTCTGGACTTCAGATTTGGAGTACCACTTATCTGTCAAAATCTTTCATCATTCACTTAAAACAGTCGATTGATCACACATTGAGTACCATATAACTGGAATTACCGATGCAAGTCAAAGAAGGATTGGCCGGTGCGGCTGGCTGGCGTCAAGTTCGATCACACGGATCAGGAGCTGATCGAGCACCTTGAGGCCAAAGTGAGTGCTGACAACGCGAGATTTCAGTCTCTCATCGATTTGTTCATACCAACCATCGACAGCGAGCACGGCATATGCTATACCCAACCTGAGAAACTTCCAGGTTAGACACCGATCGGCCGTCTACTTGCACAAACATATTCCTTTGTTTATAGCTCTATTTTTATTTTTAGACGCAGACCTGGTGAAGCAATTACAATTTGACAGTTAATAAAAAGTGAAACAAGTGACTGCAACATGCCAAAGATGTTATGAAAATGCCACCTAGGTACACTAAAACATGTATTCCACAATACTGCAGGTATCACACTGAGTGGCCTAAGGAAGCATTTCTTCCAGCACAATTCCAGGGCGTTCAAAAGGGGCACGTGGACGCGTCGCAAGATACAGTCGGAGTGTGGCATGCACGCGTTGTGGCACAAGACCGGCAATACCTTGCCGGTGATGGTCAACGGCCGGCAGACGGGCAGCAAAAAAGGTTCTGGTGCTGCACACCAACAAGAACTTTGACCAGCAGAGGACCAACTGGGTGATGCACCAGTACCACCTCGGGGACCTGGAGCAAGAGAAGGAGTGGGAACTGGTCCTCTGCAAGATTTTCTACTAGACGAACACTAGCGCCAGGAGTAAAAAGATTATAAGTTAGTTTGGTATTGGTAGTTGTACTACCTTGTCGTCCGCAAGTTGGTATTGTTGTTAACGATCTTTTGGTATGAACTTGCATTTGCTTCCAACCATCATGCCAAGGGTCGGCGTGGATATAAAGCTGAATCATTTGTTTTGAAACGAATTTTCAGGCACCTGATTTTTATTTGATGGGTAGCATAAGCACCCGCCGTTCGAATTCCTAGTTCTCCAATTTTTTCGAAACAAGTGCATGCACTTATTATCACGATAAAAAAAATCCGTGCTGCATCCCAGTTATCAGTCTGTACTTGCAGAATTCTCTCGTTTATTGAGCACATATATTGTTTTTTCAGGTCGAGCAAGTTTCAACTGGGCTGTAGACTGCCCAGGGTTGGTTTTGTTTTTAACAGTCCCAGCCCATGATGAGAACGGGGCACAAAGATCCAGTAGGTATCTACTGGCCTCTGGCCCTCCAGCGTTAGTTATATTTTGTCTTATAACATCCGCAGGCAGTTTTTTTACTTAATCAAACACACAGCCCAGTTCTATTTTCCTCTTGAAACGCATGTCCTACATCCGTTTTCTAATCTCTACCTATAGTTTTACTAGTTCATATACACGTATCATTATATTGAAAACACATGAAATTCCCTTTTCATATTTACATCCTTATTTTTGTTGTTTTTTCCCACCCAGCGGCTATCAGCGTTCTGGGAATGGGGGTCCCCAGACATGCCTGCCTGCGGCCTGCGGTGTGGCTCAAGTGGGGGCCCAATGCAGCCCAGCTTCATCAGCTCAAGATCAAGACCCTCGCGAGGGGCCAAGCCTCGCGGGGCGGACGACAGGAAGCTTCCCCAGGAGCAACCTCCCCAGGCAGGCTCGCAAGGAGGCGGAGAGATCAAGGCAGGGTAGCTCCCGAGGAGCCCGTGACGCAAGCCATGACGATCGAGACCAAGCGGGCGCCAGGCGGGCGCCGGCCTGTGAAGTGTCCTTGTTTCCCTTTCAGTGCAAAGGGGGCAAGCATAGACCTAGGCATCAGGCAAAGGTTACCGCTTCGGTGCAACAAGACCAAGACTAGCAGAACGGCAGGATGGAGGTCATCGTGGAGCCCAGGACGGCGTCATCCTTAGAGCCTTTGGCAGCTGAAGACCAACTTTAGTCAGGATAAGTGTACCAGATGTTCCCCTTCAAAATGGCCAATTGTTGGCGCCCTTCCCGCTCATTATTTGGGAAGAGGCCCAGGGCCTCCCTCTATAATTGGACTAGCCACCACAGGGTGGAGGCATCGAGAAACAGATCGATAAGAGAGAGAGAGAGAAGCGACTGAACTCACCCAAGCAGTTCATCGCACCAGCTCAAGAACAGCCCCTCGCGAGGCTGTTCTCCCCTTGTACTATTCATCATCAGCCCCTGAGGCAATCCACCACACCACACACTGGAGTAGGGTATTACACCACAATGGTGGCCTGAACCAGTATAAATCTCGGGTCCCTCGTGTGTTCATCTTTCTAGCTTAGATCCTTGCGAGACTTCGAGACGTGAGCTGGTAGGGAAGATATCTTTGTGCGCACCCCAGTGTTCGAACCTCAAGGGTCTGCTGGAACCCGAAATCTGACATTTGGCGCACCAGGTAGGGGTGCACCGGAATCTCTCTCCCGCTAGTCGCGTCTGATCTTCCGCCGAGTCCATGGTTGACACTCGCCGAGCTCGCGCCGAGTGTCGAGCTGCTCTCGCCACCCGCGTTGCCCAGATGGCGCCCGTCGGCGGTCGCCCTTGTCGTTCCCCATCGCCTACTGCCAACGCCGCCACCGGCCCGGCGGGGAACGAGCAGCAGGCCTCGTCCTTGCATCCTTCGGTGCGGCGCGATGGCCGCACCGCCACCCCGTCGCCAACTCCAGCCGGTTCATCGTCCCACGCCCGTCGTGCCCACACGGAAGCGCCGCCCGCTCCTACAGCCGATGCCGGCACTGGGGCCAGGGGTCTCCGAGCCTTGGCCCCCGCCTTGTGACAGGTGCAGTGGCTGCTCAAGTTCAAGCCCGGGATGCCGCCGTGCAACAACGGCGCGACGGATCCGCTGGTTTTCCTGCTGGCGTACGAGGAGGCTGTCCTCAAGGCTGGGGGCGACGACAGGGTGATGGCCAACTGGTTTCCCATGGCCCTCACCGGTGTTCCGCGCATGTGGCTACTCCACCTACCGATGGCTTCTGTGACCTCCTGGGGGGAGTTGCGCGACCTCTTCCTCGCCCATTACGCCGCGCCAGCACCCCCGCTCGTCGCGGCCCTCCTAGGAGGATCGCAAGCGCCGCCTTCGAGCCGCCACGTCAAGCCGTTCACCCGCCAGATCGGCGCC
The DNA here is from genome assembly GCA_963921465.1 of Triticum timopheevii. NCBI lineage: Eukaryota > Viridiplantae > Streptophyta > Magnoliopsida > Poales > Poaceae > Triticum > Triticum timopheevii. The sequence goes on from OY997271.1 coordinate 108,400,924, forward strand.
GCCTCCAAGCGCTGAGAAACTCCCCTGGGTTGGGTGGCGCCCGAGGCCGATCTGACCTTCAATTCGGACGATCACCCCTCCAACCCCGCCGGTTCGGGTACGCTCCCGATGCTGTGCACGCCCACCATCTTCCAAGTGGCCGTCACCAGGACCCTCATCGACGGCGGAGCTGGCCTCAACGTGCTCTCTGCAGAGGCCTTTAGCCTCCTCCACGTGCCACTAGAGCGGCTTCAGCCCAGCAGGCCTTTCTCGGGTGTTGGAGTCGGTTCCACCACCTCCTTGGGGCAGATTCGCCTCCCGGTGACCTTCGGCACCTACGAAAACTTCCGCACAGAGCTGATCGACTTCGACATCGCCCCCATCAGCCTCCCCCTACAACGCCATCCTCGGCTACCCGGCCTTGGCCCGGTTCATGGCAGCGACTCACCCGGCGTACAACCTCATGAAGATGCCCGGGAGTAGCGGCGTCCTCACCGTGTCAGGAGACACGAGAGATGCACTGCAGGCGCTCAGGCTTGCTTTCAAGACAGCCGCGGAGGCGCAACCCGCCAGTACCGATGCCCTTGAGCCCAAGGGGGTTGCGCTGGCCAAGAAGAAGCAGCTATTCACCCAAGACAAGGCGGAAACCAAGAAGGTACCAGTCGACGAGGACGAGTCCACTAATGCCACCTTCACCGTAGGCGCCAACCTCGAGTCCGAGCAGGAGGAGGCCTTGGTGAAGTTCCTGCGCGTGAACAAGAAGGTGTTCGCATGGGAACCTGATCAGCTAGCAGGGGTCCCGAGGAGTGTGATTGAGCATCACCTCAATGTATGCCCCAACGTACGCCCCATGAAGCAGAAGGCGAGGCGGCAGTCCACTGAGAAACAAGCTTTCATCATCCAAGAGACCCGCAAGCTGGAGGCAGCAGGGGTTATTCGCGAGGTCCTCTACCCAGATTGGTTGGCTAACCCGGTGGTCGTGCCGAAAAAAGGAGGAAAGGAACGCATGTGTGTCGACTTCACCAACCTTAACAAGGCCTGCCCGCAGGATCCATTTCCACATCCTCGCATCAACCAGATTGTCGACTCCACCGCTGAGTGTGACCTGTTGTGCTTCCTGGATCAAGATGGCGGTAGAAGACATGGAAAAAATGGCTTTCCTGACCCAGTGTGGAGTGTACTGCTATACATGCATGCCGTTTGGGTTGCACAACGCAGGTGCGAACTTTCAGCGGCTGATGCACATCGCCTTGGGTCGGCAGCTCGGGAGGAATGCTGAGGCTTACGTCGATGACATTGTGGTGAAGTCTCGGGAGGCAAAGACCCTGATACAGGACATGGAGGAAACCTTCGCAAGCCTCAATGAGGTGGACCTGCGGCTCAACCCGGAGAAGTGTGTGTTTGGAGTCCCCTCGGGGAAGCTCCTGGGCTTCCTTGTAACCCACAGGGGCATCGAGGCCAACCCGGAGAAGGTCAAAGCAGTCGAAGACATGAGCCCGCTGAAGACCCTCATCGAAATGCAGAAGCTCACCGGGCGTGTGACCGCGCTAGGACGCTTCATCTCCAAGCTAGGGGAACGAGCACTGCCCTTCTTCAAGCTGATGAAGAAGAAGGGCCCCTTTGACTGGACTGAAGAGGCGGACAAGGCGTTCCAGGATCTCAAGAGGTACCTAACTAGCCCTCCGGTGATGGTAGCTCTGCGTCCACAGGAGCCCCTGGTGCTCTACCTCGCAGTCACCCCCTACTCCGCTAGCACAGCCTTGGTGGCGGTTAGGGAAGAGCGTCGGACCAAGGCCGCAGCAACCGTCCGGGTCGAAGCAAAGCGAAGCCAAGAGGGCCTCGCGGAGACCGCGACCGCAGCCGAAAATGATCAGCCGCAGCAGGGAAGCATCCCGGAGCAGAAGAGGCCCCTCCAAGCGACCAGGCGCTGGGGGCTCCATCGCCTCAGGAGGCGCCCCAACCTCCGGAGGGCACAAGCAGTGCCAGCACTCTCAACCTCGTCAAGCACCCCGTGTACTTCATCAGCACGGTGCTATGGGACACAAGGGCGCGGTACCCCATGCCACAAAAACTCCTCCTCGCGCTATTGGTAGCCTCACGCAAGCTGCGGCACTACTTCCAAGGCCATCCCATCAAGGTCGTCTCAGCATACCTCTTGGAAAGGGTACTCAGGAGCCCCAACTCGGCTGGAAGAGTCGCTGAGTGGAACATCAAACTGCAAGCATTTCAGCTAGAATTCAGCACGACCAGAGTCATCAAGGGGGCCGCACTTGCAGATTTCGTGGCAGAATGGGCGGAGGCGCCAGGCCTCAAAGCTGGCGAGGACCGATCACTTTCCCCGGGAAGCGAGGCACTGGACGGCTGGGTCATGTACTTCGATGGGGCGTTCTCCCGACATGGCGCGGGGGGCGGCGCAGTGCTCGTATCTCCCGCTCAAGACAAGCTCTACTACGCCGTAAAACTCTATTTCCAGCATGGAGAAAAGGTCTCCAACAACATAGCAGAGTACAAAGGCCTGATAGCAGGCCTGAAGGCCGCAGTTGCCTTGGGGGTAAAGCGCCTCATCATCAAGGGCGATTCACAACTCCTCGTCAACTTCTCCAACAAGATATACAAGCCGAAGGATGAGCACATGGAAGCCTACCTTGCGGAGGTTTGCAGGATGGAGAAACAGTTCTGGGGGTTGGAGTTGCAGCATGTGCCTCACGGCACCAATCAAGAGGCTGATGACATTGCCAAAAGGGCATCCAGGCGGCTGCCTCAGGAGCCTGGTGTCTTCGAGGAGCGACTCTTCAAGCCCTCAGCGGCACCATCACTATCAAGCACGCCGCAACCTTGGGAAGAGCTCCCTCAGCCGCCTGCCTCGGGAGCCCCGGTCTGCGGCCCGGCCTCAGGGGCACGCCTGCTCCTGGCGTTGGAGCCTTAGGAAGGATGCTGGATCGCAGAGCGCAGGAACTACTTGACGCAAGGGACCCTGCCAGAGAAGGAGGAGGAAGCAGAGCGTGTGGCGCGGCAGGCCACGGCCTACTGCATCAAGCATGGAGAGATCTACCGGAGGCGACCAAATGATGTGTCCCTACATTGCATTTCCAGAGAGCAAGGGAAGGAGCTGCTGGCAGACATACATGATGGAGACTATGGGCATCACTCATCATCACGGACCCTCGTTGGCAAGGCGTTCTGCAGTGGGTTCTATTGGCCCACGGCACTCAATGACGCCGTTGAGCTGGTGAAGGCTTATGAGGCCTACCAATTCCACGCCAAGCAGATCCATCAGCCGGCGGGCGGTCTGCAGACTATACCCGTCTCGTGGCCGTTCGCAGTTTGGGGACTGGACATTCTGGGCCCGTTCCCTCGGGCGCCAGGGGGCTATCGCTACCTCTATGTTGTCGTGGACAAGTTCACCAAGTGGGCTGAGGTGGAAGCTGTCCGCACCATCCTAGTGGGCTCCGTAGTCAAGTTCATCAAGGGCCTTGTGAGCCGATTTGGGGTGCCTAACCGCATCAACACTGACAACGGTTCGCAATTCACCAGTAACCTCTTCAAAACATACTGTGCTAACCTTGGAACGCAGATATGTTATGCTTCGGTAGCACACCCCCGGAGCAACGGCCAGGCTGAGCGAGCCAACGCGGAGGTTGATACGTCCATTTTGCATCATGCTTTTATATCAATATTTATTGCATTATGGGCTGTTATTACACATTATATCTCAATACTTATGGCTATTCTCTCTTATTTTACAAGGTTTACCATGAAGAGGGGGAATGCCGGCAGCTGGAATTCTAGCTCGAAAAGGAGCAAATGTTGGAAACCTATTCTGCACAACTCCAAAAGTCCTGAAACTCCACGAAACAACTTTTTGGGTTTAATAAGAATTTATGAGCGAAAGAAATAGGCAAGGGGGCCCACACCCTGTCTAGGAGACAGGGGGGCGCGCCCCCCTATAGGGCGTGGCCTCCTATCTCCTGGGCCCCCTGGTGGGCCTCCGGCGTCCATCTTCTGCTATATCATCACTTTTACTCTGGAACAAACCGTGGGCAAGCTTACGAGACGAAACTCTGCCGCCACGAGGCGGAACCTTGGCGGAATCAATCTAGGGCTCTGGTGGAGTTGTTCTGCCGGGGACACTTCCCTCCGGGAGGGGGAAATCATCACCAACATCATCACCAACGATCCTCTCATCAGGAGGGGGTCAATCTCCATCAACATCTTAACCAGCACCATCTCCTCTCAAAACCCTAGTTCATCTCTTGCATCCAATCTTGTATCAAATCCACAAATTGGTACCTGTGGGTTGCTAGTAGTGTTGATTACTCCTTGTAGTTGATGCTAATTGGTTTACTTGGTGGAAGATCATATGTTCAGATACTTTATGCATATTATTTCTCCTCTGATTATGTACATGAATATGCTTTGTGAGTAGTTACGTTTGTTCCTGAGGACAAGGGTGAAGTCTTGCTATTAGTAGTCATGTGAATTTGGTATTCATTCGATATTTTGATGAGATGTATGTTGTCTTTTCCTCTAGTGGTGTTATGTGAACTTAGACTACATGACACTTCACCATTATTTGGGCCTAGAGGAAGGCACGGGGAAGTAATAAGTAGATGATGGGTTGCTAGAGTGACAGAAGCTTAAACCCTACTTTATGCGTTGCTTCATTAGGGGTTGATATGGACCCATATGTTTAATGTTGTGGTTAGGTTTACCTTAATACTCCTTTTTGTAGTTGCGGATGCTTGCAATAGGGGTTAATCATAAGTGGGATGCTTGTCCAAGTTAGGGCAGTACCCAAGTACCGGTCCACCCACATATCGAATTATCAAAGTACCGAACGCGAATCTTATGAACATGATGAAAACTAGCTTGACGATAATTCCCAATGTGTCCTCAGGAGCTCCTTCTTCATTATTAGAATTTGTCCAGGATTATCCTTTGCTACATAAAGGATTGGGCCACCTTGCTGCACTTTATTTACTTTATTTACTTTTTGCTCGTTACTATTTATCTTATCACAAAACTATCTATCACCTACTATTTCAGTGCTTGCAGAGAAAACCTTACTGAAAACCGCTTATCATTTCCTTCTGCTCCTCGTTGGGTTTGACACTCTTACTTATCGAAAGGACTACGATAGATCCCCTATACTTGTGGGTCATCAAGACTCTTTTCTGGCGCCATTGCCGGGGAGCGTAGCGCTTTTGGTGAGTGGAACTTGGTAAGGAAACATTTATATAGTGTGCTGAAATTTTCTGTTACTTGTCACTATGGAAACTAATTCTTTGAGGGGATTGTTTGGGGTATCTTCACCCCAACCAGAAGAGCAAATATATGCTCCTCAACCTACTGAACTTTATGAAAATATTCACTTTGAGATTCCTTCGGGTATGATAGAAAAACTGCTAGCTAATCCTTTTGCAGGAGACGGAACATTGCATCCCGATTTACACCTTATCTTTGTGGATGAAGTTTGTGGATTATTTAAGCTTGCAGGTATTCCCGATGATGTTCTCAAAAGGAAGGTCTTCCCTTTATCTTTGAAGGGAGATGCAATGACATGGTATAGGCTATGTGATGATACGAGATCTTGGAATTATAAGCGATTGAAGTTGGAATTTCACCAGAAGTTCTATCCTATGCATCTTGTTCATCGTGATCGTAATTACATATATAATTTCTGGCCTCGCGAAGGAGAAAGCATCGCTCAAGCTTCGGAGAGGCTTAAATCAATGTTGTATTCATGCCCCAATCATGAGCTCTCTCGGGAAATGATTATTCAGAATTTTCATGCTCGGCTTTCTCTCGATAATCGCAACCTGCTCAATACTCCCTCTACTGGTTCTTATATGCTGAAGACTATTGATTTCAAATGGGACTTATTGGAAAGAATTAAAAGCAACTCTGAAGATTGGGGTTCTGACGATGGTAAGGAGTCAGGTATGACACCTAAGTTCGATTGTGTTAAATCTTTTATGGATACCGATGCTTTCTGTGGATTTAGCTCTAAGTATGGACTTGACTCTGAGATAGTAGCTACTTTTTGTGAAACTTTTGCTACTCACGTTGATCTCCCTAAAGAGAAGTGGTTTAAATATAATCCTCCTGTTGAAGTGAGAGTAGTTGCACCTATTACAGTCGAAGAAAAGATTATTACATATAGTGATCCCATTGTTCCTACTGCTTATGTTGAAAAACCTCCTTTTCCTGTTAGAATAAAAGATCACGCTAAAGCTTCGACTGTTGTTCGTAAGAGTAATACTAGGACCTATACACCTCCTGAACAAATTAATGTTGAACCTAGTATTGCTATGGTTAAAGATCTCTTGGACGAGGATTTAGATGGGCGTGTTATTTCTTTCTTGGGTGAGACGGCTAATATTGCTAGACCTGATACTAAGACACGTAGACCTGTTATAGGCACGCCTGTTATTTCTGTTAAAATAGGAGATCATTGTTATCACGTCTTATGTGATATGGGTGCTAGTGCTGGTACAATACCTTATGATCTTTATAAAGAAATTATTCACGATATTGCACCTGTTGAATTAGAAGACATTGATGTTGCTATTAAGCTTGCTAATAGGGATACCATTAAACCTATTGGGATTGTTAGAGATGTTGAAGTTTTGTGCAGGAAGGTTAAATACCCTGCTGATTTTCTTGTTCTTGCCTCACCACAAGATGATTTTTGTCCCATTATTTTTGGTAGACCATTCTTGAATATGGCTAGTGCTAAGATTAACTGTGAAAGGAATATTGTCACTGTTGGCATAGATGGTATGTCTCATGAGTTTAATTTTGCCAAGTTTAGTAGACAACCTCGTGAAAGGGAACCATCAAGTAAGGATGAAATTATTGGTCTTGCTTCCATTTATGTTCCTCCAACTGATCCGTTAGAACAATATTTGCTAGACCATGAAAACGATATGTTTATGGAGGAAAGGGAAGAAATAGATGAAGTGTTCCTTAAATAGGAACCTATGCTGAAACATAACCTTCCCGTTGAAATTCTTGGGGATCCCCCTCCACCCAAGGGTGATCCCGTTTTTGAACTCAAACCATTACCTGATAATCTTAAGTATGCTTATCTTGATGAAAAAGAAATATATCATGTTATTATTAGTGCTAACCTTTCAGAGAAAGAAGAAGAAAGATTATTGAAAACTCTGAAGAAACACCGGGCTGCTATTGGATATACCCTGGATGATCTTAAGGGCATTAGTCCCACATTATGTCAACACAAAATTTCAGTGGATAAAGATGCCAAACCAGTTAGAGATCCTCAAAGATGATTAAATCCCAAAATGAAGGAAGTGGTAATAAAGGAGATTCTAAAGCTCCTTGAGGCAGGTATTGTTTATCCCGTTGCTGATAGTGAATGGGTAAGCCATGTCCATTGTGTCCCTAAAAAGGGAGGTATTACCATTGTTCCTAATGATAAAGATGAATTGATCACGCAAAGAATTATTACAGGTTATAGGATCGTAATTGATTTCCGTAAGTTAAATAAAGCTACTAAGAAATATCATTACCCTTTACCTTTTATTGATCAAATGCTAGAAAGGCTATCCAAATACACACATTTTTGCTTTCTAGATGGTTATTCTGGTTTCTGTCAAATACCTGTGTCAGCAAAGGATCAATCTAAAACTACCTTTACTTGCCCTTTTGGTACTTTTGCTTATAGACGTATGCCTTTTGGTTTATCTAATGCACCTGCTACCTTTCAAAGATGCATGATGGCTATATTTTCTGATTTTTGTGAGAAGATTTGTGAGGTATTCATGGATGACTTCTCCGTCTATGGATCCTCTTTTGATGATTGTTTGAGCAACCTTGATCGAGTTTTGCAGAGATGCGAAGACACTAGTCTCGTCCTGAATTGGGAAAAGGTTAATGAAGGCATTGTCTTGGGGCACAAGATCTCCGAGAGAGGTATTGAAGTTGATAAAGCCAAAGTTGATGCTATTGAAAAGATGCCATGTCCCAAGGACATGAAAGGTATACGAAGTTTCCTTGGTCACGCCAGTTTTTATAGGAGGTTCATTAAGGACTTTTCTAAAATCTCTAGGCCTCTGACTAGTTTATTGCAAAAAGATATTCCTTTTGTCTTTGGTGATGATTGTGTAGAAGCATTTTAAACACTTAAGAAAGCTTTGATCACTGCACCTATTGTTCAGCCACCTGATTGGAATTTGCCTTTTAAAATTATGTGTGATGCTAGTGATTATACCGTAGGTGCTGTTTTAGGGAAAAGAGTCGATAAGAAATTGAATGTTATCCAGTATGCTAGTAAGACTCTTGATACTACCCAGAGAAATTATGCTACTACTAAAAAAGAGTTCTTAGCAGTTGTGTTTGCATGTGATAAGTTTAGACCTTATATTGTTGATTCCAAAGTTACTATTCACACTGATCATGCTGCTATTAAATATCTTATGGAAAAGAAAGATGCTAAGCCTAGACTCATTAGATGGCTTCTCTTGCTCCAAGAATTTGATTTGCATATTATTGATAGAAAGGGAGCTGAGAACCCCATTGCAGACAACTTGTCTAGGTTAAAGAATGTTCTTGATGACCCACTGCCTATTAATGATAGCTTTCCTGATGAACAATTAGCGGTTGTCAATGCTTCTCGTACTGCTCCTTGGTATGCTGATTATGCTAATTACATTGTTGCTAAATATATACCGCCTATTTTCACATACCAGCAAAAGAAAAAGTTCTTTTATGATTTAAGACATTACTTCTGGGATGATCCACACCTTTATAAGGAAGGAGTAGATGGTATTATTAGACGTTGTGTGCCTGAGCATGAACAGGAACAAATCCTACGCAAGTGTCACTCTGAATCCTATGGAGGGCACCACGCTGGAGATAGAACTGCACACAAGGTACTACAATCTGGTTTTTATTGGCCTACTCTCTTCAAAGATGCTCGTAAGTTTGTCTTATCTTGTGATGAATGTCAAAGAATAGGTAACATTAGTAGACGTCAAGAAATTCCTATGAATTATTCTCTTGTCATTGAACCGTTTGATGTTTGGGGCTTTGATTATATGGGACCTTTTCCTGCCTCCAATGGTTATACACATATTTTGGTTGCTGTTGATTACGTTACTAAGTGGGTAGAAGCTATTCCAACTTGTAGTGCTGATCATAACACTTCTATTAAAATGCTTAAAAAAGTTATTTTTCCGAGGTTTGGAGTCCCTAGATATCTTATGACTAATGGTGGTTCACATTTTATTCATGGTGCTTTCCGTAAGATGCTCGCTAAGTATGATGTCAATCATAGAATCGCATCTCCTTTTCACCCGCAGTCTAGTGGTCAAGTAGAGTTGAGCAATAGAGAGCTCAAATTAATTTTGCAAAAGACTGTGAATAGATCTATAAAGAATTGGTCCAAAAAACTTGATGATGCATTATGGGCCTATAGAACTGCATACAAAAATCCTATGGGTATGTCTCCATATAAGATGGTTTATGGAAAAGCATTTCATTTACCTCTTGAACTTGAACATAAAGCATATTGGGCTATTAAGGAGCTCAATTATGACTTCAAACTTGCCGGTGAGAAGAGGTTGTTTGATATTAGCTCACTTGATGAATTGAGAACCCAAGCATATGAGAATGCCAAGCTTTTCAAAGAAAAAGTCAAACGCTGGCATGATAAGAGGATACAAAAGCATGAGTTTAACGTAGGAGATTATGTGTTATTATTCAAATCTCGTTTAAGATTTTTGGCAGGAAAACTTCTCTCAAAATGGGAAGGTCCCTACGTTATCGAGGAGGTCTATCGTTCTGGTGCTATAAAAATCAACAACTTCGAAGGCACAAATCCGACGGTGGTAAACGGTCAAAGAATTAAACACTATACTTCAGGTAATCCTATCAATGTTGAAACTAATATTATTGAAACCATAACCCCTGAGGAATACATAATAGACACTTTCCGTAACGTTCCAGACTCCGAAAAGGCATAGGTACGTGGTACGGTAAGTAAACCGACTCCAAAACAACTCTAATGGAATTTTTTATTAGTTTGGGATTATTTAAGAATTTTAGGAAGAAAGAAGTAGTCCGAAAGGGACACGAGGCTCCCACGAGAGAGGAGGCCGCCCCCCCCCCCTGTAGGGCGCGCCCCCTGTCTCGTGGACACCTCGTGTGCCTCCCAGACTCTGTTTTCTTGTATGTTACGTATTTTGGTCGGTGAAAATTCATTATATATTCTCCCGAAGGTTTTGACTACCGTATCATGCAAATATCCTCTGTTTTCGTTTCGAGCTGTTCCTGTTGCAGATTTGGAACAAGATGTCATCCCAAGATTCGGAGGGAGAGAGTTACATGGCTGATTATATCGCAAACCCAAAAGTATATGGGGATGTGGAACATTATGGCTGGACCACAGAGGAAGAAGAAGACTATGATCCAAAGGGGAAGGAGGAGACAAGCTCTAATGAAGAGGACGATCCACTGCCTCAACCTAGTGATATGCATGTGGAGTTCAAGAAGTCAAGCCTCCCTAAGATCCAATCTATTCCCCCATGTTTTTTGCAGGACAGAAGGCAGCACTATGCAAAAAGATAATGAAACTTGAGCTCGAGAATGAGGATCTGAGGGAGGAAAATTTTAGCCTCAGACGCAAGCTAAAGAAGAAAAATGCAACAATTCCACCATCATCATCACCACCCCCATCAGCTCCGAAGAAATAATCATATGGGTATGGGCACTCCCCTTGGCAACTGCCAAGCTTGGGGGAGGTGCCCCGGTATCGTATCACCATTACACTCCTATTTTTACCGCTTTATTTAGTTCGATTCTTTTAGTAGTATCTTGATCTAGTAGTTTGAAGTTTTTGATATCAAGTAGTTTCGAGTTTTGCATTATGATCTCTTTATGTAATCGAGTCCATGTGCTATCTATAATAAAAATTAGTGTTGAGTCAAGGGTTTGCTTTGTTGCTATGATCTTGAGAAAGTAGAAAGAACAAAAGAGTTCATATTGATCTTATGGATAGTGATAACTTCACACATAGAAAGTATGAGGCATAAAAATTGTTGAGAGTTGATGAACGTAGCCTTGGTCATCGTTGCAATTAATAGGAAGTGATAAGGAAAGAGGGGTTCACATATAAATATATTATCTTGGACATCTTTTATGATTGTAAACCACTCATTAAGTATGACATGCTAAAAGAGTTGATGTTGGACAAGGAAGACAACATAATGGTTAATGTTTTCCGACATCTCAGTTAAAGTATATTGTCATTGACCTCCCAAACATGCTGAGCTTGCCTTTCCCCCTCATGCTAGCCAAATTCCTTGCACCAAGTAGAAATACTACTTGTGCTTCCAAATATCCTTAAACCCAGTTTTTCCATGAGAGTCCACCATACCTACCTATGGATTGAGTAAGATCCTTCAAGTAAGTTGTCATCGGTGCAAGCAATAAAAATTGCTCTCTAAATATGCATGATTTATTAGTGCAGAGAAAATAAGCTTTGTACGAACTTGTTGTGGAAGTAATAAAAGCGACAGATTGCATAATAAAGGTCCACATACAAGGGGCAATATAAAGTGACATTCTTTTGCATTAAGATTTTGTGTATCCAACCCTAAAAGCGCATGACAACCTCTGCTACCCTCTGTGAAGGGCCTATCTTTTATTTTATGTTTTTACTTTATGCCTGAGTCAAGGTGATCCTCACCTTTCCCTTTTTATTTTTATCCTTTGGCAAGATCTTTGTGTTTGAAAGATCATGATATATATATCCAATTGGATGTAAGTTGGCATAGGCTATTATTGTTGACATCACCTAAAGGTGAATACATTGGGAGGCAACACAAGAAGCCCCTATCTTTCTCAGTGTCCGGCTAAAACTCTATAACCACAAGTATTGCATGAGTGTTAACAATTATGGGAGACTACGAGATAGTTGAGTATGTGAGCTTGTTGAAAAACTCTATTATTGACTCTTTCTAATGTTATGATAAACTGCAATTGCTTCAATGACTGAGATTATATTTTGTTAGTTCCCAATGATGTTTTTGAACTATACTTGACATTGTGAATTGCTTATTACTTGAGCATAGGAAATCATATGACAAAATCTAGATATGTTGCTGTTATTAGAATGATCATGATGCCCTCATGTCCGTATTTTATTTTTATCAACACCTCTATCTATAAAAACATGTGGACATATTCTTCGATTTCGGCTTCTGCTTGAGGACAAGCGAGGTCTAAGCTTGGGGGAGTTGATACGTCCATTTTGCATCATGCTTTTATATCAATATTTATTGCATTATGGGCTGTTATTACACATTATATCTCAATACTTATGGCTATTCTCTCTTATTTTACAAGGTTTACCATGAAGAGGGGGAATGTCGGCAGTTGGAATTCTGGCTGGAAAAGGAGCAAACATTGGAAACCTATTCTACACAACTCCAAAAGTCCTGAAACTCCACGAAACAACTTTTTGGATTTAATAAGAATTTATGAGCGAAAGAAATAGGTCAGGGGGCCCACACCCTGTCCAGGAGACAGGGGGCGTCCCCCCTGTAGGGCGCGACCTCCTATCTCCTGGGCCCCCTGGTGGGCCTCCGGTGTCCATCTTCTGCTATATCATCACTTTTACCCTGGAAAAAATCGTGGGCAAGCTTACGGGACGAAACTCCGCCACCATGAGGTGGAACCTTGGCGGAATCAATCTAGGGCTCTGGCGGAACTGTTCTGCCGGGGACACTTCCCTCCGGGAGGGGGAAATCATCACTAACGTCATCACCAACGATCCTCTCATCGGGAGGGGGTCAATCTCCATCAACATCTTCACCAGCACCATCTCCTCTCAAAACCCTACTTCATCTCTTGTATCTGATCTTGTATCAAAACCACAAATTGGTACACGTGGGTTGCTAGTAGTATTGATTACTCCTTGTAGTTGATGCTAATTGGTTTACTTGGTGGAAGATCATATGTTCAGATCCTTTATGCATATTATTACTCCTATGATTATGAACATGAATATGCTTTGTGAGTAGTTACGTTTGTTCCTGAGGACATGGGTGAAGTCTTGCTATTAGTAGTCATGTGAATTTGGTATTCGTTCGATATTTTGATGAGATGTGTGTTGTCTTTTCCTCTAGTGGTGTTATGTGAACGTCGACTACATGACATTTCACCATTATTTGGGCCTAGAGGAAGGCATGGGGAAGTAATAAGTAGATGATGGGTTGCTAGAGTGACAGAAGCTTAAACCCTAGTTTATGCGTTGCTTCGTTAGGGGTTGATATGGACCCATATGTTTAATGTTGTGGTTAGGTTTACCTTAATACTCCTTTTTGTAGTTGCGGATGCTTGCAATAGGGGTTAATCATAAGTGGGATGCTTGTCCAAGTTAGGGCAGTACCCAAGTACCGGTCCACCCACATATCAAATTATCAAAGTACCGAACTCGAATCTTATGAACGTGATGAAAACTAGCTTGACGATAATTCCCAATGTGTCATCGGGAGCTCCTTCTTCATTATTAGAATTTGTCCAGACTTATCCTTTGCTACATAAAGGATTTGGCCACCTTGCTGCACTTTATTTACTTTATTTACTTTTTGCTTGTTACTATTTATCTTATCACAAAACTATCTATCACCTACTATTTCAGTGCTTGCAGAGAAAACCTTACTGAAAACCGCTTATCATTTCCTTCTGCTCCTCGTTGGGTTCGACACTCTTACTTATCGAAAGGACTACGATAGATACCCTATACTTGTGGGTCATCAGAGGTCCTGAGGGGCCTCAAAACCAGGACCTTCAAGAAGAAGCTGGAAGCCTGCGGCATGGGCTTGTACGACGAGATCCAGTCTGTGTTGTGGTCTATTCGCACGACCGCGGCCAAGCCGACTGGCGAGACCCCGTTCTTCCTCGTCTACAGAGCTGAGGTTGTCCTCCCACACGAGGTCAGGCATCATACCGCACAGGTCCTAGCATTCGACGAGACGCAGCAGCACGCCATGCGGGGGACGGATCTCGTGCTGGGGGAGGAACGCCGTCGAGAGGCCGCGCTGCAAGCGGCAAGGTATCAACAGGCGTTGCGACGGTACCACTACCGCAACATCCACCCCATAACTCTTGAGGTAGGGGACCTCATGCTCAGACGGGTCCTCTCTATGGAAGGGTTGCACAAGCTCTCTCCCATGTGGGAGGGCCCGTTCAAGGTTGTTCATGTTTCCAGGCCCGGCTCCGCGCGCTTGGAGACCCAGGAGGGAGTACCCATACAGAACGCATGGAACATTCAACATCTCTGAAGATTCTACCCCTGAGCGAGGCTCAATGCCTGTGGAAAAGGCCCGGTGCCTGTGAAGAAGGCCAACGCCTGTGAAGCTACCGCATTTTGGAAAAGGCCCGGTGCCTGTGAAGAAGGCCAACGCTGTGAAGCTACCGCATTTTGGAAAAGGCCCGGTGCCTGTGAAGAAGGCCAACGCCTGTGAAGCTACCGCATTTTGGAAAAGGCCCGGTGCCTGTGAAGAAGGCCAATGCCTGTGAAGCTCACCGCCCGTGACACTCTCATGTAATAATGAGTGGGGCTGTACATGCCCCGGAGTCTCCGAAGTGCCGCCCTCGGGCCTCGGGGGCTCCCTCCCACGCCCAATGGCACCACTTAGCTCCGCGCTGGTGAGAAGATGTCGAAGACTAGATTAGGTGTTGGACGCGGCTTTTTCATTTGCTTTCTTCAGTTGGCTTGTTCTTTCCTATTTGGAGTTTTATTGAAGCTGCCGCCGCCTATGGCTTGTGACCCTGGGTATCGCGATGCGAGCACAGGACTTGGGTCGGTCGCCCCCACAACCAAAATAGGAAGCTACCCCTCTTGACTAAGCCCTGCAAGACATAAGGCGCATGGCGAGGCCTCGGCCTCGAGAGGCGAAGGCCACAACAAGCCTCCCCGAGTTAAGTAACTCCCGCACACGGGCACACGGCACGGAAACGTAGCACAGAAATAGCGTAAACAGCACGATAATTAACAGTAACAGTTCAACACGCCCCCTCGGGGCCCTACACTACTTCCTCTTTTTGCGCAGGAAAGGAAGAAAGACAAAACAGGCATGACTTGCTCGGCACCAACTTGCGGCGAGGGCTCGTACTGCCTCCGGAGCTCAGTCAGATTCCCTCCTCTCACTTCACCGGGGCGCGACGGCGGACTAACCCGCTACCTTCCCCCATGAGGGAGCGATGATGCGGGGGCTGGTCGCGACCCCCACTGGAGGAGCTGCTATCTAAAGGAGAGTCATTGAAGCTTGGTGAGCCCCGAGCGCCGCTGCCGATGCGCCTGCTGCCGTCTTCGTCCTGATCAACGCCGAGGCTGGGCGCCCGGTCACGGTCATCGTCTTCGAGGCAGCACCCAGCACGGCGACCGTCTTCCCCGAACACCCTCACGTAGAGGGTGGCGTCACCGTCGAACCTGAAGTGCAGGGTGCACCACCGGCTCTGGCCACGTGCGCGGGCAAAGGTTTGCCAGCCGCGAGTCAGGGTCAAACCCCCGGCGGCGGAGACCTCCAGAGAAGCCCAGGAGGCCCTGCTGCAGCAACTGTCCGCCTGAAGCCAGAGGCCGCCCAGAAGTTCACCTACAAAGAAGCGAGGAAGCTGGAGCCAGGTTCTGGTCGGGTCCGCCGACCACATGACGAACTACGGCAGCACCTCCGTCGAGAGGAAGTGCGGCCTGGGGGGTCGCGCAGCCACCACATGCCTCCCATCGATGATCGGGCGCTCATCACCGCGCAGGGAGCCGCCTCCACGACCACGGGAAGCCACCATGGGGGACGCGGGGTGCTTGCAGGGGCGCCCCCGACCGCGCTTGGTCAGTGGAGAGTCAGGCCCTTCCTGAAGAGCCTTTCCCTTCTCCGCGGCCGAGAAGCTCTTCGGCGGAGCCATGGGGATGGCGAGCAGCCGGGATGAAGAAGAAGATGACTAGCAGGGGGAGATGAACTGGAATGGCTCACGCCATTCCGTACATATAGCCGGAGGAGGCCAACCGCCAGCCTCCACGATCGCAGGTAATCATGACCCATTTTTGCATGCAGGGACTTGTCAAGTCATGGGGTTACCGAGGCATCATGGGGAAGCGGAGACGCCCACATCCAATCAACTGCCATGCGACACCCAAGGCCGCAGGCTGTTGGGGCCCGCGGCGCTTTGCACTTGTCCCTTCGCTTCTCTGCTAAGCCAAGTCCGGGCGCGCCTTGGGCCCAGGGGCTACTGTCGGCGTTCTCGGAACGGGGGTCCCCAGACTTGCCTGCCTGCGGCCTGCGGCATGGCTCAAGTGGGGGGCCAATGCAGCCCAGCTTCATCAGCTCGGGATCAAGACCATCACGAGGGGCCATGCCTCGCGGGGCGGATGATAGGAAGCTTCCTCAGGAGCAGCCTCCCCAGGAAGGCTCGCGAGGAGGCGGAGAGATCAAGGCACGGTACCTCCCGAGGAGCCCGTGAGGCAAGCCATGACGATCGAGACCAGGCGGGCGCCGGTCTATGCAGTGTCCTTGTTTCCCTTTCGGTGCAAAGGGGGCAAGCACAGACCAAGGCATCAGGCAAAGGTTACCGCTTCGGTGCAACAAGACCAAGACTAGCAGAACGGCAGGATGGAGGTCATCGTGGAGCCCAGGACGGCATCATCGTCAGAGCCTTTGGCAGCCAAGACCAACTTTAGTCAGGATAAGTGTACTAGATGTTCTCCTTCAAAATGGCCAATTGTTGGCGCCCTTCCCGCTCATTATTTGGGAAGAGGCACAGGGTGGAGGCATCGAGAAACAGATTGATAAGAGAGAGAGAGAAGCGACTGAACTCACCCAAGCAGTTCATCGCACCAGCTCAAGAACAGCCCCTCGCGAGGCTGTTCTCCCTTTGTACTATTCATCATCAGCCCCTGAGGCAATCCACCACACCACACACTTGAGTAGGGTATTACACAACAATGGTGGCCTGAACCAGTATAAATCTTGTGTCCCATGTGTGTTCATCTTTCTAGCTTAGATCCTTGCGAGACTTCGAGACGTGAGCTGGTAGGGGAGAGATCTTTGTGCGCACCCCAGTGTTCGAACCTCAAGGGTCTGCCGGAACCCGAAATCCGATAGCGGCCGACTGTGCTGCCGCGCAGGCCTCACCGCCCCATCGTACTCCCATCACTAGCCTAGCCATCCCTCTATTCACCCACACCTGCTGTTATTCTCCGGCAAGGGCAGACGAACCAGTAAACCCTCGTACAGTCGTACTCCCCTATGCGTGGGAAACAACTGCCGAGTCTTCCCTGCCTCCGTGTCATTTCCTTCCTAGGCCTCGCCATTGTCCACTGCCCTAGTGCTCTCGGCACGGCCTGGTCAACATGGTCAACAACCGACATGCATCTGAAGTGGACTGTACGTGGAGAGGCTGACAGCTGGGTCCATGGCCACATGCAAGGAAATGCCTCCTTATTATGCGCAAAATAATGATTCCTCCACCTAACATCAGAGACCCACCGAAAGGGCCTCTGTATTTCGTGAAAAAACGTTACCGCTGCTGAAAGCTCGGACCCACCAGCTATATCTTCGCACGCAAGGAAGGCAACTCCTTATTACGCACAAAAAAATGAATACTCCCCCTGTTAGCTGGGACCCAGTATAGTGGCAGGCTGACTTGTGGGCCTACTAAGTTGACGGGGACGGAGGGCTTTGTCAACTTAGTCAATATGCACGATTCTAGCTCCAGTGACCGTACGATGTCCATCCAACGGCCGTAGTGCTTCTTCAACCTCTGGTCTTCTTGCTCCAGCCGCCCAAACCAGCGCCGGTCATGCCTCGTGCTCCTGCCTCCCGTGGCCGGCTGCGATGCGGCGGAGGCCTCACCGCCCCCTACTACTCTCCCACCGCTGGCCAGGCCATCCCTCCACTCACCCACACCCCCTTTTATTTGCAGCGATGGCAGCCTCACACCGCAACGAACCAATGAACCCTCGTACTCCTCTACGCGTGGGCATCCATTGTCGCGTCTTCCCCGGCTCCGCGTCGTCCCCTTCCTAGGCCTCGCTGTCGTCCACCATCCTGGTTCTCTCGGCGCGACATGGTCAACGTGGTCAAGGAACGGCTTCCATCGGACATGGATTGTACGTGGAGAGGCTAACAGCTGGGTCCACGGATGCAGCAAGGAAGTGCCTCCTTATTACGTGCAAAATAATTATTCCTCCACCTGACAGCGGGGACCCACCAGACGGGCCACGGTATTTCATTAAAAAAACGTTTCCCCCTCACTGCTGGGACCCACCAGCTACATCTTCGCACGCAAGGAAGTCCGTCCGGGCAAAACAAAGCGATTCGCCCCCCTGACTGCTGGGACCCACCAGCTACATCTTTGTGGGCAAGGAAGTGCCTGACAGTCGGGACCCACCTGGTCGAAGCATACGTAGCATTGTCATTCTGGTCGCGAACGTGTACGTACATATATACTGGTGGATGTAGAGGCGCACACATGTCGTGGTAGAGGCGCGCACGTAGCATGTACATGTACGTACAGCGGCCAGGGTGCAAGAAAGAAAATATGGCCACGTATGTGTACATACGGGCGGGGTCTTGAATGCCTACTCGCGCATACGTACATGGCTGGGTCAGAACGGAGAAACAACATCATCGTCATGTTCATGGGGGCCAACCGGCTGGGTCAGAATGGAATGTGTGGTCGTGTTCATCAGGAGGGCTTGGACGGAACAGGCGATGGAAACGAGGCCTAGCGTACCGCAGAATGGAGGAAACAAACCTCCTACATTCGGAACAGGGTCCTGTTGATCGGGAGGGGTGTGGCGTACCGCAAAACGGAGGAAACAGACCTCCTACGATCGAAACGGGGGTGCTGTTGATCGGGAGGGGTGTGGCGTACCGCAAACGGACGAAACGAACCTCCTACGGTCGAAACAGGGGTCCTGTTGATCGGGAGGGGTGTGGCATACCGCAAAATGAATGAAACAGACTTGTGTTGGAGCGCTACGGTCGAAACGGGGGTCCTGTTCATCGGGAGGGGTGTGGCGTACCGCAAAACAGGACTCCACGGGATACTGTTCATCTCCACCGTCGACCTCCTCCAGCCTCCACGGGCTACCATCGACCTCCTCCAGCCTCCACGGGCTCCTGTTCATCCAGCCTCCACCGCGCGCTACTCCACCGGCTATTGTTCAACCATCCCTCCACCGTCTACTGTTCATCCAGCCCTCCACACCACGGGGTCCTGTTCAACCACCCCTCCATGGTCACCCCTCCACCGTCTACTGTTCATCCATCCCTCCACCACACCACGGGGTCCTGGTCATCAAGAGGCAACGCCACCGCTCACTGTTCATCCAACCCCTCCTACAACGCTCACTGTTCATCCCAGAGGCAGCATCGATCGGCTTCAGTTAGCAGCAGTAGTGAAGGAATCACTCAATCGGGTTCAGTTAACAGCCATCGATCGATCGCTCGGGTTCAGTAGCGCGTAGCCTGCAGTGCAATTGCTCGGGTTCAGTTAGAGCCCAACGCCACGCTCAGGTTCAATTAGAGCCAATGCCTCGCACACACGTGCGTACCTGTACGAGAGAAACGCGCATCGCTCGGCTCCCGACCTCCCACCGTAACCGGGAACTCCCCGAAATTTTCCTCCCCCTCGCTTATACCACGGTTTTTTCTGTCATGGACGGCCCAAAGAATGTCATGCAGCTGCGTCTCCGGCCCGCCCAGGACGAAAAGCCCATTTTTTGTCATGATTTTTTGTCATGGAAGTAGGAGCCCACCACATCTATGATGATACTGGGTTTTGTCACAATTATCGTCATAGAAGTGTCATATGTATGACAGGAAAAAAATTCGTTCGGCCCAAAATGTCATGGATGTGTCTTTTTTTGTAGTGTACTATCTGAGAGTCAAGTCCATATTTAGTGCTAAATTCACGAAAAGCATCGGTATCCATAAAAGATTCAACACAATCAAACTTAGGTGTCATACCTGACTCCTTACCTTCGCCAAGATCCCAATTTTCAGAGTTGTGTTTAATTCTATGCAATAAATCCCATCTGAATTCAATAGTCTTCATCATAAAAGAACCAGTACAAGAAGTATCGAGCATGGAGCGATTATTGAGAGAAAGTCGAGCATAAAATTTTTGAATAATCATTTCTCTTGAGAGCTCATGATTGGGGCATGAATATAACATTGACTTAATCCTCCCCCAAGCTTGAGCGATGCTTTCTCCTTCGCGAGGCCAAAAATTATATATATAATTACGATCACGATGAACAAGATGCATAGGATAAAACTTCTGATGAAATTCCAATTTCAGTCGTTCGTAGTTCCATGATCCCATATCATCACATAGGCTAAACCATGTCAATGCCTCTCCCTTCAAAGATAAAGGGAGGACCTTCTTCTTGATAACATCATCGGGCATACCTGCAAGCTTAAATAATCCACAAATTTCATCCACATAGATTAGGTGTAAATCGGGATGCAATGTTCCATCTCCTGTAAAAGGATTAGCTAGTAGTTTCTCTATCACGCCCGAAGGAATTTCAAAGTAAACATTTTTAGTAGGTTGAGGAGCAAATTTTTCTCTACTGGTCAGGGTGAAGATACCCCAAACAAGCCCCTCAAAGGATTATGTTCCATAGTAACAAGTGACAGTAAATTTCAGCACAATATATAAATTTTTCCTTACCAAGTTCCACTCACCAAAGGCGCTTCACTCCCCGGCAACGGCGCCAGAAAAGAGTCTTGATGACCCACAAGTGTAGGGGTTCTAACATAGTCCTTTCGATAAGTAAGAGTGTCGAACCCAACGAGGAGCAGAAGGAAATGACAAGTGGTTTTCAGTAAGGTATTCTCTGCAAGCACTGAAATTATCGGTAACAAATAGTTTTGTGATAAGGTAATATGTAAAGGGTTAAAAACAATGAAAGTAAATAAGGTGCAGCAAGTTGGCCCAATCCTTTTTGTAGGAAAGGACAAGCCTGGACAAATTCTTATATAGAGAAAAGCGCTCCCGAGGACACATGGGAATTATCGTCAAGCTACTTTTCATCACGCTCATATGATTTGCGTTCGTTACTTTAATTTGATATGTGGGTGGACTGGTGCTTGGGTAATACCCTTTCTTGGACAAGCATCCCAGTTATGATTAACCCCTATTGCAAGCATTCACAACTACAAAATAAGTATTAAAGTAAACCTAACCATAGCATGAAACATGTGGATCCAAATCAGCCCCTTACGAAGCAACGCATAAAGTAGGGTTTAAGCTTCTGTCACTCTAGAAACCCATCATCTACTTATTACTTCCCAATGCCTTCCTCTAGGCCAAAATAATGGTGAAGTGTCATGTAGTCGACGTTCACATAACACCACTAGAGGAGAGATAACATACATCTCATCAAAATATCAAACGAATACCAAATTCACATGACTACTTATAGCAAGACTTCACCCATGTCCTTGGGAACAAATGTAACTACTCACAAATCATATTCATGTTCATAATCAGAGGGGTATTAATATGCATAAAGGATCTGAACATATGATCTTCCACCAAATAAACCAACTAGCATCAACTAAAAGGAGTAAACAACACTACTAGCAACCCACAGGTACCAATCTGAGGTTTTGGGACAAAGATTGGATACAAGAGATGAACTAGGGTTTGAGAGGAGATGGTGTTGGTGAAGATTTTGATGGAGATTGACCCCCTCCCAATGAGAGGATCAATGGTGATGACGACGACGATGATTTTCTCCTCCCGCAGGGAAGTTTCCCTAGCAGAACAGCTCCGCGGGAGCCCTAGATTGGTTCCGCCAAGGTTCCGCCTCGTGGCATCGGTGTTTCATCCCGAAAGCTTGCTTATGACTTTTTCCAAGGTAAAAGACTTCATATAGCAGAAGATGGTCACTGAAAGGCTGCCAGGGGGCCCATGAGGCAGGGGGCGCGCCCAGGGGGGTAGGGCGCGCCCCCCACCCTAGTGGACGGTGGGTGGCCCCCCTCTGGTATTTCTTCCGCTCAGTATTTTTTATTAAATCCAAAAATGACTTTCGTGGAGTTTCAGGACTTTTGGAGTTGTGCAGAATAGGTCTCTAATATTTGCTCCTTTTCCAGCCCAGTATTCTAGTTGCCGGCATTCTCCCTCTTCATGTAAATCTTCTAAAATAAGAGAGAGTAGGCATAAGTATTGTGACATAACGTGTAATAACAGTCCATAATGCAATAAATATCGATATAAAAGCATGATGCAAAATAGACGTATCAGGAGTCCTAGTAGGACTAGGACTATTCTATTACAAGCTGGATATAAGTCCAGGTCTTTCTCTTCTTGGGCCTTCTGCGTTAAGCCGCCAGTGCAGGCCTCTCTAATGAGCCGACCCGCTCACGAGGTGCCAAGCCCAAGCGGATTACTGATGAGGCACCAAGTTTGACCGGGTTATCCAGGCCCGGCCGGGTCATCAATGAGTCGCCAGTCTTCGGGCGGGTTACTGATGAAATGCCAAGTCCTAGACGGGTCATATCCCCGGCCGGGTCATACCGTGGGGCATATCCCCGACAGCTTCCGTAGTGTGCTTGGCATAGCTGACGAGGTAGACCATGATGTCACTCGACTCCTGGTAGAACCAGCTGGGGTGTCGCCGCGTTCTGGTCATCATGAACCAGTCGCCAAGGCAGTCTAGTGATGATTGAATCGCACTCGGGGATTGACAACCCCATTCGGCATTTTGTCTTGCTCGCCGCACTCTAAGCAAGGCGCATGCTCAGTAGCCACGCTTGTGGTAAGCACAACCGGAGGGTCATGACTTGCGCCAAAGGGGGCGTTGTTGCTGTGGCTATGCCCATTAGCGCAACGGGGAGGTAGAGATTGAGTGTTCCCTCCACCCGCAGCTTGTGGGCCATGTTCGTCAGGATGCTGTTGATGCTGCCCACCCACGGCGTCTCCTGCTCCAACTTCGGCCACGGGGGACACAACAACGGCGCCGCCTGCTCTGGTCGTGTCTCCCGTGATACCCGCCTCACACAACGCTGTCGTGGCGCCTACGACATCTATGGCCGCGTGCGAAGGGGGCCTTCAAAGTGGAAGGGTGTGCGGTCGTGCTAGGTTTCTTCTTGGGTGCCATGGATGAAGACGATGATGATGATGATCGACGTGATGTTCACGATCTCGAGTTTGCGCAAGCGATTCCCTCTACCTGGAGCGCCAAAGATGTAACACCCTGGATTTTTCCCTATTCTTTTTTCGATGATTTTCTTGGATTTCTTGATTTGATTTGTTTTTCCGTGGCTATGTGGTTCAGAAACTTGGGAAGATCATGTCTTCCTAGGATTCATAGCGGCTTGTCATCCCCAAAACCATCCCTAAGTCATGTCATTTCCATCCTAGCCCAAATCCCGATATTCTTTTATTGGGAATACTCCTTTTCTATTAAAGGAATTAAGCTATTTGCCCTAGTTGTGAAGCAACCCATCTTTCTGTCACTCCAAAAAATCCCAAATAATTCTCATGTATTTTTTGGGTCCTATCTTGCTCAAATATGGCAAAAAATTTCATTGACATATTCAAAAATAATCCTCCAATAATTCTTTTCCTATTCTGCCCTAAATGGCACTATGTGAAGCAAGTGCTATTTATCTTTGCTTGATTGACTCCAAACTTTTTGGACATCTTTTTCTGTCCATATCATTGCCCTATGCCAAATTTCAACTTCATTTTCCTAGTGAATCTTCCTCGGTGATTTTTTAAAGTTCCTGTCTGAGGGAAGCCTTTGTGAAGGAAGTACTAGCTAGTTATCCAAATGAGTTGAAATTTTACACACTCCTTCATGTGCTCATATCATAACCCTCCTCCATGTTTCATCTCATTCCATTGATCTATGTGAACCAAGATCAATTCTTTGTTTCTGTCCAAATTTTCAGGTATTGAAGAAAGTATATTTTATCTTGCTCCATTATGGCTGAAACTTTTCTTGAGCCTTCTCCTACCCATATAACCAATCTCCACCAAGTTTTGGCTTAATTCATTAACCCACTTGCCCTGTGCAATTTTTTTAAATTTCTATCCAAGGAGATGCTTCATGAAGCAAGTGCTATTTTGGCAAGTCCAAATGGCATGAAACTTTTTTGGCATCTTCATATCGTCAAATCATTGGGCCATGCCCATTTTTCAGCTCATTTCATGAAATTATGTGAGTGCAACTTCATCATCCCCAAATCTGGCCATGTTGGCACTTTCTACAGCAACCCCATCTAAACCCCTCCTTTTAAGCTGATTTTTGGTGGTCAACATGACCTTAGTGTGTGATCATCACCAGACAAATCACTTCCTTCGTTCCCAAGCTTGTGTTCCCTCTAGACAGCACAAGCCGGTTCTGCTGCTTTATTTCGTATCCATCTACAAATCTCTTCTTTGCCCCTGGGATCTCTTCTTCCTTCATTGCACCTAAGGGCACTAAGGACTATCTGCTAGGCATGATTTGGCTGATCACCTGGCACCGCGTATGCCAGTTCACGTGGTAACCACGGGGTGCACCAGCCAAAACCTGTGCTCTGGCACGTTGTTGCCCCTGTTCCCGTTGTTTCCGTCCATGCCTCGATGTCCCACCTTGTCCAGGAGCTAGCCCGTGCTCGTCTGCTCCGCCCTGCGTCGCTGCCCCGCCCTAAATCATTGCGGTGTGGTCGCCGTCGCCGTGCCCGTATCGTGTCCGGCCCTGCACCTCCATTAGCTTCGGGCTATAGCTTTTTCAGGCATCCCTGAGCCCTCCCCGGGCCTATAAATAGGTGCCCGAGGTTCTTCCATAGATCCCAAGCCTCTACCCTTCCTCTTTAGTCCACCAGAGCAGTGGCATCCCGCCGGAGTTCATCGTGTTCTCCTCGGCCACCTCAGTCTCTCCTTGGTCTCGGTGCGCCTAGTTCTCCTCTCCCTTCCCTGGCGCCTCCACTTGCTTCCCCACTCCACCACGAGCTGCCCCACCCACTCAGCCTCACCGGAGTGCCATGCCTGGTTTCCATAGACCTCCACCACCGCCGCCTCTGTCCTCCTCCATCGCCGCGGCCTCCCCTCCGCTCCACTCCTTCCCGGCGGCCCCTTCGTCTCTGAACGGGTGCGCCAGGCCTCCCCGCACCCGTCGGCATGCTCCTCGTGGCCGGAGGCCACCTGATCCAGCCGGCCCCCTCATCGCCCCTCCCCTACTCCCCTCCTCTGTTCACGGGCAAACAGGAAGCGGGAGGAGGAAGAAGACAGTCCGATCGCCCCCCTGCCACATCACGTAAGTGGAAGCGCCTTTCTGAAAATGCGCTTTTTGTTCTTTGAAAGCATATTTTATTTCTTCTTCAGCCCAGAGTACGTTTTCTAATTCAGAGAGCGTATTTTCTAATATACGCCTCTGCCTTATCCACTCAGGGACCCGGCTGTGAATATTCTTTTTACAGAAAAGTCCCTCTTCTTCTACACCTCATAACTCTGCGACTGTAACTCCGATCAAGGTGAAACGAGCGGCCACTTCTTCGTCTTGCCGAGATCCTTTTGTTGGTTCCATTTTCACTAGGTGGCCCCATAGTGAAAATGATCATTTTTCCCTTGCCTCTAATCAGCCCCCTCCGAGAGAGAACCGTCTGGCATTTCGTTCTGCGGCTTCACCGCACTTCTTCCCAGAGTCTCTGTCACCCCAAGCAAGCTAAAGCCGCCACTTGCATGATAGTCATGCAGTAGCCTTGGTGTTCAACTTGAATATTTAGTAAAAGTTTGCCCGTTATCTGCCTACTTGTTTGCTACTACTGTCATTGTTTCGGTTTTACTCGTGGATTCGTGTCCACCTTCATGCTATGTTAGGATGCATCGAGTTATCTTGTGCTACTTGCTATGAGGGTCCTAACTGGGTCTATTGACATGCCTCTCACCGGTGCCCCCAAAGAGGGAAGGTTATGGGCGCGTGCTACCCTAATCAGGTAGGCGGACATAAGCCTTGCGTGCCCGTTGTTGTGAGGTACCTTGTCCCCGTTTGGGACCGTTTGTGTTTTGCCACGACGGTGGTCATTGGGTGTCATTAGTTGACACGGGCCCACCCAGGACTTAGCCCAGATGGGGAGTTGGTCGGAGTGGCCGGGAGAGTGTCATGGGCAATAGAGCGGTTTTGTCGGAACACCGTTGGTCCACACGTATGGGAGTACGAGGCCATGGGTTCCGTGGTGTGGGTAAAGTGTGCTAACCTCTACAGAGTGTGTATTTAATCTATCGATAGCCGCTCCCATGGATAAGGGCCCAGTTCATAGTCGTTCACACTATGAGCCAACGGTAATAATGATAACCTGATTAATAATAACCTCGGTTTGATGATGAGAAAGATGTTGGTTGTGATCGAGAAAGGATCACGGAGGTATCGTGGATACCGAAGTTTGTTGATTTTTATGTGATTGCAGGAGGATCACGGTGGTATCATGGATACCGAAGTTGGTTGAGTTATATGTGATTGCGAGATGATCATGGTGGTATCAAGGATACCGAGGTTGGTAAGGTGATGCATGTGTTGGTTATGAGGTAACCCGAGCAGAGTAAGTTGGTGCATGATAATGTTAACCTGTTGCATGTAGTATCATCATGTTCATATGCTCATGCTATGCTTGTTCTAGTCATATCATGTTCAGTTGGTGCATGCCATGTTGTTCTGTTAGTATCATGCTCATGATTGCTTTAACCTCCTAATGCCATGCTGTTGTTTGTCTTGACTGCTTTTGGTTATTGTGAACTTGCAAGTACATTCAATGTACCGATCTGGCGTGTCATGCTAGTTTGCAGGTCGTGCCTCGATTGCTTGCTTGTTTGGTGTCATTCTTGTGTTCGTGAGCTAGGATAAACGTTCCATCCAGAGTCACCGTGGATTGGAGTCCATCATCGCCGTTCGCTGTTCCGTTGCCAGTACTTGTTCCGCTGCCTCGAGTTGTTAAGCTGCTTGCATAGAGCAAATGTGGTTGGTGTAGCATCGATGTGCCGATGTTATTCATTGTAATATTGGAGACCTTGTATTCATATTCGTGCTATAATAGAGAGCAGGTTTGTTCTAGCTAAGCAGTGACGTATTCTAGAAGACTTCACCTTGATCTCTGGGCGGGAATACGGGGCATTCCGGTTTCTCTGAGCCGGGGTGCCACAACGCTTGGTATCAGAGCAGGTTTGGTTGTAGAGCGTCCTAGTCTGCTGGAATATTAGAAAACAGTATTGTAGGGTCTGGTTGTTGCCCTTGCTTCCTGCATTTGGTTGTTGCATTTGTTTGTTGCATATAGTCTTATTCGGTTACCCCTAACCCCTGTTTCGTGCGTAGATGGTGGATAACTTCCATGAGTTCACCGCCCTCCCTAGAGCTCCCAGTGTTGTTCCTATTGCGTTTAGCCCCACTCCCGCACCTCTCAGTTTTGCCACCCTCCTTGGCGATATGTGGCGTAACATTTATCCCCTCGGAGATCCACCCTACTATCAAGTATTCCAGTTTTCTACTGGAGGAAGAATTCTAGAGTATGTTGCCCATGTCCATCTGTCAACCATCAAGATGACCTAGCTATCCTCGCCATGTCCCGTTACATGACGACCAAGTGCCTTCTTATTTCCGAGTTAGTCCGTGATGCCATAAGAGCCAGGAGATTCCTTGGTGTTTCAATACCTCAGTCTCCGCCAGCTTCTCCAACCCCTCTGCCTCGTCCATCCAGAGTTTCAGAGTCAGCAGTTCCACTCGCTACTCCCTTAGCTTCTTCATCAGTCCCCAAGCGTTTGCCCAAGCTTAGGGTGTAGTCCTTTGTGTAGTGCATGTGCATCTGCCATAGTATCATTGCTTGTGTGTGCTTGTGTGGAGTAGTTTTGTAGTTTGTTTGTTGTGTGCTTTATTGCAATCGATCGTTTTCTCGTGCTTGTTTGTTTTGAATCTTCAGTGTTACCCCCTTATGGAAAATTGCTCATCAACCGACATTGGATCAGAAGAAGCCGTGAGAAGTACAGATATACACCAAGGAACTTAGTTAAAAGCAATGAGATTTTCAGCTAACAGCATCATATTGAAGACATCCGGTCTGAATACAAGTTATATTCTGCTCAGACTTTCGGTAACAAGTACTCGTCAGAGATCCATCTTTATGGCAGCAATGATTAAATCAGTAGGAGAACAAAATTGGAACCAAGTCCAATATTGCATTTCAAGTCAAAGGTATGGTCCGTACAGAATGAGTGATTCTATCATGAATCATATTTGAAGCATGCGACACCCAGAAATTAGTCCAAATATGCAATGAGTTCAGCAAGAAGGACGATTAGACAATTCTTGTCATACAAGTAATCAGCATGTCGGAATGACCAGAACATATATATGATATTCCGTTCACGAAGAAAATCAGTCCAGTCCTTCTCCATAATTTTATAAGCAAAGCGTACAAGGCAAGATTCCCAGTCTGCATCAGTAAGGTATGAATGGATTCCCATGCAAGATATTCAGTCTTCTCAATAAGGTAATGCAAAAGCTTCTGGCATAAGTAACCGAGTCTTCCCTAGTAAGTCTTTAAGGGGGGAAGCTTATTAGGAATTGTACCCAACTTCCTCAGCAAGATATCTGCCGAAGGCTTCGAGGACAAGCCATCCAGTCTTCCTCAGCAGGATACTTGATATGTCTCCAACGTATCTATAATTTATGAAGCATTCATACTATTTTATTATCTGTTTTGAATGTTTATGGGCTTTATTATACACTTTTATATTATTTTAGGGACTAACCTATTAACCGGAGGCCCAACCCATATTGTTGTTTTCTTGCCTATTTCAGCGTTTCGAAGAAAAGGAATATCAAACGGAGTCCAAACGGAATGAAACCTTCAGGAAAGTTATTTTTGGGACGGAAGCAATCCAGGGGACTTGGAGTGCAAGTTAGGGAAGCTTCGAGGAAGCCACGAGATAGGGGGGCGTGCCCACCCCCCTAGGCGCGCCCTCCACCCTTGTGGGCCCCTCGTGGCTCCCCCGACCGACTTCTTTCGCCTATATATTCCCATATACCCTAAAAACATCAAAGAGAACAATAGATCAGGAGTTCCGCCACCGCAAGCCTCTGTAGGCACCAAAAACCTCTCGGGAGCCCATTCCGGCACCCTGCCAGAGGGGGGATCCCTCACCGATGGCCATCTTCATCATCCTGGTGCTCTCCATGACGAGGAGGGAGTAGTTCACCCTCGGGGATGAGGGTATGTACAAGTAGCTATGTGTTTGATCTCTCTCTCTCTCTCGTGTTCTCTCTATGGCACGATCTTGATGTATCGCAAGCTTTGCTATTATAGTTGGATCTTATGATGTTTCTCCCCCTCTACTCTCTTGTGATGAATTGAGTTTTCCTCTTGAAATTATCTTGTCGGATTGTGTCTTTAAGGATTTGAGAACACTTGATGTATGTCTTGCCGTGCTTATTTGTGGTGACAATGGGATATTCACGTGATCCACTTGATGTATGTTTTGGTGATCAACTTGCAGGTTCCGCCCATGAACCTATGCATAGGGGTTGGCACACGTTTTCGTCTTGACTCTCCGGTAGAAACTTTGGGGCACTCTTGGAAGTACTTTGTGTTGGTTGAATAGATGAATCTGAGATTGTGTGATGCATATCGTATAATCATGCCCACGGATACTTGAGGTGACAATGGAGTATCTAGGTGACATTAGGTTTTTGGTTGATTTGTGTCTTAAGGTGTTATTCTAGTATGAACTCTATGATAGATCGAACATAAAGAATAGCTTCGTGTTATTTTACTATGGACTCTTGAATAGATAGAACAGAAAGGATAACTTTGAGGTGGTTTCGTACCCTACCATAATCTCTTCGTTTGTTTTCCGCTATTAGTCGCTTTGGAGTGACTCTTTGTTGCATGTTGAGGGATAGTTATATGATCCAATTATGTTATTATTGTTGAGAGAACTTGCACTAGTGAAAGTATGAACCCTAGGCCTTGTTTCCTACCATTGCAATATCATTTACGCTCACTTTTATCATTAGTTACCTTGATTTTTTTATAATTTCAGATTACAAAAACCTATATCTACCATCCATATTGCACTTGTATCACCATCTCTTTGCCGAACTAGTGCACCTATACAATTTACCATTGTATTGGGTGTATTGGGGACACAAGAGACTCTTTGTTATTTGGTTGCAGGGTTGTTCAAGAGAGACCATCTTCATCCTACGCCTCCCACGGATTGATAAACCTTAGGTCATCCACTTGAGGGAAATTTGCTACTGTCCTACAAACCTCTGCACTTGGAGGCCCAACAATGTCTACAAAAAGAAGGTTGTGTAGTAGACATCAATACTCCCAATGGCTTCCAACGCAAGCTGCCCAGTCTTCTTCAGTACGGCACTGGTACAAGAAAACAAACAATGGATTGCCAGCATATGACAGTGTTTCCAAGTGGCAGATCTGCAAAAATTGGGTCAAAAACAAGTATTAGTCAAAACAGAGGCATACCTCGAGAACCAGATATTTTTTCATACAGTGAGTATGATGTCAAGTTCATGCAAGTCTCTCGCACAAGGAAGAATTCACGGTACGCATCCGACAACCTCAATGGATATGCAAGAGATAGAAAACCAGTGGGTAATGCAAGAATCGTCAAGTCTTGAAGAAAGACATCATTGAGACACCATCTTGGCAGTGATTCTCGAGATCAGCCCCAACACATCCGACAAGGTGATGTTATTAATCCTGTCACTGTTCAGCATAGTCAGCAACAATAACGAGATCTGTATAAGCACACGTGAACTAGATAAATATACCGAGACTGGAGACATGAACAAGATCAAGGTATAATTGCAAGGTATTGCACATGACAGTACTCAGGACCGCGAAAATAATCAAAGATATATAAGGCCCCAGTCTTTCCGTTAAAGATCCAGATGAAGAAAATAATAATGAAGGAGCAAGACCGACAATACAGGTATGCTGGTTATTGTGTGGACGATGTGGTATGTATGCCCAAGACAGTCTTATTCCACATCAAACCCAAGTGAAGATATGCCTACAGAGGTCTACCCCATTGTAGTAAGGACCTCACGGCAAGGCAACCATCTCAGTCAACAGTATGCTAAGAACTGTCAACATTGAATACCCGAGTCTGTCAATTCCGACCCAAGGACAGCTCAACATATTGACCTCAGCAACCATGCTGAAGCATCACACGGACTGTTATTCGCATGGATATGCCGGCAAAATGAGTAACCAGAGTATTCAGAAAAAGCCTTGAAGCATGTGCTCTCGCATATGGGACCAGATTAAAGAATAGCCTGCAATGTACATGATTCCTTGCCAAGATCACCGCCAATAAAGTCTACAAATGTGATCATCAGGTGATGGTGCATTTTTCTATTAGTCACGACAAGTGATAGTCAAACTTTTGGTACATGTTGGATACGAAAGACATTAAAGTCAGTCAAGATAAGTCAGAAACTCCTGCAACATGTCAGAATCCATCAGAAAGACAAGTATGATTTCTATCACTATTTTTAGCCCAGAAGGCATGCATATATTCGAGTAGCACGATATCTTTTTTTTGAAAAGGAGGAGGACCCCCGGCCTCTGCATCCGGACGATGCATGCAGCCACTTTATTAATTATTCACACAAGACCTTACAAAGTCATACACAGTAAAGCTAAAGCCACCGTCTAGGCGACATCTGGCGCTACTCCTATCTAGTTGATGAAGGGATGCTGCTAGTCTAGGCCTAATACCAAACATACCTCGTAGCCAAACCAAACATCTAAGACTTGAGGTCCCAACCAGGACACCTGCCGGATATGGGGCACCCACCAGTCGGACACACTCCTCAACCAGGATGCCTGCCGAGTATGAGGCCGCCGCAGCCACCTGCCACCAATCCATCTTTAGTATTGTACTGCTACATCAACCTTGCCCAGTCTAGATGCCATCGACGCCACCACGACGCCAGATAGCACCACCATCCCGCGCTTGTCCATCATCACATGCCCATCAGCAAGACCCCGCTGCTCCATGATAACCCACAAGTATATGGGGTCACAACAGTTTTCGAGGGTAGAGTATTCAACCCAAATTTATTGATTCGACACAAGGGGAGCCAAAGAATATTCTCAAGTATTAGCAGTTGAGTTGTCAATTCAACCACACCTGGATAACTTAGTATCTGCAGCAAAGTATTTAGTAGCAAAGTAGTATGGAAGTAACGTTAACAGTGACAAAAGTAACGATAATAGTTTTGTAGTAATTGTAACAGTAGCAACGGTAAAGTAAATAAGCAAAGCACAATATGTGAAAAGCTCGTAGGCATTGGATCAGTGATGGATAATTATGTCGGATGCAATTCCTCATGTAATAGTTATAACATAGGGTGACATAGAACTAGCTCTAGTTCATCAATGTAATGTAGGCATGTATTCCGAATATAGTCATACGTGCTTATGGAAAAGAACTTGCATGACATCTTTTGTCCTACCCTCCCGTGGCAGCGGGGTCCTAATGGAAACTAAGGGATATTAAGGCCACATTTTAATAGAGAACCAGACTAAAGCATTAGCACTTAGTGAATACATGAACTCCTCAAAGTACGGTCATCACCAAGAAGTATCCCGATTATTGTCACTTCGGGATTGTTGGATCATAACACATAATAGGTGACTATAGACTTGCAAGATAGGATCAAGAACTCACATATATTCATGAAAACATAATAGGTTCAGATCTAAAATCATGGCACTTGGGCCCTAGTGACAAGCATTAAGCATAGCAAAGTCATAGCAACATCAATCTCAAAACATAGTGGATTCCAGATCAGCCCTCCCTAGAGAGATTAGGGCTTGGCGGCGGCTCCGTATCGTAAAATACGATGAAACTTTCTCTCTGATTTTTTTCTCCGTGAAAGAGAATATATGGAGTTGGAGTTGAGGTCGTTGGATGTCCAGAGGGCCCACGAGGTAGGGGCGCGCCCTAGGGGAGGGGGCGCGCCCCCACCCTCGTGGACAGGGTGTGGGCCCCCTGATGCTGATTCTTTCGCCAGTATTTTTTATTAATTCGGAAAAGTTGCTCCGTGGATTTTCAGGTCATTCCGAGAACTTTTATTTCTGCACAAAAATAACACCATGGCAGTTCTGCTAAAAATAGCGTCAGTCTGGGTTAGTTCCATTCAAATCATGCAAGTTAGAGTCCAAAACAAGGGCAAAAGTGTTTGGAAAAGTAGATACGATAGAGACGTATCAACTCCCCCAAGCTTAAACCTTTGCTTGTCCTCAAGCAATTCAGTTGAAAAACTGAAAGTGATAAAGAAAAACTTTTACAAACTTTGTCTGCTCTTGTTGTTGCAAAGACATAAAGCCAGCATTCAAGTTTTCAGCAAAGATTATGAACTAACCATATTCACAATAACACTTAGGTCTCATGTTTACTCATATCTATGGCATAATCAACTAGCGAGCAATAATAATAAAACTCGGATGACAACACTTTCTCAAAATAATCATAATATGATATAACAAGGTGGTATCTTGCTAGCCCTTTCTAAGACCGCAAAACATAAATGCAGAGCACCTTTAAAGATCAAGGACTGACTAATCATTGTAATTCATGGTAAAAGAGATCCAGTCATAGTCATACCCAATATAAACTAATAGTAATGCATGCAAATGACAGCGGTGCTCTCCACCGGGTGCTTTTTAATAAGAGGGTGATGATTCAACATAAAAGTAAATAGATAGGCCCTTCATAGAGGGAAGTAGGGATTTGTAGAGGTGCCATAGCTCGATTTTAAAATAGGGATGAATAACATTTTGAGCGGTATACTTTCACTGTCAACATAACAACTATGATATCTCGATATCTTCCATGCTACACACATTATAGGCGGTTCCCAAACAGAATGGTAAAGTTTATACTCCCCCACCACCAACAAGCATCAATCTATGGCTTGCCCGAAACAACGGGTGCCTCCAACTAGCAACAATCCTGGGGGAGTGCCTCCTACACACATTATTTTTATTTGATTTTATCTTTTGATCATGGGACTGGGCATCCTGGTTACTAGCCATTTTCTCGTGAATGAGGAGCGGAGTCCACTCCCCTTGAGAATAACCCACCTAGCATGGAAGATATAGACAGCCCTAGTTGATACATGAGCTGCTCGAGCATACAAAATAGAATTTCATTTGAAGGTTTGGATTTTGGCAAATACAAATTTACTTGGAACGGCAGGTAGATACCGCATATAGGAAGGTATGGTGGACTGATATGGAATAACTTTGGGGTTTATGGAGTTTGGTTGCACAAGCAGTATTCCTGCTTAGTACAGGTGAAGGCTAGCAAGAGACTAGGAAGCGACCAACTGAGAGAGTGACAACAGTCATGAACATGCATTAAAATTAATTAACACTGAGTGCTAGCATGAGTAGGATATAATCCACCATGAACATATATATCGTGAAGGTTATGTTGATTTTGTTTCAACTACATGCGTGAACATGTGCCAAGTCAAGTCACTCGAATCATTCAAACGAGGATACCACCCTATCATACCACATCACAACCATTTTAATAGCATGTTGGCACGCAAGGTAAACCATTATAAGCTCCTGGCTAATTAAGCATGGCATAAGCAACAATAATCTCTAATTGTCATTGCAAACATGTTTATTCATAATAGGCTGAATCAGGAACGATGAACTCATCATATTTACAAAAACAAGAGAGGTCGAGTTCATACTAGCTTCTCTCATCTCAATCATTCCATCATATATCGTCATTATTTCCTTTCACTCACACGACTGAACGGTGTGGATAATAATAATAGTGCACGTGCATTGGACTAAGTTAGAATCTGCAAGCATTCAATTCAAGGGAGAAGACAAATTAATATGGGCTCTTGGTTAAATCAACAATCATGCATATTAGAGCCACTAAACATTTTCATTATGGTCTTCTCCTCTCGACCCCCAAAGGAAAGAAAAGAAATAAAACTATTTACACGGGAAAGATCCCAACAAGGAAAAGAAGAACGAGGAATCTTTTTGGGTTTTCTTTTAATTACTACTACAAGCATGGAAATTAAACTAACTAATTTTTTTGGTTTTTCTTAAGGTTTATCAAACACACAAGGAGAAAGCTAGAAAAAGAATTTAAACTAGCATGGATAATACAATGAAAAAGTATGAGCACCAACAACTAGAATGAGTGTGTGAACATGATATTATTTCGATGATAAATACGTACTCCCCCAAGCTTAGGCTTTTGGCCTAAGTTGGTCTATGCCCATGGATCGCGGCTACTCTCTCCGGTGTACTGAGGAGTGTCATTGTACTGCCACTAACTGGCGATCTCCTCCAGATCCCACTGATAAGATGATGGATGATAAGGGTCCAGTGGTGGTTCCGGCTCAGGCTCTGGAGCTGATGTCTGGCCTTGGTGCGCGTAGACGGACGCCGGCAAGACGAGGTAGTGCCCTGCAGTTAGATCAAACAAAGAGGGAGCAGGCAAGATAATAATCTCATTGTGTTTCTTATTAAATCTCAGGTTATACAGAAGCATCTTATCATCATTGTTAACAATAAACTCATGTGCTACAATGCTATTATAATCTAGAAAAGTAGGGGGCAACAGTTTTTTCTCTTTCTCATAATGCCTAATAGGTATCTTGAAGTGTTTAGCAAGGCGTGCAGCATAGGTACCTCTAAAGATGGGGCCCTTTGTACGGTTCAGACTTAACCGTTTAGCAATAATAGCACCCATACCAGTAAGTTGTCACGAAATAAAGCATGGAACAAAATAATGATATCAGGAACACTGAGGTTTCCATAGTTTCCGCGACCAATTAAACATCGACTAGCAAATATGGCAAAGTAGCGTAAAACAGGAAAATGTATGCTAGTGATTCTTGCATCGGAAACCTTCCTCGATTCCCCTACAGTAATAGTATCAATAAAACCATCCACATCTTTACGATGTGGTTCCACTAAGCTTCCCTTGAAGGCTATTCTGCAAACCGCGCAAAAATTACGTAATGACATCTCCCTAGCCTCATCATATAAATGAAAAGCTACTGAAGGAGGTGAATTCTTAGGATAATAATAGAAGTTTTGCACCAAGGTACTCGTGAGTAGGAGATACTGTTCGATCCGGTCGTGGAGGAAGTCGGTGAGGCCAGCATTATCAGCCAAAGAATAAAAGTCTTCATAAATCCCGGGTCCTCTCAAGAAATTATCACAAGGCCATTCGCACGGCAGTACTTCCGCTACGCGAGGAAGATTATACTTGTTATTTTCTTTCTCCTTAGCTTTTTTGTCCTTGGAGCCTTGGCGAGAAGAGCCCCTCAAAAATCTCTTCATCATTTCCTGAAAATTTCTGAAATTTTTAGTAACTCAAAATAAAAGTGAATCAAACTCAATAAAGCTGATAGCAACTACTCCCATGAGTTCCTAGAGTCTATATCATGCATTAGAATTACTTGGGACCTCATAAATTTGACATGCAAGCTCAGGAACAGGGTCACCTAGGCAGCAAAAATTTGCAATGAACAAAGCACTAGAACAAAAACTAATTGGACCATTGGAGGAGTCACATACCAAAGAACAATCTCCCAAAGCAGTTTTGTGAATGGAGCTTTGAGCAAGGAGATCGAAAATCGCAGCAAAATGAGCTAGAACTCGTGCTTGAGCTAGATGGTGATTTTTTGGGAGGAAGATGAAGTGTGTGGGTGCAGGAATAAGTGGAGGGGGGCCACCGTGGGCCCACGAGGCAGGGGGCGCGCCCTGTAGGGGTGGGCGGGCCCTGGACCCTCGTGGTAGGTGCCAGCTCCCCCTGCTGTGTTCTCAGTGCCAGATATTCTCAAATATTCCAGAAAAAATCATATTAAATTTGCAGGGCACTTGGAGAACTTTTATTTTCGGGATATTTTTTTATTGCATGGATAATTCAGAAAACAGACAGAAAATACTATTTTTACTTTATTTAATCTAAATAACAGAAAGTGAAAAGAGGGTACAGAAGGTGGTGCCTTCTAGTTTCATCCATCTCATGATCAACAAAAGGAATCCACTAACAAGGTTGATCAAGTCTTGTTAACAAACTCATTCCGAATGACATGGAACTGGAGAAATTTCGAATAACACTAGGTTACCTCAACGGGGATATGAACATCCCCAATAATAAGAATATCATATTTCTTCTTGACAGTAGGAAGAGGAAATTCAGAACCTCCAATAATAATAGTTGGACTTTTTCCAATAGAATTGATGTTATGAACTCGAGGTTGTTTCCTCGGAAAGTGTACCGTATGCTCATTACCATTAACATGAAAAGTGGCATTGTCTTTGTTGCAATCAATAACAGCCCCTGCAGTATTCAAAAAGGGTCTACCAAGGATAATCGATATACTATCATCCTCGGGAATATCAAGAATAACAAAGTCCGTTAAGATAGTGACATTTGCAACCACAACAGGCACATCCACATAAATACCGACAGGTATAGCAGTTGATTTATCAGCCATTTGCAAAGATATTTTAGTAGGTGTCAACTTACTCAATTCAAGTCTACGATATAAAGAGAGAGGCATAACGCTAACACCGGCTCCAAGATCACATAAAGAAGTTTTAACATAATTTCTTTTAATGGAGCATGGTATAGTTGGTACCCCTGGATCTCCAAGTTTCTTTGGTATTCCATCTTTAAAAGTGTAATTAGCAAGCATGGTGGAAATTTCAGCTTCCACTATCTTTTTTTATTTGTAATGATATCTTTCATATATTTAGCATAAGGATTTACTTTAAGCATATCAGTTAAGCGCATACGTTAGAAGATAGGTCTAATCATTTCAGCAAAGCGCTCGAAATCCTCATCATCCTTTTTCTTGGATGGTTTAGGAGGAAAAGGCATGGGTTTCTGAACCCATGATTCTCTTTCTTTACCGTGCTTCCTAGCAACAAAATCTCTCTTATCATAAAGTTGATTCTTTGATTGTGGGTTATCAAGATCAACAACAGGTTCAATGTCTACATCATTATTATTGCTAGGTTGAGCATCAATATGAACATTATCATTAAAATTATCACTCGGTTCATGTTCATCTCTAGAATGTGTTTCAGCATCAGAAATAGAAATATCATTAGGATTCTCAGGTGTGTCTACAACAGGTTCACTAGAAGCATGCAAAGTCATATCATTTTTCTTTTTCTTCTTTTTAGAAGGAGTAGGTGCGTCTAAATTATTTCTCTGAGAATCTTGCCCAATTCTCTTAGGGTGGCCTTCAGGATACAAAGGTTCTTGAGTCATTTTACCAGTTCTAGTAGCCACTCTAACAACAAAATCATGTTTATTATTTAATTCATTGAGCAAATCACTTTGAGCTTTAAGTACTTGTTCTGCTTGAGTGGTAACCATAGAAGCATATTTGCTAATGAGTTTAAGTTCACCTTTAACTCTATCCATATAATCACTCAAGCGTCCAATCATGTAAGCATTACTCTTTAATTCTCTACCAACATAAGCATTGAAATTTTCTTGTCTAGCCATAAAGTCATCAAATTCATCTAATCATTGGCTAGGAAACTTAGTAGACGGGATTTCTACTTTATCATATCTATAGAGAGAATTTACATTTACTACCTGTGTCAGG
This sequence comes from Triticum timopheevii, assembly GCA_963921465.1. NCBI lineage: Eukaryota > Viridiplantae > Streptophyta > Magnoliopsida > Poales > Poaceae > Triticum > Triticum timopheevii. The sequence goes on from OY997271.1 coordinate 108,439,571, forward strand.
TTATCAAGACAGTGTGTTTCTTCAATAGGTGGTAGATTAAGACCATGTATTTCTTCAACAGGAGGTAAATTCTTAACATCTTCAGCTTTAATACCTTTTTCTTTCATAGATTTCTTTGTCTCTTGCATATCTTCAGGACCGAGAAATAGAACATCCCTCTTCTTCGGAGTTGGCTTAATTGGCTCAGGAGTTGGCTCAGAAATTGGCTCAGGAAGAGTCCAATTATTTTCATTAGTCAACATGTTATTCAATAACAATTCAGCTTGATTGACTGTTCTTTCCATCAAAACACAACCAGCACAACTATCCAAGTGGTCCTTGGAAGCATCAGTTAGTCCATTATAAAAGATATCAAGTATTTCATTTTTCTTAAAAGGGTGATCAGGCAAAGCATTAAGCAATCGGAGAAGCCTCCCCCAAGCTTGTGAGAGACTCTCTTCTTCAATTTGCACAAAATTATATATTTCCCTCAAGGCAGCTTGTTTCTTATGATCAGGGAAATATTTAGCAGAGAAGTAATAAATCATATCCTAGGGACTACGCACACAACCAGGATCAAGAGAATTAAACCAAGTTTTAGCATCACCCTTTAATGAGAATGGAAATATCTTAAGGATATAATAATAGCGAGACTTCTCATCATTAGTGAACAGGGTGGCTATATCATTTAATTTAGTAAGATGCCTGTCGGTGTACTAGAGTAGGGGTACCCTAATATCCCGAACTTGTGCACGGGCAGTTGTAGCACCCCGCAGCAAGGCTCGCCGGGTCACCGCCAAGATCCTCCGTGACTCCTTAAGAGACAAGACCCCGGCAAGAGGAGCTTGCCGGGAAGCCATTCAAGAACAAAGTACTCAAACTTGGAAGACAAGGCCCCGGCAAGAGGAGCTTGCCGGGAAGGCCAGTCAAGGCGTTTCAAGAAAACTTGCTGCGACGTGCCATGCGTCTCGGCAAGGCTCGGTGAACGACGAGCTCCTGAGCCCGACAAGACAACGACCGCGGCAAGGCACTTGCCGCGGCAAGCGGCCACACCGCACCCGCGCTCCAGCACATCCACCCACGTGTCGCTCAGGGGCCCTCCCAGGCACGCGTGGTGGGAGGCTGTGCAGCCAGGGGTGCACGGTGGCAAGCGGAGCTGACGAGAAGGCCATCGTGGCGATCGCTGGCGCCCCTGACGGTCTCTGTTTGCACTGTGTGTGCGACACAGACGGGCATTTAATGCCCTTGTCCCCTGCCATCAGAGTTAGGTATGATACACTATGTCTACAGTATAGGTAGCTATACCTACCGCATTCTTTTTCCATTTTTACCCTTTCTGTCTGCGTTGCCACCTGTCGGTGACCCCTTGAACATATAAAAGGAGGCCCATGTGCAACATAGAGGGGGTTCGACTCATTCGAAGCTAGGAATACTCTCACGCTCAGTTTCGCAGCGCTGATCGCTCCTGAGCAAGAACTCAATATACACAGACAAGCAGCAGTAGGAGTGTTATCTCTCCGGAGAGCTCCGAAGCTGGGTAAACTGCTCGTGTGTACTGCCTCGATCCGCTCTTCGTGCGACCTCCGCCCCCCGCCGAACCGAAAGGGGCTCGGTCCGCCGGTCCCATAGGTGTTCGTGGATCAGTTTCCTCGACATCTTTGGCGCGCCAGGCAGGGGGCGTCGAGATCGTGTGAACCCGATCCGGCATGCACACGAGCTAAATCTTCATCATCTTCATCGACATGCCACCGAATAAGAAGGCTTCGGAGGCAGCTGTTCCGTCCGCGTCGTTTCCACCGCCACCGGAGCAAACGGGTGGTGGAGTAGACGCCGGCGGAAGAACAGGCGTCGACGAGGGTGCTCACGGTGCTGCCAAGTCCAAGGACAAGGCGGCACAGACCTCGGCGTCCGTACGCGCACCGCGCCCGTCTTAAGAGGCGCGGGACCAGCAGCGTCATGGCGTTCGCAGCGCCATACGTCCGCTGGGTCAAGATCAAGTTGGTGGATCTCGCGGAGTTCAAGACCAGCATGCACGCCAGCATGCTGGCCCGAGCGAAGTACGGTCGCCTGGGCGGGATACTGCTCCTTCTAACATAGTTAGAAGTCCAAGCATATCCCGCTCCTCGCACCTTTCGCCGCTGCCGCCCACCACTCCAGCAGAAGCCTTGGCGCGAGCTCAACTGCTTCTAGATTACCCTCCGACGGCGGACAAGACCGACGAGTGGAGGGCCACCATTCAGAGTCTCATCGGCTTCGCCAATGGCGATACTGCGCGGCAACCAAGCACCTCGCTCCCGCGGCAAGACTGCCGAACGCGAGCCGATGGCGACAAGACCGATGGGGGTGCAACTTCCATGCACTCTCCACCACGAAGGCCAAGATCGCCGACTCGCCGGGTCCACCTCGACAGTGACTCCACCGCGTCATCAGATCCGCGAGCTCGTCACGATCAGCGTCAAGTTTTGCACGAACGACAGCAAGAGGACGCTCGTACCCGCATCGAGCGCCGAAGAGAAGCGCGGCGTCAATCTGACCAGCGTGATGGGCCCTCTGTCGACATGCATGCGCCAGGGGAACCAGGCAACTTGCCATACGCGGTAGGTTGCCCTGCGTTCACCTGTGAGCTGCGGCAAGTCCAATGGCCCAGCAAGAAGAATTTCAAGCCAGATGTACCGGAGAAGTACGACGGCAAGTCGCATCCGTCGGAGTTCCTCGGCATCTACACCATCGCGGTGCAGGCTGCCGGGGGACGAGACGACAAGATCCTTGCCAACTACTTCCCGCTGGTGCTCAAGCCTAACGTCAGATCCTGGCTCATGCACTTGCCGGACAACTCCATTTCCTCTTGGACAGATCTATGCCATCAGTTTGTCGGCGCCTTTACAGGCGGCCACAAGCCTCATGGCCAAGAAAGCGATCTTCATTTGCTTGCCCAAAAGGAAGGAGAGCCCCTGCGCAAGTACATTCAGAGATTCAGCCGTGTACAGCACAACATCCCAGACGTCCACCCTGCCGCGGTCATCAGCGCGTTTCATCAGAACGTGCGAAACCGCAGGATGAGGGAGGAGATGGCGATGTGCAAGATCAGGGACGTCAGCGAGCTTTATGCCCTGGCCGACAAGTGTGCACGTGCTGAAGAGGGGAGGAGGCTCCCCGGAGAGAATACAGGAGCAGGAGGATCCAATAGTGAGGATGCTGCCCCGGCAAGGAAAGGCCGGCGGCGGAACAACAGAAAGAAGAAGGGCAAAGAAGAGCTAGTTGTTGAGCAGTCCGGCAACGGAGGTGGCGCCAAGAAAGCTAAAGTTGGAAGCTTCGGCAAGGAGAGCCAGGCTGTGGCAGCCGCCGACAACCAGGACAACTCCGGCAAGCAGTACTGCAAGATCCACCGCACCAAGGGCCACGACCTCCAGAGCTGTAAGAAGGTTGAGCAGCTTGTTGAGCAGCAGAAAGCTGAGTACGAGCAACGCGACAAGGAGAAGGCCCAGGAAGGTGCTGGAGGAGCCAGCAAGAAACGCCCCAGCCGGGGAGGACGCTGCGGCAAGGCCAAGCAGCGGCAAGGACATAGACCTCCCCGCGGCCGCGACAAGGATGAGGATGACGATGACGATGAAGATATAGATGATGATGAGGCCGATGAGCAGGAATTTCAGAAAGCCACAGAGGTCCTGTGCATTGACGGTGGTGCTTCTCTGCATACTTCGCACCACCAGCTCAAGCAGTGGATGCGGGAAGTTAATGCAGCAGAACCATCCGTAGAGTCACGCAAGCCCCTGAAATGGTCCAGCACGCCTATCATCTTTGATATTGAGGACCACCCTGATCGCATAACTGCGGTCGGGAGCTTGCCGATGTTGGTTTCTCCAACTATCCGCAACCTCAAAGTCACAAAGATGCTAGTTGACGGCGGGGCCATCTTGAACCTGATCTCCTCCGCGGTCCTCCAGAAACTCCAGATCCCTGACGGCAAACTCGAAGAGACTGGCACATTCCAAGGAATCAACCCAGGAAGGAGCAAGCCAAAGGGAGAGATCACGTTGCCGGTCACATTTGGCAGCGAGTTAAACTTCAGAGCTGAGAGGGTCACTTTTGACGTTGCTGACTTTCCATTGCCCTACAATGGGATCCTCGGCCGTCCGGCACTCGCCAAGTTCATGGCAGCCTCTCACTATGCATACAACGTGCTCAAGATGCCAGGCCCGATAAGTGTCATCTCTGTCCCTGGCGACAAGAAGGATGCCCTTATCTGCACCGACAAGATTTACCGGGAAGCAGCAGCCGCAGCCAATCGCAAGTCACTTGCCGCTGAAGCTCCTTTGAGGAAGAAGAAGACCAAGTCTGGCAAGAGCTCTGATGCCCACTCCGGCAAGCGCACCTCTTCGGAGTGCTGCGCTACCGTCGAGGACGCACCATCGAGCTCCACCGGCAAGTGTAAGAAGACGATGGTAGCTCCACCTGAGACCAAGAGGGTGTCCGCCAAGGAGGACGGTACTAGTGGTACCTTCACCATCAGTGCCACCCTCGACCCAAAATAGGAAAGCGCGCTTGTTGCTTTCCTGCGGGCGAATGTCGACGTGTTTGCATGGCAACCGTCTGATATCCCCGGTGTTCCTAGGAAAGTAATTGAGCACCACCTAGCCATTTGTCCTCATGCGCGGCCCGTCAAGCAGAAAGTCAGGAAGCAAGCAGTGGAGCGCCAAGAGTTCATTGCAGAAGAAATCAAGAAGTTGGAAGCAGCAGGCCTTGTCAGAGGAGTGCTCCATCCTACGTGGTTGGCCAATCCTATAGTCGTGCGCAAGGCTAACAGAAAATGGAGGCTTTGTATAGACTTTACAGACGTCAATAAAGCTTGTCCCAAAGACCCATTTCCCTTGCCGCGCATAGACCAGATTGTTGACTCCACGGCCGGATGTGATTTGCTTTCATTTTTGGATGCATATTCAGGATACCATCAGATCTTCATGGCAGAAGAGGATGAGGAGAAAACCGCATTCATCACCCCATGTGGCACATACTGTTTCGTACGGATGCCCTTCGGGTTAAAGAATGCTGGTTCAACATTTGCAAGAGTAGTCCATGTCGCTTTTGAGCCACAGATACACAGAAATGTGGAAGCCTACATGGATGATACAGTGGTCAAGAGCAAGGACAAGGCGACCCTGATCCAAGATTTAGACGAAACCTTTGCGAATCTGTGCAAGATCAACCTCAAGCTTAACCCCGAGAAGTGCGTGTTTGGAGTCCCTTCCGGCAAGCTTCTCAGGTTCTTTGTGTCTCAGCGGGGAATTGAAGCCAATCCCGACAAGATCAAGGCCATCGAGCAGATTGAAGCACCAAAGTGCATCAAGGATGTACGAAGACTTGCCGGTTGCGTGGCTGCTCTCAGCAGGTTTATCTCTAAGTCTGCTGAGCGCGCCCTGCCGTTTTTCAAAATATTGAAAAAGGCAGGTCCAATGAAATGGACTCCGGAAGCGGAGGCTGCGCTGCATGACTTGAAGAGGTACCTGTCCTCCACTCCCATACTTGTCGCACCTAGGCCACAAGAGAAGTTGCTGCTGTATCTAGCGGCAACCTATCAAGTGGTTAGTGTTGCGTTAGTAGCGGAGAAGGAAGAGGATGATGAGCCAGCAACCATGGCAGGCGCATCCCGCGACAAGCAGGGGGCTTCCCCGACAAGCTCTGGTCCCGACAAGGATGGATCTGCGCAGGTGCGCGAGGAGGTGCAGAAGAAAATGGTGCAGCGCCCAGTTTACTTTGTCAGCTCCCTTCTGCAGGGGGCTAGGTCAAGGTACTCTGGTGTGCAGAAGTTGCTTTTCGGCCTTCTCATGGCCTCGAGAAAACTGCGCCATTACTTCCAGGCACATGAGATCACAGTTGTCACTCGCTTTCTGCTAAAGAGGATACTGCAGAATCGAGAAGCAACAGGCAGGATTGTCGAGTGGGCACTGGAACTGTCAAGCTTTGGCCTCAAGTTTGAGAGCACTTCAACGATCCAAAGAAGAGCATTGGCAGAGTTCATAGCAGAATGGACACCAACACCAGATGAAGAAATTCCAGAAACGAGCATCCCCGTCAAGGAGGCAAGCAAAGAGTGGCTGATGTACTTTGATGGTGCCTTCTCGCTCCAGGGCGCCGGTGCTGGCGTGCTGCTTATCGCACCCACCGGAGAGCACCTCAAGTACGTAGTCCAGATGCATTTTCCCAAGGAGCAAGCAATGAACAATACTGCAGAATATGAAGGATTGCTTGCCGGTCTCAGGATCGCGGCAGACCTTGGGATCAAGAAGCTCATTGTAAGGGGTGACTCACATCTTGTTGTCCGCCAAGTGAACAAGAACTATCAGAGTCCATTGATGGAAGCTTATGTTGATGAAGTGAGAAAGCTAGAAGAACACTTTGACGGCCTACAGATGGAACATGTTCCAAGAGCTCAAAACAACGTTGCTGATGGCCTATCAAAGTGCGCCACACTAAAGTTACCTGTGGAACTAGGGATCTTTGTGCTCAAGCTGACTCGACCATCCGTGACACCATCAACTGGACAGAGCAAGAAGAGGAAGTTGGTTTCTGGTGACTACTTTCCGGCAGAGCTTCCCGAAGCCGCCGCCAAGAAGGTCCCCAAGATCAACGCCAAGAATGCTGAGGAGTAGTCTGCTCCGGCAAGCCTTACGGTTTGTTCCGTTGAAGCAGACGCTCCCGGCAAGTTTTGCTCCGGCAAGATTGCCGGGGAACATCAAGCTCCGGCTGGGCTCGCCCTTGCCGTAGAAGCAGATGTTCCCGCAGCAGCAGATGTGCCTTTAGTCCTTGTTGTTGAGCTGCAAGCTCCAGCATGGGCGCAGCAGATTGTCCATTTCCTTCAGACGGGAGAGCTTCCCGAAGAGCAAGAAGAAGCGGAAAGAGTAGCCCGGCAGTCAAGTATGTACAAGTTTGTCGACAACACACTATACAGAATAAGACTCAACGGTGTGAAATTGAAGTGTATTCGCCGGGAAGATGGACAGCAGCTGTTGGCAGAGATACATGGAGGCATATGTGGTCGCCACATTGGCACAAGAGCACTTGCCGGCAAAGCATTCCGACAAGGGTTCTTTTGGCCGACAGCCCTCTAGGATGCAACTGCACAAGTAACCAAGTGTGAAGCGTGCCAGTTCCATTCCAAGCAGATACACCAGCCAGCTCAAACTCTCCAGACAATCCCTTTATCCTGGCCATTTTCGGTCTGGGGGCTCGACATCCTCGGCCCCTTCCCCCGAGCTGTCGGGGGCTTTGAGTTCTTGTACGTCGCCATCGACAAGTTCACAAAGTGGCCGGAGGTGGAACCAGTGAGGAAGGTGACAGCACACTAAGCAGTCAAGTTCTTCAGGTCGATTGTTTGCCGTTTCGGGATCCATAACAGGATCATCACCGACAACGGCACGCAATTCACGAGCCGCACCTTCATGCAATACGTCCAAGACCTTGGCGCCAAGGTCTGCTTCGCTTCTGTTGCTCATCCAAGAAGCAACGGTCAAGCGGAGAGGGCAAATGCTGAAGTGCTGCGAGGCCTCAAGACCAGAACTTTCGACAGGCTGCGCAAGTGCGGAAGAAACTGGATCGAGGAGTTGCCGGTGGTTCTTTGGTCGATCAGGACGATGCCAAATCGAGCCACTGGCCAGACACCTTTTGCTCTAGTCTATGGAGCAGAGGCAGTTCTCCCCACAGAACTCGTATACGGGTCGCCTCGAGTGCTCGCTTATGATGAGCTTGAGCAAGAGCAGCTGCGGCAAGATGACGCGCTGCTCCTTGAGGAGGATCGTCTTCAGGCTGCTGTACGAGCTGCTCGATATCAGCAAGCTTTGCGTCGCTACCATAGCCGCAAAGTTAAAGCCAGAAGTTTCGAGGAAGGCGACCTTGTTCTTTGGCGCGTTCAGTCCGCCAAGAATTCCAACAAGTTGACGCCAAAGTGGGAAGGCCCTTACCGGGTGAAACGAGTCACTAGGCCTGGCGCTGTCCGCCTTGAGACCGAAGATGGCATTCCAGTGAGCAACTCCTTGAACATTGAGCATCTTCGTAAGTTTTACCCGTAAGGCGCGGTTGCCGGAACCTGTTCCGGCAACCACCTTTTGTACAAGTCTTGACGCTGTTGCATGTAATCCTTCGTACAAAGCCGGGCACAGAACCCGTGCATAAATAAAATTCATGTGCTTCGCACAGCTTGTCAATTTCATGCTTTCTTTCTTTTCGCATGTATCATCTGACACTTTGTGCAGCACCTGCCCCAGGTAAGCAATAACAAGCCCTAAGGCTCCATATCTTTATTTTCTCTTCTGTCTCTTTCTCAAAGGAAGGAAGGTTCCCTTGCGCACAAGGTTTGCCGGGGGGAAAGGAGAAGATAATGGTGTGGACCGGGCCGTTCAAGAAAGTTTCGCCTTGCCGGGAAGCAAACAACAGAAAAGCTAAGTTGCCAAAGTTTGAGCAATCAGATTTTAAATTTTTAAGTTATCTTCCTCGAACAACCATACTTTGTATGGAAAACCTGTGCGCAGAGGAACCAACTCGTAGCTAGTTGCGCCATTACTTTGTTTCGAGTCCGCTCAACAACTTAAGTGAGCTGCGACTGGTTGCGACCAGGTTGCTTGTCGGCAGCGGCACCGCCAGCAGGCTGCTGACGTTTCGCACTCAGCGCTCGCGGCAAGGGTGCCTGCGCCGGCAAGTTCCCTAAAAAGCGTAGGGTAAAAACATACAAGGGAGGGAATCCAGTAGAGGAAATAACACAGCAATCGATACCCAAAAAAGAGTTATATTACAAAATAACTTGTCGCGCCTCTAATAAAGTGTTCTCATGACATGACTAGTAGCGGCAATAAAAGAAGAAAACGGGCGGCCTAATCTACGCGGCCACCATCAACCCTCTTGACCTCATTCACCTTGTCCACAATGGGTGCGACAAGGGCTTTGAGCGCGTCCAGATCAGCATCCGCCGGCAGCTTCTTGAGGACGTTGGTGAAGTTGAGGCCTGGGTTGCGGAAGGCCACTTTCACCAACACCTTCTCCAAGACTCTGGCGCAGATCGTGCGCGACTCGTCGGCCAGCTGCTTCGGCATCTTCTCTCGGAGCTGCTGGAGGGCTATCGCCATGCCTTTGAAGAACAGGGTGAGCTTGGCGCTGGGCTGGAGGTTCTCATCGGAGGAGTACCCAAAGTCCTCCACTCCCAGCTGCGTCAGCTCCCCGTCAATGACTGCAGCGATGTTCACGAGGCCCTCCGTCCGGAGCTCCACCGTATCCTTGAAGGTGTTTTGGGTTTCAGCGGCCCTCGCCAGCAGCGCTTCGTTGCCCTTGATCTCCTCCTTCAAGTCCGCCTCCCGCTTCTTGGCGCCGTCCAGCGTCTCCGTCAAGGTGGCCAGCTTCAGCTCAAGATCGGCGTTGGAATCCTTGGCGGCGCTCAGCTCCTTGCCCTTCTCGGCGAGTTGACCCTGCAGCTCACCGTGGGCGAGGGCGTCCTTCTCGCGCTCAAGCTTGAGCGCGGCAAGCTCTTCGCCGCCCGCCTTCAGATCAGCCTCCAGCTGCGCCGCCTTTGCCTCCAATTCCTTCTTGGCGGCCTCGGCAGCCGCGGCCGCATCCTTTGCTTCCTGGAGCGCCCCGCTAAGTGCCTGCTCACGCGCGGCAAGATCCTCCTCGTGGCTGTCAAGGTTAACTTTCCATTGGGCCAGCTCACCTTCTTGCGCATACAACTTCTCGCCGGCGAGCCGCTGTTGCTCTTCAGCTTCGGCCTTCTCGAGGAGGAAGGCCTTCCGCTCTTCAGCAAGTTGCTCCCGCTCCTCCGCTAAGGCCCGGAGAGCTTCCTGGCGGAGACCCCAGAGCTCCTCCACGCGCTTCTCAATATCCACGCTCGCCTTCGCGACGAGCGCTTCCCGGGACTCCAGCTTGGCTTGGCGGGCGCGGTAGAGTGACATCAGCCTCCGTAGCAGCCGCTCCTCCTCAGGCTCGTCACTGCTGCTTCCCGGCGCATCGACAATCGACAATCCAGCAGAGGCAAGCACCTCCCCATCCAGGGTTTCTCCTTCAACCGGCGCCCTGGAGCTTGACGCCCAGGGGAGCTTGATGAAAATGCCCTTGCCGACCTTCAGGTAGGCGCCGGGCTGGGGCTCCTCGGAGTCTGGCGCTGCGGCAGCAGCGGAGGGATCGGCGGTCGGTGCAGCGCCAGGCACTCCTGCAGCCTCAGGGCCGTCAGTGCGATCGCCGGATCCCTCGCCAGCTTCCGCGGCAGCAGCCTTGGCGGCCTCTTCGCCGGCGGGCGCATCAGCACCGGCTCCTTCTTCTGTGGCCGCGGCATCATTAGTATTGCCGCGCGTGTTCTCCTCGCCGCCCGCCTTGGTCTCCATCGGCTCCGTGGAGGGTGGATCTGATGACCGGAGAAGAAGGAGAAGTCAAACAAGCATTCGAAAAGAAAAATCAGCAGAAGAACACAAGGGAAGTTTCGGGCAAGAGATTACCTGCACTGGGGTCCATGGACATGGGCTCCACCATCGGAGGATCACTAGTGCCACCCCTTGCCGGAGACTCCTCCCTTGCCGGAGATTCCTCCCTTGACGGAGAGAGCTCCCTTGCCGGGGAATCATCCCTTGGAGGTGTAGTGGAAGCAGATGGCACGTCGGACGCGGTTTCCGAGCCCTCCTGGTGAAGCTGTTCTGCTCCTACACAAACAAACCAACAATCAGATGTCAGCAAAGAAAAGAGCACCCGTGCGCGCCCAAAAGCAGAAAGTAAATCATGTACTTACGCTGGGGGCTGCACTGGGGGCTGCTTCGCGGAGTAGTTGCCGGGTCCGGCAAGGTGGTCTCGGGCGCCCCCCCTGTTGCTTCGGTGGTCTCATCCTCGATGATAACCACCGGGACTTTGGCTCTCTTCGCCGCTCTTTGAGCCAACGTCCTGAAAAGGAATAGGTTCAGATCGAAGCAAGTTAGATACAAGACAAAACAACAAAATTGGAGAACTACAAGTGCGCAGATGAATCTTACTCTTCTTCCTCCTCGTCGGAGCTGAGCGCGGAGAGGTCGAAGTCCGGCCCACCTGCGGTGCGACGAGGCAGAGGAGTAGGATCCCTTGTCCGCTTGGCGGGCGCGGTGGCGGTGGCGCGGGAAGATCCCGCTCCAGTTGCCGCAGCGGTACGAGGCGCTCCCGCGGCAACATCGCTTGTCGCGGTGGAGCGTGTGGTGCGGCGCGTCAGCTACTGACTCCTTTGCCGCCCTGCTGCGTCCCCGCCCCTGCGAAGGCGCCTCCTTGGTTGAGCTAGGGGCTGTGCTGTGGGCTCCGCCTGCGGCAAGTGGTCTGGAGACGGCGGGCCGCTCGCACCTTCGGCGGGCTCGCTCGACTCGGCGTCAGGCGTGGCAAGCTCTTCCTCGCCGTCAATCCACTCTCGCTCGGCAAGGCTTGCCGCCGCCTCTGCCTCTGCCTCTTCCACGGTGAACCCAAACTCACCTGCGGCAGCGGCTGCCGCCGCCTCTTCCGCCCTGGTGCCGATGCGTCGCATCTCCTCCTCGGTAGTGTCACGGGTGAGGCTCCTCTGCTCGTCGGCGCGGACCGCCACCTCCACCAGTCCGTCGAAGAACTGTTGCACAACATCGTCCGCTGGTTCTTGCCACGTCGGGACAAGACCATGCGAGTCACACAGCGGCATCATCGCGCGGATGCGGTCGAGGGAAGAATTGTTGCACAGCGGGACGACCCCCGCCGGCAGCCTGAACCATTCTGGATGTTGGGGGTCGTGCTTGAACAGCTCCTTGAGCATTGGATCCAACTCCAGCATAGTGAAGTTAAAATTGAGGCCTGGGCGCAGCCTCATGATATCTGCCGGACCGCCAAACTCCCAAGCTGGTCTCCTCCTCTCTTGCAGGGGGGCGATGCGGCGGCGGAGAAAGTCTGCGCCTACGGCGCCCACAGTCAGCCCGGCAAGCCTAAGGCGCAGGATTCTGGTGACAGCGATCTTCAGCCTGGCGTCCTCCGGGGCCAGGCTGCTCCAATCATTGCCGCGTACTACTGGAACTTGGCGCAAGGCGGTGAATGGCTGCGGGTCCTCCTCCATGATCCAAAACCACTCAGCTCTTCACTCCTCCCACTTGTTGCGGAGCTCCCCCTCCAGATACGCCTCCTTCTTGCCGGCCCTCGAGATCCAGGCGATCCCCCCAGAAAGTGGCTCTCCTCTCTCGACCCGAGGCATGAAGTAATGGCGGAAAAGGGCTACGTTTGGGTGGACTCCGCCAAAGTTTTCGCAGAGATGTGCGAAAACGAACATGGTCAGAACGGCGTTGGGGGTGAAATCAAGAAGATGAAACCCGTAGGTGTTCATGATGTCGCAGAAAAACTCCGAGAAGGGCGGACAAAGGCCACAGTAGAAGAACAGCAGGAAGAAGGGATACCCGTATGGAGCCCGTTTCGAAGGAGCGGCGGAGAGTACCTTTGTGCGCGGATGCGCGCGCGTCTCCGTCGACCATAAAAGGTAGAACCACTACCTCAGCCCCGCCGCGTCAAGCTCGGGAGGGAAAGTGGCCCGCTCCTTTCACAGCGCCTTGAGCCGCAGTGCCTCGGCCGACTTCGCGACCATCCCGGTCTTCGGAGCCATGGCGAAGGTGGTGGAGGAGACCGACGGCGTTGGTGGCGACGGCGGTGATGAGGGGCGGAGCGCTGCTCTCTTTCGACCTTGGAGAAAGGGGGAGCGGCGGAGATTTGGGAGTAGTAACTGGCGAAATGAGCTACTGCCCTATTTCCTCTGCTTATAAAGAGGGGGGGTGAACGTTACGCTCTTTCTGAATAAAGAAACCCCCACGATCTCTCCCACGACGCCGGATTCAACGCGTGCCGTTCGGGGAGGGCGCGGTGGATGCGGAGTAGGAAACGGCACGACCCAGGCCGCGTGTGCCCGTGCCCTGTTTTAGGCCTGGCCCAACAGCGCTCGGCACCGTGTGTGGCCCAGGCCCGGGGGATCCTGTCGGTGTACTAGAGTAGGGGTACCCTAAAATCCCGAACTTGTGCACGGGCAGTTGTAGCACCCCGTGGCAAGGCTCGCCGGGTCACCGCCAAGATCCTCCGTGACTCCTTAAGAGACAAGACCCCGGCAAGAGGAGCTTGCCGGGAAGCCATTCAAGAACAAAGTACTCAAACTTGGAAGACAAGGCCCCGGCAAGAGGAGCTTGCCGGGAAGGCCAGTCAAGGCGTTTCAAGAAAACTTGCCGCGACGTGCCATGCGTCCCGGCAAGGCTCGGTGAACGACGAGCTCCCGAGCCCGACAAGACAACGACCGCGGCAAGGCACTTTCCGCGGCAAGAAGCCACACCGCACCCGCGCTCCAGCACATCCACCCACGTGTCGCTCAGGGGCCCTCCCAGGCACGCGTGGCGGGTGGCTGTGCAGCCAGGGGTGCACGGTGGCAAGCGGAGCTGACGAGAAGGCCATCGTGGCGATCGCTGGCACCCCTGACGGTCTCTGTTTGCACTGTGTGTGCGACACAGACGGGCATTTAATGCCCTTGTCCCCTGCCGTTAGAGTTAGGTATGATACACTGTGTCTACAGTATAGGTAGCTATACCTACCGCATTCTTTTTCCATTTTTACCCTTTTTGTCTGCGTTGCCACCTGTCGGTGACCCCTTGAACATATAAAAGGAGGCCCATGTGCAACGTAGAGGGGGTTCGACTCATTCAAATCTAGGAATACTCTCACGCTCAGTTTCGCAGCGCTGATTGCTCTTGAGCAAGAACTCAATATACACAGACAAGCAGTAGTAGGAGTGTTATCTCTCCGGAGAGCTCCGAAGCTGGGTAAACTGCTCGTGTGTACTGCCTCGATCCGCTCTTCGTGCGACCTCCGCCCCCTGCCGAACCGAAAGGGGCTCGGTCCGCCGGTCCCGTAGGTGTTCGTGGATCAGTTTCCCCGACAATGTGCCACAATAGTTTCAGATTCATTGCCATAAAAAGGATCAGATTCAACCAAAGTAATTATCTCGGGATCGATAGAGAATTCATAATCCTTATCAGTAACAAAGATAGGTGAAGTAGAAAAAGTAGGGTTATATTTCATTCTAGCATTTAGAGATTTATGTTTCCATTTAGCTAGTAACTTCTTAAGATCAGATCTATCATTGCAAGCAAGAATAGCTCTAGTAGTTTCTTCATCCATAACATAACCCTCTGGAACAATAGGCAATTCATACTTAGGGGGAGAACCTCCATCATCACTATCTTCAATAATTTCATCTTCAATAATTTCATTCTCTCTTACCCTAGCAAGTTGTTCATCAAGAAATTCACCTAATGGCAAAGTAGTATCACGCACAGAAGTAGTTTCATCATAAGTATCATGCATAGTAGAAGTGGCATCATCAATAACATGCAACATATCAGAATTAATAGCAGAAGTAGGTTTAGATGTCGCAAGCTTACTCCAAACAGAAGGAGAATCTAGTGCAGAGCTAGATGGCAGTTCCTTACCTCCCCTCGTAGTTGAGGGAAAAATCTTAGTTCTTTCATCTTTCAAGTTCCTCATAGTGACCAGCAGATATAAATCCCAAGTGACTCAAAGAATAGAGCTATGCTCCCTGGCAACGGCGCCAGAAAATAGTCTTGATAACCCACAAGTATAGGGGATCGCAACAGTTTTCGAGGGTAGAGTATTCAACCCAAATTTATTGATTCGGCACAAGGGAGCCAAAGAATATTCTCAAGTATTAGCAGTTGAGTTGTCAATTCAACCACACCTGGATAACTTAGTATCTATAGCAAAGTAGTGTGGAAGTAACGGTAACAATGACAAAAGTAACGATAGCAGTTTTGTAGTAATTGTAACAGTAGCAACGGTAAAGTAAATAAGCAAAGCACAATATGTGAAAAGCTTGTAGGCATTGGATCAGTGATGGATAATTATGTCAGATGTGATTCCTCATGTAATAGTTATAACATAGGGTGACACAGAACTAGCTCCAGTTCATCAATGTAATGTTGGCATGTATTCTGAATATAGTCATACGTGCTTATGGAAAAGAATTTGCATGACATCTTTTGTCCTACCTTCCCATGGCAGCGGGGTCCTAATGGAAACTAAGGGATATTAAGGCCTCCTTTTAATAGAGAACTGGAACAAAGCATTAGCACTGAGTGAATACATGAACTCCCCAAACTACGGTCATCACCGAGAAGTATCCTAATTATTGTCACTTCGGGGTTGTCGGATCATAACACATAATAGGTGAATATAGACTTGCAAGATAGGATCAAGAACTCACATATATTCATGGAAACATAATAGGTTCAGATCTGAAATCATGGCACTCGGGCCCTAGTGACAAGCATTAAGCATAGCAAAGTCATAGCAACATCAATCTCAGAACATAGTGGATACTAGGGACCAAACCCTAACAAAACTAACTTGATTACATGGTAAATCTCATCCAACCCATCACCGTCCAGCAAGCCTATGATGGAATTACTCACGCACGATGGTGAGCATCATGAAATTGGTGATGGAGGATGGCTGATGATGACGACAGCGACGAATCCCCCTCTCCGGAGCCCCGAACGGACTCCAGATCAGCCCTCCCAAGAGAGATTAGGGCTTGGCGGCGGCTCTGTATCGTAAAACGTGATGACACTTTCTCTAAGATTTTTTTCTCCACGAAAGAGAATATATGTAGTTGGAGTTGAGGTCGGTGGACTTCCAGGGGGCCACAAGGTAGGGGGCGCGCCCTAGGGGAGGGGGCGCGCCCCCACCCTCGTGGACAGGGTGTGGGCCCCCTGATGCTGATTCTTTCGCTAGTATTTTTATTAATTCTGAAAAGTTGCTCCGTGGATTTTGAGGTCATTCCGAGAACTTTTATTTCTGCACAAAAATAACACTGTGGCAGTTCTGCTGAAAACAGCATCAGTCCGGGTTAGTTCCATTCAAATCATGCAAGTTAGAGTCCAAAACAAGGGCAATAGTGTTTGGAAAAGTAGATACGACGGAGACGTATCACTCCATACCGCTAAGACCCGCCGTTGTCGACGTGTCAGATGCCACGCCGCTCCTCCTCTGGTCCCCTCCAGCCAGCACTTGGTCCAAAACGATCCCCCCAGGAGGGAGAACGACATCGAAACATTGTCATCTTCCGATCCGGTAGACCCAGATCTAGGGTTTCCCCCGGAACCTCCCAATCAGGTTGACGTGCCCTGCAACGACGATACCTCGAGAAGGAAACGACGTCAGATACGCCGCCATCATCCGCCAAGACTGTAGTCAGGCGTGATTTTGACCGAAAGCCGTGTCGTCCTGATCTCGTGGCTGGCTAGAACCACGCGGAGTCTCGCCATGAAGACGTATGCCGCCGCTAGTACTTCGACAGAGATCCTCTATACCCTCACTGGTCCCTCCACGCACCGCCGGCCGGCTGATAACCCGCAAGTATACGGGATAGTTGTAGCCTCTTTCGATAAGTAAGAGTGTTGAACCCAACGAGGAGCTAAAGGTAGAACAAATACTCTCTCAAGTCCTATCGACCACTGATACGACTCTACGCACGCTTGACGTTCGCTTTACCTAGAACAAGTATGAAACTAGAAGTACTTTGTAGGTGTGATAGGATAACTTTGCAAGATAATAAAAAGCACGTAAATATAAACTAGGGGCTGTTTAGATAAAGATGCAATAAAGTAAATAAAGTGAGTGTGGAAAAGTGGTGGTAGGAGTTATGAAAGTGTCCCTAAGCAATTGACTATGTTACTAGACCGGTAATCACTATTGCAGTTCTATTTGATGGAGAGGCATAAGCTAACATACTTTCTCTACTTGGATCGTATGCACTTATGATTGGAACTCTAGCAAGCATCCGCAACTACTAAAGATTCATTAAGGTAAAACCCAACCATAGCATTAAAGTATCAAGTCCCCTTTATTCCATACGCAACAATCCCCTTACTCGGGTTTGTGTTTCAGTCACTCACGCAACCCACTATAAGCGAATCATGAACGCATTGCAACACCCTACAGCGGGAATCCCTCACGATTGCACGACACAAAGGGCACCATAGGACAGCACCAATAATAAAACATGCAACTCAAACCAATCATAGCAATTCATCAATCACCGATAGGACAACGAAAGTCTACTCAGACATCATAGGATGGCAACACATCATTGGAAAATAATATGAAGCATA
The DNA here is from genome assembly GCA_963921465.1 of Triticum timopheevii. Taxonomy (NCBI): domain Eukaryota; kingdom Viridiplantae; phylum Streptophyta; class Magnoliopsida; order Poales; family Poaceae; genus Triticum; species Triticum timopheevii. The sequence continues at coordinate 108,456,709 of OY997271.1, forward strand.
AAGCACCATGTTCAAGTAGAGGGTACAACGGGTTGCGGGAGAGTGGACCGCTGGATATAGATGGGGGAAGGTGATGGAGATGTTGGTGAAGATGATGGAGGTGTTGGTGAAGATCGTGGTGATGATGATGGCCCCCGGCGGCGTTCCGACGCCACCGGAAGCAAGGGGGAGAGAGCCCCCTTCTTCTTCTTCTTCCTTGACCTTCTCCCTAGATGGGAGAAGGGTTTCCCCTCTGGTCCTTGGCTCCCATGCCATGGGAGGGGCAAGAGCCCCTCCGAGATTGGATCTATCTCTCTGTTTCTGCGTTCTCTAATTCTATCCCTTCACCATTTCTTTTATATCTGGAGATCCGTAACTCTGATTGGGGTGAATATTTTGCCCAGATTTTTCACGTAAAATTAGCTTTCTTGCGGCAAAAGAAGAGAGTCAACCGCCTTACAGGTGGCCCATGAGAGTCCAGGGCGCGCCCAGGCGGGGAGGGCGCGCCCCCCTGTCTCATGGCCACCCCGGACACCATTTTGCGTTGATTCTTCCTCTAGAAAATCCTAAATATCCCAAAATAATTCTCCGTACGATTTTATCCCGTTTGGATTCCGTTTGATATTGGGTTTCTGTGAAACTTAAAACATGCAACAGATAGGAACTGGCACTGGGCACTGGATCAATATGTTAGTTCCAAAAATAGTATAAAAAGTTTCCAAAAGTATATGAAAGTTGAAGAATATTGGCATGGAACAATCAAAAATTATAGATACGACGAAGATGTATCAGCATCCCCAAGCTTAATTCCTGCTCGTCCTCGAGTAGGTAAATGATAAAAAAGATAATTTTTGATGTGGAATGCTACCTAGCATAATCTTGATCATATGTCTACTCATGGCATGAATATTAAGACACGAGTGATTCAAAGTAATAGTCTATAATTTGACATAAAAATAATAATACTTCGAGCGTACCAATGAAGAAATCATGTCTTTTCAAAACAACATGGCCAAAGAAAGTTATCCCTACAAAATCATATAGTTTGGCTGTTGCTCTATCTTCATCACACAAAGTATTTAATCGTGCACAACCCCGATGACAAGCCAAGAAATTGTTTCATACTTTAATAATCTCAAACTTTTTCAACTTTCACGCAATACATGAGCGTGAGCCATGGATATAGCACTATAGGTGGAATAGAATATGATGGTGGAGGTTATGTGGAGAAGACAAAAAGGGAGAAAGTCTCACATCGACGCGGCTAATCAACAGGCTATGGAGATGCCCATCAATTGATGTCAATGCGAGGAGCAGGAATTGCCATGCAACGGATGCACTAAGAGCTATAAGTGTACGAAAGCTCAAACTGAAACTAAGTGGGTGTGCATCCAACTTGCTTGCTCATGAAGACCTCGGGCATTTGAGGAAGCCCATCATCGGAATATACAAGCCAAGTTCTTTAATGAAAATTCCCACTAGTATATGAAAGTGATAACTCAAGAGACTCTCTATATGAAGAACATGGTGCTACTCTGAAGCACAAGTGTGGTAAAAGGATAGTAACATTGTCCTTCTCTCTTTTTCTCTCATTTTTTATTCTATTTTTTATTTTTTTATTTTTTTTTCTTTCTTTTTGGTGGGCTTCTTTGGCCTCTTTTTTTATTTGGGCTTCTTTGGCCTCTTTTATTTTTCATAAAGTCCGGAGTCTCATCCCGACTTGTGGGGGAATCATAGTCTCCATCATCCTTTCCTCACTGGGGCAATGCTCTAATAATGATGATCATCACACTTTTATTTACTTACAACTCAATATATAGAACAAAGATATGACTCTATATGAATGCCTCCGGCGGTGTACCGGGATGTGAATTATCTAGCATAGCAATGACATCAAAAAACGGACAAGCCATGAAAACATCATGCTAGCTATCTTACGATCATGCAAAGCAATATGACAATGGATGATCAACTCATGTATATGATGATGATGGAAGTTGCATGGCAATATATCTCGGAATGGCTATGGAAATGCCATGATAGGTAGGTATGGTGGCTGTTTTGAGGAAGATATAAGAAGGCTTATGTGTGACAAAGCGTATCATATGTAACACCCCAAAATTTTGATTTGGTTTTTATTAAAATCTTTATTTGATTTAAAGGAGGTTATTTGATTTTTAAAAAAAAAGAGGGACTCTCCTTCTCAAATCCTTTTATGACAAATATTTTTTTAGAAAGGTTCTTCTCAACCTTGATCTTTGGTTTTAAGGGTTTTTCATAATTGTGTTGACTCAACAAAAACTATATTGGAGGGTTTTGCAATTATTTCTATTAAAAAGAAATCCTATGGATTTTGGTTTTTATTCTATTCCCTTTTGAAAATTTCTCTTTTGCCATGTCACATGTTGATATCTCCTTCCAAATCAACCCCCCCTACTTTGGGTCAAGTCAAATATCCAACTCCAGCAAGTTTCAACCCATTTTTGATTTTTATTCTATTTATTTTATCCTCAAAACAATTTATGTCTTTTATTTTGGACCTTGGTGACTTACAAAGGAACTACCAGATTCCTTTTGAGTTTTGGTCCCAAATAAACTCCTTTGGCTAGTCCTTAGTACCCTCGACCTAGATCCATCAAGATCCACTGGTCCACAATTCAAATTTTTCAAAATTTGCTTGCTGCAAGTTCAGACCAGATTTGCCATTTTTGGTGAAATTCATTGTTTTCCTTCTCCTAAAAATCTGAGATAAATCAGGCAGCCTCTAGATGCATCAAGAGGTCACCTCACCAAGTATCAGCTCCAGAAAAAAATTCCACATGCCAAAAACATTTTGTCGAACACCTGGCGTGCAATGTTCCTGTCAAATTCAGAGTTTCAGTGTTTGGTTTCAGTCGACAGTGTCGTTTTCTTCAGAGTGCAGCGTCAATCTCACCAGTGCCCGCGTTGGCACCTTGCTCACTGCTTCTCCTCCTTATTCAGTGCGCCACATGATCGTTTGGATGGGCGCAAGCATCGGTGGCGACGTGGCACATCAGCTCCGGCGTCTTCCGCGGTGGCAGAACTACTCGTGGTGGCCAACAGGGGCGAGCCCTGCCTTAAGGCGCCGTCCAGCACCGCCCAAGCCACCAGGAGCCTCCGCGTGGTTGTCCGCTTGCCTGTGCGTGTTGCAGCACCATCACCGTGGCCTGAGAGGCGCAGAGCGCGCCCTCTACCTCCGACGAGCCCGTGAGCCGTTCCGTCGAGGGCTTGGAGTGTCGCCCAAGTCTGGCCAAGTTTAGCTATGGGATGAAGCCAGTGATCCAATCCGTAGCTGCCCCGACACCTAAACCACCTGCCCAACCACTGCCTTGCCGTAATCACTCGCTGGAGTTATCCCGTTCTCGGCAACCGCCTCGGGCCAGCTATAAATGGTGCTCCGAGCTCGCTTCGACCAAGCACCACCACTCCACCTCACTAGAACCATGCCTAGCCACTAGGAGGACCTCGAGGAGGCCTTCTTCCCCGACTCTGGCCGCCCCGATCTGCTTCAGGCTCTGGCACGATCCTCTCTGGTGAGAGCACCTCCGCCTCCCAAAGCGCGTCAGCAACCTCATGGTCCACTGCCTAGCCTAACTCGACCCGCAATTTAACGTTTGCAGCCCTTCCCGGGGAGATCCATCACCGCCCAAATCACCGTCCGTCGGAGTGAAGGCCGCCGTCGACGTGGTGCTCGCCGACGACCAACTCCACCACCCACAGACGCGGGGGAGCACCGTGAGTCCGTAGGTACCATCCACTCCCCCTACCTCATCGTGGATCGACGCCGGCGACCACCGCAGCCCTTGGGCGCCGGTGTGCTCTGTTTTGAAATTCAAACCTGACGGGTGGGACCCCCCTCGTCAGCTTTTTCTTTTTTTTCGAACCATTTTATGAAAACGCCTTCGGGCAAAGTACGTGTTCCCTTTGGGTTGGCGTATTTACAACCGAAGCATTTTCTGTTTTTCTAAACTAGCCCCTAGAAAGTTTCTGTTTCATTACAGATTAGTCCCTGGACTAAAACCTTCATATCTTTTAAACAAAAGATGATTCTGGGTTGATTCTTTTTCTTTCATCTTTATTTTTCTATCTAGTTTTTTATCATATTTATTTGAAAATTATTTGGAACAACTTTTATGCACACATGGTATTTATGTTAGTATCTGATTTCTGTTATACCATAGATACCAACGGGGGTGACGGAACCGCAAACTTCACCGAGCTAGACTCTGACTACTCCGAACCAGGCAGTCATGTTTGAACCTTTGATATGATGAGTGTCTGGCATATTTGCTTGAGTAGTTATTTCATGGCATGTTTATATAAGCATCAGTGAGTCTTATATTGCATGCAAGGCAACTACAAGTGAGCTTCGAAACTTAATGTGTCATTTGATGGGAGATAACATGATCATGTGGTGACATGAAAGGTTGTAAGATGGTATTGTTGAAGCATTCCAGTCTTATGTCAACCGTTTAACTCCAGTGTTAACATGGATCAAGTCACGTTACCATCCGTCCCCTCTTCGTGCTGCCACATATTTTCTGCAAAGAATACGGTTTAGTAAGTTGTAAACCTCTTTCCTTGTACACACCAAATAGAGGGGCCATGATGAGGGTTCCATGGCCCTGGATTAAAGCCCGTCCTCCGGTCAGGGGGCATGGGTGTTTCCGGTTGGGACCGAGAGGGGGCACCCCTTAGAGTGCGCGATATAAATTTGATCCCATGCTATTCGAGGTTGTAGCCTCCCCGTCTTAAAGTTTTTCTTGAACGTTGCCTAGGGTGATTCCTGGCAACGGAATGAGGAGTGGGTGTGTACTGGTTAGAAGTGTTTCTTCTAAAATACCGTAAACGGAACTAGTCCTTTGTGACTACGGAAATCTGTTGGCTGTGGGTAAAGAGTACAAACTCTGTAGAGTCGAAACCGGTCGAGTAACCGCGTCCTTGGTTAAGGACTGTGATCGACATATCCATGTCAGTGTCAGTGTCAGTCTCAACGTCCGTCTCATCGACAGTCTTAGTGTCAGTTTCAGTGAAAATCTCCGGTGAATAAACATGAGTGGTAAACCCGGTTGAATGTCATTCATGTGGATGGGCTAACCAGTTTATTTATGTATTGAGTACTTCCTTGGGATGATTTAAATTTATGAGCTACTTGAATTGGAATGATGAAATATAAGCCCTTTATGTGATGTCGCTCAGACGTCCGACTATGGCATTCTTGTTATTTACTTTTGATATAAGCCCTTTATGTGATGTCGCTCAGACGTCCGACTGTGGCATTCTCGTTATTTACTTTTGATATAAGCCCTTTATGTGATGTCGCTCAGACGTCCGACTGTGGCATTCCTGTTATTTACTTTTGATATAAGCCCTTTATGTGATGTCGCTTAGATGTCCGACTGTGGCGTTCTCGTTATTTACTTTTAATATAAGCCCTTTATGTGATCTCGCTTAGACGTCCGACTGTGGCATGCACTATCATTTATATTTCAATATAAGCCCTTTATGTGGTGTCTCCCTGACGCCCGATTGCGGCATGTTAATTTATTTTTACCTTTCGAGGCGTCGCTTCAGACACCAGATCGGTCTTCAGTTATTTTATTGGGATTTCGGGAGGACTACCGCCTGACTTCCTTTTTATTTAACATGTCGTGCAACTTGATTATCTGAGTGTGCATTACTAATCTTCTCATGTGCATCATGTTTGCATTTGTTATATCTTATGTCCAAACTGTCTTGCGAGTACATTCAAAGTACTCACCTGGCTAATTGATTTGGCCAGATGTTGACGAAGGTGATCTTATGGATGAAGAGTACGATAGCGAGTCCGACGCCTAGAGGAGTCCCAGTCAGTCCCGTGCGATCCTGGAATTGGTCACTTGTATCATATACGCTTCCGCTACCCAAATAAAATCATCGAGCCTCACTCCGGCGCTCGATGAGCTGTAAGATTTAGGAGTCATGTCACCCACTTCACTACGACATATCCACCACCACTTTTATTACGAGTCAGTAGTTATGCCACCCTACCCTTGTGTCATATCCACCTTTATGTATAATATTGGTGTTCTTGTAATAAATTGTTGAGCAGCCTCAGCTCAACCTTGTATAATATTTAGTACTTCTGGATTTCTATATCAAGGATTTGTCTACTAGTAAGGGAGATTTTCCTATACTAGTCTTATATAAAGGACGGTTTCTCAATAAATGTTTTATTCGAAATCCGGTCCTGACAACCTTGGTATCAGAGCCAGGCTGACTGTAGGAAGCCACTAGGTGCAATCGCTAATCGGTTATTAGCGTAATAAGTGATATTTTTAACATTTACCAAATGTAGCAATTTTCTGTTAGTCATCATAAATTTACGATTTGACTATTCGGAATTTTTCTCTACTTATGTAGAAGGCTGGTGGCGACTGTGAGTCACAGGTGTTCGCCAATGTGCCTGAGGGATTTATCAAGCTTCTCGTCTCCATCACCAAGGTCGCGATCGGGCCATCAGCTCGTCCGGAGTTCACACTCTACCAGCACAAGATCAGCGACAGCATGTCTATGCACCAGGCCGTGGTGCAATTCAAGGGAGGACGTTCTGAGTCACGCCGCTTCCGATTTGTGGGAAGGGCCATGCCTACGGAGACGCATGCCATGCAGATGGCTGCTCGTGAGGCGATAGCTCTTCTCCGGGATGCTCTTCCTTCGATGAAGGCTCGTCGCTACCGCTACCTCCCCTGCCATGTGCCATACACATGTCACTATGCATTCGCTTTCCCTAGGGGAGAGAGATGAGGCTATTGAAATGTTGGTTGAGTATCTCAAAGCTCTTGAGGCAGCTTTTGATAACCTTGTGGACGACCTTGTGGCTGCTCGTATGGACTTTGTGTAGGGCTGTTCCGCCAACAGGAGGGAGCTCCTCCATACAGCACCACCACTGACTTACGTCTCGTCCTCGGCGTCCTATGCACCTGCCATTTTTGCCACCGCTCGCCGCCTGCCTACCACTGAGGAGTTTGACCAAGTCATTGCTCCTACTCCAATCAGTGCTGCACCACCTATCGCGCCTGCACCAGCCGCTCAACTGAGTACTTCATGCCTGGAGCCTATTAGTGAGGAGGAAGTTGAGTCTCCAGCATCACTCGGTCTTACCCTCGGTAGGCCGAGGGAAGTTCTTACCATCTCCGACTGAGTGCGCCTAGCAGCCGTGCAATGTACCAGCGTGTATGATATGTTTATATGTATATAGGTTTGGTGAGAAGTAGTTTGTGTGCGCATCATGTAGGGACTGCGAGAAGTGCACTAGCCTAAATAACATGTCAGGAATGTGTACGCACATCCTGAGTGGTGTATTGTGTAATTATGACTTGCGTGTAAGATATGTACTAAGCGGTCCTTCTCCATGCGCAATCAAGTATTTTCTTGAAAAATGTTGGAGTTCTTAAATTTCCGCCTTTGCAAAATTATTTATTTTTGCCACTCAGTTTTTCTCATGAGTTCTACAAAAATACTCCAGAGTGGAAAATGCCTCGTCCCTGGACTCGTTCCATGCCAAGTCCGCTGGAAGAAAATTATGGGACCTAGACAAGTAACAATTTCACACAGGGGTAGTCAAGTCAGCAAGGCAATGAAGCAGCATTTTCTCAAGTATGCCGCCTTTATGAGCAAAGCCAGCAGCAACATCAAGAAATGATGAATCATGTTATCAATATGGGAAATCACCGTTAACCATATCAGTAGCATTCCAAATTGTCTGAACTACAAAAGATGCATCCCCCAACGTTCTCTCACACTGATAGACCGCTTGAGGCTGATGATTGGCTTCGAGACATCGAAAGGAAATTGATTATTGCACAATGTTCGGACCGTGAGAAGGTACTTTATGCACCTCACTACCTCACTAGAGCAGCTGCATCATGGTGGGAAAATTTCCTACACATGCACCCCAATGAAAATAACATCACCTGGGAAGAATTTAAAGAAGGTTTTCATGGGGCACACATTCCCAGGAGCATTATGAAGATCAAGAAAAGGGAATTTGATGACCTCAAGCAGAGAAGCATGACAGTGACTGAATACAATAGTCGGTTTACTCAATTATCTCGATATGCCAACGAAGAGCACATGACTAAAAATAAAAAGATGGAAAAATTTCTGGACGGTTTGGCACCAGCACTTAAATGGCAGCTAGTGGTACACACCTTTCCGGACTTCAAGACACTTGTGGACAAAGCCATTACATTGGAAAATGAGCTCCGCAGCTTGGAGGATTTTCGCAAGCGCAAAAGGGACAAGACTACTCATGCTCGCAACAACCGGAACAAGATTGATCTTCACAAGAATGGAGCAAACAGGTCCACGACCAATGTTCCATGCCCAAACAAAAAATTTCATGCAAGGGACAAGGATTTTATATATTGCCCAGGTGTTACTTGCTACGCTTGTGGAGAGGAAGGACACTATGTCAAACAGTGCCCAAAGCCAAGGAACTCGGCCCCCAAGCCGAACAACAATGGAAATAATTCAACACCCAAGCGTAACAACTTCAACCCCAATAACAATCACAAGAAGGGTCACTTGAACCATGTGACCAAGGAGGAAGCACAGAATGCCCCGGATATCATACTCGGTACGTTCCCGGTCAACACAATACCTGCCACGGTTTTGTTTGATTCTAGAGCTTCTCACTCGTTCATTTCAAAAAATTTGCTTTGCAACATGATTTTTTGATGCTTCCCTTGGAAAAATCCATGATCATCAAGTCCCCCGGGATTAAGAAAATCACTCAGAGTTACTGCCAAGGTGTGGTTATTGTGTTTGAGGGGCTAAAGTTTCAGGCAAACCTCATTGTATTGGAAAATAAGGGACTGGATGTTATCCTAGGAATGGACTGGTTGACCACCAACAAGGGATTTATCGACTGCTTCAATCGGACTGTAATTCTTACCCATGATCACGAGAAGACGATAAAGATTGCAGCTCAAGAAAGACCAATGTCACAGCAACCAAGGTTGAACAAGGTGGACGTTTCAGAATTAAGAAAAGTTCCAGTGGTGTGTGAGTTCCTTGACGTATTTCCCGAAGAACTACCAGGCATGCCACCAGACCGGGAAATAGAGTTCATCATTGAACTAGCACCTGGAACCACCCCCATTTACAAGAAACCCTATAGAATGGCACCATCCGAGTTGGTAGAATTAAAGAAGCAAATAAAAGAATTACTGGACAAAGGATTTATACGGGTCAGCTCGTCACCTTGGGGTTCACCAGTATTATTTGCCAAGAAAAAGGATGGGACACTAAGATTATGTATAGACTATCGAGCACTCAACATGGTCACCATCAAAAAAAAAAATCTGATGCCACAGATAAATGATTTATTTGACCAACTCGCACAAGCCAAGGTTTTCTCAAAATTTGATTTAAGGTTAGGGTATCATCAATTAAAAGTACGGACAGAAGATATCCCCAAGACATCATTCACCTCCAGATACGGACTATATGAATTTACAGTAATGCCGTTTGGACTGACAAATGCCCCCGCATATTTTGTCCACCTCATGAAGAAAGTGTTTATGAAATTTATGGACAAAGTTGTTGTGGTGTTCATTGATGATATTCTGGTATACTCTAAGACACTAGAAGAGCATGCTGGACATCTCAGACTTGTACTGGGAGAATTAAGGAAACATCAATTATACGACAAGTTCAGCAAATGTGAATTTTGGTTAAGACAGGTTGGTTTTCTAGGCCATGTATTGACCCAAGAAGGTGTTGTCGTAGACCCAGAAAAAGTCAAGGCCATACTTGGCTGGAAACCACCAGCCAACGTAACAGATGTACGAAGTTTCTTGGGAATGGCAGGATACTACCGAAGGTTTATTGAGGGGTTCTCCACCATAGCAAAACCAATGACACAGTTACTCAAGAAGGATAAGAAATTTGTATGGACTAAAGCTTGAGAGAAAAGTTTCCAAGAACTCAAAAGGAAATTAACAACAACACCAGTATTAGTGGTACCAGACATACACAAAAGTTTTGAAGTATATTGTGATGCATCCCGGAACGGCCTCGGATGCGTACTAATGCAAGAAGGCAAAGTAGTCGCATATGCTTCCAGGCAACTATGCAAGCATGAAGAAAATTATCCTACTCATGACATGGAATTGGCAACAGTCATTCATGCACTCAAAGAGTGGAGGCACTTTTTGCTTGGAAATCGTTGTGAAATATACACGGACCATAAAAGCCTCAAATATATTTTCACACAACCAGAACTCAATCTACGACAACGACGCTGGTTGGAATTAGTGAAAGATTATGATGTTGGCATTCACTACCATCCAGGGAAGGCGAATGTGGTGGCAGATGCTCTTTGTCGAAACCCCAACTCAGGCAATGATAGTTTACCAAACTTGAGACCTGAATTTCAGCAGGAGTTCGCCAAACTCAACTTGGTGATGGTCACTAAGGGCAATGTGTCAAATTTGGAAATACAGCCTACCCTAATGGAACAAATTAAGGAGGCTCAGCATGGACACCCCAGCATCGAAGACATAAAAAGGAAAGTGAGTTTGGCAAGGCCTCAGAATTCGTCATAGACGATAAGGGAATATTATGGTACGGAGACAGACTTTGCGTACCAAATATAGAGGACCTCAAACAGCAAATTCTAGCTGAAGGCCACACTGCTCCATATTCAATCCATCCTGGAGGGACCAAAATGTACAAGGACATTCAGGAAAGATTTTGGTGGTACGGTATGAAAAGGGATATAGCCACATTCATTGCATGTTGTGATTCATGTCAGCGCATTAAAGCCGAGCACCAAAAACCCGCAGGACTGTTACAGCCAAACAAGATACCTGAGTGGAAATGGGAAGAGATTGGAATGGATTTTATTGTCAGACTACCTCGGTCACGACACGGAAATGATGCCATATGGGTCATCACAGATAGATTGACTAAGGTGGCACATTTCATCCAGTAAAGACAACCCACACCACTCAGAAGCTTGCCAAACTTTGTCTCTCCCGTATAGTTTGTTCGCATGGGATTCCAAAGACTATAATATCCGACAGAGGTATGCAATTCGTCTCTAGATTTTGGGATCATTTACAATAAGCTCTGGGAACTCAACTAGTATTCAGTACAGCATACCACCCCCAGACTGGAGGACAAACTGAACATGTGAACCAAATTCTAGAGGACATGCTGAGAGCATGTGTTCTCACCTATGGAACCAGTTGGGAAGAAAGCTTGCCATATGCTGAGTTCGCATACAACAATAGTTACCAAGCCAGTCTACAAATGGCACCTTTTGAAGCCTTGTACGGGCGAAGATGTCGTACCCCATTAAATTGGTCAGAAACAGGAGACAGTCGTATCTTCGGCCTAGACATGCTCAAGGAAGCTGAGGAGAAAGTTAAACTAATCAGGGATCGACTCAAGACAGCCCAGAGCCGGCAGAAGAGTTATTACTATCAAAAACATTGTGAAGTCAGTTTTGAACCCGGTGACTATGTGTACCTACGAGTATCTCCTATGAGGGGCCTGCAACGATTCAAAGTTAAAGGAAAGCTAGCTCCATGGTTTATTGGACCCTTTTGTGTGACTGCACGAAGAGGCACAGTAGCTTACCAGCTAGACCTACCCAAAGAACTGTCAGACGTCCACGATGTATTCCACATCTCACAATTGAGGAGATGTGTAAGCAACCCAGAGAAGCATGTGTCTCATGAGAACATTGACGTACAACCAGACCTCACCTACAGGGAACGTCCAATAAAAATATTGGAGGAGTCTGAAAGGAGGACCCGTTAGAAAGCAATAAAGTTTTTCAAGGTTCAGTGGAGCAATCACACCGAGGATGAAGCAACATGGGAAAGAGAGGATTTTCTTCGGACAGAATACCCACACCTATTTGAGGATCAGCTGAAATCTCGGGAACAAGATTTTTCCTAAGGGGGTAGGTGTTGTAACACCCCAAAATTTTGATTTGGTTTTTATTAAAATCTTTATTTGATTTAAAGGAGGTTATTTGAATTATTTTTTAAAAAGAGGGACTCTCCTTCTCAAATCATTTTATGACAAATATTTTTTTAGAAAGGTCCTTCTCAACCTTTATCTTTGGTTTTAAGGGTTCTTCATAATTGTGTTGACTCAACACAAACTATATTGGAGGGTTTTGCAATTATTTTTATTAAAAAGAAATTCTATGGATTTTGGTTTTTATTCTCTTCCCTTCTAAAAATTTCTCTTTTGCCATGTCACATGTTGATATCTCCTTCCAAATCCACCCCCCCCTACTTTGGGTCAAGTCAAATATCCAACTCCAACAAGTTTCAACCCATTTTTTATTTTTATTCTATTTATTTTATCCTCAAAACAATTTCTGTCTTTTATTTTGGACCTTGGTGACTTACAAAGGAACTACCAGATTCCTTTTGAGTTTTGGTCCCAAATAAACTCCTTTGGCTAGTACTTAGTACCCTCAACCTAGATCCATCAAGATCCACTGGTCAAAATTTGCTTCCTGCAAGGTTGGACCAGATTTGCCATTTTTGGTGAAATTCATTGTTTTCCTTCTCCTAAAAATCTGAGATAAATCAGGCAGCCTCTAGATGCATCAAGAGGTCACCTCACCAAGGATCAGCTCTAGAAAAAATTTCCACATGCCAAAAACATTTCGTCGAACACCTGGCGTGCATTGTTCATGTCAAATTCAAAGTTTCAGTGTTTGGTTTTAGTCGACAGTGTCATTTTCTTCAGAGTGCGGCATCAATCTTGCTAGTGCCCGCGTTGGCACCTTGCTCACTGCTTCTCCTCCTTATCCAGTGCGCCGCACGATCGTTTGGACGGGCGCAAGCGTCGGTGGTGACATGGCACATCAGCTCCGGCATCTTCCACGGTGGCAGAACCACCTGTGGCGGCCAACAGGGGCCAGCCCTGCCTTTCGGCGCCGTCCAGCACCGACCAAGCCACCAGGAGCCACCGCGTGGCTGTCCTCTTGCCTGTGCATGCTGCAGCATCATCGCCGTGGCCTGAGAGGCGTAGAGCATGCCCTCTGCCGCCGACGAGCCCGTGAGCCGTTCCGTCGAGGGCTTGGAGTGTCGCCCAAGTCTGGCCAAGTTTAGCTATGGGATGAAGCCAGTGATCCAATCCGCAGCTGCCCTAACACCTAAACCACCTGCCCGACCACTGCCTCGCCGTAATCACTCAACGGAGTTATCCCGTTCTCGGCAACCACCTCGGGCTGGCTATAAATGGCGCCCCGAGCTCGCCTTCGACCAAGCACCACCCCTCCACCTCACCAGAACCACGCCCAGCCACTAGGAGGACCTCGAGGAGGCCTTCTTCCCCGACTCCGGCCGCCTCGATCCGCTTCGGGCTCCGGCACGATCCTCTCTGGTGAGAGCACCTCCACCTCCCAAACCGCGTCAGCAACCTCATGGTCCACTGCCTAGCCTAACCCGAGCCCCAATTTAACGTTTGCAGCACTTCCCGGGGAGATCCATCACCGCCCGAACCACCGTCCGCCGGAGTGAAGGCCGCCGTCGATGTGGTGCTCGCCGACAACCAACTCCACCACCCACAGACGCGGGGGAGCACCGTGAGTCCGTAGGTACCATCCACTCCCCCTACCTTTCCGTGGATCGACGCCGGCGACCACCGCAGCCCTCGGGCGCCGGTGTGCTCTGTTTTGAAATTCAAACCTGACGGATGGGACCCCCCTCATCAGCTTTTTCTTTTTTTCGAACCGTTTTATGAAAACGCCTTCGGGCAAAGTACGTGTTCCCTTTGGGTTGGCATATTTCCAACCGAAGCATTTTCTGTTTTTCTAAACTAGCCCCTGGAAAGTTTATGTTTCATTACAGATTAGTCCCTGGACAAAAACCTTCATATCTTTTAAACAAAAGATGATTCTGGGTTGATTCTTTGTCTTTCATCTTTATTTTTCTATCTAGTTTTTTATCATATTTATTTGAAATTTTTTTGGAACAACTTTTATGCACACACGGTATTTACGTTAGTATCCAATTTTTATTATACCATAGATACCGACGGGGGTGATGGAACCGCAAACTTCACCGAGCTAGACTCTGACTACTCCGAACCAGGCAAGCATGTTTGAACCTTTGATATGATGAGTGTCTGGCATATTTGCTTGAGTAGTTATTTCATGGCATGTTTATATAAGCATCAGTGAGTGTTATATTGCATGCAAGGCAACTACAAGTGAGCTTCAAAACTTGATGTGTCATTTGATGGGAGATAACATGATCATGTGGTGACATGAAAGGTGGTAAGATGGTATTGTTGAAGCATGCCAGTCTTATGTCAACCGTTTAACTCCAGTGTTAACATGGATAAAGTCACGTTACCGTCCGTCCCCTCTTCGTGCTGCCACATATTTTCTGCAAAGAATACGGTTTAGTAAGTATCAAACCTCTTTCCTTGTACACACCAAATAGAGGGGCCGTGGTGAGGGTTCCATGGCCCTGGATTAAAGCCTGTCATTCGGTCAGGGGACATGGGTGTTTCCGGTTGGGACCAAGAGGGGGCACCCCTTAGAGCGCGCGATATAAATTTGATCCCATGCTATTCGAGGTTGTAGCCTACCCGTCTTAAAGTTTTTCTTGAACGTTGCCTAGGGTGATTCCTGGCAGCGGAATGAGGAATGGGTGTGTACTGGTTAGAAGTGTTTCTTCTAAAATACCGTAAACGGAACTAGTCCTTTGTGACTATGGAAATCTGTTGGATGTGGGTAAAGAGTACAAACTCTACAGAGTCGAAACCAGTCGAGTAACCGCGTCCTTGGTTAAGGACTGTGATCAACATATCCATGTCAGTGTCAGTGTCAGTCTCAACGTCCGTCTCATCGACAGTCTTAGTGTCAGTTTCACTGAAAATCTCCGGTGAATAAACATGAGTGGTAAACCCAGTTGAATGTCATTCATGTGGATGGACTAACCAGTTTATTTATGTATTGAATACTTCCTTGGGATGATTTAAATTTACGAGCTACTTGAATTCGAATGATGAAATATAAGCCCTTTATGTGATGTCGCTCAGACGTCCGACTGTGGCATTCTTGTTATTTACTTTTGATATAAGCCCTTTCTGTGATGTCGCTCAAACGTTCGACTGTGGCATTCTCGTTATTTACTTTTGATATAAGCCCTGTATGTGATGTCGCTCAGACGTCTGACTGTGGCATTCTTGTTATTTACTTTTCATATAAGCCCTTTATGTGATGTCGCTCAGACGTCCGACTGTGGCATTCTCGTTATTTACTTTTAATATATTCCCTTTATGTGATGTCGCTTAGACGTCTGACTGTGGCATGCACTGTCATTTATATTTCAATATAAGCCCTTTATGTGGTGTCTCCTTGACAACCGATTGCGGCATGTTAATTTATTTTTACCTTTCGAGGCGTCGCTTCAGACACCCGATCGGTCTTCAGTTATTTTATTGGGATTTCGGGAGGACTACCGCCTGACTTCCTTTTTATATAACATGTCTGCAACTTGATTAACTGAGTGTGTATTACTAATCTGCTCATGTGCATCATGTTTGCATTTGTTATATCTTATGTCCAAACTGTCTTGCGAGTACATTCAAAGTACTCACCTGGCTTGTTGATTCGGCCAGATGTTGACGAAGGCGGTCTTATGGATGAAGAGTACAATAGCGAGTCCGACGCCTAGAAGAGTCCCAGTCAGTCCCGTGCGATCCTGGAATTGGTCACTTGTATCATATACGCTTCTGCTACCCGAATAAAATCATCAAGCCTCACTCCGGCGCTCGATGAGCTGTAAGATTTAGGAGTCATGTCACCCACTTCACTGCGACATATCCACCACCACTTTTATTACGAGTCAGTAGTTATGCCACCCTACCCTTGTGTCATATCCGCCTTTATGTATAATATTGGCATGCTTGTAATAAATTGTTGAGCAGCCTCAGCTCAACCTTGTATAATATTTAGTACTTCTGGATTTCTGTATCAAGGATTTGTCTACTAGTAAGGGAGATTTTCCTATATTGATCTTATATAAAGGACGGTTTCTCAATAAAAGTTTTATTGGAAAACTGGTCCTGACATCATATGACGGGGTTTGGATGCACCGGTGAAGTTTGCACCAACTCTCGAGGTGAGAAAGGGCAATGCACAACACCGAAGAGGCTAGCAATGATGGAAGGGTGAGAGTGCGTATAATCCATGGACTCAACATTAGTCATAATGAACTCATATACTTATTGCAAAAATCTACAAGCCATTGAAAACAAAGTACTACGTGCATGCTCCTAGGGGGATAGATTGGCAGGAAAAGACCATCGCTCGTCCCCGACCGCCACTCATAAGGAAGACAATCAATAAATAAAATTGTGCTCCAACTTCATCACAAAGCGGTTCACCATACGTCCATGCTACGGGAATCACAAACCTCAACACAAGTATTTCTACTAATCCACAACCACCCACTAGCATGACTCTAATATCACCACATTTATATCGCAAAACTATTGCAAGCAATCAAACATATCATATTCAGCGATCTACAAGTTTATGTAGGATTTTATGACTAACCATGTGAATGACCAATTCCTGTCATCTCTCTAAAAAGATATGAGTGAAGCAAGAGAGTTTAATTCTTTCTACAAAATATATGCCCACGCTCTAACAAATATAAGTGAAGCAAAAGAGCATTCTACAAATGGTGGTTTTCTATGTGAAGAGAAACAGGCAATCCAAACTTCAAATGATATAAGTGAAGCACATGAAGCATTCTATAAAGCCACACTCAAAAGATTTAAGTGAAGTGAAATGAGAATTATATAAATCAACCAAGGACTATCTCATACCAGCATGGTGCATAAAATAAAAATGAAAAGTAAATGCAAAAGACGCTCCAAGACTTGCACATAATGCATCAACGAAACAAATTCGAAAACATACCGATACATGTTGAAGAAAGAGGGGATGCCTTCCGGGGCATCCCCAAGCTTAGACGCTTGAGTCTCCTTGAATATTTACTTGGGGTGCCTTGGGCATCCCCAAGCTTGAGCTCTTGCCTCTCTTCCTTTTCCTCATATCGAGACATCCTCGATTAGACACTACATCCACACAAAACTTCAACAGAAAACTCGGTAAGATCCGTTAGTATAATAAAGCAAATCACCACTCTAAGTACTGTTGAAAACCAATTCATATTTTGTGTTTGCATTTTGTATACTGTAATATAGCTTTTCCATGGCTTAATCCACTAATATATATTGATAGATTCATCAAAACAAGCAAACTATGCATCAAAAACAGTATCTGTCAAAAAAAGAACAGT
Organism: Triticum timopheevii; assembly: GCA_963921465.1. Lineage (NCBI taxonomy): Eukaryota > Viridiplantae > Streptophyta > Magnoliopsida > Poales > Poaceae > Triticum > Triticum timopheevii. Next base: position 108,474,048 of record OY997271.1, read on the forward strand.
CTGTAGCAATCTGAACAATCACAATACTTATGGTACCCCAACAAATTCTACCAAAATTAGGAAAAATAAACAAGTTGTATAGAAAGACAGTGCAAAAGGAATCAGAACCATTTGACGTTCCAGTTAAAACTGTAAAATCGCGCACTACAGCCAAAGTTTCTGTCCTGCACCGTACAAACCAACAAGCATTGTAAACATCCTAAAGGCAAACCTTGGCACAATATTTTTATAATACAATGGAATTGTACAAGGGGATAATTATTTTTGTTGAAAAGTTTCTGTAATCAAGATTCACAAAGTTTCCGTGAGCATGAACAAAGTTCAAGGAGCTCTCCCACTTCAACAATGTTTGTCTCTCTCACTTTCACTTCCCTTTTTTGAAAAGTTTTAGGTTCCCATCTTTATTTTTTTGTTTTTAAACTATATGAAAGCACTCAACAGAAATAAATGACTCTCTAAAACTTCTGGGTTGTCTCCCTGGTAGCGCTTTCTTTAAAGCCATTAAGCTAGGCATTTAGTGCTCAAGTAATGAATCCACCTGGATCCCAAGGTATATCAAAGCCAATTTTAATTAACAATGATTTGTAATTTAGTAGTGAGCACAAAGTAACATATATCATGCAACAACAAAGTCTTACTCTTTTCCTATGCATCGGCATGTCATAAAAGAACAATTCATGCACACCAAGTAAAGGCCAAAGCATAGTATAAACAATTTCTTGCAATTCTATCATATTGGAAACATAGAGGTGGATATATAGTTCCTCTCTCATAATAATTGCAAGTACGAGCAGCAAGCACATGCATATATATATATCTATCAAAATCATCATGTGCAATGGTAGAAGGCAACCCATCAATATAATCCTTAATAAGCACAAACTTCTCCGATATAGGGTAGTTTGGAGAATTCAAAAAGATAATAGGACTATCATGCGTGGGTGCAATAGCAACAATTTCATGTTTAACATAAGGAACTATAGCAAGTTCATCTCCATAAGCATAATTCATATTGGCATCTTGGCCACAAGCATAACAAGCATCATCAAAAAGGGATATTTCAAACAAATTCAAGGGATCATAGCAATCATCATAGCAATCATCCTTCGGTAAGCACGAAGGGGAATTAAATAATGTATGAGTTGGAGGGTTACTCTCATTAGAAGGTGGGCACGGGTAGCTAATCTGATGTTCCTCCTTTTGTTCTTCGCTCTCCTCATCATCTTTTTCATCCAATGAGCTCACTGTTTCATCAATTTCTTCTTCCATAGCTTCCTACAAAATATTAGTCTCTTCTTGGACAGCGGAGACTTTCTCAATAAATGCATTAATATAGTAATTGTATTCATAATTTTCATAGCAATATCTAAGTATAGCAAGATTTTCAGGCCTATAAACACCATCATCATAAAAAGCTTCATACTTTTCAAACAAAGATTCAATTTCATAAGCAGCCTTAAAAGCAACAAATTCTTCTATTTGTTCAACATCATAGTAATCATATATACCATTAGCATAAGAAGCTAAGGTTTCATTATCATTAAATTTGCATGAAAAGGGAAGGTGTGGAGCCTTCATCCTAGAGCAACAAGTAATATCATATCTCAAGCATAGATCCTGGGCATACCAACGCAACATAATAAATTGATCCCATAATAGTTTCCCTTTTTGTGTCGAGCGATAATCCCTAAACTATTCACGTTGATCCAACGTGTCTCCCATTATAAAGTTGAATGGGGTTTTCTCAGGATTATCAAAGTAGTACATAATATCTTCCACATAATTAGAATCGAGGGTTTTAGGAGTTACCCCATCTCCATGAGTAGCAAGTACACCTAATTTTTTTTGGTGTTCGTGTTCCATATCCATAACTAAAGATAGAGAACAACTTAGAACAGCAAATAAAAATTACTTAGTGATAAAGCAAACAAGCACACACGAGAATATTCACCCCACGCTATGATTCCCCGGCAATGGCGCCAGAAAAAGGTCTTGATAACCCGCAAGTATACGGGATAGTTGTAGCCTCTTTCGATAAGTAAGAGTGTCGAACCCAACGAGGAGCTAAAGGTAGAACAAATACTCTCTCAAGTCCTATCGGCCACTAATACGACTCTATGCACGCTTGACATTTGCTTTACCTAGAACAAGTATGAAACTAGAAGTACTTTGTAGGTGCGATAGGATAACTTTGCAAGATAATAAAAAGCATGTAAATATAAACTAGGGGCTGTTTAGATAAAGATGCAATAAAGTAAATAAAGCGAGTGTGGAAAAGTGGTGGTACGAGTTATGGAAGTGTCCCTAAGCAATTGACTATGTTACTAGACCGGTAATCACTATTGCAAGTCTATTTGAGGGAGAGGCATAAGCTAACATACTTTCTCTACTTGGATCATATGCACTTATGATTGGAACTCTAGCAAGCATCCGCAACTACTAAAGATTCATTAAGGTAAAATCCAACCATAGCATTAAAGTATCAAGTCCCCTTTATCCCATACGCAACAATCTCCTTACTCGGGTTTGTGTTTCAGTCACTCACGCAACCCACTATAAGCGAATCATGAACGCATTGCAACACCCTACAGCAGGAAACCCTCATGCTTGCGTGACACGGAGGGCACCATAGGATAGCACCAATAATAAAACATGCAACTCAAACCAATCATAGCAATTCATCAATCACCGATAGGACAACGAAAATCTACTCAGACATCATAGGATGGCAACACATCATTGGAAAATAATATGAAGCATAAAGCACCATGTTCAAGTAGAGGGTACAGCGGGTTGCGGGAGAGTGGACCGCTGGATATAGATGGGGGAAGGTGATGGAGATGTTGGTGAAGATGATGGAGGTGTTGGTGAAGATTGCAGTGATGATGATGGCACCCGGCGGCGTTCCGGCGCCACCGGAAGCAAGGGGGAGAGAGCCCCCCTTCTTCTTCTTCTTCTTCTTCCTTGACCTTCTCCCTAGATGGGAGAAGGGTTTCCCCTTTGGTCCTTGGCTCCCATGGCATGGGAGGGGCGAGAGCCCCTCCGAGATTGGATCTATCTCTCTGTTTCTGCGTTCTCTGATTCTACCCCTTCACCGTTTCTTTTATATCTGGAGATCCGTAACTCCGATTAGGGTGAATCTTTCGCCCAGATTTTTCTCGTAAAATTAGCTTTCTTGCGGCAAAATAAGAGTGTCAACCGCCTTACGGGTGGCCCACAAGAGTCCAGGGCGCGCCCAGGGGTGAGGGCGCGCCCCCCTGTCTCGTGGCCACCCCGGACACCGTTTCGCGTTGATTCTTCCTCCGGAAAATCCCAAATATTCCAAAATAATTCTCCGTCCGATTTTATCCGTTTGGATTCTGTTTGATATTGGGTTTCTGTGAAACTTAAAACATGCAATAGACAAGAACTGGCACTGGGAACAGGATCAATATGTTAGTTCCAAAAATAGTATAAAAAGTTGCCAAAAGTATATGAATGTTGAAGAATATTGGCATGGAACAATCAAAAATTATAGATACGATGAAGACGTATCACCGTCCAAGACCACGCCGCGGCGGATCTGGACGGGACGCCAGATCAGCGACTGTCGCGACGCATCTTCAGGCAGAGCCATCCACCAGTTCATCCTTGGAGTGCTACCACCATCCATGCACGAAGGGAAGCCCATCGCCGTCTTGGACCGCTGGCCGCCGCCGCACTGGCTAGGGGCACCGCCCTGCCTGTTGCCCATGGGTGCACCACAAGAAACTCCCCTGCCGCCTCAAGGGGTCCCGCTGTAGATCCGCCCGCCCTAGCGCCTTGGCACCGGGCCCACCGACACCACGGACCTCGTCGGCAGCAGCGGCAGCAAGAGGATGGCCAAGGGAGGCTGGCGGCACTGGTTTTTTGGCCCCCTTGCGTCACCCAGGGAGGCGACGTGAGGGGGTACGAGGGGGTACCTGATCTCGCATCTTAAAAAATGGGAGAGATTTTCACTTCCCGGCCTCTGCACAAACCAGGGATGCATACAACCATTTTAGTATGAGTACCAAGATAAACATGGTCCTCAAATTTTTTTAAATGAGTATCAAGATATTTCTTGATGAGAGGTTACACCACACACCAAGCTTGATCCTCAGTAAACGGGGGAAAACCCATGTGCATCACCTGTCAATTCTAGGAATTGAACTCGGGTCATTAGGCTGCACAACCGCATGCCCAACCACTGAGCCAAGGCTCTCTTTGCTCTTAAATGGGGGAGATTTTCACTTTCGGCCTCTGCACCAACCATGGATGCATATAGCCATTTTAGTATGAGTACCAAGATAAACATGGTCCTCGGAATTTTTTAAATGAGTATCAAGATATTTCTTGATGAGAGGTTTCACCACACACCAAGCTTGATCCTCAATAAACGGGGGAAAACCCCTATGCATCACCTGTCAATTTTAGGAATTGAACTCGGATCGTTAGGATGCACAACCGCATGCCCAACCACTGAGCCAAGGCTCTCTTTGCAATTTAAAAGGGGGGACTCCCTGGCCTCTGCACCAACTAGGGATGCATACGACCATTTTAGTATGAGTACCAAGATAAACATGGTCCTCAGAATTTTCAAAATGAGTATCAAGATATTTTTTGATGAGTGGTTTCACCACACACCAAACTTGATCCTCAATAAATGGGGGAAAACCCCTGTGCATCACCTGTCAATTCTAGGAATTGAACTTGGTTCGTTAGGCTGCACAACCGCATGCCCAACCACTGAGCCAAGGCTCTCTTTGCAGTAGCACGATATCTGGCTAGAAGAGATTCCTTGTTACTCGGGTGTTCCCAACTCCGTGGAATATTCTCGGTACTCGATATGAGAATAACATCTCCAGCAAGAATCGATATCGAGAAGGACACGTACGTCGGTTATGATAATCTTTCGGACCTCAGCTAAGCCAGTAGATATGAAAGAAAATTTGAGCCAATAAGAACATGAACATATGAGGTAAATCTTGTCAGTATGTTAGGTATGGTGAAGCAAACCACCCCAGATTAAGGCAGTCAGTCAGATCCAATCCAGTGGGAACATAATATAGGAGGAAATAAGAGAAACCTGAGTTGGAAACGGTTTCTTCAAGTCGGAATATTTACTTGTTCCCTAAGCAACCAAATCTAGAGGACGAGATTTCTTTAATAGGGGGAGGTTTGTAACACCCTGGATTTTGCCCTTTTCTTTTTTCCGATGATTTTCTTGGATTTCTTGATTTGATTTGTTTTTTCGTGGTTATGTGGTTCTGAAACTTGGGAAGATCATGTCTTTCTAGGTTTCATGGCTTATCATCCCCAAAACCATCCCTAGGTCATGTCATTTTCACCTAGCCCAAATCTCAATATTATTTTATTGGGAATATTCCTTTTCTATTAAAGGAATTATCCTATTTTCCCTAGGTTGTGAAGCAACCCATCTTTATGTCACTACAAAAATTCCCAAATAATTCTCATAAATTGTTTGGGTCCTATCTTGCTCAAATATGGCAAAACTTTTCATTGCCATGTTCAAAAATAATACTACAATAATTCTTTTCCTATTCTGACCTAAATGGTACTGTGTGAAGCAAGTGTTATTTATATTTTCTTGATTGACTCCAAACGTTTTGGACATCTTTTCCTGTCCATATCATTGCCCTGTGCCAAATTTCAACTTCATTTGCCTAGTGAATCTTCCTCAATGATTTTTCAAAGTTCCTGTCAAGTACTAGCTAGGGTTATCCAAATGAGTTGAAATTTTGCACACTCCTTCATGTGCTCATATCATAACCCTCCTCCAAGTTTCATCTCGTTCCATTGATCTATGTGAGCCCAGGATCAATTCTTTGTTTCTATCCAAATTTTCAGTTGGTGAAGCAAGTATATATTATCTTGCTCCATTATGGCTGAAAATTTTCCTCAACCTTCTCCTACCCATATAACCTATCTCCACCAAGTTTTGGCTCAATGCATTAACCCATTTGCCCTATGCAATTTTTCCAAATTTCTATCCAAGGAGATGCTTCATGAAGCAAGTGCTATTTTGGCAAGTCCAAATAGCATGAAACTTTTTGGGCATCTTCATATCTTCAAATCATTGGCCATGCCCATTTTTCAGCTCATTTCATGCACTTATGTGAGTGCAACTTCATCATCCCCAAATCTGGCCATTTTAGCACTTTCTACAGCAACCCCCATCTAAACCCCTCCACTTAAGCTGATTTTTGGTGATCAACATCACCTTAGTGTGTGATCATCACCAGACAAATCACTTCCTTCCTTCCCAAGCTTGTGTTCCCTGTGGACAGCACAAGCAGGTTGCTGCTGCTCTGTGTCATATCCATCTGCAAATCTCTTCTTTGCCCCTGGGATCTCTTCTTCCTTCATTGCACATAAGGGCACTAAGGACTCTGCTAGACATGATTTGGCTGATCACCTGGCACCGCGTATGCCAGTTCACGCGGTGACCACGGGGTGCACCAACAAAAACTCATGCTATGGCATGTTGTCGCCCTTGTTCCCGTCGTTTCCCTCAGCGTCTCGACGTCCTACCTTGTCCAGGAGCTAGCCCATGCTCGTCTGCTCTGCCCTGCGTCGCTGCCCCGCCCTGAATCATTGCGGTGTGGTCACCGTCGCTGTGCCTGTGACGTGTCCGGCCCTGGTTTCAAGCTAGAGCTTTCTCGAGCGTCCCTTAGCCCTCCCCAGGCCGATAAATAGGTGCCTGAGGTTCTTCCGCAGCTCCCAAGCCTCTTCCCTTCCTCTTTAGTCCACCAGAGCAGCGGCATCTCACCGAAGTTAATCGTGTTCGCCTCGGCCGCCTTGGTCTCTCCTTGGTCCCGGTGCGCCTAGCTCTCCTCTCCCTTCCCTGGCCCCTCCACTGCCTTCCCTACTCCACCACGAGCCGCCCCACCCACTCAGCCATGCCAGAGTGCCCTGCCTCATTGCCATAGACCTCCACCGCCGCCGCCTCTGTCCTTCTTCATCGCTGCAGTCTCCCCTCCACTCCACTCCTCCCCAGTGGCCCCCTTGTCTCTGAACGGGTGCACCAGGCCACCCCGCACCCGCCGGCATGCTCGCCGTGGCCGGAGGCCACCTGATCCGGCCGGCCCGCTCATCGCCTGTCCCCTGCTCCCCTCCTCTGTTCACGGGTGAACCGGAGGCCACCTGATCCGGCCGGCCCGCTCATCGCCTGTCCCCTGCTCCCCTCCTCTGTTCATGGGTGAACAAGAAGCGGGAGGAGGAAGAAGACAGCCCGATCGCCCCCATTGCCACGTCATGTAAGTGGAAGCACCTTTCTGAAAATTTGCTTTCTGTTCTTTGAAAGTGTATTTTCTTTCTTCTTCAGCCCAGAGTACGTTTTCTAATTCAGAAAGCGTATTTTCTAATATACGCCTCTGGCGTATCCACTCAGGGACCCGGCTGTGAATATTCTTTTTACAAAAAAGTCCCTCTTCTTCTACACCTCATAACTCCGCGACCATAACTCCGATCGAGGTGAAACCAGCGGCCACTTCTTTGTCTCATCGAGATCCTTCTGGGGGTTCCATTTTCACTAGGTGGTCCCATAGTGAAAATGAACATTTTTCCTCGCCTCTAATCAGCATCCTCTAAGAGAGAACCGTTCGGCGTTTTGTTCCATGGCTACATCGCACTTCTTCCCGGAGTCTCTGTCACCCCCAGGCAAGCCACAACAGCCACTTGCATGATACTCATGCAGTAGCCTTGGTTTTCAACTTGAATATTTAATAAAAAGTTTGCCCGTTATCTGCGTGCTTGTTTGCTACTACTGTCGTTGTTTTGGTTTTACTCGTGAATTCGTGTCCACCTTCATGCTATGTTAGGATGCATCGCATTATCTTGTGCTACTTGCTAGTATCATTTTCACATGTCATGATTGTTAGTAGTAATACATGTTGGTAGTAGTGATGTTCTTCGGATGCATGCTTAGTTTGTTATTTAGTACCGTTGCTATGCTTGTTCCGTTGCATTTAGTTAGATACATGCTCACTTGGTAGTATTATTGTTATGTTCTTGCAAGATATTTGTTTCTGATGCTAGTGGTCATGCTATGCTCATGTCTAGTGTTATGATCATGCTCGTCAGTATGCCATGTTCATTTGATTAAATGCTTCATTGTTGTTATGTTTGATGATTACGTTACACCCCCATGCTCATGTTGATATCATGCTCATGCATCGTAGTTGCATCGTGTTATTTTATCATGGCTCAGCATATTGCATTCAAGTTTAACCGGATAATAATGAACTTGAACAACTGTTGGCTGAGTCATGGTGCCACCAAATTGAGTTGACCAGTGCAGCCACAATTACCTTATGGGGGTCCTAACTGGGTCTATTGACATGCCTCTCACCGATGCCTCCAAAGAGGGAAGGTTATGGGCGCGTGCTACCCTGATCAGGTAGGTAGACATAAGCCATGTGTGCCCGTTATTGTTGTTGTTGTGAGGTACCTTGTTCTTTCCAGCCAGAGTCCATGCAGATTGGAGTCCATCATTGTCGTTCGCTGTTTCGCTGCCAGTAGTTGTTCCGTTGCCTCGAGTTGCTATGCTGCTTGCATAGAGTAACTATGGTTGGCGTAGCGTCATCGTGCCGATGTTATTCATTGTAATATCGGAGACCTTGTATTCATATTAGTGTTGTAATAGAGAGTTGGTTTGTTCTATGCTAAGAAGTATCGTATTCCAGAAGACTTCACCTTGATCTTTGGGCTGAAATACGGGGCGTTCCAGTTTCTCTGAGCCAGGGTGCCACAAAAGATGTTGTGGGAGAACACGATCACCTATGGGGCCACTGACCCCTTTGTGGTTCGGTAAGGGGGAGATCACATTGCACAAAGAGCGGAGACCATGATGCAATACGATGATGGGACTCTGGTGGTTTTTACTCAGGTTCAAGCCGCTGGGAAGCGTAAAACCCTACCCCTGCTTTGGTGGATTGGATGGAGGAACACAATGAACATGCAGCGCTCAAACCCGGCAAGGTGTCCTCGGGGAGAGCCGCTATACATGTACAAGTGTGCAACGGTCTGAATCCCTTTCTAGGTAGCCTTGGACCTCCTTTTATAGCTCAAGGGGTGACCACAATGGCAAACCAGTCATTATTAGCTCAAGGGGTAACCACAGTGGCAAACCAGTCATTATCCTGTGATTAGATAGCTAACAGTGCTATCATACCTAACTCTGACAATTAGGACAAAGTACATTAAATGCATTGCTAGGTGTCGTGCTGAGGGTGAAACCCGGCAAGCCTACCGTGTCGCTTAATCATCTTCCACTTATCATTTTCACACACCTATGGATGGGTGTCAAATGGGTGTGATCTGTCTTCTAACAAGCTGCCACATTCTTAGTGGAAGCCACTTCGCCACCTGGGGTCTCGACACCACACTGATAAGTGACTTGCGTCACTACGTGGTGGGGCGGTGGTGCCTTCGCGGGATTTTTTGTCTTGGCGACCCCGGCAGGCCTGCTGGGGTTATCCTGGATTTCCTTCCGAGGCGGTCTCGACCTGACTGAGCTCTCCTGCTCAGCAAGCGAGGCCTCCCCAAGGTGATATCTTGCTATATTGATGATCTTGATGCTCTCCTTGATCTCATGAAGAGCTACATCTCTGGTTTGGCCTTGTTTTGTATGTTTGTGTTGGACATACAGTCGTTAGCATGCCTGTGTATAAGTCTGGTCAACCAATGTAGATGTTTGTGAAGGAAATATTCCCTGGAGGCAATAATAAAGTTGTTATTTATATTTCCTTATATCATGATAAATGTTTATTATTCATGCTAGAATTCTATTAACTGGAAACTTAGTACATGTGTGAATACATAGACAATACATAGTGTCCCTAGTATGCCTCTACTTGACTAGCTCCTTAATCAAAGGTGGTTATGTTTCCTAACCATAGACATGTGTTGTCATTTGATGAACGGGATCACATCATTAGGAGAATGATGTGATGGACAAGACCCATTCGTTAGCTTAGCATTATGATCGTTACAGTTTCATTGCTACTGCTTTCTTCATGACTTATACATGTTCCTCAAACTATGAGATTATGCAACTCCCGAATACCGGTGGAACACCTTGTGTGCTATCAAACGTCACAACATAACTGGGTGATTATAAAGATGCTCTACAGGTGTCTTCGAAGGTGTTTGTTGGGTTGGCATAGATCGAGATTAGGATTTGTCACTCCATGTATCGGAGAGGTATCTCTGGGCCCTCTCGGTAATGCTCATCACTATAAGCCTTGCAAGCAATGTAACTAATGAGTTAGTTGCGGGATGAAGCATTACGGAATGAGTAAAGAGACTTGTCGGTAATGAGATTGAACTAGGTATGATGATACCGACGATCAAATATCGGGCAAGTGACATACCGATGACAAAGGGAACAATGTATGTTGTTGTGCGGTTTGACCAATAAAGATCTTCGTAGAATATGTAGGAGCCAATATGAGCATCCAGGTTCCGCTATTGGTTATTGATCAGAGATGTGTCTCGATCATGTCTACATAGTTCTCGAACCCATAGGGTCCGCTCGCTTAACGTTCGATGACGATTTGTATTATGAGTTATGTGATTTGATGACCGAAGTTTGTTCGGAGTCCCGGATGAGATCACGGACATGACGAGAATTCTCAAAATGGTCAATACATAAATATTGATATATTGGACGATGTTATTCGGACACTGGAAGAGTTCCGAGAGGTACCGGGTAAAAATGAAGTGCCGAAGGGGTTACCGGAACCCCCCGGGGAAGCAATGGGCCAACATGGGCCATAGGGGAGAGAGAGGACAGCCCGCAAGGGGGTGGCGCCCCCCCCCCCCCATGGGGAGTCCGAATAGGAATAGGGGAGGGGGCGCGGCACCCCTTTCCCTCTCCCTCTCCCTCTCCCTTCCTTCCTTCCCCCTTCCACCAAGTGGAATCCTACTAGGACTTGGAGTCCTAGTAGGACTCCTCCCTCTTGGTGCGCCCTACAGGGCCGTCCGGCCTCCCCCTCTCTCCTCCTTTATATACGGGGGAAAGGGGGCACCCAAAGCACAACAGAGAATCTCTTAGCTGTGTGCAGTGCCCCCTCCATAGTTTAACACCTCGGTCATATCGTCGTAGTGCTTATGTGAAGCCCTGCGCCGGTAACATCATCATCACCGTTGCCATGTCGTCAGGCTGACGGAACTCTCCCTCGTCCTCGACTAGATCAAGAGCATGAGGGACGTCATCATGCTGAACATGTGCTGAACACGGAGGTTCCATACGTTCGGTACTTGGATCGGTTGGATCGTGAAGACGTTCGACTACATCATTCGCGTTACTAAACGCTTCCGCTTTCGGTCTACGAGGGTACGTGGACACACTCTCCCGTCCCGTTGCTATGTATCTCCTAGATAGATCTTGCGTGATCGTAGTGTTGGGGAATGTAGTAATTTCAAAAAAAAATCCTACACACACGCAAGGATCATGGTGATGCATTGCAACAAGAGGGGAGAGTGTTGTCCACGTACCCTCGTAGACCGAAAGTGGAAGCGTTAGAATAACGCGGTTGATGTAGTCATACGTCTTCACGATCCGACCGATCCAAGCACCGAACGTACGGCACCTCCGAGTTCAGCACACGTTCAGCTCGATGACGATCCCCGGACTCCAATCCAGCTGGGTGTCGGGGATGAGTTCGGTCAGCACGACGGCGTGGTGACGATGATGATGTTCTACCGACGCAGGTGAAAGATTGTGGATGTCGCCTAGAGGGGGGGTGAATAGGCGTTTTAAAATAATTATGGTTTAGGCTTGAACAAATGCGGAATAAACCTAGAGGTTAATTTGTCAAGCACAAAACCTAAAACAACTAGGCTCACCTATGTGCACCAACAACTTATGCTCAGCAATAAGCAACTATGTGATAGCAAGATATATGACAAAGAACAATATGGCTATCACAAAGTAAAGTGCATAAGTAAAGGGCTCGGGTAAGAGATAACCAAGGCACGCGGAGACGATGATGTATCCCGAAGTTCACACCCTTGAGGATGCTAATCTCCGTTTGGAGCAGTGTGGAGGCACAATGCTCCCCAAGAAGCCACTAGGGCCATCGTAATCTCCTCACGCCCTCGCACAATGCAAGATGCCGTGATTCCACTAAGGGACCCTTGAGGGTGGTCACCGAACCTGTACAAATGGCAACCCTTGGGGGCGGTCACCGGACTCGTACACTTTGGCAACCCTTGGGGGCGGTCAGGGTACCCGTCAAATTGCTCGGGGCGATCTCCACAACCTAATTGGAGACCCCGATGCTTGCGCAGAGATTTACACCACAATGATTGAGCTACGAACACCACCAACCGTCTAGGGCGCCCAAGCAGCCAAGAAGAACAAGCTCAAGGGCACCAAGCACCCAACAGTAATAAGCTTCTCAACTTGTAACTTCCACGTATCACGTGGAGAACTCAAACCGATGCACCAAATGCAATGGCTAGGGCACACGGAGTGCCCAAATCCTTCTCTCTCAAATCCCACCGAAGCAACTAATGCTAGGGAGGAAAATGAGAGGAAGAACAAGAAGGAGAACACCAAGAACTCCAAGATCAAGATCCAAGGGGTTCCCCTCACATAGAGGAGAAAGTGATTGGTGGAAATGTGGATCTAGATCTCCTCTCTCTTTTCCCTCAAAAGCTAGCAAGAATCCATGGAGGGATTGAGAGTTAGCAAGCTCGAAGAAGGTCAACAATGGGGGAAGAACACGAGCTAAAAGGATAAGGTTCATTGGGGAAGAAGACCCCCTTCTATAGGAGGGGGAAAATCCAACCGTTACCCCACTGTACATCCCCGCACAGAGCGGTACTACCGCTAGGGCAGGGCGGTACTACCGCTGAGAGCAGTACTATCGCTCCCACCCAGCGGTACTACCGCGCTGACGAGGAAGACAGGGCCCTCGCCCCAGAGCGGTACTACCGCAGGAGTAAGAGCGGTACTACCGCAGGAGTAAGAGCGGTACTACCGCTTGGAGCGGTACTACCGCCACTACTACCGCTCCTTGTACCGCAAAACCCGACACGAAAAACATCGGTCTCGAATTGAGGCGATACCAACACAGAACCAGAGCCGTACTACCGCTTGTGGCCATGGGCGGTACTACCGCTGTGGGACAGCGGTACTACCGCTTGTGGCGATAAGCGGTGCTACCGCTCCGGCCCAGTGGTACTACCGCTGGCGCCAACCTTATGCCCCAACCACGAAAACAAAGAATACTCCAAGGAAAACCAGAACTGCCATAACTTCTTCATATGAGCTCCGAATTGAGCAAACTCAAGCTTGTTGGATAGAGCAAGACGAGTAGCATCAAAACAGTGGTTATAGTAAGAAGAGGTAGGGGAGGTATGCTTAGCAAACAAAGGAGTGAAACCTCCAACCGAGAAGAACCGGCATACCCTCCAACATCGAAAACATCATAGAAGATGCATGTGAACTCCGTTTTCGATGAACTCGAGCTTGTCATAAAAATGACCATAAGCTCCAAATCTCACAAGGAGAAGAACCAAACAAGAACCAAAAAGATGATGCAAGGATGCAATGGTTTGAGTTCTCTATGACGATACAATCAAGCAACTCATCGAGAGCCCCCCTTGATAGTACGACAATCAATCCTATAACCCGGTCTCCCACAACTACCGTGAGACCGGTAAAATAGAAAACCTATCAAGGGCAAACCTTTGCCTTGCACCTAATCCACTTGAGCTAGATGATGACGATCTTCTCCTCCTCAAGATGGGCCACCTTTCTTGATTGCGTTGGCTCGATGAAGACTAGTAGATTGCTCCCCCATACTCCACTATGGGTGAGCCACTCTTCTGCACATCTTCACAAGTCCATTGTCGCCACAATGGACGGCAAGCTTCAAGCATATGATCTCTTCGTGATGATCCTACTTGAACTTACACACCGCAACCTAACCCCACAAAGAACTCTCACGAAGACCATGGGTTAGTACACAAAGCGTAATTGACCATGCTTACCATACCATGGGATCGCTTGATCCCTCTCGGTACATCTTCTATGCTTTGTGTGTTGATCAACTTGATTCATTCTTTGACTTAGTCTTGATCAACCCTTGAATCTTTCCAACTCTCTTCATTTGGATGATGTCTTGAAGGTAAACATGAATGATCACACACTCTTCTTCTTCAAGACATGCTTGCTATAAGCTCAAAACTCATAAGACCAATCTTTGGATAACTCCTTAATCGCACCTTGGTCATCACAAACTCTCGTTGAAACCAACAAATGAACTCCAAGAGAAGCCTATGGACAAACCCTTCAAATATAACTCAAGGCAACCATTAGTCCATAGAGATTGTCATCAATTACCAAAACCACACATGGGGGCACCACATGTCCTTTCAGCAGGGCTTCGCCTAAGCACTGCAACGTATGACCGAGGTGGAATATGGTGGAGGGGGGCACCGCACACGGCTAAGGAACGATCACGAAGATCAACTTGTGTGTCTATGGGGTGTCCCCCTGCCCCCGTATATAAAGGAGCAAGGGGGGAGGCGGCTGGGCTAGAGGAGGGCGCGCCAAGGGGGGAGTCCTACTCCCACCGGGAGTAGGACTCCTCCTATCCTTGTTGGAGTAGGAGAGAAGGAAAGAGGAGGAGAGGGAAAAGGAAAAGGGGGCCGCACCCCTTGTCCAATTCGGACCAGAGGGGGGGGGGCTGTAACGCCCACGATGCGGCTATATCTCCCACGTGTCGAAGCACGACTTAGAGGCATAACCGCATGGTGGTTTTGTCGCAAGAAGGGTCATCTTCACACGATCCCATGTAATGAACAAGAATGGGATAAAGAGAGTTGGCTTACAATCGCCACTTCACACAATACATAATTAAGATCATACATCATTCAAATACACTCATAGACTGGCTACGGTCAAAATCCAAATGAAAAGAAGACAACCCCAAATGCTAGATCCCCAATCGTCCCGACTGGGCTCCGCTACTGATCATCTGGAAACAATACATAACAACCAAGGGCCTCATCAAACTCCCACTTGAGCTCGGTCACGCCATCTACGCTGGTATCCACGGCACCTGCATCTGTTTTGGTAGAATCTGTGAGCCACGGGGACTCAGCAATCTCACACCCACGAGATCAAGACTATTTAAGCTCATAGGTAGGAAAGGGGTAATATGGTGGAGCTGCAGCAAGCACTAAGAATATATGGTGGCTAACATACGCAAGTGAGAGCGAGAAGAGAAGCAACGCATCGGTCGAGAAGCTAGAAGCGATCAAGAAGTGATCCTCAAACTACTTACGGTCATACATAACTCAAACCGTGTTCACTTCCCGGACTCCGCCGAGAAGAGACCATCACGGCTACACACACGGTTGATGCATTTTAATGAAGTCAAGTGTCAAGTTATCTACAACCAGACATTAACAAATTCCCATCTGCCTCATAACCGTGGGCACGGCTTTCAAAAGATAATATACCCTGCCGGGGTGTCCCAACTTAGCCCATCATAAGCTCTCACGGTCAACGAAGGATAAACCTTCTCCCGGGAAGACCCGATCAGTCTCGGAATCCCGGTTCGCAAGACATTTCGACAATGGTAAAACAAGACCAGCAAAGCCACCCGATGTGCCGACAAATCCCGATAGGAGTCGCACGTATCTCGTTCTTAGGGCACACCGGATAGGTCGTCAGCCTACGAGTAAAACCAGCCCTCGAGTTGCCCCGTGGTGGCCCCGCAGTCTGCCCGTTTCGGACCAACACTCGAAGGAGCACTGGCCCGGGGGGTTAAATAAAGATGACCCTCGTGCTCGTGAAAACCCAAGGGAAAAAGGCTTAGGTGGCAAATGGTAAAACCAAGGTTGGGCCTTGCTGGAGGAGTTTTATTCAAAGCAAACTGTCAAGGGGGTCCCATAAATCACCCAACCGCGTAAGGAACGCAAAATCAAGGAACATAACACCGGTATGACGGGAACTAAGGCGGCAAGAGTGGAACAAGTCACCAGGCATAAGGCCGAGCCTTCCACCCTTTACCAAGTATATAAGGTGCATTAATTAAACAAGAGATATTGTGATATCCCAAAATATCCATGTTCCGACCAGGAACAAACTTCATCTTCACCTGCAACTAGCAACGCTATAAGAGGGGCTGAGCAAAAGCGGTGACATAGCCAAACAACGGTTTGCTAGGACAGGATGGTTAGAGGCTTGACATGGAAAAATGGGAGGCATGATAAGCAATGGCAGGTAGAGCTAACATGACGATAGAGCGAGCAACAAGCAAGGCAAAGATAGAAGTGATATCGAAGGTATGGTCATCTTGCCTGCAAAGTTCTTAGAGTTGTCGAAGGCTTGATCCTCGTTAGCGTACTCAACAGGTTCCTCGTGCACGTACTCGTCTCCCGGCTCTACCCAAAGCAAGAACACAAGCAATGGAACCACAATCAAACATGGAGCAATGCACAAGCAACATGATGCAATACATGACATGATATGCGAGATGTGATATGCAATGCATATGCGGGCTCCGGAAGGGAAAATGATGAACAAGGCATCAACTTGGTAAACCAAGTATGCCGCTGGAAAGATGAGATGATTTCGGTTGAAATCGATATAAAGATCACCGGAATCAGATGCACGGTTTGCAAATGGCAAGCAAAACAAGAATGACACAAATCTGCGATTAACAGCACGATGCTACTTAGCATGCAACAAGAAACTATGCTACAGCACCCCAACATAAAAGCAAAGCATATGATAGTGATCTACAGGAGATTATTGACAAAAGAGAACACTGAGCTACAGCTAAATCACACCATAATAGGTTCAAACAAGCATGGGAAAAGTGCAAAAGATATCAGGTTTGACATGGCATAAACAGCATCAGGTAGCAATGTTCAGAGCAAGTAATCAACATGCTACAGGAACTTATAATAGCAAAACAAGACATGACATGATTCTACTCAAAGCATAGAACAAAAGTCCCTTACTGACCATGAGCCAAAAAGGATCAGAAGAAATGATGGCATCCATGTAAACATAGCACGTTTCGTTAACGGGTTCAGCAAACAGGGCATGACATTGACAGAATTATGAAGGCATATTCGCGAGCTCGATTCACTCACCACAAGTCATTGCATGACAATAAAAGCATAGCATCAGCAAGAAGACATATTTATGAAGCTATCCAAGGCAAGAACAAGTAAATAGCATGCAAGGATCAACTACAACAACCTTGGCAAAATTGAATAACATGTAAACAATCTGCCAGGAAACATTTTATAGCAAAAGTAGAGCACGAAAATGACAAGCTAGACTACTCCATAATTTCACATAGGGGCATGAATGGATAGATCATAACCATATGTTCAAAACATCCTTACTGAAGTATCTCAAAATATGCATGGATCTCTCTGTAGCATCAAGTTTACATAGCATAAAAATAACAGCAGAACAGGGACTAAAATCAGCAACATCACGAGGCCTAGTTTGCATGCTTGTGCTAGTCACCACATTGGTCACAAAAATACATGGTAAACACCTCTGTAAGGATGGCATGGCATAGTTCGAAACACATGTAGGGCTCAAATACATAAGGTGCACACATCAATCATGGCAAAAATGACAAAAGTGCATGTTCTGATAAGAATCTGAAACTAACATCACATAGCCCTCTTCCAACAGCATTTTGGGCATCAAGACTAGCTCAAATGAAAATGATGCAATGAGATAAAATGATGTACTCGTCGATATGAACAAACCGGTTAGCTACATGCCCAAAACGGAGCCACGGGTGCAAAGTTATGATGCGATGAACATGTCACAAAATTATGCAGACTTGGCGGAAAAAACGAGGTCAACCTCTAGGAACTGGATCTGGATCGGGCACGGGCGCGCGAAACAAGGTTGGCCGGAGCTGTAGGTCGCGGATGGAGAGGAGGAGGCCGGAGGAGGACGCCGGCGGGTCGGGGCGGACGGATCCGGCCGGATCGGCACCGGCGGAGGCGGTGGCGGCCGGAGGCGCGACGGCGCGTGGCGCGCGGGGCGTAGCGGGGTCGGGCGCGGCGACGCCGACCTCGGCGGCGTCGGCGGGCGACGGGCGGCGGCGGCCGGAGGCGCGACGGCGCGGGGCGCGCGGGGAGGCGGCGGCGGCTGGGCCCGCGGGGGCCGGGAGCGGGTCAAGCGGGACGCGGCGGCGTGCCACGTGTCGCGGCCCGAGTGGCTGGGGCGCGGCGGCGGACGTGTCCGGCGGCAGAGAGGGAGCGGGCTAGGGTTTCGGGATCCGGAAATTTTGGAGGGGTGCACATATTTATAGGTAGAGGGAGCTAGGAGACTCCAAATTGGGTGTAGTTTTCGCCCACACGATCGTGATCCGACAACGGAGAGCATGGAAGAGACTTAGATGGGTTATTGGGCTGTTTTGGAGGGGTGTTGGGCTGCTCAAAAGAGGCCTTTGCGGTTATGCGGTTAAACGTTGGAGTATCAAACGAGCTCCAAATGACTCGAAACTTGACAGGTGTCTACCGGTGGTGTACCGAGGCCACTTGGCAAGCCTCGGTCCATTCCGAGAACGTTTCACACCCGCACACGAAAAGAGACAAGAGGGATGCGCCGGTGCATGTGGGAGTGTCGGATTGCAAAACGGACTACGGGGAAAATGCTCAGATGCATGAGGCGAACACGTATGCAAATGAGATGCACATGATGACATGATATGAGATGCATGACAAGAATAAAATGCAAAACAAAAGACAAAAACCCAACCACGGAGGGAATATCATAGCACATAGCCGAAAATGGTAAGAGTTGGAGTTACAAATATGGAAAGTTACATCCGGGATCTTACAACACTCCACCGCTACAAGAGGATCTCGTCCCGAGATCTAGGACTAAAAGAACTCCGGATATTCGGAACAGAGGTGATCCTCGCGCTCCCAGGTGGCTTCTCGGTCGGAATGGTGTGACCACTTCACTTTCAGGAATTTGATTGACTTGTTGCGAGTCTTGCGCTCGGTTTCTTCAAGAATAGCAATGGGGTGCTCATGATAAGAGAGATCTTCTTGGAGGTCAATCTCTTCAAAGTTGATAGTGCACTCAGGAGTCTTGAAGCACTTGCGAAGCTGTGACACGTGAAACACATCGTGCACGTTTGTAAAGTTGGATGGAAGCTCAAGTTGATAGGCGAGATTGCCTCTTTTGCCAATGATCTTGAAAGGACCCACGTATCTAGGGGCAAGCTTCCCTTTGATACCGAAGCGACGAGTGCCTTTCATTGGAGAGACGCGGAGGTAGACATGGTCTTCGATTTCAAAAGCCACATCACGGTGCTTGTCATCATAATGGCTCTTCTGGCGCGATTGCGCGGCTTTGAGATTCTCATGAATGACTTTGCACATTTCTTCAGCTTCTGTGATCAAGTTGTTGCCAAGAAGTTGGCGCTCACCTGTCTCGGACCAGTTGAGAGGAGTACGGCACTTTCTGCCATAGAGAATTTCGAATGGGGCCTTGCCCGAACTCGCTTGGAAGTTGTTGTTGTAGGAGAACTCGGCATATGGAAGACAATCTTCCCACTTCATGCCAAAGGAAATGACACAAGCCCTGAGCATGTCTTCAAGGATTTGATTGACTCGCTCGACTTGGCCACTTGTTTGAGGATGGAAAGTTGTGCTGAAATGAATGTTGGTGCCCATGGCCTTCTGAAAGGAGTCCCGGAACTTAGAAGTGAAGATGCTTCCACGGTCTGAAGAGATCAATTGTGGAATGCCATGCAAGGAGACAATTCTGGAGGTGTATAGCTCTGCCAGCTGAGCTGCTGTGATAGATTCTTTGATAGGAAGGAAATGAGCCACTTTAATAAGCTTGTCAATGACAACGAAGATAGCATCATTTCCACGCTTGGACTTAGGAAAACCAGTCACGAAGTCCATCTCGATGTGATCAAACTTCCATTCCGGAATAGCAAGAGGTTGAAGGAGACCAGCTGGTCTTTGGTGTTCTGCTTTCACCCTTCTGCAGACATCACATTCATTCACGAATTGAGCAATTTCTCGCTTCATTCGAGTCCACTAATACGACTGCTTGAGGTCATGGTACATCTTCGTACTTCCAGGATGAATGGATAGGAGGGAATTGTGTGCCTCATTCATGATGACTTTTCTCAGATCGCCTTTAGGAACCACAATTCGATCCTCGAAGAAAAGAGTATCTTTGTCATCCAAGCGATAGCACTTGTATTTGGAAATGCCCTTGTCGATACCACGTTTCACCTTCTTCACCATGGTGTCCAGGAGTTGTGCCTCACGAATTTGATCTTCCAAAGTTGGAGAGATTATGAGGTTGGCAAGAAAGCCTTGAGAAACAACTTGAAGATTCAGCTTGTAGAAAGCTTCACAAAGATCCGGTTGGAAGGGCTTGAGAATTAGACTGTTGCAATAAGCCTTTCTGCTCAACGCATCTGCAATCACATTCGCCTTGCCAGGAGTATATTCAATACTTGGATTGTACTCTTGGATCATTTTGACCCATCGAGTTCGCCTGGGGTTGAGGTTGGGTTGAGTGCAGATATACTTGAGGCTCTTGTGATCGGTGAAAATGTCCACTTGCCTTCCCAATAAGAGATGTCTCCATGTTATCAATGCATGGACAACTGCCGCCAACTCAAGATCATGAGTGGGGTAGTTCTTTTCGTTGGGCTTCAACTGACGAGAGGTATAGGCCACAACTTTCTTCTCTTGCATTAACACAGCACCGAGACCTTGAAGAGAAGCATCGCAGAACACTTCGAATGGCTTGGATTCATCAGAAGGAGTCAAGACAGGAGCTGTGACTAGCTTCTCTTTGAGGGTGTTGAAAGCAACGTCACACTCAGGAGTCCAGACATGCTTGACATGCTTCTGGAGGAGGTTGGAAAGAGGCTTTGCAATCTTAGAGAAGTTCTCAACGAATCTTCGACAATAGCTTGCAAGACCAAGAAAACTGCGGAGCTGCTTGACATTCTAAGGAGGTTCCAAATTCAGAACTGCAGACACCTTCGCAGGATTAACAGCAATGCCCTTGGCGGAGATGATATGACCAAGGTAAAGAACTTCATCAAGCCAGAACTCACATTTGGAAAACTTCGCATAGAATTGATGCTCTCTGAGCTTGTCGAGCACCAATCACAAATGTTTGGCATGATCCGACTTATTCTTGGAGAAGACCAAAATATCATCGAGATACACCAAGACGAATTCATTGGTGTAGGGGTTGAAGATAAAGTTCATCATGCGAGAGAACGTTGGAGGAGCATTGACAAGGCCGAAAGACATGACAGTATATTCATAAGAACCATAGCTTGTTCTGAATGTTGTCTTGGGGATATCTTGTTCACGAATGCGAATCTGATGATAACCCATACGAAGGTCAAGCTTGGAGAATACTTTAGCACCTTTGAGTTGCTCGAAAAGCTCATTGATGTTGGGAAGTGGATACTTGTTCTTGATTGTCTTCTTGTTCAATGGACGGTAATCGACGCAAAGTCGGTCCATGCCATCCTTCTTCTGGACAAAAAGAACTCCACAACCCCATGGAGATGAACTCGGTCTGATCAAACCTAGATGCTCTTGTTCATCGAGCGGTTTCTTCAATTCCTTCAGCTCCTTGGGTCCAAGCTTGTAAGGACGCTTGCAAACGGGTTCAATTCCTAGCTCAAGATCGATAATGAACTCGACTGGCCGATGAGGAGGCATACCCGGAAGCTCTTCTGGAAAGACATCTTGGTACTCACAAACGACTAGAATCTGAGAGATAGCATTCAACTCGCCCTTCTCATTGAGAGAAAACAACCGAATGGTTTCATCACGAGCGGCATAGATGATAACATCCTCAGAAGAGTGTGTCAATTGAATTTCCCTGGCAGCACAATCAAGCTGAGCCTTGTGCTTAGAAAGCCAGTCCATCCCAAGAATTAGATCAATATCCGAGTCACCAAGAACAACTGGAGAAGACAGAAATTTATAGTCACCCATCTTGATACCGACATTTGGAACCATAAAACGAGAACTCATGTGCTTGCCCGGGGAAACAATTGCTAGAGTTCTATCCAAATATTCCGAAGTGAAATCATGCTTGGTAAAGAACGGCGTTGACATGAAACAATGCGATGCACCGGTATCAAATAAGACTTTTGCAAGAATATCATTAACTGAGAGATTACCCATTATCACATCAGAAGAATCCTCTGCTTGCGCTGCATTCATCATGTTCACCTTTGCAGACTTTGGATTATGCTTGACCACTGCATTGCTTGAAGATCTCACGGGAGGAGGAGGAGGAAGGCGCCTTTGGTTGAAGCACTTGTTCGCGTAGTGACCTTTCTGCTGGCACTTGTTGCAAGTCACTTCTGAGAGCAGATGATGATACGGAGCATTTGACCTTGCAGCTTGAGGCTGAGACTTGTTCTGATAGCCTGGGTTGGGTGGGTGGGAAGATCCACGACCACCTGAGTTCTTCTGCTGGTAAGGCTGACGAAATGGAGGAGGAGGAAGGTAGAACTTCTGCTGCTTAGCTGCCACTTGTGAGGAAGAAGAAGACTGAACTGCATCCCTGATTCTCTTCTTAGAAGCCTCACACTTGAGCTGAGCACCTTCTTGCTTCAGGGCCATATTGTAGAATTGATCAAACTGAGTAGGCTCAACAAGAACGAGAGCTAACTGCAGATCCTCTCTAAGGCCACCTCTGAATTGATAAATCATACTCTTCTCATCAGGAACGTCTTGTTTAGCAAAGCGAGCAAGTTTCTGAAACTTCTTGTTGTATTCGTACACTGACATGTTGCCTTGCTTGAGATTGCGGAACTCCTCACGCTTGCTCTCAACAACACTGGTAGGAATGTGGTGAGCTTTAAAGTCCCGACGGAAATCAGTCCAAGTAATCACTCGACCTCCTCTGGAATCCTTGTATTGCTGGAACCAATCAGCTGCTTGGTCCTTGAGCTGAAAAGAAGCGAACTTGACGTAGTCCTTAGGCCTGACATTGTTGCATTCAAAATGCTTGTTGATATCCACGAGCCAATCATCAGCGTCTGTGGCCTCGGCACAGTAGCTGAAAGACTTCGGCTGATTTGCAAGGAATTGGTTGAGGGTAGGAAACTGAGGCTGATGATTGAACTGCCCTTGACCTTGATTACCTTGGTTGCCTTGGCCTTGGTTGCGCTCTTGCATTAGCTGAATCAACAACTGAGCGTTGGCATTTGTGGTTGCCATCAAAGCTTGCCATGCCTCCGGAGGCAGAGGTGGAGGTGGAGGGTTCGCCTGACTCCCATCATTGCGTTCCGGATTCTGACGCGTTGGCGGAGCCATCCTGAAGAGGGTGACATCTGTTAGCATCTTGATAGACAGATAGACAAGTTGAATCAACGGATAGAAATTGCAACATATAGTCTTCACAATAAACATTCGAACAAGGATGAACGAATGAATTCCCAAAGCTAACATCACACGACCATTAAGGTGAGAAGCCACTTGATAAGAGATTGAAGAATGAAATAAACAAGGTACAACTGGAACAAATAAGGGGTAAGGATTACCCAATCACAAACCAAATATCTGCGGGAAGAAGTGCTAGAGCTACTTGAATCCCGCCTATAAACTCCCGAAACTTTCCGGTTATGCAATCGGGTGTTAGGGATACAGGGGAAGCAATATATCTCACCCAAACTAACAATCCCTACATCCAGTTGTATTCATCCGTCAACACATAACCAAGAAACCTTCAGAAATCGTGTACCTCAACCTTCGAAAAGAATCCGTTATACGAGTCATGGCAATACTCCCGAACTCCCCGGTACTGTGTGACGTCGACGTTATCTCACCAACAACTGCATAAAAGAGATTTTCGATGTCGGCAAAACTCAGGTATTCCAGAACTGCAACGATAAAATTGTGACGACAACACCTCGGAGCTCAACTCCCCGGGACACTGCCACAACCCCTAAATGTCAGGAGGCACCAAGAACAATGTTCTCGTCACAAAACCATCGGAACGATTCCAAGATACCCGCGTGATCCTAAAAAAAATTTAGTGAAATTTGAGGAGAGGAAAGTCAAAACATCTACGTTAGGAGACCTCACCAGAGCGACGAAGGGACTGAGGAGTAAAAAGAATCCTACTCTCTGATATATATAATCCTAAGACTCAAAACATTTTTTTGTTCTAGACTCAACAACGCCAGCAAACAATCAAGCAGGGGGCTCCTAAGTCGGGGATGGCTCTGATTACCAACTTGTAACGCCCACGATGCGGCTATATCTCCCACGTGTCGAAGCACGACTTAGAGGCATAACCGCATGGTGATTTTGTCGCAAGAAGGGTCATCTTCACACAATCCCATGTAATGAAAAAGAATGAGATAAAGAGAGTTGGCTTACAATCGCCACTTCACACAATACATAATTAAGATCATACATCATTCAAATACACTCATAGACCGGCTATGGTCAAAATCCAAATGAAAAGAAGACAACCCCAAATGCTAGATCCCCGATCGTCCCGACTGGGCTCCGCTACTGATCATCTGGAAACGATACATAGTAACGACCAAGGGCCTCATCAAACTCCCACTTGAGCTCGGTCGCGCCATCTGCGCTGGTATCCTCGGCACCTGCATCTGTTTTGGTAGAATCTGTGAGCCACGGGGACTCAGCAATCTCACACCCGCGAGATCAGGACTATTTAAGCTCATAGGTAGGAAAGGGGTAATATGGTGGAGCTGCAGCAAGCACTAAGCATATATGGTGGCTAACATACGCAAGTGAGAGCGAGAAGAGAAGCAACGCATCGGTCGAGAAGCTAGAAGCGATCAAGAAGTGATCCTGAAACTACTTACGGTCATACATAACTCAAACCGTGTTCACTTCCCGGACTCCGCCGAGAAGAGACCATCACGGCTACACACACGGTTGATGCATTTTAATGAAGTCAAGTGTCAAGTTATCTACAACCGGACATTAACAAATTCACATCTGCCTCATAACCGCGGGCACGGCTTTTGAAAGATAATATACCCTGCTGGGGTGTCCCAACTTAGCCCATCATACGCTCTCACGGTCAACGAAGGATAAACCTTCTCCCGGGAAGACCCGATCAGTCTCGGAATCCCGGTTCACAAGACATTTCGACAATGGTAAAACAAGACCAGCAAAGCCACCCGATGTACCGACAAATCCCGATAGGAGTCGCACGTATCTCGTTCTCAGGGCACACCGGATAGGTCAGCCTACGAGTAAAACCAGCCCTCGAGTTGCCCCGTGGTGGCCCCGTAGTCTGCCTGTTTCGGACCAACACTCGAAGGAGCACTGGCCCGGGGGGGGGGGGAGGGGTTAAAATAAAGATGACCCTCGGGCTCGCGAAAACCCAAGGGGAAAAGGCTTACGTGGCAAATGGTAAAACCAAGGTTGGGCCTTGTTGGAGGAGTTTTATTCAAAGCGAACTGTCAAGGGGGTCCCATAAATCACCCAACCGCGTAAGGAACGCAAAGTCAAGGAACATAACACCGGTATGACGGAAACTAGGGCGGCAAGAGTGGAACAAGTCACCGGGCATAAGGCCGATCCTTCCACCCTTTACCAAGTATATAAGGTGCATTAATTAAACAAGAGATATTGTGATATCCCAAAATATCCATGTTCCGACCAGGAACAAACTTCATCTTCACCTGCAACTAGCAATGCTATAAGAGGTGCTGAGCAAAAGCGGTGACATAGCCAAACAACGGTTTGCTAGGACAGGATGGTTAGAGGCTTGACATGGCAAAATGGAAGGCATGATAAGCAATGGCAGGTAGAGCTAACATAACGATAGAGCGAGCAACAAGCAAGGCAAAGATAGAAGTGATATCAAAGGTATGGTCATCTTGCCTGCAAAGTTCTCAGAGTTGTCGAAGGTTTGATCCTCGTTAGCATACTCAACAGGTTCCTCGTGCACGTACTCGTCTCCCGGCTCTACCCAAAGCAAGAACACAAGCAATGGAACCACAATCAAACATGGAGCAATGCACAAGCAACATGATGCAATACATGACATGATATGTGAGATGTGATATGCAATGCATATGCGGGCTCCGGAAGGGAAAATGATGAACAAGGCATCAACTTGGCAAACCAAGTATGCCGCTGGAAAGATGAGATGATTTCGGTTGAAATCGATATAAAGATCACCGGAATCGGATGCACGGTTTGCAAATGGCATGCAAAACAAGAATGACATAAATCTGCGATTAACAGCATGATGCTACTTAGAATGCAACAAGAAACTACGCTACAGCACCCCAACATAAAAACAAAGCATATGACAGTGATCTACAGGAGATGCTTGACAAAAAAGGAACACTGAGCTACGGCTAAATCACACCATAACAGGTTCAAACAAGCATGGGAAAAGTGCAAAAGATATTAGGTTTGACATGGCATAAATAGCATCAGGTAGCAATGTTCAGAGCAAGTAATTGACATGCTACAGGAACTTATAATAGCAAAACAAGGCATGACATGATTCTACTCAAAGCATAGAACAAAAGTCCCTTAATGACCATGAGCCAAAAAGTATCAGAAGAAATAATGGCATGGATGTAAACATAGCAAGTTTCGTTAACAGATTCAGCAAACAGGGCATGACATTGACAGAATTATGAAGGCATCTTCGCAAGCTCGATTCACTCACCACAAGTCATTGCATGACAAGATAAGCATAGCATCAACAAGAAGACATGTTTATGAAGCTATCTAAGGCAAGAACAAGTTCATAGCATGCAAGGATCAACTACAACAACCTTGGCAAAATTGAATAACATGTAAACAATCTGCCAAGAAACATTTTATAGCAAAAGTAGAGCACGAAAATGACATGCTAGACTACTCCATAATTTCACACAGGGAAATGAATGGATAGAGCATAACCATATGTTCAAAACATCCTTACTGAAGTATCGCAAAATATGCATGGATCTCTCTGTAGCATCAAGTTTACATGGCATAAAAATAACAGCAGAACAGGGACTAAAATCAGCAACATCACGAGGACTAGTTTGCATGCTTGTGCTAGTCACCACATTGATCACAAAAATACATGGTAAACACCTCTGTAAGTATGGCATGGCATAGTTCAAAACACATGTAGGGCTCAAATACATAAGGTGCACACATCAATCATGGCAAAAATGACAAAAGTGCATGTTCTAATAAGAATTTGAAACTAACATCACATAGCCCTCTTCCAACAGCATTTCGGGCATCAAGATGAGCTCAAATGAAAATGATGCAATGAGATAAAATGATGTACTCGTCGATATGAACAAACCGGTTAGCTACATGCCCAAAACGGAGCCACGGGTGCAAAGTTATGATGCGATGAACATGTCACAAAATTATGCAGACTTGGTGAAAAAAACGAGGTCAACCTCTAGGAACTGGATCTGGATCGGGCACGGGCGCGCGAAACGAGATTGGCCGGAGCTGCAGGTCGCGGATGGAGAGGAGGAGGCCGGAGGAGGACGCCGGCGGGTCGGGGCGGACGGATCCGGCCGGATCGGCACCGGCGGAGGCGGTGGCGGCCGGAGGCGCGACGGCGCGTGGCGCGCGGGGCGCGGCGGGGTCGGGCGCGGCGACGCCGACCTCAGCGGCGTCGGAGGGCGACGGGCGGCGGCGGCCGGAGGCGCGACGGCGCGGGGCGCGCGGGAAGGCGGCGACGGCTGGGCCCGCGGGGGCCGGGAGCGGGCCGAGTGGGCCGGCGGCGGCGGGACGCGGCGGCGTGCCACGTGTCGCGGCCCGAGTGGCTGGGGCGCGGCGGCGGACGTGTCCGGCTCCGCCCGGACGTGTCCGGCGGCGGAGAGGGAGCGGGCTAGGGTTTCGGGATCCGGAAATTTTGGAGGGGTGCACATATTTATAGGTAGAGGGAGCTAGGAGACTCCAAATGGGGTGTAGTTTTCGCCCACACGATCGTGATCCGACGACGGAGAGCATGGAAGAGACTTAGTTGGGTTATTGGGCCGTTTTGGAGGGGTGTTGGGCTGCAACTCAAAAGAGGCCTTTGCGGTTATGTGGTTAACCGTTGGAGTATCAAACGAGCTCCAAATGACTCGAAACTTGACAGGTGGTCTACCGGTGGTGTACCAAGGCCACTTGGCAAGTCTCGGTCCATTCCGAGAACGTTTCACACCCGCACACGAAAAGAGATAAGAGGGGTGCGCCGGTGCATGTAGGAGTGTCGGATTGCAAAACGGACAACGGGGAAAATGCTCAGATGCATGAGGCGAACACGTATCCAAATGAGATGCACATGATGACATGATATGAGATGCATGACAAGAATAAAATGCAAAACAAAAGACAAAAACCCAACCACGGACGGAATATCATAGCACATATCCGAAAATGGCAAGAGTTGGAGTTACAAATATGGAAAGTTACATCCAGGGTGTTACAGGGGCGCAAGCCTTCTTCTTTTTGGCCTCTCTCCTCTATTCCCGTATGGCCCAATAAGGCCCATATACTCCCCGGCGAATTCCCGTAACTCTCCAGTACTCCGAAAAATACCCGAATCACTCGGAACCTTTCCGAAGTCCGAATATAGTCGTCCAATATATCAATCTTTACGTCTCGACCATTTCGAGACTCCTCGTCATGTCCCCGATCTCATCCGGGACTCCGAACTCCTTCGGTACATCAAAACTCATAAACTCATAATATAACTGTCATCGAAACCTTAAGCGTGCGAACCCTACGGGTTCGAGAACTATGTAGACATGACCGAAACATGTTTTCGGTCAATAACCAATAGCGGAACCTGGATGCTCATATTGGCCCCCACATATTCTACGAAGATCTTTATCGGTCAACCCTCATAACAACATACGTTGTTCCCTTTGTCATCGGTATGTTACTTGCCCGAGATTCGATCATCGGTATCCCAATACCTAGTTCAATCTCATTACCGACAAGTCTCTTTACTCGTTATGTAATGCATCATTCCGCAAATAACTCATTAGTCACATTGCTTGCAAGGCTTATAGTGATGTGCATTACCGAGAGGGCCCAGAGATACCTCTCCGACAATCGGAGTGACAAATCCTAATCTCGAAATATGCCAATCCAACATGTACCTTCGGAGACACCTGTAGAGCTCCTTTATAATAACCCAGTTACGTTGTGACGTTTGGTAGCACACAAAGTGTTCCTCCGGTAAATGGGAGTTACATAATCTCATAGTTGTAGGAACATGTATAAGTCATGAAGAAAGCAATAGCAACATACTAAACGATCAAGTGCTAAGCTAACGGAATGGGTCATGTTAATCACATCATTCTCCTAATGACGTGATCCCGTTAATCAAATGACAACTCATGTCTATGGCTAGGAAACTTAACCATCTTTGATTCACGAGCTAGTCAAGTAGAGGCATACTAGTGACACTATGTTTGTCTATGTATTCACACATGTACTATGTTTCCGTTTAATACATTTCTAGCATGAATAATAAACATTTATCATGAAATAAGGAAATAAATAATAACTTTATTATTGCCTCTAGGGCATATTTCCTTCAGTCTCCCACTTGCACTAGAGTCAATAATCTAGTTCACATCGCCATGTGATTTAACACCAATATTCATATCTGTATATGATTAACACCCATAGTTCACATCGTCATGTGACCAACACCCAAAGGGTTTACTAGAGTCAATAATCTAGTTCACATCGCTATGTGATTAACATCCAAAGAGTACTAAGGTGTGATCATGTTTTGCTCGTGAGAGAAGCTTAGTCAACGGGTCTATCACATTCAGAGCCGTATGTATTTTGCAAATATTCTATGTCTACAATGTTCTGCACGGAGCTACTCTAGCTAATTGCTCCCATTTTCAATATGTATCCAGATTGAGACTTAGAGTCATCTGGATCGGTGTAAAAGTTTGCACCAATGTAACTCTTTACGACGGGCTCTTTTATCACCTCCATAATCGAGAAATATTTCCTTAGTCCTCACTAAGGATATTCTTGACCAATGTCCAGTGATCTACTCCTAGATCACTATTGTACTCCCTTGCCCAATTCAGTGCAAGGTATACAATAGGTCTGGTACATAGCATAGCATACTTTATAGAACCTATGACTGAGGCACAGGGAATGACTTTCATTCTCTTTTCTATTTTCTGCCGTGGTCGGGATTCGAGTCTTACTCAATTTCACACCTTTGCAACATAGGCAAGAACTCTTTCTTTGACTGTTCCATTTTGAACTACTTCAAAATCTTGTCAAGGTATGTGCTCATTGAAAATCTTATCAAGCGTCTTGATCTATCTCAATAGATCTTGATGCTCAATATGTAAGTAGCTTTACAGAGATATTTCATCGAAAAACTTTTATTCAAGTATCCCTTTATGCTATCCAGAAATTCTATATCATTTCCAATTAACAATATGTCATCTACATATAATATCAAAAATGCTACAGAGCTCCCACTCACTTTCTTGTAAATACAGCCTTCTCCAAAAGTCTGTATAAAACCATATGCTTTGATCAACTATTCAAGCATATATTCCAACTCTGAGATGCTTGCACCAGTCCATAGATGGATCGCTGGAGCTTGCACATTTTGTTAGCACCTTTCGGATTGACAAAACCTTCTGGTTGCATCATATACAACTCTTCTTTAAGAAAACCATTAAGGAATGCAGTTTTGACACCCATTTGCCAGATTTCATAAAATGTGGTAATTGCTAACATGATTCGGACAGACTTAAGCATCGCTACAGTTGAGAAAATCTCATTGTAGTCAACACCTTGAACTTGTCGAAAAACCTTTTTATGATAAGTCGAGCTTTGTAGATAGTAACACTACTATCAGCATCTGTCTTCCTCTTGAAGATCCATTTATACAATATGGCTTGCCGATCATCGGGCAACTCCACCAAAGTCCACACTTTGTTCTCATACATGGATCCCATCTCAGATTTTATGGCCTCAAGCCATTTCGCGGAATCTGAGCTCATCATCGCTTCCTCATAGTTCGTAGGTTCATCATGGTCTAGTAACATGACCTCCAGAATAGGATTACCGTACCACTCTGGTGCGGACTGTACTTTGGAAGACCTACGAGGTTTTGTAGTAACTTAATCTGAAGTTTCATGATCATCATCATTAGCTTCCTCACTAATTGGTGTAGGAATCACTGGAACTGATTTCTATGATGAATTACTTTCCAATTCGGGAGAATGTACAAATTACCTTATCAAGCTCTACTTTCCTCCCACTCACTTCTTTCGAGAGAAACTCCTTCTCTAGAAAGGATCCATTCTTAGCAACAAAGATTTTGCTTTCGGATCTGTGATAGAAGGTGTACCCAACAGTTTCCTTTGGGTATCCTATGAAGATGCGCTTCTTCGATTTGGGTTCTAGCTTATCAGGTTGAAACTTTTTCACATAAGCATCGTAGCCCCAAATTTTAAGAAACAACATCTTTGGTTTCTTGCTAAACCACAGTTCATAAAGCGTCATTTCAACGGATTTTGATGGTGCCCTATTTAAAGTGAATGCAGCTGTCTCTAATGCATAACCCTAAAACGATAGTGGTAAATCAGTAAGATACATCATAGATCGCACCATATCCAATAAAGTGCAGTTACGACATCCGGACACACCATTGCGTTGTGGTGTTCCATGTGGCGTGAGCTGTGAAATTATACCACATTCTTTATATGAAGGCCAAACTCGTAACTCAAATATTCTCCTCCACGATCAAATCGTAGAAACTTTATTTTCTTGTTACGATGATTCTCCACTTCACTCTGAAATTCTTTGAACTTTTCAAATGTTTCAGACTTGTGTTTCATTAAGTAGATATACTCATATCTGCTCAAATCATTTGCGAAGGTCAGAAAATAACGATAGTCGCCACGAGCATCAACACTCATTGGATCGCATACATCGGTATGTATTATTTCCAACAAGTCAGTAGCTCGTTCCATTGTTCCAGAGAACGGAGTTTTAGTCATCTTGCCCAAAAGGCACGGTTCGCAAGCATCAAATGATTCATAACCATGTGATTCCAAAAATCCATCTTTATGGAGTTTCTTCATGTGCTTTACACCGATATGACCCAAATGGCAGTGCCACAAATAAGTTGCACTATCATTATTAACTTTGCATCTTTTGGCATCAACATTATGAATATGTGTATCACTACGATCGAGATCCAACAAACTATTTTCATTGGGTGTATGACCATTTGAAGGTTTTATTCATGTAAACAGAACAACAATTATTCTCTGACTTTAAATGAATAACCGTATTGCAATAAACATGATCAAATCATATTCATGCTCAACGCAAACGCCAAATAACATTTATTTAGGTTTAACACTAATCCTGAAAGTATAGGGAGTTTGCGATGATGATCATATCAATCTTGGAACTACTTCCAACACTCATCATCACTTCCCCTTCAACTAGTCTTTGTTTATTCTGTAACTCCTGTTTTGAGTTACTAATCTTAGCAACCGAACAAGTATCAAATACTCAGGGGCTACTATAAACACTAGTAAGGCACACATCAATAACCTGTATATCAAACATACCCTTGTTCACTTTGCCATCCTTCTTATCCACCAAATATTCAGGGCATTTCCGCTTCCAGTGACCATTTCCTTTGCAGTGTAAGCACTCAGTTTCAGGCTTTGGTCCAGCTTTGGTCTTCTTCACGGGAGTGACAACTTGTTCGCCATTCTACTTGAAGTTTCCCTTTCTTTCCCTTTGCCCTTTTCTTTAAACTAGTGGTCTTGTCAATCATCAACACTTGATGCTCTTTCTTGATTTCTACCTTCGTCAATTTCAACATCACGAAGAGCTCGGGAATCGTTTTCGTCATCCCTTGCATACTATAGTTCATCATGAAGTTCTAGTAACTTAGTGATGGTAACTAGAGAATTCTGTCAATCACTATCTTATCTGGAAGATTAACTCCCACTTGATTCAAGCGATTGAAGTACCCAGACAATCTGAGCACATGCTCACTAGTTGAGCGATTCTCCTCCATCTTTTAGCTATAGAACTTGTTGGAGACTTCATATCTCTCAACTCGGGTATTTGCTTGAAATATTAACTTCAATTCCTGGAACATCTCATATGGTCCATGACGTTCAAAACATCTTTGAAGTCCCGATTCTAAGCCGTTAAGCATGCTGCACTAAACTATCAAGTAGTCATCATATTGAGCTAACCAAACGTTCATAACGTCTGCATCTGCTTCTGCAATAGGTCTGTCACCTAGCGGTGCATCAAGGACATAATTCTTCTGTGCAGCAATGAGGATAAACCTTAGATCACGGATCCAATCCGCATCATTGCTACTAACATTTTTCAACATAAGTTTTCTCTAGGAACATATCAAAATAAACATATGAAAGCAACAACGCGAGCTATTGATCTACAACATAATTTGCAAAATACTACCAGGACTAAGTTCATGATAAATTTAAGTTCAATTAATCATATTACTTAAGAACTCCCACTTAGACAAACATCTCTCTAGTCATCTAAGTGATCACGTGATCCAAATCAACTAAACCATGTCCGATCATCACGTGAGATGGAGTAGTTTTCAATGGTGAACATCACTATGTTGATCATATCTACTATATGATTCATGCTTGACCTTTCGGTCTCCGTGTTCCGAGGCCATATCTGTATATGCTAGGCTCGTCAAGTTTAACCTGAGTATTCCGCGTGTGCAACTGTTTTGCACCCATTGTATTTGAACGTAGAGCCTATCACACCCGATCATCACGTGGTGTCTCAGCACGAAGAACTTTCGCAACGGTGCATACTCAGGGAGAACACTTCTTGATAATTTAGTGAGAGATCATCTTAAAATGCTACTGTCAATCAAAGCAAGATAAGATGCATAAAGGATAAACATCACATGCAATCAATATAAGTGATATGATATGGCCATCATCATCTTGTGCTTGTGATCTCCATCTCCGAAGCACCGTCGTGATCACCATCATCATCGGCGCGACACCTTGATCTCCATCGTAGCATCGTTGTCGTTACGCCATCTATTGCTTCTACGACTATCGCTACCGCTTAGTGATAAAGTAAAGCAATTACAGGGTGTTTGCATTTCATACAATAAAGCGACAACCATATGGCTCCTGCCAGTTGCCGATAACTTTGGTTACAAAACATGATCATCTCATACAAAAAATATAGCATCACGTCTTGACCATATCACATCACAACATGCCCTGCAAAAACAAGTTAGACGTCCTCTACTTTGTTGTTGCAAATTTTACATGGCTACTACAGGCTTAGCAAGAACCGTTCTTACCTATGCATCAAAACCACAACGATAGTTTGTCAAGTTGGTGTTGTTTTAACCTTCGCAAAGACCGGGCGTAGCCACACTCGGTTCAACTAAAGTGAGAGAGACAGACACCCGCCGGTCACCTTTAAGCAACAAGTGCTCGTAGTGGTGAAACCAGTCTCGCGTAAGCGTATGTGTAATGTCGGTCCGGGCCGCTTCATCTCACAATGCCGCTGAACCAAAGTATGACATGCTGGTAAGCAGTCTGACTTATATTGCCCACAAATCACTTGTGTTCTACTCGTGCATATGACATCTATGCATAAAACCAGGCTTGGATGCCACTGTTGGGGAACGTAGTAATTTCAAAAAATTTCCTACGCACACGCAAGGATCATGGTGATGCATAGCAATGAGAGGGAAGAGTGTTGTCCACGTACCCTCGTAGACCAAAAGCGGAAGCATTAGAATAACGCGGTTGATGTAGTCGTACGTCTTCACGATCCGACCGATCCAAGCACCGAACGTACGGCACCTCCAAGTTCAGCACATGTTCAGCTCGATGACGATCCCCGGACTCCGATCCAGCAAGGTGTCGGGGATGAGTTCCGTCAGCACGACGGCGTGGTGACGATGATGATGTTCTACCGACGCAAGGCTTCGCCTAAGCACTGCAACAATATGACCGAGGTGGAATATGGTGGAGGGGGGCACCGCACACGGCTAAGGAACAATCACGAAGATCAACTTGTGTGTCTATGGGGTGTCCCCCTGCCCCCGTATATAAAGGAGCAAGGGGGGAGGCGGCCGGGCTAGAGGAGGGCGCGCCAAGGGGGGAGTCATACTCCCACCGGGAGTAGGACTCCTCCTATCCTTGTTGGAGTAGGAGAGAAGGAAAGAGGAGGAGAGGGAAAAGGAAAAGGGGGCCGCACCCCTTGTCCAATTCGGACCAGAGGGGGGGGGGGCGCAGGCCTTCTTCCTTTTGGCCTCTCTCCTCTATTCCCGTATGGCCCAATAAGGCCCATATACTCCCCGGCGAATTCCCGTAACTCTCCGGTACTCCGAAAAATACCCGAATCACTCGGAACCTTTCCGAAGTCCGAATATAGTCGTCCAATATATCGATCTTTACGTCTCGACCATTTTGAGACTCCTCGTCATGTCCCCGATCTCATCCGGGACTCCGAACTCCTTCGGTACATCAAAACTCATAAACTCATAATACTAGTAGACTACCCGTGCGTTGCCACGGGCTTTTTAAAATTTTATATCGCTTGCATCTTAGAGAAATAATGACAGAGAGATGTTAAGTTCATCATAGTGTTCATTTGGTTATACTGGAAAGATAAGATAACATCCCCTCAGACAAATTTATTTTTATTGATAAATGAATTCCCTCCTGCCTATGTTACCTGGAAGAGGCAAAGGAGAATTTCATAACATGTATCTGGTACCTTGCTAGAACAAAAAAAAATTAACTGATATATTTGCCTCAAAATCAGAATGGATGACAGAAATTCCCATAGAAAATATAGCGTGAGATTACGAGGATTGTAATAGCACACTAAATTGTATATCCGAATGCGTAGGACTGCAGAAGTGCTATTTCTTTGGAAAAATGGACATAGCAAATGAGAACGGTCCAATGCAGGTTCTGCCGCTTATTGTACACGTGTTTTTATACATAATCTGTTGGAAACAAAAAGGAACAAAATATGTTTGAGTAGGCAACAGTATGTTTTAGAAGATGATGACTTCCTAATATTGAAGCACATAACTGAACTCTACTGAACAGTGGCAGATGATTCATAGGTACAGGAAAAGAGTGAACAAATAGGTATTATTTATGTTCCTCACAGCCTACATGTACAACATGGAGAAGCTCCTCTTGGATCAAGCTTACAACAGTGAGCATTAAACAATCATTCTCTCTTGTTGCTAGCCGGTGTTGAGAACACCTGTGCAACAATTAGTATTGCACTGTTCTCCTTGATAGGTTCATGAAGATTGCCAGCAATGAGAATCACATCCAGTATTTACGCCTGAAAATCTCACCATTGGTACTCATGGGAATTAATCAGTAGTAATAAAAAGAATGATATAGCTAGAAACTTCATATAACTTTAGTGCTGGTTTTTCAAAGTCAAAATTTCAGCATATAACTTCAGTGACGGTCCTTAGTCAAAATTTCAGCATATATGTGAATATTAAATTGACCTCGCATACCTATAGAAATTAGGGAAACTGTAAGGCTATAGTGCGGTTGGCGCGCCTACCGTCCTCACCGGTTGTAGAGTGACCCCTACATCCTTGGTGGCAGCCGCGGCGCCCACGTCCACCTGCATCCACGCTTGGGCAAGAACAATATAACAGAGAAATAATGTGGACCAAATGTTCATGGAATTTTGCAATGTGATATAGCTACAGACGGGTATGATTGGCAACAATCCTAAAATTAATATTGTACCACAATGTCTAGCTCAGGAATTTTACACTACACCAACATTTATCACGATGGCAACAACCACATGACTCCTTCACTGGTGATTGATACGATCATGTCTCTTCCTTCATGTGAAACAAGAAATATTAAATTCTATTGTTAAAGATATATTCCTAACACGTGAAGAAGAGGGAAAAGCAATATGGCAATTTAATGTCTCATCGGCCCTGCAAGTTGGCAGCATCCCAAGTGATGATCGATTTTAGATATAATCTTTAACTACAATAATGTGTACAATACAATTCATCATTTCTTTATTCTAGGAATTGTTTTACTCCCAATGTTCTTAAATATAAGACCTTTTAGAGATTCCATCGTGGACTACATACGGATGTATATAGACATACTTTAGAGTATAGATTTACTCATTTTGTTACGTATGTAGTCTATAGTGAAATCTCTAAAAGGTATTATATTCAGAAATGGAGGAAGTACCCTGAATAAAGAGATAACACAAGGACAAACTCGTGAGAGACAGAGAGAACCCAGTTAGCATCTCAAACTGTGAATAAGAACTCCTATCAGACACTCAAAGTTTTATGTTACCATCTAATTAAACAATAGTAGTATAGTAATAAACTGTGAACCTCAAAGACGGTTAGGGTTTAGAGAGGTACCTGGAGGGAGGAGGCCGGAGAGTCCTGGCGGTCATCAACATGCGGGTATTATGCGGTCGTGGAATTGCTGGTGCCGCGATGACGAGCGACCTTTCCCCATCATAGAGCCGTCATCGCTACCGCTGGCCTCCTCCGACTGATTGCGCTGCCAACGTCGCATCAGGTCGTGATACTGAGGAAAGTGGGAGATGGCGGTCGGGTGTGGGTGTGGGTCTAGGGATACAAAGGTGCCCTCCCAACTGTTTTTGTGCTTCACAAATCAATTCATAATGTCAATGTTATGACCATGCTGGAAAATCAACTTACTGGGAAATTTATTTGAATAAACAACTAAAGTACAAATGTACTTAAGATAACAAAGTTTTGATCAAATTCACTAAAAAAATACCATGCACCAAATAACTATGTATATTATACAAGGTCAAGGCTGATTCGAGTTAGGCTGTTACCTAGTAGTATGACAATTATCACACTTGCAAACTCTACAAGCGAGTGATAGTGTTACTTGCAGGAGCCCAAGTGTGAGACTTTTTCAGGTAACTCCATGTATATGTGTGCAGTAATTTGCACAAGAACATAACATCACTCTATATGCAATATGATTTCAGAGTGAAACATATGATTATTCCCTATTGGACTAACCAAATGTGGTTTCAACTCCACATGAGAAATACCATGTAGGAACTGAAACATACATCCAAGCATACAAAACCAAGAAGTCAAGCAAGAATTTGATAGGGCATCTAAGCCACGATAACATTCAGTCACGTTTGTATGCAGTGTTGGTAGAGCGAAATGTGTCAATGCCACGATAACATCCACATGTCCACCGTCATGCCTCCGCGGCTCCTCCTGTCAACCACGCGCCTCTGCCAGCGGCTGCGCCAGCAAGAATACCCATTCCGCACAAGCAATATATCTAGTTAGCACAAATACTTCATGTCAAATGTCTTAAAATATGTAATAGAGAGTACTCACAGTACAAACCAGAAGAACAATTCTTTACCATCCCACCAGAGCATAAAATAAAAAGTAAAATAGCCGGACACATCCGTGCCATTTCCTAAATTAATTTTATCTTGAATATAGTGATAAAAAATGCATGTATTTTGAATGTTATGATAATGAAATATATAAATTTACCAGTCTATACTCGTTGGAATACCAAGCAGAAATAACGATGTCATCTAGATACATCTGAATGCCCGTGCGTTGCCATGGAACAACAAATTTAATACATTAACAAAAAAACATTTTAATTCAAAACATGTCGCTTGCAGCTTATGATTTCTTTGCAACAAATATCATTATGTATTATTGTTAGACAAAATCATGACTACTCTTAAGACAAAATCCATGACTGCATTCAAATTTGTGGTGGTATAATTTTATGACACATAACACGTATATTATCAATTAAATTTGGTGGTCAAAGTTAAATCACACAGCTTTGCCGCAACTTGTTTGGGACTAAAGGCTTTGTTGTTGTTGTAAAGTTAAATCACACAGAGTATATACACGCTACTTCTCTTACAAAATTTGATCTATGAATACATCTTCTCTTCCCCCTTGCAATCCATCTCCTCAGCTTTGCTGCAAGCTTTTTTTGCAATAAAAGCCACACTTTAATAAGAAAATGAGAAGTACATCATTTGGTAATAACCACACGTTCAACAATGGACTTGAATGTCGCTAACTCTGCTCTGCACTACAATGGGATCTGCCTTTGCCATACACGACGCTTCCAACAACATCACAACAAATGCTCTGTCAGCTAACAATCATAGAAACATCTGTCATAATGGTTAAATGGTGCTTTTGTTGACACTTGTATACATATCGTCGACATATTTCAATGGGCATACACTACTTGCCATGTGTTACATCAAAATATATGACCACAACATCCGCTCTCCTTCCCCTCCTTCCGTCTACCACCGAGACAGGGGCCTAGACTCTGTGCTGCTCTTATTGATTCAAAGAAAAAAGTTATTTATCTCTGTTAGAACACAAATGCTTAGATAGCATCTGCATGTCAGGGAAGGGTAATGTGGCTTGGATAGCATCTGCAAGTTAGGGAAGAATTATGCGACCGTGTAATATTTGGACAGGAACAAAAGTCATGAAAACATAAAAGTAAAGTTCATGAAGACACAAACGATACAGTCTTATCACTTCTCAGGTTTTAACTTTCCTATTAGTGTACCAAATTGGCTCAAATATCTACCTATAGTCTGAAAAATAAGAATGAATGAGATCATGCAATCAAGATGGAGGTTGTCATGCATTTTTCTCTGTGCAGATCATCAACATGAATAAACAGGTACATAAACAGAAAATTGATGAAATGGAACTTATTCAGCCGATTTGTCTTAGAGCATTGTATAAAATTGATACTCCCTCCAATCCATACTACTTGTCTCAAACAGATGTATCTAGCATTGATATACGTCTAGATACATCCGTTTCAGCGACAACTAATATGGATCAGTGGGAGTAATAGATCATGCAGTCAAGTGAACAATGGACAAAGCATTAAACATTCCTTGGGTGCTCACACACTCGACAAGTGGATGGTACTCTTAAATAACTATGATAAAGGGATTTCATCCAAAAATACTATGTTGCAGAAGATGTTCCGGAATATCAATCTAAAGGAGCTAAATTATCAAAGCTATAGAATGATTGGCTCGATATCTTGTCTACAATTTAAGATTAACAATTATTTGACAGTTTCTCATCAAGCGGGGCTTTAATTACTGATCGTTCCATTCTTGACGTGGAGTTCAAACGGCGCATGAGAATTTCTACTCAAAAAATAAGATGACGTACTGACATGCAAGTTCAATTTAAAGGTTAACTTTAATGCCAACCATAAATCGACTGGAAGTGCATCTACACATGGATGTTATGGAGCTTTCAAGTAGTAACAATAAAGTGCAGAGATAATAGTGTACCTCTAAATGTAAGACCATCCAAGTAACAATATTTTTGTTGGTCAGTACAAATGTAGTTGATGTTGCCAAAATAATTCATCTTCTTGGTCCATAAAAGAGGAGAAACTTAACACCAAAGCATCTTATCATAAGTGATCCAAGTTGTTTTCTTGCGAGAGTGAGAATTCTTGGAATATCCTTTAACCAAATAGTTCGAAATGGACATCACTTTATTCAGGGGGTTCGTTCGATGGAATTTACCTTTTCACATAGCAGGAGCAGAAATCTGTGAGGATGAATGTCTCCATGATTTGCGACAGGAGAACTATAGCCTGCCAGCACAAAGCCAACATACAGCCACGAGTAAGCAAAACCTACAGAAGACATTTTAGTAGTTTAACGATCAACGCTTCCACAAAAAAGTCTATGACAGCCCAGATTTTTTATTCTTATAAAAGAAAAGTACCAGGAACACTTGCGTTTTACAAAGCAAACTAATGGCAGAGGTAAAAACAAATCCCCACGGATCAACACAACAGCCTACTGGGAACAAAAGAGCACGGAGCAGGCGCACACATAAAAACATAGGAGTGCAGTCCATCATATATAGACTTGGTTTTTGTCTTGAACAACTCAAGCAGCTTCCAAGTGGACATATGTACACCTGTATTTCGAATTTAGAATTCCTTGAGATGCCATCATGAGCAAGTATCAGTTTTGATCCATAAAACACGTGGTCTCTCTTTTTCTAATCATTATACATCCTATAACATCATTAAATGTTATCAATCTATATCTATAAAAGATGCAAAATATCAATCAAATTACGATCTCAACTTTGGAATGAAAGTGAAATCGAGTCATGATATCTCGCTGAATTCGACATTGCATATGTTGTCCAACTTGAGTTCAAGTAGTCACCAGCAAGACCCTGCTAACTAACCTCGTACATAACCTTTACCTCTAGATCTAAATTGGCGAACTTGCACAGAAATTGGAACTAATTTTTAGCATAGAGGGAAAGGGGAGAGGAGCACTCACCTGCCACGTTGCATGACCTTCATCGACCCAGCAGCATTCCAAGCCAAGATATGCCCTCAGTGTTCCAAAAATCTGCAGAACATCCTGTAAAACATTAAGTGTATCCTACATACAGAACAGGAGCAAGATCGATGCATGCCTGTAAAATCAAGAACCACTAAATCTGATTCATACACAAAAGAACATGGGAGAGCTTATGATATCCTGCTAGGCTACAACCAGCACCACCCTTCCACCACAACCTCCTCGTCAGTCCCATGGCCAGTAGCCACATTAATGTGAGGAGACGCGGGGGTGCAGACCGGCGAATATAAACGATGCATGTAACAGTTGAGATATAGAAAAATAAAGAGAATCACTCAAACTGGGAGGGCCAGGACGTTGTTCTGTAGGCGATAACGGATTCGTGAAATAAAGCCGAGGGGGCTATTTCGTCATAATGGATCCGTGAAATCTGTGGACAAGAAAAGAAATTCATCATGGGTGACTTCATGTTAACTGAAACTACATAGCAACTAGCAAGCTTTATAAAAGATGCAAGCCTTAGTATTCGTTCAAGATCATGAGTTGGCCTCACCTCGGAGCATCCCAACAGAAGCCAACCCACAACTAGGCTCATCAGCATGATCAAATGTGTGTACAACGATGGACGCCTCATACATGGTTGTCTGATAACCGATGGACAAAGGAGAAGGAGAGCCTCATCAGTAGCATCATGGTGGATTTCAAACCCAGTGTTGTGCTCCGCCCAACAAACATGGACGCCGCCGGCGGCGGCCCCGGTGGAGCTCGAACCCGAGAGACTCTGCTGCTTGCTGGGAGGGGTCGGGGAGGGTCGGAGCACAGGAGCATTGACGTGAAGAGAGAGTAGGCCGGGGAGATTACTGATGGACATAATATACCGCAAGTGTGCAACCAAGGAGTATTCAACTCAAAGTCATTAGCAAACAAATTCCCTGTACCAAGCGATACAGTTTCTCAGGCTCAGACTTGCTTTCCCCAGCGTGTGTGGCGGTTGAGAGAGGAAGGACATCGTCGCTGCGAGAAGAAGGAGCTAGTCGTGCCTCCTTTTGGCTTATCTGGCCAGCAGCGTCAGAATACGACCAAGGGTGTTATACCCAGCAGGAGTAGTCATCTCGTCCTCCAAAAACAAAGCCAATATTTATATACAGATTACAGAGATACAAAACCAAGCTTGGAGTAACTTTTAGAACACATGCACGAACGATGAACAAAAAATAAAATAACCTGCTGCAGTAGAAGTAGAATGTTGTTGTCACCGTGAAATGTAGACTGGACATCAGATTCAGCTTTGAAAACTCAGTCTTCAAACCTTGGCCACCACAGGCCTCACGAAACTACTGATAAAAGTGAAAGAAAATCCAGTGAGAACCGCCGATACGTGTAGAAAAAGATATACTCAATTATTTTAACATTTTCACAATACCTGAATTGTGGTCCTATTCTGCCAGGTTAGTGTAGCTTTCAGAGCACTCGAGTAAACGTGTATCGCCTAACTAATTTAAGGTGTTCTCTTCACGTCCATATTTTCCTGAATGCATAAAGGTTATATAATTAATGTTCTGGCTGAAATTGAACTTCTCCTATTGGGTTCACCTACATATATTTTTTTGAGAAAGTTCTTTCCATTTTTCTCTCCTCTCTAATTTTTTGATATATTATGTTGCAAATTTCTTGATTATTCTTTGCTGCAAAATGTCAGGCTCACTTAGTTGTAACAGGATTTGGGAAAAACTGCTTATAGTGGTATTTAATCAATCTGCTTTGTTTCTTCTATGGATTATATCATGAAGAATCAATGTGAGAAAATAGATGTAACTAAATCCCATGATCTCTTCGGCAAATGAATGTTTACAAACTGTAATTCACATGTATAGGACATCATCAGACAACGTTATACTTACAATTCTAATACCTAGTACATAGATCACGATGAGGATCTAACAAATATTACTGGAGAAGGGCAGAAGGTGGTCATGAAAATCCAGCGTGATTGCTCAAGCAGTTCGTATCTATACACAATTTAATTTATATATGTGCTAGGAGGATCGATGCACCAGCGTGATTGCTGAAGCAACAACAATGCAGTAGGCTAGGTAAGAAATGGTGTGATGTGCTTCCTGAATTTTCCTTACCGATCGGAGAGGCTCTGCTCTGTGCTGCTACAACTATGATTACACAGTACTGTAATCTGAATTCCCCTATATTAATATGATCAAAACCAAATATTGTACAATAGCCAACTAAATACAGTTGTTTTCATTCAAATGCAGGTCCATTGATTGACGATAGGGAAGTTGTGCGAACCTGAAGAAAATGTGTCTGCCCATGGTCGGATTGCCGGGAAGTTGTGGAGTTTGGTGCGTCCATCCGGAGCAGGGGACGTGCAGGCCGGGACGTGGAGCAAGGGACGGGCAGGCCAGCGTGTCAGCTTCCCGGCGTGGAGGGTGGTCTCGTTTAGCCGGCATGGAACATGCATGGAGTTCGACCCAGCTGGCCGCTCGCAGCTGGCAGTGGGCTAGGCAGACCGGCAGCGCACGACGGTTGGTGACGTCGGCAGCCTACGGGCCTCACCGGCTGTGTGAGTGGCCATGGCGAGGACCTCAATCAGTCGTCTGGCAAGCCTGTCGAGCTTGGGGATGTGGGGATTCCTCCGGCCAGGGAGGGGAGAGGAGCGGCTCTAAAAATTGTATGGAAAATATACCATTAATGCAAACTTCTTAGCACAAAAGTACGTGAATAAGGTTGGCATACTACCTCAAAAGATAATCTTCCCATAATCATTCTACCTGTTCATAAAGAAATTACTTATGAATATAATTAGATCATCATACGTTGTAATAAGAAGAATGTCGCTCCTCATTTTTGCCATCGATTCCTCTGCTGTTCTTGCTATTCTCATTGATGTACAACAAGAACATACATAATGCAAACCCCTTTTGCAGGGACATGAAAAGGCTGATAGTAGTTCTATAGTGGCACATATCAAATAGCTTTACTGGCACAACCGTACATGCCCTAAATACAACAGAATT
Organism: Triticum timopheevii; assembly: GCA_963921465.1. Classification (NCBI taxonomy): domain Eukaryota; kingdom Viridiplantae; phylum Streptophyta; class Magnoliopsida; order Poales; family Poaceae; genus Triticum; species Triticum timopheevii. The sequence continues at coordinate 108,518,558 of OY997271.1, forward strand.
CTTTCAGTCTTGAGCACATGACGAAAAAACAAACTTGCGATGGGGCTTGTGGAGTTGTGGTGGAGGTTGTTACCTGATGCAGTGGCCACACGCGCGCTAGTTGAGGGCTCACGGTGCACGCTGCACAGCGACCTGGACCTCGGAGGGCCTCGGCGTTGTCGGACAGGGCGAGGAGATCGGAGAGAAGAAGAGAACGGCAGCGCGAGGACGCGAGGAGTGCATGCGTCGGGAGGATCGTGTCCAGGGCTTGTGTGAACGGCTTGGTCTTCGGCGGCCACCTCGAGCCCCTTCCGTCATGGCCGCACGATCTCAGATCCAGGAGCCGCTTCCTTGATGAGCATGTGCGCTTCGTGGACGTGGAGCTTCGCCGCCTAACCTTGACGAACAAGCGGATCCGACAATGGGGAAAAGGGTGGGAGCAGTGGAGGTGGCTGAGTGGGAGGGAAGCAGGGGCGGCCGCGGCGGCCGAGCGAGAGATGGGGCAGCGCCAGGGGTGGATCGAGAGGAGGGTTTTTTTTCGTGCGAGGGAGGCTAGGGCGTCGTCTGATTTTTTGTTCGCTGGTCATAGTTGTTCCTGGTTAAATTCCGTAGGTTATATTTCGTAGATTTTTTTAGGACGAAAAAAAACCAGCGGAGGTGGGACGAAAATTGACCGACGGAGACTACCAACTGCTCCATTAGGAGTAGAGATAACTGTCATCGAAACCTTAAGCGTGCGGACCCTACGGGTTCGAGAACTATGTACACATGACCGAAACATGTTTCCGGTCAATAACCAATAGCGGAACCTGGATGCTCATATTGGCTCCCACATATTCTACGAAGATCTTTATCGGTCAAACCGCATAACAACATACGTTGTTCCCTTTGTCATCGGTATGTTACTTGCCCGAGATTCGATCGTCGGTATCCCAATACCTAATTCAATCTCGTTACTGGCAAGTCTCTTTACTCGTTATGTAATGCATCATTTCGCAACTAATTCATTAGTCACATTGCTTGCAAGGCTTATAGTGATGTGCATTACCGAGAGGGCCCAGAGATACCTCTCCGACAATCGGAGTGACAAATCCTAATCTCGAAATATGTCAACCCAACATGTACCTTCGGAGACACCTGTAGAGCTCCTTTATAATCACTCAGTTACGTTGTGACGTTTGGTAGCACACAAAGTGTTCCTCTGATAAATGGGAGTTACATAATCTCATAGTTGTAGGAACATGTATAAGTCATGAAGAAAGCAATAGCAACATACTAAACGATCAAGTGCTAAGCTAACGGAATGGGTCATGTTAATCACATCATTCTCCTAATGATGTGATCCCGTTAATCAAATGACAACTCATGTCTATGGCTAGGAAACTTAACCATCTTTGATTCACGAGCTAGTCAAGTAGAGGCATACTAGTGACACTATGTTTGTCTATGTATTCACACATGTACTATGTTTCCGTTTAATACATTTCTAGCATGAATAATAAACATTTATCATGAAATAAGGAAATAAATAATAACTTTATTATTGCCTCTAGGGCATATTTCCTTCACGTAGGGCATTTTTTGAATTACTATGTTCCCCAACAGTGGCATCCGAGTCATGTCTATGCGTAGATGTTATATGCACGAGTAGAACACAAAGAGTTGTGGGTGATAATAGTCATACTGCTTCCACCAACGTCTTACTTTGATTCGGCGGTATTGTTGGCTGAAGCGGCCCAGACTGACATTACATGACCGCGTTCATGAGACTGGTTCTACCGGCGTGATTTGCACATAGGTGGTTGGCGGGTGTCTGTTTCTCCAACTTTAGTTGAATCGAGTTTGACTACGGCCGGTCCTTGTTGAAGGTTAAAATAGCACACTTGATGAAAAATCATTGTGGTTTTGACGCGTAGGTAAGAACGGTCCTTGCTAGAAGCCCGTAGCAGCCACGTAAAACTTGCAACAACAAAGTAGAGGACGTCTAACTTATTTTTGCAGGGCTTGTTGTGATGTGATATGGTCAAGACATGATGAGATATAAATTGTTGTATGAGATGATCATGTTTTGTAACAGAGTTATCGGCAACTGGCAAGAGCCATATGGTTGTCGCTTTATTGTATGAAATGCAATCGCCATGTAATTGCTTTACTTTATCACTAAGCGGTAGCGATAGTCGTAGTAGCAATAGTTGGTGAGATGACAACGATGCTACGATGGATATCAAGGTGTCAAGCCGATGACGATGGAGATCATGATGATGCTTTGGTGATGGAGATCATGAGCACAAGATGATGATGGCCATATCATGTCACATATTTTGATTGCATGTGATGTTTATCTTTTATGCATCTTATTTTGCTTAGTACGGCGGTAGCATTATAAGATGATCCCTTACTAAATTTCAAGGTAAAAGTGTTCTCCCTGAGTATGCATTGTTGCTACAGTTCGTCATGCCGAGACACCACGTGATGATCAGGTGTGATAAGCTCTATGTTCACATATAACAGGTGCAAGCCAATTTTGCACGTGCAGAACTCGGGTTAAACATGACGAGCCTAGCATATGCAGATATGGCCTTGGAACACTAAGACCGAAAGGTCGAACGTGAATCATATAGTAGATATGATCAACATAGTGATGTTCACCATTGAAAACTACTCCATTTCACGTGATGATCGGACATGGTTTAGTTGATTTGAATCACATGATCATTTAAATGACTAGAGGGATGTCTATCTAAGTGGGAGTTCTTAAGTAATTAATATTATTAATTGAACTTTAATTTATCATGAACTTAGTCCTGATAGTTTTTGCATTTCTATGTTGTTGAAGATCAATGGCCCGTGCTACCGTTCCCTTGAATTTTAATGCGTTCCTAGAGAAAGCTAAGTTGAAAGATGACGGTAGCAATTACACAGACTGGTGCTACGTCTTGAGCTTGCGTTGGTTTTCCTTGAAGAGGAAAGGGTGATGCAGCAAAGTAGCGTAAGTATTTCCCTCAATTTTCGAGAACCAAGGTATCAATCTAGTAGGAGCATAAGTATTACGGTGGGTGAACAAATTATTGTCGAGCAATTGATAGAAAAGCGAATAATTATGAGATTATCTATGCATGATCATGTATATAGGCATCACGTCTGTGACAAGTAGACCGATTCCTGCCTGCATCTACTACTATTACTCCACACATCGACCGTCTTCTACCTGCATCTAGAGTATTAAGTTCATAAAGAACAGAGTAACGCATTAAGAAAGATGACATGATGTAGAGGGATAAACTCATGCAACATGATATAAACCCCATCTTTTTATCCTCGATGGCAACAATACAATACGTGCCTTGCTTCCCCTGCTGTCACTGGGAAAGGACACCGCAAGATTAAACCCAAACCTAAGCACTTCTCCCATTGCAAGAAAGATCAATCTAGTATGCCAAACCAGACTAATAATTCAAAGAGACTTGCAAAGATAACTTAATCACACATAAAAGAATTCAGAGGAGATTCAAATATTTCTCATAGATAAACTTGATCATAAACCCACAATTCATCGGATCACGACAAACACACCGCAAAAAGAGTTACATCGAATAGATCTCCAAGAAGATCGAGGAGAACTTTGTATTGAGATTCAAAGAGAGAGAAGAAGCCATCTAGCTAATAACTATGGACCCAAAGGTCTGTGGTAAACTACTCACAACTCATAGGAGAGGCCTTGGAGATGATGTAGAGGCCCTCCATGGTTGATTCCCCCTTTGGCGGAGCACCGGTGAAGGCTCCAAGATGGGATCTCGTGGATACAGAAGGTTGCGGCGGTGGAAATAGTTTTCGTGGTGCTCCTGGATGTTTTCGGGGTACGTGGATATATATAGGAGGAAGAAGTAGGTTGGTTGACACTCGAGGGGCCCACAAGGGTGGGGGCCGTGCCCACCCCTAGGGGGCACGCCGGCCACCCTCGTTTGTTGCTTGACGTCCACTCCAAGTCCACTGGATTGCGTTTGTTCCAAAAAGATTGCTCCCGAAGGTTTCATTCCGTTTGGACTCCGTTTGATACTCCTTTTCTTTGAAACACTGAAATAGGCAAATAAACAACAATTCGGGCTGGGCCTCCGGTTAGTAGGTTAGTCCCAAAAATGATATAAAAGTGTAAAGTATAGCCCATAAACATACAAAACGGGTAATATAATAGCATGGAACAATCAAAAATTATAGATACATTGGAGATGTATCAACTGGGTCCATAACTTGAGGATTATCCTCGTTGCTGCATAGAAGAATTACATCCTGGAAGCACCGCTAGGTGCAAGGCCTGCTGCAGGAGCAACTGTAGACGTTATGAATGTCTGGCATAGCGAAGCTAATGACTACTCGATAGTTCAGTGTGCCATGCTTTACGGCTTAGAATCAGGACTTCGAAGACGTTTTGAACGTCATGGAGCATATGAGATGTTCCAAGAGTTAAAGTTAATATTTCAAGCAAATGCCCGAGTTGAGAGATATGAAGTCGCCAGCAAGTTCTATAGATGCAAAATGGAGGAGAATAGTTTGGTCAGTGAACACATACTCAGAATGTCTGGGTAGCATAACCACTTGACTCAGCTGGGAATTCATCTTCCTAATGATAGTGTCATTGACAGAGTTCTTCAATCACTGCCACCAAGCTATAAAGGCTTCATGATGAACTATAATATGCAAGGGATGACAAAAATGATTCCTGAGCTCTTCGCAATGCTAAAGGTTGCAGAGGTAGAAATCAGGAAGGAGCATCAAGTGTTGATGGTTAACAAGACCACTTGTTTCAAGAAAAAGGGCAAAGGGAAGAAGGGGAACTTCAAGAAGAATAGAAAGCAAGTTGCTACTCCCACGAAGAAGCCCAAGTCTGGACCAAAGCCTGAAACTGAGTGCTTCTACTACAAAGGGATTGGTCACTGGAAGCGGAACTGCCCCAAGTATTTGGCAGATAAGAAGGATGGCAAAGTGAAAGGTATATTTGATATACATGTTATTGATGTGTACCTTACTAATGCTCGTAGTAGCGCCTGGGTATTTGATATTGGTTCTGTTGCTCATAATTGTAACTCGAAATAGGGGCTACAGATTAAACAAAGATTAGCTATGGACGAGGTGATGATGCATGTCAGAAATGGTTCCAAGGTCGATGTGATTTGGTGCCAGCATTGAGCATGAACATTATATCTGGATCTTGTTTGATGCGAGATGGTTATTCATTTAAATCAAAGAATAATGGTTGTTCTATTTATATGAGTAATATCTTTTATGGTCATGCACCCTTGTTGTGTGGTCTATTTTTGTTGAATCTCGATCGTGGTGATACACATGTTCATAATATTGAAGCCAAAAGATGCAAAGTTGATAATGATAGTGCAACTTATTTGTGGCATGATGTCTACTATGCAACCTTCTTCTTGTAGACGTTGTTGGGCCTCCAAGTGCAGAGGTTTGTAGGACGGTAGCAAATTTCCCTCAAGTGGATGACCTAAGGTCTATCAATCCATGGGAGGCGTAGGATGAAGATGGTCTCTCTCAAGCAACCCAGTAACCAAATAACAAAGAGTCTCTTGTGTCCCCAACACACCCAATACAATGGTTGATTGTATAAGTGCACTAGTTCGGCGAAGAGATGGTGATACAAGTGCAATATGGATGGTAGATAAAGCTATTTGTAATCTAAAAATATAAAAATAGCAAGGTAACTAATGATAAAAGTGAGCACAAACAGAATTGCAATGCTAGGAAACAAGGCCTAAGGTTCATACTTTCACTAGTGCAAGTTCTCTCAACAATAATAACATAACTGGATCATATAACTATCCCTCAACATGCAACAAAGAGTCACTCCAAAGTCACTAATAGCGGAGAACAATCGAAGAGATTATGGTAGGGTATGAAACCACCTCAAAGTTATCCTTTCTGAACGATCTATTCAAGAATCCGTAGTAAAATAACATGAAGCTATTCTTTCCGTCCGATCTATCATAGAGTTCGTACTAGAATAACACCTTAAGACACAAATCAACCAAAACCCTAATGTCACCTAGATACTCCAATGTCACCTCAAATATCCGTGGGCATGATTATACGATATGCATCACACAATCTCAGATTCATCTATTCAACCAACACAAAGTACTTCAAAGAGTGTCCCAAAGTTTCTACCGGAGAGTCAAGACGAAAACGTGTGCCAACCCCTATGCATAAGTTCATTGAACCTGCAAGTTGATCACCAAAACATACATCAAGTAGATCACGTGAATATCCCATTGTCACCACAGATAAGCACGGCAAGACATACATCAAGTGTTCTCAAATCCTTAAAGACTCAATCCGATAAGATAACTTCAAAGGGATAACTCAATCCATTACAAGAGAGTAGAGGGGGAGAAACATCATAAGATCCAACTATAATAGCAAAGTTCACGATACATCAAGATTGTATCACCTCAAGAACACGAGAGAGAGAGAGAGACAGAGAGAGAGAGAGAGAGAGAGAGAGAGAGAGAGAGATCAAACACATAGCTACTAGTACATACCCTCAGCCCCGAGGGTGAACTACTCCCTCCTCATCATGGAGAGCGCCAGGATGATGAAGATGGCCACCAGTGATGGATTCCCCCTCCGGCAGGATGCCGGAACAGACTCCCGAGAGGTTTTTGGTGGCTATAGAGGCTTGTGGCGGCGGAACTCCCGATCTATTGTGTTCCCCGGAGGTTTTAGGGTATATGGACTTATATAGGCGAAAGAAGTTGGTCAAGGGAACCACAAGGGGCCCACGAGGGTGGAGGGCACGCCCAGGGGGTGGGCGTGCCCCCTGCCTCATGGCCTCCTCGAAGCTTCCCTGACTTCAGCTCCACGTCTCCTGGATCACATTCATTCCAAAAATCACGCTCCCGAAGGTTTCATTCCGTTTGGACTCCGTTTGATATTCCTTTTCTTCGAAACACTGAAATAGGCAAGAAAACAGCAATATGGGCTAGGCCTCCGGTTAATAGGTTAGTCCCAAAAATAATATAAAAGTGCTTAGTAAAGCCCATAAACATCCTAAATAGATAATATAATAGCATGAATGCTTCATAAATTATAGATACGTTGGAGACGTATCAACATCCCCAAGCTTAATTCCTGCTCGTCCTCGAGTAGGTAAATGATAAAAGAAAGAATTTATGAAGTGTGAATGCTAGCAGGTGCACAAGTTTGATCAATGATAATTTCAGTCACTTTTTCTAGCATGATTATATGTCATAACAGTAGTTCATCTCATAAAACTTCTCAAGATCAAGTAACAAGCTATTCACATGTTAAAGCATAGACCATAAACTTTATTAAAAACTAGCAAACCTCATTCTCAGTCATCAAACAATTACAATTCATCTTATTTTCAGGAAGAGTCTATGTCAGAGCTTTGATTTAGCAAACTCCATATACTCAACTATCATATAGTCTTCCATGATTGCTACCACTCCAAGCATATTCTTAGAACAAATAGCATCCATCGAACACAGAGAAAGATAGTGGCTTAGTGTTTCGCCTCCCAACTCACTTATCATATAGATAATTGTCAACAATAATAATTCATGATCAAATATATTTGCATGGCCATATATGCTTAGATCTTTCCCCAACACACGATGCTTGCCAACTAAAGAGTAGGTAGGAATGAGAAGGAATACTACTGACTCTTGCATAAAAGTAAAAGATAGGCCCTTCGCAGAGGGAAGCGGGGATTTGCAGAGGTGCCAGATCTCGATTTTGAAATAGAGATAAATAATTTTGAGAGGTATGATCTCATTGTCAACATAACAACAAAGAGTTCCCAATATCTTCCATACTACATACATTATAGGCGGTTCCCAAACAGCATGGTAAAGTTTTTACTCACCCTCCACCAACAATCATCAATCCATGGCTTGCCCGAAACAACGGGTGCCTCCAACTAACATCAATCCTGGGGGAGTTTTGTTTGCAATTATTTTGATTTGATTTTGATCTTTTGATCATGGGACTGGGCATCCCGGTTACCAGCCATTTTTCTCGTGAATGATGAGCGGAGTCCACTCATCGTGAGAATAACCCACCTAGCATGGAAGATACTGGCAGCCCCTAGTCGCTACATGAGCGATTCGGGCATACAAAACAGATTATTATTTGAAGGTTTAGAGTTTGGCACACGCAGATTTACTTGGAAGGGCAGGTAAATACCGCATATAGGTAGGTATGGTGGACACTCATGGAAGAAACTTGGTTCAAGGAATTTGGATGCACAAGCAGTATTCCCGCTTAGTATAGATATTTTGGCTAGCAAAGGATTCTAAATAGCAAGCACCACATGTTGGAGGATCTATAACAATATAACTTCTATACAAATACACCCAAGCATAACTCATTACGTTGTCTTCCTTGTCCAATTTCAACTAATTTGCTCAGGTTTGAAAATAATTAATGGGGCTCACAATAATAGAAGATGTCTAAGATAGTATATTTATATGTGAAATCTCTCTTCCTTCAATATTCGTTCATGAATTGTTCGAGTGACCAATACAATGTTTGCTAACCTTCAATAAATTTACTACCTCTACTTCTTAGATGTGAAGTCATTACTCCCAACAGAGTAAGCATATGAAACATATATAATTTAAGATTTATGACATTCAACTCATTCAACCATTTACTCATAGGATATAAGTGAAGCACACGAGTAAATGACAAACTACTCCAAAAAGATATAAGTGAAGATCAGTGAGTAGTTAAATAATTATGTAGCTATGTGAAGACTCTCTCTCATTTAATAATTTCAGATCTAATTTATTTTATTCAAACAGCAAGCAAAACAAAATAAAATGACATTGCAAGGATGGCACAACTCATGTGAAGAAGCAAAAACTTAGGCTCAACCTATACTAACCGATAATTGTTGAAGAAGAAAGGTGGGATGCCTACCGGGGCATCCCCAAGCTTAGATGCTTGAGACTTCTTGAAATATTATATTGGGGTGCCTTGGGAATCCCCAAGCTTGAGCTTTTATGTCTCCTTAATTCCTTTTATATCTCGGTTTCCTAAATCTCGAAAGCTTCATCCACACCAAACTCAACAAGAACTCGTGAGATAAGTTAGTATAAACCAATGCAAAAACCTTATCATTTTCTACTGTAACAAACCACAAAGATTATTATTCAACATTGCATACTAAATGTCTCTGCATATTTAATACTCCTATCCTCAAATAGAATCATTAAACAAGCAAACATATGCAAACAAGGCAAACATAACAGCAATCTGCTAAAACAGTATAGTCTGTAAAGAATGCAAGATTCATCATACTTCCCTAACTCCAAAAATTATGAGAAACATACTACGTTATAGAAGATTTATCAGAGCTCAATATTATTCTCTGACTTTTCTAGGGAATTTTTGCAACAACGGTAAACTTTCTGTTTTGAAACAGCAACATGTATACTTGCAAAATAAGCATCATAAAGGCTATCCTTGACATTTTTATTGGAAATATAGATGCAAAACATTATTATAAATAACAGAAAGCAAATAATAACAAAAGAAAATGATGCTCCAAGCAAAACACATATCATGTGGCGAATAAAAATATAGCTCCAAGTAAAGTTACCAATAGACGAAGACGAAAGAGGGGATGCCATCCGGGGCATCCCCAAGCTTAGGCTCTTGGTTATCCTTGAATATTACCTTGGTGTGCCTTGGGCATCCCCAAGCCTTAGGATCTTGCCACTCCTTATTCCATAGTCCATCGAATCTTTACCTAAAACTTGAAAACTTCACAACACAAAACTCAACAGAAAACTCGTAAGCTTCGTTAGTATAAGAAAATAAAACCACCACTTAGGTACTGTAATGAACTCATTATAAATTCATATTGGTGTAATATCTACTGTATTCCAACTTCTCTATGGTTCATACCCTCCGATACTACTCATAGATTCATCAAAATAAGCAAACGACACATAGAAAACAGAATCTGTCAATAACAGAACAGTCTGTAGTAATCTGTATCAAACGTATACTTCTGGAACTACAAAAATCCTAAAAAAATAGGAAATCCTGAGAAATTTGTGTACCAATCCATATCAAAAAGAATCAGATCAAAATCACGTTCATGTGAATTATCAAAACTAATTTACTGGGTGCAAAAGTTTCTGATTTTCAGCAGGATCAGCACAACTATCACCGTAAGCTATCTTAAAGGTCTTACTTGGCACTTTATTGAAATAAAAGCTATAAAACATGATTACTACAGTAGCATAATCATGTGGACACACAAAAACAGTAAGGGTAAATATTGGGTTGTCTCCCAAAAAGTGCTTTTCTTTAATGCCTTTTTAGCTAGGCATGATGATGACAATGATGCTCACATTGAAACATAACGGGAGCATCATGAAGCATATTTAAGCCTAACCCACTTCCTCTGCATAGGGATTTCATGAGCAAACTACTTATGGGGACAATAATCAACTAGCATAGGAAGGAAAAACAAGCATAACTTCAAAACTTTAAGCACATAAAGAGGAAACTTGACATTATTGCAATTCCTACCAGCATATGTTCCTCCCTCATAATAATTTTCAGTAGCATCATGAATGAATTCACAATATAACCAGCACCTAAAGCATTCTTTTCATGATCTACTTGCATAGAAAATTTACTACTCTCCACATAAGCAAAATTCTTCTCATTCGGAATAGTGGGATTATCATAAGAGACTCGAATACTATAAATTGTTTCCACATTAAAAGAGTAATGTTCAGAAAAAGGGTAATCATAATCATGACAAGTTTTATAAATATAATCATCACTACTTTTTATAGCATAAGTTTTATCACAATAATCATCATAAGTAGCAACTTTGTTCTCATCATAATCGATTGAAACCTCTTCCAAGATAGTGGAATCATCACTAAATAAAGTCATGACCTCTCCAAATCCACTTTCATAAATATTATAAGATTCTACACCCTCCAAAATAGTGGGATCATTACTTCCTAAAGTTGACACTCTTCCAAATCCACTTTCATCAATATAATTATCATAGGCAAGAGGCATGCTGTCATCGTAACAACTTTGCATATCAAAACTTGGGAGGCTAAAAATATCATCTTCATTAAACATAGCATCCCCAAGCTTGGGACAAACATTAATTTCAGCAAATATATTCTCAAATATGTCACCTTCATTAAACATAGCTTCCCTAAGCTTGGGCCTTTTCATATCATAAGCATAATCACTCTCATCATTAATAGTATGGATAGCACCAATAGTATAGCAATTATCATCATCACAATGAGTAATAGGAGCAACATCAATTGGGAGGGATACCTTTTTACCTTTGCTACTCCGTCTTTTTTTTCTTCACATTATGTGTGGGTTCAACCTCTCCTCCTCGTTACCTGATTCATCATAAGAAATAATAGGAGGATATTGGGAAGTCTCTTCCCTTTCATTAGTACTAGTTGACCCGTTGCGCCAAATGGCGCAGAGACCTGCTGAAGACATGTTGTCGTGAAAATAGTTTCATGCTGCAAGAACCTTCAACTAAAGCCATGTTCGCGATGAAAATAATTTCCTTTACTAAGGACAGGCCATGTATATATAGTCGGTTTAGTTGTGGTCTGCTAAATCCATATGCGCCTTAAAAAACATGGTTTAATTTGCAGAGCCTCACGTGTTTCAAGTATGAATAAGAACTACGAACTCTTCTTGTGCGATTCAAACACATTTCCAGAGTTTTTATTTCTTAGTACATATTGTCTAAAGTAACATTTGCCCACAGAGAGAGAGAGAAGCATACCACTCTCTCATTATGATTATTATTAAAAGGTATTAAATTTGAAATAGACAATTTCATTTAGTTGAAGCACTTGAAGAAAGAGAACTTAGACATACTTTTACGCAATGCTCATTTAACCTGTGAAGGACTACGCAATGCTCATTTAACCTGTGAAGGACAAAAATATTCCACCGTCTCTGAATGATGAACTAAACTAAATAAGAAATATATGCACTAAATTCATTCAAAGTAGAAAAGGGATCTTACATCAAATAAGGCATTACAACAAACATGGTATTATCTTAGTAAAAGAAATTACATCATTAGAAGAGAAAAGGGAAGAAAACCAAACATGAGATTGAGATTAATACATCTGGAGGAGGTCGTAGACATCACTGTGATCATTTTGCGGCCTGGGGAGCAAAGGATCCATGGTTTTTATATGCCTTGTCCGGCTGCTGGAGTAGATGACATGGAAACGTCGTCTCTACCATCTCGATGGCTTAGACACGGGGAGCTGGATGTTCATCTCGGCCCTCCCCAGCTTCCATCAATGGATTTTTATAGTCAGGGTTAAAGACTGAGAGGCCCTATGCATGTTCAAAGATGCGAGTAGCATATCCAATACAAATCAACAAAAAGAAAAAAGAAGACCACAAACATCACAAAAACCTACAACCCCATGGATCTCTCATTGCACAAAGGCATCTCAATATACACTTAGAGCTTGATAATAGAAATGAGGTATAGTTATTTTAGTCTGCCAAGCATTTTGTGCCTGTCACAATCATGAAGTATACTGTGTAACCAACCTAATCGTTTTCTGATTGTTACCAAGAAGGAAGAAGTACCTGAATAGCTGAGAGGAGGGCAGTGAGGAGGATGGCTTGGGTACTGATTCAAACTAACAACCGATAGATCGGGTTTCACATTAACATAAAACAACATCACATTTATCATCGAGTGTTAAGCCATCATCATTCAAATGCATGTAATTTCTGGTTTGACGTGGACATACTGAATGAAGCAACGGGAAAACATAGAGACCATGTAGCAGACAAAGTCAAAACAGCAACAATTCCGGTCGCTTGTAGGACTATTAGCAGTGGGCCATGCACTTGCAGGTCCTGTTACCATTAAAATAGACTTAGGTTACCCCATGGTAGCACATTTAAAAGGTGCCGAAATCTAAACAGAAATCTGAACATATCTTAACTGAATCAAAATGACTATCCTATACATGTAAATGCACATAGAATAGCTAGGAAACAGATCAAGTTACTCAATGGCAGCACGCACACACATCAAAAGGTGCTGAAACCTAAACAGAAACATAAACATATATTAACCGAATCGATCAAACCTATCTATCCGATCTAGGCCAACCAATGGCATCACATATGTATCGACCGAAATGCTTTGTGCCATTGTAAAGCAAACGCAAAAAATTCACACAGGCCTGAATGAGCTAATACGAAATCTAAATAGAGGATCAATACACAAGTTTATGATTGTGGATAGGTTCGCGTTGTTTAGAGATGCGGGTTGCAGGCTATATCCATGCCAGGACAATACCTTGTATGTATAGGACTGAAGGATAATATTTTTAAGAATCTGAAACTAACTTCCATTTAACAAAAATTATAGCATCTATACCGTGTAGAGGGTTCATATATATATATATATATATATATATATATATATATATATATATATATATATATATATATTTGTTCACCAAGCTTCTTTATTATGTCCATCTCTTTTTTTAGTTGCAATACAACAAAACGAGCCATTGTAGTCCGAAACCAGACCGTACGCGAATTTGGGCGCATTAATTTCACAAGCCAGGGAAATAATGTACTTCGCCAAGACGTACCATACCTTATTCCGTGTATTTCTTTCTCAGACATGCTCACAACAAAATTAGAGGAATCTTAGGGAAATAAACGAAAGCTTGATGAGAGACAGGAGTGGGCAAGCATATGGGAAAAGAGCACTTGCAAGCATATTCTTACTTTATGATGCTAACAAGCCCTCGAGGCTCGGGGTGACATGAGGCGCAACATCTGGTCGATCACAATGACCATCTGAATTTTGAACACCATGTCAGCTTCCTCTGCTCTAACCCCGTGGCGTGCCAGCATCGAATGCCACCAAAGCTGATCCCTGCCTATCAGGACACCAAAATTATAATATGAGAAGATAGTATAGAAAACAGAAAAAATTGGTTAATCATCCCACAATGCTACTAAATTTCTTGGCTCAGCTAAGGTGCTTTTCAACACCATCACTGAACCCGTAGTAAACTGCGCCCATCTCAGCAGCTGCCACACACTGGTGCCAGCCATGCGACAGCAGCGGTGAGGTGGCCAACAGCATACTTGAACGTTCAAAGCTGTTCAAAGCTCTTCAGGTTGTCTATCTATCTCAAATTCCTCTCTCTTTTACCAAAAGTTAGACACGGCCGAAAAGTCAAAGAAACAAAGTTCTTCTAGTTGTGTATCTCTTAGATTCCTCTCTATTTTCTTTAAAATTAGATGCGGTCGAGAAGGAAAAGAAAATAACTTTGTGCACTGTTTATACACACCGAGAGGAGAAAATATATGGAAGAAATAAAACCAATTAGAGTAGCATCTAGGTTTATAAATATACAAAATTGTCGAGCATGAATTTCCATTTTACACTTTGTCTAGTGGATTAAGTATATAACAAAGCAAACAGTAAATATGTGAGCTTAGTGTCGCTTGTTGGCAAGTAAACGGAAGGCAACCAAAACTGAAGATATACATGTTCTGGACAGGTCTGTGGTTGCTTCTGTTTGTTGCTGGCCATCTTCTGTCCAAGGCTACCAATCATATGGTCAGCAACTAAAACAACCATGAATTAATAAATTAGTTAACTGTAATTAACAACAATAGACTTCACATATGAATCCAAAATGGCAATGAACTACCCGCAAAAAAAGGGCAATGAACGGAGGAGACATATATATTTCTTCTCTACAGATTCTTATATCAACAAAAGCATTTGTGCTTTGAAATAAGTGCCTTTCATTGCGCTTTTTAATTCAGCACACATGAGCAATTAACTTTCAAAATCCTAGAATAATAGAGGCATAGGCAGGAAACACCAACCTGCAATAGATGTTGCATAGAGAACTTTTCAGTTCAGCACACATGAGTATTTAACTTGCAAAATCCTAGAATAATAGAGGCATAGGTAGTTGCAATGAGAAAGAGAGGAAAAACCAACCTGCAATGATGTTGGATTGAAAAAATAAACAAGAACAACCCAGCAGGAGCATATCCGCAAGCCAATGGGGATAATTAAAAGTAGCAATTTGTGAAACATAACAGAGAAAGTCCAATCACTAAGTTTCATAAGAACACAGACGACAAAGGAATATTGTGAGAGATTGATCTTGGCTTACCTTCTGATATTAAGTTCGCTAGTTCTTGTCTGTCCCCATATGCATCACCTTCTATACACATCGAAGGTTCCTCTGGTAGTCATCATGGTAAAGGGGCTGAGCAAGCATTGGAATAAATTTCTCATGTAGTAAGACCTTGAACCTGCAAAGCAGCAGTAATCAACGGCTCGAGCAAGCACCAGATCATCTTGACAACTTTACCTGCAGCCACACCTTGCAACAAAGAAAATACAAACATTAAAAACAGGAGAACAAGTTATGAAGAAAACCTCACAAGGCTGCCAATAACGGAGTCCTAATATGATCATTCGGTTACTATAATCTTATATATGAAAATGAGATATTATGACACAGTGGCAGGAGCAAGTGGTAGTGGATCAAGCTTTCGAGTTTAGGAACTTACATTGCAATAATCTGACTTCCTCCTTTTAATTGTGATTAAACATACTTAATTAAGGGAGTGTCTTTTCTAAAACCAATGAACAAGCCTAAACAGGAATGGTTCCAGTAGACTTCATAACTCATTCAGGCTTAACTGACCTTGAAGCGCTGCTCTCTGGAGCCATGATCGCCACACCAAGAACTCGCGGGAGACATGGAGGAGCACGTCACAACAATGCCCTTGCAGATAACTCACGACACCTTCACGCCAATGCCTCCAACCTGCAGACGAGGTGTCGGGGGGATGAATCCCGGGCAGGCAACGGAACCCGGATCCTTTTCAAAAACAGCAGGGCCTGCATCGCCCCGTAAACCGGCATGCGCCTGGCCAGGTCGCTCGACCCGGCAGGGCTCGTGACCCGGCCAAACTCTCCGACCCGGCAAGGTACGTAGACCCGGCCTCAACAACTGGCGCAAGACAACTCGACCCGGAGCAACCAAGGCTTCCCCAGCAAGCCAGCCCCACCCGTGGCGTCCACGGCAACCCAGCCACGGGTCAGCTCCTGTCCCATTCAGGCCGTACGATGGGACGAGACCTCAACCACCGATGACCAAGACAACAGTGTTTCCACCCATGCCTGTGGTCAGCCGGAGCGTGGCAATAGTGCCCCACACCTACTCGCTGACCAAGGGTGGCGTGGCAACAGTGCTCCCGCCCTCACCGCTGACGACAGCAAGCGGCAGCCTGACGGAGAGCACTGTACACGACTTGACTCGGCCACGCCCTGATGATTGACAAGACGGCGCACAGTTCCCCTAGGCACGCGGGGCATGCACCTAGGGGAACCCGGCAAACCACAAGCCCCCAAGCGGAACCCAGCCCGGCGTCCCGGGCACCGACAATACGGACCCACCGACTCGGCATATTACCATTGTAACCCTGGGTGGGTGGGTCTATAAAACCCCCCAGGAACCCGTGCCTACGAAGGAGATAGAGGACAGTAACGCAAAGCTGCCTGCGAGAAACAAACAGAGCCAGCGAGCATAGGACTAGCCACCCAACGGGAACACCGGGGAGAAGGAGCAGCCCAAGCCTTGGCCAGCTTCCTTCCTCCTCCATACAGCTCTAGGAGCAACATTGCACTATCAATCATCCAACCACACTCGGTGGGACTAGGGGTATTGTCTCTCCGGAGAGCCCCGAACCTGGGTATGTCCGGCGTCCCGCGCCCGCTCATGCCAACATCACCTATGGAGCCCACCAGTGCCCTCGAGCCTCCTCCTCTTTTTAGCCATCCCTTGGCATCTGCCGTGTGCCCACCACGACAGTTTGCGCCCACCATGGGGTAGCTCGAGGAGCTGGCCGGGAGCATGCTTCAGAGGGGGCCCCTCTCCTACGCCGACGAGTCCGTCGCATTGGCGGGCAACGTCGTCGGCGCGCTTGCCACCTCCTTCGTTGCGTTGTGCATCTCCGATGCGTTCGCGGCCGACGAGTACCCCAGCGAGGTGCTCAGCTACTCCGAATCTCCGCTCTCCCTCGGCGGTGACATTGCCGCTGGGGCGATGGATGTCCATGTGGAGGTCTACGTCACCGGTGACGGCGCCTCCTCCTCATCGAGCAAGACAAGGAAGGCCGCGGAAGCCAGGGCCACCGCGGAACGGACCGAGCCGTCCGATCCGCTGCACGCCACGATGCAGAGCCTCCGCATCCCCATCGGCACCGATGTCGACGCCACCAATGTCGCCGAGGCCCGATCTCAGCTCGAAGAAAGGTGCCAGCAGATGCTGGACCTGTCCGAGATGCTTGCTACCACCAAGCGTTGCCTGGAGGCCACTCAGTTGGAGCACGACGCCGCTCACGGACTCACACCCGCCACGGCCAAGCCAAACCAGGTCGCTGATATACGCACCCGGGGAGGAGCGATTGGCCGGGCCCTCGGCACCGTCCGAACCGTCTATGAGACCCCAGTGAAGAACATGCACGCTGCGGAGGCAGCCGCGGTCGGCCTCGACCAGCTCACGGGTGAGGAGCTGAAAGAGCGCATCGGGCGGATGCGTGAGCTCCTCCATGCCGCCAACACTCAGCAGGATCGCCTGCACCAGCTCGCCAAGCCGGCGGGGTCCGGCTCCGCCCGCCTCGGCGGACCCGGCAAACTTCTACACACAGCTTCCTCGCCGCCCGGCGAGGCGCACTCCGGCCAAAACCGGACTCGGCGCAACCCGGCCACCATAGCCGCCGACACCCTAGGCAACGAGCCCGCCCCGGAGACCCAGCACGGACCCGGCCAGCCTGGCCGGTGTTCGGCTCCAACCGACCAGGCCCCTCGGGGCCTGGCCGCCAGTCGACTCGGCCCACGCGCCATCGATGATGCCGATGCTCGCCACCGCCTCGATCAGCTTGCTCGCTCCCTGGAGGTGAAGGAGAGCGGCGCTATCAGGCCGGCGTGCTTCGGCCCATGCATCCAGGAGGAGCCCTTCCCCAAGGGGTTCATGCTTCCCCGCGACACCCCTAAGTACAACGGGACCGTGAAGCCAGAAGACTGGCTCACCGACTACACCACGGCCATTGGCATCACCGGTGCCAATCGTCGTCTTGTCGTGCGCTACGCACCGCTCATGCTCCAGGGGTCGGCCCGCACGTGGTTGAACAGTCTGCCGATGGACGGCATCAACAGGTGGGTCGACTTCGAGGAGGCCTTTGTCCGCAACTTCACGGGGACCTACAAGCGACCCTGCCGCCCCAGCCAGCTCGCCATGTGCGTGCAGGGGCCGACGGAGACGGGTCGCGAGTACCTCGCACGCTGGACCGAGCTCCGAAACAGCTATGAGGGCATCCATGAAGTCCAGGCGATCCAGTATTTCTTCAGCGGGTGCCGAGATGGCACCCTCCTCAAGCACAAGCTCTTGCGCTCTGAGCCGGCCACCATGGCCGCGCTCATGGTGACAGCGGACAAGTACGCCAACGCCGACTCCGCCATGAAGATCCAGGTGGCACTGGATGAGGCCGGCAAGGCGAAGCCGGTTCCCCCCCCCCCCCCCCCCCCCCCCGAAGCCGGCCGGCGAAAGCAGCCGGCAGCAGCATCACCAGAACAACAAATGCAAGGCCGAGGAGATGGCACAGCATCACGACAACCGGCTCGTCGCGGCCGCCGAGCCCGCGGCGGACCCGGCGGTGAAGCGCCGGTAGACCGACAAGATGGTGTGGCAACCCTCCATGAGTTTCAAGGAGATGCTCGACGCCCCATGCAAGCACCACAGCAGCGCAAGACCCTCCACGCACACGCTTCGGCACTGCACAATAACCAACCGCATCATGAGGGGAGACGTCCCACCTCCTCCGGCTCCGGCTCCAGCTCCAGGCGTAGGGCAGCCGCCTCCGCCTCCACCGCCGCCTCCCGCGGGAGGCGCGATCCAGAACGACGCCTACCTAGACCAGAACGCGGCCTACGTCATCTTCACCAGCCTCGGCGATGACAAGCACAGCGAGCGCCTTCTTCGGCAGGAGGTGAGTACCGTCGCCCGGCCAAGCCAGAGTTCATGCATTGGTCGGATCAGCCGATCACATGGACCAGGGAGGATCACCCGGCGATCATGCCGAGTCCAGGTGGATACGCCCTCGTCCTCAACCCCACCATCATCGCGCAGCGCACATGCAAGTTCTCCCGAGTCCTCATCGACGGCGGCAGCAGCATCAACATCCTCTACCGCGACACGATGACCAAGCTCAGCCTCAAAGCCGAGGACCTGGAGCCAACTCGAACAATCTTCCACGGCATCGTGCCCGGCCTCTCCTACTCTCCCATTGGCTGGATCTGGCTCGATGTCCTGTTCGGCAACAGCAGCCACTTCCAACACGAGCCGATCTGGTTCGAGGTGGTGGACCTGTCCAGCGCGCATCACGCGCTGCTGGGCCGGCCCGCGCCTGCCAAGTTCATGGCGGTTCCCCACTACACGTACCTGAAGATGAAGATGCCAGGTCCCAAGGGCCTAATCACGATCACCGACGATTACCGCAAGTCACTGGAGTGCGCCCGAGACGGTGCCAAGTTGGCTGAGTCGCTGGTCATTGCCGAGGAGCGGCGCCAGCTCGACCGAATCGTCGCCATGGCAGGTGAGGCCTCCGCCGCATCGACACCAACCACGGACCCGGCCAACGAGGCTGCCTTCAAGCCCTCCAAGGAGACCAAGAAAGTGAAGCTCAACCCAGAAGACCCCAGCTGCAGCAAGTACGTCGTCGTAGGCGCTCGCCTCGACAACAAATAGGAAGGTGAGCTCGTCGACTTCCTCCATAAGAATCGGGATATCTTCGCATGGACCCCCAAGGACATGCCGGGTATCCCGAGGAAGTACGCCGAGCACAAAATTCATGTTCGTAAGGATGCCAAGCCTGTCCATCAACCCCTACAACGATTTTCCGAAGAGAAGAGAAGAACCATTGGTGAAGAGGTCACCAAGCTTTTGGCGGCCGGCTTCATAAAGGAAGTGTTTCACCCCGAGTGGCTGGCCAACCTAGTCCTCGTCCTGAAGAAGAACAAGACCTGACGCATGTGTATCGACTACACCAGCCTCAACAAGGCCTGTCCCTGATAACCCACAAGTGTAGGGGATCGCAACAACTTTCAAGGGTGAAGTACCACCCAAATTTATTGATTCGACACAAGGGAAGCCAAAGAATATTCTTGAGTATTAGCAGTTGAGTTGTCAATTGAACCACACCTGGATAACTTAGTATCTGCAGCAGAGTATTTAGTAGCAAAGTAGTATGATAATAAAGGTAACGGTGGCAAAAGTAAAGATAATAGTTTTGGGGTTTTTGTAGTAGATGTAACAGTAGCAACGGAAAAGTAAATAAGCGAAGAACAATATGTGAAAAGCTCGTAGGCAATGGATAAGTGATGGATAGTTATGCCGGATGCGATTCCTCATGTAATAGTCATAACATAGGGTGACACAGAACTAGCTCCAGTTCATCGATGTAATGTAGGCATGTATTCCGTAAATAGTCATACGTGCTTATGGAAAAGAACTTGCATGACATCTTTTGTCCTACCCTCCCGTGGCAGCGGGGTCCTAGCGGAAACTAAGGGATATTAAGGCCTCCTTTTAATAGAGAACCGGAACAAAGCATTAGCACATGGTGAATACATGAACTCCTCAAACTACGGTCATCACCGAGAAGTATCCCGATTATTGTCACTTCGGGGTTGTCGGATCATAACACATAATAGGTGACTATAGACTTGTAAGATAGGATCAAGAACACACATATATTCATGAAAACATAATAGGTTCAGATCTGAAATCATGGCACTCGGGCCCTAGTGACAAGCATTAAGCATAGCAAAGTCATAGCAACATCAATCTCAGAACATAGTGGATACTAGGGATCAAACCCTAACAAAATTAACTTGATTACATGGTAAATCTCATCCAAACCATCACCGTCCAGCAAGACTACGATGGAATTACTCACGCACGGCGGTGAGCATCATGAAATTGGTGATGGAGGATGGTTGATGATGACGACAGCGACGAATCCCCCTCTCCGGAGCCTCGAACGGACTCCAGATCAGCCCTCCCGAGAGAGATTAGGGCTTGCCGGCGGCTCCCTGTCGTAAAACGCGATGAAACTTTCTCTCTGATTTTTTTCTCCCCGAACGTGAATATATGGAGTTGGAGTTGAGGTCGGTGGAGGTCCAGGGGGCCCATGAGATAGGGGGCGCCCTACAGGGGGGCGGGCCCCCCTGTCTCGTGGACAGGCCCTGGGCCCCCTGGTGTATTTCTTTCGCCCAGAAATTCTTATTAATTCCAAAAAGTTCCTCGGTGGATTTTCAGGACATTCCATGAACTTTTCTTTTCTACACATAAAACAACATCATGGCAGTTCTGCTGAAAACAGCGTCAGTCCGGGTTAGTTTCATTCATATCATGCAAGTTAGAGTCCAAAACAAGGGCAAAAGTGTTTGGAAAAGTAGATACGTTGGAGACGTATCAACTCCCCCAAGCTTAAACCTTTGCTTGTCCTCAAGCAATTCAGTTGATAAACTGAAAGTGATAAAGAAAAACTTTTACAAACTCTATTTGCTCTTGCTGGTGTAAACATGAAAAGCCAGCATTCAAGTTTCAGCAAATATTATGAACTAACCATACTCACAATAATACTTAGGTCTCACAGTTACTCATATCAATAGCATAATCAGCTAGCGAGCCATAATAATAAAACTCGGATGACAACACTTTCTCAAAATAATCATAACATGATATAACAAGATGGTATCTCGCTAGCCCTTTCTGAGACCGCAAAACATAAATGCAGAGCACCTTTAAAGATCAAGGACTGACTAAACATTGTAATTCATGGTAAAAGAGATCCAGTCAAGTCATACCCAATATAAACCAATAATAATGAATGCAAATGACAGTGTGCTCTCCAGCGGGTGCTTTTAATAAGAAGGGTGATGACTCAACATAAAAGTAAATAGATAGGCCCTTCGCAGAGGGAAGCAGGGATTTGTAGAGGTGCCAGAGCTCGATTTTAAAATAGAGATTGAATAACATTTTGAGCGGCATACTTTTGCTGTCAATGCAACAACTATGAGATGGCTGTATCTTCCATACTACATGCATTATAGGCAGTTCCCAAACAAAATGGTAAAGGTTTATACTCCCCCAACCACCAACAAGCATCAATCCATGGCTTGCTCGAAACAACGAGTGCCTCCAACTAACAACAGCCCTGGGGGAGTTTTGTTTAATTATTTTGATTTGCTTTGATCTTTTTGGATCATGGGACTGGGCATCCCGGTTACCGGCCCTTTCTCGTGAATGAGGAGCGGAGTCCACTCCTCTTGAGAATAACCCACCTAGCATGGAAGATATAGGCGGCCCTAGTTGTAACATGAGTTGCTCGAGCATACAAAATAGAATTTCATTTGAAGGTTTGGAGTTTGGCACATAAAAATTTACTTGGAACGGCAGGTAAATACCGCATATAGGAAGGTATAGTGGACTCATATGGAACAACGTTGGGGTTTAAGGAGTTTGATGCACAAGCAGTATTCCTGCTTAGTATAGGTGAAGGCTAGCAAAATACTGGGAAGCGACCAACTGAGAGAGCGACCACAGTCGTAAACATGCATTAAAATTAATTCACACCAAGTGCTAGCATGAGTAGGATATAATCCACCATGAACATAAATATCATGAAGGCTATGTTGATTTGATTCAACTACATGCGTGAACATGTGCTAAGTCGAGTCACTAAATTCATTCAAAGGAGGATACCATCCCATCATACCACATCATAATCATTCTAATAGCATGTTGGCACGCAAGGTAAACCATTATAACTCATAGCTAATCAAGCATGGCACAAGCAACTATAATCTCTAAATGTCATTGCAAATATGTTTACCTCATAATAACTGACTCGGAAACGATGAACTCATCATATTTACAAAAACAAGAGAGGTTGAGTTCATACCAACTTTTCTCATCCCAATAAGTCCATCATATATCGTCATTATTGCCTTTCACTTGCACGACCAAACAATGTGTATAATAATAGGAGTGCACGTGCATTGGACTAAGCTGGAATCTGCAAGCATTTCAACTCAAGAGAGAAGACAAGTAATATGGACTCTAAGTTAAATAAACAATCATGCATATGAGAGCCACTAAACATTTTCGGTATGGTCTTCTCGACCCCCAAAGAAAAGAAAAGAAAAGAAAACTATTTACACGGGAAAGCTCCCAACAAGTAAGAAGAAGAACTAGAAATCTTTTTGGGTTTTCATTTTAATTTCTACTACAAGCATGGAAATTAAACTAACTAATGTTTTTGGTTTTTCTTAAGGTTTATCAAACACACAAGAAGAAAACTAGAAAAAGAAATTTAAACTAGCATGGATAATACAATCAAAGAGTATGAGCATCGACGACTAGTGTGTAAACATGAATGTAAAGTCAGTGAGAAATACGTACTCCCCCAAGCTTATGCTTTTGGCCTAAGTTAGTCTAGTACCAAGGACCGCTTTGCTGATATCCATAAGTGAAACTAGGGTCGTACTGAGATGCAGCGGCAACCGCCTCCTGAGCAGCAGCGTGTTGGTGAGCTGCCTCCGCTCTCCTCTCGTGTTCAGCTGCTTCCTCCCTGGTGACAACATATCTTCCTTTTGCCTGATAATCAAAAAGGTAGGGAGCAGGAAGAGTAACAGGGACAACATTGCGTCTGTCATAGATTAGTCGATAATGGAGGAATTGTTCATTCCTCCCAAGAAATTGATGATTGAACATATCTTGTTTATACAAATAAACAGGAGGTAAAATCATATCCCCCTCTCGTGGGGCTATATTAAGATAATTAGCCACACGGGTTGCATAAATTCCTCCAAATAAATTTCCCTTTCTACTATTATTCTACAACCTACGTGCAACTATTGCCCCCAAGTTATAACCTTTATAACCTAACACAGCACTCTTCAAGACACACAGATCAGGGACACACATGTGACATGCTTCATCCTTACCGTTAATGCATCTACCAATAAAGAGAGCAAAATAATGCATGGCAGGAAAATGAATGCTCCCTAAGGTAGCTTGTGCTATGTCCCTAGATTCTCCCACAGTAATACTAGCAAGAAAATCTCTAAATTCAGATTTGTGAGGATCATTAATATTACCCCACTGCGGGAGTTTGCAAGCAATTGTGAAATCCTCTAAATCCATGGTATAAGATGTATCATAAATATCAAATATGACACTAGGAGAATTACGCCCATAGTTATATTTGAACCTCCGCACAAAAGAATCAGTCAATTGATAGTACTGAGGACACTTATCTTGTAAGAAGTCCTCCAGCTCGGCATTACACACATACGCGTCAAATTTCTCCTTGAAGCCTGCTTCGACCATAAGATCATCGGACGGACACTCACAGGCTCGTACATCCGCGTCCCTCGGTAATTCAACATCTTGCTCACATATAGCAATCCTTGGCCCTTTCTTTGCCGAGGAACCACCGTGGTGCATTCTTCTAAGCATAATTCTTTTTCTGAAAATTTCTGAAATTTTAGTAACTTCAAAATAAAAGTGAATAAAACTAAACAAGATTGGTAGCAACTACTCCTACAAGTGCCTAGAGCCTATATCATGCATTGGAATTGCTTGAGACCTCTTAAATTTAAGATGCAAGCTCAAGAACATGGTCACCTATGCAGCAAAAATTTGCAATGAATAAAGCACTAGAACAAAAACTAATTGGACCAATGGAGGAGCACATACCAAGCAACAATCTCCCAAAGCAGTTTTGTGAATGGAGCTTTGAGCAAGGAGATCGAAAATCACAGCAAAATGAGCTAGAACTCGTGCTTGAGCTGGATGGGGGGTTTTGGGTAGAAGATGAAGTGTGTGGGTGCTGGCATAAGTGGAGGGGGGCCACCAGGGGCCCACGAGACAGGTGGCGCGCCCTATAGAGGGGGGCACGCCCTCCACTCTCGTGGCCTGGTGCTTGCCCCTCCTGCAGTGTTTTCAGTGCCTAAAATCCTCAAATATTCCAGAAAAAATCATACTAAATTTGCAGGGCATTTGGAGCACTTTTATTTTCGGACTATTTTTTAATGCACGGATAAATCAGAAAACAGACAGATAATGCTATTTTTGCTTTATTTATTCTAAATAATAGAAAGTAAAAAGAGGGTACAGAAGGTTGTGCCTTCTAGTTTCATCCATCTCATGATCATCAAAATGAATCCACTAACAAGGTTGATCAAGTCTTGTTAACAAACTCATTCCGAATAACACGGAACGGGAGAAATTTCGAATAACACTAACTTACCTCAACGGGGATATGAAAATCCCCAACAATAAGAATATCATACTTTTTGTTGACAGTAGGGAGAGGAAATTCAAAACCTCCAATAATGATAGTTGGAACTTTTCCAATAGAGTTGATGCTATGAACTTGAGATTCTTTCCTCGGAAAGTGTACCGTATGCTCATTACCATTAACATGAAAAGTGACATTGCCTTTGTTGCAATCAATAACAGCCCCTGCAGTATTCAAAAAGGGTCTACCAAGGATAATAGACATACTATCGTCCTCGGGAATATCAAGAATTACAAAGTCCGTTAAGATAGTGACATTTGCAACCACAACAGGCACATCCTCACAAATACCCACAGGTATAGCAGTTGATTTATCAGCCATTTGCAAAGATATTTCAGTAGGTTTCAACTTATTTAATTCAAGTCTACGATATAAAGAGAGCGGCATAACACTAACACCGGCTCCAAGATCACATAAAGTAGTTCTAACATAATTTCTTTTAATGGAGCATGGTATAGTTGGGACACCCAGATCTCCAAGTTTCTTTGGTATTCCACCCTTAAAAGTGTAATTAGCAAGCATGGTGGAAATTTCAGCTTCCGGTATCTTTCTTTTATTTGTGATGATATCCTTCATATACTTAGCATAGGGTTTTACTTTCAGCATATCAGTTAAACGCATACGTAAGAAAATAGGTCTAATCATTTTAGCAAAGCGCTCGAAATCCTCATCATCCTTTGTCTTGGATGGTTTAGGAGGAAAGGGCATGGGTTTCTGAACCCATGGTTCTCTTTCTTTACCGTGCTGCCTAGCAACAAAATCTCTCTTATCATACCGTTGATTCTTTGATTGTGGGTTATCAAGATCAACAGCAGGTTCAATCTCTACATCATTGTTTTTGCTAGGTTGAGCATCGACATGAACATTATCATTAACATTGTCACTAGGTTCATGTTCATCACCTGAGTGTGTTTCAGCATCAGAGATAGAAATATCATTGGGATTCTCAGGTGTGTCTACAGTAGGTTCACTAGAAGCATGCAAAGTCCTATCATTTTTCTTTTTCTTCTTTTTAGAAGAACTAGGTGCCTCTAAATTATTTCTCTGAGAATCTTGCTCAATTCTCTTAGGGTGGCCTTCAGGATACAAAGGTTCCTGAGTCATTCTACCAGTTCTAGTAGCCACTCTAAAAGCAAAGTCATTTTTATTATTTAATTCATCAAGCAAATCATTTTGAGCTTTGAGTACTTGCTCAGCTTGAGTAGCAACCATAGAAGCATATTTGCTAACGAGTTTGAGTTCATCTTTAACTCTAGCCAGATTATCGCTTACACGTCCTATCTCGAAAGCATTATTCTTTAACTCTCTACCAACATAAGCATTAAAACTTTCCTGTCTAGCCATAAAGTCATCAAATTCATCTAAGCATGGGCTATGAAATTTAGTAGAGGGGATTTCAGCTTTATCATATCTATAGAGAGAATTTACCTTTACTACCTGTGTCGGGTTATCAGGACAATGTGGTTCTTCAACGGGCGGTATATTAAGACCATGTATTTCTTCAATAGGAGGTAAATTCTTAACATCTTCAGCTTTAATACCTTTTTCTTTCATTGATTTCTTTGCCTCTTCCATATATTCAGGACTGAGAAATAAAACACCTCTCTTCTTCGGAGTGGTTTAGGAATAGGCTCAGGAGCTGGCTCAATTGGTTCAGGAATTGCCTCAAGAATTGGCTCAGGAAGAGTCCAATTATTTTCATTAGTCAACATATTATTCAGTAATATTTCAGCTTCGTCGACTGTTCTTTCCCTGAAAACACAACCAGCACAACTATCCAAGTAGTCCTTGGAAGCATCGGTTAGTCCATTATAAAAGATATCAAGTATTTCATTTTTCTTAAGAGGATGATTAGGCTAAGCATTAAGTAACCGGAGAAGCCTCCCCCAAGCTTGTGGGAGACTCTCTTCTTTGATTTGCACAAAATTATATATTTCCCGCAAGGCAGCTTGTTTCTTATAAGCAGGGAAATATTTAGCAGAGAAGTAATAAATCATATCCTGGGGACTACGCACACAACCAGGAGCAAGAGAATTATACCAGGTCTTAGCATCACCCTTTAATGAGAATGGAAATATCTTAAAGATATAAAAATAGCGAGACTTCTCATCATTAGTAAATAGGGTAGCTATATCATTCAACTTGGTAAGATGTGCCACGACAATTTCAGATTCAAGGCCATAAAAAGGATCAGATTCAACTAAAGTAATAATCTCAGGATCAACAGAGAATCATAATCCTTATCAGTAACACAGATAGGTGAAGTAGCAAAAGCAGGGTCAGGTTTCATTCTAGCATTAAGAGACTGCTGCTTCCATTTAGCTAATAATTTCTTAAGATCATATCTATCATTGCAAGCAAAGAATTCCCTAGCAGCTTCTTCAAACCCTCAGGAACAAAAGGCAATACATAATCATTGGGAGAACCTTCATCATCACTATCATCAATAATAGCATCTTCAATATTTTCATTCCTCCTAACTCTAGCAAGTTGTTCATCAAGAAATTCACCTAATGGCAAAGTAGTATCACGCACAGAAGTAGTTTCATCATGCATAGCAGAAGTGGCATCATCAATAACATGCAACATATCAGAATTCATAGCAGTAGCAGGTTTAGGTGTCGCAAGCCTACTAATAACGGAAGGAGAATCTAGTGCAGAGCTAGATGGCAGTTCCTTACCTCCCCTCGTAGTTGAGGGCAAAATCATAGTTCGGTCGTCTTTCAAGTTCTTCATAGTGATCAATAGATATAAATCCCAAGTGACTCGGAGAATAGAGCTATGCTCCCCGGCAACGACGCCAGAAATTAGTCTTGATAACCCACAAGTGTAGGGGATCGCAACAGCTTTCGAGGGTAAAGTACAACCCAAATTTATTTATTCGACACAAGGGGAGCCAAAGAATATTCTTGAGTATTAGCAGTTGAGTTGTCAATTCAACCACACCTGGATAACTTAGTATCTGCAGCAGAGTATTTAGTAGCAATAGAAAAGTAAAGATAATAGTTTTGGGGTTTTTGTAGTAGATGTAACAGTAGCAACAGAAAAGTAAATAAGCGAAGAACAATATATGAAAAGCTCAAAGGCAATGGATCAGTGATGGATAATTATGCCGGATGCGATTCCTCATGTAATAGTTATAACATAGGGTGACACAGAACTAGCTCCAGTTCATCGATGTAATGTAGGCATGTATTCTGTAAATAGTCATACGTGCTTATGGAAAAGAACTTGCATGACATCTTTTGTCCTACCCTCCTGTGGCAGCGGGGTCCTAGCGGAAACTAAGGGATATTAAGGCCTCCTTTTAATAGAGAACCGGAACAAAGCATTAGCACATGGTGAATACATGAACTCCTCAAACTACGGTCATCACCGAGAAGTATCCCGATTATTGTCACTTCGGGGTTGTCAGATCATAACACATAATAGGTGACTATAGACTTGCAAGATAGGATCAAGAACACACATATATTCATGAAAACATAATAGGTTCAGATCTGAAATCATGGCACTCGGGCCCTAGTGACAAGCATTAAGCATAGCAAAGTCATAGCAACATCAATCTCAGAACATAGTGGATACTAGGGATCAAACCCTAACAAAACTAACTTGATTACATGGTAAATCTCATCCAACCCATCACCGTCCAGCAAGACTACGATGGAATTACTCACGCACGGCGGTGAGCATCATGAAATTGGTGATGGAGGATGGTTGATGATGACGACAGCGACGAATCCCCCTCTCCGGAGCCCCGAACGGACTCCAGATCAGCCCTCTCAAGAGAGATTAGGGCTTGGCGGCGGCTCCGTGTCGTAAAACGCGATGAAACTTTCTCTCTGATTTTTTCCCCGAACGTGAATATATGGAGTTGGAGTTGAGGTTGGTGGAGGTCCAGGGGGCCCACGAGATAGGGGGCGCGCCCTACAGGGGGGGCGCCCCCTATCTCGTGGACAGGCCCTGGGCCCCCTGGTGTATTTCTTTTGCCCAGAAATTATTATTAATTCCAAAAAGTGCCTCCATGGATTTTCAGGACATTCTGAGAACTTTTCTTTTCTACACATAAAACAACATCATGGCAGTTCTGCTGAAAACAGCGTAAGTCCGGGTTAGTTTCATTCAAATCATGCAAGTTAGAGTCCAAAACAAGGGCAAAAGTGTTTGGAAAAGTAGATACGTTGGAGACGTATCAGTCCCAAGGATCCGTTCGCTCTCCCACGGATTGACCAAGTCATCGACTCGACCGCCGGGTGCGGGCTCCTGTCCTTCATGGACGCTTACTCCGGCTACCACCAGATCAAGCTGGACCCAACCGATGCCCTGAAGACATCCTTCATCATGCCCTTTGGGGCGTACTGCTACATCACCATGTCGTTCGGCTTGAAGAACACCGGCGCCACCTTCCAACGCTGCATGCAGAAATGCCTGCTGCCGCAACTCGGTCGCAAAATCCACGTGTACGTGGACGACATCGTGGTGAAGACCAAGTAACACCTCACGCAGGTCGAGCGGGCCAACAGACTCATCCTGTCCGGCATTAAGCCGCGACTCGTCGAGCCACTCATCCGCTCACCCGGCAGCTGGCTGGACGAGTTGCCAGCCGTTCTCTGGAGTCTCCACACCACGCCGAATAGGTCGACCGGGTTCACCCCGTTCTTCCTCGTCTATGGAGCCGAAGCCGTCATCCCGACCGACGTCAAGTTCGACTTGCTGCGTGTCGCGATGTACACCGAAGCCGAAGCCAGAGAAGCTCATGAAGACGGCGTCGGCCTGCTTGAAGAAGCACGTCTCCTGGCGCTCAGTCGCTCGGCCATCTACCAGCAGGGTCTGAGGCACTACCACAGCAAAAAGATCAAGCCCCTTGCGTTCCGCGAGGGCGACCTTGTCCTCCGCCTCGTCCAAGAGCAACCAGGCCAGCACAAGTTGTCCCCTCCATGGGAAGGCCCATTCATTGTGAGCAGGGCCTTGCACGATCACAACGCCTACTACCTCATCGATGCACGCAAGTCAAACAAGCACGAGAAGGACACCGCCGGTGAAGAAATGACACGGCCGTGGAACGAGGAACTCCTCCGCCCGTTTTACAGTTAGCCGCATGAGCGTATGTATCGTCGCCTTCTGTAAACGCATGAAACTATGGGGTCCCTGAACGAGACTCGGGGGCCACCTTTTGCCGACCAATTTATTGTGTCCTTATTTTTTCTGCATCACTTTACCACTTAACCCGGCCACCGGTCCGACTCGCTTGACCCGGGGGCTCGGGGGCTGGCCGGCTCGATAGCTACCCCGCCGCCTTACTTGGTGATTTCTGATAAAAGTTAGGATGCTGCAGTCCCTCACTTCACCCTAAAAGCCACAGATCCAGCTTTGGCTGTCGGCTGGCAAGCACAAATGGCCAAAGCTCCTGCACGTTCCATACACTAAGTCAAAGGCCGCCGGGTTGATCAACCCAGCCCACCACTCATCCAAATAGACAGCCGCACGACCGGCTGCTCGCCAACCGGCTTCGCCAGATTGCCGCCAGCCAACCCAGTGGGTGTTTCACTCGCGCTCAACGTTTTGAAAAACCCAACTCCTGCATGCTCCTCTCGAAGAACCGAACTCCTTGTCACGGACCGAAGCCTCGGCCGTCTGACTCGCGGGGGGGAGGTTTGAGAAGGGGGAAACGCAGGAAAGCGGTTCAAAAGACAGAAGGCAAAAGCAAAAACACTCACGACATTTACACATAAATATTAAAGAAAAGGCCCATGGCTAGAGTTCATTACACCCTAAACAACCCCCAGTGGGTGGGTGGACCTGCTACTTAACAAATTCTGCATGAAGTGTCTCAGGCATCTCCAGCGCCGCGTCGCAACGTCGACGGCTCTCCCCTGGCGGCCTCCGGGTCTGGCGAGACACCGGTGTCCTCCTCGGCATCCGTGTCACCGTAGATGCCCGTCTCCTCCGACCTCCCCTCCGGGTCATGGAGAAGCAAGCCGTAGTCGTCACCATCCACGGCCCTGCCATCTTCCGTCCGCTCCGGATGGAACTCGTCGTGCAAGGCGAACTCGGCGATGTAGCTGGCTCGGGAGGCGATCCGGCCGGCTTGCTCCTGCAGCAACTGCTCCAAGCCGGCCCGCTGGCCCATCAACGCGTCTAGCTGAAGATCCGGATGCCAAGACAGCGCAAACCGAAGCGCCATCTCGACACCGGCACAAGCGGTGGAGACGCGCCACTCGCCAAGACGGTCTGGGCCCGCCTCCAGCCAGTGCGCCAGGCGCGTGAAGCTGCTCGGCACGGTGGAACCCGGCTAAAGGACCGTCGTCATCGCGGTACCGCCCGGGATAGCCACTCCATCTGCGTCCCTAGGACCCGCAGGCGGGCCTCAACAGCGGCGATGATCTCCGGGAAGGTCCAGGCTGTCCGCGGATTCGTCCCAGACCCAACAACACTGGTCGGGTCGCGCTGATAGCGGACGACTTCCTCCGCCAGCCGCTGCGTCTCCGGGAAGGCCCCTGCCGCAAAGAAAGAAGCAAGTTAGAAGAACAACAAGGAAGAAAAAACCGGGTCCCTACCCGGCAAGCTACAAGAAGCAGCACTTACTAGAAAAGGACTCTTCCAGGTGCTGCGCCTCAAGCAATGTACCACGCCGCTCCCACTCCATGGTGCGGTTGCGCTCCTCGAGTGCCTTCTCCAGAGCGGACGCCTTGGCAAGGGCCGCCTTCAGCTGGGCGTCCTTGTCTTCGGCTGCCTTCCCGGCTGCCTCATGGCGGCGAGCTTTGTCCCCACGGGCCCCCTCGGCCGTGGTGACCTGCCCCCGCAGGCGCTCCACCTCGGCCTGGAGCCAGCCCTTGTCATCGGCCAGCTGGCCGCGCTGCTAGTTAGCCTCCACCAAGGCCCGGTGCGCCTCCGCGACCTTGGTGGCTTCCGCCTTGAGAAGCTCCACCTCGGCCTCAAGACGGCTCTTGTGACCCGCCAGCTGCTCATGCAGCCGGTCGGCCTCGTCAAGAGACCGCCAGGCCGCGGCCGCCTCCACCCTCGCCTGTGCCGCCTCCACGCCAAGACGGTCGGAGTCGGCAACAAGCCAGTCATAATGATGACCGGCCTAGAGCAGCCGAGTCTGCCAAGATAGCACCTCGGCTGTGAAAAAGAAGGAATCAGCAGACGAAAAGAGCAAGACATAAGGTTTGGCCCAATTGTTACACAATTGGCCCGAATCTCGGGGGCTACACCCAGTGGGTGTGCTGGTGCGCCCACACTAAAAAGAGCACAAGAGTACCTGCGGCGACGCGAAGCTCCTCCTCCTTTGCGGCAAGCTGCTCCACGAGCTCCCGGTGCTTGCCCAGGAGACGGTTGTAGGCGGCAACCCAGAAGGCGTCAAGATGCTAAAGAAATCAGAAGTCAATGCAAGGCCAATGCTCTAGAAGATCTGACCCAACTACTACATAGTTGGCCCGGATCTCGGGGCTACACCCAGTGGGTGCACTGGCGCGCCCGCACAAAGAAGAAATTACGAAGAAGCAAAAAGACTTACCAGCACGGCGTGCTCCAGGTCGCACATCCGCTCCACCTCGGCCTGGGCGAAGGCCTCAAGCCGCTCCATCCGACCCCGCAGGCGGTGGCTGATGGCGTCCAGCGCCGCCTCCTCCTGGGTCTGGGGCCCAAAGACAGTGGCGACCCCGCCTTGCGCCGGCTGTGGCACGGCAGCTCGGCGCCCTCCCTACCAGGGCACCAAGGCGTGCCCCCTGCTGGCCGCTTGCGACGCGGCCAACACCTCCTCCGACGACCCTCCCAGCGCTGACGATGATCCGGACGCTGGGACCCCTTGTGTCGCCACCACTGGCCCAGCTGCCGGGGTGGCCTCCGGCACCGCCGCCCGCGGTACCTCCTCCGTAGCCGGCGGCACCTCCGGCACCGCTTCCCGCAGCAGTTCTTCCAAGACAACACCGCCTCCACCACCATCAGCACCCGCGCTCTCGACCACGTCAGCCCGCAGCGGGGTGTCATCCCCCACCTCCACGACCTCCTGGTCGAGGATCACTGCCTCAGCCCGGCCTCCACGGCCGCGCTCCCTCACCGACGACGGCTCAAAGACTGTCGCCTCCACCATCGTACCCTCCGGCATCTCACGCCCATGCTGCCGCCGTGTCGGTCCAAGCACAGACCGATGCCGCCTCCAGCTCCGCCTCGGTCCGGTTCCTGTCCTGCCAGGCCAAGGCCTCGGCGTCGTTGGGATCCAGGCCGAGGTCCGAGTCGGCCCGCCTCTCCACCTCGCCCTGCTCGGCGAGGTCAGACCAGCTCCTGCAGAACGCGGCCCCTTCGGCGGCCGCGGCCTCCGCCGCTGCCCTCGCCAGCGCGATTGGTGACCTGAAGAAGAAGGCAGAATGAGCAAAAAAGAAGCAAGACTAGCTCGGAAAAACCCAGGCGCAAAGCAAGAAATGAAGCTTACCCCATCAAGACCAGGACTGGGGCTAGCCTCCCGTGCCCGCTGCCGCGCTTCTTCTTGGTCGGCCTCCCGGCCACTGCCAGGTCCGCCGGGCGCTTCGGGGCCCGGGGTCGCGGCGCGACGCTGTCTTTTCCATGAGGGTCGCTTGGCGCCGCCCCGTGGGAAGAACCGGCTCCGCCCGCGTCGCCGCCTCCCCCGCACAATGCCACTACACCAACAGCCGGCGTCAGCATCGCCCGCAGCGCGACACGGTCAACAATTCAAATGAAGAAAGAAAGGTGCAAGACTTACCCGCGCGACTCCCAGCGCCGGCGTCGGACTCAGCCACCTCCTCCTCACCGAGAGCCGCGGGCTTCTCTGGCACCGCCGGCACCACCTGCGACGGATCCCGGGCATAAGGACGCCGAATCACGTTCAGAAGAATCTCCCGCATAGCGTCAGGGCGGATGAGAATATGCGCGGCAGCAAAATAAGAAGACCAAACACTAACCTGCGGCGCCAGGTTCGCCAGGCTATACGGCGCCTTGCCGAACCGCCAGTCCTCTCCAAGGTTGGCCTTGGAGATGTCGTTCACACCACGTGCGACCTGCTCTGCGGATAGCCGCGTCGACCCCATGCGATTGGGGTCCTGCAGGCCGATCATATCACTGATGAGGCAGGAGCGCCTCTAAAAGCGGAAGGACCCGGCAGGTGATGAACGCGGCAAGGAGGTCGGAGCCAGTGAGCCCCTCTTGCATCCTCATCACCGTCACCCGCTCGCAGAGATTGACGATCTCCTATGACGGGCGCCGGAGCGAGTAGCCCCAGTTCGTCTTCACCCACGGTGGCGCGATGGCGAAGGGCAGAAGGTTGATGTGGTCCGCGCCCTGGTTGCGGACGTAGAAGAAAGAGTTCTGCCACTTCTTGGCAGAATCCTCCAGCGGGATCTTGGGGAAATCGGCCCCCGACTGCTTCGAGATGACGGCGGCGCCGCAGTCGGCGAACTCCCCGGCTGACGGACCCTGCTGCTTCAAGGAGAAGAAGCGCGCCCAGAGGTCGATCGTGGGCTTGATCCCCAGGTATCCCTCGCAGAGTGTGACGAAGCCGGAAAGCTGCACGATGGCGCCAGCACCAAGATGGTGCGGCTGGAGCCCGAAGAACTCCAAGAACGCGTGGAAGAAGGTGCTCGCCGGTAGCCCAAATCCGTGCTCGAAGTGTGTGAGGAAGACCATGTACTCCTGCTCCTCAGGCCGAGGCCTCTGCTCGCCGCGCGGCAGGCGAACACCGATGTCCGTCTCCCGCGGCAGTCGCCGCGACGCCCGGAGCCGGGTGATGTCGTTGGCGGTGACGTTCGAGCCCATCCAAGAGCCCGACGGCAGCGACATGACCAGAAGAAGAGGAAGCCAAAGATGGACGACGGAGGAAGCTTTGCTTGGAGCAGGGGGCGCCGCAGTGCGTCGGTTGCAAAGGGCAAGGCGAAAGCAGATGGACAGGAGGGTGCGAGCGAGAATAATGTCCGCCGCCCCCCTGCCCCCCTTGATTTATAGCCCCCGGTTCAAACGTGGGGGAGTGGGATCGTCTGCACATGCCCGTTCCACTACCCCGCAATAAGTGCGCACGTACATGCGCAGTAACTGATCGGGGAAGTGTAACCAGCCCCCAGACGCCGCAATAAATCCACGCGCGTGGGCCAAGGGCACGCGGCGGCGGGCACCGGCCCGTCGCCCAGTCCCGTCACGCGCGTGGCCTGTCAGGCCCCTCCAACTTCCGGGCGCTACGTGGAGCCTGCGCGAAGCCCAAGGGATTGCCTCAACATTCAACGGACTCCTCGGTTCTCGCCACGGCCAGGATGCCGCGATCCGGTTTCCGAGAAAACCGGCACATAGTGGGTGTTGCCGGACCATGGACTCGCAAAATCCGCGTTGCTAAAGGGGGAAACTGCAAAGGCCCACTCATCCGAAGATGGTGGACCTTCGCAGCTTCGGGGACTACTGTCGGGGGAACGAACCCCGGGCAAAAACTGCGGGGCCTGCATCGCCCCGCAAACCAGCACGCGCCTGGCCGGGTCGCTCGACCCGGCAGGGCTCGCGACCCGGCCAAACTCTCCGACCCGGCAAGGTACGTTGACCAGGCCTCAACAACTAGCGCAAGACAACTCGACCCGGAGCAACCAAGGCTTCCCCAGCAAGCCAGCCCCACCCGTGGCATCCATGGCAACCCAGCCACGGGTCAGCTCCCGTCCCATCCAGGTCGCATGATGGGACGAGACCTCAACCACCGATGACCAAGACAACAGTATTTCCACCCATGCCTGTGGTCAGCCGGAGCATGGCAACAGTGCCCCACACCTACTCGCTGACCAAGGGTGGCGTGGCAACAGTGCTCCCGCCCTCACCGCTGACGACAGCAAGCGGCAGCTTGACGGAGAGCACTGTACACGACTCGACTCGGCCATGCCCTGACGATCGACAAGATGGTGCATAGTTCCCCTAGGCATGCGGGCCCGCACGTAGGGGAACCCGGCGAACCACAAGCCCCCAAGCGGGACCCAGCCCGGCGTCCCAGGCACCGACAATACAGACCCACTAACTCGGCATATTACCATTGTAACCCTGGGTGGGTTGGTCTATAAAACCCCCCAGGAACCCACGCCTACGAAGGAGATAGAGGACATGTAACGCAAAGCTGCCTGCGAGAAACAAATAGAGCCTGCGAGCATAGGACTAGCCACCCACCGGCAACACTGGGGAGAAGGAGCAGTCCATGCCTTGGCCAGCTTCCTTCCTCCTCCATACAGCTCCAGGAGCAACATTGTACTATCGATCATCCAACCACACTCGGCAGGACTAGGGGTATTATCTCTCCGGAGAGCCCCAAACCTGGGTATGTCCGGCGTCCCGCACCTGCTCATGCCAACCTCGCCTCTGGAGCCCACCAGTGCCCTCGAGCCTCCTCCTCTCTTTAGCCATCCCTTGGCATCTACCGTGCGCCCAACACGACACGAAGCTTTTCTGATTAGGAACTATATGGTAAAGAAACAAAATTTATCTGTTCTAACTGAGTCTCAAAAGTGATCAAATTGAAACATATTCAAAATCCACAA